>OX402600.1:13128910-15628910 GCA_948098905.1 Tiliacea aurago
CCTTGCAGTATTAAATTTCGCAAAACATTTTACTTTCCCTAAAGGTTTCGTTTCGAGTTTCGTCGAAAATTTCCTACTTGAATAGAATAGAATACTCTAAAAAAAAAAAAAAACAAAAAAAAAATATGAAATAAATTTTTAAGGGCTTTTTTTTATAAAAGCAAATTACATACCATTAGAAAGGTCACTAGGGATGTTTTGCTAGAATTGGAAGTCCTCAATCATTTTTGTTTATTTTTAATGGAAGTTGAAATTAAGATTTAAGTATTTTTTACATCTTTCTGTAAGTTTGAGGACTCATAACTTTTTTCTAGCTAACATCTCAATAAAGCAATAATTTTAAAGGAATCTGCCAACATTGAAGATTAAAAAAAAAACAAAAATATTGCCTGTTTTACCCATGTTTAGTAAATATTACACTTGAAAGTTAAGAAAGTGGTGAATCTAGAAGAAAGCAAAAAAATATTTTAAAGAAATATCCAGGCCGGGGCCAGGGCCAAATAAATTAGGGCTGAGTAAGTAGCAGATGACCCCACCTATCCACCATTTTCGTAAGTTCAACGTTCTGCCAAACAACCTGTATACAATACTCTTTATTATGTACACCATAAAAGTTACAGATATAAATGTAGACATTTTACAAGGGGTGAGGATTAAGGGACCTGCCAGGGTTGCTGGTTTGTCTGAAAGGGATATTGTGGCCCTGGCATAATTAAGGGACCTGCCACGGTTGCTGGTTTGTCTGAAAGGGATATCGTGGCCCTGGCATAATTAAGGGACCTGCCAGGGTTGCTGGTTTGTCTAAAAGAGATATCGTGGCCCTGGCATAATTAAGGGACCTGCCAGGGTTGCTGGTTTGTCTGAAAGGGATATCGTGGCCCTGGCATAATTAAACATGGAGCGACAGTCTATCTGACCTCCACAACCCAGTTACTGGGTAACACGATACCCTTTGGATATACTGGTTGTCAGACTTTCGGGCTTCTGACGACTCGTAACCACTGTCAATGATCCATGAATGACAGCCGGGACCAACAGTTTAACGTGCTTTCCGAGGCACGGAGGGGTATGTATGTAAAGATAGCCACCCATCCAAGGACCATCCGCGGTAAGCGTAGCTTAACTTGGTTGATCGACCAGTGCGGCAGTTATTGCTTACTTAGTCACAAGAAAAAATAAACGCCAGTAAGAATAGAAAATTAAAAGCTAATACTGTTTTTTAATTTTGTTACAGCACACAGATATGTGACTAATATTATCAGTGATCAACGCTTGAGTGCCTCATCTACCTTCAGGAATATAATTACCAAGAACTTTTTACTCTTGTTTTCTAAAGAAGTTATTATAGAAAAGTTGAAATGTTAATGTTAACGCTTCTGGGGCTCATCCATGTAACATGTTCAAATGATATGACATCCTATGTGTATGGGGTCAAACCCTTACCTGATTTTGACGAAGTGGATCCATTTGTCGAGTATGAGCCTGGCCAGTACCATACGATAAGCCAGATGGAGTTGAAAAGGCTGCCCAGAAAAATAGACGGCATTCTGAAGCATCATATTCATGGTAAACAAATTTTCTACAACTTGTTTTTGTGTTATGGGAAACATGTTGCTGCAACGTAATTCCGTCGAAAACATGACGTCTATACAGGGTGTTAAAGTAACTGCGGGCCATAGCTTAGGGGTAGGTTCAGTATCGATAAAGGAACCCAGGAAAAAAAAGAAGAAAAAAAAAAAAACGAATCGAAAAAAATAATTAAACATACATATACATACATAAACTCACGCCTTCTTCCCATGGGGGTAGGCAGAAACTATAGAACGCCGCTTGCTACGCTCCTTACATACTCCTTTTGCTTCGCCTACGTTCATACATGTAGTCATACTCGCACGCCGGTTGCGAGTACTACACACCTGACCTTTCTGAAGAACATCACCAATTTGGTCACTATATGTCCTTCTAGGGCGTCCCCTCCCGGCGTTTCCACTCACCTCTGCTTTATTAAACATAAATAAATAAAAATAAGTCTCTTCGTACTTTATCGGGCTTAGGAACGCCAAATAAAATAATTTTAATTCTAACCGATTGCTATTATATGTTAGTAGCTTGATCTTGCATTTTTTTTTTTCCTGGATTCCTATATCGATACTGAACCTTACCCTTAAGCTATGGCACGCAGTTACTTTAACACCCTGTATAACATGTAGAAAAAAATCCTTTGGATATATTTATTTATATGTTTAGATAGAGTGTCGCGCTGCAAAAGTACATTGAATAAACAGGCCAACTTTGATAAGCTGGTGTGCGTGACAGCTACGTCTTACACTTGTGCCACGTCATTTCAAAGACAATTTATCCCTCGATCATATTCGATCTTCTCGCACAGTATGTAAGACTGGCTGTGGGGACAGGAAATGGTGAAGTAAACATTGCTTCCAATAACAATTTAACCCACGACGAAAAAGAGGGAAAGTTTCGGGGGACGGCTAATGAAAATGCCAAACAGACGAGGCTTATACCTAGCAATAATGAATATGCTATTGTAGAAAGGATAGCTGCTGTTAATTTCCTATTTTAATTAGCCGTCTCCCGCCACGACGACGACGACGCGCTACGCTTGGATCAAAATATTACCTACAACTTATAATTAACTTAAAGCCAGTACATATATATTTTTTTTCTTTTTAGAAGTTTCTGGTAGTGTCGGGGTTTTTTAAATTTAACTTTTTTATTGGTAGTTTTTTTTTTTGTAAAGTTGTTTGTCAGGGGAAGTACCATATCTACCTGTACCTACTTCTACCACCAAACAGCATTGCAGTGCATCGGTTTGAAGGGATGCAGACACATAAGACATTTAAATTTTGTTTCCAGGTAATCAATAACAGCGACAACGGCTTTCATTTTGGCAATTCAAAAACATTAATTGTGTTATTTACGTTGTTGAGCAGACGAATTCTTCAAACAATTGTGAAGCAATGGATTAGCAGTATCCTTTAAAATCCCACGGATTGTCATTGAAAGTGTGCTGTTAAGCAATTGGGGTACTGGATGGCAACGCAGCTGCGATGGTTCTGGTATTCCAGAGGTCTATAAGCATTGGTGACCACTTAATATTGATAGGACGTCATAAAAAAAAACTGTTGCTCAACTACTGTTTACCATGAATATGAGGCTTTTCATCGACTCTGATGATACCTAAAGGCTTGAAAACGGAGGCACCGATGGTTCAAAATGTAAAAAACTTCCTTAATGGAGCTGGTGAACGTGAACGAAAAGTGCAGACAGTGTCACAAGGATCGGTGCTTCTAAATCTGTGAGTATTGTTACTGGACTACGTAGGAGGTTTATGTTTTCGAGTCTATGTTTGACTATATAATAGGTGTCTTATGACAACCCATGGAGGTCACTTAGGCAGCCGCTCCATGTAGTGTGAATCGCCCGGAGGTCACGATGGAGCATACGGTGGAGGTCTGCCCGGCTTGGATGGAGCACCGCCGTGTCCTCACGGAGACGATCGGCAGCGGTGATCTCTCGGGTCCGGCCCTGGTTTAGGCCTTGGTTCGGAGCGAGAGTGCATGGGAGGCCGTCACCTCGTTCTGCGAAGCAGTAATACTCGCGATGGAAGAGGCGGAACGCGTGAGGGTGAGGCAGGGTTTGCGCCCTCACGCCCCTAGTCGCCGCAGGAGACGCCCTGGGCGTCGGGAGTCACAAGCCGATTTCCGGCCAACGTAGGCGCGGGCTTGCGGACGGTGAGCGATGGGTAGCTCACCGTCCGATAAGGACTAGGCTCGGGTGGACAGCGAGTTGTGTTCCACGCGCGCCTCAAAGAGATGTCAGCACGAATTGACGGGGTCCATTAGGGCCAATGCCTGCCAGGGTTGCGAGTTTGTCGGAAAGGGATATCATGGCCCTAGCACACAGGCAAATGAAGGAACATGGGTGGGTTTTAGTCAGTAAAAGTCTGACACGCGCTCCCGCTCCGCCCAGAGCGGGAAAAGTTATTTGATAATTTCCCTCCCAATAAAAAAAAAAAACTGCTCCATCTAAAATACTGGTTTTCAGCCATATCTGGTTGGACTGGAAGCCGACCCCAACATAGTCGGGAATAGGCTTGGCATGTTTGTGTGTACGTCTATTTCTCTGGTACGCTTTGCTGCCTAAACAGCTTGATGTCATTAGATAGGTGGCTAGAAAGCAGGGGTTACATGGTATGTTCTTTTGGGAAAATAATAAAATATTGCCGTCAATATACAAAGCCATCAAAGAAAAAGTCATCAAAATCTCAAAGTCCCATAGAAGTAGACCCTGCTATAATAATCAACATCTGCCTAGCCCATTTTTTTTGTCCGGGTGGAAATCCTCATGGATGTCGTCCAAGCTGAGGTGGACAGAGGGGTCTGTCAGACTCTTACTGACTAAAACCACCCCGGTGTTCCCTCGTACACTTGCGTCAGGGTGGGTGCGAATGTGACTTGCACTGCCGCGGTCCAATAGCCTGTCGAGGACTGTCGCGACCAATGCCAAACATTCCCACCACAGGCCTCATTAGATTGACGGTTTCCACGGCATGTCAGTCAAGCCTGGCACGATCTGGCCATTGAGAAAGTGAGCCGTCGGACCGCAGCATTAGAGAGGCACGTGAGGAAGACTACTCGCCGCCTTCTTGGGTTCGGTGGATTGGGGAGCGACGGATGTCTCCGAGTCTGTCGCCCCTGGACCCATCTACCTAGCCCTTTCCCAACTATGGATCGGCTGCCTATCCAACCTGCACAGCTCAGTTAGTGGGTAATGCGATACCTGCTTGTTATAATAAATATTATTTCAAATAAAACATTTTTCATTTCAGCAAGAAGGTCGGTGCGGAGCAACAGAAATCCGTTCCTCGGGAATAAGAATTACTTCGGAGAGAGATTTCCCTTCCATAGTCCTACCACTTTGGTAGATATTAACGTCAGTTTTAAGATTATCGCCACTCCTTACACGAGGAGCAACTGGGAACCTAATTTTCTACGCACATTTCATTTTATAGAGTGACCATTATGTCTAACCGAATGTACACAGTTAGTAAAATGGCTTGCCAGTATGGCCTGTTGCTCGATTGAAACTGAAAGCATTAATTTGCCATTAAACTTTTATTCATTTTGAAGCATGTTTTATTTATTTACTGAATCATTTACCTACTTAGTAATACAGTTGTTTTTTACAAAAGATGTATTTTTAGGGTTCCGGACCCAAAGGGTGGAAACAGCCTACATAACTACAACTTATTATTAACCCTACATCATCTGTCAGTTCTTACGACCATCCCTTAGTCCGTCTGTCTGTCACAGTTACTTATCTTTTTATCGATTCGCTCCACGATTTGCAGTGATGAAATTCAGGAACAAGATTGGTATTGAGAAACATCACAAATGTCGGGGATACATAACTATCAACTCAGCCTATCGCAGTCCACTGCTGGACATAGGCCTCTCCCAGGCTGCGCCACAACACCCTGTCCTCCGCCTTCCGCATCCAGTCTGACCCAGCCATCTTCTTAAGGTCGTCGGTCCAGCTGGGGGGCGTCCCACACTACGCTTGCCGATACGCGGTCTCCACTCCAGGACTCGTCTGCTCCATCGGCCATCGGTCCTTCGACAAACATGGCCAGCCCACTGCCACTTCAGTACATAACTATAAATGAACATTATTACACTGCTTCCACTCTTCTCAGCCTGGTTGCTTCGCACCAACAGATAGGCAGCTTTAATAGGATCAGCAGCCATCTTGCCATCAGTCAACATTGCTTGACCACTACATAAGGGCACATATCACAGCGAGCACATAGCAGTTGCGATGGAGTTACATTGTGGCTAGTGTTTACCTCATCAATCAATCTGCCTAACCTTTTCCCAACTATGTTGGGGTAGCCTTCCAGTCTGAATTAGCCAAAATCTAGTATTTTACTGGGAGCGACTGCCTATTTGTCCTCCAGAACCCAGTATCTGGTAATACGATACTCCTTTCACTTTCGGGCTTCTGACGACCCGTAACGACTCATGACAGTCAGGACCAACGGCTTAACGTGCTTTCCGAGGCACAGAGGTGTCTCGGTATGTAAAGCATAGCTTAACCTGATGGATCGACTCTTGCGGCTGTTATTACTTTGCCACGAGCTCCTAGTGTTTACCTCATAACAACATAGAATGAATGAGGGAGAGTGTGCAGGCGTGACTCATGCGCACAGTGTCGTCGCGTCGACGCAACGTTGTGTTTGCGATGAGGCCGCTTGTGCGTGGTTTCGCTGGTGGTTGCGTTGTGGCTGCAGCCTTGATGTGGTCGGTATTGCTCATATGGTTGAATTGGACGGCCAAATGTGGTCAGTGTGAAATGTGAATAAACTATTAATTTTCATGCGAATAAGCGCACGTCCACGTGTTGTCGTTGTGTTCGGGCCCTAAGACTCAACATCATTACCATAACCAAAATCACACAAACAGCTTTACCGAAAACTTTCGGCCCGAATTAAAAACGGGAGCCATCGAAACGGAACACCGTAACGTGGTCGAGAAAACCCGTATTTTTTAAAGCTACATTTTCTGCGGGTAGTTTGAAAATATGACTGTTTCGAAAACATTATTACTGTCGATACTACATTAAAGTAAGTACGCCCTGATTTAGCGCTGTGAGATGGAAAAAAGTATGGGGACTATTCTGGTGAACGTTCGATAATGTAGTGAGATTTTTATTCGATAATTTACGGGAGCTACTTTAGTGCTACTACAGGGGCTTGTGCCTAACAGCTGCACGGTTTGATCGATTAGGTTAAGGCGCATATAATATATATGATTTAGTGACTTTTAAATCTGTTATTACGCCTTCGTATAATGAAAGTAAGTTATTCAAAAAAAAAATTGCTAAACTAGAACGCATAGACATCAATTATATATATGTAAATATTTAAGTATTGTAGTAAAATACTTTATGAAATAAATTCCGGAAATAATGTCTCCACAAAGCATAAACAACGATATTTCTTTCAAACTACTTGAGATATTTTCATGTTTTTTTTTGTATGAATAGCCTGTTTTATTATCTATTATTCTATTTGTGATTTTTTTCAAATATTCATTTTTTTTGTTACTAAAATAAATATTCTCTATGAAAGTTAATGGTGGCGCGGCGTGAGCACGACGTGCATTTGTATGGCCAAGGTCAACGGCGATTATCTGACCCTTAAGCTACGCTTGCCCCGGTTGGTCCATAGATGGGTGACCATCTTTACATACCAAGCCCCTGCCGTGCCTCGGCAAGCACGTTAAGCCGTTGGTCCCGGCTGTCATTCGTGGGTCTTTGACAGTCATTTGTACGTACACCCCTGCCTATGGCCTACCTCTTGGTTGTTCGGGTGGCCTCGTGCGTACAGGCGTGTGGTGTTATATAGTACTTACTCCGGCACTTGAGGGTATCCATCACTAAAAGGGTACTTTGTGATCTAATCTCGGGAGGTGGGTGTAGTGGCTTAGATTATCTTAATAGGAGGGTTTTAATATTTTTATAATCAAATTTATAATTATCTTTATTTGCATTCCTTAAAGTAAAAAAATAAAAATGGATGTACTTAAATTGTTTTAGTAGAGTTTTATCAATGTTAATTTATGGTACTATAGCTTCTGCACGCGATTTCGTCCACGTGAATTTTTTTCCCCCGATGAACTGCGTTGCATTGCATCGCCCCGCCCGCGCTATTTCTCCGTTTTCGCTTAACGTTCTTTCTGACTTTCTTCTTTTTGCTGGGCTCCTAAGGGCTGTAGCGTGATGTTAAATCTACTAAGTACTAATAGTACCTTCCTTAAGAATTGAACCATCAAATGCAAAAATATTTTTTCAATTCCGACTTGTTGTTCCAGAGAGTACTTACCTTACTTATATACTATAAACACACAAATAGACAAAGAAGATCAGCCATATTGGGCCCAAAACCCAAAATGACAATGTCAAAAGGATGTCACCTAAGTCGGGGAAGTACACCCAAGCATTTTTCACTACGGCACCAAATCTCAACGACCTTTTCTACAGCTGTTTTCATTAAGGCGACGATAACCGACTTTTAATGATTTTATACTGAAGATCACGTCTAAACGTGTTAATGATTTGAAAAAAATATATGTGAAATAAGAGCATTTTCTCAATAACGTAATATGTGAATATTTTAGATGATGTTTATATTACATAGTGAAACTAATTTGTAAAGTTATGTCTAACGTGGATAAAAAACTGAGAATGGCGCGAAATCTACGAAGCGTATTTTTCTGAAACCTTCACTAATTTAAAGATAATTTAATTATTGATCTTTTAGTATACGCGTGTTATTAAAATACCTTTTGGTTTGTGTATAATAAATTAATAATGCGTCAAATTGGGGACAGCGCAGCGCAGGGGACTCGCCCATCAAGGGATGGGCGAGTCCTATTACTGGCTGAACGTACGACGCGTTGCGTGAGCTTAGTACAGAACACGCAAGCTAACCACTCAAGGTCACTGGCATATATCTGCGTCTTAAAGGCGATATGGCTAATTTTTGCTACTTGGGAAGCTTGTCTCAAAACCGGTGCCCCATTTAGTTTTCCCGTTTTCCACATTTAAATTTCATTCTCTTCGGGTGCCATAAAAGAAGTGATGTACAAATACAGTCCCGTATATTTCCAAAATAATAATATACATGTATCGACCGCCCGTAGACCGCATATAGTCGTTAATTTTACCAATTTAAACATAATTTAATTATTGATCTTTTAGTATACGCGTTTTACTAAAATACCTTTTATTTTGTGTATAATAAATTAATAATGCGTCAAATTGGGGACAGCACTCCTTGATGGGCGAGTCCTATTACTGGCTGAACGTACGACGCGATGCGTGAGCTCAGTTCAGAACACGCAAGCTAACCACTCAAGGTCACTGGCATATATCTCAGTCTTAAGTCTATTTTACGTACGCCACGTAAGCCAAGGTCCGTAGCCCACAGGGGTATTTAAATATAATATTTTAAGTTAACCTTCACCAATAACCCTGTTGTTTCTTACTTTTTATTTACTTTTATTATTCATACTTGTACATGAAAATAACCAGATTTTAGAACTAAATATAAAAAAAAAAAATAGGAACACTCGCAAAGGTTTGTTGTCATAGTAGGTTATGTTATAATTGTCCAAAGGTTTCATTTATTTTTGCCAATCGGTAGTTTTATATTTTTTTATTAAAATGTATAAAACTAGATAGTTCAACTATAAAAATTTCTGAAGGAATCGTCATAGAGCTTCGGAGCTGTAGTAAAAAAAATTAGGAGGACTTCCCCAACCAGAGTAACACATTTTTTTTCGCTGGCACAGGAGACCGGTTTTTCATACGAGGTTGGGTCCACAACCCAAAGTCGACACTTTGGGTTGTGGGCCCAACTCCGTATGAACCTTTTACCTCTTTATAATATTAGTATAGCTATGTAAGGATTAAATGTACAATTCAACAGCATGTCTATGGTAACAATTTGAAAGACAGCGAAGTAGCAGTAAGGGCACTTTGGAAGATACAGTCGCTATGGTGATTAAAAACGATATCTAAATAAATAGTCTAATTTTCTAAAGAAGCAATCACGTTAATGCTCCCTTGTGAGTTACAAAGCTGCCGGCTGTCAGGCTCGCAGAAGAGAAATGACAAATGGCCACAAAAAGTTGCAACAAGTAAACTGAGGGAATGTGGGATTAGCTGGTGTAATTTTTATTTAACGAAAAATTTATGGTATATTATAGTAGTAAATAAAAAAATCTTCATTTCAAATTCTTTTTTAAAACATGTTCGCAGTATTATGATTACATAAACTTATGTTTTGCTATTCAACCTCAACGTGCATATCTGTACTGTCTCAAGGCCAGCACTCCTACCCACAATACGATAGATGGGGGGGGGGGCTGCCATAATCGCCACGCAACGAAACTTCCGTGTGTTCCGCCGTGCGGCACCAAACGGAACACACGGAAGTTATAAAAAATATTATACATTAATGTTCTTTGAAGTCGTACTTACAATCAATGAGTTCGATTTTACTTTTAATTACAAAGGTTTTTAGGCATTGTTTGGCATAATCATTGTTGTTTTCTGAATATACATGGTTTCTTATGTAAGTATTTTTTCTTACCTATTTACACATATTGACTGCCCCGTTGGTTCAGTTCTCGCAACACGACTGCTGAGCGAGAGGTCTTGGGTTTGATTCCCAGGTCGACCAAGTGGTATTGGGTTTTTTTTTTAGGATGTTTACTGTAGAAGTCTGGAGGCTGGATTTGTGACTTGCGGTATCACATAGGTACTAAACACCTTTGCCTAGCCTTCAAGGGAATACAGGCTTGATGTTGTGATTATTGCTGTTACCAGATTCTACCAAAGCCAAAGCATAATGCCCCGTTTTAACCAACGTGATCGTCGCGTGAGTATGCGATCTTTGCGTTAATTTTGTTCGGCGAGCCCTAACGTGTGGTCACGTCGACAGAGGGCGCCTTCCAGTTTTCCCAACAATTTTATTGAGTGAAGGCCGCGAATAATAGAAGAATAACAGATCTGAATTTTTCTATAAATATCTTTTCCTAAAACAGTAGATTGCTTGAGAAAAAAAAAATATCTTGCTGTAAGAAACTTACTCAATTCTTTAAAGCTCTATAAATGAAGCTGAACTACACTTTTAAACTACCTAATAAATATTTTTTTATTGCAATTAGTTTTTGCTGCAGATTTTTTTTTTAAACTTTATCTGGATGAAAATGTATGAGATTTCAAAAAAAAAAATCTGCTGTATTAAAAGCATATTTGTCACTCGGGAGTTCTGCTCTCACGTTTTAAATGACTAATTATATCCGTAGTTCAAATAAAAACATAACGTTCAAAAAGTGGTGTCTCTAAAACACACTGTGCGTGACGAAAGTTACTATTTTAATAAAAGCCCATAATTTTTGCAGAGCCTGAAAATAGCACTCGCAATAAAAATGCTTGAAATTTCCAGAATAGTGGCCTGCGCCCGCATTTCATTCCCGCTGCCATTAAACAGATTGAGGCAGAAAAACAAGGATCTAGAAACTTATGTCCCCATGCTAAATATACGGCTGTGGAGGAAAACATGGAGAAGGAGTAAATGAAGTACTAACATTCAAATGAAATGAAATCTAAATTGTTTATTTGCTTAAAATGTGGTAGGTACAAAATATGTTACATACGATGTTCAGTGCAAAGACACATTCAGCCATTTAGTGATGACGTGCATCGATTAAATATTTGCACGTCATCACTACATGGCTGGATGTGGCTGTATGATTGGTTAGTTAAACAGTAGCATACAAAGACAAATTAATAACAATTTGTAGCTATTCAATTCGTGTTTCATGCTGGTAGCACACCTCCGCTGCGAAACCATAGCAGCGAAACTGCAGTAGTTCGATTGTACTGGTTTGCGTCATGTTCCGCTACTCGCATCCGATTCGAGTAGCGGAACATGACGCCAACCAGACTATAATATGCCATTAACCGGACACAATCTTTTAAATGTCGATAAAAAAAAACCGGTCAAGAGCGAGTTGGACTCGCACACCGAGGGTTCCGTACGTATATATGATGTGGATGATTTTCGAAAAACTGTGCTATTTAGAGACATCGTTTTATTTTTCCTGTAATCACATAGAATAATTTCAGATTTTTATCTATGCAAACTTCGGAGATAAAGGGGGGAACGGTATTTTTTTTTATATTTTTCGTCTAAAGTCGGAAACTATGCTGCCAAAAAAAAAAGAAAAAAATGTTTGAGAGTGTGCAAACAACGTTCTTTCATATTATTATGATACCCCACATGCCCTAGTAGCCCCACTTCAAATTTTTAAGACCCCTTTCAGTCCTTTTTGCAAAAATGGTATATTTTTTTTAATTTCTTTCTTATATGCAAAATAGTTGGGCAAACGTCATCTAAAACTATTCTAAATTTCAAGTTGATAGCATTAGTAGTTCTTGAGATATTCAAGTGTGACAGACAGACAGACAGACAGACTTAGTCTCAACATAAGGGTTCCTTTTTACCATTTTGGTACGGAACCCTAAAAATGGATGGTCTTGCATTATTTATGGAACAGCTGTGTTGTTATCCGATATTTCAAAGATGGCCCCATGATAAAAGTTTTTCATATTCATGATTACTATTCGATTATTTGACTTCCTCGTTGTTCTATTGATCGCAAGGGCTACTTCTGAACATGATGTCTTGGGTTCGATTCCCGAGTCGGCCAAAGTAGTTTTTCCATCTGAAATGTCTCATTAGCAGCCTGGAGTCTGGATTTGTGCCCGGTTGATGGCAATAGGCTTGCCCTCTATTACATGGGACCTAAAAATAATTGGCGAAAAGTGGGTGTACTATAGGTACATATCTGCCTAACCCTTCGGGGAATACAAGCGTGGTGATGTGTTATGTGTAATTACTATTCACTCTTTAAAATATTATCCTAACTAATATTATAAATGCGAAAGTAAGTTTGTTTAATTGTTTGTGACCTTTTCACGCGTAAAACACTGAACCGGTCATCGTGAACATTGCATATACGTTGTCAGGTGTACAGAAACGGATATAGGGTACCTTTCATCCCGAAAAAACAGTACTATTCCCGAGAAAAACAACAATAACGTTCTTATGATAATAGATGGCGCCACGTGCCTTTCAAATCATGATTGAGTTATGTTATGGGATGTATTTAATAGGACTTTAAATTTCAAAAAGCAGAGTACAACCCGAAATGATTGTCAAATTCTAAATTAACGCGAGCGAAGCCGCGGGCAAAAGCTAGTAAATACTAGCCTATTATTGTCCTACTGCAGGGTAAAGGCCTCTTCTCATACAGAGAAGGCACGAGCTTTGATCACCTCGCTTGCTCAAGACAGTTTGGCGATTTCAGACTTATATTGACTATCTATAATCATCATAATTTCAGCTGAAAGACGTCCACTGCTGGACTTAGGCCTCCCCCAAAAGGAAGAGGAGTTGCCATAATCACCACGCTAGGCAGGCGGGTTGGCGATCGCAGTATGGTGTCAAAATGCATAGAGAACGCTGCTGCCCATTCTCTAGTAAGTCCCTTATTTTACGACACCCACGGGAAGAAATAGGATGGTGCTATTCTTTACGTCCGGCACCACACGGAATGTCTAAGTCCAGGTTTCCTCACATTAAATTATTACTTATAGAATATTTTACACAATTATTTCTTAAAAAATTTAAGGAATAATTGTAGTGTGTATACAACCTGTTTTTTTTGATATCCCATAACTTTAGGGTTATATTCTGTAGGTAAAAATAATACTAAAACTCCTAGAATAGGTGGTCCAAAAATGCATCATTTCGGAGATATCATCAATCATAATTAAATTAGGTTAAAAATTGTCACCAGTATGACGAATCTTTACTTTTGCTAGGTTGCCAAACTTCGCAGTAGTGTAGTAAAATAAATAGTAAAATAAAATATGTAGGTATGTTGGTATCGGGGCTTCCCGGCGGCAGCTAGTGAAGGGAAAGCTAGCAAAGACGTTGTCATATTTCACGTAAGGGTGTTTTACATTAATAATCGTGACTTTGCCGAATTATTTTGTATGAAAAATGAAAAAAAAAAATAACGAAGGATTGGAACATAACTCATATGCCAGTTGATTCTTTGATATGGCCTCAATCATACCCTAGAGTTATGGGATATCAAAAAAAACACGTTGTATTTTTTAGTAGACCTTATAAATTAAGCTAGCTAGTAAGCCAAAACGTTCGTCCTTTGATTATCACCAACTTCGCATTATATCTCTAGTTCCTGCCTGATTCGCACCAATCGCACCCCTTGCCTCAATCCTCCATTTACTCAACACTCGGTGGTATTAATGCAGAAAATAAAATTCAGTATAATTTAAAATTTTAATTAAAGTACTTACTTTAGTTAACTGGAGCCGAGTCTGTTGCTAGCTTGTTTCTGTGGCTGAAGAGGTCTTGTTCCTTTTGGGATAGTAGATATCTGGGTGTTATACAGTGTGTTACGGAAAGGGTATATACGTATCAAAGGCACGAATTCTTTTGGTGATAACAAACTACATGGCAACATTTTTTTTATATACCTACATAATTTTAAAATTAAGAAAAATTTAACTAATAATAATCAAATGTTTCTAATTTAATTCTACACATCGCTAGACCAAGTCAGTTGATCGGTTTTAATCCATTCAATTTGATCCCGCGGCCAATCGTGCCGTCCGCGCTGCCACGTGTTGGTGCAGCGACGTGTCGCAGAGCTGTGGCAGATGTGTGTGTACTAGACGTACAGCAGTGCCATTCTGTAACCATCTCACCGTGAAAACTTAGGTGAAGTGAGCGTGGAGTGAACTGTCAGTGAGGGATTGACACTATTAAAAACTCACTTCAAGCTCACTTCACCTAAGATGACACGGTGAGATTTTTTCAGAATAGATCGACCTATACAGATAATGGATAATGACCCTCGTAGTGCGGTGACAAGTTTGTTATGATTTAAATTTAATAAACTATAGAAATAAAAAAAATATCAAACATTTTCAAAGATATTCAAGTAGTAAATATATTTATTTTTGAGCAGAAATTTTGTACAGAGATTCTGAACCAGATACACTCTTCACTCTGTTATGTATGGATATACGCTTTCCGTAACACGCTGTATAAACCTTTAGGGTACAACCACACCACATTGCAGCGACAAGTTTGGGCAAGCAGTGGTTACGTGTGAATAGTGTCGCTGCAGCTTCTTGCAGTTGCCTTTTGGTTGCATTGTCGCTACTGCGAAGTGGTTACGTTGTGGCTAGCGTTTGCAGACAGACAGATCATTGTAGGAATGCAAGAAGTGCCAAAAAGTATCGATATATGATATCGATATTTAAAAAAAATATTCATTTCGATTTCGATATATTGAAAAAAAATCGATATATTGTTATATCGGTGAAATTTTCTAAAAAGTATAATGTACTTTATGAAATTGTATTGTTTGTTTTTTATTCATAGAAATACCAAACTAGAAACATCGTTTCTGATGTAAAATCTTAAACTAATAAAACATTGATAAAAATAAGTTTACTTTTTTATGGCTCTGGATTGTAGTGGTTTTAGTAAGTGGGGACAACGGTGTGCTATTGGAAATATATCGTATTTGATATACATTCCATTTTAAGTAGTGTCACCCACGGCTTTTTGCGGCAATTCAGTAGCGATACAATTGCAAAAAGACTACTTTAGGAAAGTAGGTTACGGGCGTGAATTAAAAAGCAGTATTTTGAATTAATAACGTTAATTATACTTGTTTGACGTTTCACAGGGAAGGAATTATGTCTGTCTCCTATCGCAGCAAATATAAAAAAAAGGATAAACTGAGGACAGTTGTCGGTTTTATATTAAACATTGAGTGACAGTGCTGCCATTAACAGAAAGTAAGAATCGATTCATTTTTGCACATTCAAATCGACTAAATACAACAACCACGATACGTAGTCGCATACATAGTCATACGTTGGTATAGTGGCGTGTGCTAGCTAACATAATTATGGCAAATAATTAAATCCGCCACTTCTTCTTCCCAGCTAAAGTACTAGGAAGTGGTGAAGGGCGGGCGTTTTTGGGGGACTGTCTTATGTAATTTTGACGTTCGAACAGTGTTGATTCTCAGCCTAGTTTGAATAAATGACTGTTGATTTGATTTGAGTCACCATATATATTTTTTTTTTGGGTGGGAAATTATCAAATAACTTTTCTCGCGATGCTGTCACTGGTTGTATGCCTACGCTCACGTAACCACGATTTTACATCACTACTACAATAGCGCAATTCTACATCTACATCACACGTGGTCACCGCTACTTTTGGCCGTTTGCCGCATTTGCAACGCACGACACGACAGTCGCAATTCAGTATGGAAACAGTCGTACGTTGTGGTGAATGCCTGTGGACGCTACAGTTTCAAGACGGGCTCGGTCGAGACAGCATTGATCTTATTGTCTTTGTTGCTGCTTTTCCTTGCGTTTGCATTGATGCAAAAGCGATGCTGAATCGATACTATGTGATTGTATTGCATATGTCGTGCGTTGCAAATGCGACACGACCAAAAGTAGCGTGCATTAACGAAACCCGCTAATGAATCCCTGCAAAAAGTCGCAGTGGGCAACCGCCCTTAACATGAGCTTAACATCATATTTTTAATTAGAAACGAAAAAGGATTTACTATCGTACTATCCGACGGGAGCACTCAGATTAAAAAAAAAAACAAACTAATACCGTTATTAAAAACGCAATAAAACTTTTCCTATTTCTCTATGCTTATCTCTTCTCGACATGAAAAAAAAGATTAATAAAAAAATAAGGCTGCAAAAAGTTTCGCTGTATAAGCAACAGTGAAGTACACTCGGTAACGCAAGTCTCAACTTTAAGCGCTGGTACAATGGTGCACAGCGGTGGAAACTTAATTGAAGCGCCGACTCCTGCAAATTCTGCGAGGATTTTTTCGAGTGCTTCATTCCTGTTTGTAACCCAAAATTCTATGTTTTCTTGGACTTATATAATTATATTAGTTTTTTGTTGGTACCGAAAATAATGTTATTCGTTACTGGAAATTAATAATTTCTATTCAATATTTAAAGTTCTGAAACAATATTGTTTTTTCGTTATTAAATGCTAGAAAATATCGCAAACTTGACTCCTACCGGAAGGACTGATGGCCCACAATGGCAGAGTGAGAGGGCAGACGTGTGAGGAAAAGGGAAAGGGTGTGATTTTGCCCACCACCAGTGGGGCATTACTAGAATTACTAGATAGATAGATCAGTACGAGCTATTACAGACATTATAGCTCGGGCAAAATATTCGTGCAGGTCGTTTCTTGTTTTATCTACAAGGCTGCAAGGGCAGAGAGAGACACTAACCTTGTGACTAGCTGCTGCCCGCGGCTTTGCACACGTGGTTTTTTCTAAAATAAAAGTACGTAAGTTACTTCTTATAAAGGCTTCTACAAACCAGCACGACTCGCGACCCGCGGTGCCTTTGTATCGCGCCAGTATGTAGAAGCCTTAACATCAGCTATCTGCCAGTGAAAGTCCCGTCAAAATCGGTCTACCCGTTTCGGAGATAAGCCGGGACAAAAAAATACACAGACGAAAATTTTAAAAATAGTTTTTTTTATAAGTACTGTATATACTTTCATATGCATTTAGAAAAAAGCTGTTATTTTGACATTGCAAACAGACACTTAAATTTTATTTACTTCTATTCAATTTAATTTATTTGTATTATTATTTTTTATTTTTTTTTCAATTTTATGTAGTTGTTCTTCAGAATGGTCAGGTGAACGACCAGATGAATGAATGTTTATGAAGAAAAGGAGTATTTTCTGCCCGGATGTTAAAGATAGCAATACTATTATATGTTTTGTTAGTGCGTAGCAGAATCTGGGCGAGTGCTATTTTTAACTTGATGGAGGGTAGTTCGAGGGGTCTGCCCTCATTTCATAGTAAGTAACGAGCCACTCTGTAACCTATTTAGTTGAGCCCCCCCCCCCATTCGATGCGTACGCACGTTTGATGTCCGGAAAATGTGGTATGTGTTCATTTAGTTGCCGTTTAAAATAAACTTAATTTAAACTTATGGACATTTTGAATGGAGACCTATGAGGGCATCAAACTTCTGTTCAAAATAATTCATATATTTTGGAGTTTTATAACAAAAAACTAAACATACATATTTTTTTAAATTTTTGAATAATCCTACAATGTTTATGACGTCAAGTGTGTAGATAGATTATAGATACAGATCACGTATTTTCAACAGTGCACTTAAATATTCAATTTCTCATAGTATTATTATTTTATTATACAACATGTCCCGGAATTAACGCACAACCTCTTAGGGGGTTATTTTACTCATCAATATGAACAACTTTTACTATGGGACCAAACCTGAAATCACGAAAAAAAATCAGTTCCCTACATTTTGATGAGATAATCGAACATAAATGTAGGGAACAGCTGATTTTTTTTTGCGATTTCAGGTTTGGTTCCATAGTAAAAGTTGTTCATAATGATGAGTACAATTACCCCTTAAGAGGTTGTGCGTTAATTCCGGGACATGTTGTAAATATTTACAGCCGTCGCCTCGTCGTCGTCTAAAGAACTGCCTCGTTGGCCTAGTATTCGTAAGTGCTACTGCTGAGCATGAGGTCCTAGGTTCGAATCCTGGGTCGGGTAAAGTGTTATTGGGTTTTTCCATCTGGAATTTATCAGTAGGTGCCCGGAGTCTGCCCGGTTGATGGCAATAGGCTCGCCCCCTATAACATGGGACTTAAACATAACTGCCGAAATGTGGGTGTACAATAGGTACACCTCTGCCAAACCCTTCGGGGATTACACGCGTGATGTTGTGTTATATAAAAGCACCGAAAATCCAGGAAAATCCTGACTTACGCTAGTTTCTTGGCGACCCCTCCGTAAGACAGCGCGACTAAGTTTTTTAACTTCACGAAGGAAAACTATAGAACAGGTGTTCTTCAATTGTTTTAGCTGGTTTTCACCAAGTCTGCAGCTGAGAGGCCGAATTAGAATTGATTGCTCTCGGCTTGGATGGTTAATGAAGAATTTGTAGGAGAAATTGAAGATAAAAAATACCCGACTACTGAAAAATCACGCTCTAAAAAGTATGAAACAAGAAAATATTCTCATCAGAAATACTTCTTCTTTTTCTTCTTGTTTTTTCTTACAAACTATTCAATATTTATCGTCTGTTAAATAAACAACTTACGCATAATATTTTTTAATAAATTTAATACATATTTATACAACACTAGTTTTTGTTTATACTAAACCCGAAAAGTGGTCATTGTACTCATCATTTTGAAAATTTTTTTCTAAGGGACCAACCTTGAAATCGCGAAATAAAAATCAGCTGTTCCATACATTTTGTCGATTTAAGTGAACACAAATGTAGGGAACAGCTGATTTTATTTTCGCGATTTCAAGGTTGGTCCCATAGAAAAAATTGTTCAAAATGATGAGTACAATGACCCCTTTTCGGGTTTAGAAAACTAATGTTGTATAGTGATATTCAGAGGAAAGCTGTGGTCGTATGGCAAAAAAACAATACATTCTAAAAGTAGTAAGCGATCATAAGCGAATACGACCACGGCTGTCCTTTTTTTTGTATTTCATGACTTTATGTGAGTTCTAGAGGGCACCATATTCAATTTAATGTGACATCACATAGCCTTAGAGTAAAGTTAGTAAAAAAGACAAAAGACGAAGTACACGCCGAGGGTGCAGTTACTGGAGTCGCGCCGGAACGTCAACTTCAAAGCGTTCGTCGTGCTTGTACCGAACTGTTATCTACCCCTCGTTATGGAAGAACACTTTTGGCCGCAGGACGTGGCGTTCCGTCGCTTCCGCGGACAAGTTCCACAGGTCAGCACAATCTAGTGCAAAGTGAAGTGCTACTAACATAGTCTGACGCCTTTTTATTAACACAAGTTTTGTTTATATTACAATTTATACAGGGTTATTTTTAAAACGTCAATAACGTTAAGAGGTTATTGACGTTTTAAAAATAACCCTCAAAATTTACTACTTAACTATACAGGGTTATTGGTAAAACACCAATAACCTCTTAAGGGGTCATTGTACTCATCATTATGAACAACTTTTACTATCGGACCAAAAACCTGAAATAGCGAAAAAAAAATCAGCTGTTCCCTACATTTTAACGAATTATTCAAACATAAATGTAGGGAACAGCTGGTTTTTTTTTGGCGATTTCAGTTTTGGTCCCATAGTAAAAGTTGTTCATAATGATGAGTACAATCACCCCCTTAAGAAGTTATTGACGTTTTAAAAAGAACCCTGTATATGTTTAGGTTAAGGTATTTTTCTATGTAAAGAATAGCACTAACCCATTTCTTCCCGTGGGTGTCGCAAAAGGCGACTAAGGGACTTATTACTAGAGAATGGGCAGCAGCGTTCTCTATGTATGCATTTTAACACCATACAGCGATCGCCAACCCGCCTGCCAAGCGTGGCGATTATGGCAAACCCCCATTTGAGGGAGGCCTATGTCCAGCAATGGACGTCTTTCGGATCGGCTGAAATGATGATGATGATGATTTTTCTATGGGCCTGTGTCGCCTGAAATAAACGGTATTATTAATATGTAAGTACATTCTGAATAAGCTCGTTAACTTTTCAGGCCACTCAGGTATATTCTGAATATCACGGAAAAGACACCATTCTTCTAGGTTTTCGGAAATATAATTCTAACATATTTAAAAAGATTGTGCGGTAACACTTACTCTGCTTAAATTATAATAGTACTGAAGACACATTTAAGATTCTGAAATAGCAAACTCCATACATACATACATACATACATACAGACATACTATCAAACATACTCACACAGCACACACACTAACAGATAAGCCAAAATAGTGCTGAGTGTAGCAATTTCATTGCTAAGTTATTTTAATTTATTTATGTTTTTTTATGTTATTTTAATAGTGTGAGTACTATGTACAATAGAGCTACCATTTACCGGGTAATTATGTCTTTCATTGACTTAAATGTGCCCTGGCGGCTGAGAGTATGCCATGCTCACTCAGATGTCTCGCTGATGGTGGCGTGTGTGTTGGATCATTTAGCTCCCTTCAAAATGGTTGAGCTGAATGGTCATCTCATAGCTGCCACGGCTTTTTTGTTAATTATTTTAGTTTTGAATTGTTATCTTTTTATCACGGACGCTTTTGACGTATTGCATCGTTTTCACATGTTTAACTTCAATATGAATGATGTAACCAATATTTTGTATCAATATTTTAATTTAAAAGAGTGTCCGTGGAGTTTCTTGCCCGTTCTTGTCCATAGGAACCTACTATTTGGAATGGGCAACTAGCTTCATATTTGTAACTGACCGACTTCTTGACAATTCAAAAGTGCCTGTCAATGCTTTGAGTTTGAGTTTAAGTTTTACATTTGTTAAATTTATTTTCTTATGAAGCCATTTATCATACGTTCTCACAAGTTTGTTACTCTACGGGTCACAGCAATGAGGAATAATACCTTACTGTAATACAGTATCAACTAGTACGGGTGGTATTGTGACTTTCACTGGCGGCCTTTTATGTATATTGTAATGTAAACAGCCTATACTTATGTAATAAATTGTGCACAAATAAATAAATAAATAAATTCTTTGAATGATAAGTCTCCAACACACAACAGAAGTATCAAGCTCCAACGACAGAGCCAAAGCTCTCAATTTAAAGGTCGTAACTCCGTCTTTATTGCCACCCAATATAACTTGAGACATTTGAGACAGTAAAATTTTAATGCCCAAGGGTCTTTGAAGATTATTACTTTCTTTTGAGATGTTTTGTGGTGAAGAGGCCGTTTCTTTTCTGCATTTGTTTTCAGGGTTCCGTACCCCTATTGCCAAGGCTCCGCTGTCCGTCCGTCCGTCTGTCATAGGGCTGTATCTTTTGAACCGTACCTAATATAGAGACACTTGAAATTTTCACAGAGTGTGTTGAAAACCAGCGTCAGGCACTATTTGTCTAGCATTTTTGCTGAACTGGGCCTTTTTGGCGCAGCCATGAGGCACACTTACCCGCTAATTTCTTACATCGCACTTTACACTATTTACTTGCTTTTTTATTTATTTTTTAATCTGCTGTAAGTATATTATATTGTGTGCCTTTAAGTCTGTGCCAAATAAATGTATTTTCTTTCTTACTACGAGTACCTACCTACTATTGCCGCTATAACAAAAAATAATAAAAATAAAATCAAATTAAAAATGAAAGGGGTCTTCCGCCCATGCAACAAAATAAATGTGTTTTTGCGGCGTTTTTTTTAAACTAAAGTATTAAAAAAATGTTGTGATGGTACGGAACCCTTCGAGTGCGAGTCCGACTCGCACTTGACCGCTTTTTCATATTATTTTGTAATACATTGCAGTAAGATCCTAAGGTTAATCTATACAAATAAATAAAATTGAAGTGTATTCATAATCATAATTATTCATTTATTTATTAGCATTCCTTAAGACGCAGATATGTGCCAGCGACCTTGAGTGGTTAGCTTGCGTATTCTGTACTGAGCTCACGCAACGTGTCGTACGTTCAGCCAGTAATAGGACTCGCCCATCAAGGAGCGCTGTCCCCAATTTGACGCATTATTAATTTATTATACTCAAAACAAAAGGTATTTTAATATAACGCGTACCCGCGTACTAAAAGATCAATAATTACATTATCTTTAAATTGGTGAAGGTTTCAAAGAAATACGCTTGTTAGATTTTGCGCCATTCTCAGTTTTTTATCCGCGTTAGACATAATTTTACAAATTCATTTCACTATTTTAAAATAAACATAATCTAAAATATTCACATATTAAATTATTGAGAAAATGCTCTAATTTAACATATTTTTTTTTAATTATTAAAACTACTCGTTTAGACGTGATCTTCAGTATAAAATCATTAAAAGTCAGTTATCGTCGCCTTAATGTATGGCATTCCATGATGTAGGTGTTGCAATGTCTGTTTGTGATGTCAAAATAACAGCTTTTTACTTAATGGACATGAAAGTTTAAAGTGTTTAAACGGTACTTATAACAAAAAAAATCGACCAAGTGCGTGCCGGACCACGCACAATGACGGGTTCCGTAGTTGGTATGAATTTATCCCAAAAACAAGCTTAATATTGTAGTTGAAAAACATGTTCTCCCATACATTGATGTACGTCACAGTCATTTCTCCAACTCCAAATGTAATTTGGTAGACTATTACTCGTTAACTCAGAAAGCTTACTTAGCTGTGATAGTTTTCCTTTTAATTTCGATATATGTACTATTGCCATGAATTTTTTCACATATCCAAAAACAACCACTTAGGTGGCAGGGGAACATTGACTCTGACAAAAATTTGCACTTTAAGGGTCAGATAATCGCCGTTGACCTTGGTATAAAAATGCGCGTCGCGCTCATGCCGCGCCACCACCACTTTCTTAGGGAATATTTATTTTTAGTAACGAACATATGAATATTTGAAAAAAACACAGATAGAATTATAGATAATAAAACAGTATATTTATACAAAAAAAAGCATGAAAATATCTTAAGTAGTTTGAAAGTAATATCGTTTTTATGCTTTGGTAGACATTAATTCCTGAATTTATTTCATAAAGTATTTTACTACAATACTTAAATATTCACATATAGAATTGATGTGTATGCGTTCTAGTTTAACATGAATTTTTTGTCTAACTTACTTGCATTATATGAAGGTGTAATAACACTAATAACTGATTTAAAAGTCACTAAAATCATATAAGTATAAAAAAAACATATCTTTTTTCAAGATTTTATTGAACCACTTTGTCGGCGTAATTATTGTGTATACCCATGCCAAATTACAGCTTTCTAATACTTAGAGTCTTTGAGCTAAGCTGGGGACAGACAGACAGACGGACATGGCGAAACTATAAAGGTTCCTTGTTGACTACGGAACCCTAAAAACGATGTATATATTAAAAAAAAATCCAATACAAAGTTAAGTTTGTTCTTGGGATAAATTCATCCCAGCTACGGAACCCTTGATTGTGCGTGGCCGGACACACACTTGGCCGGTTTTTAGACAATAGCAAAACACCACATTCACACCCTCACCTTCCAGATCTTACACATCTAAAAGCACCAACAAACATACAACATAGCACTCAAATGCACATACATCAACATGCGTTGCTAATGGAGCCCGTCAAAGCGCCCACTCGGAACTAAAAGCACGTTTTGACCAACCCTGTGCGAGCGTGACTGTGAATTTAGAATTACCTACACTCTCTGTGCTAAATGTTGCTTTGAAGTGTGCTCGGACAGAGCAGGGAATTAATATTCTAGTGACACTGTGAGAGAAGGACAGACCTATTTTTAACGATCATCGTCTGAATTCCCTATAGCAGCCATACTTAGGGCGAATTTCACCAATGAAACTGAACGCGATCAGCACATCTAAACCGAGTTCAAGAGCTGTCAGTGTCAATATTCTAAAGAAAATAATGACCCTGACAGCTCTTAAACTTTAGGTTTATGTCCAGGAGTGGACGTCTTTCGGCTGAAATGATGATGATGATGATGAATTGTTTTGTTGGTCTCGAAAAATCGAAATGAAAAATAAGCAGTCAAATACCCTGATGGATAAACTAACTCTAAACTCTTCCTAAATAAAGCAACAAGGCGACAAGTTTTGGTTTGATAAAAGTAAGTTGGACATTAGTAAAGTTACTATTTAAAACGAAACAATGTAAGTTATTGTGTTTGTGTTAAAAAGAGCAAAATTAAAAACTTTTTGGTGGGTCGGTTTGTAATTTATCTAAGTTACAATAACCTAATGTCAACTGCTCATCACCTTTTACAAAATATCGCTTTTCCCGATGCAGGGACGTTAATTGTTGAGGAGTTCTCCTGATAAGAACCAGGAGAACTGCAACTCACCATATGCGTTGCGACGAGCATAAATTTAATTTATTAGCAACCTTATTAAAGTACCTAATCGAATCGCAACGTCTTAAGTAGTGCCTGTGGTCTTCATCATCAGTTCCACGTCACTATGGTGCTTTTCGAGAGCAAATGCACGAGTTACTATAAAAATTACCCAAATCGCTATAGGTGTGCCTATCAAATTTGAGGATATCCCTTGATTTCCATGGGATCCTCTCATTAGATTCTGACTTGACGATAATAAAACCACCTCGGGAGCATACCCTTTAAAAATAATTTTCAAAATCGGTCCACAATTGGCGGAAAAATCGGTGAAAATAAGTAAAAAAAAAATATACCGACGAACATAATATAACCTCGTCCTTTTTGGAAGTCGGTTAAAAATACGTCGCTCAATAGTTAAGATTGAGAATTGTGCGTAACCAAACTTTCCTAAATAAACACAGCCCTCAAAATATCACTACAAAAAAAAGATTTACTCCACAATCTTAAACAGATAACCACGCCCGAGCAATTTCCGCACACCTCCGCGCATCTACGTCAGCTGTAAAAAACATGTAACCCCCCTTTTTCACACGTAATCGGGTAACATCACGGCTCATTTCCCGCCGCGGAATCGGAACATCTTGTAAGTGATTGGAGCGCTCAGGTATTTTGGGGTTAACGTGTGTAATAAGATCGATTTTGGTGTGGCATGACCTTTACGGTTTATTAGAGTTGATGAGAAGTTAATGATGAGGTGTCTGAACTATTATTGGTATAGGGGCATGAGTAACAGGGTGTAAAGTTCACACACTATGGAAAAGGGAGGATCCTCCGACCAGACGGGTGTTGTGTCTGGTCGGCAACTAACCGACAAATGATGTCGGGACGTTGTATAATTATGCGAGTCGTACGGTAACCTCTGCTTGCGCGATGCAGGATTTTGCGTGACGTCAGTGTGATGCGTATCGCATGTGGTGATGTAAATGCCGCCACATAGATAAGGTATGAAAATGTAAGGTTTAACGGTAAGCCGTTTTGTCGCGCATTATTCAGCAATGAAAGTAGGCCCGTGCTTTTTCGTAGCATTGTAACTTCCTGCTAGACTGCATCGAGTTGATCTTTTGTTGCCGAGTTGTGATGGAAATTCGATAAATTCAGATTTTTTACAGTTGTAACAAAGTAAGCAAACTGAAGTGGCAGTGGGCTGGCCATGTTTGTCGAAGGACCGATGGCCGATGGAGCAGACGAGTCCTGGAGTGGAGACCGCGTATCGGCAAGCGTAGTGTGGGACGCCCCCCAGCTAGATGGACCGACGACCTTAAGAAGATGGCTGGGTCAGACTGGATGCGGAAGGCGGAGGACAGGGTGTTGTGGCGCAGCCTGGGAGAGGCCTATGTCCAGCAGTGGACTGCGATAGGCTGAGTTGATTGACAGTTGTAATGGCAAGCATGCCATTTGGTTTATATAAGTTTTCTTAAATTAATTTATTAATATTTCATATACCATTTTTTTATTTTTTTATTTTGTGAATGTGGGAACATAGACTGTAGATTTGTAGACCATTTTCTATTTTGTTAAGTACTGGTACTTATTGACAGGTCTACACTGCCCTCCCACACCTCAATCAATCAACTCAGCCCATCGCAGTCCAATGCTGGACATAGGCCTCACCCAGGCTGCACCACAACACCCTGCCCTCCGCGTTCCGCATCCAGTCTGACCCAGCCCCGTTCTTAAGGTCATCGGTCCATCTAGCTGGGGGGCGTCCCACACTACGCTTGCCGATACGCGGTCTCCACTCCGGGCCTCGTTTGCTCCATCGGCCATCGGTCCTTCGACAAACATGTCCAGCCCACTGCCACTTCAGTTTGCTTACTCTGCAAGCTATGTCGGTAACTCCAGTAACTTCCATACCTACTAACACTGTAATTTGAAAACATTGTAAAAGACAATTATTTTTAAAAGAGTAACCGTGGAGTTTCTTGCCGGCCGATTGATCGTTTACGAGAAGATCCATAGTAAACGATCAATCGGAACCGTGCACCTAGCTTCTGACGTTTCATAAGTGTCCATGTAGGTTTATGTGAAATAAAATATGTTGATTTTGATACAGTTAGGAGTACATAAGCACTTCGCGATATGGACGTCGTCGCATCGATATTTATGCTGAGCACGAGCGCACGACTGAGTAAGACTAAGTTCTCTATCATGCAAATAATTTTTCCTACAAATTCTGTTCTGTTTTAAAGTTTTGAATGTATCTCTCGGTTATTGTGAAACAGACTCTTAGGAGGATGCCATTCTCAAACCGGGAAAGTACCTACTGACTTTTTCAATTTCGTACCTTTCAGTTTATCTGAAACACATACTTGAGGAAAACATCTTGAGGAAACTTGGCCGTTTAATGGTCTGAAAGTGCCAACTCACACTGAGCAAGCGTTGTGATTAATGCTCGATCCTTCTCTGAAGGAAAAGAGGCCCAACAGTGGAACTGTCCCTACCTATATCATTGTACGTAATGCGTGTACCCATGAACCATAATATTTCGTAATATAATATTGTCAGCAGAGTTCCGCGGTAACAGTCATTATCATAACGATGACGCGAGATACGGTAGCGAACGTCACAGATATCGCAACGTGGAATATATTGTTCGTGTGGGGCAAAGAGTGAACGTACTGGAAGAGACTCCAGTTTCTGTTGTCAAATCATTTGACAACAGATACCGGGGTCCAATCAATGGCTGTTGATCTATCAATTACAGCAATTCCTCCGTGAGTTGCTGTACCTACGTAAATAATAGTACCATCCCATTTCTTCCCGTGGGTGTCGTAAAAGGCAACTAAGTAAGAGAATGGGCAGTAGCGTTCTCTATGTATTTTAACACCATACTGCAATCGACAACCCACCTGCCGAGCGTGGCGATTATGGCAACCCCCTCCTGTTGGGGAAGGCCTATGTCCAACAGTGGACATCTTTTGGCTGAAATGATGATGATGATGAATTACAGCAGTTGGCAATGATATGAAAGAAATGGGAGTGAATGATAGCATGACAGTTGACAGGGGAGGATGGAAGAATTAAACGTATTGCGCTGACCTCAAGTAACATGGAACAAGGGCAGGGAGATGATGAGACACAGCAGTTGGCAGGACATTGCTCGTAGTAAGGATGGCCAGGGCCGAAAGATTCTGAAGTGGCGACTGTGTACCGGAAGGTGCAGTGAACGATAGCGTGACATTTGACAGGGGAGGATGGAAGAAGTGAACGCGTTCCGCCGACCCCAAGTACCATGGCACAAGAGTAGAAAAATTATGAATCACAGCGGTTGGCAGGTCATTGATCGCAGTAAGGATGGCCAGGGCCGGCTTTTTACTGAAATGATGATGATGATGAATTAAAACACAGTCTTAATATTTTTATCGTTATTTTTTTTTCGTCGATCAGTCTTTCAGAAAGCTGGGGGTCTACTCCGAAGCTAAATCCGAAGTATTGGCCGAATGTTCGGCCGTTTCCTGACTATGGCTGAATACGGCGAAAGAAATAAAACACGACAGTCAAAGAGGTAAGTCAAAGACAAAAACGTGACTTGAAGCCGCCTTCAAGTCGAGCCGGTCGGTCTTACCCGAGTAAGGATTCAAAGTCAAATAAGGAAACTTTGGAAATCAAAAAAACGGCCGAACATTCGGCCGATACTTCGGACTGTCGCTTCGGAGTAGGGCCCCCTGATGTTAGTGGAGTACGTACTTATAGCTCTTGTAAAGCACGCAGGAGAGGAGATCTTAAAATGTTATAAAACGTCTAGGAGCGTAAAATGTTTTTTTACACCACTGACTCTCACTTCTTTACGATGACACAGTCACAAAAAAAACTTCATTTTATGTTCTGTGATCCTTTATACCGATCCTTTATACCGGCTAACCAAAAAAAGTTGAAAAAGGTCTTGTTGATCCCATTAGATAGTTTGGTTTCAGGGTCTATTCCCGACAAACAAACTTGGAAAGTTTTCCTAGTAATTATATTAGGGTTACAGAAAACAATGTAGTGTTAGCGCGGGGAGCAAGAACAATAGTGGACTGTATTTTAAGGCAATAAATAAATAGATAAAATAAAATTCGTTTATTGCAAGTAACAAGACTCCTCAAACAAACAGATACATAAAAAAATCTTTTTGTAAAAAAAAATAACCCACTTCCAAAAAAAACACTACAAAGTAAGTGTTTTTACAAAAAGTTTTTTATTTTTCACTTTTTAGTGGGTCAGTTTTTAATTTATCTAAGTTGCAATAGCCTAAAGTCACCTGCTCATCACCTTTTACAGAATATTGCTTTTCCCGATGCTGGGACGTTAATTTTTGAGGAGTTCTCCTGGTAAGAACCAGGAGAACTGCCACTCACCATATGCATGGTGACGAGCATAAATTGCTTAGCAACCATATTAAAGTACCTAATCGAATCGCAACCCGTTAAATACTTATTATTATGTTGTTCCGGTGGCCATCTGTGGTCTACATCAACAGTTCCACTTCATCAAATGGTGATTTTCGGGAGCAAATGCAGAAGTTACTTTAAAAAATACCCAAATCGTTATAGGCTTGCCTATAAAATTCGAGGGTTGCCCTCGATTTCCATAAGATTCCGTCATCAGATTCTGATTTGGTGGCCATGGGACCACCTCGGGAGCATACCCTTTGAAACAAAAAAATAATTTTCAAAATCGGTCCATAAATGACGGAGATATAGGTGAAAAAACATAAAAAAAAAAAAAAAAAACATACAGCCGAACATATAACCTCCTCTTTTTTGGAAGTTGGTTAAAAAGGATACAGCTTAGACAAGATAACAAGCACACACAAGATAACAAACACAGACAAGGGTAACACAAGGGTAGAACATTTCCACTCGGCAATGCGCATTTTGTTTTGTTTTGTTTGGATTTTGTTTGTTGTCATTTACTAATACCGAAATCGCAACTATTGTCTTTTGTCTTTGGCCTGCCTTGACAAGCCCTGACACTGACATCAAGCAATTGACAACATTGTCAAACTTTTAACTTTTAAGGTTTTGAATACTAGGCTTTTAGCAATTATTATTTATTATTTTTCTTATTTTTATTTCTGGTTATTCATAGTCTTAAATATGATTGCAATTTGGCTACTTGTATTAGAGTGTGTTTTTTCTTTTTCGTCAATTTGTATTTTATTTTTGTAATGTGTGTTTTGTTTGTGCAGAATAAACAATTTTTCTTTCTTTCTTTCTTTCTAGACAAGATAACAAGCACATACAAAAACGCTCTCAAGGTAACAATAATATGTCTGCTGCAGAATTGCCGAATATAAGGGCAATCCAGTCTGTTGGCAATCATCACCAGGACGGTATTGGCGCTGCTCCGCACTCTGTGCACCAGAGACGCGCACCGCTTGCGCATCATCGCGTGAAAGCAGTCGGTGCGCACCTCCGCGAACATGCCCGAGGCACTGCAGTGGCTGGGCAGCCCCAACACCGCCCTGAACACGTTATTGAATGGTTTATTGCCGTGCTTATTCACAAATTATAAACTGTCCCGGACAAACAATAAATGATTTAAAAATTATAGAGGAGAATCGTACGTCACGGTGAAGTCCGAAGAAGAGAGTGGTCGGGCCGATCCGTGTCGCCGCCGCGCCGTAACTCAGCGTACCGATGACGCGTTGATCACGCCGCGTGCGCGTGCACACCTCGCCATGTCTTTATACAATAATAATAATGAATCCAGTCTGCTTTTATCGCAGGGAAAGGCATCTTCTCATGTACAGAAGGCATGAGCATTAATCACTATGCTTGCTGAAGAAAAATTGGCGATTTCAGACTAATAATAACTACTAGCGTCTGCCCGCGACTTGTCGTCGTTCGTGTGGAAGTCCTAAGGCAACAGCTAAATTTTTACAAAACTTCCCTGTATACCCTTTGTTGTCTTGTTCTCAACAGCCAAAATATGAAGAGAGTCAGGAGTTCAGGACTGGTGACGTGGGAGCAAACGACGTACAGTTGTCCGTGTAAGAAGCTGAAGCAGTTGAAGTTAGTCCTGAGGTCGACTCCGCAGTCTGCAGTAGCAATTTTCCATTGAATGACTATGAATAGTATAATCCTATTGAATGACTATTTCATGAAATATTCATTCAATATGTTCTTCGAATAAGTGGTTCGCGCCCTCGCGCCCCTAGTCGCCGCAGGAGACACCCCGGGCGTCGGGAGTCGCAAGCCGATTTCCGGCCACCGTAGGCGCGGGCCTGCGGACGGTGAGCGATGGGTAGCTCACCGTCCGATAAGGACCAGGCCCGGGTCAACGGCGCGTCGTATTCCACGCACGCCTCAAAGAGTTGTCAGCACCAACTGACGGGGTCCGATAGGGCCAATGCCTGCCAGGGTTGCGAGTTTGTCCAAAAGGGATATCGTGGCCCTGGCTGGCACACAGGCAAATGAAGGAATACTCTGTCTGAATGTCTGACACGCCCCCCCGCTCAGCCCAGAGTGGGAGGTTATTTGATAATTTCCCACCCAAAAATAAAAGTTGCTTGTAATCATGTGTTCAAGTTTCGGTCACTAATTAACAGTCACCCTATATAAATCAACATACAACATGTTCATCATCCTCATTTCAACCGAAAGACGTCCACTGCTGCACATAGGCCTCCCCCAAAGGGTTTGCCATAATCACCACGCTTGGCAGGCGGGTTGGCGATCGCAGTATAGTGTTAAAATGCATAGAGAACGCTGCTGCTCATTCTCTAGTACGTCCAGTAGTTGCCTTTTATGACACCCACGGGAAGAAATAGGGGAGTGCTATTCTTTACGTCCGGCACCACACAGAATGCTTTCGGTTACAACATGTTACTGACCCGCAAATTGCAAAAAAAATAAGAAAATTTCGCGGGCTACCCTGACGCTTTCGCCTTAACAAGGTGTCTGGGTCAGACTGTATGCGGAAACCGAGAACAGAAAGTAATAGTAGCACAAAATAATTCTCAAACTTTTAAAAACTAAATCACAAATAAAGGCGCTTCCATTAAATCTCACAAAATCACCCGAGCGCGCAACATTTTGTCGTAGGCTATAAATTCAGAGCCACCCGTGCGAACCGACCGTATTAGTGATTGTCATATTTTTATACTTGAACGATCTTTAAGGCGAATCGTTGAGTACGGATGATTTTGTGTTTCTAGGGGCTGAAAGGGATAAAAGGATTATTGTGTTCATAATGGATAAAAAGGTCTAAAGGAAGTGGCACAGTACCTAAAAGGCCTGCTTTTTGAGCATCAAATGGCTTAAGACCAGATTATCACTGCAGTGATATTCTGTAAAAATCGTTCAAGCTCACATCAATGACTTCATTCAAGCTCACATCAATGACTTCATTCAAGCTCACATAGCCATTTTTTTTCCATGGGTACTTACTCATAGATACCCCTCCGTCTGGGAAGAACGGAGGGTTATGTCGGACTGCTACCGATGAAAACTGCACTGTTCGTTCTAGTACCACGAGTCGGGGGCCCGGGAGATACTTGCGCCACCCGCAAGCCCCTTCCTTATGGTGGCCGGAGATAATTAAGTGCCCTTCGACGCCCGGCTGCTCTTCTGGTGCAGCTGGCCACTCCGCCGCCTCCTTTCCATGCATCTCCTCCTCGCAAAAAGAAGTGACACCAGCTCACACGTTTTCATGACTTAACCACGGTCGAAAGGTTGATATCACCCGCACCAAGTGTTGTGACGAAGTTTTCACAGTGAGTTTTTGACAGAATAAACCTGCTAGTTAGCGACAATGTGACGTTTATAATGTCATGTTCGTCCCAATTGAAGGGATCGGTGATATAATGTCCAGTATGGATCCTTCTATTTTTTACACTGGAACAATAATTTGAATAGCAGTGATAGCCTAGTGGTGTGACCGTCGGACTACCAAGTCATAGGTCTCGATTTCGAACCCAAGGCACGCACCTCTGACTTTTCGAATTCATTGGAGTATTGTATAATTATCACTTGCCTAAAAAGCTGTGAAGGAAAATATCGTGAGGAAACAGCCACGATGCCTGAGAGATATTTCTTGAATTCGACGGCATATTCAGCCATTCTTATCTAAAGCCAAGTCACGAGAACCATGGGCGGTATTAAAACTCTGACACCAGGTTAGTTACTAACTACACCAAAAAATAAAAACCGGTCAAGAGCGAGTCGGACTCGCGCACCGAGGGTTCCGTATGAAAGAAAGAAAGAAAGAAGAAAGAAAATACATTTATTTATGAATATATGATGTTGATGATTTCTGAAAAACTGTGCTATTTAGAGACATTGTTTTACTTTTCCTATAATCTTTACATAAACTTCTATCACATATAATAATTTCAGATTTTTATCTATGCAAACTTCGGAGATAAGGGGAGGGAACGGTATTTTCTTTTTACTTATGTTTGAGAATGTGCAAACAACGCTCTTTCATATGATACCCCACATGCCCTAGTAGCCCCACTTAAAATTTTTAAGATTTTCAGTCCCTTTTCCAAAAAAAGTTTTTTTTTTAAATTTCTTTCTTGTTTGCAAAATATTTGGGCAAACGGCATCTAAAACTATTCTAAATTTCAAGTTATAGCATTAGTAGTTCTTGACATACAGACAGACTTAGTTTCACTATAAGGCTTCCTTTTTACCATTTTGGTACGGAACCCTAAAAAGAAGACTGGAACATTACTTTGTCATTTTCCTGTACGCTCTTGATTTTGGTATCCAAATTAATTAACGAATTAAATAAATAAAGATTTTTTTTATTTCTCAAACAATTTCTTCAACTATACTAACAATTTCAATAACTTAGTAATAGTTTACAGAAAATACAATAAGTATTTTCTGTAAACTAACCTCCACAATTTCTAAGTTTCATGTTTCTATTTTCAGGGGTTTATGGTGTCTGAGCGACGTTTATTGATAGTCGGTAACGGTCTTCCGAAATCTTTTTCCATAAATAAACCGATTTTGCCTCCGACTTAGTTCACTTTGATGGAGATTTTCCATACAATTTGGAACACTGCATTTCACCCCCTAAGTGTTGATGTGACAACAACAGATTAGCTAAATATACATTATAATCTATTAGTAAACGCATTATAAATTGTCTTTGGTCCCTGGCCCTGACATCAACCAATCGCAACCAATGGAAATGATTGTCAAAATTTTTGAGTGTATTCGATACGAGGGTTTTGGCTACTTTGTATGTGTGTATTTTAATGATGTTTATATTTGTTGAAATGTTTGTTTTGTTTGTGCAGAATAAACAAATTTTCTTTCTTTCTATTTAAGAGAAATTCTCTATTCCATAGTTTAAGCAGTGCATGTCTGTCAGTCAGCCACTGAAATATGTATTTCAGTCTGGAAACAATTTATTGGCGAGTACCAAATAAAACCGTAACACATTTACCTGCTGTACATGTATGCTAGCATCCTCTACCTGCATATTAACATCAAACTATAAATTATTAACGAACTCACACGCTCAGTCACAAATCTAATTCGGCGGGTGCCGGCCGACAACCGGTCCTGGCCGTACGGTTCGTCCGACGCATAAATCTGGAGGAAGACGGAAAACCGGGCCGTAATAAATCTCATCGTGGATCCGGAATATTCATGAGACCACATACGTACGTTTAACGGATGTTATACAGGGTGTTTCAGATAGAAACTGGTTGTTGTCTAGTTAGAGGCTTGGGGGTCTCCTAGCACAGGTATTTTTTTATACTTAAAAGGAGGCCTCTATCTATGATTAAATATTGTAGAAGTTTGTAAAGTTAACTAAATTAAAAATAAAATATTATTCATTTCAGCCGAAAGACGTCCACTTCTGGACATTAGCCTCCCCAAAGTGGGGGTTCGCCATAATCGTCACGCTTGGCAGGCGGGTTGGCGTTCGCAGTATGGTGTTAAAATGCATAGAGAACGCTGCTGCCCATTGTCTAACTCGCCTTTTTCGACACCCACGGTAAGAAATAGGGTAGTGCTATTCTTTACGTCCGGCACCACACAGACCTAACACTATTATTATGACCTAGAAAATATTATTATAATTTATTATTATTAACATTGGTGTAGCATTTTTGGTTAAACGGAAAATATAATTATACATAATACATCACACATCAGGCTCACATCACACATGAATCTTTTTAAATTTGTTTGTTTGAATTTAAATTGTTTTTCCGTTTTTGTTTGTTATATCTTATACAGAATATTGTTTAACCTTATTTTATTTTTGTTATCTCTTTATCTTCTTTTTTATTAAGTTAGCCCTGATACAGTGCTGTGTACGCTTGCTGACAGCTTGTTTTTATTATATAATGTAGTAATCTGTGGAAAATGTTGTGGCTAGTATATTAGTTAAGTTTAATTTTAAGGCAACACTGTTCATGCATAAATAATACTACTGTTCTGTAGTACATTTAATTTTTTTAATTTTATTATTATTTGGATTGTAATTTTTGTTTTTTTTTTAAATAATGGATGAATTTATAATATTATTTGATGTTAATTTAACAACCTATATATATTTGTACGCCGTTAAGGCAAAACATGACTGTAATATAGTTTTATTGTAACATCTTGCATGCCATGTGTGTGTATACTCATGTTTTGGACAAATAAATGATCTTATCTTACCTTATCTTACTGTTTGTTTTCCCAAATGTAATAAATAAATAAATAAAATGTATAATTTTGACACCTGTGTTCGCCGAAGGTTAAGGCTGAGGTGGTGCCACATTTTGCCATTTTTATTTAAATCCCATGGAATAGTGATCCTATTCTCAATATCCGTGCACAAATCCAGACTCCAGGCTGTGAGAAGTTCCCGATGGAGAAGCCCAATAATATGTTGTCCAGGTCGAGCAACAAGTAGCATGGGGTTATGGCACTTGACCAGAGAGGCAGACTTAATATTGATCAGGCAATTTTTATTTTTATTTCATTAAAGTTTGTGCCGATTTGTAAGTTACCTTCTCTTTTAGAAAATGGATCATCGGGTTCGTCGTCCATTTATTCCAATACTGTGCTTAGAATTTATATTTCTGCTTAGCCAGGAAAATAGTAGTTTCGTTCGTTAACAATATATTTTTTCTGTTTTTGTGTCTGCACCATTCGGCACTACGAAACGGGTGCACTACGCAAAAACTGCAAAATTAGTTTTTACGGAATTTCAGCTATTCGAAAGCTCATGACCTACTTTTGAAGTAACATGTAACGGATTTAACGTTTTCTATTATTATTTTTAGTAGAACGTAGGTAGTTTCATGTTTGAGGTGTTCATTTAGGACGGAGAAACAAATGATTGCATGGACTGGAGCATTGGTGCGCCATTAACAAAAATATGTACTTATCTCGTTACATTTTTCTGAGCTTTTCTCGCACTTCCTCAGAATTAGCTCAGAAAACCAAAAAAACAAAAACACAAAAACAAAACTAAAACAAAAATATAGAAAAAAATTGTGTGCCGTCACGGGACGCCTGGCAGATGTGAAACATCGAAATCAAACAAAAAAACATTAAAAAAAGGGTCAGGGTTGCGTAGCGGGGGGACCGCGCGTGCGGATTGTTCGGTGAATCCCCACGCGGCATGCGTCGCTCCGCCAGCAATCGGTTTTACGTGCGCCTTTATATGTTTCACATCAAAAAACAAAATATATTATTTCACATAAACCAACATGGGCACTTATGAAACGTCAGAAGCTAGGTGCTCGGTTCCCATTGGTTGTTTCTTAAGGAGAAGAGCCAGCCAAAAACTCCACGGTTACTCTTTTAAAAATAATGGGCTTTTACAATGATTCCAAATTATAGTGTTAATAGGTATGGAAGGACAGTGTAGGCCCGTCAACAAGTACCAGGTACAAGTTAACAAAATAGAAAATGGTCTACAAAGCTACAATCTATTAAGACTACAACGTTCTCACATACACAAATTAAAAATAATCTATTTATAAAATATTACTAAAATAATAAAAATAAAAACTTATACCTATCCGCTGTATATTAATTGTATGCCTTTTAGTCTGTGCTAAATAAATGTATTTTCTTTCTTTCTTTTCTTTTTTTTTTCTATAAACCAAATGACATGATTGCCATTACAACTGTAATAAATCTGAATTAATATCCTGTCCACCAAAGTCACTAATAAATATAGCCAATAATAAACGTCGTGAGGAAAGTATGAATGTGGATGGCTATGAGTAGAGGAAGTAGGGGAAGACCAAAGAAACGATGGATGGACTTTGTGAAAGATGATATGGCTATAAATGGCGTGATGATTAATAAAAAAGTATGGAAGAAAAATACATATTGCACCGCCCCCAAATAAATTGGGGTGAGGGCCGGAAAATGATGATGAGCTCAGAAAACTATAAGTACTATAGTCCTTAATTAACAGCTTCTAGTAAATAATACATCTTTATAATATTAGTATAACTATGTAAGGATTAAATGTACAATTCAACAGCATGTCTAGGATAACAATTTGAAAGATAGCGAAGTTTTGTGTTTGACGGCACGGTTGGCGCAGTTAGTTAAGCGATTGACTGCTGCGCTGCGTGTCGCGGGTTCGATTCCCGCACGGAACAAATATTTGTATGACCTACAAGTAGTTGTTCCGGGTCTGGCTGTTTGTGTATGTGAATTTAAATGTTTGTAAACGCACCCACAATACAGGAGAAATTCCTAGTGTGGCGCAAAGTTAAAAAAAAAAAAAAAACTAGTTTAGAAAACAACAAACTTAAAAAAGTCAAAACATTTAGTTTATGTTTGACGCTTTTTCCAACAACATTACTGAGCACAGAAATGAGAAAACAGAAACTAGACACAGCATTACATTACCACTCCACGAAAAAAACATTCCACACATAAAACCCATATCCGAAATTTAATTTCAACCCATATTTCACCCCCACATTTCATCCGTACATTGCAATGTTTTTTCAACCCGCTGTATAGTGCGGGCATCAGAATAGTAGTCCAAACATTTTCATGTGTCAGTGTAATAACTTTATTTTGGAGCTGTGTCGTCGAATAGTGCAAAAAGGGTAGGTTTGATACCTTTTTGTGTTTCTCTATAAAATGTTTCGACCCCTGAATTAATGATGGAAGTCAGATGTTTATAGTTGTGTGGGACAAAGTAGGACAAAGTAAGACTTATCTACTGAAATATAGCGTAGTATTTATTATATCCACTTCAGAACCTATACAGCCTTATTACAAAACAAGATTTATATTTTGACATGGCAGCCAGTTTTTGTAATAAGAACGTAACAGTGCAGTGATTGAAATACCGTTCTTTATACAAAACTGAAAACTTAGTTCGATACTAAGTTGTCAGTTTTGTGTTTAGGAACTTTACCATTAGTCGGAATAAGGTTCTTAATTCAATAATGGTTCCATGTTTTAAACCTGGGTCTGAAGATAAACCTTGTTTTGTAATAAGGGGGTTTGTGTTATTGAGATTAGAAAAAGGTAGGGGTTTTCAGTCTGGAGTCTCAATTTGTGAACGGTTAATGGCAATAGGCACGCTCCCTTTTGCGCACACAAAGAAGTATTGTAATAAAGCTATATTTGGATGCATCTGACCACAACCTTTGTAGCTAAACAAAGGCAAGGCCTACTTTTATAGCGGAAAATTCTTGACGATGAAGGAAAAACTCTTGAAAACAATCCGGACTGAGCATGTCCTAGAACCAAAAAATATCGAATACATGTGACATCTACCAACCCGCACTGGCCCCGCGTATTGGATTACGTCCCACTCCCTCTCACAAAGAGGAGGCTCGTGTCTCAGCAGTCGGGACATTATAGGCTGATTATGTAAGGCAGAAGAGCCGACTTTTAGCGAAACATTCTTGATGATGAAGGAAAATCTCTTGAAAACAATTCGGACTGAGCAAGTGCGACTCGTCTGAGCGTTCTTTCACATTACTAGGAGAAGCCTTCCCTTGTTTTTTTTTTGTGTGCCAGGGCCACGATGTCCCTTTCGGACAAACTCGCAACCCTGGCAGGCATTGGCCTTAGCGGACCCCATCAGTTGGTGCTGACATCTCTGAGGCGCGCGTGGAATACAACGCGTCGTCGACTCGGGCCTGGTCCTTATCGGACGGCGAGCTACACATCGCTCACTGACCGCTATCCCGCGCTTACGGTGGCCAGGAATCAGCCTGCGACTCCCGACGCCCGGGGCGTCTCCTGCGGCGACTGCAATGGCATATTACAGATTGACATGATAGATTATCGTATCCATTGATAAATGTTATAGAAATACCACATTATCATCTACACACGTTTCGTCAAACAAGATAATAACATAACATAACATCACGTCAGTAATCCCCGAAGGGTTAGCCAGAGGTGTATCTCTAGTACACCCACATTTCACCAGTTATGTTTAAGTCCCAGGTAATAGGGGGCGAGCCTATTACTATCATCCGGGCACAAATTCAGACTCCGGGCTGTTACTGAGAAATTCCTGATGGAAAATCCCAATAGTACTTTGCCCGACCTGGGAATCGAACACAGGACCTCATGGTCAGCAGTATCACTTGCGACCTCTAGACCAATGAGGCAGTCCATCATGCCATGCAACTAAGATAATCGAACGCATAAATGAAACGTAGTTGTCCACACCAATCCGCAGAAAATTTAAATAATCCTCCGATTTAATGTTCAATTAAAATAAAATGTTTTAATCATTAATTCGCTCTAAGTTCAGAAAGTTTGTTGAGTCTTAATTAAATAAATGAATTTTCCCCGTACCGGAGTTAAGTCGATTATTTTGCTCAGTGAACTCTTAGCGACTCGTTTTGGTTAACTGTTAATGTTGGTACTCGATAGCGTTGGCTTTGAAGTGAGAATTATGTGAGGAGAAATCTTGATTTATGTTGTCAAGATTTCCGCATAAAATTATAATGCATCATCTGCCTAGCCTTTTCCCAATGTTCCTTATGTTGAGGTCGGCTTCGGGTACGTAGTACTATTACTTATTGTGCTTGTACTTGTGCTTCGGGTCTAATCGGATGCAGCTGAACACCAGGAGGGGGGGGGGGGGGTGTTCGGCCGTTGCTTGACTACGGCTATATATGGCGACGCGACACAAAGGCACCGCTTGTCCCGCAACACGCGGGGCCTTTGTTCCGTGTCGCGTCGCGCGACAAGTCGCTCTGGTATGTAGAAGCCTTAAGGATTCAAAGTCAAAAAAGGAAACTATGGAAGTTATACAACGGCCATACACTCGGCCGATACTTTGTATTAACGCTTCGGAGTAGACTCCAGTATTTTACATGAAGCGCCTGTCTATTTGAACACCACAACCCAGGAACTGGATAATACGATACCCGCTGGCTTCTTCTTTGTCATGTCTATGGCACGACAATGTATTAAATTTTGTACCCCTTGGTAAGACTGGTTGTCAGACTTTCGGGCTTCTGACGACCCGTAACGACTGTAAAAGATTTACGGTTTTAAAACTACATTCACATAATCTACCGAATTTCTCATTTCCACTCAGCCGAATAAGAACAACATACGAAAGTCACACGGCAATGCCATTTAAATATAGCCGTGGGTTATATTGATTGTATATTCCTGGACAAAATTTAACACTCCAGCAGCTGTTCTGAAACTATCAAGAATTTTCCTTAACTTTTCTTCTACTCTCGATGGGGCAAGAGATCTAGTGTAAAGTATTAGCCATGCAGATCACAAGGCTACCCAGAATTCATTAGACCATACAGTTACCCAAAAATCCTTACCATATTTAAATATCGTCACTCATTGATACCTACTCTTACTACTCCGTGCCTCGGATAGCACGTTGAGCCATTGGTCCCGGCTGTCATTAGTAGATCTTTGACAGTCGTTACGGGTAATCAGAAGCCCGAAAGTCTGACAACCAGTCTCACCAAGTAGTGTCGAGTTTCCCAGTAACTGGGTTGTGGAGGTCAGATAAGCAGTCCGGTCAGTTGCATCCAGTGGGACTGGAAGCAGACCCCAACGTAAATGGGAAAAGGCTAGGTAGATTGACAAATTAATACTCTTTATTCAAAATAATTTATTTCCTATTAAAACAATGGTAGCGCTCCAATTTTATCACGACGATATCACAATGGTTTTCCATCGCGCTCAGGGATCGCTATCGCTTCCGTATTTACATGAAACAACATCATAATTTGGTTGTCTGTTCATCGTATCAGTATAAACTTATTGTTTGGGGTTGAAATACAAACTGTATTTTGGTAATGTAAAGTTATTAGTAGATAGGTATTGTGATCCTGCCAGGGTTGCGGGTTTGTCTGATAGGGAACTCGTGGCACACAGGCAACTGAAGGAACACGGGTGGGTTTTAGTCAGTAAAAGTGTCCGCCCAGAGCGGGAGAAGTTATTTGATAATTCCCCACCCATAAAAAAAAGGTATTTGTTTTAGATAGGTAATTGATATTATTTTTAAAAGTATACGGAGACGAAGCAAACAGACTTACGGAGCCGAAACGTGGATACTCACGGTACGGCTGGTCCATAAATTCAAGGTCGATCAGTGAGCTATGGAACGGGCTTGGAGTCTCTCTGAGGGATCGAATCCGGAACTAGGTGATGCAGCAGAGAACCAAAGTTTTTGACATAGCTCACAGAATAAGCAAGCTAAAATGGCAATGGACCGGCCATTTTAGCCGTAGAACCAATGACCGTTGGGGTAGACGTGTTCTTGAGTGGAGACCGCGAATCGGCAAACGTAAGGTACGACGTCCTCAGGCTCGGTGGAGCGACGATCTTCGCAGTGTGACTGGTGTAGCAGTTGGATGAGAGTTGTCGAGAATCGAGCTAAAAGGCGTGCAATTGGAGAGGCCTAATTCCAGCAGTGGACAGCTATGGGCTGATGATAATGATGATGTAGAAGATTATTTGAGGAATTCTAATAATGTAAGAGTAGAAGGTCTCCCACAAGGTGAACCGACGACCTGGTGAATACCGCAGGAATCCCCTGGATGCGTGAGAAGCACAGAACCGGTCGAAATGGCGCTGCTTGGAGGAGTTCTATATCCAGCAGTGGAAGTCTTTCGGCTGAGATGATGATGATGAAGATTAAGCACGATTTATTTATTTGGTTCACCAACAATTGTATACTATACACAGGTATATGCAAATGAAAACGAGCAACAGATTAGAATAGATGTACACAAAACATTGGTGTAACTTACAAAAAAGAAAAATAGAAATAAACGACTATATCATAAAGTTGCACAAAATAAAACTTAATAAATAAATTAAAACAAACAAATTAAAACAAAATCAACACAAACTAAAGTTAACAAAACTAGGTAATACAAAAATATGCAATAAGTAGCCCAAATTCACCCAACCAGTTAGATAACGCAGGGCTAAGAAACTAAATGTTCGGGGAGATACTTGTAAAAGGTGGCTTTCAATTTGCCTAAACTGTCAAAATGGAGGTCAATCCGATCACTGCAATCGTTCACAGCGCTGCAAAACCTCGCACAGGGCGAATTAGCACCCAAAACCGTTCTTCTCTGCAGGGGGCAGAGTGGTGTTATAGGATTGCGAGTAATTCTGGAGGGGGCGCGTAAGTTAAAATTATTTAATATTTGCGGACAGTCAATTTTATGGGCCATAACTTTGCACACAAACATCGCGTCATTCAGTCGTCGGCGTTTGACAAGAGACACCATATTAAAATGTTTGAGCCTATCATTATGTGATCGTATTTTCTTGGACAAACCTGATTTCTGAGCCAGGATCCGGCAAAGTGTTAATAGGTTTTTCATTTTGGAAATTCTTTGTAGCAGCGCGGAGTCTTTATCTATTTCAACACAGTCAGAAAATTGTCAGGAACTCTGTGTTCTTCCTCAAAATTTCCTTAAAGTTCTTGAAAGTGTCTTAATTAGAAAATAAGCCAGCTGTCAATATTTTCTCGGCCGTATTTTAGTTTTCGCGTAAATGCGAAGTAAATCAAAGTAGGTATCTACCTTGTCGAATCCTGTTGATCCCTTAATTAAGTTTATTATAAAGCCTCTCGTGCAGGCACCGCTTCACTTTCAACCTTTTCCCGGCATTCGTGTTGACTGACAGATGACATTAGTGACAGCATCTCTACCTCACTACTTGTGTGAATGAGACAGTGTTTACTTAACTCATAATTAATTATTCAGACTTGACTACAAACATGCTCCGTGTGGTGCCGGACGTAAAGAATAGCATCATCCCATTTCTTCCCGTGGGTGTCGTAAAAGGCGACTAAGGGACTTACTAGAGAATGGGCAGGAGCGTTCTCTATGCATTTTAACACCATACTGCGATCGCCAACCCGCTTGCGCGAGCGCGGCGAGTATGGCAACCCCCCCTTCTGGGGGAGGCCTATGTCCAGCAGTGGACGTCTTTCGGCTGGAATGGTGATGGTGATGGTGGACTACTAACTTCAATGACATGAATATTTACTTGTAAAGTATTATATTATTTGAATTATTGTGAATGTGAAGACTATGTGGGTCATTGTTTTTTTTTCTCAGTTTAAATCACGGTCTCGCAGCTTGAGTAATTTATGCGGCCTACTCCAGTGGGGCTCTAGTGGGTCCTTTCTTTGGTATTGTTCGTCACAACGTTGAGCTCCACGATTACTGACAAATGCGTGCACTGACTGGACAGGTCCACTCAATCTGTGTGGTTGTTTCCTCAAAAGACCATTTCAAACACCAACTACATGGCCGTCACATTATCTGACCAATCTTATTATGTCTGGACTTCAAAAGAGAAGGCCGAAACAAACTCAGAGGTCACAACCTCTGAGTTTGTTTCGGCCTTTCTTCTCAGAGTAGTCAGATAGAAAACGTCGAGCTCATCTAGTTTTTAAAATATGATTGATGTTTGTGAAGACCAAACTCGGACTTTTAAGTAAAAAGCAGTGGACTGTAAAACTAAGTTATATTGTAACAAAAAGGTACTGCTAGATTTTTAGGGGCCGTCTGGCGGCATCGGCCCCTGTCAAGCATCCACGTAGCCAGCCCCGCGCAATCGCCCGATGCCACGCTACTCCTTAAGTGCACCAACGAAGATATGGGCCCGTCCGAAAGTAATTGATCCGTCAAAACAAGTGACAAATTATTTTTTTCTGACGGGTCACATCGGGATTAGGAACAACCGTCAAATCATGTTTTCATTTAGTTTTAATTCGGGCCCTGAACTAATCTTATCTCCGTAAGTGATACGGAGTAGGAAACGCCCAAAACTTCGGCCGAAACTAAACCGTAAATAAAAGTATTTTCCCGCATCTATACGTATTTTCTTTCTTTTTAGAGTTCCGTATCTCAAAAGGAAAAAAACGGAACTCTTATAGGATCACTCGTGTGTCTGTCTGTCTGTCCGTCTGTCACAGCCGATTTGCTCCGAATCTACTGAACCAATTAAGTTAAAATTTGGTACACATATGAACTTCTGTGACCCAAACAGGGACGTGTTACGTAAATTAATTAATTTTGAATATGGAGGTCACTTTCGGGGGGCAAATTAGAAAATTAAAAAAAAAGTTTTGTTGACTGTACCGTGTGACATATCAAATGAAAGGGCTTATTTTAAAAATTGCACATATATTATTTTTTTATAATTTTACAATAATACTTTTGAAATTATTTAAAAAAATAGATGAAAAATTACCATTGATAAACAATGACCACCAACAGGCCTAAACTTATGGAAAAAATACAGAAAATAGTTCTTTACTTAAAGATTACAGAAAAACCTATAAGAAGTATGTGATCTTGAAATAACGTGGTAAATCACTTAATATTGTGCGCACAAACTTACATTTGCTGTTGGAATGTATGGGGGTCATGTTTTTCAACTACAATGGTAAGTTTGTTCTTGGGATAAATTCATCCCAACTACGGAACCCTTCATTGTGCGTGGTCCGACACGCATTTGGCCGGTTTTTAAACTACGGATTTCGTGATTAGGGACTAGACCCCCAGACACGAAGATAGCCGACGGCGCGGGCGCTCGAACAATGTGTAAAAGTATTTGTACAAACCGACTTACAGAAATAAAAATCATTTATCCATAATATCAAGTTCCAAATATTCACCGAACACCTGAAAATTCTGCAAACCTACCTGTAATTCAAAACACTTTCCACTTCTGAGCTAGTATGGTAGGTAATATAAAAGAAATATTTTAATATGTTCGTTTAGCAAGCAGAGGACACAATTTTCCGAGCTGGAGCGTTCTTTAAGTATAAAAGCAAATAAACTGGGGTAGAGTAGAGGCACAACTGTTTTAGGGATCCGCAATAAATATGATATTTTATTACTATGTTATGTTATTTGGTGTACGGTTCTGAACTTGCTGTTTTTCCTCATGGGCAGCGTATAATATGAGTAAGGGATCAAATAAAATGACGATAAATGAAAGTTATGGGTATATTTTTTATTTGATATTATTGTGTAGGTGGAAATCGTTAAGTAAGGTAAAGTGCCCTGTGTAGGTACAGGATTATCTTTTCGGCCGAAAAGCACTGCTGGACATAGGCCTCTCCCAAAGGGGGGGTTTGACATAAGCGCCACGCTTGGCAGGCGTGTTGGCGATCGCAGTATGGTGTTAAAATGCATAGAGAACGCTGCTGCCCATTCTCTAGTAAGTCCCTTACTCACGTTTTACGACACCCACAGGAAGAAATAAGACAGGATAGAATAAAGAAATGACGTTGATTAAAATTCTATCTTAAAAAATCACAACACCAAACATTTTAATCCATTCTACTATAACATAATAATAAGCAACTATCATTCAATATCTAAACAAAACATAAATATAAATTAAAACTGACACAAAAACTATACGGAACCCATCTCACTATGACATCTCGCGGTTCCCTTCACTAACTACTTACGTTCAGTTTGTGTGTTTTACAGCTCAGTGGCGCTATGCGTCCGGTGACTGTTTTTACTGCCGCTTAGCGTCGATCATTACCACCCTGTATATTATATAAAAATTGGCTGTTTGGTTTTTGGAACAGCCAATATATTGGGAGATTGTTTGTTTTTGGGAAAGTAACTTGGAATGCCCAGTTTTGTTTGATGGTATATCATAATCATTATATCTGACCAAGATTACGTCTGGACTTTAAAAGAGACTTTGACCCCTGAGTTTGTTTCGCCATTTCTTCTCAGGGGTCGACTACTTAAAGCTTATTTTTTAAATTTTTAATATGACGTGTAAAAGTGATTCTGATATCCTATCCTATTTATAGAATAAACGATTTCATTTCATTTCAAACTCGAGTGCTAACAGAAAGTTATCTTTATGAAAACGAAAACAGCTGCTTATTTTCTCACCCAAGTCATAACAAGGGAAAACTTGTTAGGGGAACTCATTACTATTTTTCCTGAACTTTTTACTACCTCTCCTCCATTATACGTAGGTATAATAGAGTATAATCTGCGAGTCCAATATAACAATGCCTTCAGGGTGATGTTGGGACTACCGCGCTTTTGCAGTGCGTCGGGGATGTTCGCGGAAACCGGCGTTCCGGCGTTCCATTTTTACGCGCTGATGCGTCTGCATATAACGTCCCTGATGCGGCGAGTGCGCGATAGTCCCAACAGTCTTTTGGCTACTGTGGCCAGCAGGATGGACAGCCCCATAATGTGGCATTGGATGACGACTCACTGAGCGTCATTCCAATGCCTTAAATAATTTTATGTATATTTGTGTTTATTTTATTTAACGTACATGTTATTTTATTTGATGTGTATTGTGTTTTTTATTGTAATGTTTTGTAGACCATGTGTCTGATAATAAAGTTTCTATTCTATTCTATTCTATAACCTATCCATTGAATTAAAAACGCATGCTATTATAGGTAACTAGTTTGTTTATTTTATGACGATTTCGACATAATATTATGATGAGTCTACATGGTGTGTATTGTGTTTTTTATTGTAATGTTTTATAACATACGGACTATGTGTCTGATAATAAAGTTTCTATTCTATTCTATAACCTATTTATAGAATTAAAAATGCAAGCTAATATAGGTAAATACTTACTTACTTTGTTTATTTTATGATGATTTCGACATAATATTATGAGTCTACATGGGTTTTATAGGCTTGTGGCTAAGTTATAACAGCCGCACGGGTCGATCAATCAGGTTAAGCTACGCTTGCCACGGTTGGTCCGTGGATGGGTGACCATCTTAACATACCAAGACCCATCCATGCCTCGAAAAGTACGTTAAGCCGTTGGTCTCGGCTGTTATTATCTATAGATCTTTGACTGTTACGGGTTAGAAGCCGGAAAGTCTGATCACCTGCAGTCTTACCAACCCAGTTACCCAGTAACTGGGTTGTGGAGGTCAGATAGGCAGTCGCTCCATGTAAAATACTGGAGCTGCATCTGGTTAGACTGGAAGCTGACCCTAACACAGTTGGGAAAAGGCTAGGTAGATGATTAGATTACGACTTTACAAACAAAACCAGGCTTTAACGGCTTACAACTATAGTTAATTAAAACAAAATCGACAAAAAACAAATAAAATTCCATAAATTTGTCGAATATAATCATCATTCTCCTGCCAATATCGTAATTTATTTGTGGTCGGCGCAACATGTCTCTTTCTTCCATAAAGATAAATTCATACCATAATCCATATTCCATCCCGTCCCCCCGTCCGTCCCGTCTACCTTCTTCCGTCTTTTCTCCTTACTTCTTCTTTCTCTTCTCTCCATGCTTCTTCTTCTTCTTCCTTACTTCTGTATTAGTCGTCATCTCGGTAGTCACTCCCTTTCTAGCCATATCATCTTGCACACAGTCCATCTTTGGTCTTCCCCTACTTTTATAGCCATAGACATTCATACTCAAAATTTATTCACAACATTTTCCTCATTCCTCCGCATCACATGCCCTTACCATGACAACCGATTTCCGCACAATTTTTCAGTCACCGGTGCCTTTTTCAGACTTCCTCAGTACCCATTTCTTATTCTATACATTTGTGTCACACCACACATACCTCTAGTGTATTCCCGTTGTCCCCGTATGCCATATCCCCGTCACGGGGACAGCGGGACGTGATTAAATTTATTTCCTGTTGTCCCCATAACGTACGAAGTAAACCTTTTTTACATCGAAACAGCTAGGTTAGGTTAGGTTAGAACTGTGACCACACAACGCACGAGCCGCGGCAGCGGCCGGCGAGTGCCAGAAACATATTTTTGAATGTAAAACCAAACCACGGGGACAACGGGAAGTATTTTTAAATATTTAATTGAAGTACCGCTGTCCCCGTAGGACGGGGACACGGCGTACGGGGACAACGGGAATACACGATCCGCGATTCCTCTTAGCATTCTTAGCTACATGCAATTGCCTTTCATTCATCCCTTTTGTGGCCCAACATTCTGTAATATAAGCTCCACCAAAATGTATGCATATTTCTGACAACAGAAACTTAGTAATAAACAAAACATTGACACAATAAATTACTTTAGCAGTCTGAAGACATCAAATCAAATCCAGTGCTGCCAACTTGATTATTGTGAGAGTCCCGATCTGCTGAGTTTGTGTATATACGTGACGTCGGACGAGTTCATTTAGTAAACGATGCTGCTACTGAAACTGTGGACCTATACTACACTGGTTTAGGTAGTTCAATAAAGGTAAACAAATCATAAAAAAGGTCTTTATAGATAACACTTTCTTGTTTAAGACTGAGATATATGCCAGTGACCTTGAGTGGTTAGCTTGCGTGTTCTGTACTGAGCTCACGCAACGCGTTGTACGTTCAGCCAGTAATAGGACTCGCCCATCAAGGACCGACGTCCCCAATTTGACGCATTATTAATTTATTATACACAAAACAAAAGGTATTTTAATAAAACGCGTATACTAAACGACGAAATTATCTTTAAATTGGTGAACGTTTCAGAAAAATACACTTGGTAGATTTTGCTCCATTCTCAGTTTTTTATCCGCGTTAGACATAACTTTACAAATTAATTTCACTATGGAATATAAACACAATCTAAAATATTCACATAGGAAGTTATTGAGAAAATGCTCTTATTTAATATATATTTTTTTCAAATCATTAACACTACTCGTTTAGACGTGATCTTCAGTATAAAATCATTAAAAGTCGGTTATCGTCGCCATAAAAATACGTTGTAACTTATACTTAACCAAATAATTTTTTTATTTTCACGAACTAGTTTAGCTAGCTTAATTATGAACAACTTTTAATACTGGACCAATATTGAAATTGCAAAAATTAAAAGCTGCTCCTTTACTTTAGATAGAGAAAGACTTATGATATGTAATGCATGGTTACCCGTCGACGAACGTCTCATAACTCACGCTCATTGGCTCATTTAGTGACGAGCCCCTCTTGTATAGATACTTCGAACGCATCCAGCAGGGCGAGCACGGCCTACTGTGACATGATTTGAGTCACACATTTTATCACAGTTTGAGCTATAAAACTCATAAAATGCTAGTACAAATTGACATGACATAATTTATCATGTCTTGTCACAAACGTCTTGACACGCCCGTGCTCGGCCCGCTGGAGATATTTATTTTGTCCCAAGTCCCCTTTTAAAGTAGTCGTACTATTCTGCGTAGAAGAGTTTACCAACTTTCAAAGTGGGTTCCGCTTATTGATTTACCGGATCGAAGCGCCCTAAAGAGGTTTGCTGAGGGCTTACAAGATAGATTGAAGGAAAACTTTGCCAGCTCTTGCACAACAAAAAGTTGGCAACACAATTAAATGTTTTTGGCGAGAGAAAGAACTTTGTTTGAGTGGTGAAGAGGTTCGGATATGGAAGGGGTTCAAATGTTTATTTCGCGAGGGGTGTTGGAACAGTATCTGGACTCCTTTTGGGCTTTATTGTAGATGTCTTGAGGACTTAAAATATGAGAAAGAACGGTCGGGCTGTTTTCAACACACCCACAAATCCCACGATACAAGAGAAATTATTATTTTTTCACTTTTTATAATTGTATTTTGTGTTTCACGAACTGTTGCCAAATAAATGTTATTCTTTCCTTCTCAGGTCTATTTCGTTTTTATTTTTCTTTATTATTAGAGATAGATATCTTTTTGAATGCTCGTTTCTGTGACCAATAAACCTATTCTTCGTTATTTCAACCAACTATATTCTTTCTATCGCAGTCCACTGCTGGACAAAGGTCAACTGCCAACTTGCGATACACCTAATTATACCCGGTTCTCACCCTTCCACATCCAGTCTGTCCTAGGCCCATTTTCAAGACTATTGGTCCGTCTCATTGGTACACACACATACCATAATCCGCCTATAGTTCCCACTGCTGAGACACAGGCCCCGTCTGTGAGAGGAAGTAGGCCATAATCCACAACGCCCGGCGGAGTAGGGGTTGATATATGTCACATGTATTCGAATTTTTAGTTCTACGATACGATACGTTTCCTCACGATTTTCCTTCACCGTTTTGAGAGCAGTGGTGATGAAATTATTTGCTTAAAGTAAAGCACCTGTCCGTTGCGGATGTCCGTTTGGTGCCGGACGTAAAGAACAGCATCATCCCATTTCTTCCCGTGGGTGTCGTAAAAGGTGACTAAGGGACTTACTAGAGAATGGGCAGCAGCGTTCTCTATGCATTTTTACAACCATACTACGATCGCCAACCCGCCTGCCAAGCGTGGCGATTATAGCAAATACCCTTTTTTTTTTGGAGGAGTTCAACAGTGTACGTCTTTCGGCTGAAATGATGATTACCTATGATGAAAGCGCCTGTCCGGGTTCGAACCCACGACCTACTACTCGTAAGTCGAGGCCGTTACCACTGGGTCACCACTGCTGTCATTAGTACAATAAACAATATTATATGAACCGATGACCTACGCTGACCAACCCATTTCTTATTCATTTTATGGTGAAGAAATGCGTCGCCGTAATCATAAATACTAGTCTGGACTTGTCTTAAAAGGTCTGAAATATTCGTTTTAAGATGCAGATATATGCCAGTGACCTTGAGAGGTTAGCTTGCGTGTTCTGTACTGAGATCACGCAACGCGTCGTACGTTCAGCCAGTAATAGGACTCGCCCATCAAGGAGCGCTGTGCTCAATTTGTCGCATTATTAATTTATTATACACAAAATAAAAGATATTTTAATAAAACGCGTATATTAAAAGATCAATAATTAAATTATCTTTATATTCGTGAAGGTTTAAGAAAAATACGCTTGGTAGATTTTGCGCCATTCTCAGTTTTTTATCCGCGTTAGACATAACTTTACAAATTAATTTCACTATGTAATATAAACATAATCTAAAATATTCACATATTAAATTATTGAGAAAATGCTCTAATTTATCACATATTTTTTCAAATCATTAACACTACTCGTTTAGACGTGATCTTCAGTATAAAATCATTAAAAGTCGGTTATCGTCCCCTTAACGTGGGATATCATTATTTCCATAATTCTTCCCCTATTCTCAAGACATCTTAATAATATTAAGACAAACGAGAGAGTTAAGAATCTCAATGTTTACCCTCCCGTCAATCGTAACTAAGGAATGAATTCTGCAATAGTTGTACCCTTGTTCCAATTTGATAGGTCGGAAGGCTCATAACTAATTCATAGTCACAAACGCCATGGAATGGAGAAAACATTGGTATTAATTGAATCCGCTTTCCTGAGCATTTCCTTTTATTTTTCGGGATATGGTAATTTGAGGATGTTTTTGGGGGACTAAATGTTATTGAATGGAATATACCGTCTCTTTTTACCCATGGTGCAATTTTTAGTATAAATGATAAATGTTTATATTTCTTTAAGTAGGTTTGTACAAACAAATACGTCAACCATATTTTAAAAATTTGATGAGGTTGGCGTTTCATATCTAACTACTAAAACTAGAAATAAAAGCCGAAACAAACTCAGAAGTCACAATCTCTTTAAAATTCCAGTCATAATCTTGGTCAAATCATGAGAAGACCACGTAGATTGGTGTTTGAAATGGTGTTTTCAGGAAAGAACCACACAGATGTGGACCTGTCCAGTCAGTGCACGCATTTGTCAGTAATCGTGCAGCTCAACTCAGAACTTACGGAGCTCAACGATGCGATGAACATTACCAAAGAAAGGACATTTGCGTAGGCCGCGTAAATTACTCAAACAGCCAGACAGCGATTAAAATTAACTGAGAAAAAAAAACCCATACTATTCTTCACATTCACAATAATTAAAATAATATAATACTTTTCAAAGTCATATCATTGTATAAATAAAATTCATCAATGTCAATGTGTAATACAAAACTGGAAATAAACTTGGTCAGATCATTTGAGGACCATATTGGTCTAAAATGGTCTTTTGAGGAAAGAACGACACATAATTTTTGTTCATTGGATTTAGCTAAGATATAACGGCAAATGGTGAAGGAATGATATGGAAGAGAAAGGAGTGAATGATAGCGTGAATGTTGACCGAGGAGACTGGAAGAAGTAACGTGTTGCGCCGACCCCAAGTAACATGGAACAAGGGCAGAAAGATGCCCTTGGAGATAATGATTATGAACGGCAAGTGGTTACTTGTAACAGTAGGACAGTAGGCCGTGTGGTGCCGGACGTAAAGAATAGCACGATCCTATTTTTCCCGTGGGTGTAAAAGGAGACTAAGGGACTTACAAGAGAATGGGCAGCGGCGATTTCCAAGCGTGGCGATTATAGCAAACCTCCCCTTTGGGGGAGAAATTAAATCCGTTCAGCTATTTTTTCTATCGTAATAATAGCAGAGGAAAAGGTTTGATAAAAATGGTTGCTGTGGGTCATCCATACAAGAGAGACATATGCTATCACGGACTTTTTTGTTGAACATTATGATGTACCTCCAATCCTGTACAACATTAATTTTATGTATCTCTTTTGTAATTGGCTGAATTAAAACGATTATCATTGAAGATGTCGAAAAAAATCATGATTTTCCCGACATCTTCAATGATAATCGTTTTATTTCAACCAATTACTCAAAACCTTAATGAATTATACAATATGTAACAAAACCCTGTTGTTTTATCTACCTACGTTTTAAGAATCGGTTTACATACGTAATAAAGCAAGTCATTTATAAAAACTGTTCAACAAAAATAATTAAAATAAATATTTAATTATTAATATTTCTAATGTTTAACTGATTTCTTACATCTTTAGTTCTTAATGATAACGATTTTGACTTCTCGACTAGCCAATACTTAATTTTTTTTAATTATAATTCCAGCAATGTTGTGCTTGTAGGTTAATGTATACGTCCCTAAAAGGAACAACAGGGTTTTTGTTACATACTGTATACTAGTCGGATCCGGTCATTAGTACGGACAAGAAACGAATCGCAAGCGCGCTATTACTGGCGACATCGCGTGATCTACCCACACCTCTAGCGCGCTTCTACAGAGTCGTGATGTTTTGAGCCGATGGGCGAGGAGGACATTCAAGATTCAGTGTCTGCTCGCATCGGAGTTAAGACGTCGCGGAACTGTACTCGATTCGTTGTGCTCAGTTATTGTGGTGATTATAATTTGTAGTAATTGTGTCAATTTGGTTCCGTGTGGTGCCGGACGTAAAGAATAGCAACTCCCCTATTTCTTCCCGTGGGTGTCGTAAAAAGCGACTAAGGGACTTACTAGAGAATGGGCAGCAGCGTTCTCTATGCATTTTAACACCATACTGCAATCGCCAAGCCGCCTGCCAATCGTGGCGATTATGGCAAGCCCCCCTTTGGGGGAGGCCTATGTACAGCAGTGGACGTCTTTCAGCTGAAATGAATGAATGAATTAGGTATGTGTCAATTTGTGATTTCAATAAACGCTGTGCACCAGTGTGTTTTCATTGCACTTCTGCCCACATGATGACCGAATCTAACGGAGTAAATCCTGACGATCCGACATACTTAAACCTTCCTCATGAATCACTCCGTCCATTGGTGAAAACCGTTTGAAAATCCGTTCAGTCGTATTTGAGTTTATCGCGTTCAGACACACAGACAGACGCGGCGGGGGACTTTGTTTTATAATATGTAAGGAAGTCCTTAAGACGCAGATATATGCCAGTGACTTTGAGTGGTTAGCTTGCGTGTTCTGTACTGAGCTCACGCAACGCGTTGTACGTTCAGCCAGTAATAGGACTCGCCCACCAAGGAGCGCTGTCCCCAATTTGACGCATTATTAATTTATTATCCAAAAAAAAAGGTATTTTAATGTAACGCGTATACTAAAAGATCAATATTTAAATTATCTTTAAATTGGTGTAGGTTTCAGAAAAATACGCATGGTAGATTTTGCGCCATTCTCAGTTTTTTATCCGCGTTAGACATAATTTTACAAATTCATTTCACTATGTAATATAGACATAATCTAAAATATTCACTTATTAAGTTATTGAGAAAATGCTCTAATTTATCATATATTTTTTTTAAATCATTAACACTACTCGTTTAGACGTTATCTTCAGTATAAAATTATTAAAAGGCGGTTGTCATCCCCTTATAAAAGACTTAGAGATATTTCCCTACTTTTCGAGCCTATTTCAAGCCTCTGGTATCTAGTTTGAAAAGAAGGTAAATTGCCTCAATTTGTCAGTGTGAGTAAGTACGAATCCCGTCACAGTCGTGATGAAACGTACAATAGATTACACTGTCCTATAGAGGTATAGAGTATGGGCTAGAGTTGGGATTTGAGATAAATGGGGTAATCTGCTTTTAGACCGTATTTTTGTTTCGGTCGATAACGGGTTGAAATTAATGATGAAAACGTTATTAGGTTGTCGGATTGTGGCGTAATTGTGCTGATAAGTCCCCTCTTTAAGGAGTGGCTAGAGAGGCGCTATGGCGTCCTCACCTTTCACCGTTCAGGATAAAGCGGGAGGAAACGCCCAGGTGTCATGTCACCACTGTGTGGATCGCCCGGAGGACACGGTGAAGCATACGGTGGAAGTCGGCCCGGTTTGGGTGGAGGACCGCCGTGTCCTCACGGAGGCGATCGGCGGCGGCGATCTCTCGTGTCCGGCCCTGGTTCAGCCCATGGTTTGTAGCGAGAGTGCATGAGAGGCCGTTACCTCCTTCTGCGAAGCAGTAATGCTCGCGAAGGAGGAGGCGGAACGCGTGAGGGAGAGGCAGGGTTCACGCCCCTAGTCGCCGCAGGAGACGCCCCGGGCGTCAGGAGTCGCATGCCGATTTCTGGCCACTGTAGGCGCGGGCCTGCGGACGGTGAGCGATGGGTAGCTCGCCGTCCGATAAGGACCAGGCCCGGGTCAACGGCGCGTTGTGTTCCACGCGCGCCTCAAAGAGATGTCAGCACGAATTGACGGGTTCCATTAGGGCCAACGCCTGCCAGGGTTGAGTTTGTTCGAAAGGGATATCGTGGCCCTGGCACGCAGGCAAATGAAAGAAACGCCCTCCCGCTCCGCCCAGAGCGGGAGAAGTTATTTAATCATTTCCCACCCGAAAAAAAAAGGTTGTCGGATTCCTATTTCTTATGAATTGTTTTTTTTTAACGTCTAGTTACCACCTAAGTACACATAATGGTAACGCAATAAAGATTTTGAGTAAAATCACTTACATAAAGCTTTCTTTTCAAAGCTAAATACGTACTGAACAACACTATTGTATTCCTAAAGTGTTAAGAATGCTATTGTTACCACATTTCGCCACTTTTTAATCCCGAATAACACTTTTTTCTAAAACTGTCTACTTTTTAGTCTCACATACAAACAATATAATCACACATGCTATGAAAATTTAATGTATCCGGAAAGAGAACAATTTATTTCATTCCCAGGAGGAATCTTCAAGTAGGAACGCAGGATTAGTAAATGTTTCCGTTTTAATTTTTAATACAGTCGGGCCCTTAAAAGGTTCTCTTCCATTATTTATGGGGCAACATCTGGTATGTGAAACTAACTTTAAATACGGAAGTGGATGTATACGACATGAATGAAGGCTTAAGAGAATTTAATCTGACTTTGAAGAAAACGATCGAAAGTTAAAATGTTTATAGCAACCAAAGAGATTTAAGATAGATACTATAGAGAGGCTATCAAACGTAATGTCATAGAAAAATTGTGATCCCATGTCTCAGGGACGCCATCTAGCGCAATATAGCAAAATTACTACCTAAGTTTGACACGTTGCACTTTTACCGACCAACCGACTCCAACCTTTGATTTTTTGACCCAGCTAGATGGACCGACGACCTTAAAAAGGTGGCTGGGACAGACTGGATGCGGAAGGCGGAGGACAGGGTGTTGTGGCGCAGCCTGGGAGAGGCCTGTGTCCAGCAGTGGACTGCTATAGGCTGAGTTGATTGATTGAACCTTTGATTACCAACCGTCAGATAGTTTGAAACATCTAAGATTATTTTATCTAAATACTGGATAAATTACCAAATACTAACAAAAAAAACCGTGGTTAAGTCTAGTCGTTTTGTCACTGCGTGATTTGCAATACCATAATGCACAATTCAGTTTAGTATACTTCGAAATTATTTTTTTTTTATCTGTGGTTCCGGTTTGCACAGTATCTATGGGTGATGGAGTAATTATCTACACTTTACATTTACAGGCAAATGTAACATGTCAGCTTTGTAGCTGGCAGCGCAAGCGCACTCGCGTGGCTTCTACAATTGATTAGATCATTTATCATCAGAGGCTTCTGATATTAATGATAAAAGATAATGTTTATTCAAAGAAATCTTAGACATAAATTACAAAATATGTTAACAGGCTAATTTAGGTCAGTTATAAGTGGTATGCTTATCTGTAGCCGAACTAGACAGACAGAGAGAGAACAGAGCCTTTCGGCTATCAGCACCAAACCCCTCGAGTATTAAGGCTTCTACATACCAGCGCGACTTGCCGCGCGACGCGACACGGCACAAAGGCCCCGCGTGTTGCGGGACGAGCGGTGCCTTTGTGTCGCGTCGCGTCGCGCGACAAGTCGCCCCGGTATGTAGAAGCCTTTACACTTAAAATAGCCATTAACATTAGATATATCTAACTAAAATATAGCACACTAGGCTTTGCAACTTCAACGAGGTTCCTCAATATAAGTAGTTTATAAATCTCTGAACCACAAGGCAGAAGAAAACTAAAATCACACAAAATCTTTTAAAAATATAACTCCAACGAAAATTCTTCCGCCTTTCGCCAAATTTTTTTAATTATAAAAGTGTATAAATCCTCGAAGAATATTTCACAGTGTCTTAACTGTTAACCGTCGAAGTTTAGATGAATATAAAGTAAGGCCGTGCACAGACCTGCGTGAAGAAGATATATTGCTTTATGGTCAAAACAGTTATTTAGTCTACAAAAAATATTTTTGAAGTTCTTTAGGCCCGTTGAGCACGTTTTGGATGCCCAAACATCATATAACTCGCGTCATCGTCACTAAACGCTTCGATACAATTCACAAGTTCTTAGTTTTATCTTCTGATGTAGTCATACGACTGCCATTTCCACACCAATAGAAATGAAATCGTTTAGTCTGTAAATAGGGTATCGGAATCACTTTTGCACGTCATATTAAAAAATAAAAAATAAGCTAGATGTAGTCGACATTTCCTATTCTGACTACTCCTGAGAAGAAATGGCGAAACAAACTCAGGGGTCAGTCTCTTTTAAAGTCCAGATTCTTTTAAAGGTCAGATCATGTGAGGATCACGTAGATCCGTGTCTGAAATGGTCTTTTGAGGAAAGAACCACACAAATTTGAGTGGACCTGTCCAATCAGTGTAAGCATTAGTGTCAGTAATCGTGTAGCTCAATTCAAGACTTTAAGGAGCTCAACGACTCGACGAATAGGTAATAGCAATGAAAGGACATTTGGGTAGCCCAAATATATAGTGAGCCACCGATTGTGAGCAGGTTCACTATACCGTATAACGTTCAGTGTGAATGAAAAATTGAATAATTATATGTATGGAAAACTACGTCACGCACGCACACAGTCGGAGACTGACGGCTGGCTTGTTGAATGAACGCGGCCTAAGCGTGTCATAATTTTTTAACTGACTTCCAAGAAGGAGGAGGTTATTATGTTTGTCTGTATGTTTTTTTACTTTTATATGCACACCTATAGCGATTTGGGTATTTTTTATAGTAACTCGTGCATTGGTGAAGTGAAACTGATGATAAGTATAGACAACCAAATGGGCACCGGAACTACTAAATAATAAGTATTTTACGGGTTGCGATTCGATTAGATATGGTTGCTACGCAATTTATGGTCGTCACAATGCATATGGTGAGTGGCAGTTCTCCTGGTTGTTACCAGGAGAACTCCTCAACAATTAATGTCCTTGCATCGGGAAAAGCAATATTATTTAAAAGGTGATGAGCAGTTGACATTAGGCTATTGTAACTTAGATAAATTACAAACTGACCCATTAAAAAGTAAAAAATAAAACCGTTTAAAAAAAAAACAACAGACTTCCAAAATTAAAGTTATTTTTCAGTTTGTAGTGTTTTTTGGCAGTCGGTTGTTTTTTTTATACATAGAGCAATACGTAATCTACTTAGCTTAGTATTAGGATCTTTTGGCACGTATTCAAAATCGGAACTAACGCCGCCATCTTGTTTTTTTAAATACAATTTCAGATAAAAATTTACCGACAACGCTACCCGTCAATGTCGTTCGAGCGTAAGGTTGCCAATTTTTTATACCAAATATAGGTAGTATTTTCGAAGCCATTGCCTATAAAAATATCGAAAAAAGAAAAAAAATATATAGTAGGTACCCATGTTTCAAAAACAGTTTTATTCTTTAAATGCGTGTTTTTGCTACTACCTTTATTAACAGGTTTTTTTTAAACGTGTCATAACAACAACAAAACACCAACATAACAAACAACTAACAAAATACCATCACTTAATTCAGCTTTTATGAGATTATTACTGGCCCTATTGCGATCACTTCGCAATTGTGTATTGAAATAAAAATATTTTCACCTACTAAATATTTTTTTCTTTAGAAATATAGTATTTAAGCCTCTAATAAAGCAGGATACTAATATTATATACCTACTTACATACGGTGTTTCAAAATTAACCCAACAAACTTTAAAGAGTGCTTTAGACCATCGATCTGAATATCTTTTAATTTAAGGGACCAACTTTGAAATCGCGGAAAAATATCTGCTGTTCCATACTAAATACCTACTGTTCTAAACTGTATGGGCTACTTTTTTTTCGCGATTTCAATGTTGGTCCCTTAAATGGTAAAGTCATTCAGTTCGATGGTCTAAAGAACCTCTTAAAGTTGGTTGGGTTAATTTTGAAACACCCTATTTGAGCGCCAGAAGACCCTTGTAGGTGTAGCATTGAAGTCTGTCTCGGTTGTGCACAAAACCTAACGCTGGTAGCACAACTCCGGCCAGGCCATGGTAAAGAGCGAGAGTGCATGGGGGGCAGTCACCTCTTTCTGCGAAGCAGTAATGCTCGCGAAGGCGGAGGCGGAACGCGTGAGGGAGAGGCAATGACACACATGTGACACATGAACAAAGTGTTTATATTATTATTTCAGACTTTATGAAAGTGGAACGGACTTGTGCACATTACAATAAATACTATTCTATGTTTTAAAATAATGAGCACGTACAGTCAGTGCTCTGCATTACCTGACCCCTTTTACAAAGAAGAATAGGAGAAAAGGGGTTGGGTTATGCAGAGCACTGACTGTACAAAATTTAGTTAGATTAAAATTGTTTAATATTAGTCATATAGGCTAGATTGTAATTAATTCACAACGACATGTGTGCGTGTGACATCACAGCGGGCTCTATCAGAATACCAGCGCTGCGACACTTATTTTTAAGTGCCGCAGCATATGCTGAGATACGGGCCTTTTGGCCTTGTACAGGACTTGTCTGTTTTTATTTTAATTTTTACTTTGTTTTAATTTTAGTTTTGTTCTTTATGTTTCTATGAGTGTGTTTTTTTTTAATTTGTGATCTGTGCGAGTCCCAATAAATGCTTTTTCTTTCTTTCTTTTCTTTTAATTATTATTTAAGGCTAGATTTTACTTATATTTGTTTTGTACTTTATATAAAGGAACCAGGGTCTCCTGGTTCTTTTTAATTAATGAAGTACAATAAAAATGTTTTCTTTAAATATAAATTCTGTCGTCATATTATCATTTTTAGGGTTCTGTACCTCAAAAGGAAAAAACGGAACCCTTATAGGATCACTCGTGTGTCTGTCTGTCTGTCCGTCTGTCACAGCCGATTTGCTCCGAATCTACTGGACCGATTATGTTGAAAGTTGGTACACATGTGGACTTCTGTGACCCAAACACGAACGTGTAACGTAAATAAATGAATTTTGAACATGGGGGTCACCTTAGAATTGAAAAAAAAATAAAAGAAAAATTGGAAAAGTTTAGCAAACTGTACCGTGCGATTTATCAAATGAAAGGGCTTGTGGTAAGGATTTCAGATAATTTTTTTTTATAATTTTCAAATAAATTGTTTTAAAATTATTTACGAAAATAGATGAAAATTTACCATTCCCCCCTTTATCTTCGAAACTACGGAGCCTGAAATTTTGAAATAAATACAGAAAATTGTTCTTTACTTACAGATTACAGGAAAATCTATGAGAAGTCTTAAAATGACATGGTAAATCTTTCAATATTGTGCGTACAAAGTTACATTTGCAGTTGAAATGTATGAGGGAACATGTTTTTCAACTACAATGTTAAGTTTGTGCTTAGGATAATGAATCCCCACTACGGAACCCTTCATTGTGCGTGGTCCGACACGCACTTGGCCGGTTTTATAGTGTGTATGCATGCAACGAATGGGGATCGAAATCATGAACTCTTGTTCGCAAATCATAATGCTTATTCAAAAACTCCTCTTTCCAACAAACTTTGTATAGGGGCCTTCCCTCTCAGAATATAAACTTTATACCCAAACAGGTACCTACCTAGGTACCTAATACATCGACAGACCTCTCTACTCTTCCAAATTGCTTTTCGAAGCGAATTTGTCGCGATTCATCACTAGAGCACTCCCGGGTGGGCTATAAAGGAAATTTGGACTCCAAATTAATGGATTATCCGATTTCCAATGATGCCCGTTTGTTTTCCGAAGTTCGAGTCGGATATCTAGTATCTTTAGTGTTTGTATATTGTATTGGAGGAATTAATTGTTGCAAATTTGTTTTGGTTTACTGAACTGCACCAACTTAAGCAAAATTTAAAGAAAGAAAAAAAAAATTTTTTCAGAATATTATTCGCCTTTTGTAAAAGCAGAATAAAATTGACATCGGCATTTGTTTTTTTCCAAAAAAACTTTACATTAGCATTTTTTTTTGGAATAAAATTGACATTGACATTTTTTTTTTCTGTGAAACATATTTTTTTTTCTTTCTTTAAATTATGCATATGCCAAATTATAAATTTTCCAGTAAACTAAAACAAACTTGTCAAAGTCAAACTGCATTTTTGTAGAGCGATTCACACACTCTCAAATGGTTTAATGAAAGTTAAACCATTTGTGATAGTGTGGGGACCCCAGCTGTGTATATTGTCAAACGACATAATTATAAGGCGGCTGGGACAGACTGGATGCGAAAGGCGGAGAACTGTATGTTGTGGCGGAACTTGGGAGAGGCCTATGTCCAGCAATGGACTGCGATAGGCTCAGTTCAATTGTCTCTTTCTTATTTCAAATGAAAGAAAAAGATGTGTGTAAGTACCAATGACGTTATTATAAATAGACGCGTCATACACGAACAAAATAGTGCATTCAAAAACAGCGTAAGCCATGATTGTAGCGACATATTGCATACAATCATACAGCGCGTGAAGAAAAGGAAAGACCTATACCGATATCTGTTGTTAGAAAGAGATGAACATACATATTTAGTTACGTCACTAGCTGCTGCATGTTCATTGGCGCGTACGTAATAATAATAATTATTATTGTAAATGTCAGGCAATTGCCTGGCATTTACTTTGCCATTATTGAGCGCAGGTAACGCACCTAAAGGTCATCATTGGTAAGTACTAATATTTATGTTTTTATTTATTTGCTCTCATGCACATCACACATTTTACAATAAATTACTGGCGGCTTTTGTACATACCTACATGAACCCTGTCAGGGCAATGCAAAACATAACGTTGGTTTGCTGTGGAGTTACATTAATTAGTACATAACAAAAATTTTGTCAGAACTTATAAAAAACACACTACAATTACAATAAATTACTAAATAAATTATATCTCGATGTCGTTATGTTGTCCAATAACACACAAAAAAAAGTTATCAAGTAAAGGCTTCTACAGACCGGCGCGACACAAAGGCTCCGCGTGTCGCGCGAAGAGCGGTGCCTTTGTGTCGCGTCGCGAGTCGCTCCGGTCTGTAGAAGCCTTAAAGTAACCCATTCGCTCTTCAATCATAGTCATCATTTCAGCCGAAAGACGTCCACTCCTGGACATAGGAGAGGGCGGGGGGGGGGGCTTGCCATAATCGCCTTGCTTGGCAGGCGGGTTGGCGATCGCAATATGGTGTTATAAAATGCATAGAGAACGCTGCTGCCCATTCTCTAGTAAGTCCCTTAGTCGCCTTTTACGACACCCACAGGAAGAAAAGGGATGATGCTATTCTTTACCTCCGGCACCACACGGACAACTATGATCTATCTCTTGAGATGTTCTCCCACAGAACGGGCAAACTAACCAGCTACGGAATAAGAAATATACATGACCGAATTGCAAGCAATATACGTTACGATTTAGACACATTTGAACAGGCCGAAAAAACTCCAATAATATGTTAACATGTTGACAAAGCTATGGACAACCACACTCTTTTTCGTTTATAACCACATATTTATAATGCACCAAAACATAAATGGCCTGTTAAGTAAATTGGATTTACTAGGCATACATCTTAGTGAGCTCTCAGAAGAAGGTAAGTCAATTGACGTCCTTTGTGTAACGGAACACAACATGAAACAAGGTGATCAACAACACTTACATATTGCCAATTATTCACTAGCAACTTCTTACACTAGAGATGATAGAAATGGGGGATCATGCATTCTAATCAAAAACACACATAAATTTGAGGTTTTTAAAGTAAAGAAATGGGCTATACCCAATTTAATTGAATGCTGCGCAATTAGGCTAATCTCTCACCCCTTCATAATTATTTGTATCTATAGACCACCAAATAATAATAAACATAAACTACTTATGTTTTTTGATCATCTAGATCTGATCCTAAAAGAAATTTGTTTGAAGTCAAATAATAAGGTTATACTCTGCGGCGATTTTAATATAGATATTTGTAAAAATAGCAAAGCCTCTCTCACCTTTCAAAATATATTACTAAGCTATAATCTAATTTTGGGTACTCGATCACCAACACGTCTATGCAGTGGGACCTGCATCGACAATATAATACACAATACCAGAGGCAGCAAATGTGAGATCAGAGAATTAGCATTATCAGATCACACGGCGCAACTACTAAAGTGTCGGGTCAAAAAAACTTGCACGTTAGCTCATTGGTTTATTCAACAACGCGACTATAGTGATGAAAATATCACGAAGTTTAGAGAATGTCTTCAAAGCTTAACATTTCATAATGTATACATGTGCGCCGATCCCAATGATGCATTTGACGAGTTTCATAACGTATATAAGCTCTTCTATGATTTATGTTTTCCAATAAATAAAATAAAAGTTTCAGCAATTAAAAAACCTAAATGGATCTCAACGGGATTAAAAAAATGCTCCAAACGGAAAAGGGACATGCTATGGGAGTATCGAAAGGCACCTAACCCAGATAACAAAAATAAACTTAAAACCTACACTAATCGACTGAAACGCATAATTAAACAAACACAAAAAGTCCAAAATTCTTACACTATTAACAATTCTGAAAACAAGAGCAAAGCTACATGGAATATAATTAATCGACAAAAAATTAATTACCCTAAAGAAGGAATTGATCAGATAATTATTGACGGAAAAATTATGAATAGTACAGAACAAATAGCGGAATCATTTAATGAATATTTTATAAATCAAATTAAATCTCAGAATGACATTAACTATATATGCTGACATTTGACAAAATTTCTAATTCAATATTTAAGATACCCATGTGATTACCAACTGACATCATCAAAATAATAAATTCTTTGAAAAACACAAAGAGCACTGGATATGACGATATAAACACAAAAGTGATTAAAGCTACATCTTTCATTATTGCACCAATACTTAGCCATATTTTTAATGATTGCACAGAGAAGGGCATATTCCCAGAAAAACTGAAAATTTCTATAATAAAACCAATGTTTAAAAAAGGTGACAGACAAGATCCTAGTAACTACCGACCAATTTCCCTTATTCCAGTGTTCTCTAAAATTTATGAAAAAATAATTTATAAAAGTTTATATTCCTTTTTAGAAACCAATAAAATCTTAATCAGTAACCAATATGGTTTCAGGCAAAGTAAAACCATTAACTCCGCAATATATGCGCTTGTTCAACACGCACTTACAAATATTGATCATAGAACTCCTGCTGTAGCATTATTTATGGACATGACCAAGGCCTTTGATCACGTTAGCCACAAAATACTCCTTAATAAACTGGAAAAATATGGCATCAGAGGTAATGTCCTTCAAATTATTAAATCATACCTAACGAATCGACAACAATGTACGTGCTTAAAGAGAATCTGCCCCTACACAAAAACAGAAATGACATATAAGTCTGAATATCGTGAAACCTTATTGGGTGTACCACAGGGCGGTATCCTAGCACCATTATTTTTTATCGTATATATTAATGACATGCCTAAAACTATTTCTAATCCGATGATCCTATTCGCGGACGACAGCACAATACTATTTAAAAACGAAAATGTAGAGACTTTAGAAGATGACATAAATAATAACCTAACTGACATAATAACCTGGCTCACTGAAAATAATCTTAAAATAAATCTGGAAAAAACAACGTACATCTCGTTTGAACAAAGAACAAATAATCAAAAACTAGATATTCGATATGGTAATAAATATATTCAGGAGACGGACAATACAAAATTTCTAGGTATTTGGATCGATAAAAAGATGGACTGGAAAATACATACCGATCATGTATGTAAAAAACTTAGCCAATGCTCATATGCCCTATATAATTTAAGGAAAGTTACAAATCAGTCAACATTATTAATCGCGTACCACGGATATGTTGCATCAACACTGCGATACGGACTCATATTTTGGGGGAACTCGTCCGATAGAGAAATCGTGTTCAAAGCACAGAAGAAATGTATAAGGGCAATATGTGGCATTCAAAGCACAGACAGTTGTAAACCACATTTCCAAAAGCTTCAGTTACTTACATTTCCATGTCTCTACATATACGAAGTGGCAAGCTATGTTAAGTCAAATATACACATATATAATCACCCAAAGAGTTTGCGGCACAAGAATGAAATATGCGCAATACCACATAAAAAAGCAATATTTAATAAAAGTTTTCTTGGTATGGCACCCAAAATATATAACAAGCTACCTAAAAACCTAATTGAAATTAAAAGTATAGATCAATTTAAAAAAAAGCTTCACGAATTTCTAGTTGCGAAATGCTATTATAATATCAATGATTATTTAAATGAAAGATGCTAGGCCTACTATATCCGATTTAACACATGAGGGTTTAAAATTATTAAGAATAAAGTTTTGTAAGATCCAATATTGTTACTAAATTAATTTATATTTCAATTTGTTATTAATTGTTTAATGCTCTGACATATAAATATTATTTATTATAATTTATAACTGTGATTGACAAGGCTGACAAAAATTAATTAATTTACTGTTTTAGAATAGACTATTTGCATACCCGTGTGATGGTTAAACATGGAGAACTCTAGTATTTAAAGAAAACATCAATGTATATTCCTACCCATGTTTGCAAATAAATATATGATTTATGATTTACAATTTCAATCATAGTAAGTATTTGCATGTTACTGTTGTTAGTATTAGTATTTGTAGTTAGTGTACTGTGTGTTGTGTGTTAGTATTTCAGTATAAAGGCTCGTACAGACTGGTGCGATATCGCGGGCGCGACGCGACACTAGTAGCACAATTTCTTTGTCGGTGCCTGTCGCGCCCGCGATACCGCACAAGTCTGTACGAGCATAATTCCAGTCTATTGGATTTCAAAGTACTTACTGAAGAATGTTAGTCTGAATTGATTTTGATCGATATACCTACCGTAGAAATACCTTGTTTGTATCCGACCTTTGAGCTTCATGAGCACAAACTATTTCAATTATTTTGAGCACTCTGAATAATTTGATAGAAACAGTGGTTTGATACGTATTCAAATAAACTTTAATTGCTATGAGTGATGTGTATACAATATTAGTTTTAGTATATGTATTGGCCCTGGGACAGAGGCATCAAGGAACACGGGTGGGTTTTAGTCTGACACGCCCTCCCGCTCCGCCCAGAGTTGGAGAAATTATTTGATAAATTTCCACCCAAAAAAAAAATACACCCTAATTGCGGAGCACACTATGAATCACAATCTGCATGATTTTTAAAGTCTAATGCTAATCCATTGCTTCATATGTTCGAAAAATTCGTCTGCTCAACAACGTAAATAACGCAATGAATGTTGTTGAACTGTCAAACCCATTGCTACTGATAGTGCGTTATTTTTAGGCGACGAATAAAAATATAACTTAATTGTATGGAAATGAAGTTGAAAAGTCATTGTTAAACAATACCGCGGTATTATTTATGCTTATGCTTAACATTGAAACTTCAACTTTATTTCCATATGTTTAAGTTATATTTTTAATCGTTGCCTAAAAATACCTTGCCATACCGTGCTGCCAATGGGCGCTTACCCTGCAGGATCTAAAGAATAACCCTATCTTGTAATATCGCCGAATCCTGGTGTCCTGCTTGTTTGCCACCTAATTACATAAAAAACAACTACTGCATAGCTTGAAGACGCGTCATGTGATCAAGATCCTCTGCAATGAAAGAAGATGAAGATGGATACGCAAGTATACGTTACAAAAAACCAGAATAGACAGCAGGTAACTAATGAATATCGAATCTGTAATCCATCACGAAATTGGAGTACCAGTGGGTATCTAAATGTAGCCTTGATTTCTTTGAGAGCCTATAAATTACTCTACTACGTTATATTTTGATGCTACACGAATTAAAGTACTGGACGCGACAGATAGAAAAGTTATTTTAGGCTTGTTTCACAATCTCCAAATAGACATACTGCTAATTTCAGGTAAGTCAATTAAATTTAATTCCCGATTAAAATTGATGCTATCTCTCTCTAACGGAACGTATCAGAAAGTGACAGCATTAAGGGCCAGATAATCGCCGTTGACCTTGGCCATACAAACGCGCGTCGCACTCACGCCGCGCCACCATTAAATTTCATAGGGAGTATTTATTTTTAGCAAAGAAAATATAAATGTTTGAAAAAAATCACAGATAGAATTATAGATAATAAAACAGTCTATCCATACAAAATAGCATACAAATATCTTAAGTAGTTTGAAAGTAATATCGTTTTTTATGCTTTGGGTAGACCTTACTTCCTGAATTTATTTCATACAGTATTTTACTACAGTACTTAAATATTCACATATAGAAATGTGTGTATACGTTCTAGTGTAACATACATTTTCTGCATAACTTACTTGCATTACCTATAAGAAGGCGTAATAACAGATTTAAAAGTCACTAAAATCATATATCTGCGCCTTAAGGCTTTTACTTTTAATCGGGAATTAAATTGAATGGACTTACGTGCAGCTAGCGGATAATCTAAGAAAATAACAGATGATACAGAATTTTTTATCTTACTATATAGGATATATTAAGGAAGATCCGCAGTGGTAGCCCGCGAAATACTGTTCTTAAGTGTTTAGCAATTTCTAGGTCAGTGTCCGGTTGTACCTTGATCAAAATATGATTCGTGACCATAACAAATTTATGTTGACCCTGTTTTTGGCCATATCTTGTCTTCCAACTCTGGAAAAACGGGCCAAGTGCGTGTCGGACCACGCATAATGAAGTGTTTCGTAGTTGGGATGAATTTATTCCAAAAACAAACTTAACATTTTAGTTCTCCTAAACATCGATATACGTCACGGTCAATTCTTCAACTGCAAACGTAAGTTGGTCGACTATTACTCGTTAACTTGTGCAGCCTACTTAGCTGAGTCAGTTTTCTTTTTAACTTCGTTATTTATAATACTGCTACGATTTTTTTCTTTTTCATATAGGTATCCAAAAACATCCATTTAGCTGGCCCCCCCTGTCAAACTTGACTCTAACGGATCCCTGAATTGAAAAATGGTTTTCACAGACACGCAATATTTTTGACCGACCTATCCAACGATACCCTACACAATGGGATAGACTAGAAAAAAAAGATCATCCCCACTTTACGTGTAGCAGCGTCTTGAAAAAAATATATTTTTACCACATTGTTGGCGTGAATAATATGTATACCCATGCCGAATTACAGATTTCCAGTACTAAAAGAGTCTCTGAGCTATGCCACGGACAGAGAGACAGACAGACACAGACCTACAGTTGGACATAGCGAAACTTTATGGAATCCATGTTTACTACAGAACCCTAAAAAGTAACTTCTTTATTATATGCTTTTACTATATGGTGTCACTTAACTTTAGTATGAAATAAACTTTACCAACACGCGGCGTATCTAGTGATCTACATTTACGTTAGCGTCACTCACTGGATTGGTCCGCTGATGAATTAATCCGGCACAAGATGTAAGTGAATTAATAGCTCTCAGTGGAAACTGACGCGTTAGATACGCCCTTAAAACTTCCGTTTAGTTCAGCTTTGTAAAGAGGAAAGTGAGATTTAAAGTTTTTGGAAGAAATGAGGAGGGTGCCATAATCGCCACGCTTGGCAGGCGGGTTGGCAATAACAGTATGGTGGTAAAATGCATAGAGAACGCAGCTGCCCATTCTGTAGTAAGTCCATAAGTCGCCTTTTACGACACCCACGGTAAGAAATAGGATGGTGCTATTCTTTACGTCCGGCACCACATATAAACGCGATATTATAGTGGTGATATTTACACCTCATCTCTAAAATGAAAACATTCAAAATTAGAATTTCGGGTATAAGTATTCAAATATTTAAATCAAAGCACTCAATTTGTAAGTGCCACTACAAATTGGCATCCACAGTATTCGGTTGAGGCCTTTGTTTACTTTTTCATCTAGATAATTTTGGATGGTGTTTCCATAGATATTGTACGGCGCAGGTTAAGGTGACGCTTTTCAAAGCCTACTGCCAATCCTTTTACACGTGCAGCCTGTGGGTGAACTTCTCGCAAAGGGCATACAGTGGCCTGCGCATACAATATAACAACACGTTCCGGGTGTTGATGGGGCTGCCGCGTTTTTGTAGCGCGTCTGGCATGTTTGCCGACGCGGATGTGAATAGTTTTTCGGCCGTCATGCGCAAGAGGTGCGCATCTCTGCTACGCCGTGTTCGCGACAGCCCCATTACCATTCTCAGAACGTTGGCTGATAGGTGGGACTCTCCGATCTTGGGGCGGTGAGTACGACTGCACGCAGTCAAGTAGGCATTCAGCCGGATCGGCGTGCCTCACGCAGCTTAGAAATATTGTACTAACACTAGTTTATAAGTTTACACAGAAATAAACGTTATATTATATTAATACAGGAAAAGTTTTTAACCAGTGCGCAAATTTTTTTTGGTGGTTCAATATCAGTAACAGAACACATTTCCATTATTTATTCAATACTTTTTTTTTTTTTTTTATCCTACTTTAAATCAGCAAAATATGGACACAATCTATTCGTAATAATATCAATGGCAAACGGTTTCACCCCCGTGCAACACCGCCGCTTGGGTGGCCGGCGCAAGCGGCGGTGTTGCACGGGGGTGAAACCCCCTCCCGGGCGGCAGGGCGCGCCGGGCGCTGTGGCCGACAGTTCGCTCATCGCACGCGCTGTCGGTGTGACGTCGCGTCTAATCGATGGCCCGCGCAAGCGCCGCGCCGCACGTGTGCCGTGCTACCGGTCACGATGTCGGACTTCAGTAACCGCGAGTTTTACGAGATGGTGCGAGTGTATGTACTGAGTGATGAAAGTTTGCGAGCAGCTCGCAGAATGTATGCGACGGAGAGCATACCTCGAAGGCGAGCCCATGGAATCCTTAACCCCACGGTCCCTAATGAAAGGACCATTTTAGCGGCCACTCAAAGGCTGCTTGATCACGGACAGTTCAGAACCCTGAATCATGCACGAGGGTCTGGCAGACCCCGACTGGCGATCAAAATCGAAGAAGCCATCCTAAGCCCATTAAAGTATGAAGGAAAAATTGGAATTACTCTTCAAATAACTTCAGGTCACGGCCTAAACATAAAAAAGTCTAGTTCGAACCTGATAAAATTAGCGATCAGTACATTGTAACCCACGTAAATACCTACGCCGGCGAATCGAGCGAGCGCACAGCTGATAGGTAGGTACTTTCACGCGCCGCGCGCCGCCGGGTAGCCATATAACCACTTTTAAAGTAAACATCTTTCGTTAACGATATTTTTTGTTTTTTGTACTAAGACGTATCAAAATAAAAAATATATGTTTAATAAAACTCGTTTAAGTTTAATTTGTCAAAATTTGCGCAGTGGATAAAAACTTTTCCTGTATAGATACTTTAATGTTAAAGAGAGTTTTTTTTTTGTGTAGTGGAGTTTGCTAGCTAACATAATTATGGCAAATAATTTAATTTAATGTTTTGTGTTGCGTATTGCAAATTATTTTACATTCTATTGTATAGAATCAAATTTTCTAACTGAACAGACAGCTGTGCTGCTTGTTGCGCCACTTCTTCCCATCTAAAGCACTAGGAAGTGGTGAAGGGTGGGCGTTTTCGGGGAACTGTCTTATGTAATGTTTTGACGTTCAACAAGTGCTCATTCTCAGCCTAGTTCAAACTAAAAAAAAAAGTCTAAATCAAATTTAAGTATTCAAATTAATGACTTATGTTTTTTTGATTTTAAGGCGGGCAGGCGCGACTCGATTATAGTAGAACAATTTCTATGAAAACTACTTGGAAAAGTTTCTACCAGAATCGCGGCGCACAGTCGCGCGTTGGCGGCGGCGCGGCACGGGCGGCGGCGGCGGCGTCGCGTTGTGCCAGCCTGTACGAGCCTTTTATTCCGTGATTGTAGTCTTTGTTGTAGTTTTAACATCGGGCTTCCGTATAAATCCTAATTGTTGGTTTTGTGCCTGTCTCATGTTAGCAGAAAATAACACCCCTCGCCTCTATTAATTTATACAAAGTACCTACTCGTTTAACCTTCTGAGCATAAAGCAAGCTTACAGAAACGTTAGAATTCCTTCCGAAATAATCTCTTATTTGTGGGAGCAATTCAAATTCATTGAGCGTCAGGTTCTTGTATTTAGGAAAATGATATAATTCCTTTATATACTTATCTACACGTTAATTGTATGTAAATAATTAAAGCATTTTCAGAATAATTATTTAACTCGGCAGGCGCGCTCTTTTATTTGTTAAATAATTTGTTTACCATTATTGAGAGGAAACTGGTATCGAACGGAAAATTCGAAGACATACTCGTATTGTGACACCCAATAACCTGGACTGAGCCCGATTACTCCCACACCTTCTTACAGAGCTCGCTTACACTCCCTCTTACAGATAAAGTTAAAATAGATCAGTCATGTTTCAGATTACCTAAAGTACCTACATACATCTTTTGAGTTGAGTCGACAGTTTTTCTTGGAATAACTATTGACGGTAAATTACAATGGGGCCCACACGTAGAAAAATTGTCAGGAAGGCTTAGTTCGGCCGCCTATGCTGTTAAAAAAATTAGACAGATTACTGATGTAGATACTGCCAGAATTGTTTATTTTAGTTATTTTCATAGTCTTATGTCGTATGGGATCCTTCTCTGGGGAACATGTGCGGACATTAATAATATCTTTATTTTACAGAAAAGGGCTGTTCGAGCCATTTACAATCTAGGTCCAAGAGATTCACTTCGTGAAATATTCAAAGAAATAGATATTCTGACTGTAGCCTCTCAATATATACTTGAAAATCTATTATATGTACACAAAAATAAATCAAATTTTAAGAAAATGTCCGATATTCATAGTTTAAATACCAGGAATAAACACAATCTTGCTGTACATCGCACTCGCCTCCACAGAGTAGGCAACTCTTTCATGGGTCAATGTATACGCTTTTACAACCAACTTCCTACTGACATTCGGAACTTACCCATTAAACGATTTAAAATCTGTATTAAAACTAAACTTTGTAAAAAAGGGTACTATAAGATTTCTGATTATTTAGAGGACAAAAAAGCTTGGGATTGAGCTGCTCGCTCTGCTAGCCTTGTGATAAAACTTGACATTTTAATTATTATGCATGATTTTATATACATATTGACATTGCAGAATATTGTATACAATTTTACATGAATGTTTACTTTGAAAAGTATTATATTTACTACTTTAATTTATTGTGAATGTGAGCACTATGTGGGTCATTTTTTTTTTTTCTTTAAATGTTTTCCTTTCTTTTCTCAGTTAAGTTTTAATGATGGTCTGACATTTTGAGCGCTTTATGCGGCCTACCCAAATGTCCTTTTTTTGGTACTGTTCGTCGAGTCGTTGAGCTCCTTAAGTTTTGAGTTGAGCTGCACGATTACTGACAAATGCTTACACTGATTGGTCAGGTCCGCTCAAATTTGCGTGGTTCTTTCCTCAAAAGACCATTTCAGACACGGATCTACATGGTCCTCACATGATCTGACCAAGATTATGTCTGGACTTTAAAAGAGACTTTGACCCCTGAGTTTGTTTCGCCATTTCTTCTCAGGGGTAGTCAGATAGGAAATGTCGGCTACATCTAGATTTTTTTTATTTTTTATATGACGTGTAAAAGTGATTTAAATATCCTATTTACAGAATAAACGATTTCATTTCATTTCATTTCTTTTATGGGGTACTGTCACAGAATAAGTAATAGTACTACGTAGTACTGTGTTAAATTTTACAACAAAATAGCTTGTGATATAAATATTAATATTGCAATTAAATAAAACAAAATTGAAAACTCATATTAAAAGTACACTTTGTAAAAAAGTTAATAAAAAAAATCAAAAACCCGACTTTGTAAAAAGTGACTGGGCTGCGTAAAAAGTGAACTAAAAAAGTGAAGTTCACTTTTTTTGGTCACTTTTTACAAAGTCGGGTTTTTGATTTTTTTATTAACTTTTTTTAGTTAGGATTATAAGAGTTTTTTAGTTAGGAAAATGAAATTTTCTACGGAAGTTTGTCGTTTTTAATCCCATCGGGCACATGGCTATTATAGTCTGTTAATAACATCATCATCATTTCAGCCGAAAGACGTCCACTGCTGGACATAAGCCTCTCCCAAACGGGGGGGTGGGGGGTTGCCATAATCCACGCTTGGCAGGCGGGTTGGCGATCGCAGTGTGGTGTTAAAATGCATAGAGAACGCTGCTGCCCATTTTCTAGTAAGTCCCTAAGACGCCTTTTTCGACACCCACGGGAAGAAATAGGATGGTGCTATTCTGTACGTCCGGCACCACACGGTACTCTGCTATGTCGGTCTGTTAATAACTAACAGGTAATTCTGTTAGTGCCTTTAAGGCTTCTACATACCAGCGCGACTTGTCGCGCGACGCGACACGGCACAAAGGCCCCGCGTGTCGCGGGACGAGCGGTGCCTTTGTGTCGTGTCGCGTCGCGCGACAAGTCGCCCCGGTATGTAGAAGCCTTTAACCCAAACAAATCTACAAAATGATTATTTGCTCATAATCGAAAACGAATAAAAAAAATACCTTTTCTAATAAAACCCGAGCTTTCGTCCAATATCTCTTCCATAAAACTTTATTATAACCACATATGATTCGCAAAATGCGAGCGTTTTAATCTTAAAAGTCAATTGTAGTCGTAAAAACGACCTCGGGGCTATTTGGGGCCATTCGGTACATCTGTTCTCGGGACCCGATAATTTACGAAGCCAATACCGGGAGGATGCGAGGATGATAATTATCTATGGTATTTTAATGTTTTTAGTTTTACAAAATGGTGTAGGAGCTCGTGGCTAAGGTAATAACAGCTGCACGGGTCGATCCATCAGGTTAATAAATTGCTTAATCGCAACACGTTAAATAGGTACTCATTATTATATTGTTCCGGTGGCCATCTGTGGTCTCCATCATCAGTTCCACTTCACCAAATGGTGCTTTCGGAGAGCAAATTCACGAGTCGCTATAGGTATGCATATACAATTTGAGGGTTTCCCTCGATTTCCATGAGATCCCCTCATCAGATTCTGATTTGGTGGCAATGGGACCACCTCGGGAGTATACCCTTTCAAACAAAAAAAGAATTTTCAAAATCGGTTCATAATTGACGGAGTAATCGCGTAACAAACATACAAAAAAAAATACAAAAAAAACATACAGCCGAATTGAGAACCTCCTCCTTTTTGGAAGTCGGTTAAAAAATAGATTTTCATGGTTTTATTTTACGACTTTCTCGGCGTGATTAATACCCATGCCAAATTACAGCTTTCTAATACTAAGCGTCTCTGTGGTAAACCGGGGACAGACGGACGGACACACAGACAGACAGACATGGCGAAACTATAAGGGTTCCTTGATGACTACGGAACCCTAAAACGGAACCCTTATAGAATTACTCGTGTGTCTGTCTGTCTGTTCATCTGTCACTGCTAATTTGCTCCGAACCCACTGGACCGATTTCGTTGAGGTCACATATGAATTTCTGTGACCCAAATACGGACATGTAACGTGAATATATTAATTTTGAATATGAGGGTCAGTTTTGCAAACTGTACCGTGACAAATTTTGAAAAAAATATTTCCTTACCTTTACATTACAGGAAAACCTATTTTTTTTTACCTTAGAATGCATTGTCATCGAGTTGTGAGCTACCCTGAAAGTTTCAGCCGGATAGCTAATCGGGAAGTGCTCGAAATTAGAGTTGCAAGATTCTACCCAGAAAGACAGAGATCCGCACAAAATCGACCACACCTCTGCAACATTTTTACGAAGTACCGAAAAAATATTTTTGCTTTACGATGTACCTACCTAATGAAAAAAAAAATGTAAATAAGTAAGTAGGTAGGGATATCTACATACTTTTTTACAACGATGTTATTTTTTCCCAAAATTCTATTCCCTTCTTTGTAGAATAGGTAAAGTTCAACCGAAATCAATAAGTAGTGGGAATCTACTATTTAATTTTAAGCATATTTCTTCCCTATCATTCTCTTTATATTGCTAATTAAGATACTCTGGTGATCCTGTGCCGTATATAGCAGGCCACTTTTCGACTTCTTCGTTAAAATTTACGATATCGATATCCATCGGTGAGCAATGACGCAACGTCATTCCTTAGCAAATAGTACCCGGGCGATTGTCGCTGAGCCGTGTGCGTTAGCTAGTACATTTCCATACGTTCTATTCTTCAGCGATAATCGCTACGCCCGAAATACAGCGATTTTGTTAGCTAGCGACTTTTTGTAGCTCGTGAGCGTTACTGCATTGAATCCCATGTGTTCCATTTTCGGGGACACGAAAATCGCTCAGCGATAAACGTCCGTGTGCGGGAACCCTTAAAGTGCATGCCTTCAAATACCTACAAGCTTTTAGTAAATTGGGGCCGTTACCGCGGGGCCACCAGCCCCTCAGGCTGCCTGTCCATTAAGACCGAGACATATGCCAGTGACCTTGAGTGGTTAGCTTGCGTGTTCTGTACTGAGCTCACGCAACGCGTAGTACGTTCAGCCAGTAATAGGACTCGCCCATCAAGGAGCGCTGTCACCAATTTGACGCATTATTAATTTATTATACACAAAAAAAAAGATATTTTAATAAAACGCGTATACCAAAAGATCAATAATTAAATTATCTTTAAATTGGTGAAGGTTTCAGAAAAATACGCGTGGTAGATTTTGCGCCATTCTCAGTTTTTTATCCGCGTTAGACATAACTTTACAAATTAATTTCACTATGTAATATAAACATAATCTAAAATATTCAAATATTTAATTATTGAGAAAATGTTCTTATTTAACATATATTTTTTTCAAATCATTAACACTACTCGTTTAGACGTGATCTTCAGTATAAAATCATTAAAAGTCCGTTTTCGTCGCCTTAGAGCGGAGAGGAGAGAAGAATTGCACACCTAGGAAAACATTAACCAATAGTATTCCACTGTATTCACGTCATTTACGCTTCAGTGATCCAGGACAAGGTATTCGCTACACTGCTTTGCATAATTTTAGGTACCTACTGAACTAGGGGTTGAAAGTGGACGGTATGAAAATTCAGTCTCACCCTTTGGGGGTTGAGTGTGAACTATGTTTAAGGGTTGAGAGGAAACAAATAAACAAATCATTTTTTAGGGTTCGAGGGGCCGAGAGTAGACTAAACGTGCATTTCAACCTTGCTTTTCTCCGTAATCTCCGTTGACTTGCTCTGCTCGCATGGACAGGACACATTGTGGTTAAAAACCTGAACATTGTAGGTATGACTGAAGTCATCAATACAAAAACAGCAAGCGAGGTGAACCAGCCCACACTGGGCCTGCGTGGTAGATTACAGCCCACTCCCTCTCACCGAAAGGAGGCATGTGTCCCAGCAGTGCAAACATTATAGGCTGATTATGCTAAGCGAGGTAAATGCTTCTTCCTTCTCTAAACAATTAAAGGCTGCTGTTTTTATTATTATCACAATATGCGTTTCATTTTCACAATAAGACACTTCTCTCTCGCAGTTACGCCATCGCCACATATTGGCCCTAAACTTGGCCCAACTTGTCAGACTGAATGACCTTGTTACAACGAGATTTGACCCAAATTGGAACCCACCAAGCGACAAAGAAAATGTACTGTGACTGACATTGACAGCCAATCGGTTATCGTTTTGTGTCTACTTCCTCCTTTTCTCTGCAAAAATATATTAACACTTCAGTTCAACTTTATTGCCTCTGTCGTAAGGCTTATTTTGCTGTGTATGGGGGGTTGTTATTAATTGTGTAATGTTGCCGTAAGGTCGTCCATCAAATAGCACCCTTTTAACGTCGAGCGCACACTATAAAAATGATACATTGACGCCATGGATGAGTACAGAATGAAACGTTAAGATTAACTATGTTTCGTCTGTTCAATCATCATCTAATGGGTAAATAAAGATCTGTGGAGGGAAGTCAAGGTAAATAAGAGTGAAAGATGATATTATTATAGCAAAGACAGCTAGACTTTATCTCTTTTAGGTCGCTTTATGTGCAGACCACTAATAAAACTATTATTACTTTATCAATTTTACTTACATAAAACTATCACCAATTACCCTCCTCCCATCCCGCTGCCAGTGTCTGTAGCCTGAGTGATTTCGCTAGCGTCACCGCGAGTGGCCCAGGCGCTTCTAGTATCAAGCCCATGGCAGAAAAGGCGCCGAATAGGGCTGATAATGATGACGGTTTCGTGACGGTGCAAAGAAGGAAGCGCCGATCGCGAACTAACAAGAACCGCTGCGGCAAAGCTCCTACTAAGCCCGAAGTGAGCCTGCGTGCCGCAAAGCTGAACACACCGGTGTACATCTCCCGCCTACACTACACCACTAAGGCGGAGGACATCGTGGAGTATGTGCGCCAAAAGACGAGGTACACGCCGAGGGTGCAGTTACTGGAGTCGCGCCGGAACGTCAACTTCACAGCGTTCGTCGTGCGTGTACCGAACTGTTATCTGCCCCTCGTCATGGAAGAAGACTTTTGGCCGCCGAACGTGGTGTTCCGGCGCTTCCGAGGATAAGTTGCACAGGACAGCACAATCTAGTGCAAAACGAAGTGCTACACTAACATAGTCTTAAGCCTTTTTATTATAAAGGGTGAAGAGTTGAAACCCGAAGATACCACAGTGTTTTTAGGCATAACTTTGGATGCCAAGCTTCAATGGGGCCCCCATATAGATAAATTGACAAAAAAGCTTAGCTCTGCAGCATACGCCTTTAGAAAAATTCGTGATTTAACTGATTTAGAGACAGCCCGCTTAGTATACTTTAGTTATTTTCATAGTGTAATGTCGTACGGTATTCTGTTGTGGGGAAATGCCGCCGATATTCAATGAATTTTTGTTTTACAAAAAAAGGCAATTCGTTCAATTTATAAATTAAGTCCCAGACACTCCCTCACAGACAAATTTAAAGGTATCAATATAATGACTGTAGCGTCTCAGTACATTTATGAAAATCTTTTGTATGCACATACAAATATTAATATGTTTAAAAAATACAGTGATATCCATAATGTAAACACTAGGAACAAGCACAAATTTGTTGTTCCAACAACCAGGCTTAAAAAAATAGGTGGCTCATTTAGATGCCAGTGTATACGTTTCTATAATAAACTTCCTAGCCATATTCAAGAATTAAGCCTTAATAAATTCAAATGTTTTATAAAGCGGAAACTGTGCCAGAAAGCCTTTTATACTGTTAAAGACTATATTGAGGACAAAAAGGCTTGGGATTGAGCTGCTCCAATAAATTTACAGTGAATCTTGCTTTATTATATTATATTGAATTGAATATTTTTTTTTGCCACTATATACTTGTATTTTTCTTTTTTATATATTTTATATATCATTTTACATTAACAATGACATGAATATTTACTTCGTAAAGTATTATATTATTTTAATTATTATGAATCTGAGGAATACGTGGGTCATTGTTTTTGTTTTATTTTTCCCTTAGTTTTAATGATGGTCTGGTAGTTTGAGTACTTTATGCGGCCTACCCAAATGTCCTTTCTTTGGTATTGTTCGTCGAATCGTTGAGCTCCTTAAGTTTTGAGTTGAGCTGCACGATAATTGACAAATGCGTGCACTGACTGGACAGGTCCACTCAAATCTGTGTGGTTCTTTCCTCAGAAGACCATTTCAGACACCAATCTACATGGTCCTCAAATGATCTGACCAAGATTATATCCGTATTTTATATACACATTGACATTGATGAATTTTATATATACTATGACATGAATATTTACTTTGTTAAGTATTATATTGTTTTAATTAAGTATTGTAAATGTGAAGAATATGTGGGTTATTGTTTATTTTTGTTTTTACTCAGTTAGTTTTCATCATTGTCTGGCAGTTTGAGTAATTTATGCGGCCTACCTGAATGTCCTTTCTTTGGTATTGTGCGTTGAATCGTTGAGCTCCTCAAGTTCTGAGTTGAGCTGCACGACTACTAACAAATGCGTGCACTGACTGGACAGGTCCCCTCAATCTGTGTGATTCTTTCATCAAAAGATCATTTCAGGCACCAATCTACATGGTCTTCACATGATTTGACCAAGATTATGTCTGGACTTTAAAAGAGACTGTGACCTCTGAGTTTGTTTCGGCCTTTCTTCTCAGAGTAGTCAGTTACGAAACGCCGACCTCATCAAGTTTTTTTTTGTTTTTTTAAATATGTTTGACGTGTAAAAGTGTTTGTACAAACCTACTTACAGAAAATAATCATTTATCATTTAACACAAGTTTTTATTTATATACAATATGTATGTACAATGTATGTTTAGGTTAAGGTATTTTTCTATGGGCCTGTGTTGCATGAAATAAATGGTATTTTTACGTACACAGCAAGCAAGGCACGCAAAAGAAAGGAACCAGAATGCGCCTACTTAAAATGCAATAGCAGCCAACAGCAAACAATCTTGTCCTTGCAATAACTAAATTGAAAAGCGTTAACACTACATTAAGTTTAGGTACTTTCAAAATTGGTAATAGCAATGTTTCTTTTTCAAAGAGACGAATAACGAAATGGTTTTAGATAAAAATTACACAATCCACTATTTTCTTTCATACACCGTGCAACGTTACAAAATAATTGGCACCTTTTTCCTAAGTATAATTTATTACAACGCCATCTCTTGACACGTATAAATAAACTCTTCAAATGTCAAAACTTTATTACCATAATAATTTTACTATTCACAGCGGCGTTACTTTGCAAACAGTTAAATTCAGTACGCAAAAATTTTGTTTCATTTTTCGCCGCTTATCGAAATAAACTTGTAAAATTTACTTCTTACTAAAAAGAAGAATTAAAATATCCAATGCCAGGGACATCGTTAGCAATAAGAAAAGTTCTACAACTTTTGAACTACGAACAGTAAGAACTTTGTTTAGTACCATAATGACCGATGCTTTAAGTTATAATGACGAGCCGTAGTTAGTAAGTTTGCTAAGCAAGGAGTTTTCTTGTCTTACGTACCTAGTTTTTGTTTTTGAAGAGCATTTTAGTTGGATGTAGAGTTTAATGGTTGCTGGTTTAAATCACGTTTTATTGGATGTTCCTTCTTCTATGTATAAAATAGTCCATACTAGACTTTGCTAGGCTTTTCATAATCCAAAATGATTTCAGACATTTTTATCGACGGCGACTCCGCGCCGCCACCACATTAATCGACGGCAATCATTGGAAGTGGTTTGGTTAAAAAATTTGATGGACCCACCTAATACTAACAAACGTTTCTAAATGTACCTAACTATAAATGTACGAATCTATATTTAGACGAATTTTAATATGAAGACCCAGATATATACCAGTGACCTTGAGTGGCTAGCTTGCGTGTTCTGTACTGAGCTCACGCAACGCGTCGTACGACCAGCCAGTAATAGGACTCGCCCATCAAGGAGCGCTGTCCCCAATGTGACGCATTATTAATTTAATATACAAAACAAAAAAAAAAAAGGGTTTTAAAAAAAACGCGTATACTAAAAGATCAATAATTCAATTATATTTAAATTGGTGAAGGTTTCAGAAAAATACGTTTGGTAGATTTTGCGCCATTCTCAGTTTTTTATCCGCGTTAGACATAACTTCACAAATTACTTTCACTATGTAATATAAACATAATCTAAAATATTCACATATTAAATTATTGTAAAAATGTTTTAAGTTATCATATATTTTTTTCAAATAATTAACACTACTCGTTTAGACGTGATCTTCAGTATAAAATCATTAGAAGTCGGTTATCGTCGCCTTAAGTAACTAACTTATGTTAAACTTCCTCTAAATAGATTAGGTATTGTGCATGATTTAAAACCACGTGGTAGGTTGTGAAACACAATAATTTATCGCAAAAAAAAAACTAAGTAAGTATATATTTACAAAGTCACACGCATTTTAATATCACCTGTGATAAATATTGACGTAACTATCTATAAATAGAACGCCTATCAAAATTATAGATAACCTTGAATGGCGCATAGGTATTTAATTTTGGCCAACAAAAATACCAGTTGTTTTACCAAATGTGAGATCATTAGAAATGACGTCCATGTTTAATTTTGGCTCCGAGGTAAACAACGGTAATTTCAATATGCTCACATAAGTCTTCGGTAGTATAGTGGTAAGTATCCCCGCCTGTCACGCGGGAGACCGGGGTTCGATTCCCCGCCGGAGAGAGAATTTTGCATTTTCTAAGCATTTATTTTTGTGCTAGTTTTTGAGGAAATCATGTATTTAATAACGACTTCCAAAAAGGAGGAAGTTATAATATGTCGGGCTGTATGTTTTTTTTTTTTTATGTTTGTTCACCTATTTCTCCGTCAATGATGGACCGATTTTGAAAAATCTTTTTGTGTTTGAAAGGGTATGCTCCGGAGGTGGTCCCATTGCCACCAAATTAGAATCTGATCAAGGGATCCCATGGAAATCGAGGGAAACCCTAAAATTGTATAGACAAACCCAAAGCATTATTATTAGTATAGCGATTTGAATATTTTTTATAGTAACTCCTGCATTTGCTTTCGGAAAGCACCATTTGGTGAAGTGGAACTGATGATGGAGACCCCAGATAGCCACCAGAACATCAGTATTTAACAGGTTGCGATTCGATTAGGTACTTTAATTATGGTTGCTAAGCAATTTATGCTCGTCACAATGCTTAAGGTGAGTGGCAGTTCTCCTGGCATTTACTAGGAGAACTCCTCAACCATTAATTACAAAATATTGCTTTTCCTGATGCTTCCCAGCCAAGGTCATGAGCTGTTGACATCAGGCTATTGTAACTTGGATAAAATAAAAATAGACTCACTAAAAAGTGAACAATAAAAAACTTTTTACAAAAAAATAAAATAACCGAATTCCAAAAAAACAGTGGCAAAAAACTAAAATGCAGATCCAAAGACATCGACTTCCGAAATTAAAGTTATTTTTCACTTTGTACTGTTTTTTGGAAATCGGTATTTGTTTTTGTAAATAGTTTTGTTTTTGTTTAAATAGCTTTATAGGTATTGTGATTTTTCAGTTTTTTACAATCAAAGCTATGCTCACAACGGAATCACAGTGTTTGTTACAAAGTTTGTTCTGAAATCATTATTTCAAATAATTACCATTAATCATTATAATTTTTCATAATTATCTTACTTAATTATAATTCATTTAAAATTGAGTACCTAGCATTATTGTTTTACATTTGATACTTTTTTTTAAATACTAGGTTAAACCAAGAAAAGATAGTTAAAATGAGTGCTTTACTGAGGATAAATACAACATTATTTTTAGTTTATGCGAAACCCGAAACACGTGTCTAGTATTTTTATGTAAAGAATCTATGTACAAATGTCAAAACTGTGTCATGAAAAATCACAAAGTTATAAGGTCTATAGGTTACCGGGTTGTCCGTACAAAAACATGCTAACGGCGGGCGCCCGCCCCCACGCCTCCAGGGTCGTCTTGCGGTCATTGATAATAATTTGGCCTAATCGTACGGCGATTGACCGCAAGTAATTAAATGGTGATAACATTTTCCATCACACTTAAATATTTTTGGGAAAAAAAAACCATGGTGTAAAAATGATTGAAATCGATTCAGTTCCTTAATCTGAACAAACTATATTCAGGTTTCGCATAAACTAAAAATAATGTTGAGTACCTAATCCCGTTTAATGTGTTCAAGTAAGATAATATAGGTCTTGCAGGTGTACCAGCTGTAAAATGTTACCTAATTGGATACGAAAAATTCAACTATTCTACGCAAGTCTTCGGTAGTATAGTGGTAAGTATCCCCGCCTGTCACGCGGGAGACCGGGGTTCGATTCCCCGCCGGAGAGAATCTTTTGTATTCTTATTATTTGTTGTATTTCCGTTTATCTTGCCAATCATAGTTAAACAGGGCACTTTCAGCAAAAAAAAAACCCTTATTGCCAGATTTTTGTCAGAAAGAAATACATTCACACAAAAAACACCAAGCAAATTGCCGAAAAATCGCTAGTGGGCAAGCACCCTGTATTACGCAAACCTGAATCGAAAAATGGCTATCACAGACCTGCAATATTTTTGAACAGCGTTTATAACAATACCCACACCATGGGACAGACGTGTAAAAAAAATATAATCCGCGCTTTACGTGCAACTCGTGCAAGGGTTCAAACACTTCAAAAAATTTTTTTTCCAAATTTTATTTTACCACTTTGTCGGCTTGATTAATATCTCTTGATTAATATTTATCCATGCCAAATTACAGCTTACTAGTACTAGAAGCTTTGAGTATTTATTAAATACTCAAAGACTAGAAGTCTCCGACCTAAGCCACAGAATAAGTAATAGTACTGTTGAAGTAAGATAAAAGATTCTATATAGAAAAAAAAAAGAAAGAAAGAAAGAAAATACATTTATTTAGCACAGACTAAAAGGCACACAAATATACACGAGATAAATATACTTACAGAAAAAAATATATAAGTGGGAATTTTAATGAAGTAGCATCTGGTCTGAATGCAGCTTTATCTACATAATATATTATCTGTATTATTTTTATTCTAAAAAAACATAAAAAGAAGGAGTGAGCTAACAATTGGAAAGGGTGACAGAGCGTGACGAAAAAGATTGCTAAGAGCCAAGAAGTGTTATTTTTTTGTTTTTATTTTAATTAATAGAAGTTAAACGAGTTTTTTTCCAAGTTTCATTTCGATCTGCACCCTACATATATGTCGGAGTTGGTTGTCAATTACAATTGTGGGTAATCAACAAAAAGTGTATGTTTTGTTTTTCTTATTGTAATTTAACGTGATTTGAACGTGGTTTTCTATCAATTATTGTCTAGTAAATCACAACATCATTTATTGAGTACTCTGTATACGCACTAATTGATTTTGGCAACTTATTTCGATAATTATTATAACCGATAGTTTTGTTCAAAACAATTGTTGACATGTTACTTTGATTTCAAACTGATTTACTTTGTGAAATCACTATTGTTTATTTACGATAATTATTCTTGTATTATTTGATTACTTTATAATGTCAGTCTTATTAGATTTAGCATGTTTAAGTGTTTTGTATCAAGTAAACACATGACGTACTTCCGTACGTCATCGGACAGAGTTGTCATGGAATGGCGGGAAAGCAAGGTGGGAACATCGCCCTATATAAGAGCGTGCATTCGGTGTTCAAGTCAAGGACCCCGATGAACCCCTCCCCCCAGTAACACCTGATGAGGTTCTAGATTTAGTTAGGGACCTTAAAATCAGAAAAGCACCCGGTGCTGACGGTATTAATAACCGACTGGTTAAACTCTTCCCAGCTCAATTATTCGTTCTACTAGCAGCCATCTTCAATGCTGCTATGAACAACAATCTCTTTCCACAAGTGTGGAAAGAAGCCACTGTCATTGGCTTTCATAAACCGGGTAAACCGAAAGCTGAACCGTCCAGCTACAGACCGATAAGTCTCCTCAGTACTCTGGGGAAAATTGTATGAACGCATAATCTACAAAAGATTAATGTCACATGCCGAATCACATAAACTCATACCCGACGAACAGTTTGGTTTCCGAACCAAACACTGTTGTGTCCGTCAAGTTCACCGCATAGTCGAGCACATTAGTGCAGGCTACCAAGTGGGGCGAATGACCAGAGCCCTTTTCTTTGATGTAGCGAAAGCATTTGACAAAGTCTGGCACAACGGCTTGATCTACAAGCTGTACCAACTCAAGGTGCCTGACCGTCTCGTGGTCATCATACGAGACTATTTGTCAAATCGCACCTTCCGCTACCGCATAGAAAATGCACTCTCAACACTGCATCCGATCCGCGCAGGCGTGCCCCAGGGCTCCGTGCTCTCCCCCCCCCTATTCTCGCTCTTCACTAGCGACATACCTAAACACAAAAAGTGTCAACTGGCTCTATTCGCTGACGACACTGCCATTTACTATTCTAGTTCAAACACAGATAGTATCTCTAGACAACTCCAATCTGCAGCTATTTCTTTAGAAGAATGGTTCAGAAAATGGAGAATCGAATTAATTCCGTCTAAAAGCGCTGCTGTATTATTTGTCAAGAAAGGCAAAAACAGCAACGCTCACACACACACTAGACCCATCACCATGTCTGGCCAACCAATCCCTTGGGAACGGAAGGCCAAATACCTAGGGGTAGTCCTCGATGATAAACTCCTTTTCACAGAACACATAAAGACAGTACGCAACCGTGCTGCCTTTGCTCTGCATCGACTCCATTGCCTACTCAATACACGTAGTAAACTCGCCCTTAAGTCAAAGGTGCGAATCTATACTACGTGTATACGCCCTATTATGACATATGCCAGCGTTGTGTTCGCACACGTTAAGCGGTCAAGACTAGCTAAAATGCAAACCCTCCCAAATCGCTTCATGCGACGAGCCACGGGAAGCCCCTGGTTCGTACGTAATGACCAATTACATGTCGATTTAAATTTGCCGACCATCAGGCAATTTTTCAAAAAAGCTAGTAAACGCTTCTTGGATAATGCTACCACACACACTAACCCACTAGTGGCATCAGCCGCCCGATACACGCCCTCATGTATATCACGCATACGGCGACCAAAACACGCCCTAACAGACAGCGACGACGACATCACTCTGTATCAAGAGAATGTCAAATTATTTCGCAAATCTTTCAACACTACACATACATTCCGTACTCGCCGGCGAGTACCACCGCGAGCTAGAATAGTATGTCACCCCCCCCGTCCCTCGCCCCCGCCCGCCCGTGCGGAGCAAGTAATCACATCAAATGTCCCCAATAATAATACTCAGATACTGCATACCCCCAATGGTTCAGTAGTCAATAGCGCCCTAAGCCTAGGTTCGAGTCCCACTATGGGACGCCCTTAGCTGTGCTATTTAAATTATTTTGCTAACACGGCGAGAGGCCCTTCTGGCCCCGCCAAAGATCGGTTACGCAGAAAAGGCACTCCGGAGCCATCTGCAATAGGTCATCGTCAAAAAAAAAAAAAAAATGTTCAAGTCAGTCGATCTTCGGATTCGACTCAATAAAGAGCTCCCCGCTCCTGACAAAACTGTCGGTTTACTCGGTACAGCGCTGCTGTATATTAATAGATTGGCTTGCAGATAGCGAGTGATATACTTTGTATTTGGGTGGCTTACGCCGCTATGCGAACTGTAACCTGAAAGGGTTTGTTCGTCTGACTATACTTGGTATTTGGGTGGCTTACGCCGCTATACGAACTATAACCTGAAAGGGTTCGTTCGTCTAACTATACTTGGTATTTGGGTAGCTTAGGTCACTATACGAACTGTAACCTTAAAGGGTTTGTTCGTCTGACTGCATATTTTTAACTAACTATTTTGTTATTGATTATTATTGTTTATTCTTGTGTTATTTTTAAAGATGTAATTACCTACTGTAATAAAAACCCTTTAATAGTTTATAGTCTTGTTTATCCCTATATAATGGGAACTCCAAATCCTGACGATATACCGCTCGGCACTCCTGATCCTACATATATATATATATATTTAAATATATAAATAAATAATATAAATATTAATAATACAATATATACATTTTTATATTCTACTAGCTGAAAAACATTTCGATACGACAAATTCAATTCCTCACAGCAAGTCTTCGGTAGTATAGTGGTAAGTATCCCCGCCTGTCACGCGGGAGACCGGGGTTCGATTCCCCGCCGGAGAGAATCTTTTGTATTTTTATTTAGTGTTTTCTGGTGAAATTGTTGTTATTAGGAAAATACTTTTTGTTTATTTTGTATTATTTCTGCCTTCAGCTGAGCAACGATAATCTAGATTTGGAGTACGTTTACCCCATCTGCATCGTAGATACTTTTGTTTATGAAGTAGTTACATAAAACCCCTGTTATTTTTACAATTAGCAGTAAGTTACGAAGAACAAGCACGAAACACTAAATAGTTTTAAGTGTAGCTTGCTCGACAGCTATAAATCTGACCTTATAATATTTACCTTACCAGAACTTTACCAGAATTTACTTATTTACCCTCCGCCAACTAAATGGTGGTTTTGGATAATGTGAAAAATTTCACGGCAGTAGTAGGTACTTATATAACATTATCATTTCAGCCGAATAACGTCCACTGCTGGTCATAGGCCTCTCCCAAAGGGGGGGGGGGTTGCCATAATGGCCACGCTTGGCAGGCGGGTTGGCGATCGCAGTATGGTGTTAAAATGCATAGAGAACGCTGCTGCCCATTCTCTATGCATTTAGGGTGGTGCTATTCTTAACGTCCACACACATACTTATATAACATAACGAAGTTATAAGGAAAACTATAGCGGCTTTACAAGTTAACGAGTAATAGTCGAGTCGATCAACATACATTTGCAGTTGGAATGTGTGGAAGAACATGTTTTTCAACTATCTTGGGATTAATTCCAACCATGGAACCCTTCATTGTGCGTGGTCCGACATGCACTTGGCGGGTTTTTTTACAATACTTTCAAAACAGGGATGTTAATTCCCCCTAGTAGCAGTAATTGCACGTAGTACTGGACAGCCACCTATAACGCCCAAAAATATTGTATCGATAGGTATTATTCTCCAATCTCGTGTTTTGTGCCCAAAAAAGTCCTCCTTACCAAAAACTAACCCCCATTTTCTCCCCTTTAAAATAGTTTCAAAAAGGGAAGTAAATTCCCCCTGCGTATCAGTAACTTACACTGCACTAGCACGAATAACTGGACAGCTTTAAATGTAGCTTGCTCGGCTAATAAAAATCTTACTATATTTTTTTAACTAAAATAACTTTTTTTTATAAAACATTAAGTTCATAGACGTAATGTATTTAAAAAAAAGTTGTTTTAACAAATATTTTTTGTAAAACATAAATATGAACATCCAAAAACATGCCCTTTTTAGGGTTCCGTACCTAAAGGGTAAAACGGGAACCCTATTACTAAGGCTCCGCCGTCTGTCTGTCGGTCGGTCTGGCTGTCGGTCTGTCTGTCTGTCTGTCTGTCTGTCTGTCCGTCCGTCACCAGGCTGTATCTCATGAATCGTGATATTTAGACAGTTGACATTTTCACAGATGATGTATTTCTGTTGCCGCTATAAGAAATAAAAAAAATACAAAAAAACAGAATAAAATAAATATTTAAGGGGGCTCCCATACAACAAACGTGATTTTTTGTCATTTTTTATAGATAATGGTACGGAACCCTTCGTGCGCGAGTCTGACTTGCACTTGGCCGGTTTTTTCTTTTTGAAACGAAACGTCAAAAACTTATTCTTTTTACATTAGTTTCCCTTCCGTAGCACTAAGTTACACTGCACTAACACCAAGCACCGGACAGCTCTAAATTTCGCTTGCTCGGCTGCTATAAATTAATGGACCGTCCGAAGTTTTGTCAATCATAAGTTCATAACCCAAAAAAAACAATTTCTACATCTTATTTTTTCCCTAATTTTTGTTCCTTGTAAAACTTTTAAGGGAAGTACATTCCCCCTCCGTAGCGGTAAGTTACACTGCACTAGCACCAAGCACCGGACAGCTCTAAATGTAGCTTGCTCGGCTGCTATAAATCTTCCGCGCTCTGATTCCCGGCGGCACATTGTAGTTAATACAAGCTGGCTGTTAGGGGTAGGTAGATACCGTAGGGTTATTATTTTGAGACAGTAGAGGGTATTTTTGGTTAGATTTCGGGCCGAAATGAGGAATTAAAAGGTAAGAGTTGCAAAATTAAAAAAACCAAGCCTTACAGTAGAGTCTGGCAAACGAAAGCGTGACGGGAGAAAACGCGGCAATTTCACACAATATTTAAGTGGTAAATTAAGACGCAGATATATGCCAGTGACCTTGAGTGGGTAGCTTGCGTGTTCTTCCCTGTTCCCGCTGTCCCCAATTTGACGCATTATACACAAAATGAATGGTATTTTAATACTAATACTAACAAACGTATCTAATAATGTACCTAACTATAAATGTACGAATCTATATTTAGACGAATTTTAACATTAAGACCCAGATATATGCCAGTGACCTTGAGTGGTTAGCTTGCGTGTTCTGTACTGAGCTCACGCAACGCGTCGTACGTTCAGCCAGTAATAGGACTCGCCCATCAAGGAGCGCTGTCCCCAATTTGACGCATTAATTATTTAATATACACAAAACAAAAGATATTTCAAAAAAACGCGTATGCTCAAAGATCAATAATTAAATTATCTTTAAATTGGTGAAGGTTTCAGAATAATACGATTGGTAGATTTTGCGCCATTCTCAGTTTTTTATCCGCGTTAGACATAACTTTACAAATTAATTGCACTATGTAATATAAACATAATCTAAAATATTCAGATATTAAGTTATTGAGAAAATGCTCTAATTTATTATATTTTTTTTTAAATCATTAAGACTACTCGTTTAGACGTGATCTTCAGTATAAAATCATTAAAAGTCGGTTATCGTCCCCATAACTGATCCTTGTTGGCTGATTATTTGATATAATAACGATATGATCATACCTTTTCTTATGTGTCGAGATAGTCTGGATAACTTTCTAGATAACTAGAGATATAGTTAGTAATGCCACATAAAGATTTTTTGAATTTGCCGCGTTTTCTCAGATCACGCTTTCGTTTGCCAGACTCTAGTCGCAAAAGATGTGACATCTCACCTTGGTAATAAGTAACGACAGAAATAAACCTCAACAGTATGAAAAGCTGAATACTGTAATAATTATTTATTCGAATAAATAATTCTTTACTAGTGGTCTGGTCAAAATTCGACCCCCTCTACTTACAATCTATATGGTACTTACTAATTCCATGAGTACACTAAATCCACGCTGATATAAAGTACTTCCTAATTCCATGCTGTTAAAAAGTACTTACTTATTCCATGCTCAAGCTGTCACTTCCTTTTACACACTTCCTTCGCTTTTTCCAGAAATCACTCCCATGGAAACGAGAGAAAATAATCATCATCATCATCATCATTTCAGCCGAAAGAAGTCCACTGCTGGACATAGGCCGCCCCCAAGCACCTCCATTTCGACCGGTTCTGTGCTTCCCGCATCCAGCGGAAACCTGCAGCCTTCACAAGGTCATCGGTCCACCTTGTAGGAGGCCTTCCAACGCTACGTGTTCCGGTACGCGGTCGCCACTCCAGAACCTTTCACATCAATATGATTTTTGCTATGTGACTGTTTCAGTGGTCCCCACTCTCCACTAGAGCACCCCCCCCCCCCCACCGGGGACACTAGATCAACGAGGCAGTTGGTTTTTTTATTTTATTTTTATTTATTGATTTACATACATACGCTACCATTACAGTGTCCCAATTCGGTAGTATAGTTATTTAACAGTTCATGAAATAATTTACCACATATTAATATCCATGCCATACACGATATATAGATTAAAAACATAACACATGTAACGTTACCCTTGCGAACTCGCTCAGTGAACATGAGAAAAGATCTATTCTGTCGGCAACCAAATTTAGTGTGCGCATTGTTCGCGTCAGGGGGACGTTGTCCAATAGTTTAGTTCGGCCGCGCGGCACCGCGAACAAGTTGAGCCGCCGTCGGCGTTGCACGTACCCATCTGGCACACACAAGCCTATCCGCTGTAGCACACCCGGATTATTTACGTTACCCCGGAACACTCCAAGGATATACGACGCCAGTGCTAGATCCCTCCTTGTTTCCAACTTGTTGTATCCCACCATGCCTAACACAAACAAGGTTGGATGCATCAAGGGGTAAAAGGGATATACTCCATACCACCTTAGGTATATATATCTTGTAAATTTATTCTGTATGCGCTCCAACATGAGACTATATTTACTCTCATGTGGAGCCCATATTGCCGCATTACCCTCCAATTGACTTCTTATTAAAGCGTCATACAATGCCGAAATGGCTTTAATATTTGTAAAAGATGCTCTGCTGCTTAGCTAGAGTGAGAGCTTAGAATGTCTGTAAAAAAGCATACAAGCGACTGGGATTTCTGGTACTCTTGCACGACTGAATGTTAGAACTGAACATTTTGTAACATTAAATTGCAGTTTGTTCTTTCGACTCCACTCCACTACTCGATCGATGTCTTGCTGAAGGCGGTGATAGTCGTCCTCATTTTCGATAGCCAGCAGCAACTTGAGGTCGTCTGCAAATAACAGACATTTGGCATCTCTTATTTCATCAGGCATTGATCATTACTATGAATTCTAACGGCCCTAAATTGCTACCTTGACTCACTCCCGACCTAGTGAAATAAGGCTGCAACCGGAATCCACAGTACTCTACATACTGTTTTCTGTCCCTCATATAGCTCGCGAAGAATTGGAGCAATTTAGGTGTGCAGCCAACTTTCGCTAACTTCGATAACAAGACATAGTTATCCAGCAGGTCAAACGCCTTCTTAAAATCAAAGCCGCCTACTTTGATTCCACCGTCCACCTGCACCCCTGCATCAATATGAGGAACTAAGTACGTCATGGCATTCAATAGATTGCTGGTCGTGCTGCGCGCTGGTCGGAAGCCGTGTTGAGCGTCTGATAGTTGCGATGCTACTTGCTCCTGGACATCTCGCTGAATGGCAGACTCAAACACCTTCGCTGGTGTCGACAGAATCGCCACCGGTCTAAAAGATTCGACTGTTCCGTCTCCCCCTTTTGGTATGGGAATTACGCGGGTGACCTTCCAACGTTCTGGGAAGTACGATGTTTCTAGGCACAAGTTAAACATATGTACGAGCGGCCCTGCTAATACTAATCGGCAATCTCGCCTAATAAATGCCTTTATTATGCGAGATTGATTGAACTTGGTCGATTGTCAGTCGTGGGATGTGCACACGCGCGCTGCTTGCGCCCCCCGCCTCAACTGCTTCGTTCACGTCAAGCCGCGCCGGTTCCTTATTATACACAGAATAGAAATACTTTGCAAATTCCATCACACATTCTGGTTCTGATAAAACTACTCCCTCCTTCAAAATTTTGTTACATTTAGTGGATATCTTTTTTGCCCTGATATAATTCCAAAAACACTTAGGATCCTTTGCTAAGCTGAGCTTTGATATCAAGCTGTATGAAATAATTATCTTACTCCACAAACAACGAGAATTAATTACGAACTACATTTTCATCTCTATTTGACTAACAGAAATAATAATTACTGGGCACAAACAGTGAAATTAATTATTGTTTCCATACAAAATGTTATTGGATGTCCGCAGAATCTAATTAATAGTGAGATTGGCTCAATTCCCTTGCGACGTCCTTCGAACTTAGGGATCTCGAAGGAGAATTTTCTACAAGTCAAATAGGCTGCCTGTTACACCGAACTTACAACGGAACAATGATCTTTTGGCGCGTGGCCAAAACTGGAACTAATGCCGCCATCTTGTTTTGTCAAAATAATTTCATAAATATTTACCAACAACACCACGAAATCCCTATCCTTTTGGAGGGTCCTGAGTTACAGATCACCCGGCTCTCATAGATAGGACATGTTAATTTACAAAAACAGTTAGGTATAGTCAAGATACTATAGGAATAATAAAAGTCTGAAATTGCAATTAAGTATAAGCGCAGAATCTATGAAACTAAAGTTATAGTCAGTTAAAAATGTACATAATGTTTTTGATAATCATGAAATTGGGGAAAATTGCATATTATATTTTCTAATTTGACTTATACTTACATAATTATTATCTGTTTGTAAGAGTTTGTTTGAGTTTACAAACTTCAGAAAAAAAAAAACAAAGAAAAGCAAATCAACTAAAAATTCAAATAAATATACAAATTATGTATAATTATTATTATTTACTAACTAATACGCACTTTTATTAATGAGTACTAAGTAACAAAGAATGAAGAATGGAAATGGAGAAAATGAAGAATGTTGTGTGTATTGTATGTTTGTAAGTGTAGGTGTGTGGTGTGAGTGTAAATAATAAGTTTTCAGTGGCATTGTAATCTAGATTTAATAGCCAAATGCGTAATTTTGTATTACAAATAGCTTTTGTATGAGTGTAGATACATATTTTGTTATTAATTGAATTATAAAGATAAGTGCCAAAAAACAGTTAATTAAAACCAACAATCATGTATAATCGTGAGAGTCACAAACACACAAGTTATTTTTACACAAAATAATATGATCTTAGCAACAGGCAGGATTCAAAGTCACCATCTTCCCTCGTCATTCCTTAGCCCTTATCGAATTTACATTTCACATCTGACAATCTTTGGAAAAAATGACGTTAAAGTATATTCAAATCCTAGTTTCCAATTATTTTTATTTCTACTTAATTGAATATGCACTTTATTTCCATGTGCATTAAGTTGATTTCAGAATGACTATTACTAAAGATACAGTCATAAAAATGTTTAAAGTTAGAAAACATAAATTAATTTTTCTATAGTAAACTGAACTTTTTTGAGTGCGTATTAAAGTTGTTTTTCCCAAAGCATATTTTTTTACGTGCTTGGAAACTAAATCGCGAACGCAGTTTACCTGTCTTGACAGAGCCTAAGCATTTCAGACAGTCACTATACCCATCAATGGATACGATCCATTAGTTGCTGCAAACGAGAAAAGATGTTTCTATTATTAAACGAAAAAGGTATTTCGGCTCTGAAGATATTTGTGTCTTGATGTTATTCCCTTGAGGCTGAACTACTTTTGAGTTGGCAGTTATTATGACGAATGGTTCCACGTATCGACAAGGCCGAAAATAGATGGATAACTATTGCAATTTTGGAGTCGGCTAGCAATTTATTTTCACAAAATCATGAATTATTACCGAATGGTCGACATAAATTCTTATGTGTTTTGTGGTTTATACTAAAACTAGCTTTTGCCCGCGGCTTTAAAATTTGACAATCATTTCGGGTTGTGCTCAGCTTGTAATAATAAAAAGGCTGTAATAATATTAAACTGTAGATGTATCATTATTTTAAAGTGCTGATAAACAATTGTATCGCTGTTTTCATCAAATTTAAAGTGTTATTAATACATCCCTCATTATAATTCAATCATGATTCGAAAGACACGTGGCTCCATCTATTATCTTAGGAACGTTATGGTTGTTTTCCTCGGGAACAGTACTTTTTTTGGGATGAAAGGTACCCTATGTCCATTTCTGTACACCTGACAACGTTTATGCAAAATTTCGGGATGATCGGTTCAGTGGTTTAGGCGTGAAAAGGTAACAAACAAACTTACTTTTGCATAATTATAATATTAGTTAGGATATTGTAATGTAATATGCAAACTAAATACTATAATTTGGGCTAGCCTTTTTAAAATAGGAATAGAGAAAAGCCAATCCGTCTTATTACAAAACAAGATTTATATTTTGACATGGCTAAAACCATGGAGCCAGTTTTTGTAATAAGATCGTAACTCTGATTGAAATACCGTTCTTTATACAAAACTGAAAACTTAGTTCGGTACTAAGTTGTCAGTTTTGTATTAGGAACTTTATCTTAGACGGAATAAAGTTCAAAATTCAAGAATGGCTCCATGATTTAAACTTGGGTCTGAAGACAAACCTTGTTTTGTAATAAGACGGAATCGGTTTACCAAAGAAATGATTTTGTGAAAGATGATATGGCTTGCAAGGGAATACTGAGGTGATGGCTGATAGAGATGTATGTAAGAAGGTGACATGCTGCAGCGACCCCAATTTCTTTTGGATAAGGGCAGCAGGGTAATGATGATGTATTCATGATGGCTTGCTACCTCAAAGAGCCGAATAATGCAATTTTCGAAGGCGTCGAGGTCAGGCATATCCACTGGTAATAGCATCCCCAATGATATAATAATATATTAATATAATATAATGTATATGTATATATGTATAAGATAATATTTCCGTTTGGTGTCGGACGTAAAGAATAGCACTATCCCATTTCTTCCCGTGGGTGTCATAAAGGCGACTAAGGGACTGAATGGGCAGCAGCGTTCTCTATGCATTTTAACACCATACTGCGATCGCCAACCCGCCTGCCAAGCGTGGCGATTATGGCAAATCCTTGCTTTAGGGGAGACCTATGTTCGGTAGTGGACGTCTTTCGGCTGAAATGATGAATGATGGGTGTCGTAAAAGGCGACTAAGGGACTTACTAGAGAATGGGCAGTAGCGTTCTCTATAATTTTAACACCACACTGCGATCGCCAACCCACCTGCCAAGCTTGGCTATTATGGCAAACCGCCCACCCTTTTGGGGGAGGCCTATGTCCAGCAGTGGACGTCTTAAGGCTGAAATGACGTGCATGTAGTACGAAGAACTTGATACCATATTCAGTCCAATAGCTAAGTAGAGATTGTCTAATTAAAACTGCACGCCCCTCCACTAAAATGTATATACAAACCAATGATTAAAAGCGTAGATACGGGACTTAGTAAGGCGCCTGGTCCTATCAAACTAAGTGATGGCTCGTAGTAGGCACTCAGTCACGCACGGGATATCGTTGATCAAACAGCTCCATAATTACAGTTTATTTTTGTGATAAATACGCATCAAAATGACTTCTTTTGCAGCGTTTTAATCAGTGTTTTAATAATACAAGGAAGAAAAATAAGACACACGGAATTACTTACCACTCGTAAGTACAGCCAAAAATGCTAATTTGTTGAAAGTTATAATATATTTAATGTTTGCTTCAACATGTTTGTGAGGGCAAGATAGATATTACATACATTCGGCTAACATTCGGCAGCTAACGCGATTTCGCTCGCAGGACAGCACCGTCTCCTATCTCTGTTCTTGTCTATCGGTAAAGGCTTCTACATATCGGGGTGACTTGTCGCGCGACGCGACACGACACAAAGGCACCGCTCGTCCCGCGACACGCGGGGCTTTTGTGCCGTGTAGAAGAAGATAGAAGAAGAAGAAGAAGAAGAAGCATAGAAGAAGAAGAAGAAGAAGAAGAAGAAGAAGCATATAGAAGCCTTAACTGTAGGTTTGCGACTGTGATCACGCTGATCACAGATGTGTGAGTTTTGGTGCATGTAGTCGTGCGCCGAGCCCAGGTTTACTGATTGCGATATTAGCGCGTAACATATCTTCCTCCTTTTAATATCTCAATGATACAAATATTTACTATGTGTAGGTATGCAACAATCAGTGGAGGGGAGTGCAGTTTTAAATTAAACGATCACTACCTACCTAATCAATTTATTTATGTTACACCACGGTGTGCAACTAACACATTACACCAAGTATATCGGATTTATCGCCAGACCCGATACAAGTCGCTAGAATAACAAGACGTACGAATAAAACATGAGTCCCTGGTACAGTCCACCTGACCAGCAATGAATAATTTTATATATATGTACAATGTACATAAATGTTTATGCATGGAGACCGTGTTCAATTTATTTTATTTATTGGGCACTTCGTGGTTGTGATGTGATTCTAGTTTCTGATGGAATTAAAGGTCAGTGAGAAGGAATGGTTTGATGATTGAGATAGCAAAAGGAACATTTTTTTTTAATATTTTGAACCTTTTCCTCTTATAGTGAGTTTGTTTATAGAATCTCGTATCTAAACTATATTGTACGTTCATAGTAGCTTATGCATAGCATAGCAATATTAGCCAATCATGTTCCCAGTGCTGGGACACAGGCCTCCTCTCTGTGAGAGGGAGTGGGCCGTATTCCACCACACGGGCCCAGTGTGGGTTGGTAGATGTCACATGTCTTCGAATTTTGTTTCTAGGACATGCCGGTTTCCTCACGATGTTTTCCTTCACCGTTTTGAGAGCAGTGGTGGTGAAATAATTTACACAAAGTAAAGCGCCTGTCTGAATTCAAACACTTGACCTACACAACTCCTAAGTTGGGGTGGTCACCTCTGGGCCACTGCTCTCGTACATCACTGCTCTGTACGTTCGTAAGAATGATATTAATGACAAATGCTTGCACTGATTGGACAGGTCCACTCAAATTGGTGTGGGTCTTTCCTCAAAAGACCATTTCAGACACGGATCTACATGGTGTTCACGTGATCTGACCAAGATTATGTCTGGACTTTAAAAGAGACTGACCCCTGAGTTTGTTTTGCCATTTCATCTCAGGAGTAGTCAGATAGGAAATGTCGACTACATCTAGCTTATTTTCTATTTTGATTTTTTATATGACGTGTAAAAGTGATTCCGATATCCTACAGAATAAACGATTTCATTTCATTTAATTTCATTAAGTAAATATTTTTCAAGAAACATTTTATTATAGCACGTCGTTCAAAGATTTTTCCTTGCCCTGGTTGAGAAGTCGAAAACATAGCGGAACCTTGTAAGCATTATTTAGGAAATCTGTAAATTGTATGGATTCTTTTTACAATCGTTCAATCGTTAGTCGAAAAATAACAAAGGTTCTTAGAAGGCGCCTACGACTTTTCTTTTATTTCTTTGACTTATATTCTCTCATAAAACCTTTCTGTTTGTCCTAAATACAGTAGCAAATTCGACTACCCACGGACGACAAACACGGTTGTAAACTAAACAAACCAGATATTTGCATCGTCAAGAGTCGAAGGCAGAACAAACACGCTGCACGTAGCACGTTACAACTTGCCTGTGTGTCAATACTACCACCTGTTTGTGTGAACGGTGCGTTTGTTATTCTTACAACACGGTCTAATATTATAAATTTGCACCATCCTAATACTGTATCTTTTTGGTATAATAAAACAGGCACAATGAATTAAAGTAACAACGTTTAACTTTGAGAGTAACTAAATGAAACAGTCCTCCTTCTGGGAGGATAAAAACAAGTCGTGACGGTCAAAATGTTACACTTTCGGTCTAGCTCTCATTTGGCAAGTGAGCAGAGTGTAACGTGTGATAAGGAACTTGTTCCAATAATCATTAAACATTCATATGGTAGATAATGATGTCGCTTGTACACACGGCTACACATCAAGCTATACATTTCCAGTTTACGCTGACTTCTCATTGTAAGGAAATCCTATACAATGCGAGATCAGCTTATACTGGAAATGTATGGCTTAATCTGTAGCCGTGCGTAGTAGGAGTAGGTCAGTACCTACTTCCATCATAGCAAATTCAAACAATGCCCAGCTGTGTTATGTAAATAAAACTACAAAGAGCTGGAAATCTTGAAATATTTTTGATAATTACAGGCGTTATGAATATTTCATAATGCAGTTTTGTGTAAATGAACTAGATATTTGCATCGTCAGGAGTCGGATGCAGAATAAACACGCTGCACGTAGCACGTTACAACCTGCCTGTGTGTCAATACCCGGCATGTTCCCAGCATGTTTGTAGCAAAGCGTTTGTTTTGGATTACCTAATATTATATTATAAATGGCAATGAGAAGTATATCTACGAAACTGCGAAACAGATTTTGATGAGAGTAACTCATCGCTTGTGTTTTAGCATAGCGTGAGTGTTTATTAGTGTAAGGGCGGGGGCACACGATGCGTTGCGGCGGCGGTGCGGCGCCGGAGCGGTGTCGCTGCGTCGTCTTACATAGAAATATCTGTGGCATGTCACACGATGCGCTCCGGCGCCGCACCGGACTTGCAACCACCGAGACGAAGCGGGGAGGGGTGATTGCGTTGCGACGTCGGAGCGGCACCGTTCAGTTGTTTTTGCGTCACAAGGAAGGATACACGCTCGCTCGTTTCGATTTATTTTCTCCAACATCCAACGCTGCTACGGCGCCGTTGCGACATAACAACGTTGCGGCGCCGCACCGCTTGTGTGCCCGCTGATACGGTGAAATCTTTGCGGTGCGGCGCCGCAACGCATCGTGTGCCCCCGCTCTAAGTTGCAAGTTTTTTAAATGTTAAATGCAAGTTTAATCTTTTATTTTTCTTGCATCTAAATAATGTTCTGTGCTTAATACAGCAAGTGTCTCATTTCGAGACAAAGAAACTCAATACGACAAAGGAATACCTTTAGAAAAACAAATAATCTCTTTAATGTAACCAAACAATTTTGTACATTACCCACATAGTATTCACCCAAATATTTAAAAAACAAAACTGCAACGTAAAACTACTATTCGAAACCGTCTGACCCAGATCGGGTTAGGTGGAAAGCCGTTTTATGAACCGGTCCATTCACAAAGCTGATTGCTATGTACGTTTCTATTTGAGTATCCTTGCGCCATGCCCGTTCGGAGACGTAGTGATTGGATTACCTTTAAATCTGTGTAGGTTTGTACAGTGTATTTTTTTTTGTATTGATTTGATGGTTGTGGTGTGGATGTGGCACCTAACAATTCTTTAGTATGCCATTGAAGGTTAGTTGTAGGTTTTTTTTTTTTTTTTTTTTTTTTCCTTCTGGCTTCGCACGGTTTGTGCATTTAGCCAATGTCAAGTTTTAGTTCTTGTATAATATTGATGAAATGAATTATAAATGCATGATGATGATATCCCCGCCCACTCCCCTTGAGTTTCAGTAAAGATGTGGCACTTTACTGAGTCCTCACGCGGACTTCTTGAGAGAACTTGAAGCGAATTTGCACTGTTTCGTTTCATTTGCCTACACTAATGCACGTTCACAAACACTTAATGGTTAATAATCCACCATTATTACACATTAATATTCGGCTAAACACAAATTTTGGAAAATTAAACAAACTGCTGAACATGACGCTTCACTTTCCCGCCAAGAAGTCCTAGTTGTAGGTTGTGGAGGAGGTAGAAGTTCGAAGAATTTCCGGTAAACAAAAGTTTCAGAAAGTGTGATTTCCAACCATGCTGTAAGTTTCGGGTTAAATAACAGTTTGCTTGGAAAAACTAGTACTACCTGCCATAACCTCTCTCGTGTCGGCTTTTTGGCGCGAAATAGCGATTTGCCACTATACGAACTGAATCAGTCGGTCTGAACCAGATCGGATGGCGAATCCGGCATAATTGACATCGGCCTAATGTAGGTCAATTGACAGATGAGAGGGTAACCTCTTCTGAACCAGCCTATTTGGCGCGAAAATGGGTGTGCGCCACGAACGAACTGAATCAGTCGGACTGAATCAGACCGATTGGCGAATCCCGCATAATTGACATCGGCCTCATCGGCCTCATTAAGGCCGCTCGGCGAAAGAGAGGATAATAAAAAAAATTAGAAGTATAAATCGCAATGATTCCCCGGTTTGTATATTCAAAATTGCAGCATTTTTGACTACTTGTATGAATTTTGCATTCAACTCTTTTCAAATATCACCTCTTACTACAGAAATAAAATGTTGGTATAAAATGTCGGGTAGACTTTAGGAGTGAAATGATTTACCCACCTTCTGAATTTTAATTTCACATTATATCACATTATAATCATAATACCTTACTTACTTTCCAGAGCACCACTTTTTGCGGTCTACCCGTAACCGAAACACGACCTAGCTGCGGAGATACGACCTTACTAAATCACGTGATAATTACCTTACATCCCACTATAGTGTAATTAAACCGACCAGATATTTGCATCGCCGAGAGACGTACCTAGGTACAGCGTTTGGTCTTCCAGCGGCGTGTACTCGTATGTGTAAATATTACCACAGCGTGTTTGTGTGTGAGCGTAGCGTTTTTGTTACGTCATCGGATTTAATAGTTATGCGTTTTCAATAATATATCTGTCACAGTCTGAATACGAACTTCGTTATTTTATAATCTATCGGTATTGTTTTCGTTAGATTAGAAAGTATCGAAAAATTGAGCAGCATTTGTTATACCAGTAGCGTGTCACAGCTTGGATGCGTGAATACCACCACAGCGTGTTTTTGTGCCGAAGCGAGAGTGCATGGGAGGCCGTCACCTCCTTCTGCGAAGCAGTAATGCTTGCGAAGGAGGAGGCGGAACGCGTGAGGGAGAGGCAAGGTTTGCGCCCTCGCGCCCCTAGTCGCCGCAGGAGACGCCCCGGGCGTCGAGAGTCGCAAGCCGATTTCCGGCTACCGTAGGTGGGTGTGTAACGGTTGATATAATAACAAAAAATCTAACGTTCACTTGACCTAATTTCAGTTAATATACTTTTGTTTAATATAACGATCAGTTGAGATAATGAATTGTTGATATAATTTCATTTTATCTAATTTCTTATGATATAATAAACATTTCCTATAATGCACATTTGACATAATATTCATTTACTATAATATTCATAATCTCTAATAACTTTTAATATAATTTAGAAAATCTGATACGATTTTAAACGCCTGCTAGTATGGTGCTAGCAAAAATGCATCGCATAAGCATACCGCTACAACAGCATAACGTTGTTTGATATAACCTTTATGTAATCGAAAATCATTAGGCCTATCGTTTAAAATATATAATATTGCGATTAATTTGATTGAGCGTGCTGCGGGAGCGGCGTGACAGAAACGAATCGCTGCAAAACCGACTCCACGTAGTCTTGTCTGCCCTACCCCTAGAGTGTTATTTAAAATCGTGTAGGTGCGTAGGGGCGAGGCGGCCCGCGAGCTGAGGAGCAGGTGGTTTCAACGCTTGCCGCCGCGGCTGAGGCTGGCCGGCTGAGCCGGCCAGCAAGCCGAAGCCACGGTGGTGAGCGTGTAACACATCTGTGACGATAAGCTTGCATGGGACCGCTGTAGCCCTGCAGCACCGGAGCCGTGACAGAAAACATGCCTGCTGCATGTTGCAGGCTTGCTGCATGCTTGCTTGCTGCATGCTTGCTTGCTACATGCTTGCTTGCATGCTGCATGCTTGCTTGCATGTTTTATTATATTAGACTAATTAGAGTTCTAGTTAGGTTAGAACTGTGACCATTAAACATGAAAATTAGGTCAAAAGAACATTAGGTCAAATGAGTGTTGTATAAAAAGAATATTATACATATTGAAAATTATATAAAATGAACGTTATACTAAATGTTTTATATTAAATGAAAATGATATCATATAAAACATTAGGTCATATGAAATTAGGTTATATGATTTTATAGCATATGAAAATTATATTATATGAACGTTATTTCAAGTGAAATTAGAGCATTTGTTATTATATCATACATTACACACCCACCGTAGGCGCGGGCTTGCGGACGGTGAGCGATGGGTAGCTCACCATCCGATAAGGACCAGGCCCGGGTCGACGGCGCGTCGTATTCCTCGCGCGCCTCAAAGAGTTGTCAGCACCAACTGACGGGGTCCGATAGGGCCAATGTCTGCCAGGGTTGCGAATTTGTCCGAAAGGGATACCGTGGCCCTGGCACACAGGCAAATGAAGGAATACGGGTGGGTTTTAGTCAGTAAAAGTCTGACACGCCCTCCCGCTCCAAGTTATATGATAATTTCACACCCAAAAAAAAAAAAACGTGTTTTTGTGTGAGCGTGTGTTGCGTCATCACTTGCGATGGTTATCAGTACCTTTTTAATTACCTATATTTGTCCGAGCATAAAAACTACTACTACCTAGCTTACTTCAGTCAGTGGCAAAATTTGTTGACTGGCTACAAAAAAATTAAAGATTTTGCCCGCGACTTTGTCCGCGTTAAATAAAATAAATATATTATATCCTTTATTAGGTACTGACCAATAGTGTAGCTTGCTATCAGTGAAATAATTTTTGTAATGGATCAGTACATCTAGAGATTACCTCTTACAAACAAACACAAAACAAGCTCTTTATAATATTAATTTAGACTAGAACCAGAGATAATACTTTCTTCAGGTGTTTTTGCAAGTAACATTTGTGTTTATAACTCAGCTATGCCGTACCACATGTTATTTTTTGTACATGTTTCTTATATTAAAACAGAGTATAATAATATATTTGTATGGTATACTACGAGCACAAAATACGTACATTAAATTGTCAAGTAATTAAACAAACTAGATATTTGCATCGTGGAGCGACGCAGCAGTCAGCACGTTTGTCCTACCGGCAGCGTGTTTGCATTCCACGGTACTAGGTTGTATGTAAATATACAGTAAAGCGGATTTATACAATTTCTCAGCATTTGTGTTTCTATATGAAAATGTTTCTGCAGCGCAGTGCAAAACTGAAAGTGGTTTGTTCAGAATTAGTTATGGAATCGATTCAATTAGTTTTTAACCCACATTTTGCGATGAAGGAAAAGAACGTGAGGGATAATAGGGAAGAGAAGCATCAATAGGAAACAGGTTTAATTTAGAAAAATAAAACAAAGATATCCCAACCAGCACAGACCCACACATGGTAGATTACGGCCTATACCTCACAGAGAGCGTGACTCCCAGTAGTGCAATGAGAATAGAATAGAATACTCTTTATTATATACACCATAAAAGTTACAGATATAAATGTTTCAATTTTGCATAGGGTGACACAATGGGCGGTCTTATCGCTAAAAGCAATCTTCTACAGACAACCTTCAGTGAGAATATTTTAAACCGATTATGTGAGTAGACAAGTCTTTTAAAAGGCCGATTATAATATTTTATACCTTAGAAACACAAAGTTATTTAATATATCACTTCATATAAGTAATCGGTTAAGGGTAAAAGGCTTAAGGTGAGCCGGGTAAGGGCAGGTCCAGTTAAGCCCTTTGGGAATAAGGAGTCACGAAGTCAAACTCAATTTGCTGGGTGATTGGGTCAATTAACCATTTAATCTTTCTAGCAGAATTTATTGTAAAAGAGCTTTGTCCAGGTATGTAGACTATATTATAATTCGTTTTTGAAGTGTTTAGAAAAGCTCTTTGAGAAAGAGCTCGTATGGGGAGTTATTAAAATAAATAAATAAAATAAACTTTATTTCCAGCATCGCAATAACAACCAGAATAACAAAGTGATCACCACCAATCAACCAACCAACACCAATCTACATGGTCCTCAAATGATCTGACCAAGATTATATCCGTATTTTATATACACATTGACATTGATGAATTTTATATATACTATGACATGAAAGTATGTGGGTTATTGTTTATTTTAGTTTTTACTCAGTTAGTTTTCATCATTGTCTGGCAGTTTGAGTAATTTATGCGGCCTACCCGAATGTCCTTTATTTGGTATTGTTCGTTGAATCGTTGAACTCCTCAAGTTCTGAGTTCAGCTGCACGACTACTGACAATTGCGTGCACTGACTGGACAGGTCCCCTCAATCCGTGTGATTCTTTCATCAAAAGATCATTTCAGGCACCAATCTACATGGTCTTCACATGATTTGACCAAGATTATGTCTGGACTTTAAAAGAGACTGTGACCTCTGAGTTTGTTTCGGCCTTTCTTCTCAGAGTAGTCAGTTACGAAACGCCGACCTCATCTAGTTTTTTTTTGTTTTTTTAAATATGTTTGACGTGTAAATGTGTTTGTACAAACCTATTTACAGAGAATAAATCATTTATCATTTATCAAATACTTATAAAGAAAAAATAAAAAAGTAAAATACAAAACATAACATCTCATGTCGTGCGTACAAATATTATGGTTGTTAGAGAGTAATTCACACTGACCTCCGTACAAGAAAAAAAAAAATAAAATAAAAAAAATACTGTATCACGGTAGGTCAGTCTTCCTCGTTCACACACTTAACAGCACTATATAGTGAACATTTATATGCAAAATATTTAGACAACATTTTTTATAAACAAGTTGTTGTGTTGATGTTTGTAAACTTTGTATGATGTTGTGTGTTGATGTGATGTCTGTAAACTTTGTATGATGTTGTGTGATCTTTGTGTTTGTATTTAAGATAGGCTTAATAATAGCTTTTCTGTGTTAACATAAATTAATCTGAAGTAGAAATTCATTTAAAATCTTTTTGCAATTATAGATTGACAAATCACGTAACCTCAAACTCCTAACCTAGACTTATTATACAAATAAGGCCCGATGTGGTCAAAAAATTTGCTAGCGAGTACCGTTTTGGTTCTAGGAACACAATACACATTGTGTTCCTAGAACCAAAACGGTATTCGCTAGTAAATTTTTAAATTAAATCTTTTCTACGCCTGGTTGTTGTAAGGGGTACCTTAGTGTTGCTGTAGGATCGAAGTTTTTATAAAAAATTGTCTAATCGTAAGTAAAGACAATTCTTTATATAGTGTATGTGTGGGGTACCTAAATCTCCTGAAATGTATTACTTTAACTACTGCTCGCTGCGCTCTTTCTAAGGGAAAAAGTGTTGTTTTTGAAGTGCCTCCCCAAGCAGTGATACAATAAGTTATTATTGACTGGCAAAGGGAAAAATAAAGAGTTCGTAGTAGTGTTGGTTTGCAAACACTCCGCAGATTTTTAAATAAGTGGATCATTCTTTTATCCCGGGGAAACTCCGCTCTTCCCTATTAAACTTATTTAAGGGCCCCTTTTCCGAAATTTACGTTTCTAGATCGAGTTGTTTTCAAAGAAATCACCATATTTAAATTCGTAAAAAAATATATAGTACAGATACATGTTAGATCTAGTGACTTTTTTGTTTAAAAACACGTTATTTAACATTTTGCTTGGAAAAAAAAAAATCAGAAGTAAAGTCGATTTTGAAAGTTTTTAAGTTGTATGAGACTTGGGGGAACGAATTTTTTATGAAAATTTTAGTTTTCATTTATTAATCGGGTTTGACAGGGATATTATTGGATAGATTTATAATATGGCACTTATTTTTTTTATAATTCATAAATACGTGAAAAACGACTCAAGCGCACCGCGCCAGTGCTATAGTGCTATCGCGACTGCTCCTGTGCAACGCGGGCGCAAGCTGTCTCATGCCTATACTTTCGGGAAAAGGGGCCCTTAAGACGCAGATATATGCCAGTGACCTTGAGTGGTTAGCTTGCGTGTTCTGTACTGAGCTCACGCAACGCGTCCTACGTTCAATCAGTAATAGGACTCGCCCATCAAGGAGCGCTGTCCCCAATTTGACGCAATTTTAATTTATTATACACAAAATAAAAGGTATTTTAATAAAACACGTATATTAAAAGATCAACACTTAAATTATCTTTAAATTGGTGAAGGTTTCAGAAGAATAGGTACACTTGGTAGATTTTGCGCCATTCTCAGTTTTTTATCCGCGTAAGACATAACTTTACAAATTAATTTCACTATGTAATATAAACATAATCTAAAATATTCACATATTAAGTTATTGAAAAAATGCTCTTATTTATCATATATTTTTTTCAAATCATTAACACTACTCGTTTAGACGTGATCTTCAGTATAAAATCATTAAAAGTCGGTTATCGTCGCCTTAAGATATGGAAAAGCGGTCTCTCTAGCTCAGGTTTATTTGCCTCAATCACTATTTGTAGAGGTATACTTGTTAAAAATAATCATCTCTAGTCAGATGATTATTTTTAGCCTTTCGGCCCCATCGGCCATTGCATCTGTAGCGGCACCAACATCGCCACATGCAAACTACGCGTCGCCTGCATCGCGCAAGCAGAGTTTACCCTGCGGCTAGCATATAAACAACGTCCCGACATCAACCATCGGGCAGTTGCCCACCAGACACAACACCCGTCTGGTCAGAGGATCCTCCCTTTTTTATGGAATATGAGTGAACTTTACACCCTGTTCCTCATACGTCTATACTGGTGACCCCGAAGCTGCCGAGCTGCTAGTTCAGCGTGACGTCATCATCATCACTTCCTTAAGCTTTTGAGCGGTGGCGGCGAGTCACACAGCCAGCCAGCAACGGGTATCCTGACCACCAGCATGAAGTGGACGCGCATTCCTAGTCATCTCCTACAGCCTTGTAGCGGCATGTACACATGTACATATAATTTACACGTATATGTTTGCATGAACCCTAAACTCATTACACTCTTTTTTGCGCAGTCGTGTAAAAAAAAAGATGAGACAGAGGTCATACGCAAGCCTATCCAATACAAAGATGAGACAGAGGTCATACGCAAACCTATCCAATACGAAGATGAGACAGAGTACATATGCAAGCCTATCCAATACAAAGATGAGACAGACGTTATACGCAAACCTATCCAATACAAAGATGAGACAGAGGTCATACGCAAGCCTATCCAATACAAAGATGATACAGAGGTCACACGCAAGCCTATCCAATACAAAGATGAGACAGAGGTCATACGCAAGCCTATCCAATACAAAGATGAGACAGAGGTTATACGCAAGCCTATCCAATACAAAGATGAGACAGAGGTCATATGCAAGCCTATCCAATACAAATATGAGACAGAGGTCATACGCAAGCCTATCCAATACAAAGATGAGACAGAGGTCATAAGCAAACCTATCCAATACAAAGATGAGACAGAGGTCATACGCAAGCCTATCCAATACAAAGATGAGACAGAGGTCAAACGCAAACCTATCCAATACAAAGATGAGACAGAGGTCATACGCAAGCCTATCCAATACAAAAAAAAATCTCAGCAAAAGCAATCTTCTAAGAGTGTTAGTAATTAAGTAGAATGCCTAGGTCCATACCTTTATGTTAAGTTCATTTTCTTAAAACGCCCGCGCCGTCAGGTTAAGCCGAACGAATCGCAAAGTAAGCATCCTTGGATCCTTTCGCCTTAATAAATTGAATAAGGGTATCATGGGTACTACTATTTGTACGTAGGTGAAGTGGTAAAGACGTGAAAAGAGTTTTTATGTCGATTTCGAACACGTGGCGTTCAGAATGATAAAAAAAAGGTTTTTGTGCTGCATGGACGAATGAGGAATAAGTGAAAAAAAAAGTATGAATGTGGATGGCTATAAGAGTAGGGTTAAAACTAAACCTGCTAAGTACGAGTCGGATTCTCGTTCTTAGGGTTCCGTAACATCATATCACTCATACCCCTGAAATAAAACGTGTGAGTTTGAACTCTTTGTGTGTGGCCAATATGGCCTTAGGCCTTAGGCTGAGTACTTTACTAATTGTTTCTCTAGTTTTTGTGGTAATGGTGGTCTTCTTCCTAGTTTCGCACAAGTGGCTTCCTCAGCTGGTACATCTACTTTAGCAGCCGAACGTCTTAGAGTTGTTCGGGGTACTTTGTACAGTTTGGAAGCTTTTAAAGAGCCCATTTTCTTACTTCGCACCTCTTTTGATCGCTTTTTTCATTGACTCCTTGCACCAGGATTGCCGTTGTCTTTGCGAAATTGGTTTTACGTGGAGCCATTGTCTTAAAAGAAAAAAAAAATAACGTTACGGTAAGCCAATATGGCCTGGTAGTCCATATTGGCCACGTGCCTAGTGAGCCATAATGGCCGCAGGGACGTTTTTGATTAATAAAACATTATACACAATATAAAAACAACGATTATTTGACGAAATATAATGAGTAAAACTTACCAAAAAATAACATCAAATTCGATAATTTTCGATCGTCGCACGCACAGAACACACGCGCACTCGCCGCAACGCAGGGATCGACTGAGGGGGTCGAGGGAAGAGCCGCGACTATACGACGGATACTTACGCCGCTAGTGTTGGTTAGTTTCAGAAAAAGCCAGGCAGGCCATATTGGCCGACTAGACCATAATACCCGAAACTACTCTAAATATAATGTAAACGGGGGTTTTTTATGTGCAATGGATGATGATATGGTTAGAAAGAGGGTGGATACTAATGACGGCTGATAGAGCTTTGTGTAATAAAGAAACTACTGCGACGATTCTAAATGAATGAGGATAGGACAGGAGTACGTTATCTATACTCCATTGGTTTAGGTATAGTTAAATAAAGTTACTTAAACAAATCGTAAAAAGGAGTTTTAAAGATGACACCTTCTTGTTTAAAAATACGTTGTAACTTTTAACCAAATTAAATAGATTTTTACGATAGTTTCCTCTTTTATTAATGTAACTTTATCTTTTATTCTTAAACTCAGATTATAGAAAGAAGCAGATAGACCGCGCGGAACACCGAGAGTGCGGCCAACAAAGCAAATACAAATTCAAAAGCGAATACAATCTCGATTCAGTACAGCACGAAGCGTCGCATCGTTAGTACGTCACGGGCTCTAACAGATAATTTCAGAATAATGCCGTCTTGTATTTTTAAACATTGTAAAAACTGTTCCCAAAAACAAAAGAAATAAGATGGAGTATCTTTCATAGGTAAAATATTGATTATTTGTCTATTTGGATTTATTTTAATGTCCGCGGAATAATTTCTCATAACAGATTATTCCGCGGACATTGGTCCCAGTTACTTGTTTACATCTATTAACCTATTTTGTTATTTACTAAAATTGAACATGTAACTGTTTTATGTCCCTATAAAATAAAATAAAATAAAATTTTACGTGTTAATTGTTAGTGACATCTTGAAACACAAAACCTTAACAAAAATCATTCGGTGTTGCTAGTTTATATTGAAACATTTACCCCTAAGTTAGGAAATAAGTATAGGATACAGGAGTATCGATTTACAAAAATATTTATTTTGATAATAGTGTTTTATTTATCGCCTTTTCTGGTTGGTATGTTTATAAATAAATAAGTATGTAAGTGTCTCCGTAAGTTTCACTAGTTATTGGATTTTATAATACTTATTACATCAGTCGATTTGCTATATCATGGGTTATATGACGTCACCATAAAGTAAATATAGCTACCAAAAACAATAAAATGTTGATGTCTCAAAATAAAAATATATCGCAAATGTATCGTTTATATGGGTATTGTTAATTTGACGTATACTGTTAATAAAAAAACTGATTTAAGAAAAAAAAAACTTCTTTTTTTTCATGTAATAATATATTATGGCTAATTTTTTCATTATCCTGGCAACCGTACACACACATAGAGACACCTGTTCTTATAGTGCTGTCACGTGGCTGTAACGCACACATGTCTACAAATGGGCCTAACTTTATTGTTCCGCGCGGTCTATCTGGTTCTTTCTATAATCTGAGTTCTTAAAGTACTCTTCGTTGATGTAACTGCTTAAGCACAATTTTTTAATCTGATTAATAATAATACTATAATATTTTGTAATCTGTCTATTGTAAAGAGCCCAAAATTGCAGGTTCTCAAAACGTCCACGAATTATAACGTTGCTAAATTGAAGAGCATAACTGTGAAGTAGCATGACAACTGATGGGCACGCTACAATTGTGGCAATAAGTCCCCTCTTTGAGGAGCGGCTAGAGAGGCGCCACGGCGTCCTCACCTTCCGCCTGACGCAGGTCCTCACCGGACACGGTTATTTCGGGAAGTTCTTGTTCAGGATAAAGCGGGAGCAAACGCCCGGGTGTCACCACTGTGTGGTTCGCCCAGAGGACCCGGTGGAGCATACGGTGGAGGTCTGCCCGGCTTGGGCGGAGCACCGCCGTGTCTTCACGGAGGCGATCGGTGGCAGCGATCTCTCGCGTCCGGCCCTGGTTCAGGCCATGGTTCGGAGCGAGAGTGCATGGGAGGCCGTCACCTCCTTCTGCGAAGCAGGAATGCTCGCGAAGGAGGAGGCGGAACGCGTGAGGGTGAGGCAGGGTTCGCGCCCTCACGTCCTTAGCCGCCGCAGGAGACGCCCCGGGCGTCGGGAGTCGCAAGCTGATTTCCGGCCACCGTAGGCGCGGGCCTGCGGACGGTGAGCGATGGGTAGCTCGCCGTCCGATAAGGACCAGGCCCGGGTCGACGGCGCTTTGTGTTTCACGCGCGCCTCAAAGAGATGTCAGCACCAACTGACGGGGTCCGTTAGGGCCAATGCCTGCCAGGGTTGCGAGTTTGTTCGAAAGGGATATCGTGGCCCCGGCACACAGGCAACGGAAAGAACACGGGTGGGTTTTAGTCAGTAAAAGTCTGACACGCTCTCCCGCTCAGCCCAGAGCGGGAGAAGTTATTTGATAATTACCCACCCAAAAAAAAAAAAAGAAAAAGCATGACAACTGAAGTGACAGGTATTAAGTTTAGTTGGTTACTTCACTGCTGTCTCGTCACGTGGTTTTTTTGTTTACCTTTATTTAACTACCTAAACCAACGGAATATAGTTCAACGCATCAGACGATGAGTCCTCTGTGAGATTGTCGTGACTTTTATACTAAAAGTGAGTTTCAATAGTAATTAATCCGAATGTTTCACATTAATTAGCCCGTGTTCTGGTTCCCCTTTTAATCTATTGACTTTTGACGTATTTTTTACTATTTTTATCTTTTTATTTTCTTTTATATGGACATAATCCTAAGTGGATTGGTTTTGCGAGGGAAAAAGGATTTGAAGTTGTGAGATTTTAGAAAAACCAGTGAATTCGCTTTTATAAAGTTAAAGTAATATTACGCACAATATTATGTACATTTCATTAATATGTTGTGTGTTTATTGGGTTTTTATTTGTATTTTTTAAGCATTTGACATTTTACAGGGTTATTGGTAAAACACCAATAACCTCTTAAGGGGTCATTGTACTCATCATTATGAACAACTTTTACTATGGAACCAAAACTGAAATCACGAAAAAAAAACAGGTGTTCCCTACATTTATGTTCGCATAATTCGTTAAAATGTAGGGAACTGCTGACTTTTTTTCGCGATTTCGTGTTTGCTCCCATAATAAAAGTTGTTCATAATGATGAGTACAATGTCCCCTTAAGAAGTTATTGGTGTTTTACCAATAACCCTTTATAATTAAGTAGTAATTTTTTACATTTTATAAATAAAAAAATAAGAAATTGTAGGTACACTTATAAAACTGGACATTGTATAAAAAACCAGCTTCCGCCTGCGACTTCGTTCGCATGAAATTTCTTAACATAAAATATATCCTATGACACTCGGCAATACTTTAGCTTCCCATTTGTGAAAAAAATCAGATCAGTAGTTTCGAAGATTACCCCCTACAACCTCATAAACCTCCTCCTCCTCTTCTTTTTAATATTAGTATAGATTACCTATTTTAATTTTAGACTAATTTATAACTTTAATTGTACTTCAATTTTAATATTTGTACACCGGCAATGGTAGTATAAGTGAAGCTGTCTATTAATATTAGGTAAGATCTTAATGTACCTTAAACTCAGAAATAAATTCTACTCTATCCTATTCATGAAAAAACTAAAATTGTTAAGTCATCGCTATCGTATCGTGTAAAAACTAAAATTGTAAAGTCATCGCTATCGTATCGTGAAAAAACTAAAATTGTAAAGTCATCGCTATCGTATCGTGAAAAAACTAAAATTGTTAAGTCATCGCTATCGTATCGTGTAAAAACTAAAATTGTAAAGTCATCGCTATCTTATCGTGAAAAAACTAAAATTGTAAAGTCATCGCTATCGTATCGTGAAAAAACTAAAATTGTAAAGTCATCATGGCTATCGTTTCGCAGTGGATCCGCTAAGTTAGATTTGTTCCATAGGAACTTTTCCATAAGAGATTTGTTCTTATGGAACAAATTTAACTTAGAGAGATGTATTAATGGTTCTAATGTTTATAAAAAAAAACTGCCTGAACTGCCTCGTTGGTCCAGTGGTAGCAAGCGCGACTGCTGAGCATGAGGTCCTGGGTTCGATTTCCAGGTCGGGCAAAGTGTTATTGGAATTTTCCATAAGGAATTTCTCAGTAGCACGGAGTCTGGATATGTGCCCGGATGATGGTAATAGGCTCGCCCCCTATTACATGGGCCTTAAACAAAACTGGTGAAATGTGGGTGTACAATAGGTACACCTCTGCCTAACCACACGCACGCCTGCACGTGTTTCTGTGACGAATAATTTTTTTTTTTCTTTCTTTTCTTTCTTTTTAACCCTTTGGGGATTACAGGCGTGATGTTATGATTATAAAATACATGTTTTTTATGGTCGCGAATCATATTTATATCAAGATACAATCTGATATCAACCTGCAAATTTGTAAAAAATGTAAGAAAATTTCAATTTCGCGGGCTACGAGGAAATTGTGATAATGCTATGTACTTACTCAACTTATCAATTTACCTAACTTTGTACTCTTTTTAGGATGGCAATATAGAGAAATGTACTAATCACTTATGTGCAGCTGATAACTAAAGTCCATTTCACGAAAGAAGTCCCGCAGACGTGGCGCTGTAGGCATAGGTTATTTTAGAAATGTTGCTAACTTAGCGTATAATAATAATTAGTTCCACTTATTTCCGCGGGACTTCTTTCGTGAAATGGACTTTATATGAATGAGATTGATATTGCCGTTGATGAATTAAGGCATGAAGTCACACTGACAGTCTCACTGTCAGTGTCACTGTCAGTGGCACATTTCGCGGTGCTGGGACTATCAGATTTAATATACTCCCATCCTTCCTCTATTTTGTCTTCAGGTAATAAGGCGAGTACAGCACATAAGCCAACAACTTTCTTTTCATTTTTACTTTTCAAGTTAAATTTCTTTGCTCTTCGCCATTGGCTGTTTGTAAAATGATAAAAACAGTTTACAATTTGGATTTTAGGAAAAATTTGTAATAGTGCATTGCTTGAAGCTGTTTCGAAGTCCACGTGAAAAATTTTTGGTGACCAATTATTCAATCGTGATTTTATCATCGAAAATAATATATAGTAAGACTCTTCTTTTTTGTCAGTCATTAATGCATAAGCCAAAGAAGCCGTGTGTGTTGTAGTTATCGATTTTGAAAAATCGGCATGAATGCAGTACAATGGACTCGGGCAACAAAAAAATGTGCCATCGCCAAAAAAATCATCTGATTCATGTATGGGTACTACTTGGGCTGTTCAGTGAAACACTCGTTTTGGGAATGATGCAGAATTTATTTCCAAACCAATATATATACAAAATTCTTAAAAACTAATTACATCCTATTGGCTAATCAGCTGCCTTAGAAATGTGCCCAGCCAATCAGCGTCAAGCACACTTTAATAAAAACTAGTGGTGGTCAGTGAGCCGCTTAATAATTTGAAGGTGTTCGGCGCGTGAGTATGTCCGAAGGCAACGCGCCGACGAGGAGCGCACATATAAACGATCGCGTGGGCTAGCAGCACTTAGTGTGCCTGGGTGAGCATGGCACTTCTGAATGCTCGCGACCAAAAGACCGTGCCCTCTGCACCGAACCTCCCAGTTGCGTTCTTTGCGGCCAACAAGGCCACCCAGCCAACTACCGTGGCTGCCCTAAGGCACCAAAATCATCTTCCTCGAAGTTGACCAAGCGTTACGACGCGAGGCAACAGAGAGACAACCAGGGGGGATTCTCCTCCTCTCTGTCCCAACCTCCGCAACGACTGAGCCCTCAAAGGTCAAGTCCGTGGAACTACTTCAACCACCAGCAGGCCTTCCCTGCCTTCGGCCAATACATGGCTCCTCCCCCCCCTCAACCTCAACCCATCCCATGGTTGATGGACCCTCGCCTTCGCGCTCATAGCGTTCAGCATCACCAACAACCTACCACCGCCGGTAGAAGCGCGCCTCTCGCGCCCCCAGTGGCCCGCGTGCCAGAGCCTGCTTCCAAAGCCGCTCCTCCTCTCAACACTCGCGCGCCTCCTCAACCTGCGGCCACTCCAGTGGTCGCACAACCTAACACCTTCGATGCGTTTAATGTGATCTCGAGCACATTCAACATCTTTCTTTCGCCCCGCGCCAAGAAAATGGCCAGCGAAATAATCGTAGCCCGTAACTCCTGCGATCTATCGGAGATCCAGCGAATTTATCACGCGTATCCCGAGATCACGCAAGCCCTAGAGTCCATCGCGTATAGGAAACCATAATGTATAACACGGCCCCCGCGAGAACTAAACTCAGATCACTAAAGTTAGGCTTTTTCAATGCCAACGGCATTAGAGAACAACGCGACGAAATCGCTGTGTTCCTCCGCGACCATCGGTTAGATATTCTCTTAGTACAGGAAACTTTCCTCAAGCCTTGTCATCGAGACCCGTCAATTGCGAACTATCGCGTAGTTCGCAATGACAGGACTCGATGCCACTTGGGCGGCACCCTGATTTACTATAGGACTCCTCTCCATTGCATCCCGCTCGATGCTCCGACAACTCTCTCGTGTCTTGAAGTGTCTGCATGCAAAATAGCAATGTCAGGTCATCAACCGATTACGATAGTTTCGGCTTACATGCCGCCCACCGCGACCACGAGCGCAGACGGTCTTCAAATGCTGTCTCGCGATCTTTCGATTCTTTTCGGCCTGAGTGAATCCGTTATCGTAGCGGGTGATCTCAACGCCAAACATCCGTCCTGGAACTGTAATACCACCACGTTTCGAGGCCAACATCTGTTTGACCTCACCGCCGTTTGTAAATTTCGATATCATCGGTCCGATGAATCCTACTCACTACCCCCATATCCCCAGTCAATCCCCGGACATATTGGACATAGCGCTCCTAAAGAATATCAACCTACGGTTGGATTCGATAGAGGCGATGGACGAACTGACTTCTGACCACCGGCCGGTCGTCTTAAGACTGGCCCCTCGCGACGGACTCCTTGACCCTGACCAACCCCCCCTCACGAAAGTAGTCACGGACTGGCGGAAAGTAAGCGACCGACTGAAATCCACCACATCCCCGATACTGGATTCTATCCCCGATCAGTTTGACTCGATCGCCGACACGACGGCCGCGATCGACTCACTCACGGAACACGTACAATCAGTCCTGAGCGATTGCTCGAAGCAGGTTCCGGCGATGGACCCCCATCGCCGAAAGCTGCCGGACGATGTGCGTGAACTGCTGACTGAGAAGAACGCGGCCACTCGTGCATACAGTGTCTTTCCCTGTGACGCTAACAAAGTCTTCATGCGCCAATTACAGAAATCTGTAAGGAAGCGAATGAAAGAACTGCGTGAGGCTAACTGGGACAAGATGCTGGGCGAACTAGAGCCCACTCATCTTGCCTTCTGGGAGCTTCAGAGGAAACTCAGATCCCCGCAAGTAGCTTCAATGCCCCCTCTGACACGACCCGACAGGACGATAGCATTCGACGACACCGACAAGGCTGAATGCCTGGCTGACACTCTCGAGACTCAGTGCTCGCCCAGCTCTCAACCAGTAGACCAAGCTCACCTCGCTGAGGTGGACGCTGAAGTCGAACGTAGGGCGAATCTCCCTCCGGTCGAAGACCCTGATTGTCCTCTGGCTCCCGTCACCCCAGACGAAGTGCACGACATTATCAAGGGTCTGAAAACCCGTAAATCTCCCGGATCAGACGGAATCACCAACAGGGTGCTCCAGCTGTTCCCCGCTCACCTGATCATGCTAATGACCACCATCTTCAATGGCGCTCTTAGCAACAACATTTTTCCTCAAGCTTGGAAAAGTGCCACGGTCATCGGTATCCCGAAGCCCGGCAAACCTAAGACCGAACCTTCCAGTTACCGACCCATCAGTCTGCTCAACGTCTTCGGCAAAGTCTATGAGAGGCTTATTTATAAGCGTCTCAGAGACTACGCCGAGACGAAGGGCCTCATCCCAAACGAACAGTTCGGGTTCAGATCCCAACATTCGTGCGTACAACAGGTCCACCGTATCGTCGAGCATGTAAGCGCTGGCTTCCAGCGCGGGCTCATGACGGGTGCTGTGTTCTTCGACATTGCGAAAGCGTTCGACAAAGTCTGGCACAACGGCTTAATATATAAGCTCTACAAACTCGGTGTGCCCGATCGTCTCGTGCTCATCTTACGAGACTTTTTGTCGGACCGCACCTTCCGCTATCGCATCGAGGGTGCGCTATCCTCCCCCCATCCGCTCCGCGCAGGCGTCCCTCAGGGCGCTGTGCTGGCACCGCTGATATTCACTATATTCACTAGTGATATCCCCAAATGTAGAAAGGCGCAGTTAGCTCTGTTCGCAGACGACACGGCCATCTACTACTCCGGCCTCAGGCAAGACAATATCGCCCGCATCCTTCAGGCCGAAGTCAACAGACTCGCGGCCTGGTTCAGGAAGTGGAGGATTGAAGTCAACCCTGATAAGAGCCAGGGGGTCCTATTCTGTAGGCCCCGGCGATCACCCGCCCTGCCCCAACCGATCACCATGTTCGGCAAGCCTATCCCTTGGGAGAAGCGAGCCAAATATCTCGGTGTGGTCTTAGACCATCACATGACGTTCGGCGAGCACATAAAACAGGTGCGCTCGCGCGCCAGTTTTGCTCTCGGCCGACTACACTCCGTACTCAACCCGCGCAGCAAGTTGTCCCTTAAGTGCAAATTGCGTATTTACACCGCGTGCATTCGACCGATCATGACTTACGCCTGCGTAGTCTTCGCTCACGCAAAGTCATATCACATTCATAAGATGCAGACGCTTCAAAACCGATTTCTCCGTAGAATTACGAAAGCTCCTTGGTTCGTTCGGAACGAACAACTTCACGTAGACCTTAAGATGCCTACCATCAAACAGTTTATGAAGCGCCTTGCAAAGCGCTTTTTCGAATCCGCGGAACGTCATCGCAACCCCTTGGTTGTGCAGGCCGCTAGTTACAGGCCTTCTGCCATTAGTCAGACTCGCCGACCGAGGCACACTCTCTTAGATCCGGATGACCCCATCACTCTCCTTCAGGAAAGCAATAGGGCCACGAGTACAGTGCACAAAATACACAAACCGACCTTCCGTCCTCGCCGCCGAGGTACCACGCGAACTTCCCGAGTAAATGGTAATAAAAGTCCTCCCCCCCGTCCCTTGAATGTCGATGCGCCAGCCGCCCGGTTTGAGGCTGAGAGCGCCGTAGCAATAAATATAATATCCCCTGATAATAATCATGATCAAAATGTTGATCCAGCCCGTCCCCAAATTGTTAGTAATTTTGTGATCCCCCAACGACGCCCTGAGCCGAGGTCCGTACCCCACAGGGGGTGCCCTTAGTGCGCTGTCGTTTAGTTTTAATATATATAATTTGCGCCCTGGCTGGAGGCTTTAAGATTAAAAAACTTAGGGCAGCCACAGGAATATCCGGTTAAGTAGCAACGACCTCTCTAGGTCTGCTACGAGATGCCATACAAAAAAAAAAAAAAAAAATAGCAGCACTTAGTGTCGGTCTGCGCGCTGCGCGGGTCAGTCGCTAATGCTTATGTTGTATGCCAGGCTCCCACAGTATCCCCCTTCAAGAAAACCGTACATGTTTTGTAGGTTTGACGGTCCTGCCGGAACGGGTAACGTATGGGTTTTCTTCCACCTCTTCTTCCGTGGCTGCTGGCAATATGTAGGCAGGCTTCAGTCTATCTAAAGATACAACTGATTCACGGTTGGGCAGACGTATCTTGAAGTACTTGTCATGTTTCTCCATAACTTCATACGGGCCTTCATACGGCGCCGTTAATGATTTTTTTGCACAATCTACACGTATAAATACATGAGTGCATGTCGACAGCTGTTTCGGTACAAAGGTTGTGCGTTGTTGTCGAGCGGGCGCACGTGCGCAGGACTCATTAAGCGATGCCATTGATTCTGTTAGATGACGTAACAATAACGGGTCTTCATTGTCTGTCGTCGCCGGTGCAAAAACATCTGCAGGTAATCTTAATGAGGTGCCATAAATCATTGTAGCGGGACTGTAGTTTGTCTCCTTATGAATGACCGTGCGTAATCCAAATAGTACGGTCGATAATTCTTGAACCCATTGTTGTTTATTTCCTCTTTTTTTCTCTTTCTACGAGGCCGTTTGATTGCGGATGGTAGGCAGTAGTGCGGATTCTTGATACACCCAGTTTGTTCAGTAGTTTTTGAAATAATGATGACTCGAACTGGCGTCCTTGGTCCGTTGAAATACGTAGTGGGCAACCGAAACGAGTAATCCATGTATCGTATATCACTCGGGCGACGGTTTCCGCGGTGATGTCGCTGACTGGCACTGCCTCGGGCCATCTGGAGCATCGATCGACAATTGTGATCAAGTAGCGGTATCCTTCTGATGGAGTGAGTGGTCCAACAATATCAACATGTATGTGTTCAAATCTTCTGGACTCGGGAAACTGTACTAACGGAGTTTTAGTATGTCGGTGAATTTTAACACGTTGACACGTGATGCAGCATCGCGTCCATTGAGAAACGTCTCTGTTCATTGCTGGCCAGAAGTACTTTTCGGTGATCATTTTTCTTGTGGTTCGGATACCAGGATGACTCATTTCGTGTAATGCTTTGAAGGCAGTCTTACGATAAGATTTCGGTAAGTACGGACGTGGTGTTGTTGTAGTATTTTCGCAGTAGATTTGTTTCTGTATACCAGGCAGTGGCATCTTGATAAAGTGGAGATTTTGTTGCTTCAGCAGGTCTGTTAAATCTTCGTCTCGTGTTTGTTCGTCTGCCAGATTATTGAAATCGATGACAGAAGGACAGTCAATGGCAGTTATGCGAGATAGTGCGTCAGCAACAACGTTGTCACTTCCGCGTATGTACTCAATCTTGTTGCAGAATTGACTGATGAAGTGGAGTTGCCTTTCCCGTTTTGGAGTGTCGCTTGCGCTTGCTGACTTGTCCATGGCGTAGGTCAGGGGCTTGTGGTCCGTGTACACGATGACATCATTTCCTTCTATCAATCTTCTAAAATGTTTGACAGCCATATAGATAGCTAATAGCTCGCGATCGTATACGCTGTATCTTGATTGGGTATCACTGAGCTTTTTCGAGAAGAAAGATAGCGGCTTCCATTCGTTGTTTATTTTCTGTTGCAAGACTGCTCCTACACTTAGGCTTGAGGCGTCTGACATGATGCATAATGGGGCACCTTGAACAGGGTGTGTTAATTGTACAGCTTCCAATATGCTTTGTCGGCAATTATTGAAAGCATCTTCTAATGTCTGGTTCCAGGTGATAGGTGTTTTGTCGTTCTTCTTTTTATTATGAAGGAGCTTATTCAATTCTATTTGAGTCTCAGCCTGCTTAGGTAAACAATCGTGGTAAAAATTTACCATTCCAAGGAAACGTCGAAGATCTTGTATATTTTCTGGTTTCGGGTACTTGGAGATTGTTTGAATGCGCTCAGCAGTGGCCGTGATTCCCTCTTCTGTAACTTCGTAACCCAGGAAATTTAGCTTCGTTTTACCAAATTGGCATTTTTCTAGATTGATTCCGATTCCGTAGTTAGACAAACGTTTCAAAACAAGTCGCAAATGTTTTTCATGATCCTCTGGGGTTTTTGAGTAGACAAGTACGTCATCAATAAAGCAATAGCAGCAGTAATCGAGGTTTCTTAAGACTTCATGCATAAATCGTTGAAATGTCTGTGGCGCGTTACGCAAACCAAATGGCATACAACGAAACTCAAAAAGACCGAAAGGTGTCGTTATTGCCGTCTTTTCAACATCGTTTTCAGCAATCGGTATCCAAAAAAATGCTTTTTTCAGGTCTATCTTCGAGTATAACTTCATGCCTTCTAATTGGTAGGTGAAGTCTTGTAGCCTTGGTATTGGGTAGCGGTCTGGAAGCGTTACTGAGTTCAGGCGACGATAATCGCCACATATGCGAAGGCTTCCATCTTTTTTTGTTACAACGTGCATCGGGCTGGCCCACGGACTTTTGGATGGTTGACATATGCCCATTGACATCATTGCTTGAAACTCGGCTTTGGCTGCGTTGTATTTATTCGGCGGCAGTGGGCGGGGTCTTGCGAAAAGTGGGGGGCCAGTTGTCTCAATATAGTGCTTTACATTATGCTTGATTTCCTTCGTAGGTGTCATAGGTTTTAAGACTTCAGTAAATTCTTGAAGAAGTGCATGATAACGGTGTCCTGGTTCGACTACATACAACGTCGTATCTTGTGTAGTATTTATCGTCATCGTGTTAACTGAAAGCTCGGTCAAACTGTCTACGAGTTTCTTGCTGTGTAGGTCCACAAGAAGTCGGTGGTACTTCAGGAAGTCGGCACCAAGAATTGACGTCTTCACATCTGCCATTATGAAGGTCCACTTAAAGTTGCGTCGAAGTCGAAGATTTATTGGTAAAGTTTTTTCCCCATATGTCTTAATCGGTGTATTGTTTGCGGCGAATAATTTGAAAGGCGTTTCTATCGGTGTTCGCTTAGTTTTGACGGCTAGCACCGATAAGTCTGCACCAGTGTCAACTAGAAATCGTTCTCTTGAATTTAAATCAGTTATACATAGGCGGTTATTAATTTTTGATACACCGACGCCCGCCACAGCCGATGTGGTCTTCAGTTTTCCGACGGCTTCCTTGAACATGGTGGTTCACACTTCTTAGCTCTGTCTCCGAATCGATGATGATAGTAACACTCCCAGTCTGGATCTCCTGGTCTCTTTCCCGACCCGTTTTTAGAGCGGGAACGTGATCGTGAACGGAAATTGCTGCGGCGAAATGGACGACGATGACTCACGTTCTCTTTCCTTAGTGCGGCAATTTCAAGGGTCAGCTTCTCGAGTTGTTTTGTCAGTACTTGAAACTGCAGATCTGGACTGGTGCTGGTGTTTGGAGTAGGTGTAGCTTGGCTGACCTCGGCGATAGTATGTTCTGTATGCTCCATCATCTTATCCGCCATCATCGCTTGGGTATCGAGTGCAGATTCCGTGTTAACGGATAGTACGGCACGGACTTGAGAAGGTAAGTGACCCATCAATAAAATTTTGAGCGCGTTATCGGGTACTTTTTCGCCAGCCAACTCTCGCATGACCCTCAGGAGTTGTGTAGGCTTCTGATCTCCTAATTCTAGTCCGCTTAAAAGCTTCTGAAATTGACGGGACTCGGACTCTTCGTACACCGACAGCAAACGATTCTTCAGAGCGTTGTATTTTCCTGACTCGGGTGGTTTACAGATGATATCACTTATTTGTTCGATGTCTTTCCTCTCCAGGACTGCAATGACCAAGTTGTATTTTTGTTCATCGCCTGTCTTGTATGGTGATGTCACGGCTTCAAACTGAGCAAACCACAGCCTTGGTTGTGCCCGCCAGAATTGTGGAATCTTCGCTTGCAGTGCAATAGCAGAGACTTCCTTTTCGCATTTTTCTGTTATGGCGTCGTCAAACTGTTCCATGACTAATAACGTATCTGGACAGCTTGGATCACGTCGGGGTCACCAAATATGGGTACTACTTGGGCTGTTCAGTAAAACACTCGTTTTGGGAATGATGCAGAATTTATTTCCAAACCAATATATATACAAAATTCTTAAAAACTAATTACATCCTATTGGCTAATCAGCTGCCTTAGAAATGTGCCCAGCCAATCAGCGTCAAGCACACTTTAATAAAAACTAGTGGTGGTCAGTGAGCCGCTTAATAATTTGAAGGTGTTCGGCGCGTGAGTATGTCCGAAGGCAACGCGCCGACGAGGAGCGAACGATCGCGTGGGTGCGCGTGGGTGTTAGAGGCTGAGAGCGCCGTAGCAATAAATATAATATCCCCTGATAATAATCATGATCAAAATGTTGATCCAGCCCGTCACCAAATTGTTACTAATTTTGTGATCCCCCAACGACGCCCTAAGCCGAGGTCCGTACCCCACAGGGGGTGCCCTTAGTGCGCTGTCGTTTAGTTTTAATATATATAATTTGCGCCCTGGCTGGAGGCTTTAAGATTAAAAACCTTAGGGCAGCCACAGGAATATCCGGTTAAGTAGCAACGACCTCTCTAGGTCTGCTACGAGATGCCATTCATAAAAAAAAAATAGCAGCACTTAGTGTCGGTCTGCGCGCCGCGCGGGTCAGTCGCTAATGCTTATGTTGTATGCCAGGCTCCCACACATGAACTTTTTCCATGTTGTTTTCGGAACAGAAAACCATAATCCGACATTTCTCTGTATTATAAAGTCTAAATTGTAAACTGTTTTTATCATTTCTCAAACAGCCAATGGCGAAGAGCAAAGAAATTGAACTTGAAAAGTAAAAATGAAAAGAGAGTTGTTGGCTTATGTGCTGTACTCGCCTTATTATCTGAAGACAAAATAGAGGAAGGGAGTATATTAAATCTGATAGTCCCAACACCGTGAAATGTGAAAAATATTTAAAATATTTCGAGACTACATGGATGAAGAATAAAACATTTAAAAAACAATGGTCCGTATATGGTCAGCAACATCGTACAAATAATATAGTTGAATCATGGAATGGACAACTGAACAAATCGATGAAACGGTATCATCCAATCACGGTTGCTCGTTTACTGGCAACTTTCTTGAAAAAAGAAAATACTGATCCAAAACCATATCCTCGACGCCAAAAACAAATATTCCGAGACGAATTCATAATAAAGTGTCAAATGGAATTTATACATGGCGATTTAAGGTAGGTTACTTTTTAAATAAATTAAGTTAAACAAAACTTTCGGCTATAACTGTACAATTTTATTTCAAGACTATGTCACAGGGTGTAATTTTTTAATAAATTTGTTAATTTGACCACGAAGAATGTTAAAATTCCTCGTGGTCAAATCAGTTTAACTACTAAGTTAGACCACGAGGAAGGAACGGTAAATTCGACCTTCATCAGCAAGTCTTCGGTCGGCCTTTCACGCGGGAGACCGGGGTTCGATTCCCCGCCGGAGAGAATATTTTTGTATTTTTTTTTCATGATTTTCACGAAAAATATTCCGTTGTCTAACACCTGTGGGGTAATACGAACTATTTTGGATTGGTACGGTAAATTCGACCTTCAACAGCAAGTCTTCGGTAGTATAGTGGTAAGTATCCCCGCCTGTCACGCGGGAGACCGGGGTTCGATTCCCCGCCGGAGAGAATATTTTTTGTATTTTTAGGGTTCCGAACCAAAATGGTAAAAAGGAACCCTTATGGTGAGACTAAGTCTGTCTGTCTATCTGTCTGTCACACCAGGATATCTCAAGTACTACTAAAGCTAAAAAACTTGAAATTTAGAATAATTTTAGATGACGTTTGTCCAACTATTTTGCAAGCAAGAAGGAAATTTAAAAAAAAAAAAATTTTTTGCAAAAGGGACTGAAACGGGGTCTTAAAAATTTGAAGTGGGGCTACTAGGGCATGTGGGTATCATATGAAAGAACGCTGTTTGTACATTCTCAAACATTTTCTTTTTTTTTAGGCAGCATGGTTTCCGACTTTTGATGAAAAATGTAAAAAAAAAATACCGTCCCCCCCCGTTATCTCCGAAGTTTGCAGAGATAAAAATCTTAAATTATTCTATATGATAGAAGCTTATGTAAAGATTACAGGAAAAATAAAACGATGTCTCTAAATAGCACAGTTTTTCAGAAATCATCAACAAAAGTACATATATATTCGTACGGAACCCTTGGTGCGCGAGTCCGACTCGCTCTTGACCGGTTTTTTTTTATGCTTTTCACCGCAATGAGCTGAAAATATTCCGTTGTCTAACAATTGTGGGGTAATTACGAACTATTTTGGATTGGTACGGTACATTCAACCTACATCAGCAAGTCTTCGGTAGTATAGTGGTAAGTATCCCCGCCTGTCACGCGGGAGACCGGGGTTCGATTCCCCGCCGGAGAGAATATTTTTTGTTATTTTTTTTATGCTTTTCACTGCAAAGACCTAAAAATATTCCGTCGTCTAACAATTGCGTAACACACTATCAGGGCCTCAAGTCTGCTATTACAATAGTGTCAGAATGGTCGATCCTTGATTTCATAATTGTTGATTTTGACAAGTTTGTTAATCTACTATTATAATGGCGTCATTATGACTTTCCAATGGTCGGCCACTGACACTACATTGAAAGAAATTGCATTTATTGGTAATCTCGTACATAATGACAAATGAATGACATTACTACTAATGGGTTTTATAATAATAGCAATATACGACAATGCCATTATAATAACAAAATTCTATTACGAGAACATTGACCGACCAATGATCGACCATTATGAATTTAGCAGATTACGAACTTTTAGCAAAATGACAATGGGATCGTGTTGGAATGACTGAATTTATAAGAATAGCAGACTTGGGGCCCTGTAGTAATGAGTTTCATTTTGACAGTTCACCAGCATTAATTGCGTTAATTACGTTGTTGAGCTGACAAATTCTTCGAACCTATGAAGCAATAGATTAGCAATATACTTCAAAATCATTCAGATTGTGATTGATATTGTGTTACGCAATTAGGTTGCTCTTTTTTAGGGTTCCGTACCCAAAGGGTAAAACGGGAACCCTTTTACTAAGGCTCCACCGTCTGTCTGTCCGTCTGTCACCAGGCTGTATCTCATGAACCGTGATAGTTAGACAGTTGAAATTTTCAGATAATGTATTTCTGTTGCCGCTATAACAACAAATACAAAAAAACAGTATAAAATAAATATTTAAGGGGGCGCCCATACAACAAACGTGAATTTTTTTGCTAGTTTTTGCTCTATATTGATAACGGCAACAGGTAGACGCTTGAAATATTCACAGAATATTTAGTTATATATTCATTTTATAAATAAATAAATAAATTAAAATAAAACAAATATTTAAGGGCAAAAATATCACGTTTTCCCATACAACAAACGTGATATTTTTGCCATTTTTATAGATAATGGTACAGAACTCTTCGTGCGCGATTCCGACTCGCACTTGCATTTGTTTTTGGGTGGGAAATTATCAATTAACTTCTCCCGCTGTGAGCGGCGCGGGCGGGCGTGTCAGACTTTTACTGACTAAAACCCACCCATGTTCCTTCATTTGCCTATTTGCCAGTTCCTTTCGGACAAACTCGCAAACCTGGCAGGCATTGGCCCTAACGGACCCCGTCAGTTGGTGCCGACATCTCTTTGAGGTGCGCGTGGAACACAACGCGCCGTCGACCCGGGGCTGGCCTTGCAGTCTTGACATAGATAGCGATCGCATTACGACCGAATTCGGTCACAAAGTCCTGATGGGGTCCATTTTACGATCGAATTCGGTCGTAAAGTCGTAATGGGGTCCCTAGACAGTCAAAAATGCTTGATAAGCACGAAAAAACAATCTCGTCTAGCAATTTTGGCCGTCTAGAGATCCCATTAGGATTTTGCGACCGCATTCGTTCGTAAAGCCATCGCTATCTATGTCGAGACTGCAGGCCCTGGTCCTTATCGGACGCCGAGATACCCATCGCTCTCCGTCCGCAAGCCCGTGCCTTCGGTGGCCGGGAGTTGGCCTGCGACTCCCGACGCGACGCCCGGGGCGTCTTCTGCGATGCAATTAGGGTGCTGGTTTCTGAATTGAGAACTTGTCAAACTCCTCTTTAGCATTACTTAAGGTCTTAATTAAGGTGACTCCTTTATTACAGCCCGCAAAATTCTAAATTTCTAACGTTTTTTGTCCATTTTTAGGGTTCCATACTTCAAAAGGAAAAACGGAACCCTTATAGGTTCACTTCGTTGTACGTCTGTCTGTCTGTCAGTCTGTCAAGACCCTTTTTCTCAGGAACCGTGGAGGTATCAAGTGAAATTAATATCAAAAACGTGTAGGTCTACGGTCCCTTGGAGCTCTAAAAAAGTCAAACTTCTAAGTCAACGCAATAAAACAATACGGTGATTTATGCGACATATTTTGATACTCGCAAGTAAATCAAAACCTATAGGCCAATATATTTAAAAAAAAATGCGATTACAATTGCAGTTGGTACAACAAAGTTAAAAGTATGTTTTTGGGATAAATCCATCCCAACTACGGTACCCTTCATTGGACGTGGTCCGACACGTACCTGGCCGTTTTTTTTTTATTTCGCGCGCTCTTTTGAAGGAATCCCATAGGTAGGAGATAGAAAAGTTCTCAACTTCAAATTCTCAATTCAGATATCGAGTGTATGAATGTGAAGCTTAACCTCGCATAATCTCTAAGGCGGATAATCACTTACTTTTTTTCCAAGTGGAGAAAAAAAGTGGAGTCTGGTTTGTGCCCGATTGATGGCAATATTTATTTATTTAATACTTTAAGCACACAAATGTACAGAGGCGGACTTAATGCCATAGGTATTTTCTACCAGTCAACCTTTGGGCGATGCAGAGACAAACGGTGGTAAAGTCCATTTCACGAAAGAAGTCCCGCGGAAATAAGTGGAACTAATTATTATTGTATGCTAAGTTAACAACATTCCTAAAATAACCCATGCCTGCAGCGCCACGTCTGCGGGACTTCTTTCGTGAAATGGACTTTAGGTGCAATAGCGAGAGTTGAGGAATAAATATTATTTAAATATAAATATATACATATACCTATTAAAACCATAATAGGCTAGCAATAGGCTCGCCCCCCATTACATGGGACTTAACTTACTTACTTAACACTACAAAACATAACCGGCAAAATGTGGGTGTTACTAAAGGTACACCTCTGCCTAACCGTTCGGGGCTTACAGGCGTGATGTTATGTTATTTTATGTAATTATAATAAAACTTTCAACTCACCACAGTCTCGAGAAATTAATTAAAATTTAATATTGGAGAATTCTCGCATTCATCATTATTATGAGTTCGGAGTAAAACCGTGGAATCCGTAATCTTACTAATTATTTTCGGAATCAAAAGCTTTCGAAGTTTCTCAATTTGAATTCTGTTTAAGGTTAAAACGTTATGTTAAGGCTTGGTTTGTTTTACGTGAACTTTTTTTTTAAATATGCTGTCTCACGTTCTTCACATGTCACACATTCTCAAAATATTATTAAAAAAAAAAAAAAAAAACAAGCGTCTATTGACCAAACGTATGGGTAAATGCTCGTTCCTTTTCTGCAAGAGAAGAGGTGTTTTTCTATAATAATGTCAGTTAAAAGCCTTCTTTCGTCTTCTTCTTTCATTATGGGCACAAAATATTTAAGAATAGCAGCCAGGAAGTAATACAACATAGGTAGGTATATAATTATACAAAATTAGTTTTAGTATATGCGAAACCCGAAACACGTGTCTAGTATTTTTATGTAAAGAATCTATGTACAAAATTTCAAAACTGTATCATGAAAAATCACAAAGTTATAAGGTTGTTATGTTACCGGGTTGATAACATTTTCCATCACACTTAAATATTTTTGAGACAAAATATAACATGGTGTAAAAATTATTGAAATTGATTCAGTTCCTTATTCTAAACAAACTATATTCAGGTTTCGCATATACTAAAAATAATGTTATATAATTAATTAATGTACCTATACAAGATATTGTAAAACATTTTAAAATAGTAACGGTGGGGTTTCTTGCCCATTTTTCTTCTTACGAAACTAGATTTTGGAAGGGAGAACTAGAATCAATTCTATTTTTTTGTAAATTTTGACGTTCAAAAGTGCCTTATAATCAAATGATTTATTTCAAATGTCTATTTGAAATAAATCATTTGACTAGAAAACACTTTACACACAAATAGGTTAAGTGCATACTTAACCTATTTGTAATAAATCATTTGACTTTAACTTTGACTTTACCCACTATCAATTAGGCCGGTATATATTGACCTGAATTCCTACACAAGTTTCACACAAATATTACAAGTCAAACATAGTATTAAACACAAATTACCTACACGTACTCGCCCATACTGGGTCCATCCCGATCCCACAGATTGGTCCAACAAATTATCTAAGCCCGATATTGGCATAATTAACAAGGTTGGCAGCGATTCGGTAGCCACAGCATGATGTCGTTAGTGTTTGAGTGATTGTTATCTTAGCCACCCGCGGGGTTGCGTAACACACTATCAGTAGCAATGGGTTTAATTTTAATAGTTCGACAACATTCATGACGTCTTTTACATTGATAAGACGTTGAACAGCTAAAGCGCGGTCACTGTCAGACTACATACAAAAGAAAGAGAAGCGCGATGACACAACGCTTATTAAAAAGTATGAAGGAATTATCTATTTACTCAAAAACGAGTTGAGTAATCTAAAATAATAAAAATCGACCAAGTTCTGCATTCAAATAAGACGTTCTTGTTATTAATAAAAAAATACCACGTAACTTAATATTGAATACAGATATTTTGGATTGGAACTCAAAGTAAAAGGTTAGTTAACCGTTAATTTGTATCAAGATTTTTTTTCTAAACGTGTTTTGGTTACAACCAAGTTCTGAGAAATATATTCAAGAATAACATATATTTTTTCTGCTACCACAAACTATATAGATTTGGCATTTTTTTTGTTTAAAACAAGCCTACTTAGATCATTTGCCTCTTGTCGTCAGCGCCTTAAACAGACACATTTTTCGAACATAATATGAAGCAATGGATTAGCAATATACTTCAAAATCATTCAGATTGTAATTCATAGTGTGTTACGCAATTCAGGTGCTGACTTACCGGATTTTACCTGACTGCCCCCAGCCAGGTATGGTCAGATAAATTAACGCTCGTTCGAGGTGCCGTGGGAAAAGAGTCCCCGGAAGGATTTAGGGCAGACTTTTGCCCAGCAGTGGGAAAGTGGAGACTAATAAAAAAAAATAAGGATCCGTCTGCTTAATTACGTAAATGACGCAATTAATGTTTTTGAATTGTCAAAATTAAAGGCATTTTGATTGTGCATGTCCTTGTGACATTCTCCAATCAGAAGTAGCTAGTTACATATATTTCTGATTTGTTCGTGCACAAATCAATCAATCTGCCTAGCCTTTTCCCAACTATGTTGGGCTCAGCTTCTAGTCTACCCGGATGTAACCGGATGTAGCTGAATACCAGTATTTTACATGGAGCGACTGCCTATCTGACCTCCACAACCCAGTAACTGGGTAATACGATACTTCTTGGTCAGACTGGTTGTCAGACTTACGGGCTTCAGACAACCCGTAACGACTGTCAAAGAGCCACTAATGACAGCCGGGACCAACGGCTTAACGTGCTTGCCGAGGCACGGAAGAGTGTTGGTATGTAAAGATGGTCACCCATCGACGGACCAACCCCGGCAAGCCGAACTTAACCTGATGGATCGATCCATGCAGCTGTTATAATTTAGCCAGAGCTCCACTTATTCGTGTACCCATAAAACATTTAATAAATAAAATACATAAAGGTGGAAGAGCAAAAAGGTACTGCTTATTTCATTAGAAATTTCTTCCAGCAGACCTGCGACAGGAGAGTTGGGTTTAAAAAACGTGGACAGTCACGAGCACTAATATGAATAAACCTAGAAACTTTTAAAAGTGTATCCTCCAAGAATATTGATTGTAATTTTATTTTACTACGAACATAGTATTTTGTAACCCAAACTAATACGAACTAAATCTTTTCTCAAAGTTACAATCGTTATTCCACGAGAAAATCGATTTTGAACTTTGCTAAGTGTTTACATAGTACGAGTATTAGTGCTCATGACACAGTTTCTTGTGCAAATTAAATGCATGTGTTTTTGTTGCTTTACAGGCTATATTTTTTAAGTCTAAACCCGCATTGTTATCATGATAGTGTAAAATTCCTATTCTTTGTTTATTTATTCGAGCTTTGTAGCATTCGATGCGCACAGCAGTATTTGTGTTGCGGTTCTTTTGCTAACTGGCCGGGATGCGTTTTGGCAATGATAACATTGCCGCAACGAGTTATGGGGTGGTCAGTTTGTTCCGTTATTTCGTATTTAGGGTAAATATTGCTTATGTATTGTGTTTTATTGAGTGGAATGTGAAATATGAAAGTTTAAGCTGATAGTTTTATGAGCTGTTTTTGTGTTATTCCCAGGTTCTATCGTAAAATGTATGCTTTGAGTTTTAGAGAGTTTGAGATTTGTGACTGTAAATGCACGCAAGATGTGGGGAACATTAAAATGAATTTATAATTTAACAAAGTTTTATAAATAGATACTTTAACCTAGTTTTCTCATTCTCATATTCTGTTTTAAGAAGTTGTCGACAAAATGTTGCAACGAATAAAAAAAAACTTGTTTTATATAAAAGTCGCGTAAATCAAACCCCACCTTAACAATCCATTTCGAAAACATTAACTCATATTCGGCTCAAATTTAGTTTCTGAGTTCGCTAATTCTAAAGCTTTTAATTCACCATTCTTCATTGTTGACTTCGCTACAGTAATAATTGCTGGGTCGAGGCCTTAGGCGTATTTGTGAATGGACGCTTTTCATTGGCTTCCTAGCCGTAACAAAAGGTGGGTAGTTTTTGTTTGTTTTGTTCTTAATTAGGGCTAGAATGGAGCTTATTCAATAGGTGGTTAATTAGAATCTTTGGTATGGTGTTTTTTTATGGGATATGGTCGCGGTTTTTTTGTACGTATTTTTATGTGTTACTTATAGGAGTTAGCGGTTCCAAAATATTGCATTTTCAGGAAAATATGGGGGTGTAGTAGTTGTTTTTTTCCGTAGCTGCAGTAAATTAGGCCATTCTTTTTTTCAACAGCATACTGCGTTCAATGCTGACCGTATCGCCAAACGTGGTAATGCGAATGTTTTATTGTAATCTACTTCAAGCAGTATGCAAGCCACAAGATAAATCTCCGAGCCACATCTGTCAGCCTGGTCGCCGACGTGAATGATGTCAAGTAATGTATAACTTAGAAATATACCAAACCCTTTCATACGTACGTACCATTCGTTAACAGGATCCTCAAAATAATATTGATTAAATCATGACCCTTTATTACATACATTTCAGCTCACCCAAAATTATACTAAATGGCACAGTGATTTCTCGGTATCAATTACCGCTAGTCATATTATGTAGACAACTTGAAAATGGAACTGATTCCTCCTCGGTTATTCCATTAGACAATCAAGTACTACATCTCCTTGCATTTCCTGTTATCCTGGTATCCGGCGAGACTTAAGTCAAGTACATTCTGACAAAGAAAACACCATCCCCTTCTCGTTTCGTGGGCATGGAAAAATGATTTAGGAAAACGAGCACCGTCTCCATACAACTTATGAAAGCCTGGTACCCGCCATGATTTCAGATTTCAGTCGTACCATTTGCACATAAAGAAATATGTGAAATGAGCAATGTGAAAACTTAGGTGAAGTGTCAAAAGTCAAAAGTTTTTAACAAAATAAATGTATGAGAAAAAGTAAAACTTAGTAAAGGAACACTTAAAACAAAATTGAAAAACTTTTTGCAGGATAGCAAACAGAACTAAATACATTGTATAAGATTAAACCATAACAGTATAATAATGTAGTGGCTATGTACGTAAGGTGGTTCATTGTTTTGAAAAAGAGCGCCTCTCGCCATAAAACGTAAAAGTTTGGCGAGTTTAGAATGAAGTAACCCCTCTTTATTATAACTTCTTTAAATAAAAAAAAAATAAAAAAAATACTGTCAATCCTTAGCATCAGGTGAAGTAAGCTGTAAGGTGATTCCACCTGATGAATAACACTACAGACAGCTCGTTCCACCTTAATTTTCACGGTCAGATTTTTCACAGAAAAGACCGCCTAGATTTGAACAACCCTGATGATACAGGGGTACTGTACCCTGTACCATTAGGGTTGTTCAAGAGGTGGATACCTCTAACCACTTTTTTACAGCACTGTTATTTTAGTATTACGTCACAGTGATGGGAAAGAGATGGAGCTATACGTTATGTATAGCTCCAACCTTTTCTCACTATAAGAGGTGGTGGTTGGCCCCCAGGACCTACTTATCGTAGGCCGACATAAATCTATGTTCGTGGCTCATAAAATTATTTCCAACAATTCTGTTCTCCCCAAAATGATATCAGATGAGGCACAGAGTGCCACAGCGGTCTCTCGCTATCAATTACCGCTACTCATGCAAACCACATGAATATGGAAGCGACACTCAGTGAATTCGGTCATTAGTCTGCAGTAAAGAGTTCCTCGCGTTAACGTTGGTGCATTTGAAGCTGTTTTATTTAAAGAGTTTTAAATGTTTTTTTTTGTAACATTGTTAAATAAAAAAAAAAAAACGATTGAATACATTACATACATAGTGAAATTAATTTGTAAAGTTGTGTCTAACGCGGATAAAAAACTGAGAATGGCGCAAAATCTACCAAGCGTATTTTTCTGAAACCTTCACCAATTTAAAGATAATGTAATTATTGATCATTTAGTATACGCGTTTTATTAAAATACCTTTTGTTTTGTGTATAATATATTAATGATGCGTTAAATTGGGGACAGCGCTCCTTGATGGGCGAGTCCTATTACTGGCTGAACGTACGACGCGTTGCGTGAGCTCAGTACAGAACACGCACGCAAACCACTCAAGGTCACTGGCATATATCTGCGTCTTGAACTTAACTGGCGAAATGTGGGGGTACCTCTGCTTATCCCTTCGGGAATACATTTGTGATGTTATGTTATTTATTGTGAAGACTTTTTTAATGCACATTGCAGAAAAATCAACCCCACAGTTCCATCCAACCGTAAGTAACGCGAACATTTCTAAAGTGCTTTGCTTACCGTAAGCCCCTGAGAGCAAATTTACCGTCTTTTTTGTAAAAACCATGCTTGATTGCTCTAAAATGACCTTTGTTTCAACGGAAAAGCTCCTAGCTATACATTTAGAGCTTGTTTGTTTTGCAAAACTCTAAACTTTGACTCTCTACTCCTTGACTGCCTCGTTGAACTAGTGGTCGCAAGCGCTACTGTTTAGCATGAGGTCCTGGCCTCCTGGGTTCGATTCCCAGGTCGGGCAAAGTGTTATTTGGTTTTTTCACCAGGAATTTCTCAATATAATCGCGGAGTCTGGATTTGTGCGCTATTCCATGGGATTTAAACCTAACTGCCGAAATGTCGGCGTACTATACAGGGTGTAAGGGACAGCCCTCCGCAAATTAACAGGGTGCATTCAGCTGCTTATTTTGAATTAAATTCCACTGAAATAATCTCAGGAAAATTGTAATTTTTTTACTGTAATTTAAGTTACTATTCCTTTATTTCAATGTAAAATTACATTCTCTGTACGCAGTACTCCATTAATGTAAATAACACAGCTAAAATAAAAAACACAGCAATGGATGATGAAATTCTCTAACGAACAACGCCTGATATCAGCGAGCGCGGCCGTCCACCCTGCCGCGACAAATCAGGTTCATTGGATTCCCATAACGTTCTTGAAATAATTTCATGTACCGGTCGTTCTTAGTACGCTATACTGAATTTACCCCATCAGTCTGCAGAGGGCTGTCCCTTACACCCTGTATAGATACTCCTACCTCTGCCTAACCCTACGGGGATCATTTCTTTGTCCAAATTTATTTGTGTTGTGTATTGTTTTGCAAAAATCTCAATAAGTACCGTTTTTCCCTGTTGTTTTAACATGTTTTCCTATAAACAGTGAAGTGCTAATCGGATTACTGATGTTGATCATACATTTTTAAAATGTTTTATTTTACATACATTTTACACAGAGCCAAGGTTTTTGTTATTTTTAGGGTTCCTTTTGTCCTTATAGAATCACTCGTGTGTCTGTATGTCTGTTCGTCCGTCTGTCACAGCTGATTTGCTCCGAATCTACTGTACCGATCAAGTTGAAATTTGGTACACATATGAACTTCTGTGACCCAAGCACGGACGTGTTACGTAAATAAATTAATTTTGAACATGGAAGTCACTTTTGGGGGCGAAATAGAAAATTTAAAAAAAAAGTTTGCTCACTGTACTGTCAATCAATCAACTCAGCCTATCGCAGTCCACTGCTGGACATAGGCCTCTCCCAGGCTGCGCCACAACACCCTGTCCTCCGCCTTCCGCATCCAGTCTGACCCAGCCACTGTACTGTGTGACATATCAAATGAAAGAACTTGATTTATGGATTTTATATATATATTTTTTATAATTTTGAAATACACCCTTTTGAAATTATTTAAGAAAATAGATGAAAAAGGACCATTCCCCCCCCCCCTTATCTCCGAAACTACTGAGCCTACAATTTTGATAAAAATACAGAAAATAGTTCTTTACTTATAGTTTACAGGAAAACCTATAAGAAGTCTGTGATCTTAAAATAACATGGTAAATCACTCAATATTGTGCGTACAAACTTACATTTGCAGTTGGAATGTATGGGGATCATGTTTTCCAACTACAATGTTAAGTTTATTCTTGGGATAAATTCATCACAACTACGGAACCCTTCATTGTGTGTGGTCCGACACGCACTTGGCCGGTTTTTATTGTTATAAAGAGCTCATATTCCGTGATTTTTTTTTGAGGTAGATAAACATTTGAAATATTTTCCGATAAAAAATGGTATACCTACTTTTCATTTCAAAATTATGATTTGTTAGCTTTATTAAGTTAACTTTAGCTGGAACAAAATAATAAATAGTTAAGCAATGTTCCATGGGAATTTTAAAATACATAAACCTATATGGGCATTATGGAACGTCAGAAGCTAGGTGCACGGTTCCAATTGGTCGTTTCCTATGGAGAAGAGCCGGCAAGAAATTCCACGGTTACTGTTTTAAAAAATAATTGGCTTTTACAATATTTTCAAATTACAGTATTAAATAGGTTTGGAAGGACAGTGTAGGCCCGGTATCAAGTACCAGGTACTTACAAAACAGAAAATGGCCTACTAATCTACAGTCTACTAAGCCTACAACGTTCAAAACATTAAAAAAAACGATTTAAAATATTATTAAAATAAAAAGTAAAAATCTTGTTGAAATTAAAATTATAAGTAACAAAGAGTGCCATAGGTAATATTAAACAGATATGTTGTGAGCGCGCAATCGTGAAGACTAGAAAACGTCCTAATTGGGACGTATTTGTTAGTTTGTGATGCAAACATTCGGTTATTGGTGGCCAGAATAATGTTTGTTTACATTCACGCGCAATTGACAACACTAGCTGTCTATTTTTTCTTGTTGTTTTTATCAAGCCATCTCTTTCTATCATTTTTACTTCTAGTGTAAAATGTAAAATGAATGAAAAGTGCTACCGCTACTGCGCGGAACACTTTTTTCGGTTGTTTTGTGAGTGTACATAACATATCTGTTTAATATAATATCATTGACCATAGGTATATTCTTTTTAATATATTTTTTACCAAAAACTTGGCCTACGCAACATGAGTTTTGTTTGAATAAGGGATGGGTATGGCTATTACTAATGAGTATAAGACCCCTGCCCTTCAAACTAGTATAATCCTGTATCTTGAAGGACAGTGTCTTTAGTGGGATTGAAGGCTTCTACATACTGGCGCGACACCCGGTAGAACAATTTCTATGAATTCAAGGAAATTGTTCTACCGGTGTCGCGTCGCGTGACTAGTTTTGACACGTTTTACAAAGTATTTATAACCTAGATTTGTACCCGTTTAAGACGCAGATATATGCCAGTGACCTTGAGTGGTTAGCTTGCGTGTTCTGTACTGAGCTTGCGCAAAGTGTCGTACGTTCAGCCAGTAATAGGACTCGCTCATCAAGGTGCGCTGTCCCCAATTTGACAAATTATTAATTTATAATAGGTACACAAAACAAAAGTTATTTTAATAAAACGCGTATACTAAAAGATCAATAATATAATTATCTTTAAATTGGTGAAAGTTTAAAAAAAATCGCTTGGTAGATTTTGCGCCGGTTTCAGTTTTTTATCCGCGTTAGACATAACATTACAAATTAATTTCACTATGTCAAAGTCAAAGTCAAATTATTCATTTCAAATAGGCACATAAAATGCACTTTTGAACGTCAAGAATTAGAAAACAAAAATAGAATTGATTCTAGTTGCCCCTTCCAAAAGGTAGTTTCGTATGGAGAAGAATGAGCAAGAAACTCCACCGTTACTCTTTTAAAATGTAATAACTCTTTAAACTCTTTTAGTATGTAATATAAACATAATTTAAAATATTCACATATTAAGTTATTGAGAAAATGCTCTAATTTACATTTATTTTTTTCAAATCATCAATACAACTCGTTTAGATGTGATCTTCAGTATAAAATCATTAAAAGTCGGTTATCATCCCCTTATGGCCAAAGTCTCGTTCTGCATCTCTGCATTTATGCATAAATTCAAGCATAATGTCATATTGTGCTACAGGGCTTATTAGTGAAGATTGAATGCTCTGACCCTAATTAGAGTACCCAGAATCACTGTTAATTAGTATCAAAACTAGTCCATGTGTTGCATTTATAATTACGTGCAGTTAGTTGGCTCCGAATGGCGACGCTTTTTCCGCTAGAATAGTCAGCCATGTAGCCATGTAGCCAGTTGATTATGTAACCAGCTGGTTATACAGGGTTATTTTAATTTGGCTTGGTTATTGTAGTCACGTGAAATATCAGTTTAAAAAATCTGCTTTTAGGGTGCCGTACCTCAAAAGAAAAAAAAACCGAGGCCTTATAGGATCACTCGTGTGTCTGTCTGTCTGTCTGTCTGTCACAGCCGGTTTGCTCCGAATCTACCGGACCGATTAAGTTGAAATTTGATGCACATTTATGAACTTGATCTGTAACCCAAACACAGACGTGTAACGTAAATAAAATAATTTTGAACATGGGGGTAAATTTTGGAGGATAATAAAAAAAGTTAATTAAAAAAATCAAAAACCCGACTGCGTAAAAAGTGAACTTAAAAAAGATGGAAATAAGATTTATATAAATTAATACTATAAACAATCTCATGCAGTCGGAGGCATCTTCTTAACAATAACGACTTATTACCTCCGACTGCATAAATAAGGGCAGGTTCTACGCGTCGCGCGTCGTACTGAACCACTTTCCCTAAGAAATACTGTCCGATTTACGAAGAAAATGTGAAAGAAATAAAAATACCGTTTCTGCATATCATAGTCAAAGTCAAAGTCAAATAATTTATTTAAAATAGGCACATTAAAGGTACGTTAGAACGACAAAATTAACAAAAAAAAAAATATCGATTCTAGTTGCCCCTTCTAAAGTCCGGTCACGAAGCTGATACTTGGTAAGACAGGTTGGCTTCTGACGACCTCTAACGACTGTCGGAGATCCACGAATGACAGCCGGGACCAACGGCTTTACATGATTTCCGAGGCACGGAGGAGTCTCGGTACGTAAATTTTATTTATGTATTAAGTTTGGACAACAATATGGTCCAATTGTTAGTAAAATACCTTATCGCTAGTGTTAGTAGTACACAAGACAAAAACAACAATAGCTGATGACTGCGGCAGGATGTGCAGAGAACGATAAGGCAAGGAATATGCTACCTGACCATTCTCCCCACATAATGCCTCAGAAATGGGCTGTAAGGGCTCTCCACCACTGTTTTCAGGATGCTATTGTCACTGACCCGCGTTCTACGCATCAATGATGCGACTTTTTTGCGAATCACTGCATGGAAGCAATCAGTTCGGTACTGAGCAAACATCTCCGATGCGCTACAGAAACGGGGCAGTTTCAACAGCATCCTAAAAACATTGTTATATTGGATGCGTAAGACACCTAGCGATCTTTTGGTGTAGCTGACCCATAGACCCCCCGCATACAGACCTTGACAAAACGCCTTGAACAGGGTGACTTTGACTTGGTCCGCATAACGAGAGAACCTATGGGCCAACATTCCCTCGGACCGCCATCCAGTGCCTTTTTTTTTTTTTTGGGTGGGAAATTATCAAATAACTTCTCCCGCTCTGGGTGGAGCTCCGAGGGAGTGTCAGACTTTTACTGACTAAAACCCACCGCGTTCCTTCAAATGCCTGTGTGCCAGGGCCACGATATCCCTTTCGGACAGACTCGTAACCCTGGCAGGACCGCCAGTGCCCTACGTTCCCTTTCGATGTCTGCATTATCCTTAAGGTCGTCGGTAAGTATGTGCCCTAAGTACTTAAATTTGCGGACTTTATTTATGCTCATACCATTTAGATAGAAACTAGGTTCATGATTATGGAACTTACCGGCGGCCTTAAAGACCATGTATTCACACTTACGGACATTGTACACAAGGCCGTGCAAGGCAGCATACTCCTCGCAGATCTTCAACATTTCTCTGATAGATTCCTCAGTCGGGCCCAGCAGTACCATCTCGTTCGCATAGCTGATGCTGTTAATACTAACACCACCAACCCGGCAGCCGACACGCATACCACTGAGCTCGACTATGAGTTCATTAATATAAAGGGGGAGACGTGGAGACGTCAACCCCCCCCTGTCTCACACCGCACTCCAACCCATACGACTCAGAGAACGTTCCGGCCCACTTTATACAATTCGTTTGGTTTGCAAGCACTGCTGCCGGCACATTCCTGTCACCCAGCTTTCTCCAGAGCACATCATATGACACTAGGTAGAATGCTCTGGAGAGATCCAGGAAGCAGGCATTCACTGGCTTTTTGCGGTCTGTGTAATATTGGACATTATTCTTCAAACTCAGCACAGCACTTTCGGTTGTAGTAAAGATGGGTACCCATGCACGGACCAACCGTATAGCTTAACCTGATGGATCGATTCGTGTGGCTGATATTAATTAGCCACGACCTAGGACAGGTAAAAGTCTATTTAATATGCCGTAAAAGCATAGCGTTGGAGCAATATTTGACAAAATTATCAGATAAGATAAAATAAATGTATTTCTCAAAAACACGTGTCGGTTTACAATCAGTTGGAAGGATTACGAAAACTGAAAGGCGTACTAATACAATAATAATATAATTCAAAGAAAAAAGTTATTCACAAAGTTACGTCAAATTAATAAAATTAATAATAAAAATGTCTAAAGTACCTACATCATTTAAATAGTCGTCAACAGTATATTATTATTATTATTTTTTTGCTTTATGAATGGCATCTCGTAGCAGACCTAGAGAGGCCGTGGCTACTTAAACGGATATTCCTGTGGCTGCCCTAAGGTTTTTAAGCTTAAAGCCTCCAGCCAGGGCGTAAATTATATATGTTTATTAAAACTAAACGACAGCGCACTAAGGGCACCCCCTGTGGGGTACGGACCTCGGCTTAGGGCGTCGTTGGGGGATCACAAAATTAGTAGTTTGGGGACGGGCTGGATCAATATTTAGATCATGATTATTAACAGGGGTTACTATATTTATTGCTGCGGCGCTCTCAGCCTCTAACCGGGCGGCACAGTATATTAGCATTTATGTTAGAATATATACTAGTAAATCTGTAGCTTTGTTTACATGACATTGGAATGTTCTTTTCTGTGGTCAATGTTATATAAGCCAAATCTTTTTTGATGTGCTAGCTCGCTCTTCTCTTTTTGCACGTCTGCCATTGCATAGTTCGCATGTGTCGCTCTTGTATTTTTGCTATTATTCAATATAGCACTGTTATTTTATCAAAAACTTCGTTTAATTTAACAATTTATTTATTAAAAGTTTCTTCGTGCTTTTATTTCAGATCAAAATCCTAAAATCTCGGTATTCCTTCATTTCTTCATAAAGTTATGAACAATTTTATTTCAATAATTAAAAAAACCCATGAGCCTACTCCTCTTTATATAGGAAACAAAAGGTCTAAGGTAAAAAGTTTCTAATCATACATTTTTTGTTTCGACGGCCTCTCATGATCAAATTCCTTCCGTTCTTTATTGAATTCCTGATTCCATATTTTTTTCTAACCATCCCCAATTGACTTCCAACCCTAACACTACACATTTAGGTTAAATATTCTTTGTAAATAGGGCAGGTTTGTTAAAACATATCTAAACTCAGCTTACATAGGTATTCCTTTTGATAGGTACTGTTTGCAAATTTAAATTCACTAGAGAAATGTATTTTGATCGGTTTTATTTTGAAATTTGTCCGTTATTTTGTAAAATGAGCTTGTACGATGAGTAAGTTATCCAACTTGGTACTTCAACATACACATAGCCACACCTTTGGGTGTTCCAGGCCAACTACATGGGTATTTCTCTAGCCGCCTCAGCCATCATGGCCAGGGAAGCTAAGGACCATTCGATCCACACACTATCAGACAGCATGGCTGTCCTGCAAGCGCTAAGCAGTCACACAGTTGACTCTGGGCTAATATACGAGTGCCACCAGCGCCTCAGTCAGGTGGGTAGCCTCAACAACATAACCATTCAATGGATCAAGGGACACAGCGGCAGCGGTTCGCTAGGCAACGACGCAGCTGATGAACTTGCCAGAAGGGGGTCGAGCATGGCACCAGTGGGACCTAAACCCATCGTGCCACTCCCCTTCGGGTACTTATGCACTGGTAAGGAAACGCACCAGGGACCAACATCATAAACTATGGTCGGACCAAGGTGAGTGCAGGCAGGCCAAGGAAACACACCCTACAATTGATGGCCGCCTCACGAAACAGGTTCTCCGATTAACTAAGCAACAACTGCATACAGTGACGGCAGCTATAACGGCCACGGGGCATTTAATAAACACCTCAATGCCATAGGAGTCACAGACAGTCCGCTGTGCAAGGCTTGCATGGAGGACGACGAGACAGCAGCTCATGTGCTGCTAAACTGCCCGGTGGTTGCCACATACAGGGCAAAGTACTTCGGTAACCCAGGTACCCCTCCGTGAGATTGTCAGTAACACCAAGGCGTTGCTGGGTTTCCTTGAGGAGCTGGGGTGGATCGACAAATCGATTTTCCCACCCGTACACAAAATACGCGCATTGACGTGGAGTTGCGGACACCAGCCCGTATTACCTATTACCTGTTATTTATCCATCTTGGTGTAGTAAATACCCTTAAAATAAGAGCTAATTAGTTATCACCTAATTTCTCGTTCAAGAAACCTTGCCAGGGAGGGACAGTACAAGAAGATTCACAAAGGTAATAAGACGGCCAATTCTCAGTTATTTAGAACATGAAATACGTGAACATTATCACAAGTTCATTAAGTAGATACCGTCTTATGTAGGATGCGGATATCGTGAGGAAAAGCAGTATCAATAAATTCATATTAATTATGTGATGAGCGTATGCCGTGTGATCATCAAATTATGCTATATCTTATGCATACTCCTTTTTCGAATATAGCCCAGGAAAATCAGAAAAAAAGAGATCTTATAAAGGTTCCGTTTTCCTTTTCCTTGGTCGTCGGCTCGTGACTCTAAAAAATTCAAGTGATAATTTCTCCGGAATTATCTTTATTTTTATCATTATCATTAGGTACCAAAATACTGTCTCAAAAATCGAATGCGAAATCGACTGCAAAAATCAGGTCAAAAGTTGTGAAAATCAGTGTTTTTTGTTAATATAATCGTAAAGTCTTATAAGTTAGTGTGAAATTAATAAGTTACTAAATCCTGCACGAAATGGTCCTTTTCAAAATGCATGTTTGTCTACTTAAAACCAATAGGTTCCTTTTAAATTTTTTGGGCTAACACAAAACAAACATTTTATGACAATAGCTCAATTGATTTGTTAAATGATTTTATTTCGTTACGTTTGTACAAACACTTGTCTTTTACACGTCAATCATATTTAAAAAAAAAACTAGATGAGGTTGGCGTTTCCTATCTGACTACTCAAAGAAGAAAGGCCGAACCAAACTTAAACTACATAATCGCTTTTAAAGTCCAGACATAATTTTGGCCAGATCATGTGAAGGCCATGTAGATTGGTGTCTGAAATGATGTTGTGAGTAAAAACCACACTGATGATTGATTGGAGCTGTCCAGTCAGTGCACGCATTTGTTATCGTAATCGTACAGCTCAACTCAGAACTTAAGGAGCTCAACGATGCGACGAAACATTACCAAAGGAAGGACATTTGGGTAGGCCGCATAAATTAATCAAACTGCCATAACACGATTAAAACTCACTGAGAAAAAAAAATAACAATGACCCACATAGTCTTCAGATTCAATAAATAGCTGTACCTATTCGCTTTCAGAAGCTTACGTAAATAAAACCTAATTTGAAGACACGTGTTCTGTAATTTATTCCCCGCGAGACAATGTGATTTGCGTAAGATTTTACGTGTCGCAGATATGGAGCAGAAGTTTAAAATTGAGCAAAACTATGGCTTATCTTAATGAAACTATACTCCATTTGAAATAAGATTAGACATTTAAATAAACCTTTTTTACAGTCCGTTCAACCGATTTTAACTTCTATTGCGTTGACGGCATGACAAATGGCAACTGTAATAAACAGTTGGTATTGTAACCACGGTTTCGCTTTTAATGCCATCCTTATGCCTACGGAATAGAAGTCAAAATCGGTTGAACGGACTGTAAACAAATTTATTTAAATGTCTAATCTTATTTCAAATGGAGTATAAGTTCATATTTGCATATAATAAAATGTTATTAAATTAATTTTCCTCCGCATAGGGTGTAGCCAGTTAGTTATATTACTCGTAGTATCGGAGATATTTGCCTAAAGGATATAAGTTTAGCAACTGCAGGATACATTTAATGGCTCTATTCAAAATTCATGTAACCAGGACCAATCCTAACAATATTTTAATAATTTTTATAAATGCTGTCTGTGTGGTGCCGGACGTGAAGAATAGCACCACCCATTTCTTCCCGTGGGTGTCGTAAAAGGCGACTAAGGGACTTACTAGAGAATGGGCAGCAGCGTTCTCTATGCATTTTAACACCATACTGCGATCGCCAACCCGCTTGCCAAGCATGGCGATTATGGCAACCCCCCCCCCCCCTTTGGGGCAGGCCTATGTCCAGCAGTGGACGTCTTTCGGCTGCAATGATGATGATGATTATAAATGCGAAAGTGAGTTTGTTTGTTACGCTTTCACGCTAAAACGGCTGAACGGATTTGGATGAAATTTGGCACATGGGTAGACCATGACCTGGGTTAGGAAATATAATACTTTGTATCTTCGTAATGCATTCCTGTGGCATAATTTCCGACGTCAACGCGTGCGAAGCTGCGGGCAAAAACTATTAATTATAAATTTTGGGGTAAAACAAAACAACAACTTAATAACAATAGCCTATCATGATTGATTCGTGTGGTGCCGGACGTAAAGAATAGCACCACCCTGTTTCTCCTGTGGGTGTCGTAAACGGCGACTAATTTACTAGAGAATGAGCAGCAGCTTCCTCTATGCATTTTAACACCATACTGTGATCGCCAACCCGCCGCCAAGCGTGGCGATTATGGCAAACCACAAATTTTGGTGGAGGGCGATGTCCAACAGTGGACGTGTTTTGGCTGAAATGATGAATGAATGAATGAATGAAATGCACCGACCCCAGCGTGGTTTGACCAGACTCGATTGCTCGAATGAACCCAAAGATTCACACTAGTCCCTGGAGCCTCATGTTTCATGGGACCACAGAGACCATTGCATATCAAAGAGTAGACCGGGGGGCGCGATAATGGTAGGGAAGACGTGCCCTTGGGATAGGAGGGATTATTAGAGCCTACCGACTGTACAGCCTTGAGCAAGCATTGGAATAGTGGAGAGACGGGTGATGTTTATCTATGTGAGGGGCATCTTTTAATAGCATCGCTGCCAGGCTGGCTCCGATCCTCTCGACTCTTGTCTGATGATGGTTAATTAATCTAGTATTTAAGCTATACATATTTGCTTTCAGAAGCTTAAGTAAACAAAACCTCATTTGAAGACACGTGTTCTTTAATTTATTCCTCGGAAGACAACGTGATTTGTGTTAGATTTTACGTATTGGAGATATTTCACAGAAGTTTCAAACTATTCTTCACAATTATGGCTTAAGTACATGAAACCAAGTTCCTATTTGCAGTGATTAAAAATCATCATCATTTCAGCAGAAAGACGTCCACTGCTGGACATAGGCCTGCCCTAATATTTGGGGGGGTTGCCATAATCGCCACGCTTGGCAAGCGGGTTGCCGATCGCAGTATGGTGTTAAAATGCATAGAGAACGCTGCTGCCCATTCTCTAGTAAGTACCTTAGTCGCCTTTTACGATGATGCTAATCTTTACGTCCGGCACCACACGGAGCGAGATTAAAATATGATCAAGTTAATTTCTCTTCTTCTTCTCCACATAGGGCGTGGCCAGTCAGATTCGTAGCGGAGCTATTTGCCTAAGGGACACCAGGGGCACTTAGATACAATTATACCTATAGGTAATATTCATAATTTTACTGTGAACAAGTTTAACAGTTGATAATTATCTGAAAACTAACCATGAGGCATTTTAAGACTAACTCTTGAAATGCTAAGTTTTTTTTTAACTCAGTATCATCAAATTCAAATTCATCTCTGGCAGTCTGGCAGTTTGAATAATTTATGTGGCCTACCCAAATGTCCCTTCTTTGGTATTGTTCGTTGAATCGTTGAGCTCCTTATGTTCTGAGTTGAGCTGCACGACTACTGACAAATGCGTGCACTGACTGCACAGGTCCCCTCAATCTGTGTGATTCTTTCATCAAAAGATCATTTCAGGCACCAATCTACATGATCTTCACATGATTTGATCAAGATTATGTCTGGACTTTAAAAGAGACTGTGACCTCTGAGTTTGTTTCGGCGATTCTTCTCAGAGTAGTCAGATACGAATCGCCGACCTCATTTAGTTTTTTTTTATATTGACGAAATTGACGTGTAAAAGTGTTTCAAATAAAAACCTACTTACAGAAATAAAATCATTTATCATATTTAGCGTTATCAAGCTAAAATAATCACTGTCGCAAATGGATCTATTAATTGCAAACGTAAAGTGGGCGATTCCTAGCAACATGGTCTGATGAGTGAAGAACCTACCTATATACCTACTATTTTAGATGTACGCTGACTAGGTGCAGAAGACGAAAACTAGATAGAGGTATGGTGCTGGAAATAAGCAGAGTCTCATGCGAGCAGTGAAACCAGGGCAACGGCCAGGAATTCACTTCGAGGTTAAGGTTGGCAACTGTTTTTAGAAGAAATAAAGAATTATTTATCGTGATTTTTAAAACAGATTTTTTTTTTCTTATTGCGGAACTTATAATTATTTTAAATATTTTATCGATCTTAGTCCTTCTAATTCAGAGTTCAAATTGATGAACAGCTTAATTATTATAAATTTCAATAAAACTTTCACCCTTCCTGCCACTTTGCAATCATGACTAAAAGCAGGAATGTCCATCTATGGCCACTTTAGGATAATGGGGTTGCTATGGAGAATATAGGATTCGGACCCCGCTTCGATAAAGCTAGGTCTTCTTTGATCGATCAAACAGAAATAGAAGTAACTTTATCGACTTATGCAGAAAAGTTTGAGAATTAAGAGAATGTAGAATGTAAGAGCGAGCGAAGCGGGCTCGAAAATTTTACCAACCTGCTTCGAATAAGTTAGAAAAACGAAACCTATCTTTGACCGCTCATACAGAAATAGAAGTAACTTTATCGACATAGGCAGAAAAGTTTAAAGATAACGTACAGTCAGCATCAAAAGTCGATGACCACATTCAAATTTTCAAAATCACTGTACATTATATATTATTATTTATATTATTGATTTTGAAAATCTAAATGTAGTCATCAACTTTTGATGCTGACCGTACGTGCGCGCGAAGTGAGCTCGAAAATCTTCACACACTGCCTGCGATAGGTTAGACTTTTACACATAGCATCACGCCTGTATCCCCAAAGGGTTAGGCAGAGATGTGCCTATCCTGCCAGGGTTGCGAGTTTGTCTGAAAGGGATATCGTGGCCCTGGCACACAGGCAACTTAAGGAACACGGGGGGGTTTTAGTCAGTAAAAGTCTGACGCTCCGCCCAGAGCGGGAGAAGCTATTTGATAACTAGCTTCATCTTTATGACTGACCGACCCCTTGACAATTTAAAAGTGCCTGTAATTGGTTTATTTGAAATAAATGCTTTGATTTTGAGTTTAATTATACACATAAAGCTTCCGGAATAAATTATTTAAATTACTAGCTTTTGCCCGTGGCTTCACTCGCGTTAATTAAGAATTTGAAAATCAATTCAGGTTGTACTCTACTTGTAATAATATAATTCAATCATGATTCGAAAGACACGTAGCGCCATAAGAGCGTTTTTCCTCGGGAACACTACTTTTTTCGGGATAAAAGCTACCCTATGTCCGTTTCTGTATACCTGACAACGTATATGTAAAATTTCAGGATGATCGGTTCAGTGGTTTAGGCGTATAAAGGTAACGAACAAACAAACAAACTTACTTTCGCATTTATAATAATAGTTAGTTAGGATTTCCCACCAAAAAACAAGAGGTGTGCCTATAATAATAATATAACATAACCCACATTTTCCTAGAACGTTATGTTTAAGTTCCATGTAATGCCAACATGCTGATACACAGGTTCGCTCGTTGTAGTATTGAGGTAAAGATTACGCTTTTTAAAGCGTATTGCCAATCGTTCTACACGAGCGGCCTGTGGGTAAGGCATACTTTAGATCGCTAGACGCCCTGCGTATTCAATATAATTAATGCTTCAGGATGCTGTTGGGACTGCCGCGCTATTGTAGTGCGTCCGGTATGTTCGCTTTTGCGCATACTGATGATTTTTACGCCATAATGCGCAAAAAAACAAATTCCATCTTGTCAAGAGCGCGGTCTAGTTCTAACAGCATCCTAAGTATGTTGATAGAAAAGTACGACGCACCTTGGTTATCGCACGCTGTGGAGGTGCTGGTCAGAAGACCCCACTGCTAAATTAATTATCTATTTTATTTTTCTTTTTGTTTCTGTGTTTGTTTACTAATAATAGTTTTTAAGAACATGTTACTAACAATTGGGCCTAGTTGCCATGAATAAACAAATATTTAATTTAATTTAATTTTAATTTAATAGGGGGCAAGCCTATGGCCAACATAATAATAAATCAATGTTTGTTGTGAAGATCTCATTTCCAAATGATTTGAAACTACTACAAACTAATCCACACATTGTCTCCTCCGAATGCGATTATGAATAATGAAATAACTTCTTACGCTCCTCGGGCCTCTAATATTTCCTGCAGGAAATTGAAATACTAAGCCCTGCTTTTATGTTCCTAATCTTTATACTTTCAGCCTTCAGGGAAGGTGCTTAGGTTCTCAAGAAGAAAATTACGTAAAGTCTAAACTTTTTTCATACTTCGATAGCAAGGTTGAACGAGATAAGAGCCTAATTGGTTTTTTATAAGCTTATAATCTCGTTCTGTTCTTTGTCTCGTTCCGTGTTATGCCGCACGTAAAGACTAGCACCATCCTATTTCTTCCCGCGGGTGTCGTAAAAGGCGACTAAGGGACTTACCTAGTAGAGAATGGGCAGCAGCGTTCTCTTTGCATTTTAACACCATACCGCGATCGCCAACCCGCCTGCCAAGCGTGGCGATTATAGCAACCCCCCTGAATGTTGGGGGGGCAATGTCCAGCAGTGGACGTCTTTCGGCTGAAATTATGAATGATGATGAAGCTTATCAAAAATCAAAATCATTTATTTGCGCAAATAAGGTACACACGGCTACACATCAATCTATAAATTTCCAGTATAAGCTGATCTCGCATTGTATAGGATTTCCGTACAGTGCGAGATCAGCGTAAACTGGAAATGTATAGCTTGATGTGTAGCCGTCTGTACAGAAGGTTCTTAAAGATTATTCTGCTGAGATCTCTTATTCTGCTGCCATTAATTTCGGCGTGCAAATTTTACATAATTATGTACATAAAGAAATAAAAGAAAAAATTATGAATTTGGATTGTGCATACATTAAATAAATTAAAGTAAGTAAATTGTATTAAATTCATTCTAATTTGATAACAATTCACCATTCATAATTTGATAATCATGATACTACAATTCATGACTTACAACTTATAATCTGGGAACTCAAGTACACAATATAATAGCATTTATCAATTAATATTTTTGTAAGAATACGCTTGAATTTAAAAAACCGGCCAAGTGCGAGTCAGACTCGCACACGAAGGGTTACTTATTGTATACTGGGTATACTTAAATATTTATAACGGGCGCCGTCAGTTGAGACTGGTCTTCTCTTAACTGCCAGGACTTATTTGTAATCTTTTAATCTTATATTTTGTATTGTTTTTTTTTTAAATAAGTAATTTAATTTTTTACATTGTTCTCACATAAAGAAGCAACAAGAATAATGTACCCGGGATTTTGTTATATCTTGATTTAAAAGAGTGTCCTTGGAGTTTCTTGCCTGTTCTTCTCCATAGAGATCTACGTTTTGGAATAGGGAAATAGCTTCAACTTTCTGACTAACTGACCGACTCTTTGACAATTCAAAAGTGCCTGTAATAGGTTTAATTGAAATAAATGTTTTGAGTTTTCAGTTTGATCATATCGCGCCGCCGGCGCCGGCACCGTTCGGTTTCATAGTGAATATTTCCGTACGGGTCAATCAATCAGGTTAAGCTACGCTTGCCGCAGTTGGTCCGTGGATGGGTGGCCATCTTTACATACCCTTCCGTGCCTCTGAAAGCACGTAAAGCCGGTGGTCCCGGCTGTCATTCGTGGATCTGTGACAGTCGTTACGGGTCGTCAGGAGCCCGAAAGTCTGACAACCAGTCTTACCAAGGGGTATCAATACCAGGTAGGCAATTTTGTATAAAGAGGCAATGGAACTAATTTTTCACAATATTACAACCAAAATTTTCGAATAAAAAATTGCTACCATTTGGAGATGAAGGAGTAATCTATCTGTGGCAATTATTAGTTACATTTGGTTTAGTTACATTTTGCAATTTTATGTCAGATTCACAAATGCGTCCACGTGGTTAGAAAGTAATATCGTTTTTGGGTAGACGTTACTTTCTTAATTCATTCCATATACTTAAGTAGTATTTTACTACAATACTTAAATTTTCACATATAAAATTGATGTGCATGTATTCGAATTTAACATACATTTTTGCATAACTTACTAGCATTAAGTATATGAAGGCGTAATAACAGATTTAAAAGTCACTAAAATCATATATCGGCCCATCGTCCACTACGCTATTCAAAAATAACGTGTTACAGAACTCAAACTGAAAGCATTTATTTCAATTAAACCAATCACAGGTACTTTTGAATTGTCAAAGAGTCGGTCAGTTAGTCAGAAAGTTGAAGCTATTTGCCCATTCCAAAACGTAGATCTCTATGGAGAAGAACAGGCAAGAGACTCCAAGGACACTCTTTTAAATCAAGATATTACAAAATCCTGGGTACATTATTCTTGTCACTTCTATATGTGAGAACAATGAAAAAAAAGTGTTTAAAGTTAAAGCCTGCAGCCTTAAAGTCTGATATTATGGCGATTAATAGTACATTACTGCAGCGGTCTGCAACAGGGGCATTGGAGGAAGAACGTGAAAATGTGGGCCGAGGCGAAGCCGAGGCACTCATACGTGAGTCCATCATTGCCTGGTTGCAGCCAAGGCGTACCTATAGTGCTTTTCTCAAATAATGCGCGGAAATTCAAACAAAGTAAATTATTTATAAATTCCAGATTCAAAGACGAACAACGTCAATTTTTTATGCGCCAATGTGTTCCTTTGTTTTTTTTTTCAATAAACAGCTTTCTATTTGCAAGCCAGTTTGAAATTTAAATAAATCCTTTGTTATGTTACCTCCTTGGTTGCCATGATTTGGAGTAAAAGATCGTTCCATTTTTAAATTACACGATATATATGAGTTTACTACGAAGGTTTACTATGTAATTTATTTGGCCGGTAAAACACGACTGATATGGATTTTCATACAACTTAACGGTAGCCGCTGCTGTATTTGGCCAGTACAGACAGCAATTCCGTTTTATCTCGAAGAAGGTTGTCAAAATAATGCTCGAATTTCCAAGCATGTTTGAGAAAAATAAATAAGTAATACAAATTGATTATAATACACTCCCGGGCACCTGCATCGAGCTACCCTGCATATTTTTGTTCAAAGGTCTATCTATCTTTAGGGCCGCACCACATTGAAACGCATTGCAAAAGTCTTCCTGCAACACTTTAGTAGGTACATTTTGTATGAACCATCGCACAGTACAGGCGAACCTCACCGGGCCGCAATGCACTGGCGGATCGCTCGCCAGGCGTATTTTTATTATTACTCATTTATTCACTCAACTTACATGACTCATACACAATATTTAATACATTACAAACACTCCAGACAATATAATAACATTACAATACAAAACAAAACAAAACCCACCGCACTTTCAACACTTACATTTTTGCCGCTACTGTTTGATTTGCAACGCATTGCAAAATCCTCCTAGATCAGGAGGATTTTTGCAATGCGCTGCGTTGTGGTGCGGCCCGCCCATTTGTCGTGTGCAAGACTCTTTGCACTGGAGTGAACGCAGTTCAATACAAATTCGAAATTTGAATCTTTCTGAAATAGTCACTGCGTTGCGGTCTACCGCGGCTCCTAATGTGCTTTAGCGTATTTTTGCAATGCGGCGCGCTGCGGCTCCCCGCGGTCTCAATGTGCGCTTAGCTTTAAAAGTACATTTTAATAACATAAAACCCACGAGTACTTAAAAAAACTTAATGCTTTTCCATGAAAATATAAAATAAAAACTAAAAGCTTCTGTGTGAATAATTGATTACTTTCCATTTGCAGAGCATACACATGCTCATTAAGCATTCTTTCAGTGATATTAAAATTACACTAATTGCTGTAAATAGAATATTTTAAACAAATATAATGGTATTATTTTAAACTGAGAATTTTGTGGTTACAAATAATTTTGAGTGGAAAATATTTTTGTTTATTTCTCACAGATCTGACGTATAAAATAATAGACTATTGCATTTATTTATAATGCCAGACTAGTCCCATTCTAGGAGGTGTAATTGAATAACTATATTTTAATTTATATAAATATAATTTAATAACTATATTTTAATATAAATAAATGTAATTTAATAACTATATTTTAATATAAATAACTATAATTTAATAACTTAAAACCTGAAATGGGTCATTGTACTCTCTAATCGCTAATAAATGAATATTATATATTAACCATCATCATCATTTCAACCGAAAGACGACTACTGCTGGACATAAAGTTCCCCCAATTTAGGAGGGGGGGGGGACCCCCCAAATTGGATGAAGCATAAACTGATTATGGCAACCCTGCCATAATCGGTTGGCGATATCTAATATTAATATTATGATATTTGTTGCACAGTGCCTATGTTTATCATCATCATCCTAATCTAAATTTGTTAGGGTGGCCACAATACTGGAGTTTAATGAACCCATGTTTAAGAAGCGGAAATTAGTGGAATAATACCTACTTATTTTTTTTTTTTTTAAAACGTTGCCCCCGCTAGGAATTTCCTGTATTGTGGGTACGTTTACAAATATTTGAACTCACATATAAAAACAGCCAGACCCGGAACAACTACCTACTTGTAGGTCATACAAATATTAGTTCCGTGCGGGAATCGAACCCGCGACACGCAGCGCAGCAGTCAATTGCTTAACTACTGCGCCAACCGTGCTGTCAAACTAATATGAAGGACACGTCATGAACTTAAAAATATGGCTACTAAAAATTATTCGACGAAAAGATAACTTGTCTAAAATAAAATGTAGCTCCTACGAGTTCAAGCAATTTATTAGAAATTCTTTCAGTCTGAACATTTAACATTTTTTTTATCTTTAGAACGTAAGTAATTACCTCATTTCAAGGCTCATAAAACATTTTAAACACTGAAAATTTCTATGTTAATATAAGATAAAAATTCTGAAACAGAAAACTAAGTATTAATTATTTCTTAAGGAAACTAGAAAGAAGGTTTTATATTAACTCCCTTTGAGACGAACGGACTATAAAGTGATGTTTAATTAACGAAACAAGAGCAAAAAGTGTTGATAAATTACTTGAGATAGTCGGAAGCACGTCATGTAATAAAGCTTTGAAAGATTCTTTACAGAAAACGATGCTCCAGTATAGAATTTTCAATGCAGTGAGCATTTGGAGACACACATCTCATAATTGAGAACACATAAGTGTAAAGAGTCCACACTACGATATTAGCAATGTTTAAGACGCAGATATATGCCAGTGACCTTGAGTGGTTAGCTTGCGTGTTCTGTACTGAGCTCACGCAAACGCGGCGTACGTTCAGCCAGTAAAAGGACTCGCCCATCAAGGAGCGCTGTCCCCAACTTGACGCATTATTAATTTATTATACACTAAAAAAAGGTATTTTAATAAAACGCGTATACTAAAAGATCATGTCATTATCTCACCAAATCATCAGTCATGACTGTGACAAGAAGGCTTGCACTCAGCATGGTGCTGTGCTATGGGGAACCCACAGTAGAGCGTTGATTTTCAGTGGTCACCCGAAAAATACGAACGGAAACCAAGTCAGGTTTAAGGGGCGTAGCATGCGTAGTTCATACAGAAAGAAAAGAAAGAAAGAAAGAAAAATAATTTTATTCGTCACAGAAACACGTGCTTAGGAAAACATAGACTCGAGCAAGTAAACATTAAAGAAAAAAAAAAAACCTATCTAAATTAAAATCACGAGCACAAAAATAACAAATAGTCGGCAACTGCACGTCATGACTGTGACAAAAAGGCTTGCACTCAGCATGATGCTGTGCTATGGGGGACCCACAACACAGCGCTGTTTTTTAGTGGTTACCCGAAAAATATGTACGGAACTCAAGTCAGGTTTAATGAGTTGAACAACAAAATAAAATAAAATAAACAGTACTTATAATACAAACGTAATACCAAAATATTTTGTAAATCAAACATATTCTGAAGCTAGTGTGTATTTATTTCGATTGGATTACAGAATATCTATGTTCCCAAATATATATTTTATAAGAACAATGATCTTTAAACGAGATAAGAGGAATTTAAAATTTCTATAGAAAACTTATTTTTCTCATAACTCTTGTTTAAATCAGTGTCCATTCAAAATATACATACCTGCGACATATGTCGCAGGTTTTTCATAAAATTAGGTTTTTGATTAAAAACCTAGGTTTTTGATGAAATACCGGAAGATGACACATTTTAAACTCAATTTCATCATAAACCTGTAACAATACAGACTAGTTCAGATTTTTGATCAAAAACCTGAACTAGTATATTTGGGAACCTAGATATTCTGTATTGCAATCGGAATAAATAAAAATAAATAATAAACCATTTATTATCAGGTTACAAAGACCCATAGATGAATACCTTAACCTAAGTATACATAATATATTAACAATTGCGTTAGTAAATAAAAGTTAAAGAAATGTTAGTATCACTTAGATGCATTAAGTCTTCGTGCGTTCTGGTGGCACTTGACCGCGACTGAAGCGACGGAATACCACATCCTGAGGCCAAAAGCTTTCTTCCATCACCTGAGGCAAGTAGCACGTTGGTATGCGCACCACAAACGCCTTAAAGTTGACGTTGTGATGCGACTCCAGCAGCTGCACTCTCGACACACAACCTTAAGAATATGTTTGATTTACAAATTATTTTGGTATTACGTTTGTATGAACTACGCATCCATCACCGGCCTCTTAATGAGTTGTACATAAGTAAGTTGGTAACAAAATAAACACATCCACCAATACATTTACAACATTATTTTGTCCCAAAAATATTGAAGTCTGATGGAAAATGTTATCACCATTTAATTACTTACAATACAATCGCCGTACGGTTAGGTACCTACTGCCAAATTATTATCAATGAGCGCAAGACGACCCTGGAGGCGCGGGGGCGTTAGCATGTTTTTGTACGGACAACCCGGTAACATAACAACCTTAGAACTTTGTGATTTTTCATGATACAGTTTTGAAATTTTGTTCATAGATTCTTTAATAAAAATACTAGACACGTGTTTCGGGTTTCGCATATACTAAAACTAATATTGTATATCATACATAATATTATATTATTGAAGGATATTGGTACCCAAAGGAGCAAACATATTTTCTCTCGGAAACATCTGCTCTTACTCTCGCGGATCAAAAGTATACTCATGTTTCAATAAATTGTCTAACTTTATGTTGACAAAATAATTGCTTCTATCTACGCTCAACTCTCAAGATCAGTGAACCCTGTCTCCATAAGAGGATTCCTTTTAAGCGTATATGAAAGGAGTCAGTCTTTACTATTGATACCTACATTTCAAGCGCATCTACACAGTCAAACCTTCATGAAAATCTAATCGTTGTGTGATCACGGCTTTGGTGTGGTGGGTAGGGATGGTACGGAATTGAAAAATAACTAATAATAATAATAAAAAGAGAAACAAATTAAATATCTCGACTTAGCACACGAGGTTGTTGACATGTGGAATGTGAGCTCGGCTATCATTGTGCCGATTGTCGTATCGGCCAATGGCCTGATGGCCGAGAGCCTCGATCAACATCTCTCGAGGCTCTCGTTAGGTGGTTGGATTAAGGGCCTGATTCAGAAGGCAGTACTCCTCGATACCGCTCGCATCGTGAGGAGGTTCCTACCTCTGAAGCCCTGACCACCGGTAGCTTGGACCCTGCTCCCGCTACCGGCGGACAACTATTTATTATATTTTTAAATGTTTTTATATATTTTTTTATATTGTAATATTTAAAAATATAATTTGTATGTAATAGTAATTTATTTATTTTCTCATCACTTATGTTGGTTTGGACAGAAAGTACTTAATCTAAAAAAAATGGTTTAATATTTGTGAGCGCATAAAATACCTGTGTTACGGGTCACCAGGCCCCCCAATACTTAAATATGTACATACTAATTTAGATTAATTAACAAAGTAAGAAAGTAAATTATTTCGCATCTTCAAAAATTATTCCATACGGAATTCCATAAAAAAATAACCCCTTTAGGGGATGGATTTGAAAATATCTTCCTTTGCACAAGAGTTGACAAAAGTGAGCACCACTTTCGGCAACTTTTGTGCAAAATTTCATGTCAAAGTCAAATTGTTTATTTCAAATAGGTACATAAAAGGCACTTTTAAACGTCAATATTTACAAAAAAATAGAACTGATTCTAGTCGCCCCTTCCAAAAGGTAGTTTCATTTTTTAGAACCAGCGGTTTATGCTGTCTCAGTGAGTGAATTAATGAATGGTCATAGCATTTTTAATAACTATACCTAATAAAGCCAACGAGACGAGATAAATGTCATGCTTTGGAATTAAACACTTTAACTTAATCGGGTTATGGTTCAGTTTCCGTTGCCACTAAAATTATTTTATGACGTTTAGCGATGTTTTTTTAATTCATAAATCAACAGATTACTTGAGTTTAAAGTGGGCATGGTACACACGGCTACACATCAAGCTATACATTTCCAGTATACGCTAATATCGCACTGTACTGAAACCCTATACAATGCGAGATCAGCTTATACTGGAAATTTATAACTTGATGTGTAGCCGTGTGTACATTTTCCACTTTTGCTGCTTCTAGTTAGATAGTTATTGTCGACTTGTTGTTAATGAATGTGAGGTTAGTAGTTGTCAGATTAGTTAAAATAGCTTTAAAAAAAAGGTGCTATTCAAACGAAAGAAACGATCCAAACAAAAACACAAACAAACAAATCAAACAAAAAAAAAAACGATAAAAATATATAAAATTTGTGTCTATTTGTAATGTCAAAATAATAGCTTTTTTTACTAAATGATTAAGAAAGTATATAAGGTACTAAGAACAAAAAAAGTTTTTTTTTTAAATTTTGTCTGTCTGTCTGTTTGTTCCGCCTAATCTCCGAAACGACTGAATCAATTTTGGTAGGACTTGCACTGGCGGATAGTGATGTTATAAGGAGTAATTTGGGTTATTTAATTAAGAAAAAGCCACGTGGGAAACTGTGGACAGCAGCTAGTATATCCATAGTTTGATCACATAATATCTGATCAATGATAGTGTACATACCAAGCTATCAGCTATTAGCATATAAAGCTATACGTTTCCATTTTAATAAGCTGACCTCTCATTGTACGCAAACCCTATACAGTATGTAACAAAAACCCTGTTGTTCCTTTTAGGGACGTATACATTAACCTACAAGCACAACATTGGTGGAATTATAATTTAAAAAAATTAAGTATTGGCTAGTCGAGAAGTCACATATAAAAGAATGAAAGAGGTTAGACATCAGTTAAACATTACAAATATTAATAATTAAATATTTATTTTAATTATTTTTGTTGAACAGTTTTTATAAATGACTTGCTTTATTACGTATGTATACCGATTCTTAAAATGTAGATAGAAGGAACAACAGGGTTTTTGTTTCATATTGTATACAATGCGAGATCAGCCTATACTGGAAATGTATAGCTTGATATGTAGCCGTGTGTACATACTGCTGATATTCGATAGATTGTTCGGTGTTCGTATTCATAGTTCACGTGCAAATAGCTGTTTGGTACTAATTATGCTTCATCTAGGGTTGGCAAGCTTGTGTTTGGCTCTGAAATATCGGTGACATAATAAATTATGGAAATAAGCATAAGGCCTTAGGGTAAGAAGTGAATAAGGTTGAATGGCAGATTAATATGATAATTGTTATGTTATATTATTATAAAGGCGAAAGTTTGTGAGTGAGTGTGTGTGTATGTTTTTTACTTCTTCACGTTCAAACGGCTGGACCAATTTTGATAAAATTTTGTGTGGAGGTAGCTGACACCCTGGATTAAGACATAGGCTAGTTTTATCCCGATATTCCCACGGAGTCGAGACTTATGCGGGTGAAACCGTGGGGCGCAGCTAGTATGTAACATAAATAACGCACAACCTCATAAGGGGTAATTGTACCTATCATTATGAACAACTTTTACTATGGGACCAACCGTGAAATAGTGAAAATTAAAATCAGCTGTTCCCTACATTTTGACGAGTTATGAGAACATAATATGAAGGGAACAGCTGATTTTTTTTTTGTTAAAGTTGCATCAAGCAATGGACAACATTTTCAAACTTTACGTTTTTAGGGTTTTGAATACGAGGCTTTGGGTTACAGACTGTGTATTAGTGTGTGTATTTTGTCTATTTTTCAAGTGAAATCTTCTTTAGGCGTGTTGAGCGATTATTGATAGAGGAAAATTTTATGGGTTCACGTCACGGACATGCTAATATATGTTCTGACTTCTTGGCGGGAAAGTGAAGCGTCATGTTCAGCAGTTTGTTTAATTTTCTAAAATTTGTGTTTAGCCGAATATTAATGTGTAATAATAGTGGATTATTAACCATTAAGTGTTTGTGAAGAAAAAAAAATATTCTGCGCAAACAAGACGTACATTACAAAAAAAACATAAGCAATCATGGGGACTAACGACAAAAGTGAAAACTCAAAACTATGCATAGCCACAGTTATACTGTTAAGGCGCGGACTGACTACGATTTTAAACGCTGCAACTGCACTCACACAACCGCTTGAAATAAGGTTCAAAATTGAATAAGCAATTGTGTTGACGATGTGACTAAGCTGCGAATTGGCATTTATTTTACGGGTTTTATCTAGATTATTCGGAATATACACATTATATTAAATAATTGTCCGGTTAAAGTTTTAAAACAAAGCTAATGCAATTAGAATCCTAAAAAAAAAATGTTTTCGCTGAAAGTACAGAGATATTCGACGCCAAAGTTTTTTTATTGCAAATATCAAACTATATTTTAATATTCTATTCGGTTAAAATCTTTCTATAAACCCTTTTCTGTCCACCGTATTTTTTGCGTCGGATATTTTCATTGCGTTATGTCATACTCGACTATCCAAGAAACCAGATTTTGTGAATATTGAGGTAACACCGCGCCTTAAAGTGCCTTTTGTTTTTTTGGGTGGGTAATTATCAAGTAACTTCTCCAGCTCTGGGCGGAGCGGGAGGGCGTGTCAGACTTTCTTTGCCTACAGTGTAGGCAAATGAAACAAAACAGTGCAACTTCGCTTCAAGTTCTCTGAAGAAGTCCGCGTGAGGTCTCAGTAAAGTACCACATCTTTACTGAAACTCAAGGGGAGTGGGCGGGGACATCATTATCATGCATTTATAATTCATTTGATCAATACTATACAAGAACTAAAACGTGACATTGGCTAAATGCACAAACCGAGCGAAGCCAGAAGGAAAAAAAAAAAAAAAAAATGTGCTGACAACAGGTAAACTGTCACTATTGTCACTGTTAGACTGCATACAAAAGAAAGAGACGCGCGGTGACACAACGTTTGTAATTTATTGCAAAATATGAAGCAATTATTTATTTACTCAAAAATGAGTTGAGTAATCGAAAATAAAAAACAACCAAATTCTGCATACAAATATGACGTTCTTGTTATTAATTAAACACCAACCGCAAGTTGATATTTAATACAGATATTTTGGATTGAAACTCAAAGTAAAGGGTTAGTAAGTTTACCGTTAATTTTTCTAAACGTGTTTTGGTAACAACCAAGTTCTGAGAAATATATTCAAGAATAACATATATTTTTTCCGCTACCAGAAACTTTATAGATTTGGCTATTTTTTTGTTTAAGACAGCCTACTTTTATCCTTAGCACTTTAACAGGCACACAGGCAAATGGAGGGATACGGGTGGGTTTTAGTCAGTAAAAGTCTGACACGCCCTCCCGCTCCGCCCAGAGCTGGAGAAGTTACTTGATAATTACCCACCCAAAAAAACAAAAGGCACTTTAAGGCGCGGTGTTACCTCAATATTCACAAAATCTGGTTTCTTGGATAGTCGAGTATGACATAACGCAATGAAAATATCCGACGCAAAAAATACGGTGGACAGAAAAGGGTTTATAGAAAGATTTTAACCGAATAGAATACTAAAATATAGTTTGATATTTGCAATAAAAAAATGTGAAGTTACTGTAAGGTCCAGAAGTAGTAGGCACCTTACACTTGTACAATAAGTTATAGCTCGCTCACTTGAAGTAGTTAAAGTTGGTTTAGGTGAGTTGACGGAAACCACGGATTTAGTAACACTTGAAAGTTTATTAAGTAGCCCGATTTACAAGTAAAGATTTGGATGCTAATCCGCAGCGCTCGCGCTAGTAGTAATTTGTCAACTAACTTAATAATATGTTTAACGCTAATATAAGTGAATAAAGTAAGTAGGTTGCTGCGTATGCAGTTTAATACATTGTACGTGAACCGTACAGTTACTTCACAAAAATAAACTTTGGCGTCGAATATCTCTGTACTTTCAGCGAAAACATTTTTTTTTTAGGATTCTAATTGCATTAGCTTTGTTTTAAAACTTTAACCGGACAATTATTTAATATAATGTGTATATTCCGAATAATCTAGATAAAACCCGTAAAATAAATGCCAATTCGCAGCTTAGTCACATCGTCAACACAATTGCTTATTCAATTTTGAACCTTATTTCAAGCGGTTGTGTGAGTGCAGTTGCAGCGTTTAAAATCGTAGTCAGTCCGCGCCTTAACAGTATAACTGTGGCTATGCATAGTTTTGAGTTTTCACTTTTGTCGTTAGTCCCCATGATTGCTTATGTTTTTTTTGTAATGTACGTCTTGTTTGCGCAGAATATTTTTTTTTCTTTCTCTCTGTGTGTCAGTCATTAAACCGGCCATACATATTACATTGCTTCTATTTTCTTAATGTCTCTCGGAAATCATCATATTTCCGAATACAAACGAATGCTAATTTCCATGTCCATCAATTATTAGATTTATCGTGTATAATAATTTGAATTCAGAACTAAGTACTTTATTGTTGTTTTAATTTCCGTGTGACTATAGAAATCTTAGATAGAAATCCGACTACCGACGAAATACGAATTTTGCCGAGAGACATCAATAACTCAGCCTATCGCAGTCCACTGCTGGACATAGGCCTCTCCCAGACTGCGCCACAACACCCTATCCTCCGCCTTCCGCATCCAGTCCGAGAGACATAGATAATTTATAATAGAAGCACCGTACTTCAAACTGGAATACAGTAACGCTATTTAGCGGTAGACACTTTTATGGTGATAGTAGATATTAACTTGTCTTGACGAAAGTCCTACAGAAAGAGTTACTTTAAAATGTTGATCGTCAAACTCAAACTCAAAGCATTTATTTCAAACAAACCAATTACTTACAGGCACTTTTGAATTGTCAAGGGGTTGGTCATTCAGAAAGATGAAGCTAGTGCCCCATACCAAAGCATAGTGGTTCCTATGTAGAAGAACGGGCACGAAACTCCACGGGCATTCTTTTAAATTAAAATATTGTTGTCGTCTGTTAACAAGTTAGAAGGCATTCAAATCAAATCGTTCCCAATCTAACTTCCAAACAATCCAATTTTTACCTTACCGAGAAATTCAATAAAATTTTCTAACCCTCCCTAGCCAACCCTGTATCACCTCGCAATATTCACTGACATGCATTATTCAGTTTCATTACTCGCAGCTACTCCGGACAATAAATCGAAGGATAGCATTTATTCATTGGACGCCTTTTTTCATTTTTATATGCTTTTTAGGAAGAGGATTATGTATAGATAAATATAAATTTATTTGTTACAACATGTGTAATGATGAATGATATGATACATGAATTTTCACTTAAAGAAACATAGTTTTACCGGATCAACATGTTTTACCTCACTAGGCGTACAAAATGTTTAATTTTAATAATTAAGTTAGTAATTATAAATTCATTATTAATGACGGTTTCATTTATAAAATTAAAGTTAATGCAAAATATAGTAAGTAATTCAATATACAATCAGTCAATAAAATTAAATTAAATCAACAATAAAATTCAAAATTTATAATTCAAAAATCAACAATGTTATAATAGCACTTATCAGTAAGCAACTTGTTGAGTGTTTTCTTAAATAAATTAAAATTCAATTGCTTGCTGTCATTCGGAATTTTAGTGTATATTAATGGGGGGGGGGGGGGGCTTTTACGACACCATCTAAACGGTAATTATAAAAAAAATAAAAGTCTGTCTGTCTGTTTGTTCCGGCTAATCTCCGTTACGGCTGGACCGATTTTGACGGGACTTTCACTGGCAGATAGCTGATAGCTGATGTTAGAAGGAGTAACTAAGGCTATTTTTATTTAGTGAATTTAGAAAAAGCCACGGAGGCAGCAGCTAGTTCTTAAAATAAACACTTAATTGTTATGACTCCTTTATCGTCTTTTAAAACAAGTGGTAGGGAAAATTAAAAAATGGAAGACCACCGTTATTTATTTCGTAATGCATTTTTTCAGTCATCGTGTTAGATCAAAAAATAATTTGCCATCACTATGCATTTACAAGATGATTTTACATATTCAAACAAAAAACCGGCCAAAAGTGAGTCGAACTAGCACATGAAGGCTTCCTTACCTCCGCATAATATTTAGAAAAAAAACGCCTTATAAAAACACTAATTAATAAAGTAATTTTTTACTATATTTTATTTTTATTATTAATCTGTTGATATGGCGGCAATATAAATACACAATCTGTGAAAAATTCTATTGTCTATCTATTATCCGTAATAGATAGATACTATAATTTTTCACAGATTGCGGGCTGTTTCTCATGAACCGTCATGAAAAACAGCCCGCTGACAGATAGACCGACGAATGGACTGACGGTCAGCGGAGGCTCAGTAATAGGGTTCCGTTTGGGTACGGAACCCTAAAAAATGTACTACGGTTAGAATGCTAATTGTTTTTTTTTTATTGTGTCAAAGAACGTCATGTAGCATTCGTGGTTTCATTAAAAGTAACATAATACAACACGATTTCTAAAGAGCCAAAACCCAGCAACAAGAAAGGGAAGAAAACAGGACAACAAGAAACAAAAGGCAATCCTAAATTAATTTCCCTAATCGTTGACGTTCCCTGATTACCATTTAATCACGAAAGCGATATATGAAGGACCCGAGAATGCCCACTAATTGATTCCGTAGCTCAATAAAAACTAAATGCGGGTAGAAATACTCTGAAACCCTTAATGTTGGGGAGAGGAAGGCCGATTTGTTTCACTATTCAATGGAAAGAACCTGAGAGGAGCTATTAAGTTAATCCGCTTAGACCCTGTACCATGAAACCTCTACAAGATGACCCAAAAACATAACTGACTATCCGTTGCTGGTTCAATACAGAAAAGTTTCTAGCAACCTCTAACAAAACCAGCAGTGGTTTGCGCTTAGAGTTTTTGGCCACAATTTTTCCGATTGTTAAAAATCTTTCAGAGTAACATTGTGGGTAGTCGAAAGGCGACGGCACGCACTGTAATCAGTGCTAAGTCATTTCATTGCCAGATAAAGAGCTACTTTTCTTCGGATAAATTAATATTATTCGAGATTGGAAGAGCTCGACGAGATAACGTGAGTTCTTACAACTAAGAGGTTTTATTAGATTTCTCTCCATGTTATTACCATCTATTTCGACCCCGGAGTATTAGTTTCGTTAGGTTGGTTGCCTCTGCTTATATGATTGTAATGTTGTTAGTGTGGTGTTGTTTGTAGTAGGCTTAAGTTTGTTACGTCTGCTCCAATAAAACTTATTTTTTATGCTACGACTACTTTTAATACTTTTATTATTTAACGTATTGCTTGCAACACAGTTAGTACAGACTGCCCCAAGAGCCAACCATTTTTTCTATAGGACACCCTGAAATCGTGAAAAAAAATTTGCTGTTCCATACATTTGTGTTCACTTAAATTGACAAAATGTATGGAACAGCTGATTTTTTTTCGTGATTTCAAGGTTGGTCCCATAAAAAAAGTTGTTCAAAATGATGAGTACAATGACCCCTTTTCGGGTTTAGTGCAAACAAAAACTAATGTTGTATATGTATATTAAATTAATATCGCCATTATAGTAGATGCTCTTCAACACGCTTAAGCACCGAAGTGGAGATGGGTGGGCCATCTAGCATGGTCAGAAGACGACAGGTTGACCCTTAGAACAACCGCTTGGAAAGGCCCACGCGGAAAGAGAAAAAGAGACAGACCAGCAGAACGTTGGCACGAGATAGTTGATTGCTTGCATTAATGCGTAAAAGATCTGCGTCCTTGGTGAGCAGGGTGCGAGCCAGTTCCAACAACATCCTGGGAGTTATTGCTGACAGGCTGGACTGCTCTTTTGTAAGTCGTTGCTCCAGTATTTCAGCTGGAATGCTGAAGCAGTGATTATTTTGTTGTGTGTGTTTTTGTAATTGTTATTGTAATTTAGAGGTATGAGGAACAGGGTGTAAAGTTCACTCATTCTCTATAGAAAAGGGAGGATCCTCCGACCAGACGGGTGTTGTGTCTGGTGGGCAACTGCCCGACGGTTGATGTCGGGATGTTGTATATATGCTAGTCGTGCGGTAAACTCTGCTTGCGCGATGCAGGATTTTGCGTGACGTCAGTGTGACGCGTAGTTCGCATGGGGCGATGTTGATGCCGCTGCAGTATCACTAACATAGTTGTAAGTACACATATTTTATTGTAACTAACACTGTAATAGTCTCATGGTTACTCTTAATAAAGAATTTAATTATTATTATAGTGGATTGATTGATAAATCATGGCTTGTGAAAGCAAAAAAAAAGTCAAACCAAGTGCGTGTCGGACCACGCACAATGGGGGGTTCCGTAGTTGGGATGAATTTATCGCACAAACAAACTTAACATTGAAGTTGAAAAACATGTTCTCCCATACATCGATATACGCTACCACCAATTTCCCAACTGAAAATGTAAGTCTGTAATCGCAATTTTTTATTTTTATGTGTTAAAACTAAAAATTTACAATTTTCGGACTTTTTCCTTTACTTCTGCTGTGAGACCTTGCTTCTTGCCAAATTTCATGATTCTAGGTCAACGGAAAGTATCATTGATTTATTTGCGAATATCAAAATATGACGCATAAATCTAAAAATATTTTTTATTGCGTTGACTTAGAAGCTTCATTTTTTAGAGCTCCAAGGGACCGTAGACTTAAGTATTTGGTATTAATTTCAACTTGATACCTCCAGGCGTTCCTGTGAAAAAGGGTCTTGACAGACTGACAGACACAAACAGACTGACAATAAAGTGATATGTAAGTAAGTAAAATTTTATTTGTTTAAACATGGTGTACATGATATATACATTGCATGCAAGATAATAAAAGATACAGAAAAGTGATCCTATAAGAATTCCGTTTTTTCCTTTTACGGTACGGAGTCCTAAAAACAGAAAAAACTGGAAATTACTGGAGGATAATCTATAAGCCTATAGATACCCATTGAGGGATCTTTAATTAATTAATTGTTTAATAGTACTTACTTTATCAAGAGGTTTATCTTTTTTTTGGAATTAAAGAATCAATCAACTCAGCCTATAGCAGTCCACTGCTGCATATAGGCCTCTCCTAGGCTACGCCACAACACCATGTCCTCCGCCTTCAACTCCAACCAGTAAGCAAGCTGAAGTGGCAGTGCGCAGGCCATGTTTTTCGATGGCTGGTGGAGCAGGCGAGTCCTGGAGTTGAGACTGCGTATCTGCAAGCGTAGTGTGGAACCCCCCCCAGCTAGATGGACCGATGACCTTAAAAAGGTGGTAGGGACAGACTGGATGCGGAATAAAGGAATCACTAAGGCTTTTTATTTTTATTTTGTAGGTACAAAGGGAATCAATAGAAATTGGTTAGAAAATTACCTGACGAAAGCAATGCAGTGATTTATGAGGGGTTTCAACAAAGCGATGGGTAGTCGCTAAAAGTTGAAGATTGGAAAACTTTCGATATTTTCGGTGGAGCCGCGTCAATTCTTTGGAAGTATTGGCAATGAATGAGATAGTTGAGGTAATATTTTATGTCTGTAAGGTATTGTGAATCAATATGATTGTCTTTTGTTTCGAACGTCACACGTTATTATAAGGCGCCATCTCCACGAGCAAGAGAATCGCTTCGATAGTCTCGCCGTGACATCAAAGTCTAGCCCGTGAAAATGGCGCCTTAATAGCAAATGTGTTTTTACCCAACTGTGATGGAGCCCAACTTGGGTAATGTTTTTAATTTCAATTGTAGAAGTAGTTGTTTATTATGAGAAGTGAGGATGTAGCAATGTGGGTAATAATTTCAATATCTGCGTCAATTCTTTGTAAGTATTGAATGGCGTTTGCAGCGCGTATACGCTCGTAAATGCGAGCGCGCGCGACAGCAGTGGTCGTAGGTTCAAACCCAGACAGGCGCTTTCATCATAATCATCAGGTCAGCCGAGTGACGTCCACTGCAGCTGGACATAGGCCTCCCCCAAAGAGAGGGGGGGGGGGGTGTTCCATAATCGCCATGCTTGGCAGGCGGGTTGGCGATCGCAGTATTGTGTTAAAATGCATAGAGAACGCTGCTGCCCATTCTCTAGTAATTCCCTTAGTCGCCTTTTACGACACCCACGGGAAGAAATGGCATGGTGCTATTCTTAACGTCCGGCACTAAACGGAATAATAATAATGACAGGAGCTTTACTTTGCGTAAATTATTTCATCACCACTGCTCTCAAAACCACCAAAAGAACCAAAAATTCTGGTTGGGAATTATCAAATAACTTCTCCCGCTCTGGGCGGAGCGGGAGGGCGTGGCAGACTTTTACTGACTAAAACCCACCCGTGTTCCTTCCGTTGCCTGTGCACCAGGGCCACGATATCCCTTTCGGACAAACTGGAAAACCTGGCAGATTAGACCCTAAGATATTGTTGTGAATCAATTTTGACTGTTTTTAATTTTATTTAGTGTGTATATAAAATTAAAACACACTAGATATCTGTTGAATTTAATTCAACAGATATTTAGTGTGTTTAATTTTATTGGTAGATCTATTGCTGTTCCTTTTGGTAAATTCAGACCTAGCGCTGTTAGCAATATTAAAAACAATAGAATAATATCATGAGATACATTTGTAACTGATTTAAAAAAAAGGAGGAGGTTCTCAATTAGGTAGATTAAAAAAAATGTTTTTAGTATTGCTATGTATGTAGCATTTCATGTTGGTTTCACTTGGGAAATGAATTAGCTAAGCTTCTTTATGAATTATTTATAAGTTATTTTGTCGTTTTATTGACTATGGAATGTTAACATTAGGGAAGGAAACCAGAGTATTATATTAAGTAGGGCCCTTATGTGATTATAGGACAAACATGATTTTTAACCGCCTCTGTGGTCTAGTGGTAAGACCAGCACCCTAATTGCGTAACACAGTTTGAATCGGAATATTTTTGAAGTATATTGCTAATCCATTGCTTCATATGTTAAAAAACATTGTCTGCTCAACAACGTAACTAACGCAATGAATGTCGTTGAACTGTCAAATTGACACCGATTCCTACGCAATTAGCCTACAGACCCAGAGGCCCCCATTTCATTCAGAGGGCGGGCAAAAATCTTTTGCTTGGTTTCGTTGGTGGTAAGGCTTGCTCTAAGTCCGCCTGGCTAGCTACCACCATCTTATAATTTCTGTCACCATAACAACAATGTTAACAACATTGCTGTGTTTCGGTAGTTACAGGTAAGATAGCCAGTTCCTCTGTGGTTGCCTGCCTGATCATCACTTACCATCAGATGAAATAAAGGTCAAGTGTTACCCCCTGTGGTAAAAAAAAAACATAAAAATAAAAATCTAGAAAATTTATTTTAAATTACCGTCATTTGGACTCAAAACAAGGTCCTTTCCACTAACCAAGCAATTCTGCCAAAAGAACCAAATCACCGAAATCTAGTTCCCACACACGTTCACACTATTTACCCAACTCTTCACAATCTAGACGCACAGTCCCACCCAGAAACACAAATACAGGTACCACAAGAGCTGTACCAACAGAATCCATGAAAGAGAGCTCTCAAATATAGCCGAGTATTAAAAACCATGAAAACGACACCCGTTACGGAAAATTTCCTAATTTTCCGTCGCGGGTGTCATTTTAATGGTTTTTGCGGTCGCCGATAACAAAAATGGGGTCCAAATATACATGTAAATCAATGAAATCGAAAGTGCCGGCTTATATTTTTGTATTTTTGACTCAGAAAAAGCTCCTATCCACTAATAATGAAATACTGTTAAAATAACCTAACCACCGAAATCCAGTATTTTCCCACACACGTTCACACTATTTTCCCAACTCTTCACAATCTAGATGCACAGTTCCAACCAGAAACACAAATACCTATGCATAGATACCACAAGAGCTGTACCAACAGAATCCACGAAAGAGAGCTCTTCAATATAGCCAAGTTTGAATAAGGATTCAGCTTTTTTTTCGGACGTAAGGAACCCTAAAATCCATGAAAATGACACCCATTACGGAAAATTTGGAAATTTTCCATCATGGGAGTCCAAATCCACATGTAAATCAATGTACATCCAAAGTGGCAATGACGGCTTAAATTATCGTCTTTTTGACTCAGAAAAAGCTCTTATCAACTAACAATGCTAACCATGCACCAAAATAACCTAACCGCTGAAATACAGTATTTTCCCGCAACGCTCCACACTATTTCCCCGACTCATGAAAACCCAGACACACAGTTTCAGAAACACAAATACAGCTTCCACAAGAGCTGTGCCAACAGAATCCACGAAAGCGAGCTCCCCAATACAGCCGAGTTTTAAAAATTTAATGTGATTAAAGACAAACTTGCTAGCAATATGCGAAGGAATGGATTTGAGAGAGAAATAAAAAGGTTCAAGTTATGTGGGTTTGGTAAATGGTAGGTAGACAGTATAATGCGAAAAAGAGTATGTAGATATTGAGAAAGCAAAAATCAATTTCCTTTCATCCAGACTTTTTCCGTACCTACATGATTTACGAATTACGATGGCTAGTTGTCGAGAAACAAAATAGACGTAGGATTCAATAAATAGTTGTCAAGATACTTTCCTGGTGAACTCTTTTATAATTTTGTGGTTTACCCAACCAACCAATAACCAATACCAATAATAATAATAGTTGGTTTATAACCAATTAATCTACGACAGTTTATTAATTATTTTGCGTGCAATTGATACAATATTCTGTATAGCTAAACATGTGGAATTGTGGACATTATATCAAGGCTGGACCGTAAAAACTTTATACCATGTTTAAGGGGCATGTAGCATGGTAGTTCATACAAACGTAATACCAAAATAATTTGTAAATCAAACATATTCATATGGTAGTGTGTATTTATTTCGATTGGATTACAGAATATCTATGTTCCTAAATATATATTTTGAAAGGACAATGCTAAAAAGACGAAATATGAGGAATTTCAAATTTCTATAGAAAACTTATTTTACTCATAACTCTTCTTTAAATCAGTGTGCCTCCTCCTTTATGCCTCTTAAGGAATATAAAGACTTATCTACATTTTTAATTAGTATGGTAATCATAGCTTGGAAATTATACTCTACCTATCCATAATAATACTACTTCATATTTTGAAATGATTAACAATGTAAAAAACAATTAATTGATCATCATCTGCATCATCCGCCTAGCCATTTCCCATCTATGTTGGGGTCAGCTTCCAGTCTAACCGGATCCAGTTGAATACCAGTATTTTACATGGAGTGACTGCCTATCTGACCTCCACAACCCAGTTACTGGGTAACACAATATCCCTACAGGGTTATTTTTAAAACGTCAATAACCTCTTAAGGGGTCATTGTACCCCTTAAGAGGTTATTGACATTGTATTATGAACAACTTTTAATATGGGACCAAACCTGAAATCACGAAAAAAAAAAACTAATCTAATCTAAAAAGCTGTTCCCTACATTTTAACGAATTATTCGAACGTAAATGTAGCGAACAGCTGGTTTTGTTTTCGCGATTTCAGTTTTGGTCCCATAGTAAAAGTTGTTCGTAATGATAAGTACAATGACCCCTTAAGAGGTTATTGACCTTTTAAAAATAACTCTGTATAAGACTGGTTGTCAGACTTTTGGGCTTCTGACGACCCGTAACAACTGTCAAAGATCAGCTGGGATCAACGGCTTAACGTGTTTTCCGAGGCACGGAGGAATCTTGGTGTGAAAAGATCCCACACACAAAACCCATCCACAGATCAACCGCGACAAGCGTAGCTTAACCTGATCGATCGACCTGTGCAGCAGTTATTACTGCTCCTCCAAAAAAAAAACAATTGATTGATATAATTACTATAGTTTCCTCATAATCAGCCTATAATGTTGCCACTGCTGGGATATAGGCCTCCTGTCTTGAGAGGGAGTGAGCCATAATCCACCACGCAGGCCCAGTTAGTGGATGTCACAAGTCTTCTAGGAGTTTTTAGTTCTAGTACATGCTGGTTTCCTGACGATGTTTTCCTTCACCGTTTTGAGAGCAGTGGCCGTTTACAAAAAGTAAAGTGGCTGTCTGGGTTCCAACCTACGACCTTCCACTCGTAAGTCGCGGCCGTTTCCACTGCTCTTAATAGTTTTCTTATCCCAAAGGAATTCTAACCTAAACTCACATTTTCAATGTTTTGAAAACGTGCGTCCAGACTCTTCAGGGAATTAAACTGTAAACATAAATTCTCACACGCCTTAATTTATTTATTTACTAACTTCCAAGGATACGACCATAGCTCAGTCGCAGAACAGCACAGAAGGCCAGCTTCATACGACGAGTGAAAACGCACGCACACATACACGCTTCACGTACAGCAAGTGCAAGCGCACTCGCGACTGGCATTGATTTGAGATCAAATCAAATCATTTATTGGTTTGCAAACATGGGTAATTAGTACATAGATGTTTTATTATAATATTCCTCCATATATTCTGCCGTCACATGGGCATGCAAATCATATTGATTATTAATTAATTTACACAAATTTAAAGGTATTATAATTTTAAGTAACAATTATGAAAATAAAATAATAGAAAATACAAATTAATGTCAAATCATTTGAAAACCAGCAAAAATGTCATAATAATACAAAATGTCAAATGTCAACCAGATTACAGTAAAAATAAAAAAATAAATAAAATCAAATGTAAAAGGGAAAGGAAAGAAGAGGTGGAGGTAATTGGTGTCATTTTCATAGATTCTAGGGTTCCTTACGTCTGAATAAAAAAGCTGAATCCTTTTTAAAACTTGGCTATATTGAAGAGCTCTCTTTCGTGGATTCTGTTGGTAAAGCTCTTACGTGTATAGCTTGTCAATTAGTCAGTACAATACTACTACAGTCACTACAATATTATTCGATCGTCGTACATTCCCTTGTTCCAGTGAAAATATAAACAAATGGATTAGAAAACGTACCTGTGGTAGTCCCACTTACAAATTGAGTGCTGCGTGAAATTCTAATTTAAAATCATCTTAAAGTTTGTCGATTGAAGTTAATTTTAAACCTCAATTTTCGTCGATTACAATATTTAATTACAGTTATTTAAACAATTTTTTTTGGAAAAAGTGGTGAAATTGAACGGTAAAACCTTTTAAATACAGATGAATGTGTTACTATGCTCGATGACATCAGTAGAGCTTGCAAAAGAATGAACATGGACGAGACAAATGTCATGTGAAATGTCTATGTAACTCCCACTCTCATGAAGATCTGAGACGCTACACTCGAAGTTGTGGATGAGTATGTTTTTCTTGGACAAACTGTCCAATTAGGTAGGTCCAACTTCGAGAAAGAGGTCAATCGTCGAATCCAACTCAGCTGGGTAGCGTTCGGGTAGCTACGCAATATTTTCTTGTCCCACATACCGCAGTGTCTCAAGACAAAAGTTTTTGACTAGTGTTGCCAGTGATGACGTCAATGGAACGTGGTCGCTCACAATGAACCTTATCAGAAGGCACCCAAAGGGCAATGGAGAGGGCTATGCTCTACGTGATCGAGTCAGAAATGAAGAGATCCACAGGCAAACCAAGGTACCAACATAGCCCGAAGAATTGCCAAACATAAGTAGCAGTGGGCAGGGCACTTTGCTTGCAGAACAGATGACTGATGGGGCCAAAAGGTTATGGAGTGACAACCGCGTACTGGAAGACGTAGCGTTGGAAGGCCACAGCTGGACCGGTGACCTTGTGAAGGCTGCAGCTGGTATCCGCTGTATGCGGGAAGCACAGAACCGGTCAAAGTGGCGGTGCTTGGGGGAGGGTTATGTCCAGCAGTGGACGTTTTTCGGCGATGATGATGATGATGTGTTACTTTCCCGTATGAATTTAATCTGAACAGGGTTTGATTACACTTTCTTCAGATTCTTTTAAAACAAACCATACATGTCTTTGTGTGTGTGCGCGTCTGTTTTCGTTCGTTGTATGGAGGCAACCTTTTGTACCTACGTTTCTGTGGCTCAGTTGAAATACGGTTCGACCTGCTCAAAGTTTTCAATCTAAAAAACAGGTGTTTGTTTCTGAAACTGTTGTTTTAGTAATAATTCATTTCGGATTTCGGAATTGCGTGTGAATTGGAAACTTGCTGGTGTTTAGGTAGACATAAATCTGTTACAGATTTTTCTTGTAACCTACTGCAGAAGCTATTTTCGCTTTTGAATATAAGAAGACTCAGACAGGTCATGGAGTTTCATGCCCGTTCTTCTCCAACAAATACCTTTAACTTTCTAACTGACCGACTCCTTGTCAATTCAAAAGTGCCAGTAAATGATTTAAACAATTTGGCGCCGCGGTACTCAAAAACAAAAATAATGATAATAAATTATTTTGAAATAAATTATTTGACTTTGACATTCGTGGGTAACGAACCCACGTCTGGAGAAATGGAGAGTTCAAACACTTTTAACCACATATTCGTTTCAATAAACAATTAATCGATTTCAAGCTCTGTTTAACATTCCGGTTTGATGGTATTTCCGAACCTATTCAATCAACTTCAAACGGGATGTTTTGGTGAAAATTGAAGCATGCCTGTCATATCATCGGAAGTGTATTTGCAATAGCCATATAAGCTCATAGCTTGATAATTTTATTCTTATAGCAGAGTTTAAAGCGTGCTGCTTAAATGGCGACATTAATTTAACACACGTAGGTTTCGCGAATTGGTTTTATGAAGATATTTTAATTTCATTAAACGTTATTATAATTTCCTTAAAGGCTTCTACTGACCGGGTCGACACGTGATGTGACACAAAGGCCCCGCGTGTCGCGTGACGAGCGGTGCCTTTATGTCGCATCGCGAGTCGCGCTGGTACTTATCGGACTGTAGCGCAGAGGTCATTTGCCGGGGTCACGGATCATAACATCGCATCAATGAAATTAAAACTAATAACGTGCAAACAGTGGACGAGTTAAATGAAAGAGAGAGCCCTATGTCGGCGAGCTTTTGATAATTTGAATTTGCAAATTATTTGAATTAATTATTATTTTTATGATTACTGGTCACTAGTCCTACCCGTTTGTTGGTAGTCTTTGGTTCGATCCTCGGGTCAGGCAATGTGATATTGAAATCTACGATTAGGAACTTCCTTGTAGCAGCCCGGAGTCCTGATTTTTTCCTAGCTAATGGCAATAGGCTCGCCCCGTTGATAATGTGTAGGACTGACATAACTAGCGATATGTGTGTAGGTACTATACTCCTCTGCCTATACCTTTGCAGCATACAGGCGCGTTGCTAAAATCAGAACAGAAAATTAAGTATTTGTGTGGTGTAGTGTAGTGTGTTTGTAGTGCGTGTAGTGTGTGTTTTTAGTGTGTGTAGTGTGTGTTTGTAGTGTGTGTGGGTGTTTGTAGTGTGTGTAGTGTGTTTGTAGTCTGTGTAGTGTGTGTTTGTAGTATGTGTAGTGTGTATAGTGATGTGTTTGTTTGTAGTGTGTGTGTGTGTAGCAGGGTTGTTGCTGATTATTTTCTTAAAAAAGCAGGTAAAAAGTAACCATTATGAATTTGTACCTAAAAGTTGCACAGTTTTCCTTGCACAGGTTTTCTGTATTTCCGGGCAATGTGATGTTATTGCCAGGAAATACGAGTATGAGACAATGTTAAATGAATGGAAAACTTCCAAAGAGCAAGTGCATTGCATTATTGGTCAAAACTAGCAAACAAAAACAACACGAGCTATAAGTCCCGCCCCCTTTACGGTCATGGCTCGACTCGAACTTCAGCCTTAATAATCAGCATTGATCAATGCGGATGCTGATGCTGATGTTGAAAATGATGCTGAAGTTCCGCGGATGCTGATGCTGATGTTGATGTTCGCAACAACCCCGGTGTGTAGTAGTAGTGCTTGTATGAATAAAACACCAAAACAGATACTTTAAACATTTATTTCACAATTCAATGACTAGAATTAACAAATTCACATTAACTGTCCTCAAAAGTTACGAACTACGAACCGTTAGCAACAATTCGTAAGTCGAAGATAGTTCGCTACGACTCCTATTAAAATTAATTTGGTAGTTACGAACTACTGATGGCGATGTGCTTCGATAATTACGTGCGATTAGATTATTTTAACCATTGATGTATTAAATAGGACTATAGGCCACTCTCTAACATCATGTAAATGGACCCGATGTCGTGCGTCATTTGCTCGACAATCGAAATAGAGAGACATATTACGCGGGCTATAGCGGGAACGAGATAGCAATAATTGTCACTGTTAAGTACCCATAACAAATCGGAAATAAACTACGATTCGGGTATTCCCCGCAAACCGAGAGTAATGTAGGTCGATTGTGTTCTTTCACCCAATTTATGCGTTCCACGTCGAGGAGCGCATACCTTATCTTCCTATTTAATACATCAATGATTTTAACTTAAGTTTTACTGTATCAATCTTAATACAAAAGATTCCCACTTAACACAATGATATCTAGTTGAATAGGTACTAAAAAGGTAGCTGGGACAGACTGGATGCGAAAGGTGGAGGAGAGGGTGTTGTGGCGCAGCCTGGGAGAGGCCTATGTCCAGCAGTGGACTGCTATATGCCGAGTTGATTGATTGACTGACTTAAATACTTAATTGCTTATCAAACTCGGAAGCGCTGCGCGTCTCTTGTACGCAGAGTGCGGGCCAGCTCCAATGTCGTTCTGAATATGATAGCAAGTAGGTTGGACTGTCCTTATGTGCGATACTGCTGTGACAGACAAGTTACAGTGTCGTAAGTAAGAGAACTACTGTAATGAATACGAGCTTTGATTGAATTTGATTATCTAATGTGTGTCTTGATTTTATTTATATTGTAATTATTCGTTATATTGTAATTTTTCGTTTGTAGGTACATATTTATGTGTGATTTTGTGTGATTACGGTAAATAATATAAGGATGTTTTAAATATGGGTTATGTGGTAGGTACCTGAATTAAATGTTTATTTTTTATTTTTTTTTATTATTATTATTTTAACTGTCTCGGGACCCTGGACATTTGGGAGACCTACGAGGAACCGAAGCCAACTCGCAGGGGCCCCTTAGACAATCTTAAGTGTTCAGGCACTAATTATGTTATTATTACAAGCCGTAAAAGTTTTCTCAAATAGTCTGTAATGCGTATCTAGTCTCTAGTGCGGCCTGATTAAAACTGACTTTTCAAACATCACCCTCCAGCTTACCATGTTGAGTCAGCAGGAAACCATCCTGCGGGCCCCTTAACCGACTAAGAAGCCATGTGGGCCACTGCAGGTATAAATTACTCACGTACTACAATGCGACTGTGGAGCCACATCGCAAACGATGCCTCACCTCTAATCGTGCTTTCTGTGCTAAAACATCTGCACTATAAAAGACCTTTATAACGCTGTCTTAGTGGCTGAATTCTGGTCTAAGTTAATAAAAAATCACAACTTCTTCTCATGGAGATACCCCAGTGAGCAGCAGAAACTATAGAACGCCACCTGCTACGCTCCTTACATACTTCTTTTGCTTCGTTTACGTTCATAGTCATACACGCACGCCGGTTGTGAGTACGCACCTGACCTTTCTGAAGAACATCACCAATTAGGTCACTTTATGTCCTCCTAGGGCGTCCCCTCCCGGCGTTTCCACTCACCTCTGCTTTATAAATGCCTTTTGTTAGTCGACTTTCATTCATCCTCTCAACATGACCAAACCATCTAAGCATACTCTTTCAAGTTTTTGAAGCTGATTTAAAACAGATCAATGGAATCATCGACGCAACGAAGAAGGAGAAAAATGTCCGTTATCAGATTAGTTTGTGGCCGTTTGAAGGCGTACGAGGAGCCGAAGCCAACTCGCACTCGTGAGTACTACGCACCTGACCTTTCTGAAGAACATCACCAATTAGGTCACTTTATGTCCTCCTAGGGCGTCCCCTCCCGGCGTTTCCACTCACCTCTGCTTTGTAAATACCTTTTGTTAGTCGGCTTTCATTCATTCTCTCAACATGACCAAACCATCTAAGCATACTCTTTCAAGTTTTTGAAGCTAATTTAAAACAGATCAATGGAATCATCGACGCAACGAAGAAGGAAAAAGCTGTCCGTTACCAGATTAATTTGTTGCTGTTTCGTTTACCGGTTCAAAAACCATGTGAAATCGTAGGAAAAAGAAGTTCACAACGACTGAACCATAATGCAATTCGAACTTTATAATAAACAAAAGGAAAATGGATCACTTAAGAAAATGTCCGACACAATAGTACAAAACTTGAAGAAGTAGCAACTTGGTTACTTTGTGGAAAAGAAAGGCAAGAAATTGTCACGTTTCTGTGATGCAAAAACTGAGGTAAAGTGTATTTTTATTTGCTTATCCGATTTGGTAAACAAATCCGGCGAACTTATTGAGATTTTCAGTTGAGATAATAAATTTGCTGTTATGGACATTCATCTGCTTAGCCTTTTCCAAACTGTGTTTGGGTCGGCTTCCAGTCTAACTAGATGCAGCTGCACACCAGTATGTTACATGGAGCGACTGCCTATCTGACCTCCAGAACCAATTTACTGGGTAACACGATACCCTTTGGTAAGACTGGTTGTCAGACTTTCGGGCTTCTGATGACCCGTAACAACTGTCAAAGATCTACAAATGACAGTCGGGATCAACGGCTTAACGTGATTTCCGAGGCAGGGGTCTTGGTATGTAAAGATGGTCACCAATCCACGGACCAACCGCGGCAAGCGTAGCTTAACCTGATCGATCGACCCATGCGGCTGTTATTACTTAGGAATAGGCCCGTCTTATATACAATATTTTTTTTATTGGTATATATTAATGAAAAGAAGTTTTTGATCATATCATATGAAGTTATGAGTTTTTTATATCTAAAGATCTTATAATAAATATAAGAGCAGCTGTAAGATTAATGTGAAAACTCGTATAATTTTGTTTACCAAATAAGAAATAATGAAAATAAACTGTATAGGTAGATTTTATATGTCGTAATATCAAAAAAATATTCTGCTCCATTATTTTTTATAAGAAAATATAGGTACCTACTATATCATTTCTTGCCTATCATTCCACGAAATTAGGATAGGTATTTAATGAAATGTAAACAAACTTCAACTAACGTTTACATTTAGTTAAGAGTCTAAACAAAATTACTAGTTCGCGAATTTAGTTAGGTATATAAAGTATTTTTCAGGTATGTTTTTTATATTTTTATTTTAATGAAAGAGTATTTGAAACACATAATTTCATCTTTTTGTTTTTACAAGCTGTAGTTATTTTTATATATTTTTTTAAAGTATTGTTCGTACTGACGTCACTAGTAGCTGAATAGCTAAGGATCTTTGCCACGTTTAACACTTATTTAAAACCAAAATTCAGTTAAACTGTCAAATTTGACAATTAATTTGTTTACATTTCAAACTTTAGAGATTTCCGTACTTTAGTTTAAAGTTATGGCTTATTAATAAAATTAATGGATTCAAAGACTACTTCTGCTAAGTGCTTCATACCGTCAAGTATAAACACCAAAACAAATAGCTGACACAAATTGATTGTTAGTAAAATAAACCTTGAAAAAGAAATGGTGCGAGGAAGTAAATGTTGAATACAAGTCTGGGCGGCGTCTGTTTTATTGTGAAAATCATTTGAACGTAAGTTAAGTTTTCCTGGAGCGATACATCGATGTGATTCGACTTGTACTGTCCGCCGCTGGTGAAAAACTACACTATTTACTTATTTACATTAACTGAATAGAATAATAATAAGTACTTCAAAACTCAAAACTCAAAGCATTTATTTCAAATAAACCAATTACAGGCACTTTTGAATTGTCAAGGGGGTCGGTCAGTCATCAAAATGAAGCTAGTTGCCCATTCCAAAGCTTAGTAGGTACCTATGGAGAAGAACGGGCAAGAAACTCCACGGACACTCTTTTAAATTAACATATGGTTACAAAATATTGGTTACATCATTCGTGTTGAAATTAAACATGTGAGAACGATGCAAAACGTCAAAGGCGTCCGTAACAAAAATATAAAAAAAAAACAATTCAAAACTTAAATAAAATAAGCCAAGGCCGCTAAGAGATGACCAGTCCCTACTGATGGCGCCCGTTCACGTACATGACGCATGGATTGGCACCATTCAACTCAACCATTTTGAAGGGAGCTAAATGATCCAACACACCCGCCACCATCAGCGAGACATTACAGTGAGCATGACATACTCTCAGCCGCCATTGCACATTCAAGTCAATGAAAGAAGTACTCAGTAAATGGTAGCTTTATAGTAAGTACATAGTGCTCACACATGTTCTATGCAATTATATAATACTAAGAGATTGAATTTATACAAAGCAAAGATAGTTTTTGAAATCTTCAGCAGCTCCAACAGTATTTTCAAATGTTAATCAATTAGTTGAGGTTGTGGAGCTGGACCAGCATTGAGCCAAGCATTTTTATCAGCGATGTAATCCCCCAAATTATAGTATGCCTGCTTGCATAGTGTGCGTTTTATACAAGATTTGAATTTCGTCTCATTCAGTTGAAGTATGTGGGGAGGAATTATATTATAACATTTTAAACAGTACCCCATGAAAGACGAGTCTACTTTTGCCAGTCTGAAACCTGGTTGAGCTAATAAATCCCTACTTCTAGTACTATAATTATGTCTTTCGCCTCTTTTACTAAAAAGATGTAAATTTTTTCTTACGTACATGATGTTTTCATAGATATATTGACAAGGCACCGTCATGATGTTAATATCCTTAAACATTTCCCTAAGAGAATCGCGCCTGCGGAGATTATATATGGCTCTGATGGCTCTTTTCTGCAGAATAAAAATAGACTCGATGTCTGCAGCCCGTCCCCATAGTAAAATACCGTATGACATAATACTATGAAAGTAACTAAAATAGACCAGCCTCGCGGTATCTACATCAGTAAATTGACGGATTTTTCTCACAGCATAAGCCGCCGAACTTAGCCGTCCTGCAAAGGATATTATATGAGGACCCCATTGAAGCCTTGAGTCGAGCGTGATCCCCAGAAAAACAGTTTTATCGACGAATTCTAGTTTCTCTTGATTCAATATTATCTCACAATTACTACTTTTGACATTTGGTAACGAAAATCTTATGCACTTAGTTTTTTTCCCATTTAATACTAAATTATTAGCAGTGAACCAATTTTGGACCTGCAATAGGGCATTATTTACGTCGTCAAGATTTAATGCACGTCTGTTAATTTTAAAAATTAAGGAAGTATCGTCAGCAAATAACACCATTTGTGGTTGAGTTTTTAACAAATAGGGTAGATCATTAATATATACTAAAAAGAGGAAAGGACCCAATATCGAACCTTGAGGTACACCCATTTTTACTTTTAAGCCGAGTGAATTGACTCCATTTATTTGAACTTGCTGCTGTCTATCATTTAAATAAGATTTTACTAAACTGAGCGCAAGTTTTCCAAGGCCGTAATGCTCAAGTTTCAAGAGTAATGTTTCGTGGTCGACGCAATCAAATGCCTTGGAGAGGTCACAAAATATTCCTATGGCGTCTTGGGCTTCTTCCCATGCCGCAAATATGTGTTTTAATAAGGTGACACCGGCGTCAGTCGTACAACGTCCCTTGGTGAAACCATATTGTTGATCGTGTAAGATTTTATTGGTGTTAAAATGATTGAGCATTTGATTAAGCATTACCTTTTCAAACACCTTGCTGAAGACCGGCAACACGGATACGGGTCTATAATTATTGGTGTCTTCACTATCCCCGGATTTGAAAAGTGGTATTACCTTACTATATTTCATTAGATCCGGGAAAACTCCTTGATCAACACACAAATTAAATAGTAAGGCCAAGTACGGCGCTATAGTCTCAATAATGGAGGTACAAACTTTAATAGACATTCCATGTAAATTTGACGTTGACATGACACTTGACACATAAAGAACAACTTAATTACAAGAGGCACTGACAGTTTCTAATTCAGGCTGCTTTATGACGTCATTTAGAGGTCAAATAAAAGTCAAGTGATTTTAAGTATTTTTGTGATACGATCTTATAATTTTAAGACCTATTAATAGAAAAATAAGTCTTAGAAGCTTAAAATCTCGAATTGGTTTTGGAGTCGGCATAGGTTAAGTTTTACTTTACATACCCAATTGAACAGCACGCGAATTACCGAAGCACATCACCATATTTATAATTAGTTTTGACACAAACATTTAAAACTTATTTATACTTTTAAAACATCAGTCTTTTAATAAAGATACTTCGAGACGAATATTTTTGTTCTTATATTATTTATTTAATTTCTTTATGTATTACAAGTCTGTTGCTTCGATTGAAGCATACGGGCAGTGAACTGTACCCCAAGTGTAAGTTTGCAAGAGAGTAAACGTAACTATTTCGTTTGCGTTAAAATTTTACCGATAGATCATATTGCTAAGAGTCTTAATGACTTGAGACTAGAGATGCCGATGCATTCCACTAGCTTTTATGACAAGTCTTTTACAGTTCAAGCAGTGCGGTTATGGAATGCCTTGCCCGTGTCGGTAAGGCGTGCTCAATCTTTGTCCACTATTAAGATTCAGGTAAAAAAACACTTGCTCTCTCCTTAAACATCATCATTACATAATACAGTTCCCTGCTCTTGTTTCATGTGTATTATTGTATATATTTATTAGATAAGTGTATGCTTTGTGTATGTATGTATATAATGTATATGTTAATCGTACACAACTGACTACCTGCAGTATTGTCACTCCTGCTCCCTTTAATCCATCCAAAGGTTGTCTGTAAAAGATTGCTTTTAGCGATAAGACCGCCCATTGTGTCACCCTATGTAAAATTTCAACATTTATATCTGTAACTTATACGGTGTACATAATAAAGAGTATTCTATTCTATTCTAAGAGTATATGAGTTAGAATAAAAATCTTAACGCAAACGCGCTAGTTACGTTTACTCACTTACAAACTTACACTCGGGGTACCAGATGCAGTAAGATTTTTTGTAAATCGTGGGTTTAAAATAAGTCATGTCCGATATCTGAAATCATAGTCAAGTGCAATGATATTAGAAGTAAAAAGAGTTTAGGTTACCTACCCAAAATTCTATATTCAAAAATGGCACAATGTCACACTATTAGATGACACGTGGAAGTAGAACGGCATGTTGTAATTTTCAGACACCAATCTAAAGTCCATTTCACGAAAGAAGTCCCGCGGAAATAAGTGGAACTAATTATTATTATACGCTAAGTTAGCAACATTCCTAAAATAACCCATGCCTGCAGCGCCACGTCTGCGGGACTTCTTTCGTGAAATGGACTTTACATGGTCTTCACATGATTGGACCAACATGATGTCCGGACTTTAAAAGAGACTGTGACCTCTGAGTTTGTATCGGCCTTTCTTCTCAGAGAAGTCAGAGAGGAAACACCGACCTCATCTAGTTTTTAAAATATGATTGACGTGTAAAAGTGTTTGTACAAACCTACTGACAGAAATACAATTATTTATCATTTAACAGATTTGATTGATTTTTGACGATCGACACGTGCTTTTTTGTACTTCTGCCCCTCATGACGAAGAAGTGCCTACTAATAACATTTCGATCGTCCAAAATCTAGCAAATCTGTGGGCCTAAGATTTATACGGTTACATCATACTTTTTTGACAAACAATTTATTCAAAGTCTTCTTTATTTTTCTTCAATGTGTACTCGTATACGAGAAGTTTTAATACTTTGGCACCTGTTCAAGATTATTTATACAGTAATACTCGTGGTATTTAGTGACAAAAATAAGCCATAGTTGAGAGATTCATGCAGACAACTCAGTTGTATGTTAAATTAACTCAACTGTCAGAACAAGACGTTACCTGGCAGAGAGCAGAAAACGTTGCGGGGTGACTATTTTGCCTACCGTACCTACTTACTTCTTTACCAGCATTCCTCAGTGCCTTGAAGTGAGATAACGTTCTTTGTTGCATAGAAAACAGAGTTCAAAATCGAATAATATTCATCTCAGAATCGTTCTATTTTGATCACCTTAAAATTCTAGGTTGATATTGTCTTGAAGACTAAATACACATCATTTAGAAGATTTTTTTCATCTCTTTTCGTCAAATTACAAAAAATAAAGATAAATGATAGATAATACTAATTATTTTTACATTTTCTCATACATTTATGGGTACAGTTTGATATGCTTAAAGTAAAAATTATAATTACCTAGATATTTATTTTGATAATATGTATATTTTTATTTTTGTTGTTATCTATGATGTGGTGTCCGACAGTGTCCTGAAACAAATAAACACATTTATAACAATAATTAAAAAACCTCCTAGATTGAGTAAGTTTATGAAATTGTCGTCTCAAACCATCAACAGATTACTATCCTTACTGTTAGTAAGTTTTATTTTATTTAAAAAGATAGCTTTCTATTTGTATTAAAATAATTCTAAAAATTGTATGGATTCGGCGTGCTCAGGGAGCGGGACAGAGTGAGACAGAGCGGCGGGACAGAGAAGGACCGAATGCTCAAGGTCTTTTGCTAGGGGAAGTGCCTTAATATTACAGGTGTAATCTCCACACACGAGTAAGTGATCGTAGTATGCAGTTATTAGCGTATAGAAAAAACTTCTTGGCCATCCTCTTGTTGACGTCATCAGACCATATGAATCGGTTCGTAATGTGTCTATGGTACAGAGCTCAATAAAAACTACATTTTCATTCAAAATGGAGCAAAAACTTGCTGTTATTCCTTTATTTTTTAATGTTACCCCATACTAGGAATTTCTCCTGTATTGTGGGTGCATTTACAATCATTTAAGCTCACATACACAAACAGCCAGACCCGGAAAAACTACTTGTGGGTCATACAAATAATTGTTCCGTGCAGGAATTGAACCCGCGACACGCAGCGCAGCAGTCAATCGCTTAACCACTGCGCCAATCGTGTCGTCAACTATGTTAAGTATGCCAAGTTATGCTATTATTCCGTACGCAGCAATATAACAACGCCTTTTTAATAAAAAACAAAACACACTATTCAGAATAAACTACAACGTAAATGAACCGAGGCAAAACGTCCACATGAAAATGACAGACGGCTAAATAGTAATTGAATTTGTATTTAATTTCAGCTGCTGTTAGTTCCACTCAACTAATTTATAGTTGGAGGCGTCTCTAATTAGCCGTAAAATGATTTGTTGGTCTGTTTGGCAGGTCATTATGACAAAACAGATAGCTACAGAAGGTCGGCTCCATACGAGGAGCAAAAATGCATGCACACATTTACACGCTTTACGTACAGCGAGCGCATATGCGCACACGTGACTGTTTGAGATAGCCGTACGTAGAGATCGTTGAGAGTAGTGGTGGCCCAGTGGTAACTAGTGATGGATTAATTAGCATTCGCATTCATTGTTAGCGTGTGAATGATCATTTAGCATTTAGCAAATTAAATGTAGTCGCGAAATTCTGTGAAATGCGAAGCGATGTACTTTTCTAAATAGTCAGAGCGTCGCGCAATCGCGGATGCGCGTGCAGCGCGGTAGCGTGGTGTGCTATAAATATATTATTTAATTATCGGCGAGTCGGCGAGAAAACTAAACGCGAACGCGAATTTTAATTCGTTTAATAACAAAATTGACATACTTCATTATTATCAATTATCGTCATTAGCAAATAGCATAGCAATAGCAATTAACACGCTAAGACTCAAGAGTTCACACGCTAATTAAATTATTTCGAAATCGCATTAATTGCCATTACTAGTGGTAACAACCGCGACTTACGAGTTGTAGGTCGTAGGTTCAAACCCCGACACGCGCTTTACTTTGTGTAAATTATTTCATCACCACTGCTCTCAAAACGGTAAAGGAAAACATCGTGAGAAAATCGGCATGTACTAGGACATGCAATTCTTGCTTCTGGATGTAAAAATTCGAAGACATGTGACGTCTACGAACCCGCACTGGGCCCGCATGGTGGATTACGGCCCGCTCCCTCTCACGTGAGGAGGCCAGTGTCCCTGCAGTTGGGACAATATAGGCTGATTATGTCAAGGATCATTTGACACCTGAATTATAGAGATATGAGGAACAGGGTGTAAAGTTCACTCATCCTTCATAGAAAAGGGAGGATCCTCCGACCTGATGGGTGTAGTTTCTGGTGGGCAACTGCCCGACGATTGATGTCGGGACGTTGTATATATATAAACCTGAAAAACCTAAACAGGTTGGATGCGTATCATGCTATCGCCACAATTGCAGATGATGTTTATGCTAGTCGCGCGGTAAACTCTGCTTGCGCGATGCAGGATTTTGCGTGACGTCAGTGTGATGCGTTCGCATGTGGCGATATAAATGCCGCACAACATTGGACAGGGGGCCTTGTTGGTATATATTTGTGAAATTTTCACAGAATTTGTATTGAAATAACAAGATGGCGGCGTCCGTTCCGATTTTGGTCACGCGCCAAAAGATCCTTGTACCGTTGTAGTTACGATCTCTTAGCATAATCAGCCTAAAATGTGCCCACACATTGTAGGCAGATTATGTTAAGATATCGTCTAATTTATCACAGCTTCAAATGTTTGTTTTGAAATTTGAGTGAAGGGGCGTGCAGTTTTATATTGGTCGATCTCTAGGCATCTACCTATGTATGCATGCATCTGTGGTATGGAGCCGACCTTCTGTAACTACCGATCTATTTTGTGTCATTATTATATTAGTTTCGTAGTTTGGCGTTCATGATTGGGATATGATGTGTAATTATACAGCACTCATGTGTGATGGTGGTACAAACCATCTGTTATTTAGCCTCTTTTGATGTAGAAGTTTATCTAAACCTAGGCGTATTCTTCTGTGTTTTTTTTTAAGGTAAGAACGTTTACGACGCACGGCATTTCATACAAACCTTGAAGCCCTTGTTTTTCGAAATGATTGAACCGATTTTAATGAAACTTCATACGCATAAGCAGGATACAAAGGTCTAAAAAGTTAGTTAAGAACATTTTCGAAATGTCTTATTTAAAAATAGATAACTGGAAATCTCTGTTTCTATGGAAAATTTAAAATCGGTCTAATTTGGGTGTAACACTATTTTTCGAAAATGTTCTTAACTAACTTTTTAGAACTTGTATCCTGCTTATGCGTATGAAGTTTCATTAAAATCGGTTGTTGTAAATTCTTAACAAATAAAACAAAAGAAACTAGGGAAGATTGAATGTAAGTAGGATTCAAATTCTCCAAACCATGGCCTGAACCAGGGCCGGACGCGAGAGATCGTCGCCACCGATCGTGTCCTCACGGAGGCGATCGGTGGCGACGATCTCTCGCGTCCAGCCCTGGTTCAGGCCATGGTTCGGAGCGAGAGTGCATGGGAGGCCGTCACCTCCTTCTGCGAAACAGTAATGCTCGCGAAGGAGGAGGCGGAACGCATGAGGGTGAGGCAGGGTGCCCGCCCTTCCACCCTTAGTCGCCGCAGGAGACGCCCTGGGCGTCTGGAATCGCAGGCCGATTCCCGGCCACCGTAGGCGCGGGCTTGCGGACGGTGAGCGATGGGTAGCTCGCCGTCCGATAAGGACCAGGCCCGGGTCGACGGCGCGTTGTGTTCCACGCGCGCCTCAAAGAGACGTCAGCACCAATTGACGGGGTCCGAAAGGGCCAATGCCTGCCAGGGTTACGAGTCTGTCCGAAAGGGATATCGTGGCCCTGGCACACAGGCATTTGAAGGAACACGGTGGGTTTTAGTCAGTAAAAGTCTGACACTCCCTCCCGCTCCGCCCAGAGCGGGAGAAGTTATTTGATGATTTTCCACCCAAAAAAAAAAAAAAAGAAAAGGGATTGTAAAAAAACAAACTGTTTCTCTTTTTTTTCAAACTACATAATTACTAAACCTATAAGACCCTTTCAAAGGATGCACATATTAATAAATGAAGAAGGTTACCAGTAGTAGGTACAGTACGATTATCGAGTTTGAGAAAAAAAAACCCGGCCAAGTGCGTGTCGGACCACGTACAATGAAGGTTTCCGTAGTTAGGATGAATTTATCCTAAAAACAAGCTGAACATTGTAGTTGAAAAACATGTTCTCCCATACATCGATATTCGTCACAGTCAATTCTCCAACTGCAAATATAAGTTTGTAATCGCAAAAAACATTTTTTTTTATATGATTAAACTACAAATTTACAATTTTAGGACTTTTTCCTATCCTTGTGCTGTAAGACCTTGCTTGTTGCCAAATTTCATGATTCTAGTCAACGGGAAGTACCCTGTAGGTTTTGATTTATTTGCGAGTATCGAAATATGTCGCAATAATGTCGCTTAAATCGCCGTATTTTTTATTGCGTTGACTTACAAGTTTGATGTTTTGAGAGCTCCAAGGGACCATGGACTTACGTATTTGATATTAATTTCAACTTGATACCTACACGTGTTCCTGAGAAAAAGGGTCTTGACAGACTGACAGACAGATAGACAGACAGACAACGAAGTGATCCTATAAGGGTTCCGCTTTTTCCTCTTGAGGTACGGAACCCTAAAAAGACGTGTGCGTTCGGGATCCCCGTCAGGAACGAAGTTCAGTTTAATATCGAGGTTATAAAACCAGCCGCGCACAATGCTCGTCTGCTAGAATCTCGATTCTCGCATGCACACACATTCGTTTATAATAGAAAGAGACAAATAGAGAGAGAGAGAGAGGAAGTCGCATGGAGGGGGCGTAACGCTTTTTCGTTACGTGACGATTTACGTTTCGTGATTTTATTTTATCTTTTTTTTACAAACTTTACTGACACACGTAATGTTTTTCATATTTGACATTATTATACCTTCAATTTTAATTTCAACAAGGTTCTAACTTTTATTATTTTAATCATATTTTATATTGTTTTTTTGTTAATGTGAGGACGTTGTAGGCTTAATAGACTGTAGAGCTGTAGACCATTTTCTATTTTGTTAAGTACCTGGTACTTTTGACGGGCCTACGCTGTCTTCTCATACCTATTAACACTGTAGTTTGAAAACATTGTAAAAGCCATTTTTTTTTTAAAGAGTAACAGTGGTGTTACTTGCCGGCTCTTCTTCATAGGAAACGACCAATTGGAAACGTGCACCTAGCTTCTGACGTTTAATAAGTGCCCATGTAGGCTTATGTGAAATAAAAATATTTTTGATATGATTTGATTTTGATTTGACTACTTCTACCAGTCAACTTCTACCACAAGCCGCGTTAGGGACGATCCACCAAGTGGGGACATTATTTATGTCAAGGATCTATTGACACCTGAATGTCATTATAGAGGTAAGAGGAACAAGGTATAAAGTTCACTCATCCTCCATCGAATAGGGAGGATCCTCCGACCAGACGGGTGTTGTGTCTGGTGGGCAACTGCCCGACAATTGATGTCAGGACGTTGAAACCTGATTAAAGTTTGATCAGAATATGGAGCTGAATCGATTTCAATAATTTTTACACCATGTTATATTTTGTCCCAAAAATATTTAAGTGTGATGGAAAATGTTATCACCATTTAAATACTTTACAACACAATCGCCGTACGGTTAGGTACCTACTGCCAAATTATTATCAATGAGAGCAAGACGACCCGGGGGCGCCGTTAGCATGTTTTTGTACGGACTACCCGGTAACATAACAACCTTATAACTTTGTGATTTTTCATGATACAGTTTTGAAATTTTGTACATTGTAGATTCATTAAATCTCTAAATACTAGACACGTGTTTCGGGTTTCGCATTATATACTAAAACTAGTATTGTATATGCTAGTCGCGCGGTAAACTCTGCTTGCGCGATGCAGGATTTTGCGTGACGTCAGTGTGATGAGTAGTTTGCATGTGGGTCACCACACAAGGCATATCAATGTTGCGGCGGCATCGGTAATAAATTGTATCAAAATAACAAGATGGCGGCGTTCGCCAAAAGATCTTTGTACCGTTGTACTTACGTCTTGGCACCGCAGTGATTGTGGCTTTAGATGTACTGTCACTGTCATCAGACTCCGATCGAGTCTGGAAACTTGTTTCTGTGAACAAAAGAACATAATTAAGTATTGTAAAATTGATAAACTAGATAACGTTGCTCCGTGTGGTGCCGGACGTAAAGAATAGCATCATCCCATTTCTTCCAGTGGCGCGTGGCTGTCGTAAAAGGCGACTAAGGGACTTACTAGAGAATGGGCAGCAGCGTTCTCTATGCATTTTAACCAGGGAGCACTTTGGTTACCCATTGAAAGGGTTTTCGATAGGGTTTTTCTAACCCTTAACCGGGGTTGTACGGTCCCTGATTATAACACCATACTGCGATTGCCAACCCGCCTGCCAAGCGTGGCGATTATGGCAACCCCCCTCCCCCCTTTTTGGAGGAGGCCTATGTCCAGCAGTGGACGTCTTTCGGCTGGAATGATGATGATGATGAGATAACGTTTTTTTTTTTTCTCTTTATTTATTAGGGACTTGGAACCTATAACAATTCATGTCAGCCCCATCCCGTTAACGTTGAAAGACGGGCTTTTTTGTGACCTGTTTATTAAAATTTCGACGTTTCATAAGAATTATTTATGAAAAGAAAAGAATTTGATTATATTTTAACACTCTACTAAGGGAACAGAAAATTTACTTTGTCTTGAAGCACCAAACAAACGTTAGAAAATAATGTCTCGAAAGGTTGTTTAAACCAAGACTAGATGGTTAACACAATTGCAAAATGTAGGTTTAATTAAGTACACGAAACTATCGATTTATTCCGTTCTAATACCAACAACTAATACCACTGGTATTTGTTTCAACTCATATTTATTTTCTATTCCGAACGGATACCACTCTTTAAATAATTAAATGTAATGTGCGAACGAATACTAACAACTTGAATGTGGTACAGTTAGCTCAGTCAAAACTAGTCAAATTAAATTTTTTTACTGATATTTTTATGTATTTTGATGATTTAACTAATTTATTTTTCAATTAAAGGTCTTTAATTTACATACAAAGCATTTTTACTGACTGTACCTTATACCTTTGAAATTGTTTTGGTATTAGTTTAAACAAAGGTATCCGTTCGGAATAGAAAATAGTTTTATGAGTTGAAACAAATACCAGTACCAGTTATTGGTATTAGAACGGAATAAATCGAACTATCCAACAGATAATAGTTTCTGTAGCAGTAGCTAATGTTCAATTTATCTGGTGGGTAGTGCCTACCGAGAAGTAGTGTAACAGAACGTTAAAATTTAAATTCCCAATTCCACCATAACTATAAAATTACATAAAAGATAAGGACATAACAATAAGTACCAGTTTTAGCGTCCCTAAAGTCGTTTGCCCATCCAATAAAGGAGAAGTAAAACAATTGTGAGACGAGATAAAAGAGACATTTTCTTACATTTACAACCTCGTGACAGATCAATTAAATAGAAGCTAGGAAGTTCCAATTGTAACGCTAGCCGTGGACTATTGCCTCCGACTGCATGAGATTGTTTATAGTTTTAATTTATATAAATCTTGTTTCCATATTTTTAGGGTTCCGTACCCAAAGGGTAAAACGGGAACCCTATTACTAACGCTCCGCCGTCTGTCTGTCTGTCCGTCTGTCACTAGGCTGTATCTCATGAACCGTGATAGTTAGACAGTTGAAGTTTTCACAGATAATGTATTTCTGTTGCCGCTATAACAAAAAACAGAATAAAATAAATATTTAAGGGGCTTACATACAACAAACGTGATTTTTTCGCTCGATTTTGCTCGATATTGATAACGGCAACAGGTAGACGCTTGAAATATTCACTGAATATTTAGTTATAGTATATATTCGCTTTAAAACTAAATAATTAAATTAAAATAAAACAAATACTAACGGGGGCGGGCCTCCATACAACAAACGTGATTTTTTTGCCGTTTTTATAGATAATGGTACGGAACCCTTCGTGCGCTAGTCCGACTCACACTTGGCCGGTTTTTTAAGTTCACTTTTTACGCAGTCGGATTTTTAGTTTTTTTTATTTACTTTTAGTTTTAAGTTTTGTGGGAGTAAAGAAGGATGGGAGGTGTGGCAGTCATGCATGGTGAAACCAAGTTGTTTATCAAAAATAGGAAAGATTTAAAAGCAGTGTTATCAAATTAGGGTCCTATCCTAATATACAGGGTCAAATTAAACTCTGCAGAAGTGATGGGTAAGTATCGATATTTAAACAATAAAAAAATATGGACTTTTTTTTGGGGTCAACGACCGCTAGTGAGAAAGAAAGAAAGAAAATACATTTATTTAGAACATACTAAAAGGCACACAATATAATATACAGCAATTAAAAAAATAAAAATAAAAACAAGTAAAAAATGAAAATTGCTATGTAAGAAATTAGCAGTGTGTGTGTGCCACAGCTGCGCCAAAAATGCCCAGTTCAGCAAAAATGCCAGACAACTAGTGCCTGACGCTGGTTTTCAACTGGACCTGAAAGTGTGAGGTGACGGATGTAAATCAGTTTTATACTGAAAAAGTTGTATTAACTGGTGGTGTTGTTACTTGAAGTACAAGTTGAGAAAATTAGTTTTCTTTCGTGTTGATATAGCGATACCCATAACGTCTGTGAAGTTACAGAACAAAAAAACTAATATTTCTAGTGCCTCCACAAAATGCGGTCCATGACCACACAACAAAAATCTTTAAATTTATTTATTGTTTTTCATTTTTAGATATCGATACCCATAAATAACGTCTGCGGAGTTTCGCTAGCTAATTTAATTTGACCCTGAATAATATTTAATAATATTAATAATTTAATAATATTCATAATTTAATAATATTCATAATTTAATAATATTCATAATTAAATAATATTAATAATTATAAACAATGTGTAACTGAATGAATGCACGTTATGAAAGTATTTTGTTCAGAATCGTTTATTGGTTTACTGATTTCTGTCATTTTTAATACACGTAATTTGTTATCCCCAAAATAATTAAAACTACGTAAATTACAGTCACAGTACCACTGTACAGTCAAAATGGATGAAATACCTACTTCGTTACACCCTCATCCGTGTGCGACTGTGTGCGTGCGTAGATTTGTAATGTGACCACAATTTTCTCATACAATCAGCTTATTAATAAAGAAACAATGTTTTATACATAATAATAAAAAATTGTGTATGTGATTATAATTATAACACAACATTCTAATTGGGGTGATGTGCGTTAATTCCGGGACTTGTTGTGTAATATATAATAATATTATATTATACGTATATATTTAAATTATAAATGTGAAAGTTTGGATGGGAGGCCGTCACCTCCTTCTGCGAAGCAAAAGTAATGCTCGCGAAGGAGAAGGCGGAACGCGTGAGGGAGAGGCAGGGTTCGCGCCCTCGCGCCCCTAGTCGCCGCAGGAGACGCCCCGCCCCGGGCGTCAGGAGTCGCAAGCCGACTTCCGGCCACCGTAGGCGCGAGCTTGCGGACGGTGAGTGATGGGTAACTCGCCGTCCGACAAGGACCAGGCCCGGGTCGACGGCGCGTTGTGTTCCACGCGCGCCTTAAAGAGATGTCAGCACCAACTGACGGGGTCCGATAGGGCCAATGCCTGCCAGGGTTGCGAGTTTGTCCGAAAGGGATATCGTTGCCGTAGGCCGTCCCGCTTAATAGGTATTTTTTTAAATTCACACTGGCTGTTTATACACTTCTGTTTTACGTCAGTCATATGGTCTAAACCACACTAGTTTTTTTTTTGTTTTCTTCGCTTTAATACAGAGGTGGAAGAATAACAAAAAAAAAAGTTGGGGAAATCAATTAGTGCTACCTGTGCGAAGCCGGGCCGGGTAAAGCTAGTCTAGTCATAAATATTGACCAAAAAATGTACGTACAAAAGTGTCTTAAAATATTTACGTACAGAAATCAAAACCATCATTTCACGTGACTTGTTATTATTTTCTCTCCTATTTCAGAGCTTGTTACTGTTCTATCTCTTATTTCAAAGTAAACACCCGAAATGTGTAAACTAAAAGAAAGTAGGGAATCATCAATTTGATTAAATTAGATCAAGAGTAATGGTCAAACGAGACGCTGCTTCAGGGCTGCGAAGTTCGCGATAAGAACTTTATTGACAGAGTGAATTTCAACAAAAATGGCTGGAGTGTTTTATGGTTTCACAGTCTTGGGTGTCGTAAACGGCCAGGGGATTATGCCAAACGGGCTGGCAGCAGCGGTATCATGTCTAATATTAAAACTAAACTGCATTTAAACTTTTTACTGCTCATTAAAGCGGTTCTTTATAGAAATGAGTAGTTATGAGGAATTCTGAGAGTGGGACCGGTCACTGAAAAGTTGTGTGGAAATCGGTTGTCATGGTAAGGGCATGTGATGCGGCGGAATGAGGAAAATGTCATGAGTTTTGAGTATGAATGTCGATGGCTATAAGAGTATGCGGGAGAACAAAGAGATGATGGATGGACTGTGTAAGATGATATGGCTAGAAAAAGATTGACAACCGAGATGACGACAAATAGAGAAGTATGGAAGGAAGGGACATGTTGCGCCGACACCAAATAAAAAGGGGTGTCTTTTTTTTTTGGGGTGTCTTTGCCGCTTTAAAGAACAGTCATCATTGGAGAATGATGACTGTTCTTTAAAGCAATCAAGAGTTTGGTCGTTGAAGCCAGGTGATGATCCAGCGATGAGCCAGGTCGAAAATAATCATACCATCAAATCCTAACCCAAAGTCATCCCATGGGAAGTAAGACTGCTATCCTTTGCAAAGCACAGCATATAACAGTAGTTCATATCGTGTAAAACACATTTTCCGATAGGGGCTTACTGCTTACACAGTAATAATAATTCTCTACAATGAAGTGAATATTATGAAAAAAAAAAAACCGGCGAAGTGCGAGTCGGACTCGTGCACGAAGGGTTCCGTACCATTATCTATAAAAACGGCAGAAAAATCACGTTTGTTGTATGGAAGCCCCCTTAAATATTTATTTTATTCTGTTTTTGAGTATTTGTTGTTATAGCAGCAACAGAAATACATCATCTGTGAATTTCAACTGTCTGACTATCACGGTTCATGAGATACAGCCTGGTGACAGACGGCGGAGCGTTAGTAATAGGGTTCCCGTTTTACCCTTTGGGTATGGAACCCTAAAAAGAAGAAAATTTATGATGAAAAATTCTATCATATACAGAGGAAACAGCGTTATTGATAGTAAACATATTTCAAGAAAACTAATCTGTGTTTCACACAGAGTCAGCTGGTTTTAGGGCCCTACAAAGCATAGACAGGAAGAGTAATATATAAACTAATTAAATTGAGAAATAAATGTTTTCGTTGACTCCCTAATAAAATTGTTTACGGAACAAACAAGGGGCAAAATGTGAGTAAAACTAAGTAATAAATGAAGGCATAATACATAAATTGTTTTTTAAAATTTTGTATGTTGCTTGGTAAGTCAGTAATACCAATATTATAGTATAGTGTATTTTCAATATTCAAGCCAAAACTCTTGACTTGAATTTAAAACTTATATGTTAGCTTGTTTGAGTCTCTTATAAATGTAAGAGTAAAAGGGTTGAAGGGCAGTGGTTAAAATATTACCTAAATTTTAAAGAAAAGAGTCCTTTATTATAAATAAAAAGTTATTATTAAATTGGTTGCTGTTTTTGGCACATGTGGTTTAAGACCTCTGGCGGAATGAAAACAATACGGTAAAAATATTTACGTTCCCATTATACAATGTATTCACATCAGATAACATCCTGCAATACAGACTAATGACTATTCATAGGGAAGCCCAAGTTTAGTAGCAATGAAGTTTGTAACAAGAAACGTAGCAACACCTACGCCGTAGCATCGCCTACGCCGTAGCAACGCCTACGAGTCACAAAGTTCGTAAATTGTAGCCTTGATGTGTAATATTGTTAGTCTATTTTAACCCGACCTCTAATTTGGCAGGGTAAGTAGTATGTTATCAAAGACTTCTCGAAGGAGACGTCATGATACGTACCTACAATTAGCGACAAAAGTTGATGAATGAATGAATGAATGTACTCTTTATTTGCCAGAATATAGGTACATTGTATATGGTAAAATTTGATATCATCATCATTTCCGCCGAAAGACGTCCACTGCTGGACATAGGCCTGCCCCAAGGGGGGGGGGGGTTGCCATAATCGCCATGCTTGGCAGGCGGGTTAGCGATCGCAGTATGATGTTAAAATGCATAGAGAACGCTGCTGCCTATTCTCTAGTAATTAGTCCCTTAGTCGCTTTTTACGACACCCACGGGAATAAATGGGTTAGTGCTATTCTTTACGTCCGGCACCACACGGAACGAATATTTAATATAAGGTTTCATTATATTCGACTTTCTAGTCATGCAAATTTTTAAGTTACAATAGTCGAAGCTTATATAAAAATAAATAAAATTTTGGTCTTCTTACATTATTAACACAAAAAAGAAAATTAAAATTAACAATAATATTAAATAAAAAAAATATAATCACTATGTCAAATACAGTACATACAATGTCAAAAGGACTTCAAATTCATAAACTCATCTATTGAATAAAAACATCTGTCGCACAGCCAATTAAATAAGGCTCTACTGAATTCTAATTCAATTAGTTATCTATTTTTTTCCGGTAGCTTGTTATATAGCTTAACCGCCATACTGTAGCAGTGATTAACCCTTTAGATTTATAAATCATAATTATTGAGCTACATTTATTTAATTAAAATCGGAACGAATCGGTTTGTTCGTATTTTGTGCGCTGTGATACCGTTAATCATCATCTGCCTACCCTTTTCCAAACCATGTTGGGGTCAGCTTTCAGTCTAACCAGAAGCAGCTAAATACCAGTATTTAGTGTCAATTTAGATGATGCTATACATTATCCGAATTGACACAAAATTGTATCATCAAAATTCATCAAAGTTAGGTATGGTAAGCGACAAAAAATGATTGACGTTGGTTAATACATTTTTTGTCGCTTACCATACCTAAAGATTTCATCAAATGGTATTTAAAATTAACCTTAAAAGCTCATTACCAGGAAAAGCAGAAATAATTTAATTACACACTTAATTTAATGCCTTGCCAACAAAACAAACTTGATTTTGGCCTGCCTATGAAAACTAGAAGAGATCGTAATTTTTCGCACTGACAAGCAAAGTTAAGAGAAAGAACACACTTGACAAAACTTTGATTATTAATCTAAGAAAGCAATCTAACTTAGGCTGGCAGTGTAATTAAAAAAAGATTAATTAAAGTCGGACAACGAACATTGATTAGCATAAACGTCAAAAATTGTTTTCACTGAAAATCTCCACGATTTTTTTCAAAGTTCTTACGAGGAGTGATAGCAAAATTATTTTTGATGTGGACGGTGAATAAATATAGGTAAATCTTCTATATTATTATATTGAGTAGCCTTTTCTAAATGGTAATTATTTTATTATTTACTAGCGACCTACCCCTACGAGATTATATTTAAACACTAGCTGACCCGGCGCACTTCGTACCGCCTTAGACCGACAACAGCTCCACCTACCGGGTCCAATTGTGTTTTCAAACTATCCAGGAACCCGTTGAAATATAAATACAAAATTTTAACCATATCGGTCCAGCCGTTTAGTTGGAGTTGGTGACAAACACACGTACAGAAGAATTATATTTTCGTGTCATCATCATCATCATTTCAACCGAAAAGACGTCCACTGCTGGACATAGGCCTCGCCTAAAGGGGGGTTTTGCCATAATCGCCACGCTTGGCAGGCGGGTTGGCGATCGCAGTATGGTGTTAAAATGCATAGAGAATGCTGCTGCCCACTCTCTAGTAAGTCCCTTAGTCGCCTTTTACGACACCCACGGGAAGAAATGGGATGATGCTATTCTTTACGTCCGGCACCAAACGGACGGTATATTCGTGTATATATCGTGTATTATCATAGTCTTTATTTAAGTAAACGTGAATTTTCTAAAATTATTTATAAGAAATTCTTCTCAAAACCCTGGACAGAAACCGTCGCAATTTTTTTTTTAAATTTTATGAAATGATAAACTCCCTCTCAATCCCTAAACATTTAACCTGTCAAAGCAAAATAATCCTAAAAATCAACTTGAAAGGCCTTGGTTTAACTAAATAATAATTTAGCGGAGCTTTGAAGGGAATTCAATTAATGATAACAGCGTCTAGAATTTGAATAGCGTTCATTTGAGATGTCAGACTGAAATATACGAGGAGGGACTGTCTCATAATTCAAACGAAACGTGTTATCTGGAAGCGTTTGTGATCATTGCTGGATGTGTCTTTGGTATTTATGAGTCATTCTTCCATATCCATTTTTAGGGTTTCATACGACTGAATAAAACAACGGAACCTCTATATACGACACGATTGGCGTAGTGGTTAAGGCGACGATAACCGACTTTTATTATTATTATTATTTATTATTAATCGTTTATTTCAGGCATTAGCACCCATAAGATGAAAATTGAAAACTTATCCTAAAACAAAAGTTATACTAAAACCTAAAAAAATAAAATGATTGTATACTGAAGATCACGTGTAAACTAGTAGTGTTAATGATTTGAAAAAAATATATTTCAAATTAGAGTACTTTCTCAATAATTTAATATGTGAATATTTTAGATTATGTTTATATTACATAGTGAAATTAATTTGTAAAGTTATGTCTAACGCGGATAAAAATCTACCAAGCGTATTTTTTTGAAACCTTCACCAATTTAAAGATAATTTAATTATTGATCTTTTAGTATACGCAGTTTGTTAAAATACCTAAAGGGTTTGTGCGAATTAATAATGCGTCAAATTGGTGACAGCGCTCCTTGATGGGCGAGTCCTATTACTGGCTGAACGTACGACGCGTTGCGTGAGCTCAGTACAGAACACGCAAGCTAACCACTCAAGGTCACTGGCATATATCTCCGTCTTAAGCGATTGACTGCTGCGCTGCGTGGCGCGGATTCCCGCATGGAACAAATATTTGTATGACCTACAAGTAGTTGTTCCGGGTCTGGCTGTTTGTATTAGTGAGTTTGAAATGTTTGTTAACGCACTCACGATATGGGAGAAATCCCTAGCGTGGGGAAACGTTTTATAAAAAAAAAGAAAAAAAAAAAGTATCACTCGTGTTTGTTGTCTTTTTGTCCGTCTGTCACAGATAATTTGCTCTGAATCTAATGGACCGATTAAGTTGAAGTTTGGTACAATTTTGAATTTCTGTGAACCACACGGACGTGTAATGTAATGAATTTCGAATTTATGGAGGGAAATAAGAATATTGTAGTCAGAAACTCAAAGGTCTGACAAGCAGTCTTACCAATGTTACCCAGTAACTGGGTTGTGGAAATGTGGAGGTCAGATAGGCAGTCACTCCATTTAAAATACCTACTGGTGTTCAGCTGCAGTTTAGAGTGAAAATCAACCGCAACAAAGTTGGGGACTGGCTAGGCAGATTGAATGATTTTATATTTATGGAATTACATAAAAAGAAAAAAGAAAGTAAGAAAAATTAATTATTTTGCACAAACAAAATGCACATAAAATACCCACAAAGTAGCCAAAAGCCTCGTATTCAATACACTAAAAACATTGACATGAATCTTGTGCACAACCATCAACAATCTTGTGCTACATCAGCCGACCTATTCTGAAAAAATCTTACCGTGTAAATGTAGGTGAAATGAGCTTGCAGTGAGCTGTTATTAATGTCAATCCCTCACTGACAGTTCACTCCACGCTCACTTCACAAAAGTTTTCACGGTGAGATTGTTACAGAATAGCACTGCTGATCTGTTTTTATGTATTTAACTATGATAACATTTGCAATTTCTTTTGATTTGAACACACACTACCTGACAATTGCTTAAGACACTGACAACAGGTAAATCGCTGTCACTGCCAGACTACATACAAAAGAAAGAGAAGCGCGATGACACAACGCTTTTAATTTATTGCAAAATATGAAGCAATTATTTATTTACTCAAAAATTAGTTGAGTAATCGAAAATAAAAAACAACCAAGTTCTGCATACAATTAAGACGTTCTTGTTATTATTTAAATACCAACCGTACGTTGATATTTAATACAGATATTTTGAATTGAAACTTAAAGTAAAGGGTTAGTTTACCGTTAATTTGTATCGAGATTTTTATTCTAAACGTGTTTCGGTAACAACCCCACACCACAAGTTCTGAGAAATATGTTCAAGAATAACATATATTTTTTTCCGCTACCACAAACAATATAGATTTGGCCATTTATTAAAGATTAGCCTTCTTTTATCAGTTGCCCCTTGTCAACGCCTTAAATTAAAGCCGTTAACGTATTCATCAAGGGTATGAAAAATAAAGCTGTTAACAAGGAAGTTTGACGAACAAAATAAGTTGTCAATTCCAAAGCGTAGATATCTGTGGAGGAAAACAGGCAAGTTACTTCATTGTAGTTCATCATCATCATTTCAGTCGAAAGGCGTCCACTGCTGGACAAAGGCCTCCCCCAAAGCGGGGGTTTGCCATAATCATAAATCTCTGCACTGATTGATAAACTATTATTATGATTGACATACATGTTCCTATTCTGACACTTTTTATTCTGATTGATACTTTGACATACTTTATTATATTTTTGTGACATTAATGTGAAAATGTTTCTACTGAATTAGTCTGTTTTTTTTTTGTAATTTTAATGATTTGACATTTATATTTATTCGGTATCAATCGAATTTTTGATGAGACCATGAGACGGTAGAATATGGAGGACTACTTTTTAAGAAAACAACTATGTACGAGTTACCCATGTTTGCAAAAATAAATGATTTGATTTGATTTGGCAGGCGGGTTGGCGATCGCAGTATGGTGTTAAAATGCATAGAGAACGCTGCTGCCCATTCTCTAGTAAATCGCCTTTACGACACCCACGGGAAGAAATGGTGTGGTGCTATTCTTGACGTCCGGCACCACACGGAACGGTGTGTAGTTGCTCTTTTTCAATCAGACATAACATCACGCCTGTTATTCGAAGGGTTAGGCAGTGGTATACCTACATAGTACATACCTACACCTTTGCCAGTTATAGTCACTTGTTTTCGATTTCATTTAGTTATTACAAAATTTCCTTTTACATTATTTGAGCGAAAGCTAAGAACTCTGCCTTTTTTAGGATTCCATAGTCAGCAAGGAACCCTTAGAGTGTTGCCATGTCCGGCTGTCTGTATTTCTGTCCACGGCTTAGCTCAGAGACTGTTAGTACTAGAAAACTGTAATTTGTCTGGGCCGATCGTTTGATAGGCTGTTCGCAAAAAATTGCGGGTCTGTGAAAACCATTTTTCGATTCAGGGATCCGTTTGCGTAATATTAAGCTTTAAAGTGCAAATTTTTGTTAGAGTCAAGTGTCCCCCCTGCCATTTAAACGATTGTTTTTGGATATGTGAAAAATTATGGCAGTACAGTAAGTAAGTAAGTACGCTTTACAAGTTAACGAGTAATAGTCGGCCAACTTACATTTGCACTTGGAGAATTGTCCGTGAAGACGTATGGGACATATTTTCAACTACAATGATTAGTTTGTTTTTGGGATAAATTCATTCCAACTACGGAACCTTTCATTGTGCATGGTCCGACGCGCACATGGCCGGCTTTTTTTTTAACTAACAAGATCGTCAGAAGATTTTGGTTGAAGTGAACCATAAAGCTATACTATTTACTGTTTGAGTCAGCTCTCAGTTTAACCAGATGCGATCAAACATCATAATTTTACGTAGAACTACTGCCATCAGACCTCCCTAACTCATTTACTGACCAAAATTTATGTCTTAAGGATCGCCTAGTTTTGAAACTTTAGAGATTTAGAGAATGGACACCAAACCACGGACTTATGAGTACTCTCCTACTTTATGTGAATCGGAAAGCTGACCAAGACAGAGTTTTCAACAAATTTGAACATTTGTCTAGATTCAGATATTTTATATTGGCTTTTGCCCGCGGCTTCACCCGCGTGGTGGTCGGATATTATCGCACAGGATCTTACTACCGGGATAAAACCCAAACCCAGATCATGGTCTGTCTATGTGCCAAATTCCATCCAAATCTGTTCAGCCATTGAGGCGTGAAAATGTAATAAACAGGCAGAGTTACTTTCATAATATTATAATATTGAGTGTAAATCATAGTTGCGAAGTTCATAGCCGCGATGTACGTTACTGCGAAAGTGTACTATCGCGACGTTCGTTGTTGCGAAAGTTTACTATCGCGACGTTCGTTGTTGCGAAAGTTTACTATCGTGACGTTCGTTGTTGCGAAAGTTCTTTACTGCGATATACGTTACTGCAAAAGTTTACCATTACGACGTACGTTGTCGCGAAAGTTCTTTACTGCGATGTACGTATTAGTATTAAAGTATTACTATGGATTGCCACTTAAAATGGCATTTCCACAGGTAAGTTGATCAAACAAAAACATACACTCGATAAAACATAACCCTCCTTCTGGGGCAGTCGGGTAATAAAGGCTCATCCAGAAAATAAATTAGATTATCCATATCCATGTGACAATGTATCCAAGCGATTGCGAGGTACGTAACAATTTATTGTTAAATTGCTTTATACCAAATTCTGAATATTGAATAGAACGTAGTAAACAGATTTATGTTATCTGTCCAACTCATATTGTTTATGTTTAATTAAAGGCTGAGTTACAGCAAAATACGGTTTCTCGGATCTAAGGACCAGATATAAGACTACTTGGAATTTTAGCAATTTTCTTTAGTATGTCCATTTTAATTATGAATATTGAATTCTTGATGAAAGGTAAACATTTCTGTCTAAGATAAGGTGTTAGAGAGTTCTAAGAATAGAATAAAAGGCTTCTTTCACCCTAGTTTCTTGTTAATAGACTTCGGAGCGAGGACGAAAGCAAAAATACGAAAATTTACGATCTTGTTTAAAGATATGGTGATGTCTATTTTTAACTAACTTCCAAAAAGGAGGAGGTTATATTATTATGTTCGTCTGTATGAGTTTACTAATTTGAAATAAACTCGTGTATTTGCTCTCGGAAAGCACCATTTGGTGAAGTGGAACTGATGACTAAGATCACAGATGGCCACCGGAACTACTTAATAATAAGTACTTTAATATGGTTGCTAAGCAATTTATGCTCGTCACAATGCATATGGTGTTCTCCTGGTTCTTACTAGAAGAACCCCTCAACAATAACGTCCCTGCATCGGGAAAAGCATAATTTGGTAAAGTCGATGAGCAGTTTGAGATCAGCTATGGTAAGAAATTGTAAGTTAGATAAATTGTTGTTGTTTGTACTCCCCGTCACTTGCCCCTAAAGGTTCATTGGAAAACCAGCGTCAGACAGCATAATTATGTCTGGTATTAATGCTGAAATGAACCGTTTTGGTGCAGGCAAACACTATTGTTGTTAAATTTTCATTATTTTCACTTTTTTATTTGTGTTTTGTGTTTCACGAACTGTGTCCAAATAAACGTTTTTCTTTTTTTCTTTCTTCCTAAATAACTAACTGTCCTACTAAAACGTCAAAAATAAAAAAAGTTTTACAAAAAGAACTTAGAAAGAAGACTCCCAAAAAACACTACAAAGTGAAAAATTACTTTTAGTTGACCCGAGAAGTATTTGGTGCAGCATAATCATTCCTTTCGTAGTTTCACTAGGTATGGGCAAACAGAACACTAATAACCCTATTATTGCCGCCCTGAAACACAAAGCACAATACATTTAAATAACACTAATTATAATTTGATCAAGCCCAGTAACCAATTCACAAATATTCAAAGCGTCCGCCTCAAAATACAATTTCCTGCATTATTTCAAAATTCGTTATCAAATTCCATTTTATCTCACTCGCTTGTATGTATGGTAAACGTAGAATGTTCGATAGTAACGTATTTAACAGTATGGACGGGAATCATATTATTTGAAAAGCCTAATTATGCACATATATGAATTAGTAATGAGTGAATAGTATGCGTTTGTGTTTTGGTTTTCGTAGTGCATTCATAATCTATTTGGAAGCTGTTACTGTATGTTCAATATTCTGTTAGTGAAGTTCTCTTGGTTTGTTTGTTTTTCGGTTCTAGCGTTGCCAAGCAGAATAAGGATAAAACTATTCCATTTATTTTAGTTCTACAAGTCAGCCTATAATTAGGTTCCCATTGCTGGGACACAGGCCTACACTCTGTTAGAGGGATTGGGCCATAATCCTGCAGACGGGACCAGTACGAGTTGGTGGACGTCACAATTTTTCGATTTGTTTGGTTCTAGGACATATATTTGCCAGGTTTTTGTTCTCAGTAAAATCACAACTGGTCCAAAGTGTATTCCTTGAGGAACACCGAGTTGTATTATAGTTAACTACTTTTGAAACCACAATTGTATTAGGTTAAATAAGGTAAAAAGATAAGTTAATGGTATTAATAAATTGTATTTGTTTACTTACCGGTATCAAACCTCGGTCTACTGGGCAGTCTGCTCGGTAGGTCCTGGTTCTCCACGTGATCAAACGTTCTGAAGCCCAACGCGAATTCCGCGTAAGGACTTATCTCGAACATTTCTGTGGTAAGAAATACTATTCACTACAATTTTTTTCATCAAATTAGACAGAAAATTAAGTTACTTAACTAAGCATAATTTATACACTTTATGGAATATATAATAATCATCTATTTCGTTCTTAATGAACATATACGCTGCAAATTCCTGATGTTAGTATCTCAGGTCAAATATCGGAGTGTCGCAAGGTGTCCATATTACTTCGAAATACCAGAAATTTTTTAATACCACCGAAAAAGGCTATATGCATCAAGTTGGTGATGGACAGGTATTTTGGCACCGTTGTATTTACTTACCGGTACTGCTAATTGGGGATAATCTTTACGAGCCATCTAGATATACGTTTAAACTCATCGAAGATAGACAAAAAAGAGGTAATTTAACTACAGTAGTATCTTACCATTCTTGCTAGCCTTTCTATTATGAACAGGCGAGGTGTATATCCGTGGCGCGTGTGCGTACCGCTCCTTATTTTCTGACTGAGACGCTACGCTCTCATTACGAGATTTAACTTCATCAGCGATGGAGTGCCGGTACTGGGATGTATAGTTTTGTCTGTTTGGAAAGTAAACACTGATTAGTATTCAAAACTGTTCGCTTCGAAATATGAATTTGACCTCGTAACAAAGTTTTGCAGTATAACGTTGGAGTCAATCCACTTTGTTTGTATTAGCTTCAACAAAATATTTTTAAGGATAATTTATCGATAATTTTAGCAGGAGTCTTAGTAGCGTGATGCCTCTCATTTGTTTTCAATCAGTGCTAATCTTTTTAACACATCATGAGCTATTCTCGTGATGAATGTCTAAATAAATAAATTAACTGCTAGAAGCTGTTCATTCAAAATGAATATGATAATAAAAAAATAAAAATAAACTACATAGGCACTTATGAAATATCAGCTAGGTGCACGGTTCCAATTGATCGAATGGAGAAGAGCCGGCAAGAAACTCCACGGTTACTCTTTTAAAAATAATTGGCTTTTACAATATTTCCAAATTAAAGTGTTAATCAGTACGGGAGGACAGTTTAAGCGTGTCAATAAGTACCAGGTTCTTAATTTGGTATAGCCTTTAAACGTATGAACATAGGGACTATACTATATATATGCTGCTTTATTCTAAACAACAAACTGATCTACAGAATATTTAGCTCTCTTGGACAGACTAGAACGTTCCCAATGCTGAAACTTATATCTCCTCTCTGTGAGCAGTAGGCCATAATCCACAACGCGGGCTCAGAGCGGGTTGATAGATACCACAGACAGACAGGTTGTCAGATCCACTGAATAATTATCATCATATCCTCATTAAGATTTCCATTTTCATGGCAATCGAATGACAGTATTCAATGAGTAATCATGTCGGTTCAGATAATAGCCACATAATTAATAACTGTTTGGGAGTACTACGGGCGTGTAAACACAAATTGTACTGTTTGTTAGTAATTATTGATTATAATAACTGGTCCTGTTCGTTTGATGTTAATGTAAAATTGTCAGTTCGGTAGTATTATGAATCTTTCAGTACGAATATGCTAATGGTCCTTAGTGCCTCATTTTACGGGCAAAAATGAAGTTTATTGAAGTCAAAAGTCAAAGTCAAAGATTTATTTGCAAACTAAGTGTACATTTTGGAACCACAATAATAGTTTACATAATAATATATCTGATTATTATTAATAAAATAAAGTCTGGATTTGTGTCTGTTTGATGGCAATAGGCTCGCTCCCTATTAAACTTGGACTTAAACATAACTGGCGAAATGTGGGGCGTACTATAGGTACACCTCTGCCTAACCCTTCGGGGAGTATAGGCGTGATGTTATGTGTGTGTAAACAAAACGTAATTATTTATGAATCACAAATTAAAGCAATTAGCACGCTGAAATAACCAAGTTAATTAAAATATTTTTTGGTCCTTAGAACCACAGTTGAACAACAAGTTACGGACCAAAAGACCAAACACAAGTAAACACTATGCACCTTATTACAAAACAAGGTTTATCTTCAGACCCAGGTTTAAAACATGGAGCCATTATTGAATTTCGAACTTTATTCCGAATATGGTAAAGTTCCTAACACAAAACTGACAACTTAGTACCGAACTAAGTTTTCAGTTTTGTATATTGAACAGTATTTCAATCACAGTTACGATCATATTATAATAACTGGCTCCATGGTTTAAGCCATGTCAAAATATAAATCTTGTTTTGTAATAAGGCGGTATCTGTTTTGTCATAAAAAAGATAATGTTTGATTAATATTTGCGCATCATTTACCTATGTCTTCTGAACAGTATGCAGAAGAAAGCCATAAGGCATATGACTAAGAGTATAGAACTGCAGATAATGACCAGCATGTTCAGGTCGAACAGCTCTGATGGGGGCCCGATTTCCTCTGTAACAAATAATCTTATATTATTACAGTTTCATCTACATTAAAGAGCTCATAGCTTCCGCTCAACGAGTTAAGCCGCGGTGGTTTGCTATGACATTCAACATTTTGTGAACAGTTTTTGTGATTTAAGTCATGGATTATTATTAACCCAAAAGTTTGACGCCCGATATAATTTTAGAATATTCAAATTCAAGTAGTTTAAGTGATTAAGCTGAGGTTGTCTGGTGGCACTGGATTCACCAAATATAAGTGATTTACAAGAAAAGCCTTCCTTGTAAATCACTTACATTTGGTGAATCTAAAACCTGAAATTTTGACTCTATTTGAAAACTTAGGAAATATTTCTACGAAAACGAGCTTTGATGTATAGTAAACTCAATTTTGTAGTACTCTTTCAATTAATATAGAAGAGAATAGAATAGAACAGAATACTCTTTATTATGCACTCCATAAAAATTACAGATATAAATGTTGAAATTTCACATAGGGTGACACAATGGGCGGTCTTATCGCTAAAAGCGATCTTTTACTGACAACCTTTGGGTGGATTAAAGGGAAACGGAGAGGCAATACTTCAGGTAGTCAGTGGTGTACCATTTGGATAAACAATAAATACATACATACATAAAGCATACACTTATCTATATAAATATATCTATATATCCAATAATAAATATGAAGCAATAACAAGGAACTGTATTAAGTATGTAATGATGATTTTAAGGAGAGAGGACATGTTTTTTACCAGAATCTTAAAAGTGGACAAAGATTAAGCACGCCTTATCGACACGGGCAAGGCATTCCATAACGAAGACTTGTCTTAAAAGCTGGTGGAATGCATCGGCAAGCGTCTCTAATCTTAATAAGTTTTCCGATAACCCTTATAGGGTTGAACAGGGGAATAAGAAAACAGTAACATTATGTAACAATATATTGCAGCCATCAATCCGACCTTAACAAAGTACGATAATATCTCTCCAGACAAAGATTTAAATCGTATGAAACATATGTGGTGCGAAAAGTGTGAATACTAAACTCACGCACATTCAAACCTCAATACGAGTATAACAATATGTATATAACATCAATGGTATACACTAACAATTGCGGAGACAAACATTTAAATGGACTGGATGGAATGCACTGGATGCATACGTTTCCATGGCAGAGGAAGGAGGGTGTCAGAGGTGTCATAACGAAACAGAAATGCGACCGTCTTTTGACGCGGTAGGGTGAAGATTTAAAAGATTTAAATCTTTGTCTCCGCAATTGTTAGTGTATAACATTGATGTTATATACACATTGTTTTATTGAGGTTTGAATGTGCTTCAAGGTCTTGTCTTACAGACATATTGTGTTTGAGAATTCTAATTATATTAACTGAAAGAGGTAAAATCTGAGTAATATGTTATGACAAAATTTTACCTAAATTTTAAGGAATGAGATTTTTTTAATTCTAAAATCCAGAAAAACGCTTTGCTAGGTTTACCGTTTGGTAATAGTACTACTAACAAGAGCCAACTGCAGCCATTTTATAAGTCCCATAGTCCCAAAACAACATTCCAACTTCCTTAAATTACAAAGCTTTTAGAAACCACATCAAAATTTCATCAAAGTCATTACATAAAAACACAACGATGAAAATATACTCGAAAACGATCCTAAAATATACTCGAACAAGAATCGCTGTCACGAGTCCAAAACAGGGCGACCATAATCAGCTTTACGACAAAATTTTGATGAAATAATTTACGTTTGACGCGTCAAAACATTCTTAGAAGTTGGTGAGCTGGATGGCTTGATTTTAGTTATAAAGGTTTGGTGACAGTGCGTTCGACTAGCGTTGTAGATGTTGGAGTTTTTGAAATTGGTGTATAGAGCAAGATTTTAGTACCTACTTAATTGTTGTTAAATTTACCTACTTAAATTTTAATAAGGGAAATTTTTAAAACCACGTGAGCTGGCATCGTCGTTTCTAGATTTTTTTTCGTGATTAATTTATTAAATTTAAATCAAGGGTGCCTCCGAAGCGATAATCCGAAGTATCGGCCGAATGTTTCGTTTCTTACGTTATGTGACGTTTCTTGACTTCCAAAGTTTCCTTATTTGACTTTTAATTCTTACCCGACTTCAAGTCACGTTTTTGACTTTGACTTATCTCTTTGACCGTCGTTTTTACTTTCACCGTAGTCAGCCATAGTACCATAGCCGTAGTCAGGAAACGGCCGAACATTCAGCCGATACTTCGGATTTATCTTTGGAGTATCGAGCCGATACTTCGGAGACCCCCTGTACTATATTTTTCAGGTAAGTAGGTCCATAATTAAGTTTGATTAATTATTCCAGTATACGCTTAAGGATCCAGAGGAGTCTCGTTCCTAAATTATAACAGCCGCAAAGGTCAATTGAAGGTTAAGCTATGCTAGCCGCGGTCGGTTCATGGATGGGTGACTATCCATATACCGCGGGGCGAGACCCATGTGTGCCTCAAAAAGCTCAAAAGTGGGTGTGGTAAAAGGCGACTAAGGGACTTACAAGAGAATGGGCAGCAGCGTTCTCTATTCATTTTAACACCATACTGCGATCGCCAACCAGCCTGCCAAGCGTAGCGATTATGGCAGCCCCCCCTTTTGGGGGAGGCCAAATGATAGGTATAAACGTTACTTAGTACGTTTTTAGGCTAAGCGTTGTTCCTTTCACCGGCACTACTATCATTCATACGTGTACCAAATTTCAACTTAATCGGTCCAGTAGATTGGGAGCAAATCAGCTGTGACAGACGGACAGACAGACTGAAAGATGAGTGATCCTATAATGGTTCCGTTTTTCCTTTTGAGGTAGGTACGTAACCCTTAAAACGATTAATAAAAAAAAAAAAAACTTTTTATTTCAGACATATTTGGTCCATAATATTGTAGGTAGTGGAACTAAAACAAACTAAATCGAATTAAATAAAATTAAATTAAAATTAAATCATACTCAAATAAATAAAACTAAATCAAAAATTAATTTAAATATTTGCCGCCCTCTGGGCCCCCGGGCACACGTACTTGTGCTTGAACCCAGTGCCCCAGAAGGGGGCTGTCCAGCTTGTGGCTGAGCACGCTCAGGATGGTGTTTGCGCTCCCACGCGTGCGGAACATCAGCGAAGCGATGCGGCGCCGCAGTACAGTGTGAAAGCCGTCTGTGTGCGCGTGCGCAAACATTGCAGACGCACTACAGCAGCGTGGGAGCCCCACCAGCACCCTGAACGCGTTATTATATTGTATCCGGAGAGCGTTGATGGCCCGCTGCGTGTAGTTGACCCACAGATTGCAGGTGTAGAGAGTTTGGCAGAATGCTTTAAACAGAGTGATCTTTATCCCTAAACTACACCTCGCAAATCTGCGTGCCAACATGTTACAGCGGACCGCCATTAATGGGTAGTGTGAAAGATGAATGAGTGGGAGTGAACACTGAGATGACGACTGCAAAAGCCTATAGAAGAGGATAATTATGCTTTTCTTCTTTTTTTTTTGGGTGGAAATTTATCAAATAACTTCTCCCACTCTGGGCGGAGCGGGAGGGCGTGTCAGACTTTTACTGACTAAAACCCACACGTGTTCCTTCCGTTGCCTGTGTGCCAGGGCCACGATATTCCTTTCGGACAAACTCGCAACCCTGGCAGGCGTTGGCCCCAATGGACCCCGTCAGTTGGTGTTGGAGAAGAAGAATGCTGCGAAGACCTCAAATAAATTGAAACAAGGCCAGGAGGACGATAACATTTGCTTTTATTTTTCTCAGATCCCCGGGAAAATTTCAACGAAATTCCTGGAAGCCGAAGATATTTATGAGTGTCACTTGTCATTCATTATTGGATCGGAGCAGGTCTATTTCTATCCCGTAAAATAGAAATGGGCTTTGTTTCAGTGTTACGTTCTTTTTAACCGACTTCCAAAAAGGAGGAGGTTCTCAATTCGGCTGTATGTTTTTTTTTTTTTTTTTGTATGTTTGTTACGCGATTACTCCGTCAATTATGAACCGATTTTGAAAATTCTTTTTTTGTTTGAAAGGGTATACTCCCGAGGTGGTCCCATTGCCATCAAATCAGAATCTGATGAGGGGATCTCATGGAAATCGAGGGAAACCCTCAAATTTTATATGCAAACCTATAGCGATTTGGGTATTTTTTATAGTAACTCGTGCATTTGCTCTCCGAAAGCACCATTTGGTGAAGTGGAACTGATGATGGAGACCACAGATGGCCACCGGAACAATATAATAATGAGTACCTATTTAACGGGTTGCGATTAAGCAATTTATGCTCGTCACTATGCATATGGTGAGTGGCAATTCTCCTGGTACTTAGCAGGAGAACTCCTCAACAATCAACGTCCCGGCATCGGGAAAAGCAATATTTCGTAAAAGGTGATAAGCAGTTAACATTAGGCTATTGTAACTTAGATAAATTCAAAACTGACCCACTAAAAAGTGAAAAATAAAAACATTTTACAAAAAAATATTAACCAACTACCAAAAATAACACTACAAAGTGAAAAATAACTATAATTTCGGAAGTCGGTGGCAAACAACTCAAATACAGATCCAAAGACACCGAATTCCGAAATTAAAGTTATTTTTCACTTTGTAGTGTTATTTTTGGTAGTCGGTTATTATTTTTTTGTAAAATGTTTTTTTTGTTACTCTATACCGGATGACATTTTTTACCGTCTCGAAAAAAAAAATCTATATTAGGTGAACGAAGTAGAAGCTTTTGGCATACCTAGTTTTTTTTAGGGTTACAAAAAGATCGTAAAATTCACAAACAAAGCCCATTTGTATTTTAAATTTAGATTTAGGGTTGTTTTTTTAGATTTAGTTGACAAAGATAATAATTACAATATTTTTGCGAAAAGCCGGACGGTCCAACGAGTTGCGTTACTACGTTTTCTCAGCCCGTTGATCTATTGACAGGTTCCGGTTTCAAGCGCGACAGATGAGCGTGGGTTCCTGAGTTCGGTCCCCAGGTCAGACCAACTGTAATATGGGACTAATAACCACTAAAATCCTCTGGTTACTTGGAAATTGGAATTATTATTAGGTGTTATTAGTATGCAGTGCAATGCAAACTATCGAAGCTAATTTAATTAAATATGTCAGTGCAACAGCTTAGCTGTATTAGTTTCAATAATTCGTCATAATCAGCCTATAAAATGTTCCCAGTTCTGGGACACAGGCCTTCTCTTGGTGAGGCCGGAACGGGCCGTAATCCACCACGCGGCTCCAGTGCGGGTTGGTAGATGTCACATGTTTTCGAATTTTTGGTTCTAGGACATGCCGGTTTTTCACGATGATCTTCTTCACCGTGTTGAGCGAGTTGTGATGAAATATATTACTCAAAGTAAAGCGCCTCTCTGGGTTCGAATTTACGACCTATAACTCGTAAGCCGCGGCCGTTACCAGTGGGCCACTGCTCAGTTTCAATCATTTAAGACGCAGATATATGCCAGTGACCTAGAGTGGTTAGCTTGCGTGTTCTGTACTGAGCTCACTCAACGTGTCGTACGTTCAGCCAGTACTCGTAATAGGACTCGCTCATCAAGGAGCGCTGCCCCAATTTGACGCATTATTAATTTAGTATACACAAAACAAAAGGTATTTTAATAAAACGCGTATACTAAAAAAAAAAAATTAAATTGTCTTTAAATTGGTGAAGGTTTCAGAAAAATACGCTTGGTAAATTTTGCACCATTCTCAGTTTTTTATCCGCGTTAGACATAACTTTACGAATTAATTGAATTATGTAATATAAATATAATCTAAAATATTCACATAATAAGTTATTGAAAAAATGCTCTAATTTATCATATATTTTTTCAAATCATTAACACTACTCGTTTAGACGAGATCTTCAGTATAAAATAATTAAAAGTCGGTTATCGTCCCCTTAAATAGCTATAACTGTTTATTACGAAAGGAGAAAGCGGAGAAACCCTGCGTCAGCATCGTTACTGCCGATGGACGCCAGTGATGATGCCAAACACGTAGCTAAATTCTGGGCCGAGCCCTCTTAGATTGCAATCGACATTCTAAGCAGAAGAAGGAGAAAGCCTTCAGCTGTAGATAATTTACAGATAATTCAAAAGAAAAGACGAAAATATAGTTACAATGCAACTTATTTTTATCTATCTATAGTTATAATAATAGGACAGGCTTATGGCTAAGTAATAAAGCTGCACGGGTCGAACGATCAGGTAAGCCCGGCCCGTGGTTGGCCCGTGGTTGGCCCGTGGATGGGTGACCATCTTTACATACCAAGATCTCGTTAAGCAGTTGATCCCGGCTGTTAATCGTGGATCTTTGGCAGTCGTTACGGGTTGTCAGAACCCCGAAAGTCTGACAACCAGTCTTACCAAGGGGTATCGTATTTCCCAGTTACTGGGTTGTGGAGGTCAGATACGCAGTCCCTCCATGTAAAATGCTGGTATTCAGCGGCATCTGGTTAGACTGGAAGCCGACACCTTCATAGTTGAGAAAAGGCAATGACATATCATCATAATCATCATTTTAGCCGAAAGACGTCCACTGCTGGACATAGGCCTCCCCCAAATACGGGTGGTAGCCATAATCGCCACGCTTGGCAGGCGGGTTGGCGATCGCAGTGTGGTTTTAAAAACGCATAGAGAACGCTGCTGCCCATTCTTTAGTAAGTCCCTTAGTCGCCTTTTACGACACCCACGGGAAGAAATGGGATGGAGCTATTCTTTACGTCCGGCACCAAACGGACAAACTCTCTCTCACGGCTAGTGTGGGCGACAGCCAACTATCACGGCCAGTTGTGCGAGAGCATTTAGATACTGCCTTTCAAAACTCATGGATTGGTAGAGGCGGCGCTATTCCTTGGCCCGCATGGTCCCCCAGACCTGACGCCTATGGATTTCTACGTTTGGGGACGTGCAAAAGAATTCGTTTACCAGGCAGAGGTGCCCACTAGGGAACTTATTGAACGTATAACCGGCGCGTTTGAAATAATGAGAGAAGAAATGCATACGAAATGTAGGAGGTAATTTCGAACAAGATTTGTAACTTTAGATAATAAAAACATAAAAACTTAGTAAGTCTTTTCTTAACCCCGACTATTGATTTATATTTTGACTACATAATTAATTGTTTTTATGGCATGTAGCATACCCTTAGAAAGGGTATAAGCTAAAAATTATTTTTAAATAAAACTAAGTTCAAAATGGCATTTAGTTTTTTTTATAATGAATTTAGAAGTTGTAATTTTTCACACATTTAAAAACAAAATTGTCTTTGGAAGCAGTTTTTAGTTGTTTTTACAGATCAATTGCATCATCATCTTTATTTTTACCAAAAGAATAACAGCCAAACAACAAATTTTACACAAGAACTGATTTTAAGATATTATAAGAAAAATAAAAATAATTAAGTAAAATTATACATTTTTTCTTCTTAATTTCAACGTGCCGTATTTTGTATTTTCTTGTATAGAATGTGTGTATGTATGTATCTATGCATGTGTGCGAGTATGAGTGTGATATTACATCATCTCAAAATATTTTCCACTTCATAGTAATCCATTTCTAGCTAGTGTATTATACAATTTTTACTTCTGTATCTCCGCTTCCGCTTATTACTAAAACATAACTCTTAACTTCTCTTCAATGACAATTTCATCTCAAGCCTGTCACGGCAGATAACTAAACTTTTGATACCGAACATCAAAGTTTTGATCAAACTTGTGTCATTTGTTAACAATTATGTTCTCGACGAACTATTAAGGCTGCTGTACACGGCGACGACGGCTCGCTTCGAAACTAATAATAATAAGAGAAGTTTAATGTTTAAGTTTACGTTGAGGCTGATGTCAGCCACAACACTTAGTAGATACGTGTTCAGTGACATCAATTTACTATTTAGTATATTGATGTCAGTGCACGCAACATGAGCCTAATACAAAAGGTTCAGGAGTTGCAGGTCAGTAGAGCTCATGCAGTAAATTGGAGCATTAAAAGCCATTGAGAGTGATGCATTAGCGTAATCAACCTATAATGTGTCACTCCTAGGACTCAGGGCTCTCTGTGAGAGGCAGTGGGCCGTAATCCACCACAGCTCATGTCACCATCTGGCCCAATGTCGTATGGCGAATATCGCATGTCTTAAATTTTTAGTTCTAGGACATAATTTACTTCTACATAATCGAATGAGGCTACATAAGTACCTCCTTCAGGGCAACTTGGCCCATTTCGCCCGCTGCTAGAACATTGAAAAAAAGTAAACCATGTTCTTTGGTTCAGTCTTGACATAATCTTGGATTTTCAAATAAATCTTTCCTTCAATCCTCTGTGAACAGCCCTAAGATTGGTTTGTTGGTATATTTGCGGGTGATCGATCATGGCTTACAAACTATTTACATTAAGGCGAGATGAGATGGTTCGTTAGTTGGCCGCGTTCAGAGGAAGCAAGTTTTGAGATGATTTATTTACGATGTTGTTATTGTTTTCATTTTTATAATATAATGTTACACTGAAAAAAATGCAGACTATCTAAGATACATTTTCTCTTAGTTGGCATTAAAATGTTTGGAATCATTATTTATGTATTTACTTTAAACAAGATAGGTTAATTGCCACAACAAATTCATTTTATTTATATCGACCATGTGATACGATTATGTACAGAATATTCACCGGTCTTTGTTACATCATACATGCTTTGTTTGATTTTACTTCTTAACTTTTGTAAATCAAATAATAAGTTAATGGTAACAAGCAACTTGTTAGCATTATATCATTCTTAAACTGGCCGACATTTGAGCTAAATTAAATAACTACCCGTAATTAAACTAATTCATTACTTAGTAAACGGAACTATGATAATTTTACAAAGTTCTCCTACCTTCAGTAGTCAAGGTTAGGCTCGTATGGAGTCAAGATGCGTGATCACATTAAACAAGATTTTTGTTAAAGGAACCACTTTTCTTTTTTTCAGTGTAATAGCGGTAGTATCTTCTGCTCTTTGTGATTACGTCTTTCCTGAACATCACGTTTTTTGGAGGCAAAAAAAATATCAAAAGTCATTTATTCAAACTAAGTTGAGAATCAGCACTTTTCAAACGTCAAATTTACATAAGACAGTCCCCTAACGCCACCACTCTCCGACACCACTTCCTAGTGCTTTAGCTGGGAATAAAAAGTGGCGCAAGAAACTCCCCAGCAGCACAGTTATAAGCACTTGACTCTATACAATAACTTTTAAAATTCTGGTAAAAAACACTTTCGCTCTCCTTAAACATCATCATTCCATACAGTTCCTTGCTCTTGTTTCATATTTGTTATTGTATATGAAGGTATATACATATTTATATAGATAAGTGTATGCTTTATTTGTTTATGGTACTTATATGTAAATGGTACACCACTGACTTCCTGCAGTATTGCAGGTATAATCTTCTTCTCCCTTTAATCCATCCTAAGGTTGTCTGTCTGTAAAAGATCGCTTTTAGCACAAGCCCGCCCATTGCGACACCCTATGTAAAATTACAATCTGAAAATTTTATGGTGTACATAGTAAAGAGTATTCTATTCGAATAACTATGCAAATTTAATTAACATTACGAAACAGAAAAGATTAAATTCAATTATTTGACATTGTCAACTAGCACACGCCAATGTAACAACAAAAACGTTTAACACTACTCAAGCAGAAATAAAAATATCAACAGAAAATACCTAAATAAAAGCCTCCAGGCATAAAGGACGTGCCTGCTTATACGTGCAATGATCTTTTTTTGTTTTGGTTGGGTATTTATCAAATAACTTCTCCTGCTCTAGGCGTGTCAGAGTTTTACTGACTAAAATCCACCCGTGTTGCTTCATTTGCCTGTGCGCCAGAGCCACGATATCCCTGTCGGACAAATTCGCAACCCTGCGGCCTTCACAAGGTCATCGGTCCACCTTGTAGGAGGCCTTCCAACGCTACGTATTCCAGTACGCGGTCGCCACTCCAGACCTTTTGGTCCTATCGGCCAACTGCGAGCAATGCGCCCTGCCCACTGCCATTTAAGTTTGGCAATACTCGGGCTCGCCTGCGGATATTTTCATTTCTGATTCGATCACGTAGGGAAACTTCAAGCTTAGCCCTCTCCATTGCCCTTTAGGTGACTTTTAGCCTTCTAATAAGGCCCATTGTGAGCGACCACAACCAGTGATTGATATAAAATGGCTTGCCGGTGGCATTAAAATAACAGGTAACTATACCATTTTGCTTAAACTGTACCATGACAATAAATTTCTCAGAACCAATTTCCAAGTCACTAGTCTATATTTAAGCTAGACAGAGTTTCCCTGAAAATTAATATTAATGGAGTTCCAGTCACTTACAACGTTGTCTAACTTTGTGTACCTTAATGTGTCTTGCTAGATCAAACTTGGTCGTACTGGTAGTACTAGGTCACAGGTGGAACTATCCTCTGTGGGTCTAGCATGAACGCTCGGAATAAACGTAACGTAAATTAGGACGATTTTAAAATCTATAGTTAGGTACTTAGTATAATTATGTCATAATTATGGTGACGATAGAAGTGACACAGGGGGAGCAATTTGTGAGCTTTTCGCTAATTACTTTCGGACAATCTTTCTAGATGCTTCCTCCGCAAGTCACAGCTGTGATTTGAACGGCAATGTTTCCACCTGTGATTTAAGTGCAATTGAAATTGACATAGCGATCGTTTAAGACATTTCAAATCCCTTGACTTAACCAAATCTGCCGGCCCTGATGCCCCACCTGCTGTGTTCATAGTTAAGTACGCTGAGGAGCTAGCTTCTCCTGTATCACTTTTTTTTAAAAGGTCAATATCTGAAGGTATTGTACCTTCTTTATGGAAATCTGCGTTTAGATCACCCATCCATAAGAAGGGTGCTAAAGACAAAATAGAAAATTATAGACCAATTTCAAAACTCTGTCTGCTAGCTAAAGTATTGGAACGCATAGTTTATAATCAGCTGTACAGCAGTGTGGTATGTAGCTTGAGTCCTCAACAACACGGGTTTCTGAAAGGAAGGTCTACAGTTTCTAAGCTGCTTCTGTTCACAGATTATATTACTGAGCACATGGATAATGGATCCCAGGTCGACACAATTTATACTGATTATAGCAAGGCGTTCGATAGAATCGATCATGACATTCTACTGAAGAAGCTTTTCGGCTTATAAGTAACGTAGGTATATATTTTCATAAAAAAACAAAATTATTTTTCTTTCTTGCTTTCTTTCATATGCAGTTAGTAAAAACCTGTAATTTTGGCATTACAATCAAACACTTAAATTTTATTTATTTGTATAGAAGAAAGTCGCTTTTCGTGTCTGGTGTACCAGCGTTGTTCTTTTATACTACGCAACGGATTTTGATGCGGTTTTCACCATCATTTAGATAATTTATTCCGAAAGATTTAGATTTAGTATAAAACATTAATATTAACCTTACATAATAATTAAGAAATCTCTATGTTTTGCCAAGTCGTAACACCGCGCGAAACAGGAGTGGTTTGCTAGTTGAAAATACTCGTAAATCATACAATATAATTAACATTTCGCATATAGTGCTGAAAGGCGGACAAGGTGGACCGATGACCTTGAAAAGGCCGCAGGATTCCGCTGGATGCGGGAAGCACAGAAACGGTCGAAGTGGCGGTGCTTGGGGGACGCCATGTCCAGCAGTGGACGTCTTTCGGCTGAAATTATGATGATGTACAATATTTACTTAGTTTTAGGAGTTATTTAGGAGCAATTTTTTATTTAATGATGAGAAATAAACAATTTATTTGTGTGCTTGTTGCAAATTTATACCCAAAGGTTGACTCGTAGAAAATGCCTCATGCATTAAGTCCGCCTTTGTACAGATTTTTTGTTACTTGTGCATAAAGTTTTAATAAATATATAAACCAGAGTGTTAGGGTTGGGTCTTATATCAAGTCGCCTGAATTTCAGGCGCTGTGGAGATTCCGACACTGTGGGGGGTGGGTGAAGGGGGTTTATCTTAAGGGCCCCATTTAATTTTGGGCTGCCTAAACTGCGTCGAAATATTTAAAATTATTTTCTTAAAATATTGGTAAATCACTAAAGTTGTCAAAAAATAATAGGCCCGTTTTGGCATTAAAATTGAATCCATTTATCGTGCGTATCGAGTACCGAAACGTATGGTTACTGAAGTCGTGAAGCAACCATACGATTCACGATAAATCGATTCAAGTTAAATGTCAAAACTGGCCTATTATTTTTTGACTACTTTAGTGATTTACCAATATTTTTGACAACTATAACTAATCCTTGAAACGGAACTTAAATTTCACAAAATTAAAAGAAAAATTACGACTCTCATCCCTTCTCTACCCCTCCCGCCCAACCCCCACCCCCCAATTAAGGTGACTTGATAAAAGACGTTACCCAACTGATATACTATAGTTGTTTTTTCGATTCAAAAACGTACGAATTTACGTTACGTTAACGTCTCGCGTTCATGCTAGGACCTCTGGTTATTTAGGACATAAAGAGCTCTATTTCATGTTCCAGTTGAAGCTGTTAACTTGGCTTATTTATAGAAGGAATTTTGGTTGTTTATTTATGAAGTTATAGGGGCAATATTTGGGATTGACTACGTTACAGGTACAGTCAAGAGACAAGGCTTCTACATACCGGGGCGAAATGTCGCGCGACGCGACACGACACAAAGGCACCGCTCATCCCGCGACACGCGGGGCCTTTGTGCCGTGTCGCGTCGCGCGACATGTCGCGCTGATATGTAGAAGCCTATAAGTATGTTAAGCACCTTAAGGTTCATTTTTACGTGCACGTTATTTAATTACCGACTACGTCATTGACAATTTTTTTAATGAAAATAAGAGTTCGAAAAGGTGAAGGCTCCCAGACAGGCGCGGCTGGACAGCGCGACGCGACTCTTGGACAACAATTTCTATAAAAACTTCGTGGAAATAGCTCTACTAGAATCGTGTCGTAGATAAAAGCAATAGTGGCTCATTTAATTAGTCTTTTATGAGTGAGACCTATTCTTCTACTTTATAATAAAAAATAATAATAATCAATTCTTTATTGGCATAAACATGGGTTACAGTTTTTTTTTTAACCCTGAACAGCTTTGAATAATAATATACAAATAAGGGAACATACGACGATGACGATATAAAATTTCTACATTTATTTCTGTAATTTACCTATTTGCTGTACACACGGCTACACATCAACTAAGCATTTCCAGTGTACGCTGACCTCTCATTGTACGGAAATCCTACACAATGCGAGATTAGCTTTTACTGGAAATGTATAGCTTGATTTGTAGTCGTGTGTACGTAATTTACCTATTTGCTGTACACACGGCTACACATCAACTAAGCATTTCCAGTATACGCTGACCTCTCATTGTACGGAAATCCTACACAATGCGAGATTAGCTTATACTGGAAATGTTTTGCTTGATGTGTAGTCGTGTGTGCCTACTTAGTGAGTAACCTTCTAAAAAAAATACGTTATTTGAAACATTCAACTTCTTCATCATCTGCCTGCCTTTTCCCAACTATGTTGGGGTCAGCTCCTCTTACTCTTACCGGATGCAGCTAAATACCAGTATTTTACATGGAGCGGCTGCCTATCTGACTGCCACAAACCAGTTACTGGGTAAGACTGTAACGCCTGTCAAAGATCCACGAATGTCAGTCGGGACTAACAACTTAACGTGTTTTCCGAGGCACGAAGGCGTCTTGGTATGTAAAGATGGTCACCCATCCACGGACCAACCCCAGCAAGCGTAGCTTAACCCGATCGATCGACCTGTGCAGATGTTATTACTTAGCCACAAGCCCTTCTATGAAAAATTCAAAATCTAGTTGCAATTTCATTACAGCGACATTCAATGTAAAAAAAAACAAACATACAGACGAACTGAAAATAAGTTACTTATCATTTACAATTGAGATTTTTTAATTTTAAAGTTAATTTATTATTATTTTTACAGATTTTTTTAATTAAAAATTTCATCATCATTTCAGCCGAAAGACGTCCACTGCTGGACATAGGCCTCCCCCAAAAGGGGGGGTTTGCCATAATCGCCACGCTTGGCAGGTGGGTTGGCGATCGCAGTATGGTGTTAAAATGCATAGAGAACGCTGCTGCCTATTCTCTAGTAAATCCCTTAGTCGCCTTTTAAGACACCCACGGGGAGAAATAGGGTGGTGAATTCTGTTCGTCCGGCATCACACGGATCCTCCGGCATCACACGGATTAAAAATATAACAATATATAATATTAAAATTTAAATAAATTAATAAGAAAGAAAAAAAAAACTATTAATTGATATTATTTGTGGGATAACCTCTTTCTTTTTGCAAGTCGGTTAAAAATATAAATTATATACAATTTATAACAGATGACACTAAGATATATTTCGAACGTTACGGGAACTCCCCCTCTGTTATTTGTATTTGTTTGTAAGTTATCAACGAACTGCCTCTTTGATCTAGCGGTCGCAAGCTCTACAGCTGAGTATGAGATCCTGGGTTCAATTCCCGGGTCGGGCAAAGTGATATTGGGTGTTTCTATATGGAATTTCTCAGTAGCAGCCCGGGGTCTGGATTTGTGAGCGTTTGATGGCAATAGGCTCGCCCCCTATTACATGGGACTTAAATATAACTGGTGAAATGTGGGTGTACTACAGGTACACCTCTACGGCCTCTGCTCAACCCTTCGGGGAAACAAGGCGTGATGTTATTTTATGTTATCGAATGCTCATAGCCTTAGGAGCAAGAGCCGGTCGTGTAAACAGATTAAGTAAACAGTAACTAACTAAGCCTTGTATTGAAGGAATTAGCGAACTTCCTGATATAACATACAGTTGGTCCTTTGGGATTAATAATCGAATAATCATAATTATTATGTTAACAATGTAGTATCTTAATGATTAAATTAAATCGAATACTTTTGTTCATCAAGCTTGTTGGAGTTCATTGCAATAGATTAAGAGCCTATACTACCTCAAATGGCTTAGCATGATCCTCCGTTATGTCGAAAATACTGCAGCATTCATTTTGAAATAAATACATGGTAAAGTTGAAGATTAATGTTAAATACTATGTTTGACGAAAACACGATTCCATAAAATTTTCTTCATAAAAAGTAATCCAAAGTTACCTCCAAACCGAACAATAAACCGCTGGTACGTATTCAAAAAATACATCAAATTAAATAATTCAACTTTGTATATTAACTGAACTAACTATACAGCACGTCTTATGTTATTTTATTTTTTTAATTACCATTATTATCACCGTAAAAAGAAATAAACTAAAATATCGGTGCACTGGAGTCTTCTCCCTGCCACCCTGTCTCGCTTGCTCGCGTGACCGCTAGCTACTCGTGCGAGCGAGATAAAAAGTGATGTGGCGCTGAGGTAGTATAGACCTTTAACAGTTGTACGAACAAACGTACAGTCCACGTTTTAATAGAGTTGTAAGTAGCTAGGTCCCGAACGTATTAAATAATATTTAATAAATTCAGTCCGTCTCTGCCTCTATCATAAAGGCGGTTTTGGACTTCATTCATAGGAATTTAAATTCAAATTTTTCATTGCGAACTAAGTGTACAGATTTTTGAAGATGTTAACAATAGGTAGGTTCTATAACTTAGTTGCTTGTTATGGCAATTAGTTTATAATCTATCGGTTTATTTCCGTTCGATTATAAACTGTCGAAAAATTGTGAACTGCAACAAACCATTTCAACCATTTCTGCATCAGAGACTCAATGAATAGTAAAAACATAAACAATAAGCTGAATGAACACTACATCAACTCGATTATAACTTAACTGTTAATAGCGCGTTGATCAAATCTCAGGTCATGGCATGCTAAGACAGACCCCAGAGGTCTAATTGTGTGCTTTTTTTCAGTGTTGTAACTTGTAATTTATAAAAATAAATAAATAATTTACAAATTTAACGCATTATTTTTCGATAGATTATAATCTATCCATGGGATACCGATAAATTGTGAACTGGTATTAAACTTTCTTGTGACGTAACGCACCATGTGCTAGTACTAAATAGACTGCCTAGCTGCGAGCAACTTGGAAGTAGCGCTCGCCGGTCGCTGCCTCGGCACCGCTAGGTTCGCTCGCTCGGCTCGGTTCAGTTCTAACCTAACCTAACCCATTTCACCCAGGTCACAACTTTTCGTCAGTTTATAATCTAACGGAAATAATACTACGAGATTATAAACTAACGGTTCTCACAATCTTACAGTATCATAATCATAAGGATTAGATGACTTACCTCCATCCAAAGTCTTGGTAGCATAAGTATAAACAGTAGAAGCGGTCCCAGCATCATTTATCGCAGTCACTCTCAGCTGATACCAGTTTGCGGGAGCGAGAGTTCCGACTGCGTATGACGTGGGTATGGACCGAAGTGGTGGAGCCTGGAAGTGGCCTTCTATGTAGCTCCAGCCGAGGTTTAGATCCATAGGCTAAGAAGAAAAAGATTATATTTATTGGTGAATCCGCAGCTGAAGCCCGCGAAACTCATTTAAGTTTTTCTAATTGCAGGTCGGTGTCAGGTTGTATCTTGATCAATTTGATCTTGATCAAAATATGATTCCCGACTATCTATAACAGATATGTATTTACATAATTATAATCAATACATCTCTCTAGCAGCCGAACCCAATAACCTATCTATCACCAGTTTTGGCATACTGGAGATAGAAAAATCTATCTATCGATAGTTTTAACGTCCCAATAATCTATGAGACATTATGGAATCTTACCGGCCCACGCTATCTACTGATGAGAGGGTGTATAAACACCCTCTCATCAGTAGATAGCGTGGGTAGCGTGGTGCACACACACATTTTCATACAAATAGCTATCCGTTGTAGGATCACCTACAACGGATAGCTATTTGTATGAAAATGCCAAAGTATGCGTCCCAATATACGATTTGTTTGACAGGACAGTACTAAAGATCACAGATTGGTCTATTCCCCAAATTGCAGGGATAAACGTAAAGTAGCCAAGTGAAAATGAACTCTTTAGTACATGCAATAATGATCATATTTTTTTTTAATCAATTTAGTCAAGATGAATTTAAGTTATATAAAAAAACAACATTAATTTGAGAGGGATGCGCTAAGGAAGCCCGCGAAATTCAAATTTTAACGGAACGCACGGGAGGGTGAAGTAGAGAAACCTACTTATTGTTTTCGTTAGATAGATAGCCTTTATCAATGATTGTGAGACGCCATCCAAGGATAGATAGAAATAAACTGTCTATCATCAATAGCAATGTGTCTTTCACTGAAAATAGGTTATTGGGTTTGGCCGTAAGTAAGATTTGTTCCATTGAATTACTTTTACATGAATTCATGACGTTGAGGCTCAAATCTAACTTGCAGAGATGTAATAATGATTCTAATGATTATAATTCTGTAAATACATATCTGTAATAGTCGGGAATCATATTTTGGTTTAGTATGAAAATATGAATTTCTGGCTTAAAAATGGGAAAAAAAAGGATAATCAAAAGAAACTGTCCAAGGCCGACCGTCCGTTTTCGTTCCACATTTATGTCTAATGGCCGACTCGCATTAGTTAGTAGCGAGGTAAGTTCGAAAAGTGTAACGTCAAGTTTCTGTCGGGGTGAGGAGGACGCGCGGGGACTCCTGCACTTCGCCGTAAAAATATACGTAGAACGTGTTTCAATTTCTACTACCTTATTTATTTTATACTAGCTGCGCCCCGCGGTTTCGCATGCGTTAAGGCTTCTACATACCAGCGTGACTTGTCGCGCGACGCGACACGGCACAAAGGCCCCGCGTGTCGCGGGACGTGCGGTGCCTTTGTATCGCGTCGCGCGACAAGTCGCCCCGGTATGTAGAAGCCTTGAGTCTCGATCCCGTGGGCATATAGGGATAAAAAGTAGCCTATACAGGGTGTAAGGGACAGCCCTCCGCAAATTAACAGGGTGCATTCAACTCCTTATTTTGAATCATATTCCACTGAAAATTTTCTCAAGAAAATTGTAATTTTTTAATCGTAATTTCAGTTACTATTCCTTTATTTCAATGTAAAATTACATTCTCTGTACGCAGTAGTCCATTATTGTAATTAACACAGCTAAAATAAAATAAACAGCAATGGATGTTGAAATTTTCTAACGAATGACGCCTGAAATCAGCGAGCTCGGCCGTCCACCCCGCCACGACAAATCAGGGTCATTGGATTCCCATAACGTTCCTGAAATAATTTCATGTACCGGTCATCTTAGTACAATATACTGAATTCACCACATCAGTCTGCGGAGGGCTGTCCCTTACCCCCTGTATGTTAATCCAAGATGTCAGCTACCTCCATACAAAATTTTATCAAAATTGGTCCGGCCGTTTTTACGTGAAAGAGTAACAAACACCCATCCATCCATCCATCCATCCATCCATACTTACAAACTTTCGCGTTTATAATATTAGTAGGATAATGATATTGCACTCCAGCGACTTACTGAAAACATATACAAACTAAAATCAACTTACAGTTTTAGCTATTGTGAATTATTTACTAACCGAAGTGCACAGCAATAGCAGAGAACTTAATGATGATAATTATCCTTAACTTACTACTTAACTAATGTAAATGTAAATCAGCCTTAAGTCGCAAATGCAAGTTTGTAACTCAAGACGTAGAAATAAAGTTTTAAGTGCTAAATAATAATAATCAATTCTGTTTAAGAGACACAAGGCTACACAACACATCAAGCTATACATTTCGTGTATAAGCTGATCTCGCATTGTATAGGATTTCCGTACAATGAGAGGTCAGCGTAAAATACCAAATTCCCATTTCGTGTACCAGTTTCACAATTACGATTTTCTATCTCGTTCAATACTCGAGCATCCTATTCAGCATAATTATACCGTTCCCACTGCTGGGACACAGGCCTCCCCTCTGTGAGAGGGAATGAACCACCGCAGTATAGCACACATTTATTAATCTTTAAGAAGTATCACGACTTACTGCTTTATTCTCCGCTCGTTGCCAAAGGTTGGATCCAAGGAGTCGGTAGTCAATTTCCCACCTTGTGACGTCACAACCACTGTCATCCCATCCACTTAGCTGGATGTAGATGTGGGTGGCGTTACTCCAGAGCCAGTCGGTTGAAGGAGGCGATACTGGTGCTGTAGGGAAAGAAAATGGTTAAGGTGGATCCAAAGTGGTAGCGCGAGATCTTCAAAATTCCTTACGTTTTTTGCAATTTGCAGGTCAGTGTCAGATTGTAGTGTCAGTGAGAGATGTGATCATCATCATCATCATTTTAGCCGAAAAACGTCCACGGCTGGACATAGGCTTTCCCCAAAAGGAGGGGGGAGGGTTGCCATAATCGCCACGCTTGACAGGCGGGTTGGCGATCGCAGTATGGTGTTAAAATGCATAGAGAACACTGATGCCCATTCTCTAGTAAGTCCCTTTGTCGTTTTTTACGACACCCATCGGAAGAAATAGGATGATCCTGTTCTTTACGTCCACACGGAACGGTGGTGCGTCACCGTGAGAGATGTATTAATGATTATAATTATTATAAATACATATTATTTATAATAATATTTTGATAAGATACAAACTGAAAATGACCTGCAAATTGAAAAAAACGTATAACAATATTAACCACTGCGGATCCAATTAAAAAAATAGAAAGCTACCGCCAGTTCAAGCTATTTAAAAAAATTAACTATGGTGTTTTTGCCTATTGTTCTCCATAACAAACTACCCTTTGGAAAGGGTAACTAAAATCAATTTTATTTGCTTGTAAGGTTTAAAGGTACTTTTTAATGGCCGAAGTCATGTGGCCTATTTGAAATCATTTATTTCAAATAGGCCACATGACTTCGGCCCAACTTTCCATCGAGCAAGATCGCCGTCAAGAGCTGGCCCAAATCACAATGAAAGAAAAATAAGAAAAAATATAAGTATCTAGAAGTTAAATCCCATGAAAATAACACTTAAGAGCGTTTACAACGTACGGTATTTCATACAAACTTTCAAGTCCTTGTTTTTCGAAATGACTGAACCGATTTTACTGAAACGGAAAAAAAACGCTTAAGCAAGATACAAAGGTCCAAAAAATTAGGTAAGAACATTTTCGAAAAATAGTGTTACAGCCAAATTAGACCGATTTTAAATTTTCCATAGAAACAGAGATTTCCAGTTATCCGTTTATAAATAAGACATTTCGAAAATATTCTTAACAAAATTTTTAGACCTTTGCATCCTGCTTATGCGTATGAAGTTTCATTAATTAAAATCGGTTCAGTCATTTCGAAAAACAAGGGCTTGAAAGTTTATATGAAATGCCGTACGTCGTAAACGCTCTTAGGGGAATTAATGTCTTAGTAGGTATAAGATGACCAGGACTATCCTACAGTCTGGTAATAGCAACTCTTCGAGGTTATTGAATCCCCCTACCAGGAAAAAGTGCCACAAATAGGGTTAGAAAAATAAAGTAATGGTCCTTATTTACGTAGTAGAGAATCACGTATAAACGTTAGTGTTGATGTAGGACCGTATATAAACGGCTCTGTCCTAATTTCTCTGACCAGTCGATTAGCACGTACGGGTATTACGAGTACTCATATGAAGATAGAGAAGAGACTCCAATATAGCAATTTTCATTATTGTAAGTGCGCATAGTTTTTGTATGATAACCTACAGACGATTGGTACCTAGTAAATCATTTATATCACAAGGCACTATTTTACGCTTTAGTGGCGACATTAATTTAATACACGTATACGGTTTCACGTTTTCTTTTTATGAATAGGTATATTTTAATGTTATGACGTTGTACGACGTTGCGGTTGACGTTGGACGTTGTATGGCGTTGGTATGACGTACGACGTCATACGTCAGCGCCGGTTGTCGCTGAAAACCAGCGCTGGGGCTCTGTCTTGCATAGGTTCGCAGTATAATGCTGAGCGATAGCCATTTTGCGTGGATGTGACGCATGTTTCCCCCAACCTTTTCTTATTTTTGTGTTTATGTTCTTTGTTGCGTCATGTTTATCGCAAATAAACGTATTTTCTTTCTTTCTTTCTTCTTCTTTCATTAAACGTTATTATTTATTGACTTATTAACAATTTTCTAAAATAGCATTTTGGAGCAACCTGTTCTTAAAGAGAGGTCATTTGCCGGAGATCGGATCATAACATCGCATCAATGAAATTAAAACGAATAACGTGCAAAGAGTAGGCGAATTGATGGATAGAGAGAGCTTTATTATTTAGTTTGTTTGAAAATTTTAATTTTTCAATGTACGAATTATTTTATCTTAATATATTTGTTATGATTATTGGTCACTACGAGTAGTACCCGTGTGTTAAATTAATGTCGCCATTGTTGCGGCACGTTGTATACTAACAAGAAATTTTAGAGCAGTGATGGCCCAGTGGTAACGACCGCAGCTTACGAGTTGCAGGTCATAGGTTCAAACCCTGTCAGACACTTATTTCATCACCACTGCTCTCAAAACGGTGAAGGAAAAAATCGTGAGGAAACCGGCGTATCCGAAAACCAAACATTCGAAGACATGTGACATGTACCAACCCGCACTGGGCCCGTGTGCTGGATTACGGCCCACTCCCTTTCACAGAGAGGAGGCCTGTGTCCTAGCAGTGTGAACGTTATAGGCTGATTATGCTTCAGAGCACGGATCCCGACGCCAGTGGAGGAGAATTACTACTGAAATTCGTAGCGCCTTCTTCGCCATTCAAAGCCGTAAGTTTCGATATGAAATTTGTGTCGTTGTGCAGCGGGTAAATGGTAATACGCTTGGTTTGTGTGGAAAGAAGAAAGAAGAAGAAGAAAGGAAGAAGTCTCTTAAAAAACTCAAAAAAAAAAAAACTCAAAACATTTATTTCAATTAAACCTATTACAGGCACTTTTGAATTGTGAAAGAGTCGGTCAGTTAGTCAGAAAGTTGAAGCTATTTGCCCATTCCAAAACGTAGATCTCTATGGAGAAGAATAGGCAAGAAACTCCAAGGACACTCTTTTAAAGCAAGATATTACAAAATCCTGGGTACATTATTCTTGTTGCTTCTATATATTATGTGAGAACAATGTAAAAAAAAAAAATGTTTATTTAAAAAACAATTCAAAATATAAGATTAAAAGATTACACATAAGCCCTGGCAGTTCAGAGAAGACCAGTCTCAACTGACGGCGCCCGTTCACGAACATGACGCGTGGATCAGCACCATCCAACTCAACCATTTTGTAGGGAACCGAATGATCCAACACAGGCTTAAGATACAGGCCTCCTAGTTTAAGAGACAGAGTTTATGTTTTGTTTATATAGATTTTTATTTGTACCCTTTTATATTTTGTACAAACAATTATGTATGTTTTTAGTGTATCTACCACTGTGCTCAACCTGTGTCTATGGATTATTTTGGAAAAATAAACATTTATTAAGAAAAAGCAAAAGTGGAAGAAAGAGAGAGTGGTGGGTGGAGTGGAGTGGGTGGTTGGATATGTTAACAATGCCGCCTCTAACAGCGGCCACCGAGGCATCTACGTGCTCTGTGGTTCCTATAGTCCTGAAAATGGAAGCTTATTTTCAATGAGAAACAATAACTATTTATTTTCGGATTCTGAAAGCCTCATTTCGAATCTGGTATGAAATCTCATTCGACCTGTTATGATTGGTTGACCAAAATATCAATAACCAATCATGGAAGATGACGTGTGATTAAGATTGAGCAGATACTTGGTAAATAAAGGTATCTATAACTTCTCATTATTTAACATCCCACGCTATTATTATGGATATAATTCCATATATCGACATGTTTACTTATTTTTAGGGTTCCGTACCTCAAAAGATCACTCGTGTGTCGGTCCGTCTGTCACAGCCGATTTGCTCCGAATCTCATGGACCGATTAAGTTGAAATTTGGTACACATATAGACTTCTGTGACCCAAACACGGATGTGTAACGTAAATAAATGAATTTTGAAGATCAGGGTCACTTTTGGGGGGCAAATCAGAAAAAAAAGAGTTTTTCAATCTGTACCGTGCGACAAATAAAATGAAAGGGCTTGTTGTAAGGATTTCAGATTTTTTTTATAATTTTTAAATAAATAAGTTTTTTAAAATTATTAATGAAAATAGATGAAAATTGACCCCCGAAATCTAAAATCTAATTATCTCCGAAACTACTGAGCCTACAATTATGAAAAAAATACAAAAAATAGTTCTATGATCTTAAAATAACAAAGTAAATCTTGCATCGACTAAACACTACTAAGACAGTGTAACTTTTATTGTTCCAACGTATAGTATGCCACAGAAATTTAATCGCACCGTGTAAATCAGTGTTAAGTTGCATTCAATCTTACGGAATCATAATAACGCAACATTTTGAATGTTAAAAATGCAGACATTGTTATTAAATCAAACCTGTCAAAAACACCTAAAATTTTCTTAAAATTACGAAGGGCCCCTCTGGTCTATGTAAACTAGAGAATGAATGTGACTCACCTCCACCAAGCGTAGTAACATCAATATGAGCCGGAGCTGAAGTCCCAACACTATCAGTAGCGGTCACTCGAACAGAATACTTGGTCCCACACTTCAGACCAGCCAGTGTGTGAGACTGTAGTCCTTGTAGACGATTCTCTCTTGTCACCGGCCATGCTTCTTGCCAGAGACCGTCGTTCTCTCTCCAAGTTAGGTTGTAACCTGGATAGGAGGTAATTTTGTTAATAACTGTAGGAAGAGGTTTAAAAGAAACTTAAGAATTGTTCAAACAGAGTCGGTGGTGGAGAATTTGACAGAAATTATTGTACTATCTGACATAGAACGAAAGTGTGGTTAGTTTTACATAAACTAACCACACTTTCGTTGCTAGGGTTGAAAAAATTGGTTTACTAATTATAAGCATAAAATATATTGTCATAATTTACATTGGCATAACAAAATTCAGCATAATGATCATTACGCATAATATTATTAGGCATAAATGTTTTGCCATAATGCTTGATGCCATAAATACTGCTAGCATAATAATAATGAAGCATAATTTTATAAAGCACTAGCTGCGCCCCGCGGTTTCACCCGCGTCTGTCTCGATCCCGTGGGAATAAGCCACCTTTAACACTTAGGGGTATGAAAAATAGATAGTAGCCGATTCTCAGACCTACTGAATATGCATATAAAATTTCATAAAAATCGGTCAAGCCATTTCGGAGGAGTATGACACGAGAATTTTATATACAAAGAGAATGTTATAAACGCATAATGATATAAACACTTACCGCCATATTACAAAACAAGATTTATATTTTGACATGGCTTAAACCATGGAGCCAGTTTTTGTAATAAGAACGTAACAGTGATTGAAATACCGTTCTTTATACAAAACTGAAAACTTAGTTCGGTACTAAGTTGTCAGTTTTGTGTTTAGGAACTTTACCATTAGTCGGAATAAAGTTCCAAATTCAATAATGGCTCCATTTTTTAAACCTGGGTCTGAAGATAAACCTTGTTTTGTAATAAGGGGTAAGATGTTCTTTGGAATAAAACTAATAAAACCTAATAAATAACTCCTAACGGGAAGTTGTAGACACTATTTCACCTTGATGATGCCTCTCGAGAACAGGTAAGTTTTTCATTTTTACTGTTTACGTTGATATAACTCATACAAAAACAAACATGTTCGCGGCTCATGGGTGGTCCAAGGGCCACCCTCGCCGCACCTTAATCTATTCCCTCAACCTATTTCCCTTAACCTATTTATATTTATGGCTCATGATTATTAGACGAATAAATATTATGGCTTTAAAATTTATGCACCTCCAACTTAAGCCAAAACATAATGACATGATAGTTATGCTAACCTTTACATTATGCCAAAGTATTATTATGCAGCACTATTATTACGCTAATAAAAGTTATGCGAAAACGTTATGCCAAACTATATCATGCCTTAAAATTTTATGCCAACCGGGGTATTACCGAAAAAATTAGGTTCGTCATCAGCCCATAGCAGTCCACAGCTGGACATAAACCTCTCCAGCTGCACACCATTCAGGTTAATTCTCGGCAACTCTTATCCAGCTGCTACCAACCACCCTGCGGAGATCGTCCCTCCACCTAGCCCGAGGGCGTCCTACATTACGTTAGCCGATTCGCAGTCTCTAATCAAGAACAAGTGTACCTCAACGGTCATCCGTTCTACGGTTAATATAAAACAAATAGGTCACCCCCTTACTAATAAACGCTGTTTAAAGTTATTTCATGAATAACGTCAGTGCATTTTTTATGTTTAAGCTTGTCGTAACTTTTAGTAAGGGGGTCAAATTCTTCAAAATAATAATAATATATAAAGTTTTATAGCATCCAGTCTTGGTCTTATTATTTTCAATTTGACGTTTTATGCTTCAAGAACTTGGAAATTGAACAGGGTTTGGAACCAATAATAAAACCGTGCACTTGAAAAAGTTTTAAGATTTTTGTATTCTGTGCTTTTAAGAATATTCAAGACTAAAAGCCTTTTATAGACTTTAGCTTTATTTATCTGTTACTTTCTTTGTGTGTGATAATAATATATGAATGAAATCAGGTAGTAACTTTGGTTGTAAAGTTACAGATTCAGTTCATTTTACGACCAAACACAACTATAAACTCGTGGCAGCTCACGATCTACACGCGAACTACGCATCAAAGACCTGGCGTCATACAAATCCTACATCGGGCAAGTTTACCGGGCGACTGGAATATACAAAGAAGGAATAAGAATATACAAATTACAAGCAACAAGCAAGCAACTAAGCAACAAACCATCTAGATTCTGTTTTCAAAGCAAATTAAATTATGACGCGTATTCGTTCGAAGTTTTTTTTTTGTTTATTTTCGGCCTTCATTGTAGCGGTCCATCATAAAAAACTAACTTGGAGTCTCATTTCCTACGAAATGTATGGGAAAAGTATTTTTGCGATTTCTGACTTTTCTAGTACTCAAACCTCAGTTGGTCCAGTAGAGGCTTTTGATCCTTATAAGAAACAGGATCGATTGGCAAATTTTACTGCTGACTATACATATTTTTCAAAATCTGTGAATGCAAATCATAATTTCTCAAAAAGTTGAGGACAGTCTTTTAAAACCGTTTTCCTGTAGCTACAACGGTTAAGATAGCTGCCCTTACTGCCCCATCTCAAAAATCCAACAACATTCCGACATCAACCGTCGGGCAGTTGTTCACCAGATTCAACACCCGTCTGTCTGAAAATCCTCCCTTTTCTATGAAGGATGAGTGAACTACACCCTATTCCTCATTCCTCTATAAACTCAATTAAAAATACTTACTAGTACCAAATCCCAAGGAGTCGTTTCCATAAGACCTAATTTCGTCCCACTCCACCACAATATAGTCCTTATAAGGAGTTGCTCTCAACGTTGGCGGGTCAGGCAAAGGCAACACTTTGACCGTGAAAACTACTGAGTCAGAACCGTAGAGGTTCTTGGCTAAGCATGTGTAATTCCCGCTTAGTGATTGGTCTATACCTGAAAAGAAACAAAATGTGTTAGTACCTTTTTTTTTTTTTTGGGTGGGAACTTATCAAATAACTTCTCCCGCTCTGGGCGGAGCGGGAGGGCGTGTCAGACTTTTACTGACTAAATCCCACCCGTATTCCTTCATTTGCCTGTGTGCCAGGGGCACGATATCCCTTTCGGACAAACTCGCAACCCTGGCAGGCATTGGCTCTAACGGACCCCGTCAGTTGCAGCTGACAACTCTTTGAGGCGCGCGTGGAATACAACGCGCCGTCGACCCGGGCCTGGTCCTCATCGGACGGTGAGCTACCCATCGGTCACCGTCCGCAAGCCCGCGCCTACGGTGGCCGGAAATCGGCTTGCGACTCCCGACGCCCGGGGCGTCTCCTGCGGCGACTAGGGGCGCGGGGGTGGGAACCTTGCCTCTCCCTCATGCATTCCGCCTCCTCCTTCGCAAGCATTACTGCTACGCAGAAGGAGGTGACGGCCTCCCATGCACTCTCGCTCCGAACCATGGCCCGAACCAGGGCCGGACGCGAGAGATCACCGCCGCCGATTGCCTCCGTGAGGACACGGCGGTGCTCCACCCAAGCCGGGCAGACCTCCACCGTATGCTCCACCGTGTCCTCCGGGCGATCCACACAATGGTGACACCCGGGCGTTTCCTCCCGCTTTATCCTGAACAGGAACCTCCCGAAACAATCATGTCCGGTGAGGACCTATGTCAGGCGGAAGGTGAGGACGCCGTGGCGCCTCTCTAGCTACTCCTCAAAGAGGGGACTTATCGTCACAATTGTGGCGTGCCCAATGCGTTAGTACCTAAGGCCTTGTTTACGGAGACGCGGGGTGTCGCGCATCGAGTTGGGCGGTCCGGCCCGCACTAAATGAGAGTACATGCAGGCGGAGCACGCGGATGGCACCACCGCGTCGCACACAATGTTTATCACGGCGGTGCACGCGGCGTTGCGTTTCTGTTAATTCTCCGTTCAGGGTAAAGCGTAACAATACCCGCGGCGTCGCACGCCCCAGTACGAGCATACGGCGATACGCGCTACTGCGCTGCAGTGATGCCAACCGCGTGCTACGCTACACGCTAGAAGTTCTGCCGCGGCCGCAGCGGCGGACACCACTACTCTTCACACCCCGCGTCTCCATAAACAACATCGTACATTGCCATTATGTTTATGTTTGCGCGTGTGATGACGCGGGCCGCTGCACGCACCGCCTCTGTAAACAGAAAAAACGTCCGACGCGACGCGCAATGCCCCGCGTCTCCGTAAACGAGCACTAAGTCGCAGGCCACGCTGGCGCGACGCGTCTTGCGTCTGCGCTGAGCGGAAAAAATAATAATACGGGTTGAACGGGGGGTGCCATGTTCGCGCGACTGGCGTGCGCGTCGGGCGACTGCGACTGCGAGCAGCGGAGGGAATAGTACGCGGGGGCGAGAGGAGTAAAGACGCTGCGTTTTGCCGCTGTTGTGTGCCACGTTGAAGCGGCCGCATGACACGTGGTTTTTATCGGCTATTATTGGCTTTTGACGTTTTGATTTATAAGTATGTAATTAAAAGGCTTTTGACTGTTTGTTTTGGTTTTATATTATATGTGATTAAAATTTGATTGACTACTCGGGTTATGTTATTTAAATATACATACATAAACTCACGCCTTCTTCCCATGGGGGTAGGCAGAAACTATAGAACGCCACTTGCTACGCTCCTTACATACTCCTTTTGCTTCGCCTACGTTCATACATCTAGTCAAACACGCACGCCGGTTGCGAGTACTACGCACCTGACTTTTCTGAAGAACATCACCAATTTGGTCACTATAATGTCCTTCTAGGGCGTCCCCTCCCGGCGTTTCCACTCACCTCTGCTTTATAAATACCTTTTGTGTACCTTTTGTTATTTAAATATTCCTAGTTTAAACGTGTAGCTGTCGTAGGAAAGGGACATTTTGAGAAAGGGTCATTTCACGAAAGGGACATTTCGGGAAGGGGGCATTTTGGGAAATGGACGTTTCGGGAAAGGGACCTTCTGGGAAATGGACATTATGGGGAGGGGAAATTTCGGACTATTTGAAACCGAGGGACATTTTGGGAAAGGGACATTCTGAGCATGAACGGTCTAGATACTTCATAAGTAATGGGTAGTGTTGGAAAGCATGCAAAGCTTTTTTGTCTTTGTAAACACACTATTATCTTTCCAACTCTGCACGCTCAACCCTATAGCGATTGAGACGGACTTACTCTGTTGTTCTCGGAGTGAATGCACAAGGATTGCATTGTCTGTAATTTTTAATACATAGATGTTGGTATCGATTAAAGTAAGGATAGGCGCATTTAATGTATCGCATTGGGTTATCCAGTAATGGTAGATGTAAGAAGATAAATAAACTTTTAGGTTCATACACAAACCGTAACTCGACTGTTATAACCGACACACACTGCCTCGGAGACCGGGTACAATAAGTTGTCCAATCCGTTGGTAAATCTATTTATAAAGCCTGATTTACACGGTGCGATAGAATTGCTTGTGGCATACCATAAGTTGAAGCAACAATAAAAATTGCACCGTCTAAATAGTGTTTGGAATATGGAAGACATTTTTTGCTTCTATTTGATTGTATGCCACAGCCACGAAAATCTTTTACCAAAAGACAATTTAATATTAATGTTATTTTAAATTGTTGGGCTTTTTCCATCTGGAATTTCTCAGTAGCGGCCCGAAGTCTGGGTTTGTGCCCGCTTGGTGGCAATAGGCCCGCGCCGGTATTACATGGGACTTAAACAAAACTGGCGAAATGCGGATGTACTATAGCTACACCTCTGCATAACCCTTCGAGGATTACAGGCGTTATATTATGTTACCTAAAACCAAACAATGCACAGTCTTAAATGTTGAAATACAATAGACAAGACCATTTTCCATTTAAGTTGATCCCAACATCTTCAAACCCATTTATTTTGAGTGCCATATATTTTCACACGAAGAGTTTTAAACAGACAAACAGTACCCCAAGTGTAAGTTTGCAAGAGAGTAAACGTAACTATTTGGTTGCGTTAAAATTTGACCGATAAATCATAATGCTAAGAGTATAAGAGTGTGAATAAAAATGCAAACGCAAACGAAATAGATACATTTACTCTCTTGCAAACTACACTTGGGGAACAGTACATAAACACGGACGACCACAGATTTAGAGTAGGCTACCACAAGCCGTCTGTCTGATCAAGCGTGCCCCTAAATTTGTGCTGAGCACAAACATCGGGCATTATTGCGACTTCCTATTCCATGTTATATGAAAAAATGTCAACGCACGTCCACTCCTGACGAAGTCTGTTAGCTCACAAATGCTTAGCGATTGAAACGTTTCTGTTTACGTTGAGCACATCACTCACACACAGAAAAATACAAAGAGATATGACATAACAAAAATTTAGTACAAAGGTACTTACTTTTAATCAGCAAACTATCATCTCGATTCCGTGTGAACCTCGGATGATGAGTGATGATATTCTGATTATGATACCACACGGTCCTAGGAGGCGGCGATCCAACACTTCTACACTCTAACAGCAGCGAGTTTCTAACTGCCACAGTTATCTCGCCTCCGAGGGATGCAACTCCGGCCACCACTGAATAAAGAAGTTTTAGTGTTAGAATAAGTTAGTGAAAAGTTGGGCATTGGCTGTGAGGAAAGTGAGTAAAATAGTTGGTTGATATTAGTTTTCTTTCACAACAGAATGTAACTTTTTGTGTATTGGATGTTAGTTATTTAGGTGCCACGAAAATACTCTTTTGGTTTCTTCAAGCCGTGTGCCCGATGGGATTATCTATCGGCAAAAATTAAGAACTTGCATTCAAAGTTTTATTTAACCTGGATGTTTGAACTGGATGTTTAGAAATCCCTCTTTAGATCGAAGCCATAAGATGCGTTGCCGGTCTGTTGCTATGCCTGGGGGCCTAAATGGACGCTTTGGCAGAATCATAATATGATCTGCGTACATTTCATACATCCCGCAATTCATCTGTTTGACAGCTGCTTTTTGACATTACTCTTCAATATAGCAATTCATAATTGGTGGTCCGTTTTACGAGACTCCATACAAAACTGTCAAACAGATAAATTGCGGGATATGAATTGTACGCAGATCATAATTATGATTCTGCCAAAGCGTGCATTTTAGTCCCCCTGAGCGGTGACGCTGCGTCATCCTACATACAAATCTCAGTGACATGCCACACGGTGCGTTACGACAACGTGCAGCGTCGCAACGGACGGTTTTCGATTAAATAAACTAGATAAATTGGATACGAAAGTAAAAACGTTGTTTGCACAGAGAAGATATTTTATTACAACAGAATGCCACAAGTCATTATCAAAAGATACATGTTCGAATATCAATTTGAAATGTTGTTGTCAACTAAACAAAAAATTGAGCCGTCACGGGACGCCTGGCAGATGTGAAACATCGAAATTATTTACACACTACTACATAATATAGACTGTATAGTGGCGACGCGTCGCCACGTGGCATGCGTCGCCCCGCCAGCAATCGGTTTTACGTGCGGCTATAGATGTTTCACATCAAAAGTTCCACAACGGTAAACGGACAAGGAGAACAGAGAGACGAAGCGTGGAATGATGTTACGGTGTGATGCCGAGCGTCGGAGCGGCATTGCAGCGCAGCGCAGTGTTGCTTGTACAGACGGCTACACATCAAGCTATACATTTCCAGTATAAGCTGATCTCGCATTGTGTAGGATTTCCGTACAATGAGAGGTCCGCGTATACTGGAAATTTATAGCTTGATGTGTAGCCGTGTGTACTAAAGACAACTGACCAACACCGAGACGCTGCGACAGCGTCGACGTCGTTGCGTTGCGACACCGTATTGCCCGTGTCATGTGACATGTGGTGCGTTGAAATCATAGCGGTGCGACTACGCTACGCACCGGCAGCGCCCGTGTGGCCTCACTCTTAGTGCTCACTTTCGTTAAATAAGGAACTCTTGTGCAAAATTTAATGCTTCTAGACTCGGGTTTAGGATGTCCGTTGTTTGTCAGTGAATTAAATTTACCGAGTAGATGGAAACCTATTAAGAAGAGTAATGTTTTGATGGGCTTTTCCTTCCTTCCTTGTAATTTAATCGTCTTATCTTGAAGGCTTCTACACATACTGGCGCGACTAGCGACGCGACACAAAGGCACCGCTCGTCGCGCGACACGCGGGCCCATTGTGTCGCGTCGCGTGTCGCGCCGGTATGTCAATAATCAAAATCTCAATTTATTAGTAATAAAATCAATTTTGAGTTAAGCTGGGCTTTGTATCATATTTTATTAAAACAATATTATTTTCTTCAAAAAGCGACGAAAAGGAGCGAAGCAAAAGAAGTATGTAAGGAGCGTATAGCAAGTGGCGTTCTATAGTGTCTGCCTACCCCCATGGGAAGAAGGCGTGAGTTTATGTATGTGTATGTAGGTATATTATTTTCTTGTAATTTAAGGCATACGTTCTATTTACACGATTTCATTGTGTCCAGTGAGCACTAATTTCCACAACAATAAAATATCAACTAATATTTGGCTTTTAAATAAATATACTTTTTAAATGCTTCTTCGAACGTGATTAACAACAGACGTAGGTAGTAAATACAGTTGGTCACCAAGAGATAAAGCCAAAGTTCTTTGTTTTACTCGTATTTCTTTGTTTTTAAATGCTACCCCGAATTCAGCCTTTATTTATCCTGTGTGCGTTTACAAACACAAACATAAAACCGGAAGGGACCTTGTGAAACTACTTGTAGTCGAAACAAATATTTGTCGAGTCGATCGTAAGATAAATACTTCGACCTAGATAACGTCCCGACATAAACAGATACGTGAGATATAGGTTCCGTGTGCTGCCGGACGTAAAGAATAGCTTCACCCCAATTCTTCCCGTGGGTGTCGTAAAAGGCGACTAAGGGACTTACTAGAGAATGGGATAGCCGTTTTGCGTGGATGTGACGCATGTTTCCCCCAACCTTTTCTTATTTTTGTGTTTATGTTCTTTGTTGCGTCATGTTTACCGCAAATAAACGTATTTTCTTTTCTTTTTTTTTTCTCTCTATACATTTTAAAACCATACTGAGATCGCCAACCCGCCTGCCAAGCGTGGCGATTCTGACAACCCCTCCCCCTTTGGGAGAGGTTTATGTCCAGCAGTGGACGTCTTTCGTCTGAAATGATGATGATAAACAGATAAATACATAATGTTATGAAGCTTCTATGTATTATAAATTAAAGACGCTTTTCGTGCCTGCCGGTACCATCGCGTTGTTCTTCTAAACTACCCAACGGATTTTGATGCGGATCATTTAGAGAATTTATTCGGGAAAGTTTATCTGTATAATAATACATTAATATTAAAGTTACATAAATAATAAAGACATCTCGCTGTCTTTTCATGTCATAAAACAGTGCAAAGCAGAGGCGGGTCACTGGTATAACTATAAAATCGGTTGTTTGTCAAAAATATTGTGGCTTAAAAGTACAAATAGTGTAAGTTATGATGGAATATCAACTAAAGTTATTAAATATATAGCTACAAATATCTTAGCTATATCTTAAATTTATGCATTGCTGCAGGCGTCTACCCTGATAGATTAAACACTTCGATCATTAAAGAAAATTATAGAGAATATCTAGAAAACTATCGACCCATTGGCCCAAAAAGGCTTTGGACCTAATAAAACCACAAAGATGGCCATTTATGACTTCTTAGACTTTGTTATCCTACTTCCTACTAACAATATAATAGGAATATAATAAATAAAATAATAACATATAGGCTACTTTTATCCCTATATTCCCACGGGATCGAGACTTACGCGGGTTAAGCCGTGGGGCGCAGCTAGTGGTTAATATTGACAAAAGAATACCACCTGCTCAACTTTATGGATATGAAACAGGCTATTGATTACATTGATCATGATATATTAGTTGGTAAACTCAATGCCTACGGAATAAAAGGTAATGTTTTCTAATTTAATCACACCTCAAACGACGAAACCAATGTACTGAAGTAATTAAAGTGAATGTTCTTACTAAACCTGGAGAAGAAGAAGAAGAAGAAGAAGAAGCCTTTAAGTCCCTACGAAAATTAAAGTACGGTGTTCCACAAGGTCGCATTCTGGGTCCACTGCTATTTATACTATACATTAATAGCCTACGCAACGCCAAAGGCAGACACGTCCGTCACGGTGCGTCCGATCTGCGGCGAGGTGGTAACTTCAAAGGTGCGGTGCGGTTCTCTTTACAAGTTCTCTTTCACTTTGCATTTTGGTATGAAAATGGCTTCGAATCTCAAGACCCACACAGACCGACACCGCACCGTTGGAAGAGCCTTAATGTGCGGTGTATGGCTATCCAAGGTCGTTGGCCGTGCGGGTTGGTCCGCCCGCAATATCGCGCACCATGTGAAGCCGCCATTAAATAACAAATAATACCAAACCATATGCCCAAACACTGTTAGGAACGCGTTATTAGGTACTCAGGTTTGGGGCGTATGATAAGCCCTCTTCTTCATACACATACCTCTTTGCGAAGGAGTATTAGTAACCCTTCTGCTTTCAGGTCCTTCTCCGACTGCAGTACTGGAAGTCACCCACACGTCATACTGTCTTCCTTCGGTCAACCCTTTCAGTTCCAACGTCTGCGACTTTTCGTAAGCTTCTGCAGTGCTTTGGACGTCCACTCTGATTGCTTGGGGGCCGTCATTGCTGGTGGAAAGAGGTTTCATGTAATTTTAGGTTATTGAAGGATCTATCTACATAAATTAACTTTTTAAGCATTATTAGTTATCCGGAAGAGAACCGCAGTTACCAACATAGCCTGCGGAGTAAGCAGGCTGAAGTGGCAGTGGGCTGGCCATGTTTGTCGAAGGACCGATGGCCGGTGGAGCAGACGAGTCCTCGGGATTCACTCAAACTCAAAACATTTATTTCAATTAAACCTATTACAGGCACTTTTGAATTGTCAAAGAGTCGGTCAGTTAGTCAGAAAGTTGAAGCTATTTGCCCATTCCAAAACGTAGATCTCTATGGAGAAGAACAGGCTAGAAACTCCCCAAGAAATCACTTCAGTTTGGATAGACCTTTATCATATGTTTGACGCAAAGCATTGAAATATGAGAATAAATGTGGAAGAATCTCTATTTACTTGTTACCGTAATTATGTTACCCGATATAAAAGCTCCTTCATCGCTTTAAGACTCCAGTGACCTTGAGTGGTTAGCTTGCGTGTTCTGTACTGAGCTCACACAACGCGTCGTACGTTCAGCCAGTAATAGGACTCGCCCATTAAGGATGTCCCCAATTTGACGCATTATTCATTTATTATACACAAAACAAAAGGAATTTTAATAAAATGCGTATACTAAATAATTAAATTATCTTTAAATTAGTGAAGGTTTCAGCAAAATACACTTGGAAGATTTTTTTTTATCCGCGTTAAACATAACTTTACAAATTAATTTCACTATGTAATATAAACATAATCTAAAATACATAAAAACATATTAAATTATTGAGAAAATGCTCTTATTTAACATATATTTTTTTTAAATCATTAACACACTTGTTTATACGTGATTTTCAGTATAAAATCATTAAAAGTCAGTTATCGTCGCCTTAATTTGCGTCGAGTTGGTATTGAAATGATTCGGTGTGCGACGGTCATACATAAGTTTAGGATAGTTAAACCCAAAATTAATCAATTAAGCACAAGCAAAATATGTCAGCTATCATAAATCGTCTAGCTTAAGTTCTTTTGAGGTGAAACCAACTCCGCGCAAACGGCATGACGCAGTCTTAAGAGCCAACTAGTCGCGGGCTCGAACTCATTGTCGGGCGCGGCCAAAAAGCACGTTGTCTCACTTAACATCGTGTCCGACAGAGATAGCACCAGTGATGAGCAGTTAAAAGCTAGTCTACACGCATAACGTCTAGTCGCACGCACATTAACACAGTGCACGACGATTCATACTAAACCGCGCGCGTAAAAATATACGAAAACTCCTTTGGAAGGTGGGGTTTTATGAAAAAACTACTGCATAAATCAATTACGAATAAAGTTTATTATAATCTTCGACAATTGAGCTTTGTCGGAACGAGCTTTGTTTTTGAGATTTTATACTTCTTTTATTACTTATTTACGCCTAAAGTTGCGTTAAAATTAGCAGGAAAAACGAATCTTTGTTGGCTCATAACTTTTTAATGCCTTTGTTTTTTACTATTCTGCTTCTGTAAAGACAAAATTAATAATAAGACAAAACGATATCATGTTTTACTTTAGATGTACAATGTGTAACAGTGGAGTAAAACCCCCCCGAAATTTGTATGGAAAAAGTATCGACTAGTTGCGCCTTAAGACATGCCCCCCCATAATCATCAATTTCAATATTTAATACCTGCCGGGCGTCCCGTGACGGCAACTTTTTTTTTAATTTAGTTGATGAAAAATTATGATTTTTCAAACAGTATAGTAAAGTATTATAACGTTTATTTTAGAATAGAATAGAATACTCTTTATTATGTACACCATAAAAGTTACAGATATAAATGTTTAAATTTTATATAGGGTGACACAATGGGCGGTCTTATCGCTAAAAGCGATCTTTTACAGACAACCTTTGGATGGATTAAAGGGAGCAGGAGAGACAATACTGCAGGTAGTCAGTTGTGTACCATTAACATATACAATAAATACATACATACACAAAGCATACACTTATCTAATAAATATTTACATATAAACCCAAATCTCATCATTTCATTAGCCTAGCCTTTTCCCATTTATGTTGGGGTGAAGCTGAATACCAGTATTTTACATGGAGCGACTGCCTATCTGACCTCCACAACCCAGTTACTGGGTAACACGATACCCCTTGGTAAGACTGGTTGTCAGACTTTCGGGCTTCTGACGACCCGTAACAAATGTCAAAGATCTACAAATGACAGCCGGGACCAACGGCTTAAAGTGTTTTTCGAGGCACGGAGGGGTCTTGGTATGTAACGATGGTCACGTATTCACGGACCAACCGCGGCAAGCGTAGCTTAACCTGATTTATCAACCTGTGCGGCGATTATTACTTAGCCACAAGCCCCTCAAAAAAGCTATGTATAAACGGAAATCTATATAGATATTAAAAAAAATTGCCATCACGGGACGGTTGGCAGATGTGAAACATCGCACTACAAAAACATTTACACACTACTTCATATAGACCGTATAAGTGTATAGTGGCTGATCGCCACGCGGCATGCGTCGCCCCGCCAGGAATCGGTTTTGCGCACGCCTATATAATATAGAATGTTTCACATCAAAAAGCTTTATTTATACCCAAATCTATATGTATATAAAAAGTAATGAGTATGAAGATGAAGGTTATTTTAGAACGAACACACATTAAAGTATTACCTACGACGACGCGACTTATCGAAAAATCGGCGACTTCAGATGAAGATTTTCATTTTTATTTTAAGGTACATACCTAATGCCTTGCAGTATTTGCGTTATTGCATTTTTGTGTCTTGGCACTTCATTTAAATATATTATAAGGTACGGTCGGTTCTTTGCATTATTTGACCCCTCTTACAAAGAAGGAGAGGGCAAAAGGGGTCGGATGATGCAGGTCACTGACTGCACTTACCTAGCTGTAGGCTTACAATAGACAGTATAATGTAGAAGCCTCCCATTCGGCTGTCGAGGTCTCTTCCAACTGACTAGGAGGGTAGTCGACGACTGTGCTAGGAGCTTTATTTCTGCCGGTGCCTCGGGTACTAAAAACAAAAGAAGTGTGAACTTTTGTGTTCGTAGAATAAAATATGGTAGTACAAAAAAGTTTTGTTTTGGTCATTTTTGGCTTGTTTTACGGTTTTCAGATGAGTTTCGGTAATATTATCAGGGCCTAGTCTCGAAGTAATATGTAGCGATCGTTTTATGACGAATTTGGTCGCGAAGTCCTAATGGAGTCTGTAGACGATCAAAATAGCTTGACAAAATTGTGTTTTTTTTCAGGCGTGTAAGTAATTTTGCCTGTCTACATTTTGGGTCCCCATTAGGACTTTGCGACCCAATTCGGTCGTAAAGCGATCGACGTTGGGTGTCGGGTTAGACTTTTACTGCCTAAAACCCACCCGTGTTCTATCAGTTGCCTGTGTGCCAGGGCCACAGTAACCCTTTCAGACAAACTCGCAACCCTGGCAGAAGAGACTGCAGTCCCTGTTACTCAGTTTCAAACAAATTCTCTTACAGTTTTGGAACTATCTGGTAGATAATGGTTATTCGGATATTGAAAAACCTATCGTGAAACTTTTAAGTAAAGTTTTTCGGTCAAACAACGATAGAATTTCCCTGATAGAACAACAGTGATTGCCTAGTGGTGTGACCGTCGGACTGCCAAGTCATAGGTTTCTTTTTGAACCCAAGGCACGGACCTCTGACTTTTAGAATTCATGTGCGTATTGTTTAATTATCACTTGCTTAAAAACGGTGAAGGAAAACATCGTGAGGACACGGCATGGCATGCCTGAGAGATATTTCTCGAAGGCATGTGAAGCCAAGTCAGAAGCCCATGGGCGGTGTAAAAACTCTTTCCCTTATAACTACCGAGTTTTTCTCCCCTATAATGAATAGAAATGATTCGGCTTGATTTAGGTTCGTTTGCACCACAAATAATTAAATGCATTTAGAGCTAAACGAATTTAAAACATCGTCTGTTTCTGTGAATCGTTTAAAGATGACTGAGACGGAATGATTTTTTAAATATGTTTCGAATTTAATGATTTGTGTTACAATTGGACCTAAGAATGTGGCATTATAAATTAGTGTCAAAACATGATCAATGCAGAAAATAATATCTCAGATGATACTTGCAAATAAACAAAAATTTAAAATCAAAATAAATCAAAACACAAAAAAAAAAACGCTTTGTAACTCTCCATTGAGCTACCAAAACTCACCATCTTGCAATGTAGAGCAAACAATAGGAAACGAGTAAGGCCCAAGCCCATAGTTAGAGAACCCGGCCACTTTGACAGTATAGTTAGTGAATTTGTAGAGCCCCTGCAGCCGAAGTTCAGTCACAAGCGACGTAGAGTTCAGCCACTGTCGACCTGTTGGATAGATTTACATAATTATAGAGACGGTGCGGTTCACTAGTGATTGCCTTGTGTAGAGTTTGATGGATACCTGTTTTTGTTTATGGTCAGCGGGTTGGAAGTAATGGGAATAATGTTGGTTTGTTTTGCCTGTTATTTATATACAGACACGGAATGAAAACGTTAAGAACTTTTAGGTCAATTTTTATGTGTACGGGAGCGGGGTTATTATGTAGGTACAGTCCTCAAAATCAAAATATTTTATTTCACATAAGCCTACATGGGCACTTATGAAACGTCAGAAGCTAGGTGCACGATTACAATAATTGGTCGTTTCCTATGGAGAAGAGCCGACAAGAAACTCCACGGTTACTCTTTTAAAAAATAATTGGCTTTTACAATGTTTTTCAAATTACAGTGTTCATAGGTATGAGAGGACAGTATAGGCCCGTCAAAAGTACCAGGTACTTAAAAAAATTGAAAATGGTCTGCAAATCTACAGTCCATTAAGCCTACAACGTCCTCACATTAAAAAAAACAACAATATAAAATATTATTAAAATAATAAAAGATAGAATCTGAAGTTTAAGCATAATCAGCCTATAATGTTCGCACTGCTGGGACTCAGGCGTCCTCTCTCCGAGAGGGAGTGGGCTGTAATCTACCACGCGGGCCCAGTGCGAGTTGGTAGATGTCACATGTCTTTGAATTTTTGGTTCTAGGACATGCCGGTTTCCTTACGATGGTTTCCTTCACCGTTTTGAGAGCAGTAGTGATGAAATTATTTACACAAAGTAAAGCGCCTGGCTGGGTTCGAACCCACGACCTACAACTCGTAAATCGGGCTGTTACCACTGGGCCACCACTGCTCTAGTAAAGGAGCACCTTTAGATATTTTTTCTGTGTAACATGCATGAGTTTTTACTTTTAAAGTTGCGCAATTTTATATTCCACGATTGCGCACGGTGCCCATAATAAAAGAATAATAATTAAAAAAAAAAAAAAACTTTAATTTTGATCTGAATTTTAATTTTAATTTTTATTTTAATTCTATAAGTTTGTGATTTTATTTTATTTTATATTGTATTATTACATGAAAAATTTGCCTATGGATATTTATCTGAAATGATTAATGAAAATGATTTGATTTGATTTGATAATGAAGTATGTGAGAATGATTTCGAGAAAAGGGACGGAAGTGTGTAACAGGTAGTGACGTGTAGCATGGATTAAGTTATTTTTAATAGCATGGACTATGTAAGTGCTTTTGAATAGCATGGAATTAGTGTACTCATGGAATTAATAAGAGGGGCCGGGGAGGGTGTCGAATTTCAACCAGAGTGGGCGACCACTAGTAATAAATAATTATTAGAATAATTTCAGTATTAAGATTTTTAAATTTTGAGGTTAGTTTCTGTCGCTGCCCAGTTGCTTATGTGCTTATTACCAAGGTGAGATGTCAGATGTTACATATCATAAGCGACTGTGTACTGTAAGGCTCGCTCGTTTTGTTACTGTTCTGTCACAACCAACGTAGTTTTGTTACTGTTCTGTCACAACCAACGTAGATTTAATCCATTGTAGATCTGTTGTATAGATTTACATAATGATAGAGACGTGCGGTTCACTAGTAATTGCTTTGTGTAGTGTTTGGTGGAGACCTGTTTTTGTTTGTGGTCAGCGGGTTTTTTTTTTTTTTTCTTTTTCCTTCTGGCTTAGCACGGTTTGTGCATTTAGCCAATGTCAAGTTTTAGTTCTTGTTTAAAATATTGATGAAATGAATTATAAATGCATGATGATGATATCCCCGCCCACTCCCCTTGAGTTTCAGTAAAGATGTGGCACTTTACTGAGTCCTCACGCGGACTTCTTGAGAGAACTTGAAGCGAAGTTGCACTGTTTGGTTTCATTTGCCTACACTAATGCACGTTCACAAACACTTAATGGTTAATAATCCACCATTATTACACATTAATATTCGGCTAAACACTAATTTTGGAAAATTAAACAAACTGCTGAACATGACGCTTCACTTTCCCGCCAAGAAGTCCGGTCAGCGGGTTGGAAGTAATGGTAATAATTTTAAGAGAGTGGGTTTGTTGGTTACAGTTGCGGAATGAAAAGGTTGTTTTTTTATTTATAATTTTTTTTTGTAAATTACTTGAAATTGTGAGTTAAAAAAAATGACACCAAAATGTACACTTAGTTTGCAAATAAATCCTTGACATTGACTTTAATATTTTTTTTTTGTTTTGTTGTCATTGATTTCGATAACCATCACGTCTATTAAGTTCCGCTAGTTAATTTAAATTTGACCCTCTATATTTAATGGCTACTACTACCCATACTTTTTTACAATATGAGAATGAATACTATAAAATACAGTATTTGTATACGAGAACAGTTAAAAGTAACTAAAGGTTTTGTATTTCAGCGTAAGTAGTGTTCAAGAATATAAATATTCAAAGAGAGTATTATTTGAGTGTCTTAATATGATTTCATGTTTGAAAACAAAGAGTAGAGATACAACGAGAATTGTTGGACACAGCAGCCCTTTATATGGTAAATATCATCGTCATCATCATTTCAGCCGAAAGACGTCCACTGCTGGATATAGGCCTCCTCCAAAGGGGGGGGGGGGTTCGCCATTATCACCACGCTTGGCAGGCGGGTTGGCGATCGCAGTATAGTGTTAAAATGCATAAAGAACGCTGCTGCCCATTCTCCAGTAAGTCCTTTAGTCGCTTTTTACGACACCCACGGGAAGAAATGGGATGATGCTATTCTTTACGTCCGGTACCACACAGACAATACATAGACAATGATAAATATATGTATATCTAAATATAACAAACATGTGTAATCTTTTAATTTTGTATTGTTTTTTAAATAAGTAATTTAAGTTTTTACATTGTTCTCACATATAGCAGCAACAAGAATAATGTACCCAGGAATTTGTAATATATTGATTTAAAAGAGTGTCCTCGGAGTTTCTTGCCTGTTCTTCTCCATAGAGATCTACGTTTTGGAATGGGCAAATAGCTTCAACTTTCTGACTACCTGACCGACTCTTTGACAATTCAAAAGTGCCTGTAATAGGTTTAATTGAAATAAATGTTTTGAGTTTGAGTTTTGAGTTTGTGAGTGTTAGTAGTAGTAGTGTTCCTTACACACACGTATTAACATCGCATTTTTATAAATAAAATATGTATATTTTCTAAGTTGTATGATGGCAAGTGGCAACACAGAAACTTCACTTATTTTAGAGATCCTTAAGTAAGGAACAAGCTCTGTTTTCTGTACAGAGTAGGTCCGCATACTTACATTCACTAGGGTCTCCTGAAAGGATAAGTGAATTAGGTAGACTGATTATTGCAGCGTTGGGGTTGTTAGCTAGTGGCGGGTGGGTGATTATATTTCAGATCGCCGTTCATAAAATCAGAATCAAGACTTCGCTTAACAGGTAAGCTCGTTTGATTCCCAGTTTCCCAACAGCAAAATACCACACTCAATAGCTAAAAATACAGATAATATTTGATGGATCAATTCTTACCCTGAGCAGCATATAACACGGTATATCCAATCAGCGCCCCAGCCTGTTTATGCGGCGGTATCGGCTGCCAGCTGACGCGCAGTGCTGTTGAGGTCACACCGCCACATTCTACTGAAGATGGCCCCTCTTCAGGAGCTAAGATGAAACAAAAGACGACCTTAGTACATATTTAACACCTTTGGCGTCATGTGTACCTTTTTACCCGACTGCGGCGAAGCCAAAAAAGGAGGGTTATGTGTTTGACCAGTATGTATGTATGTATGTACCTATGTATGTTTGTATGTCTGTCCCTATGTTCCCTCGTAACTACTAAACGGCTGAACCGATTTTGATGCATGATATATCGTTCGATTCGTCTTTACGCGAGTGTCAGAAGTATAATAAAATTATTAAAAATCAAAATAATGGGTTTTTGGCGCCCAAAAGAGTGTCTTAGAAAAAAAAATATCTCCCATGCCTATCGAGTGGGATATCAAATGGATGGGTTTTGAAAGGTGATTACAAAAATATATACTTATTATAATGTATGTTTAAAAGTAATTTAAATGAGATATTATAAAAAAACCCGAACTTTTGGAGTGAGTGAGTGTATAAATTAATAAGTACTATAAACAATCTCATGCAGTCGGAGGCATCTTCCTAACAATAACGACCGACTGCATGAGATTGTTTTTACGCAGTCGGGTTTTTTATTTTTTAAATTAACTTTTTTTTTGGCACAGGGTCTGGAACATTGTGTATCCAAAAGTATACACATCTTTCGACTTAGTAAAAGTGCTGTGTCTCTTTTAGGCACACGTTTTCTATACATTTATTATGCAAAAATGAAAGCCCTGGCCTGTCTCATTTTTTCGGTATAAATAGTCTGGAAGTCGGGCCCCGTGAATCTAAATGACACATGGATTAAAATCCAGTAAAAAAAAAAGGAAAAGAAGGAGGATGACAAAGGAAGAGTTGAGTTGAATGGTGCTAATCCATGCGTCATGTTCGTGAACGGGCGCCATCAGTAGGGACTGGTCATCTCTTAGCGGCCTTGGCTTATTTTAATTTAATTTTTGAATTGATTTTTTTTTAAATCTTTTTGTTACGGACGCTTTTGACGTTTTGCATCGTTCTCACATGTTTAATTTCAACACGAATGATGTAACCAATATTTTGTAACCGTATGTTAATTTAAATGAGTGTCCGTGGAGTTTCTTGCCCGTTCTTCTCCATAGGTACCTACTAAGCTTTGGAATGGGCAACTAGCTTCATCTTTATGACTGATTGACCCCTTGACAATTCAAAAGTGCCTGTAATTGGTTTATTTGAAATAAATGCTTTGAGTTTGAGTTAGAGAAATACAATTATTATGTCGGTTTTAAACACATCCGAACAATAAAACAAAATTTGCAAAAATTCAAAAACGACCACATTGGGTCAGGCGCTAAGGGTGTTAAATAGTTGGGTGCTATATTCGTTTATCTCGTGGCTAATATTACTTTACTTTAAGTAATAACAGCCTCGTGGATCGATCCATTAGGTTTGGAGGCAACTATGTTGGGGTCAGCTTCCAGTCTATCCAGATGCAGCAAAATACCAGTATTTTAGATGGAGCGACTGCCTATCTGACCACCACAACCCAGTTACTGGGTAATATGGTACCCCTTGATAAGACTGGTAGTCAGACTTTCGGGCTTCTGACGACCCGTAACGACTGTCAAAGATCCATGAATGACAGGCGGGATCAACGGCTTAACGTGCTTTGCGAGGCACGGAGAGGTCTTGGTATGTAATAAAACCAAATAATTAAAAAAATTAAAAACACGCCTGCCATATCAAAAAGTGAACTAAAAAATTAAAAACAAGTTACATGATTTTAGTGTTGAATGGCCACAAGGTAGGTACTAAATAGATTATAATATTTAATGTGCAATTAAAACGCCATTGTGCCCAAAAGTGGAAAACTGAAAATCAATCTCAATCAATTTTTAATTTTTTAGTTCACTTTTTGGTATGGCAGGCGTGTTTTTTAATTTTGTTAAGTATGTGTCTTTTATTTTATACCTTTTAGTGATAAAACAATATTTTTGAAAACGCACAATGTGCCACGAAAGATAACTTAAATTTTTTTGGAACGCGAAATTATTTTTCTTATGGCATGATGATGATGATGACACGACGTGGAAACGGATAAGACAATTTTTTTCTATGGGTTATTGAATACTACCGTTATATTTATTTAATTTTTTTGTTATTAGAGAACGAATGCATATTGAATACTACTGTTATATATTTTTGTTATGTACTAAGCAAGCTCTAGACGATGATAGTAAAATAATAATAATTATATTATTAGCGTTTTCATGAACCATGGCTCCCCCTTTATATATTTTTTTATATTCTCTAGTCTATGTTACCCGGAATAGTTAAACGCTTCTAACAATACCACATATATTAAAATCAGTTAAGCCGTTTAGAAGTTATGGTGGAATAAAGAAACTCACATACGTACATGAACCCTGAAACCATAACACTGTTTTTTTGGGCAGTCGTGTAAAAATGGTCAACCCATCCACGGACCAACTGCGACAAGCATAGCTTAAGCTGATCGATCAACCCGTGATGCTGTTGTTATTTAACCACAAGTTAAAACCAATGATTATGGGTTTAATAATACAATTAAAACAATGAAGTCATCACATCATACTACCTCCTTCATTAAAATAATCATACATTCAAAATACAAAATCAAAAGTCATTTATTCATACTAGGCTGAGAATCAACAATTTTTGAACGTCAAAATTACATAAGACAGTCCCCTAAAAACGGGCGAACTTTACCATTTCCTTGTGCTTTAGCTGGGAAGAAAAAGTGGCGCTACGAACTCCCCAGCAGCACAGCTTTATGTTCAGTTAGAACAACTTGATTCTTTAAAATAGTATGTAAAATAATTTACATTTCGCAACACAAAACATTAAATTAAATTATTTGCCATAATTATGTTAGCTAGCACACGCCATTATACCAACAAAAAAAAACAAAAAAAAACTCAAACTCAAAGCATTTATTTCAATTAACCCAATTACAGGCACTTTTGAATTGTCAAAGAGTCGGTCAGTCAGAAAGTTGAAGCTATTTGCCCATTCCAAAACGTAGATAGATCTCTATGGAGAAGAATAGGCAAAAAACACCAAGGACACTCTTTTACATCAAGATATTACAAAATCCTGGGTACATTATTCTTGTCGCTTCTATATGTGAGAACTATGTAAAAAAATAAATTATTTAAAAACAATACAAATATAAAAGATTACAAATAAGCCCTGGCAGATAGGAGATAACTGACGACGCACGTTCACGAACATGACGCGTGGATCAGAACCATCCAGCTCAACCATTTTATAGGGAACCGAATGATCCAACACACGCGCCACCATCAGCGAGACATTTATCGAAAACTATACTCAAGCAGAAATATAAAACTAAAAAACGTAAACAGAACTTAATATCTAAATAAAAGCCTCGTAAAGGGCGTGCTCTGGCGTGCATTAGTAATAAAAATGAAACAAAACAATTAGAAACGCAGGAGCGTCTTCCATTTTGTTTCTCAACTCAAACACTTGTATGAAAACACAGGCATAAGTTACCAGTTAAACAAAATACAGTAATGGTAATTAGAGAAAAGTTGATGTACAAACAAGGAGTTTAAAAATATTATGAATAAACGATCTAATAAATAAGGATCCGACTTTAAATGATTTTATACTGAAGATCACGTCTAAACGAGTGTTAGTTAACACTACTCATTTAGACGTGATCTTCTATGCTATAATTTATCATATATTTTTTTCAAATCATTAACATGATTTGAAAAAAAAAATATCATAAATTAGAGCATTTTCTCAATAACTTCCCTATATATGAATATATCATTGTCCTTTCAAAATATGTATTTGGGAACATAGATATTCAGTAATCCAATCGAAATAAATACACACTACCTTAAGAATATGTTTGATTTACAAATTATTTTGGTATTACGTTTGTATGAACTACGCATGCTACTTACATGCACATGCCCCTTAACACTATCAAAAATATTGCACGCCCTATGAGGACATAATTATATGAGGACATAATTATAGTGACCTAATTAGTGAAGTTCTTAAAAATGGTTAGGTGCGTAGTATTCGCAACCGGCGGGCGGCGGCGTGCGTGTATGACCAGATGTATGAACGTAGGCGAAGCAAAAGGAGTATGTAAGGAGCGTAGCAGCTGTCGTTCTATAGTTTCTGCCTACCCCCATGGGAAGAAGGCGTGAGTTTATGTATGTACCTATGTTAAAATATTGCTGATGAATTTGATATCAATTATCAAATGACTGGAGAACCTTAAACATATATAAGTATCTCCTACATTGAAATGACCATACATTCAAAATACATACATCCATAAACACACGCCTTCTTCCAATGGGGTAGGCAGTAACTATAGAACGCCACCTTACTACTCCACCATAATTGTTTATGCAAATAAGATTAATAATATTCAACGATAGATTTTTGAAGTTGGTGTCGCAATACTATGGATGGCTTAACATTACTGTTTGGAGAGAAATTGGGCGATAAAAACGACGATCTATGTACCTACCGGTATGGTGACAAGCGACACGCGCGTAAGCGCCTAGGTACTTACGAACTAATTGGAATTTTACAAATACATAATTATTGCACTGATTCGACTACAGTTGCACAATTGCAATATATATGAAAACGCCGGCAGGGGACGCCCTAGGAGGACATATAGTGTATGCCTTCCTAGGGCGTCCCCTCCCGGCGTTTCCACTCATCATAACACAACAAAAATACATTCACACATTCATTCAAATTACGATAGTAATTATTTAAAACAAATTACTAACTACACAAACCAGAATACAGGAGCGCCTTCCATTTTGTTCCTCAACTCATACATAAACAGAACGTCTTAAGTTAGCAGTTAAACAAAACACAGTAATGATAATTTGAGAAAACTTTTCGTTTATGCAAGGAGTTTCAAGTCAAACATTCCGTAAATTATAGCACTTGAACCAAATGTATGGAACTGTTAACGAAGTTTGCTGTAGTAAAAGCCGTAGCGTTTTCTAGAATATTGTCTAGTTTGCAGATTTTATACCGGTGTTAATTTGCTTGGAAAGATACGGGTTTTTTTTATTGGGCTGTCAGGGAACTTGATTGGGCAGATTCTTAGCCATTTCAGAGTGTTATCCATTTCATAGGTGTGACTAAGAATGACAGCCGTGTTTTCAGTGATAATTATTATTTAGTATTTTATTTATTGCAAAATGGACCCGCGTTTGACCTCAATAACGGTCTATTTAAGTTTATGGTTTTGCTTGTCTATGTTCCCTAACTTTACCTGGTTTTATTTGTCATGTTGTCTATTCTATGTTATCATAAATTCCTTTTCTATTATAAATTATCTACATTAAATTCAATTTATAATGTTTCAGAATCTTAATACCCCTAATTTTGTGTTCTTGTGAAGTTTAAGAAACCTCTTTTCCTAAAACTTGTTTACAGTCAGATTATAGCAAACTTCTGAACTTACGAACACGTAGGTTTCTTTAGTACTTACTTCAAATTCCACGCAAAATACTTAGAAATCACAAGCCTCAAACTTCATCCTATTTCATATCGATAACAAAAATAAACGTATAAAATAAAGTTTAAATTGGCTGACATTTTACAGCGAAAGTTTCTTATAAAGCCTTGAAAGTATGAAGAAGGAGGCGTAGTCTAAAACAGTTATCAACTTTTCTCCTTAAACAAAGTAGGTAGTCTTTATACGAGCGAAGAAAAACCTCAAGTTTTAGTGAACGAAGTATTCTGACAAGCATTATGAGTTGACATTATGAGCTTTTTGAGATTTTCTTCTAAAAACAATTATTTTGGATGAAAATAAGTAGTATTTTGGAACACTACATGACGCTGGCAGTTAAGTCGGAATCGGCTCAGTAACAAAAAGAAAAAAATAAAGAAAGTGTAATAGAATTAAAAAAAAATACTGTGAAGTAAGATTATTTAAGGTAGAAATGTTACGAAAGGATGAAGACTGACCAGTTATTTTAGAAAGAAAATACAGTAACTATTAAGGAACCCTGTTATGGCATTTGCGTATGATATATTACTTTAGCTTTTGCCCACGGTTCGCCCGTGTGGAACTCGGAAATTATGCTACAGAAACGTACAACCGGGATAAAAATTATAATATTGTATGTTCTACCCCGGGTGATAAAATGTGTTCAAAATTTCATCGAAATCTGTTCAGTCGTTAAGGCGTGAAAAAGGACAGGCAATCAGAGTTACTTTCGCAATTATAAAATTTCTAGCTGTTACCCGCAAAATCGACTTCGATCCAGGACGAAAAGTATATCGTTCTATAAGTCAGGTCTACCCATGTGCAAAATTTTATACAAATCCGTTCAGCCGGTTTAGTGTGAAAGCGTTACAAACAAACAAACTCACTTTCGAATTTATAATGTTTTTATATTTATAAACTTAAGTAAAATTACGTTATATATCCTTATTAAATTAGGGTAAGGACAGAAAGAAGATGATGATATAGAATTTGTAGAAACAATACAACTTTGAATCCATGCATACAAAATAAAGGAAGTTATAAATTAACCAATGTCTCCAAAGCGTCTTATAACAAAAGCATGAAAGGTAAAGAGTAATTATAACAATAACATAAAAGTTACTAGAATGCTAACGAAGACGATAAAGGTTTACGAGACGAAGTTTGTTCTGCTAAACTTTCGGCAATTTACATAGTTGATGTTAGATATAATTCTGGAGTAACTCCCAACGAACGGTGTGATAATGGTCTTCGAGATGGTAGCTTATCAGATACTGACTAATTTGGAGATTTAGGCATCAAAATTATAGGATGAAAATGGTTTTGGGGAGGTTGAAAGAGTTTTCGAAATAGATTGTAATGAAAAATAATGTAGGATTGAGAGGCCCACCAAAGTACTTTAAGAGAAGTGAAACAAGGGAAGACGTGGTTAGATAATGTCAAGGATGATTAGGGAAAAAAAAAATTAAATACTGTGAGGATGAATCAAAAAATAAATAAATAAATAAAAAAATTTAATTGTCAAGCATTAAGTCCCATAGGGTGTTAGTATTACATCAACTTAAAAACTATATTAGTAACATGCAGGAATACTAAAAGGAAAGAAAAAGAAAATCACAATCACAGGAATGTTTAACAAGCTTTGTTGCCAACATGTAGCTTGGTAAACCTCCCCAATGTAGGCCCATCCAGCCTTTCTGCAAACGCCCTCAGAATGCAGTATGATGAGAATTGTTAAGTAAATTTTATATATCATCAGAAATCATTTATTTTGATCAAATAAATCATCGTGTTCAAAAGAAAACACAACAGACGCGTACAATTATTGTAGCTGTCGAACTTCTTAATGAGAATTGCCTCTAAACTAAAAAGAAAACGAGAAAAAATTATCCGGAAGGGACAAATGAAGACTAATTGATCCTAACGGGATAAGATGTAACACAAACTTAATCAGAGTTACAGGCTCCGAAGTTTTACCGAGGTACAAACAGGGAATAGGATTATTGAGCAGATTGATACACTTGGTCAATTTGCCGTGTCAGAGTAATTTCATACGACTGACAGAGAGTTACAGTTCGATCTGCCTAGCCTTGTCCCAACTATATTGGGGTCAGCTTCCAGTCTAACCGGATGAAGCTGAATTCCAGTATTTTACATGGAGCGACTGCCTATCTGACCTCCACAACCCAGTTACTAAGTAATAAGATACCCCTTGGTAAGACTGGTTGTCAGACTTTCGGGCATCTGACGACCCGTAATGACTGTCGAAGATCCACGAATGGCAGCCGGGACCAACGTCTTTACGTGCTTTCTGAGGCACGAAGGAGTCTCGGTATGTAAAGATGGTCACCCATCCACGGACCAACCCCGGTAAGGACAGCTTAACCTGATGGATCGACCCGTGCGGCTGTTATTACTTAGCCACAAGTTGTGATTTGAAATAACGAATAATTTAAGACGCAGTTGTATGCTAGTGACCTTGAGTGGTTAGCTTGCGTGTTCTGAACTGAGCTTACGCAACGCGTCGTACGTTCAGCCAGTAATAGGACTCGCTCATCAAGGAGCGCAGTCTCCAATTAGACGCATTATTATTTTTTATACACAAAAAAAGGTATTTTAATAAAACGCGTATACTAAAAGATCAATAATTAAATTGTCTTTAAATTGGTGAAGGTTCCAGAAAAATACGCTTGGTAGATTTTGCGCCATTCTCAGTTTTTTATCCGCGTTAGACATAACTTTACAAATTAATTTCACTATGTAATATAAACATAATCTAAAATATTCACATAATAACTTATTGAGAAAATACTCTAATTTCAAATATATTTTTTTTAAATCATTAACACTACTCGTTTAGACGTGATCTTCAGTATAAAATCATTAAAAGTCGGTTATCGTCTCCTTAAGTTGATAGTCAATTTGCTTATCATTATTTGTCTTTATACTTACGTCCCATAAAGTTGTTTACTTTTCCTACTACTACTGGTGTATATTCTATTTTTATTTAGGAGGATGTTGTGTTTAGCTACTATTGTGAACGGACGTACCAATCGCGCGCGCGTGCTCTAGTTAAGAGATATTGCAGACGCATCACAACATCGTCGTCGCGGTGTACGTCGATCTATCGGGGCCACCACGATGACCCAGTTACAAGTGCGGAAATCGTCATGAAGTGTTTATCATAATTGTTTAGGTATCACGCTCGGCCCTAAAACTAAATAATGGCTGCAAAACAGTCTATTAAAATAAAAACAGACCTGGAAAAGCAGTTGTATGACTGTTACATCCAGGAAAAAACGGACAGAGAAAACCTGCGGCAAATGGTACGTCAATTGAACGGCCACATACAAAGCATGCAGGAACAAGTACAAGATCTTCAAGGACAATTAAAATGCTTAAAGGCACACGAATAAGAAGAACCCTCAGATAAACAGGTCAGTGAGACCATAACTCCGGCTCATCCTACCAAAAGTGACGTTGAGTACTGCACGGATGAGGATGAACTCGCTAAAGAGACTGGGTGGATTAGGGCGAAAAACAGGAAGAAAAGGCAATTGAACACCTCCCTCACTCCACCACCACTACAACAAGCTAGAGCTACCGCTCAACAGCAGCAACTTAACAACAAAGAGAAGGCAACCATAAAAAAAATTCTAGCACCGCCTCCAATCGTAGTAGACGGTGTTAAAAATTATCAAACTTTCTACGACTTTTTGACTGAATCGCAGTCAGTAGAAACATTTACCGCCAAAATGTTAAGCGGTAATAGCGTGAAAATAAATGACAAATCTGAAGAGTCCTACAGAGTGATTGCTAGACGCTTAACAGAAAATAACTGTTTATGGCATTCATACGAGGATAAGCAGACCAGGCCAATAAGAGTGGTGGCGAAAAAATTGCATTCTTCCTGCCTACCGGATCGGATTAAAGATGATTTAACGTCGCAAGGATTTCAGATAGAAAACGTAATTAACAAGTTAAGCTGGAGAACAAAAGAACCGCTGAACTTGTTTATATTATCGTTCAAAAATGACGAAGATGTTAGTAAAATATACGGCATTAAAAATATTCTAGGGTGTAAAGTTGAAATAAACCCGCTTAAAACATCAAAAATAATACCGCAGTGTAAGAGATGCCAGGCTTATGGTCATACCCAAAAGTATTGCGCTAAAGAGCCAAGGTGTGTTAAATGTACAGGTAAACACCTCACAGCTGACTGCAACAAACCTGTACAAGATAAACCTAAGTGTGTCCACTGTGGCTTACCTCACCCAGCCAACTACAGAGGGTGTTTAGTTGCCAAGGAGATGCAAATGATTAAGAATAAAAACTCTAAACATAATCCACCAAACAACCCTACCGTTAAGCAAGTTGTTGGAAACACCAACAAACAGATAACAAAACAAAGTCCACTGTTTGCGCAGACAACCGGGATAATTGGACATACATCTAAAAGTGCCTCGTATGCACAAGCGGTAAAACCAAGTACACAACCATCAAGTCTTGAGGACAAGCTCAACCAGATCTTGAAGTGCATATCCTCTTTTGACAAGAGACTAGAGAAATTAGAATCAAGGAATACAAAAATCAATCATGAATAACACACTAAAAATAATGGCGTGGAATTCTAACGGGCTGCTGCAACACCAACATGAGTTGCAAGTAGTCCTAGACACAGAAAATATTGATGTGTGCTTGATCTCTGAAACGCATTTCACTAAACAGTCTTTTGTTAAGTTTAGAGGCTATAAGGTTTATCACTCGCTGCACCCTAACAACACGGCCCGAGGAGGTAGTGCGGTTATTATTAAAGAAAATATCTGTCATCACGAACAGTGTAAATATGAGGAGCCAGACACGCAAGCTGTGGCGATATCGGTTAAAACGACAAAATTTAATGTTACAGTAGCGGCCGTATACTGTCCTCCAAGACACACGATAAACAATGAACAATATATACACTTCTTCAGACTCCTTGGACAGAGATTTATTTTAGGCGGTGACTTTAATGCTAAGAACACTCATTGGGGATCGAGATTAACTTCAACTAAGGGAAGACAGCTACTACGTGCAGTGAAAGACATGCGCTGTAAGGTCATAAGTACTGGAAAACCTACATACTGGCCGACTGACCACCAGAAACTACCAGACCTTATCGACTTTTTCATAGTCAAAAATATATCAACTAATTATCTGAGTGTGGAAGAGGCGTATCATATGAACTCCGATCACTCTCCTATATTATTACAACTAAGTCACAAAATATTACTAAGAGAAAACCACCTAACATTAGTCAACAAGTTTACAGATTGGGAAAGTTTTAGCTTAGACCTACAAAATATTATCGGCCTAAAAACTTCATTAAAAAGCAAAGATCAGCTCGACTCTGAAGTAAATAAGTTTAGCAATAATATCCAACAATGTGCATGGAACAATACACCACAGATTACAAAAAAATATAGAGGAAATACCTACCCAAAGGAAATAATAGACCTATTATATGAAAAAAGGACTCAAAGAAAAAGATGGCAGCAAACTAGGTTCCCGCAAGATAAAACCCTATTGAATAACCTTACGAATAGATTGATGAGAAAAATACAGAACTTTCAAGATGAGGCTCTCAATACTAACCTACGTCAGTTAACCAGCGACCATACAACGCAATACTCTCTTTGGAAAGCGACAAAGTCACTCAAAAGGCCAATTACACCAATTCCCCCTATCAGAGATGTTAACGGAAAGTGGGCCATAAGCAATGAGCAGAAAGCTCTAAGATTTGCACATCACTTAGAAGAAACCTTTCAGCCAAATGACGCGTCTGTAGACAACCTACAATTTGCGAATATTCTGAAAGATCAAAGAATTAAGCTTGTGACCCCGAAAGAAGTTGCAAACGAAATTCAAATCACTAGCCTTAAAAAGTCACCAGGGTTTGACCTAATTACGGGAGAAATCCTAAAACATCTACCGCGTAAAGCCATCGTTAAGCTTACTAGGCTCATCAATGCAGCATTCAAGTTGAAGCATGTTCCTGAGCCATGGAAAGTTGCTGAAGTGATTATGATTGCAAAGCCCGGTAAACCACCTCACGAAGCATCATCATACAGGCCCATTTCCCTGTTGCCTATACTATCAAAGTTGTTTGAAAAATTGTTTTTAAAACGGTTAAAACCTATCATAAACGAGAGAAACCTGATCCCTGACCATCAGTTTGGTTTCAGAGAGAAACACTCAACAATAGACCAAGTACATAGAATTACCGACATCATTGAGAGAACACTCGAAGATAAAAAAGTCTGCTCAACAGTATTTTTAGATGTGGCACTAGCTTTTGATAGAGTTTGGCATAAGGGTTTGATATTCAAGCTAAGACTTATGTTGCCCAATGATTTTGCCGATATCTTGCAATCATACATTACAGATAGAATGTTTCGAGTAAGGCACGAGGATGCCTTTTCCGAGTTAAAAATTATTAAAGCTGGCGTACCTCAAGGTAGTGTGCTGGGTCCAGTCCTCTACCTGCTGTATACGTATGATATACCAGAGCTCGAAAATAATACTATTGCAACCTTTGCAGACGACACCGCTATTATGGCTATAGGTTCATGCCATACGGAAGCAATCAGTAAGGTACAAATTGCTGTAAATAAGATTCATGACTGGGCAGAAAAATGGAGAATCAAATTGAATGAATCGAAGTCACTTCACATTGATTTCACCAACAGGAAATGTGATTACCACCCAATCTTCATAAATGGCCAACAAGTGCCATACGCAAATACAGCCAAATACCTTGGCATAACGCTTGACGCGAAACTGCGCTGGAAAGCGCACGTTAAAAAGAAAAGACAGGAGCTAGACATGCGTTTTAAAAACATGTATTGGTTGATTGGACGGGATTCCTGCCTATATATCAAAATTTTATTATACAAGCACATTCTTATGCCAATATGGACTTATGGCATCCAACTCTGGGGCTGAACTAAACCGACCAATATAAAAATAATACAAACATTCCAGAATAAGGTACTCAGGAGTATGGTTAATGCGCCCTGGTATATAAGAAATGACGACCTCCATCGTGACTTAAAAATGGAACCAGTCACCAACATAATTCAAAAATTTGCTGAGGCCCATGAACACCGACTCCACCAACATGTGAACATCGAGGCAATTCAGCTGTTAGACCAAACAAATATAGTGCGAAGACTAAAACGAACAAAACCTTTTGAGTTAGTGTAGTGTAAAAAGTGTAGACATAATAGTGACAATGACACCCTTAAAACACATGAACAAAGTGTTTATAATAATATATTAGAGTCTAAGAAAGTGGAACGAACTTGTGTGAAGTACAATCAGCACTATTCTAAGTTTTATAATAATTATCACGTAGCAAATTAAGTTAGATTCAAATTACTTATTAGTCTTATAGGCTAGATTGTAATTAATTATTAAGAACCTGGTTCTTTTTAATAAAAGATAAAAAAAAAAAAAAAAAAAAGGAGGATGATAGCATTTGGTTTGGTTAGATTTCACTTACCTCCTTCTCTGGTGTCCTGAAACAGCGGAACTGAGAAAGGTCCCGACCCAGCGCTGTTAAATGCGGCGACTGACACCGCATACCTGATAAATAGATGTAGATAAAGAAATGTGTGTGTAAAGATTTAGGAACAGATAAAAATTTTCAGTGGGTAGTCTTCTGTATTTCTAAAGAGAAATTCCCGTATTTTTAAAACGTTCGCATTTTAATCTGTCTCAATCTGCCAAAATTACCTCTAATTTATCAAAAAAATTATCAAGTTTTTGACGTTGATTGTCGCTGAGATGAAATTGTGACTAGGTTTTGAATGTTTTTAATTAAGAGAATTATAGCCTTCTTATTACTAACAAGGGCTTGTTATGAAAAACAAAAAATCATTTAACAAAATCATCGTCATCATCATGTCAGCCGAAACATGTCCACTGCTGGACATAGGCCTCCGCCAAGCACCGCTACCTCGACCTTTTCTCGTATTTTCATAGTGGTTGTCTTTTAATGCTAGTCGAATATATATTCTGTCGAAGCAATGGGTAGTTGAACTATTATTTTGAGAAATTGGGACCGTGTCGAAATAATTAACTGTCGAAATTCAGTATGACTCTCATAGAGAACGCTGCTGCCCCAAAATCCTAAATGCTGGAATACAATCAAAGTAACATGACTATTAGTTTTTTTTATTTCCTACAATTCATCTACATATAAAGTAATTATGATTTCTAATTAGTCCCTACGACCAGTATAACTTAGATTACTAATAAAGCGCGCGTACTGTATCTATTTACCGAAAAGTAAATATAGTGATATGAGTTATAATTATGAAAAATTAAAGAAAGACATTTCATTTATGGTTGTAATATACACTGGTACCTACCGTGAATTCACTACAAATGAGGAAAATTTTGCCAGGTAAGTTTTGAGTATGAATGTGGACGGCTGATTACTGGAAGACCAAAGAAAAGACGGATAGACTGTGTGAAAGATGATATGGCTAGAAATAGGTTGACTACCGTGATGACGACTAATAGAGAATAGAATAGAATATTCCAGAAGAATACTAAATACATAGGTTACTTCTAGAGAAGAATAGTAGTTTTTTAAATACATTGCAAGCTATAGTTTTGTATAATTTAGAAGCGTTTTTTCATTTTTGTTAATGTGAGTACCATGGAGCCGTTTATTATGATAAGATGTATGTTGACTTAAAAAAGCGTGGCAGTTGAGAGTATGTCACGCTCACTGAAATGGCTCGCTGATGGTGGCGCGTGTGTTGGATCATTCAGTTCCCTACAAAATGGTTGAGTTGGATGGTGCTGATCCACGCGTCATGTTCTTGAACGGGCGCCGTCAGTTGAGACTGGTATTTTCTTAACTGCCAGGGCTTATTTGTAATCTTTTAATCTTATATTTTGTATTGTTTTTTTTTTTAAATAAGCAATTTAAGTTTTTACATTGTTCTCATATATAGAAGCAACAAGAATAATGTACCCAGGATTTTGTAATATCTTGATTTAAAAGAGTGTCCTTGGAGTTTCTTGCCTGTTCTTCTCCATAGAGATCTACGTTTTGGAATGGGCAAATAGCTTCAACTTTCTGACTAACTGACCGACTCTTTGACAATTCAAAAGTGCCTGTAATAGGTTTAATTGAAGTAAATGTTTTTAGTTTGAGTAAAATTATATTCTAGAAGTATAGAAGAAAGGGACATGTTGCACCGACCCCAAATAACTTAGGATAAAAGCAGAATAATGATGAACATAAATACAGTACATGACCATGCGAGCGTTGAAATATCGGCTGTTATGAAAGAAAACTGACAGCAGTTTTTTTTTAATAATAGCTGATATTTCATCGTAGGATGCATATCCGGTACGGCTCTAATAATCCTTCCATATCCCAAGGGCACATCTTCCCTATCATTATCGCGACCCCCGGTCGACTCTTTGATATACAATGGTCTTTGTAGTCCCATGAAACATGTAGTTTCAGGGGCTAGGGTGAATCTTTGGGTTAATTCGAGCTATCAAGTCTGGTTCAACCACGTTGGGTTCGGTGCATTTCATCCATTTAGCTGATATTTCAACGCGCGATCAAAAAGAAAATGTAAATCATCCAGAATAAGAAAATGATTTTTCATAAGAAAATGTATCCATCCATAAAATATATGAAACAGCGGTTTTGTATAAAAAAAAGCTGTTATTTGACGTGTAGCATAATTTCTGTCACTTTCTGTGGGACGGAAGTGTGTAACAGGAAGTGACAGCTTGAGCATGGAATAAGTAAGTACTTTTTCATAGCATGGAATCAGTAAGTACTTTATAATAGCATGAAATTAGTGTACTCGTGGAATTAATAAGTACTATATAGATTGTTTCCCAACATCACATCATCATTGTCAATGTATTTTTGTTATTGTTGCCTCTGCCCAACCCTTCGGGGATTACAGGCGTAATGTTATGTGTGTTATGCGTATATAGGTTGTAAGTAGAGGGGTAATTTCTATCGCTGCTCAGTTGCTTATTACCAAGGTGCGATGTCAGATGTTACACATCATATTCGACTACTGCAAGGTTCACTCGTTTTTTTTTTATAGCCGACGAAAAATTCCATCTCTCGCGTGTCTAGGATCATGTACTGAATTCAAGGTCATCATTCTCCTGCCCTTATCTCAATTTATTCAGGGTCGACGCAACGTGTCTTTTTCTTCTACACTTCCCTATTTTCTGTATCGCACTGATGGCTTTCATGCCGTTATCCGCAAGAAAACTGTGTGCCTGATCTGCAGAATGCGTGGCAGCTGCAACGGAATTCTGAAGACTGTAGCCGATAGGATCTCTTCTCCGCTACGGAGATCCTTTATTAAGCGGGTAATTTGAATGTATTGTTTTGTATTTTAATTGTATGGATGTATGGATCAAGATATCTGAATTAAATGATTTTTTTTTTATTAGTCTTCATCTCGGTTGTAACCCCCTTTTTAACCATATCATCATTCACACAGTCCATCCATCTGTTATTTGGTCTTTCCCTACTCTTATAGCCATCCATATTCTTACTCCAAACTTTCTCTCAATCTTTTTATTAAGTAAAACACAAAATGGTCTAAGTTAATTAATTGTCCAATTATTTACCTCACTCCCTTGAGTAATCCGGAAACAACCGTCTCTTGTTTGGCGTACAGCGATGCAGTTTTTATTGTCTTATCACTGGTTTCTTCTGTTTCTAAAAACGATTAATGTTCCTTTTATTTGAATACTGTTAAAATGGGAAATATCCAAAATATACCTTGATTGTTGAAAAGAAATGACAGACTGGGTAAGTCAATTTGAAATTTGTTCTTTGTGCAAAAAGCAACAAGAAATGTTAATAAACGAAGAATGATGATTTGAATTTACGGACAACTTAAGATGCTAGTCAAGTTAACATACAAAGTTGCTGATGGTCTAACAATGATCAAAATTAATAATTGGACAAAGTCTACAGGATCAATAGGAATTATAAACTTAATTTGTTTTATAAGATGAATAGAAAATCATTTCAACCTACCTTTAATCCCAGTCAACTGGGGGACTGCCTTTAACCGATATCCTATTATAAGACCGTTGTGTGTATCAGCTGGTGGAGGCAGCCATCTTACTTTGAGCTCTCCTGGTGATTCTGTTTGTTCTAGTTGTACTCCAAGAGGTGGCGATGATGGCGCTGATGATAAAAAATATTCATTAAAACAATCATAAGATATGATATAAAAGTATTTGTTCTAGACACGCACTGGAAATCAACAAAATTGAACCCTGTACCTGTGTTAAAAGTTTTAAGTACGAATACATCTGGCTACGAATAGAGAAAGTCCAAGAAAACCGTGATTACCGACGGCTAAAAAGGAGATAAATACTGAGATGACAGCTGATAGAGATTTATGGAAGACACAAACATCACCAACGAGCATAATTAACCCATAGCCTATAGCATAATCAGCAGTGGGAGCACCCACTGCTGGAATACAGGCCTGCTGAGCTATAATCTACCACGCGAGCCCAGTGCGGATTTGTGGAGGTCACATGGCTTAGAGTTTTTGGTCCTAGAACATAATTATGACATCAACATGCAGCGCCGCTTCCAATTTGGAAACTAGCAAGAAAATGATAATTATTTTGTAAAATTAATGTAATTTTTATTACCTTCTTCGGTAGTAGTAAATCTGACTGGAGTTGAAAAGTGACTGAGATCCGCTTGGTTGCCACCTGCTACTCTTGCAGTATAACTAGTTGCTGGTACCAGCTCATCTACTTCTATACTATGTCGTAGTTCTTCTAACCTATGTAGATAAAATAACATAATCAGTGTTGCAGTCAATCAATAGGTACTCTTTAAAAATTGCAGAAATACAAGATGACCTAACATTGCACCTTGTGGAACCCCATAGTTGTTTATAGTATTTTCTGGAATTGGAGCAAACCTATACATATATAAAATTATATTAAAATGATTACGTTTAGGAACAAGTGTTTTAGAATTGTTGTTTCGATAAAAATCGAAACAACAATTCTAAAACTTTTATCTTCATGTTGAATTTAATTTGTTATGTTGAGTAAAACCAGTCAAACGCTTTGGATGATTTCTTTACTTTCATAATCTCAAAATGTATACAAAAATAATTCTAGACAGTTCGTAATATTCTTTGAACAAATCAACGACGGGGTAAGAAGAGACATCATTTCAATACCATGTTCTATGTACATACACATACCTTGTAATATTAATAACTCTAGCGTTATTCCAAGACAGTCTCTGACTGCTGCTGATCTGTAGGCTGTAGAACTGCGCCAGAGACCGAGTCATGTCTCTCCACGATAACTTCACTGATCTGCTTTTTATTGAGTCCACTGATAGGTCCGTAGGAGGAGCTGGCGGCTCTGTAAGAGAAAATCGGGTTATTGTTCGATCTATGTTCAAGAATGTCGTTAATATTGGCACATCAAGTTTTAGAAAGAGATGGTATTTATCACTTTTATACTCTACGAAGAATAGTCACTAACTTACATCGCTTTTAGAAATACGGATTATTCCACTAATTCCCATTGCCAATCCTCATCAATGGGAATTTGTGAACGGTTCTTCCACAAATCCCCATTGAGGTCTCATAGAGTCCATAATGGACGCCAAACATGGCGTTTCAAATATTTGCGCAAATATAACAATCAATTAATCACTAGAAACCGATAAACTCTACCACAGGCACCGGCTTCACCCAAAATCAATTAACGTCCGGGACCGCAGTTAACGGCGCCCTATATTATGCGTATACTAAGTTTAAATCAGAGGAAAAATTATGAGCTAGAACCTAACCTTCATAATAAGGCTGATTTGTGGAGTGGACGTATAGATTTAATAAAGGCGCTGCTGCATAGCAGGCCTCAGCTTAGCCACGAGCGTGAACTTAGCTTCGCTTTATATGAAAATGTAGGGGGGATCGTTCACTGTGACTTACGGCCACGCTATGTATCTACGAATGCATGGCTAGCAAACAAATGAACCACGCAGCTAAAGCTGATATCAGAAGCTTTTTTAAATTGTATTATTCAAAATCTTTATTAACAATAACATACATAAAGTCTGCCAAACTGCATAACAGTTTATCTGCAGTTGTTCTCGTCTAGCAATGGATTACACATTTTAAAAATTAATATGCTAAAAATTATGCTAAGTAAATTATAAAATAATATACCTACAGTTGAGAACACAAATCTCACTTTTTACAAAAAGGTATTTTCGGAAACGTGAGGTTTGTTGCAGACATGCGAGTAGGTAGACACAATGAGAGATAATGTTTTTGTAGAACTCTTTAAGGCAGAGATTTCAGTGACTTTTAAATGTGTTATTATTATCTTTTAAATCTGTTATAATGCAAGTAAGTTATGCGAAAAATGAATGTTAAACTAGAACGCATACACATCAATTCTATATGTGAATATTTATGTATTGTAGTAAAATACTTTATGAAATAAATTCAGGAAGTAATGTCTACCCAAAGCATAAAAAAACGATATTACTTTCAAACTACTTATGATATTTTCATGATTTTTTTGTATGAACAGACTATTTTATTATCTATAATTCAATCTGTGATTTTGTTCAAATATTCATATTTTCGTTACTAAAAATAAATTCAAATTCAAAATTCAAATTCTTTATTGCATTCATGTGTACATTTAGTTGTTACATTTTAAGGAAGTTCCAACATGAAACCCGGTTAGGGCACGGCAACATATTAATAATAAAAATAACAAAAATAACAATAATAGTTATTATAAGCATATATTATAATAATTAAATATTCCCTATGAAACCGAACGGCGACGCAACATGAGCGCGACGCGCATTTGTGCATGCATTTGTATGGCCAAGGTCAGCGGCGATTACCCGACCCTTAAGTTGATCCTTAGCTTCACTCGAGTGAAAGTACATAATAACATAGGAATGAACGTTCATCAGCACCTGTCGTTTAATTTTTCGATAATTCAATAGGGGAACTGCTCCGAACTCCAACATCGTTGGATCGGTTCACTAATGAATACATTTTTAATTTTTGACTAATTTTAGGTGCGTGATTTCACGCTTTACGAGCGAAAGATGACGAATGAAACGCAAATATCGGTTTAGTCAGTAAGTCTGTCCAGGATGCGCTATTCCTACATTTTGGTATACCACAACACACAGTGTGCGTACTATGAATGTCAGTTTCAGTCCATAACCTCATTAAGGTAATACCGGGGGCAGTATGTTTGCCGCTAAACCCGAACCGATTGGGAACCCTACCATAAATCTGTTTGGCTGTAGCTGGCTAATCATGTTACGTAAATCATGTTCTATTGGGAGTTTGTTTACATTTCATATGGTGTTTTGCTGTAAATCAGTTTTTGAATGGATATTGTAAGAATAATCCAATTATCATCTCATTTAAAATCTATATGACTGCCTCGTTGGTCCAGTGGTCGCAAGCGCTACTGCCGAGCACGAGGTCCGGGGTTCGATTCTCAGGTCGGGCAAAGTGTTATTGGGATTTTCCACCAGAAATTTCTCAGTAGCAGCGTGGAGTCTAGATTTGTGCCCAGTTGATGGCAATAGGCTCGCCCTCTATGACATGGGACTTAAACATAACTGGCGAAACGTGGGTAAACTATAGGTATACCTCTGCCTATCCCTTGGGGGATTACAGGCGTGATGGTATGTTATGTTATGGTATGTTAAAATCTATAAAAACGAATATTTTCTTGAAATAAGTATAAAATTACACTTTTTTCTCAGCATCGTGCTGAGTGGAAGCTTGGCACAGTCACGACGTGCAGCTTACCAGTTTTTCCACATTTTTAATTATATATTTGTTTGGTTTTACTTAGTATTTTAATTAACTTGTCTTTTTAATATGCACATATTGGTTAAAACGCTTAGAAAACGCTGCTGCCCGTTCTCTAGTAAGACGCAGGTGCATTATGCAACCATAATAGGTATTACGAAAACCACGTATACATCATTATCATAATTACTAACAGCCTTGATCTCATCACGACTGGTTGCTCCGCTGCTTTGTGCTGATTGCTACAAGATCTCATTCCGATTACCTAAGTTTTGAATTTAATCTCGCTTGCACAATGCTTTGTTGCGTACGTCTATAGCGACTAAGTTCCATCTTCTTTTTCGTTGTTTTGTCATTAACTATGTGTATCTCATTGATACATTAAAAGGAGGAAGATACGTTACGCTCTAACATCGCAATTAGTAAACTTGGGCTGGGCGCAGTCTGTCTCGCAACTCGCGCGTATCGTGTCTCTCATGCATGTTTGTAATATCTATCTCGCTCGTGCCACTACAGGCATCACCTAGTTTGACAGGATCACATCACCTAGTTAAGTTCCGTATCTACCGTTTTTAATACATCAATGGTGTATCTACTCAATCTGCTTAACTGTTTTTTAAGTTAATTGTTTTGTTACCGTGAAGATCAATATCTATTTTCTGAACCTGACATGGCAGCGCATATTTTACCATTAGGCAGTGTATTTTACGTGCGATAGACTGTTAAACCGTAGGTACATGAATACTAATTTGAATATAATTAATTACCAATCTCTTCTATCACCCTCTTACTCTCAATCTTTGCCTCATTTTAATCATCAGCCCACAACAGTCCACTGCTGGACATAGGCCTCTCCAATTGCATCCCATTCAGCTCGATTCTCGGCAACTCTCATCCAGCTGCTGCAAGCCACCCTGCGAAAATCGTCGCTCCACCTAGCCTGAGAGCGTCCTACCTTACGTTTGCTGATTCATGGTTTCCACTCAATAACACGTCTACCCCAACGGTCATCGGTTCTACGGCTAATATGACCGGCCCATTACCACTTCAGCTTGCTTATTCTGTGAGCTATGTCGACAACTTTGGTTCACTGCCTGATCGCCTCGTTCCGGATTCGATCCCTCAGAGCGACTCCAAGCATAGCCCGTAACATAGCTTGCTGAGTGACCTTGAATTTATGACGCAGTGTCTTCTGTTTTCGGCTCCTTAAGTCATAACAGGCAGGACGCACTGGTTGAAGACCTCATCTTTAGGCTCTGTGGAATACGCAACGAGAAGACGAAGCTTCCCATGACGAATCTTTGCCTACTACTCCTGGGGGTCTTCTCCGAACATAAATCTGAAGTATCGGCCGAATGTTCGGCAGTTTCTGGACTACGGCTAAACTATGGCAAACTACAACGAAAGAAAAAAAACGACTGTCAAAGAGATACGCCAAAGTTAAAATGTGACTTGAAGTCGGGTAAGGATACAAAGTCAAATAAGGGAACTTTGGAAGTTATAAAACGGCCGTACATTCGGCAGATACTCTGGATTAACGCTTCGGAGTAAGCCCCCTGTATTCCTCATAAACATAAAATACAAATAACACTAAATAAATAAATAATAAAAAGTTTATTTCTTAAAAAAAAAAAAATACAGATTTAACATATTTTATATCAAGACACTTAAAATGAGCTCTGGTAGTAACACAATGCAATAAAAATCTAAAAACTGTGTAATCTGTACAAAATATGGGAAACCCTGCCTCTCAAACTAGGTAACCTGTATCTTGAGAGACAGTGATTCAGGTAAAATGTGGTGCTTTATGTATAGACTGTGTCGATCTACCTGAGTGATTATAGATAATAAAGCTTATTTGTGTGTGTGCGTGTGTGTGTGTGTGTGTGTGTGTGTGTGTGTGGGGTGCGTGTGGGTGTGTTGTGTGCGATTGAAGATATGTAGGTAGTTAGGCGACGTACCTAAGTAAGGATTCTGTTTGTTGATAGTCCTGTGTCAGTAGCCATTCCGTTAATTTTGATTTTATTTCATATTTATTTAGATCAACAACGTTTAAGTTTTTGTGAATTTGTTTGTAGATGTATGTACTTAATGTGTGGTATTGGTGTTGAGCGAAGGTGCTTTTGTAAGGGGTACTTAAGGGTAGTTTTTTCCTTTTTTTAGTGTCAGAAGGGGGAACGCTAGCGTGTTTCCTAACCGTAGATTGCAGTATAAAAAGCTGGCGCACTGACAGTACTTTGGAATCGGCGTATAGTTGCGTAGTAGGATAGCGATAAGGTTTGTGCGACATCACCTTCAGGACGGCTCTCTGCGCTCTTTCAATCCTCAGAAGACTGGTTTTATTGGCACCACCCCAAACTGTGATGCAATATCCAATGACGGATTGACATAATGCATAGTACACCATCTTCAGGGTTTCAGGGGCAGCCGAGTCTCTAAGGGATTTGAAAATATGCAAAAGCTTCATAGATCTGGTAGTAATGGCGTCAATCTGTTTGTCCCATCGTAGTCCTCCGTCTATTTGGACACCCAGATATTTCACATTATCGGTTCGTGTAAGTGTCGGACATAAGCAGTGTGGGGATTGTTTAGAGCAGGTGTGCGCTGTTATGGAGAAAGATTTATCGGGCAAGTTGTTACGCCGGATAGCGAATGGAATGTACGATGTTTTATCGCAGTTTAGGGTAAGTAAATTTAGGTTGAGTCATTCCATGATACTTGTTATTGCCGCTTCTGCGTAGCACTTAACGCTATCTCAAGTTGGTCCGAAAACTATGACTGCGGTGTCGTCTGCATACGCAATGATCTTGGAGTTGGGGATGGTCATTCTGCACAACTCATTGACGTATATTTGGAAGAGGGTGGGGGCTAAAATGCTTCCCTGAGGTACACCGTAAGTGCTCGATACTTATTCACTTATATGCTCTCCAATTTTTACTAGCTGGGTGCGGTTGCTGAGATAGTCTTTGAAAATTTTGAGGGTGTGTCCTCGTACCCCTAGGAGTTCCAATTTAGTGATAAGTTTGGGAACAGATACTGTGTCAAATGCTTTAGAAAGGTCTAGGAAGATCCCTAGACTTTTGACTCTACTGTCAAGATTTCTAGCAACGAGTTGCGTCAGTTCAAGAACTGCATCTTCAGTTGAGATTCCTGTGCGGAAACCATACTGATTATCAGCTATGAGCTGATTTTTGTTGAGAATTTTTTTTAAACCATTATTCAGGATCCTTTCTAATATCTTAGAGAGTGCTGGTAGGACCGACACTAGTCACAGCCTATGAAAATTCACACTCACCCAGTATAGTAAGATGCACACTGAATACGTCAGCTCCAAACGGATTGCCGGCTCTGCACTGATATAGTGCACCGTCACTTGTTTCTGTTTGTAACAGTTCCAGTATGCTTGTCATTCCATCCTCCGATTTGGCTTCTGATATTTTTACTCTGGAAGAAAGGGTAACATTAGTATGATTATAATTCGGAAAGAAACATGATATGTTTCTTAAACTGTAAACAATAAAAAGTAAACAGTAAAAATTGCAATATTCAATCATACATAGTGTGATTGATTATTGCAATTTTTATTGTTTACTAGGTTCTGTCCGCGACTTCAAAGGCGTGAATTTCAGCCTATTTCATCAAAGAATTCATCAAGAAAATCAGCCTATTATGTTCCCACTGCTGGGGCACAGGACCTCTCTGTGAGCGGAGAAGTGAGGGATCCATCAATCCACTACGCAGGCCCAGTGCGGGTTGGTGGATGTCACATATCTTCGATTTTTAGTTTAAGGACATACCAATTTCCTCACGATGTTTTCTTTTATCGTTTTGAGAGCAGTGATGATGAAATAATCTACACAAAGTAAAGTGCCTGTCTGGGTTCGAACCTACGATCTAAAACTCGTAAATCGCGGCCGTTGCTACTAGGCCACCACTGCTCTAAAATGTATTGTTTTAACATAAAATAAATCCTATAGCTGTGGGCCGAGTACGGGCGTGTCAAGACGTTTGTGACAAGACATGATAAATTATGTCATGTCAATTTGTACTAGCATTTTATGACAAAATAGTTTTATCGCTCAAACTGTGATAAAATGTGTGACTCAAGTCATGTCACAGTAGGCCGTGCTCGCCCTGCTATGCCCATTTACTTCGTTTCCACTTAACGTTCTGACTTTTTTCTGTTTGACGGCTCCTAAGGGTCGTAGCCTAATGTTTAATAGACTATAACCATTCTCAAGAAGGCTATGAAAACAATTTTTTTCTATCAAATCTGACTGGTTCTTCCAAAGATTAACGCGTTCAAACAAACAAACAAAAAAAAATCTTCAGTTTTATTATTAGTTTAAATTATAAATTATATTCATCATTATAATTATTATTAACATCATGCTGAGTGCAAGCCTTTTTGTCACAGTCATGACGTGCAGCTGTCGACTATTTGTTTTTTTTCGTGATTCTCTCGTGATTATATTGTAGATGTGTTTTGTGTAATTTTTACCTAATCTAGTTTATGTTTTCGTATGCACGTGTTTCTGTGACAAATAAAATTATTTTTCTTTCTTTTTTTATTTTCGTTCTTTCTATAATTATAATTACAAGAATTTCGATTTTTTATTATTCTTCTATGAATCATTCACACGTGTTAAGATTTAATTTCCATAAATATACTGAGAAGAATTTATATTTAGCACGGGAATAAATAGTATTGTTACTCGTAGAATGCTCTACTATTTCATGAATGTTTGTCAAAACCTTGATGAGGGATAACGAGATATCGTTATCATAACATCGGCATCGTATCATAGGCAACATAAAATAGGTACCTTATTTTATGCTTGAATGAAGTTTCATTATTTGTGCACTAATATTAAGTTATCTATTAATATCAAGATGCAGGAAACAAGGAAATGCAAGGAAATGCAGTTTTAATCAAGTGAGAAAAAATAATACCACTCTTTGAAAATAAACTTTGCCAAGAATTGCAAGCGTTCATAAAAAGCCGGCCAAGTGCGAGTCGGACTCGCGCACGAATGAACCATTAACTATAAAAATGGCAAAAAAATCACATTTGTTGTATGGGAGCCCCAATTATTTATTTTTTTTATTTTAATTTAATTATTTATGTTTAAAGTGAATATGTATCTAAATATTCTGTGAATATTTCAAGTGCTACCTGTTGCCGTTATCAATATAGAGCAAAAACGAGCAAAAAATCACGTTTGTTGTATGGGAGCACCCTTAGATATTTATTTTATTCTGTTTTTTAGTATTTGTTATTATAGCGGCAACAGAAATACATGATCTGTTAAAATTTCAACTATCTAACTATCACGGTTCATGATATACAGCCTGGTGACAGACGGACAGACAGACAGACACACGGCGGTGCCTTAGTAATAGGGTTCCCGTTTTACCCTTTGGGTACGGAACCCTAAAAAGTAGAGAAAAAGGAAAGAACTAGCCTTGTGTTTATAAAGTGTGCTAATTCCTTGAACACTTTGCTTATTCCTTTAAGCAAAGTTGACCCAGATAACGGCTGGGTGAAGGCAAGAATAAACAGTGTCAATGAAATGAACTAATTATAAAATTTCAACTATCTAACTATCACGGTTCATGATATACAGCCTGGTGACAGACGGACAGACCGACAGACAGACGGCGGTGCCTTAGTAATAGGGTTCCCGTTTTACCCTTTGGGTACGGAACCCTAAAAAGTAGAGAAAAAGGAAAGAACTAGCCTTGTGTTTATAAAGTGTGCTAATTCCTTGAACACTTTGCTTATTCCTTTAAGCAAAGTTGACCCAGATAACGGCTGGGTGAAGGCAAGAATAAACAGTGTCAATGAAATGAACTAATTATCTCGATGCTGATTAATTTATCTTTGAAGAATTGTCTCGTTTCTGTATAGCAAAAAAAAATTTAACTTGTTTATTTAAGTTATGTTTTCAGTGTAATTTGTTATGGTGTCTTTTTATATGAGTGCGTGTCTGAGGATGTCCATAGCGAGCGAGCTGGGGAATGTAGTTTTGGTTATTTGTATTTTATTACATTTTTGGAAAGGAAACCTCGCAACGCATACCCTAGTTTCACACAAAAAAAATCAGTAATCTGTAGGTAACGCCATCTATGTCGAGTTAGAAAAAAAACTAGAAAACAAACGAACGAGGTTTGCAATTTACCAACACTTTTATTTTTGTAAATTTTAATTATTATCTTCAGGATTTTTATGGGTGAATATTTGCCGTACACTTCAAGTGTTACGAGTGTGAGTGTGTGTTGGGATGTGGGGGTGTGTTGAGGTGTGTGCGTGAGTCTGTGAGTGTGAGTGTGAAAGGGTGTGTGTGTTGTGTGTGTTGCAAGTTCTAGTTAAGTAAGGCAAAGAAATAAAACGGATCAATAAAAGTATATCGATTTTTATTCTATAATGTTTAATTGATAAACATGTAACTGTCACCAGCAAACCATGTTTTTTTTTTTAAGAAGAGCTCGCAAGTAGCATTTACGCTTTTACGAAAATAAAATGAAATATGTATTATGCATCGTAAAATGTATTCAAATTTTACACTAAAAGACACATATTTGAAGAAGCTGTGGTAGTCACATTTTACAGGGCGCAGTTGTTACTTCCTGCTGTAATGTTGCCTTTTTCTTAATATAAGATTTTCACTATAAGAAAATAAGTTAAAAAATAGTCAAATTATTTATTTCAAATAGATAAGAGGCACTTTTGAACGTCAAACAAGACGATGTTATTGGGGGGTTAGTGTTACAGACACTTCCTCCCAATGTGATTCTTTCAATGTAGCTCACGAAATTCAATCATTCTTAAAAACAAAAATTGGGAATTTTGAATTTCGCGGGTTTTCACCGTAAGCGATGTCAAAGTTGAGTTTGACAAGTTCCAACTTCAAATTTTGAATTCAGAAATCTTATTTTATTTATTACTTAAACATACAAAATTCTTTCCGTTTTGAACGGAATTCTAAGTGTTTTGTGAGGATGTGTTGAGGGGTTATTGTTCCATATATTAAAAATATGGTGAGAGGATTCGTTATTTCAAATCACAACTGTGGAGTAACTTGTGGGTTAGTAATAACAGCTGCACTGGTCGATCGATTAGGGTAAGCTACACTTGCCGCGGTCGATCAGTGGATGGGAGATCATCTTAAAAAAAAAAAGTTAGGATTGGTATAGAAAACCGGATGTGACTTTTTAGGGTTCCGTAGTCAACAACGAAGCCTTATAGTTTCACCATGTCCATCTGTCTGTCCCCAGCTTAGCGCAAAGACTCTTAGTACTAGAAAGCTGTAATTTGGTATGGACATCCCTTGGGTTTGTGACAATTTATAACCACTTTACTCCTACCGCAAGCCGCCTAAAAGAACTTTGTTCCAAAAATTATATTGTATACACTTTAAATAAAAAATTAAAAAATTGCATGGGTTCGTGACGATTTCTACCAAAAATTATACAGTATAACATCATTATAAAAATTATGTCATGAATATAAATTAGCTGGACATCACTAACAGTCGGTGGTGTCGCGGGGAATAGTGATTTCTGTCATTCCCCACGACACCACCGGTGGTGTCGTTTTCAGTGGTGTCGTGGGGAATGAACGCAATATATTAATCACGCTGACAAAGTGGTAAAATAAAATTTGAATATTTTTTTTTTCCCTTGCACTTAAAGTAAGCATGATATTTCTTAGGGTACCTCCCTTGAACTTAAAGTAGGCATGATATTTTTAGGGTACCTCCCTTGCACTTAAAGTGGGCATGACATTTTTTAGGGTACGTCCCTTTCACTTAAAGTGAGCATGATATTTTTTTTCAAAACGCCCCCGTGCCTCGTAAAGCACGTAAAACCATTGGTCCCGGTTGTCATTTGTAGATCTTGTAGATTTGTAGATGTTGGTACGGGTCGTCAGATGCCCGAAAGTCTGACAACCAGTCTTTCCAAGGGGTGTCGTGTTACCCAGTTACTCAGTTACTGGGTTGTGGAGGTCAGATAGGCAGTCGCTCCATGTAAAATACTGGTATTCAGCTGCATCTGGTTAGACTGGAAGCCGACCCCAACATGGGAAAAGTTTGGGCAGATTATGATGATGTTCTATTTTTAAAACTAAATTACCTACCTCTGTGTTAAAGGATTGATAGGCTTCCCATTCCTAGTCCACATTATCCTGATTGGGTCGTCTCCTTTAGCCTGACACTCAATAGTAACATGCTGACCAAGTTTAGCTGTCATGTTTCTTGTGGGGACATCGAAAGACACTGGTTCTGGAAAAAAACTAACACTAAGTAAATTAAGTTTGGGTGGAAAAGGATTAAGACCTGCTGTCTGAACTTGTATACAGCGTGCCGCTACAGTGGCGACATTAATTTGATACACTGGTAGGGCTAGTGGCCACTAATCATAAATAATATATTTTTTTAAATATTTTATGTACTTATATAAAAAAAAAATGTAATGTTTTTATACAGAGTGTTAAAGTAACTGCGTGCCATAGCTTAGGGGTAGGTTCAGTATCGATAAAAAACCCAAGAAAAATTAAAAAAAAAACAAACAAACAAAAAATTTATTAAACATAAAAAAATAATAAAAATAAGTTTCTTCGTACTTTAACGGGCTCAAGTCCATCAAATAAAATATTTTTAATTCTAAACGATTGCTATTTTAAGTAAGGGTAGGTACTAAATTAGGTTGATCTTGCAATATTTTTTATTGTGTTTTCATTTTAATTTTTATTTTTTTTTTCCTGGATACCTTTGGCACGCAGTTACTTTAACACCCTGTATATTATTATTATATTAAGATAAATAATTATAAATTGAAAAAAAAAACAAACTATATAATAAAGCTCTCTCTTTCCTTCAATTCGTCTACTCCTTGCACGTTATTTGTTTTAATTTCATTGATTAGATGTTATGATCCACGACCCCGGCTAATTACCTCTGTGCTACAGTTCTTTAAGTACAGGTTGCTTCAAGATGCTATTTTATAAAATTGTAAATAAATCAATAAAAAATAATGTTTAATGAAATTAACATATTTTCATAAAACGTAAAGGCGAACCTGTATACGTGTGTTAAATTAATGTCACCACTGTAGCAGCATGCTGTATAATATACTCAGACCAAATAAAAAACAAAGACATAACACTGTCAACAATGACGTGAGACCGGTTTCGTGAACATGTGTGCACATAGTCCCCCTTGTTACAAAACAAGGTTTATATTCAGACCCAGGTTTAAAACATGGAGCCATTATTGAATTTCGAACTTTATTCCGACTATGGTAAAGTTCCTAAACACAAAACTGACAACTTAGTACCGACCTCAGTTTTCATTTTTAGGCCTATACCGCCTTATTACAAAACAAGATTTATATTTTGACATGGCTTAAACCATGGAGCCAGTTTTTGTAATAAGAAAGTTACAGTGATTGAAATACCGTTCTTTATACAAAACTGAAAACTTAGTTCGGTACTAAGTTGTCAGTTTTGTGTTTAGGAACTTTATCATAATCGGAATAAAATTCGAAATTCAATAATGGCTCCATGTTTTAAACCTGGGTCTGAAGATAAACCTTGTTTTGTAATAAGGGGGGAGTTTACCGGTGGGGTGTAGTTTGGTTGTAAATGTGTGCGTGTCAGCGTGTATGCACAGAGCGAGGTGTAGTTTTGGCATGCTTCACTGTATTGTTTGCAGCGCTGTCTTGGTTTTATATTTGGTCTGAGATATTATAAATTAAATGATAAATGATTTTATTTCTGTAAGTAGAATTGTACACACGGCTACACATCAAGCTATAAATTTCCAATATACGCTGACCTCTCATTGTTTGGAAATCCTATACAATGCGAGATCAGCATATACTGGAAATGTATAGCTTAATGTGTAGTCGTGTGTATACACACTTTTACACATCAATTATATTTAAAAACTACATTAGGTCATCTTTTCCTATCTGGGTCTGGCTACTCTAAGAAGAAAGACCGAAACAAGCTCAGAGTTCACAGTCTCTGTTAATTAAAGTCCAAACATAATCTTGGTCAGATCAATTCAAGTCGCTTTTCGTGTGTCTGTGCGACCGCGTTGTTGTTCTAACTCCGCAACGGATTTTGATGCGGTTTTCACCATCATTTAGAAAATTTATTCCGGAAGTTTTATGTGTCTAATAGGTACATTAGTATTAAAGTTCCATACAATAAAGAAATCTCTTTGTTTGACAAGTCATAAAAACCGTGCTAAACAGGGGCGGGTCACTATAATTATAGTTTATTATAATTATGTCAGTATTTAAACCAATATTTACTCTATAAGGAATGGGTGGTTTTCAGGATGCGGTATGTATTTTATAGCAGGGCTTGGTAGCATGGCTTTGTCGATTTGGTTAAAGGTTGATATCATTTTGTTATTCACATCCACTGTTTAGAATGTAAATTTTTATAAACATTTTACGAAATTCCGTCTGTTATGTCTTTTAATTAAAGGTTGATCTATCTTTCGGCTTATCCAGCAGGTAAAAACGATTTCAAATATTTAATTAGCTACGTTCTACTTACTACGGAGTTTTATTAGTAATGTCCTTGATGAAGGACATCAGTACCAACATATTTACAACCAACGTAATAAAGATAAAGAGACGAAAATAATAACAGTACTATATCATAAAAATTTCCCTACAATTCCCGGTTTTCTCATAAAACAAAACCGTTTACATTTGCATGTTTACAAAGTATATTTGTCTTAAGTTCTTAAGGAAAAGCTTAGCAACATTCCCTAACAAGTAATAAGGGAGGGAAAGAAAAACAAAGTTTCGCAGGAAACTCCGTTTGTAAGTTGTTAGAATTAATTAAGATCTGAAGTTGATTCGGATGACGTACGCAATGAATTTAAATAGCATCTTTATCTTTTGAATAAGTGATTCTAGTAAATATGAATCGTTGGTTTAAAGTGAGGTGTGGAGTGAGTTGAGTGACTTTAAGTTTGTGGACAACATAGAAAGCAAGAAAAAATAAAAATTGTTTATTCTGCACAAACAAAACGCATAAGATAACATAAATTGCACACAAACAAAGTAGCCAAAAGCCTCGTATTCAATTCAAACAATAAAATTTTGACAATCTTGTCCATTACTTGATGTCAGGGCCAGGGACCAAAGACAATTTACATTGGATAATTACTTAATTACTCTGTGTTGCGACACTGGCAAATGAGAACGAACAAACAATCAATACAAAAACAAAATGCAGATAACATAACATCATCACGCCTGTAACCCCCGAAAGGTTAGGCAGAGGTGTACGTAATAGTACACTCATATTTCGCCAGTTATGTTTTAAGGGCCCCTTTTCCCGAAAGTTTAGGCATGAGACAGCTTGCGCCCGCGTTGCACAGGAGCAGTCGCGATAACACTATAGCACTGGCGCGGTGCGCGTGAGCCGTTTTTCAAGTATTTATTAATTATAAAAAAAAATAAGTGCCATATTATAAGTCTATCCAATAATATCCCTGTCAAACCCGATTAGTAAATGAAATGTTAAATTTTCATAAAAATTTCGTTCCCCCGAGTCTCATAAAACTTAAAATATTTTCAAAATCGACTTTACTACTGATTTTTTTTTTCAAGCAAAATGTTAAATAACGTGTTTTTAACCAAAAAAGTCACTAGATCAAACATATATCTGTACTATATTTTTTTTTACGAATTTAAATTTGGTAATTTCTCTGAAAAAAACTCGATCTAGGAACGTAAATTTCGGAAGAGGGGCCCTTAAGTCCTATGTAATAGAGATCAAACTTATTGCCATCAACCGGGCTCAAACCCAGACTCCATGCTGCTACTGACACATTCCTACCGAATATACATATTTGATTTGATTTGATTTTCCTGATGGAAACACCCAATTATATTTTGCCCGACCTAGGAATTGAACCCAGGACCTCTTCTACAGCAATAGCGCTTGCGACCAATGAGGCAGTTTGTGTTGATATTGAGACTCAAAGGAAAGTTGTACTACCTACATATTGGTAGATTGGTTTAGGTAGGTTGAACTACCGTGGGTGTGGTAAAAGGCGAATAAGGGACTTACTAGAGAATGGGCAGCAGCGTTCTCTATGCATTTTTAAAACCATACTGCGATCGCCAACCCGCCTGCCAAGCTAGATTATGGCAAATCCCCCCCCTATTTGGGGGAAGCCTATGTCCAGCAGTAAACGTCTTTTGGCTGAAATAATTATGATGATAAGGTTGAACTACTGGTCGACTAGATGGTCGGCAGCGAAGAGTCCTGGGATGCGGTGGTATCCTTTTGCGAAACAGTCGTGTCGCAGAAGGAGGCTGCGGAAAGGGAGCGGGAGATCTCTTCCAGTCACCCGGCCCGCAGCAGGAGCACCGGGCGTCGGCAAAGGTCTGACAGTGCCCTCTTCCGGCCCCCCTAAATGGTTCTAGAATGGCGGACTCGGGGACGTCCACCGCCCCCTATCATACAGGACCCGAGATGGCGAGGTGAGCCGGCACGTAGTGTTCCACGCGTGCCCCTTTTAGACGTCGGAGGGGAGGGGGTGGGTCAAACACCTCAACCCCCAGACCTGAGGTGGCCCGCAGAGGTGGCCCCCATTCGGGGATCACTGAAGTCGCACATGATCTCATGATCCCCGATGCAAGTGTGGGAAGGGAACACTGGGGTGGTTTTTAGTCAGTAAGAGTATGAGGATTTTCCACCGAAGGAAAGAAAAAGGTTGAACAACTTGTGCCGTGTGGTATCGGACGTAAATAATAGCACCATCCTATTTCTTCCCGTGGATGTCGTAAAAGGCGACTAAGGGACTTACTGAAGAATAGGCAGCAGCATTCTCTATGCATTGTAAACCATAACTGCGATCGCCAACTCGCCTGCCAATTGTGGCGATTATGGCAAACCCTCCCCCAAAAATGACAAGCACTAAGAAAACACAGTCCTTAGTATCCGCGGGCCACCTACCCTTAGCTACGGTAGCGGTCAAGGTAACGGTGAGGCAAGGGGTGCTAAGAGTCCTCGGATGAGGTTGAACTAGAACTTAGAACTGGTTAGGGGTGATCATACCTCTAGTACTGCTATGATTCATAATAACGAGCCTGAAAAGGAAGAACATCGTAAGTGACGTAATGTAGGTATTTCACTTTATCAATAAATAATTACATCAAATCTATAAAGTAATCAATAAAAAACCTCTCCTGTAAATTTTAATTTATGTCGCTTACGATGTTCTTCCTTTTCAGGCTCGATAATTTAACTAAGTACTGCTACAAATTATAATATACTCTATTCCAGGGATCACCAGGGGTCACTAGTTTCATTGGGGATCCGTTTTTTGTTATAATATGATTGTCACGATCCGTTTGCTAGACGATTATTAGCAACCAGGATTAAAAATATCAATTAAGAAAACTTTTCTTAAAATCTGTAAACCTGTTTTCAAATTCCGATTTAAGATCATGAATGAATGTCTTTAGTTGTCGACGTTAATCTGGTTGTCACTGTTTAAATTAATCAGGAAATTGCAGGCCTTCATTATCAAGGTTTTAATTCAAAAGATCAAGTTTTCGCGAAAAGCTTGTCACTTCTGACAGAAGTTTCCATAGAAGCTTTCCTTTCCATTGAAGTTTAAGGTTCACGTCATTAATATGAATACAATTTCCGATAAGAAAGCGATTGAAGCTACATTTTATTTATTCTTCTTCATAAATTTTACTGGACACGTCATATTTTTGTCGATATGAAGGTAGTATATTCCTTCCATCCATTATTGTATTTTTTTCCCTCTTTTAATTTATTTTTTTTGTTTTTATTTGTAGTTTTATATAATGTAGACACTATAATTTATTCCTCTTTAGTGTTTCGAAATTTAATTTATTTAATGTTATCTGCTGGAAGTCAATTCCTAGGCTGCAAGATGGTGTTTATGTAAGTCCTGCATCCTAAGAACCACTAACTCCCAAAATACAAGCTTGACTTAGTTTGGGAGTTGGTAGATCATTTATTATGTGCTGCTGTACAACCATCAAACATCTTTATACATTGTTCTCTATAGATTAAGGTTTTGTTGTATTTTGAGAGCGGAATAAAAAAAAAAAAATATTGTTATTAAATATGGTCCGCAGAAAACAGCGGACCGCGGTCCGCCATTTGGTGACTCCTGCTCTATTCCATATCTTTTAGTGTCTATAAATATGGCGCCGTCTAGTTTTGTTACGGAGTTACCGGAATCACCGAAATTATCGGATAAGAGTGACTCTGGCTGGTGATAGTCACTCTAGCAGACCGTCGCATCAATGGTTCCGTGGCGGCTGTCTCTTGATGACAGAGATGAAGTGAGAGGAGCCGCTGTCGTACCACGTTCACGACGAACTGCTATATTTCGGCACAATCCTGATGATATTGAAGTTGCTGAACCACTAAAATCTATGCTGCGCCGTTACATACAGGGTGGAAGGGACATCGATAATCAATGAATGAATTATTAATTTAAAAAACGAGTGTGCAGTTGGAGTTGATAATATATCTGGATCATTTTTCTGATCAAAACTGATATTATTGTTCCTCCACTTACATACATATGCAATCTCTCTTTATCTGCTGGAATATTTCCACGTGCCTTTAAAAAAACCCAAATTGTTCCCGTATTCAAGTCCGGCGACAGATATTGTGTCAATAACTATAGACCAATATCTATTCTACCAACGTTGTCAAAAATCTTAGAACGATTGATGAACACCAGACTTACTAAATTCCTGGAACAAAATTCTCTTTTATCTCCATCACAGTTTGGCTTTCGATCTGGCAAATCAACAGCCGAAGCCGTCCACGAACTGACAGACCACATAGTCAACAAACTAGATAATAAAAAAAAGACCTTAGCCATTTACCTAGATTTAGCTAAAGCATTTGACACAGTATCTGTTCCGATTTTGATTAAAAAATTAGAGAATATGGGAGTAAGAAGTATACCACTTCAATTATTCATAGACTATTTGTCTGACAGAACACAAACTACTAAAGTAGATAATTGGATTAGCGACGAACTTCTTAATCAGTACGGCGTTCCACAGGGTAGCATCCTCGGCCCAACATTATTCTTAGTTTATATAAACGATTTGTGCGACATCAAGCTGCAAAACGGTAAAATCATCACTTTCGCCGATGATACTACCTTGATATTCGATGCTAATACGTGGCATGAAGTTTATAATTATGCTCAACAAGGTCTTGATACGGTGTATAAATGGTTATATTCCAATTTGCTTACCCTCAATGTCGATAAAACAAAATACATGACATATTCCCTTAGACCCCAGGATCAACCAAACTTCAACTTAAAAGCCCACTCTTGTAATTTCATCAACTATTGTACTTGTCCTGTATTAATTAAAACGAATTATAGCAAATATCTTGGTATAATCATAGATTACCGTCTCACCTTCCAACAACACCTCGAAACCCTAGTCAAAAGAATCCGAAAGTTGATTTACATATTTAAAAATCTAAGACATATATCTGATACATCAGTTATTAAAACAGTTTACTTTGCACTTTGCCAGTCAGTGCTAGTATATTGAATTACTACTTGGGGCGGTACATCTAAAAGTTTTATGATAAATTTAGAGAGAGCCCAAAGAGCTGTATTAAAAGTTAGTTGCTTTTTCCCAATTCTCTATCCAACTTTCGAACTTTACCAACACTGCCAAGTGCTAACGGTTCGACAGTTGTTCATTCTCATGACAGTTCTAAAAAAACACACTGAACTTCCCTTAAACCACGATTTACTAACACAAAATAGACGATCAACAAATTTTTGTTCAATTATCCGTAACACTAGTTTCTCCCAAAAGTTTTTCTGTTTTCTTGGCACTTTTCTTTATAATTCAATTAATAACAAAATATGTATCTACACTCATACAAAAGCTATTTGTAAAAGAAAATTACGCATTTGGCTATTAAATCTAGATTACAATGCCACTGAAAACTTATTAAAACCAGTGTCTTAATACCATATTTACACTCACACACCTACACTTACAAACATACAATACACATAATATTCTTCATTTTCTGCATTTCCATTCTTCATTCTTTGTTATGCTCATTATTATTATTATAATTTAAGTGTATATTAGTAAATAATAATATACATAATTTGTATATTTCCTTGAATTTTTAGTTAATTTGCTTTTCTTTGATTTTATATATATTTTTTTTATTTTTCATTTTAATTTTATGTTCTGAATTTTGTAAACTCAAACAAACTCTCACAAACAGATAATAATTATGTATAAGTCAAATTAGATACCAGACAATATAATATGCAATTTTCCCCAATTTCATGATAATCAAAAACATTATGTACATTTTTAACTGACTATATCTTTAATTTTATAGATTCTGCTTATACTTCATTGCAATTTCAGACTTTTATTATTCCTTATAGTATCTTGACTTAACTGTTTTTGTAAATTAACATGTCCTATCTATGAGAGCCGGGTGATCTGTAACTCAGGACCCTCCTACCTCAGACACCTTTCTCTATTTAAGATTGTACATTTTATTAACCAGTGCTTGTAATATGATGTTGAGATAAATAAAGATTTATGATTATGATTATGATTAATGGTAAAAAAAAAATGGTAATTAAGTACCGTGTACATATGTATACGGTAGGTACCTATTTACCATTTTTTATTTTTACCATTGATTATATATTATAATTTTCGGTGGCACTGAGGTCCCAAATTTGAACAAAAATAAAATTATCCTATCCTAAAACGTAGTTGTTGAGAAAACTAATCTAATAATAACGATCGTAAATCTAGAATTATTTACCTCTTTACCGAAACGTGATATTAAACACAGACTAAAATTCAAGGAAACAATCAAACAGAAACTTTGTGTTACCGAGAAATAGACTTAATATTCATTGGCACCACTCAAATATCCTGACTTATTGAACAAACTTCGGAACGATTACAATCAGCTTTGAGATTTGTGCTAGACTTCAGTTTCTGTTATTGAGTACCACTCCAATAAGTAGAAATAGAAGGACAACTTCATGCTTGTATTCTCAAAAGGGGTTGGGAGAGGTGTATATGACCATTTAGGTACCTCTCCAGCCACTGATGAGGAAGTGACTAGCTATCAACGATTTTCTCGCCCGTGTTAGTAAAAGAGATAGATATAGTAATAGTTGATCGCTGGCTGTTCAAACCGCCCACCGCCGCCGGCGAGTACTCGTTTGTCGCATTGACAAGAGGTATCAAAAAAGAAACTTGTTCAGCGGCGCTCACTTGGTGAGCAGAACACTCGCTAAGAGACTCGCACTTGGTACAAACGCATACTAGCGTTGCTCGCCAACTCGTTTTAGTTGCTAGCTCTATTTATACTGGCTTCCCGTTAATCGCTAGCGGGGGGACAGGTGCCAGTCAGTTTCTTTTTTCGTTTTTGTTTTCTCAAGAATTGTGATGTCACAATTGCCGTAACACTAATGTATTGTCCGTGTTGTGGTCTGGCTTATGCCACAGCGAGATATGTTGTGGTAATGTATTCTTCGCGAGATCTAGGATGTTTACAAACATCGCGAAAGATTTCACGCAAGACGAGGCATGACAAATTGGTCGTTCAATAAATACGAAGTTTAGAACAGCAAGCGTGAGCTTTTTTCCTCTTTATTTGAAAATCTTTTTTGAATTTAGAATGTAGTTGGGTGGTAATAAAACTTCTGCGTTTATCTTTCTAGTATAAAATACTGCTAGCTCGCATGAATTCCTATTCATATCTGCGTTGCTGGTGAATGATTAATTATAGAAGTAGTACTACATTATGCTATGCTAATTGAAGTTACGTAAATGTTTCTATGAAAATATTTATTTGAAACTAATTAGAAACTTGAATGTGGTGAATGGAGGACGTTTTCATGAATAACAGGCTTTGCTTTTTGAGAAAAGAACGAAAAAAACGAATAACTATGGTGTGAATTTCAAAGTTCATCTAAGTCTAAGGGTTTATTTTACCGCCGCATCATCACAATTTCAGCCGAAAGACGTCCACTGCTGGACATAGGCGTCCCACATAATTTTAATAATTTCACCGCCGCATAATTTATACGAACGGTCGCTTCTCGAAGTTGTGAAGGAGTACGTTTACCTAGAGCACGTTTTCCAGCTTGGTAGGCACAACTTTGAGAAAGAAGCCGACAGAAGGATCCGGTTGGGTTGGCAGCGTTTGAAAAACTTCGTCAAGTCTTCTCGTCGCCAATCCCGCAGTGTTTGAAGGTCTTCAACAGTGCCTCCTGCCCGTTATGACATACGGTGCCGAAACGTGGACACTGACAGCCGGGCTGGTCCACAAATTCAAGGTCACTCAGCGTGCTATGGAGCGGGTTATGCTCGGAGTTTCTCTAAAGGATAAGATCAAAAATTAAGTTATCCGGAAGAGAACCGGAGTTACCGACATAGCCTGCAGAGTAAGCAAGCTGAAGTGGTAGTGGGCTGGCCATGTTTGTCGCAGGACCAAGGGCCGGTGGAGCAGACGAGTCCTGGAATGGAGAACGCGTTTCGGCAAGCGTAGTGTGGAACGCCCCCCAGCTAGATGGATCGACGACCTTAAAAAGGTGGCTGGGACCAGACTGGATGCGGAAGGCGGAGGACAGAGTGTTGTGGACTGCTATAGGCTGAGTTGATGGGTTGATAATTCATACACATTCTTAAACAAAAAAAAATGCGGGACAGTTTTTGGGGACTGCCGACAGAAGTGAAAACTAAGAAACTTGTGCTTTGCATTCGGTAACGATGACGCGAGTTCCATGATTTTTGTTCACCGAAAAAGTGCTCAACGCGCCCAAAGAAGTTTTCGCTTCAAAATAAAGCTAGTGGGTCACCTGACCGATGACCTTGTGAAGGCCGCAGGAAGCACAGAACCAGTCGAAGTGGTGATGGTTGGGGGAGGCCTATTGTCAGCAGTGGACGTCTTCCGGCTGAAATGATGATGATGATGATGAAAGCCTATCCAGTGGTCGTTAAATACCGCCCTCAGCTGAAGTCAGTTTAATAAAGCCCCAAAATTGGTCAGATAAGAGTAGAGGTACATAAAGACGAGTAATGACCAGTATTCGAAATAAATTGTGAATTGTAAAATTGACGGTTGGTAGATGTCACAATGTCTTCGAATTTTTGGTTCTAGGACATGCCAGTTTCATCATGATGTTTTCCTTCACCGTTTTGAGAGCAGTGGTGATGAAATTATTTACACAAAGTGCCTGTCAGGCCTACGACCCGACTCGTAAGTTGCGGTCGTTACCCTTGGGCCAACACTACTCTACAAAAAAAAAAAAACTACAATAGAATACCAAAAATTCTTACAAAAAACCTTACACTTACTGTTAACGGAGATCCACACAGTTTTACTGAGGGCTTCACCGACTCCATTCTCCACATGACAGGTGTATAATCCAGCATCAGACAGTGCTACTGAGTCGAATATCAGGGATCCGTTGGAGAGACTCAGGACACCACCTCCAGCTACTTCCAGAACCGGTCGCCATGTTTCTGATACGACTACAACAATGTTAAAGGGGATATGAATATTAGGTTCAAGCGTACATGCATAATAATAACGTTTATTTGACTTAAACCATTTCTTCTAAACACAGACGTTTAAAAATAAATTCTGGCAATAACCATAGAATAACGACAAGCAATAAAAGTGATAATTTTTTCGTTGCACTAATTGTACACGCGTAATCTTACTCGCACTACGCCAAAACCTTGCCAAGTTACGTGCGACTATACGTATAAATGATGTTGATGCCCTAGTAGCCCCACTTCAAATTTTTAAGACCCCCTTTCAGTACCTTTTGCAAAAAAAATATTTTAATTTTTTTTTATTTCTTGTTTGCAAAATAGTTGGGCAAATGTCATCTAAAACTATTCTAAATTTCAAGTTGATAGCATTAGTAGTTCTGTGGAGATATCCAGGTGTGACAGACAGACAGACAGACAGACTTAGTCTCAGCATAAGGGTTCCTTTTTACCATTTTGGTATGGAACCCTAAAAATTGGGTACAAATAATGTAAGCGTGTAGACTGCTAAACTATAATTATGAACTCCTGAATATCTCTCCTCTCCAAACCCTCTCTCGGGGATTACAGGCGTGATTTTATGTTATGTTTAACATAAAATCACGCCTGTAATCCCCGAAGGGTTAGGCAGAGGTGTACCTATAGTACTGGGTGTACTATAGGTACACCCATTTCGCCAGTTATGTTTAAATCCCATGTAATATGGGACGAGTCTATTGCCATCAACCAGGCACAAATCCAGACTGGCGGGCTGCTACTGAGAATTTGCAGATGGAACAACCCAATACTTTTTATTTATTACTATTTCTTTTTGTTTTTTTGCCACGTAGGCCCTTGCCACTTTAACATTTTTGGAATGTTATCAGTTATCACATATTCAATGTTCTCAATAATATAATATTTGCCACTTTAACAATTTTGGATTGTTATCTTGTGGCACGCGTTATCACGTTCTACCGTTTTAATTTTAAATTGCAATTTTACTGTTTATTTTTAATGTTTTAATTTTGATTCTAATTATATTTTTGATTTAAATTTTTAATTTAGATCATGATTTTGTTTTTACTTGTTGTTTTGTTCTTTGCTTCTAATTATTTTTTCTATCCTCATTACGAGTAAAAAATCTTGTTGAACCGTATATTTAAGGAGCTATTTTTATTTCAGTGCTGTGTACGCCTGTAAGTGACTAATTCACCATAACTCAATGCATATGTTATTATGTTCATGTTTCTAGTGAATAAGTCGTTGGTGTACCTTTCTAAATAAAATAAAATACCACTTTGTCCGACCTGGGAATCGAACTCAGGACCTCATGCTCAGCAGTAGCGCTTGCGACAAGCAACAGCTCAACAAGGCAGTCTTCATGTTTCTGATAAGACTACAACAATATTAAAGCTCCCGATATGATTAATAGAGTTACAGGCGGTTACTAATACTAGCTGCACCCCGCGTTTTTATCCGCATATGTCTCGATTCCATGAGAATATCGGGACAAAAAGTATTCTATATCCTAATCCAGACCATGGTCTACCTATGAGCCAAACTTCATCGAAATCCGTTCAGCCGTTTTAGCGTGAAAGCGTAAGAAACAAACACATAAAAAACAAGCCCACTCTCGCATTTATAATATTTCGCACCTCCGCTCAAATAGTGTCGTAAGTCAAAAAAATCTGTCATAAGTATGACTGACTTTGAAGTTTCCTGAAATGAATGGAACATTATAAGAGTTTAATTTTTTTTTGAGTTATGACACTATTTGAGCGGGGATGCGATTTGGTCTCCAAGATTTGCCGAACCAAGGACTTTCGGCGTGTTTGTGATTTGCGGGTAGATTACAACCCGATCCCTCTCATAGACAAGAGGCATCCATACTAGCAACGGGAATATTATATGACTGATTATGTCAATATGCTGAAGCAAAAAGCAATGAAAAATTGTATTGATCTGTCTTATATTATCGCATTGGTATCATTATGACACTTTTGAGAAAGTCATAACTTTGTGATTATTCTCTATGAGGACTGTTAGTACTTATATACGGCCGAGTTACCTTGGACAAACAAGCTCGCTACCACTTACTGACTGGCAAATATTTTACATGTATGGACAAAAAGATGGACCTTTTCTACAAAATCAAAATCCAAAGTCATTTATTCAAACTAGGCGTCAAAATTACATAAGACAGTCCTCTAAAAACGCCCGTCTTTCACTACTTCCTAGTGCTTTAGGGCATGTGCACACCACGTTTTTAAACGCGCCGTTGACACGCGTTTGTAGCGATACAGACGCGCGAGTCAGACGCAGCCTGTAGACCTTTGTAGGATAAAAGCGCGCCATCGATGCACGTTTCTAAAACGCGCGTCAACGGCGAGTTTAAAAAACGTGGTGTGCACAAGCCCTTAGATGGGAAGAAGAAGTGGCGCAAAAAACTCCCCAGCAGCACAATTGTCTGCACATTTTAGATAAACGTAGCACTGACATTTATAATGCTTTCGAAACTGGTATTTCTAAACAGATTATGATTGGAAAAAGAACAAAGAAAAATACTAAAAGGATTGTACTAACAAACACTCTTCGCAAAGAGAGCATCGTACAAGATATTCTCAGAATTTTGGCAAAGTTTCAAGATTCTGTTTGAGATTTCACTTAGTTTTTTCGAACCAGAATACGACAGTGAGGTTTTAGTATGTTTTACTACGCTTACACATTCGGTTGCTGTTTGTTTATTGCGATGGATAAAATAACAGCCACCTCCTTTTTTTTGAGGACCGTAAGCCCGTTTGTCCACCGCACCGTCAACGGGAGATCAACGATAACGAGCCGCGTGCCGAAGTAGCAATACATACATTTATACTCTGTTGGTTTAAGTAGTTAAATAAAGGTAAACAAAAAAAACACGTGACGAGAGAGCTTTCAAGGAACCGACTAAACGTAATACCTGTCACTTCAGTTGTCATGCTACGTCACAGTTGTACTCTTTAATTTAGCAATGTTTTATTTCGTTGACGTTTAGAGAACCTGTCTTTTTGGGCTCTTTACAATAGACAGATTACAAAATATTACAGTATTGTTATAAATCTAACAAAAAGATTGTGCTCAAGCAGTTATATCTACGAAGAGTAGTTTAAGAATATATGATAAAGTTTAACATAGAGTAATATAAGAGGAAACTATCGTAAAAATCAAAAATAAATTTAATTTGGTTATATGTTACAACATATTTTTAAACCAGAAAGGTTCATCTATAAAAACTCTTTTTAAGATTTGTTTACCTTTATTTAACTACCTAAACCAATGTAGTATAGTCAGTTCATAAACAAGAAATTGTTATCTTTAAAAACCCTTCTACCTTTATTTAACTACCTAAACCAATAAATATACTATATATTATGGTCGCGTGTCCACCGTATACCACCACTGACGTCATGTTCGGTTCGAATAATCTAATTTCTAGTTGACGAAATTGACGTTTTGCGGTGGACAAACCGTGTAAATCTCATAAATATTTGGAAAGCTTGGTCATATTTTAGTATTATCTAACATATTTTATCATAGCATATAATACTTTATTCCATAGAATAAAAAATTAATTGCCTAAGAGGCAGGTTGATTATAGTGCAGCCCCCAGCCAATGACGTATTATAAATAGACGCGTCATAAACGAACATTAGTGCACTCAAAAACAGCGTAAGCCATGATTGTAGCTACATTCTTGCATACAATCATACAGCGCGTGAAGAAAAGGAAAGACCTATACCGATATCTGTTGTTAGAAAGAGATGAACATACATATTTAGTTACGTCACTAGCTGCTGCATGTTCATTGGCGCGTACGTAATAATAATTATTATTATTGTAAATGTCAGGCAATTGCGTGGCATTTATATTGCCATTATTGAGCGCAGGTAACACATCTAAAGATAATACATCAGCATTGCCCCCAGCCCATTAAGTTACCACAAACTGTCAAAATTTCTCATTCGATTTTGAACTTAACTTTCAACCTTTTAATGTTTAAAATCATTTGGAGTTTGACAGCTTGGTATAACTTGATGTGCTGGCTGTACATCCACATTTCACCATATATTTATGTTACTAGGCAGCCAGCTTATTGTTATGAACCGGACACAAATCTGGACTCCGGCAGTTATTGGGAAATTTATAATGAACAAACCACATAACTTTTTGTCTGACCCAGGTATCGACTCCAGAAACCAACGCTTAACAGTCACGCTTGCACTTGCGCTTGCGACCAGCAACAAGACAGTCCCACTGGACTAGACCAAGGAGACAGTCGAGGATATTTCTAGTATCATACTGCAATTCACAAATCTAGCAGATCTGCCTATAATGTTTTCACCGCTGGGTCACGTGCCTTCTCTCTATGAGAGAAGTCTCTGGGTCTCTATGAGAGAAGTGTCTCTCTCTGGAAGTATGTCACACTCACTCTATTAGTCTCGCTGATGGTGGTGCGTGTGCTGGATCATTTAGCTCCCTTCAAAATGGTTGAGCTGAATGGTGCTGATCCATGCGTCATGTTCTGGTAACTGGTCATCAACATCTCTTAGCTGCCACTGCTTATTTTAATTGAATGTAATTTTTGATTTTTTTTCTTATCTTTTTTTACGGTCGCTTTTGGCGTTTTGCATCGTTCTCACATGTATAATTTCACCATGAATGATGTAACCAATATTTTGTGACCATTGTGTTAAATTATAAGAGTGTCCGTGTAGTTTCTTTCCCGTTCTTCTCCTTAGGTACCTACTACGTTTTGGAATGGGCAACTAGCTTTATCTTTCTGACTGTAGAGGTATGAGGAACAGGGTGTAAAGTTCACTCATCCTCTATAGAAAAAGGAGGATCCTCCGACCAGACGGGTGTTGTGTCTGGTGGGCAACTGCCCGACGGTTGATGTCGGGATGTTGTATATATGCTAGTCGCGCGGTAAACTCTGATTGCGCGATACAGGATTTTGCGTGACGTCAGTGTGACGCGTTGTTCGCATGTTGCGATGTTGATGCCGCTACATGACTAACCGACCTCTTGACAATTCAATGCCTGTAATTGGTTTATTTGAAATAAATGCTTTGAGTTTGAGTTTGAGGAGTGGACTGTAGTCCACCACGCGGGCCCAGTGTGGATTGGTTATTGAACCTCTATAAATAATGGAACTATAAAGATACTTACTATCTTTCTTCAGCCAGTGTGTTTGTGGTTGTGGGTAGCCGTTGGCGCTGCAGGATATGTGACCCCCTCGCCCGAGGAGAAGGGATGAGTTCTGAGGTTCTTCACTCCATTTAGGGGCAACTGTGTCAAAAAAAAAAGCATTATGTCGCTATGTTTAGGTATATTATATCTACGAGTTTCGGTTCATGAAATACGCTTTGTATCTAGAACGAAAATCAACAACGTGTCAAAATTTAATTTAATTAAGTCTAGTGATCTGATTGGCTGTTGATAATTCAGTCAACCAGTCATAGCAGTTGAGCGGCGTTTGAAAGTTAGTTTGCTAATTTTCATTCCGTAAACCTGTTCTAAAAAAAAAACTACCACGTTCGAAATCATACCATCTGTTATGAGTTTTAAATAAATAGGCCAAATCCAAGAAAAGAAAAAACCGGTCAAGAGCGAGTCGGACTCGCACACCGAGGGTTCCGTACGTATTTATGATGTAGATGATTTCTGAACAACTGTATTTAGAGACATAGTTTTATTTTTCCTTCCTTCCTAATCTTTACATAAACTTCTATCACATAGAATAATTTCAGATTTTTATCTATGAAAACTTCAGAAATAAGGGGGGGGGGGACGGTATTTTTTTAAGTTTTTCATCAACAGTCGGAAACAATGATGACTAAAAAAAAATTTTTGAGAATGTGCAAACAGCGCTCTTTCATATGACACCCCACATGTAGTGCATGTCTTAGTAGCACCACTTCAAATTTTTAAGACCCCCTTTCAGTCCATCTTGCAAAAAAGTTTTTTTTATTTTTTATTTCTTTCTTGTTTGCAAAATAGTTGGGCAAACGTCATCTAAAACTATTTTAAATTTCGAGTTGATAGCATTAGTAGTTCTTGAGATATCTAGGTGTGACAGACAAACAGACAGACAGACTAAGTCTCACCATAAGGGCTCCTTTTTACCATTTTGGTACGGAACCCTAAAAATTAGTGAGTATATTTAGTGCTTACTGCCTGTTGTCTTTTTACTCTTGCAGTCATTGGGCTCATTATACTCAGACATCATACTGCGCCCTTCGCGTTCAATACAATAACGCATTCAGGGTGCTGATGGGGTTGCCTCGATACCACAGCGCATCAGGGATGTTTGCTGAAGCTCGCGTTGACTGCTTCTACACTGTGATGCGGAAGCGGTGCGAATCCCTGGTTAGTAGGGTGCGGGGCAGCACCAACAGCATCCTGTCTATGGTAGCAAGCAGGCTAGATTGTGCGTTTGTGAGCCACTGCTGCAAAGTATCGGCTGGGCCTGTCACCTTTCAGCAGTGAAGTCACAAATTTTTTCAGTGTTAAATGTTTTACTGACATAGTTTGTAAGTATTTTGTTACCTACTAGCACTATGAGTCTTGTTTTTTTTTGACCTTAGTCTAGGGCAGAGGTGACAGAGACAAAGTCGACGATGGAGTGAGCTTACCCAGAAGATGCCTGTTTACTCTAACTTTGAAGAGATTAGGGTTGTATGCGTTCGGAAACACAGACGCAGGTAGAGAGTTCCACTCTTTTGCTGTGCGCATGCGCATGTGCGCTGTTGTTGCTTGAATTAAATGATTAAATAAATAAACCATAAAGCACTCAAATTTATATTCTTGTGCTCAAAACCAATTAACGTCTACTGCTTTGTAATATCTTATCTATCTGCTCCTTCTAGTTCATGTATTACCTTCATTTATCGTTTTTCCATTTTAATTAATCGAAACTAATACAGTTTTTTTTTTTTTTCTATAAAACGTTGCCCCACACTAGGAATTTCTCCTGTATCGTGGGTGCGTTTACAAACATTTAAACTCACGTACACAAACAGCCAGACCCGGAACAACTACTTATAGGTCATACAAATATTTGTTCCGTGCGGGACTCGAACCCACGACACGCAGCGCAGCAGTCAATCGCTTAACCACTGCGCCAACCGTGCAGTCAGTTCATTAAAATACAGAACATTATTCATATTATTGAATATATCTGATCCGATTTTACTTTCATGAATGTTATATTATATTCTCTCGCATTGGAAACTTGCTTCAATACCGAGAAATCGCACCTTTTATCACTTTCAGCGCTTTTTGTTTTTGTTCAAATCACACGTAAAGCGAGATTTTTAAATGGAAATCACAAATTGTTTTTCAATTTCAAAATAACGTGATTTTCAAGCTTTCATTGGTATGTTAGTAACAATTATCTAAAACAAAAAAATATAACATTTCCTTTCAGAAAATGATCTCTTCAAAATAATTAAATATTACAAGGTAGACTATGAAATATTAATTTCACGGCAACATAAAGGTAGATACTTACTGTACTGCGAAAACCATTAAGTCAGCGAAGCTTTATAACAGCCCAAATAAAAACACATAACGGTTTATTATTAAAAACGCCTAGCGAACGCTTTAATTAGTCGCAGGGAATAATGAAACTCAATATCGTAGGGCAGCACAAAATCTATAGTTACAGAAGGTCGAATCCATACAATGAGCAAAAACGCACACACACATAGACACGCTTCACATAGGTACAGCGAGTGCAAGCATTCGCAACTGGCATTTTGTTTGAGGTCGCACACGTACGCGTCTATGTGTGCATGCGCCTGTGTTTGCGTTCGTTGTATGGAGTCATCCATCTGTACCTTCTTATTGAGTGATCGTAGTGATAATAAAGCAAAAATTTATTTCGAGATTTTTGCTGTAAAGATTTCTTTAAATATTTTTGGGTTTGTGTTCGTTTATTAAGCCTGGTTGTTTTTACACTTCTGGTAGTCAATAGTAATTCTGTATTATTATTCTTGTAAATAACTATCATTATTTATTCAAAAGGTCTTGGTATATTCATAGACAGCTCTTAAATTGTTACAATAAAGAACAAGTGTTCTTTGTTTACCCTATATTTAATTAATTATCTTTAACTACACATCAATATAGGGCAAGAAATAGCTCCTTGTATAGATTAGTGGCACATTTTTTATACAACGGAAACATCTATTTTAAGAATTTTGAAAAAATACCTCGTTATTTCAGCCGAAAGACTATGTCCAGCAGTGGACTGTTGGACATAGGCCTCCCCCAAAGGAGGGGTTTGTTATAATCGCCATGTTTGGCAGGTGGGTTGTCGATCGCAGTATGGTGTTAGAAAGCATTGAGAACGCTGCTGCCCATTCTCTAGTAAGTCCCTTAGTCGCCTTTTACGACACCCTCGGGAAGAAATAGGGTGGTGCTATTCTTTACGACCGGTTACACTTAAAAAAATATTAACCTTTTGAAAACCAAGTTATGTAAATTCATAAAAAAAAACCGCAATGATCAAAATCAGTTTCTAGGCAAACATAATCATTTTGAAAAGTAAAAGTTAAAATTAAAAATTAAATCAATGTTTTGGTAGAAAGATAATATAATTTTATTTTAAAAGTCCCTGAAATACCATCTTGACTTTCAATCAGATACCAAGCGCGAGTAGAAAAATCATTTATGCGTCCTTTTCAATAAAAAAAACCGGCCAAGTGCGTGTCGAACCACGCACAATCAAGGGTTCCGTAGTTGGGATGAATTTATCCCAAAAAAAAACTTAACATTGTAGTTGAAAAACATGTTCTCCCATACATCGATATACAGCACGGTCGATTCTCCAACTGTAAATGGAAGTTGGTCGACTATTACGGTCGTTAACTTGTAAAACCACTTAGCTGTGATAGTTTTCCTTTCAAATTCGTTATAGGTATGTACTACTACTGCCTTGAATTTTTTCATATAATAATAATAGCCTAACAATCTTACAACTAATTACATTTAATATTTACTTAATAAGTTAAAGTTTATTCTTCTTCAGACATCGGTTTTAAGAAGATTGTTTTGCTTTAGCATAGGCCTCCCCCATATTCTTCCACAGTTCCCGGTCACAGGTTTTTCTCTTCCACATTGGCCCCGCTGATTTTTTCACATACTTAACCAAAAATAAACGTGAAAAAAAATATCATCCCCACTTTACGTGGACGCTAAAAAAAATACTTTATCACTTTATCGGCGTGATTGAATCTATATATGCAAGCCAAATTACAGCTTTCTAGTACTAAGAGTCTCTGAGCTAAGCCGGGGACAGACGGACATAACCAAGCCAAATTACAGCTTTCTGGTACTAAGAGTCGCTGAGCTAAGCCGGGGGGGACAGACGGACAGACAGACAGACGGACATGGCGAAACTATAAGGGTTCTTTGTTAACTACGGAACCCTAAAAAAGAAAGAAAGAAAAATCAAATAAAATCGCAATTCACCTTTGATCTAGCACTAGGATTTAATATTAAACATTCACAATAAAACTCATTTGACAGTGTTTCTGTATAAACAATGCTAAAATATGAGACGAATATTTAGTGTTATGAAATAACTTTTTGCTTATTCAAGTTTTGTAATGTAAGAACCATGTTTCTGAATCAGGAGACGGTTTTGACACTTTAGTATTCAAATTAATGAGTAAAATGCAGAATTCGTTAAAGCTACATAGCAATATAATAGCATTGAAATCAGTTTTTATGTAGACTTGATTATGTGTATGTGGAAAAGGAAATAATTGACTAAATAACCGCTTTTTAGATTGCGCGTCTATGAAGACCATTTTTCGACTCAGGGATCCGTTTGCGTAATATTAAGTTTATTAGAGTCAAGTGCCCCTTCCCCCCCTCTGCCACCTAAATGGTTGTGCCACATACATATTTTTCAACTACAATTTTAAGTTTGTTTTTGGGATAAATGCATCCCAACTATCAGGAGCGAAAGCACCATATAACACGATTCCTGCCGGCTTCCCTTCAGAAATTCGGAACACAACCACTCTATCGTCATTGAAAAATAGCATAGTCGAAATTTTGATGGTTTAATAATGCCAAATAATATCATCACACTATAGGTATTTAGTACACCGTAAAATTAAAATATTACAAAACGAATTCATTACATTTTTGTCTTTATATCCCAACAACAAAACATTTTGCTCTAAAATAACTCGTACGCGTGTCCGGCTTGCCGTGAGTTCAATTTCTTCGACGTCATGACGAGTTTATTTTGTTTAGACAGTATGTTTTTTTGCTCCAGCTTACCTTTCTCATAAAACCACCCTTCGCCACTGGCAACTATGGAACCCTTCATTATGCGTGGTCCGACATGCACTTGGCCAGTTATTATAGTGTACAATTATTTATTTAGAATCCACCCGATCCCCTTCACCCTAAGGTCGAATGTCACTTGCACGTCGTAAAACGACACACAAGGTCTATTTGTATATGAGTTACAGTTAGATTGTTTCAACTTTAGTGAAGTTTTAAATTAATGGGAATTTTTGTCAAAAGTTTTAAGTAATTACGGAGTCGAATATTACCTATATTTGAATAAAGGTAATAGTCGACTTTGTAATTAGCTACTTCGAAATCCAGAGTATGTAAAATATCTTATCGAACCCAAAAACCTCTAAAGATTACTCATCTAAAATTATATTCAACATTATAATATAGCAGCCGGCACAAAATTGTTTTCATAGAAAATAATGTCGCTGGACCGACGCGACGGTCTGGTCACAATACACTGCAAATACGATCTTAAGTGTAATGCATACGTTATGTTTTCAATTGGCAGTTTATTCAGTGTCAGCTATTCGATACAAATGAGTTTAGTCCTTCCCTTTAACACAGAATAGTGCAGAAGGTCGGCTCCATAAAATCAGAAATCAAAATCAAAAGTCATTTATTATTCAAACTAGGCTGAGAATCACGACGTTTCGAAGAGAGTCCCCCAAAAACGCCCACCCTTCACCACTTCCTAGTGCTTTAGCTGGGAAGAAGAAGTGGCGCAACAAACTCCCACCCTTCACCACTTCCTAGTGCTTTAGCTGGGAAGAAGAAGTGGCGCAACAAACTCCCTAGCAGCACAGCTATCTATTAGACAGAACGAACAAAGACAAGCGCACGCATTCATAGACGCATACGTACGGCGATATCAAACAAATTCCAGTCACGAGTGCGCTTGCACTCATTGTACGTGAAGCGGGTCTATGTGAGCGTGTGTTTTCACTTATTGTATGGAGCTGACCTTCTGTACTGTTCTGTCTTTACTATACCTTTTATGTAGAGGTTTACAGTTCGGTTCACTTTGGCGACGTGGTTTGCAGCAACACAAGTGTAGGTACCGCAGTGATCCAAAGACACATTCTTTATTATCAGAACGCTGAATACTTCTAAGCTCCTCTCCACGATCTGGAAATTGATGAGAGTTTGAAGGATTTTGATCTACATTTTAAGGATGGTAGCAGTTCGGTAAATTAAGATTTTGGGGCTGTTGACGAAGTGAAATATTTACTTTAATACAATTATGACAAATATTTTAACGATTTGAGTAGTGTTGAAGACTAAAATATGTTTTAATTGTGCCAATATTTTTATTCTTTTAAGTTACGGTTGTATTTTGTTAAGAAACCTCAATGTTCAGCAGATTAATAGTGGCTTTGATAAAAATCAACACCATTTTCATTACGACAGATAAAAATATTTTTTATTATTAAAAACAGCTTCGTCTTTTTCATACATAGCCGTTTGAAAAAACGTTGCCCCACACTAGGAATTCCTCCTGTATAGTGGGTGCGTTTACAAACATTTAAACTCACATACACAAACAGCCAGACCCGGAACAACTACTTGTAGGTCATACAAACATTTCTTCCGTGTGGGAATCGAACCTGCGACACGCAACGCAGCAGTCAATCACTTAACCACTGCGCCAACCGTGCCGAAAAAGTTGTACAATTTGTCCAAAAAATAAAATATCTCAAACTTCACAACCTTAACTTACCTTCAAATGCGTTGGAATCTTCTTCCCATCCTTCAACCAAGAGTAATAAACAGGCGAGTCTCCGCTCTTAAGATTACAATGTATTTGAACAATCTGTCCTTCCTGTAAATCCGTCGGTAGTAATATCTCTTCCAACTGTGGAGCCTCAACTACATGTAACTCGAAGGATCTTTTAGCCATTTCACCTGACGGACTTCTGACGATACAGGAATATGCAGCAGCATTATCAGTTTTAGACACTTTAGGTATGTTTAGTGTACCATCGTTGGAGACTATCGGTACGTCTCTCTTCTCTCTTAACTTCGGTTTTCGTCCAAATATTTCTGTACTTGCTGTTTTGTTTGCTGATCTTTTGTAGCGATTATTTTGTGTTGCTATATCTGTGTTTATTTCCTTCCCTTTGTATTCCCATGTTATTTCTCTGTAAATGGAAGTATTAGAAGCTTCTGTGTTACTGTTTGCTTTAGTAAAGATTAGGATACATGATTATATAGCAGCGTCTTTAGTAAAGGGAATTGTGTTAAGTACGAGTAGTACTTGCGAAAGAAGCATTAAAGATAAGGAGTTCAGAATTTGGAAAAACTGGACTAATTTGATTTAATTTTTGAATGGAAAAGAGTCAGTTATTAAATAAAAACAATATTTTTAATAACAATGTTTTTGGGAACGGTACCTACTTAAACAGATTTAATTCAAAGAAATACATAATCAAAAACGCAATATGACCAGGAAATTAACGATTTTCTTGTTAAAATCTACTAACTAACAAAGCTTTGCTTCGAATTGTTGTTCCAAAAACTCACTCCCAGATAAGAGGATATACAATTCAGCAGAATTTGATAAACGTGCCATATATTCCGGTTAGTGATGCCACAAAACTACGAAAAAGTTAACAAAAACCGATTTAGCGCCAAACTTTTCTACTTTTTCCCAATTAGCGGTATAGCGATACTCTGCCAAAAAACAAAGAAACCATATTGGAAATTTTTTCAACAAAAATTGTACACGTTCGTTCTTTATATGCCATAAAAATATTTGATGGAGTTCCCGGGAAGAGATCATAAAAATGACATCAAAGCTAAAAGTGTTCTTCGTAAATGTACTGCATATTATTGTTAATAAATAATGTTGTGAGGCAGAAAAGAAGGGAAAATGCCAAGAAGACAAAATAATATCGGTCATAGCATAACAAAAGAAATTGATTCTTGTTGGAAGGTTAAACTCACTGGCGTTGAAGGATTTCAATTGATTTATTTTAATTGTGATAATGAAAAGAATGGATATGAAAAGGTATTGTCATAAAAATAAATCAAAGTAACAGAATTCAATAAGCTTCGTTAGACCAATGGAAATGAGTTATCTAAGGATATGTTCAGGAGAACCCTATTATCTACTACCACTTGTTTTTTATTAGGACATTTAAAAAGCGGTTTATAGCATAACGCCCATCCAGCGCTATGATCTGAACTTATCCTAAAATTGCCTTGTTTATTCAGCATCAGAATTTAGATTAAAATACTTTTGCATTCTCATTGAAAAATTCTCTGGAATGCTTTGTCTTGTGAAACAATGAGCTCGGATGGCCAAATCTAAAACTTTGAGCAACAGAAAAACTATAGGAAAATGAATCATGGACTTTTATTTGATGCGAAATTAAATGAAAACTTATAAAGGTAAATCCTATTTACAAGACCGTATTCACACAAAAAATATTGGAAATATTACACGGTTGAACCAAATTGGTTGACTTTGATTGAAATGCTTTGAAATAAATGTTGATTATGAAAGACGAAACGATTTAGTTGATAAACGAACCTGTACCATTGCCAGTATCGACAACAGTTTGCTAACGATTGGTAGCGATTGTTCTCGTAGACACACATATACATAGCAATAGACAAGTCTTATATGATAATAATGTGAGTAATGTGACAAGAACACACTTATTAGATCCAGTAGATAGAAAAGGAAGGTGGGTAGGGTAGGGATTTTCGAAATGTCTTATTTAAAACTGGAAATCTCTGTTTCTATGGAAAATTTAAAATCGGTCTAATTTGGCTGTAACACTATTTTTAGAAAATGTTCTTTACTAACTTTTTAGACCTTTATATCCTGCTAATGCGTATGAAGTTTCATTGAAATCGGTTCAGTCATTTCGAAAAACAAGGGCTTGAAGGTTTGTATGAAATGTTGTAAGGTGTAAACGCTCTTAAGATAAACATGTCCAAGACCAAGGTGATGACTAATATCACCATCATCATCGGTGTTGTAAGCCGCTGGAGGAGGTGGATCATTACGTATATCTGGGACATAGTTGATCTTTGGGAAGTGACTACCAAACTAAGAAAATCTTGAGACGCATGCAACTGCGCTGGGCGGCATTTGGCAAGCTGGATGATGTTTTAAAGGATCGCAAGATACCACAATGCCTGAAAATCAAATTGTATGAACAATGTGTCTTGCCTTCCATGAAATATGGGGCCGGTAACTGGACGCTCACTAAAGAAACTGTGTACAAAGTGCAAGATGGACAAAGGGCTATGTAGCGCGTCATGTTAGGCCTATCACTAAAAGATCGAGTCCATAACACAGAGATCTGACGTAGGACTAAGGTTCAAGACTTAAGACTACGGGTAGCGGCTCTGAAATGGAGGGAGGCAGGACACTTGACTTGACATGGTGATGGCAGGTGGAGGAGAGCCCTAACGGGTTGGTTGCCGAGAAACGATATAACGAGCGCAGACAGACCAATAGCCAAGTGGGTGGATGAAATACAGAAGATCACGGGGAAGACCTGCATGAGACTCACATGGACCAGGGAAGCATGGCACAAAAGAGGCTTATAGTCAGCAGTGGGTGGAACAAGGCTGCCAATGATGATGATTCTGAATTTACAAGAATCTCATACGGCATATCATCATCATCATCATGTCAGCCGAAAGACGTCCACTGCTGGACATAGGCTTTCCCAAAGTACCGCCGCTTCGACCGGTTCTGTGTTTCCCGCATCCAGCGAATGCCTGCGGCATTCACAAGGCCATCGGTCCACCTTGTAGGAGGTCTTCCAACTCCGTCCGGTACACAATCGCCATTCCAGAACCTTTCGGCTCCATCGGCCATCTGTTCTGCGAGTATGGTATAGATTTGCTAATCTATACCATACTCTATCTACGATAGTTCTACGTCGAAAAACAATGAACATCTACTTTTGAATATAAATAATCTTGAAACCGTACCTCACTGGATACCCGTAGTACGGGCACTTTAACGTGACACTTTGTCCACTCTGGACTTTGAAAGGCGGCAACGTCCGGATATACGGCGGTCCTGGAACAAAACATTTTGTTTCAAACATTTTGTAAGAGGGAATAAAATTGGTTTTGAAGTTTGTGATGCTTGTAGGGGACGGAATTGAATTTAGGTAGGTACTATGTGCTAAATCTTAACTAATATCATACTATAGTAATAAGAAAGTGAGTTTGTTTCTTTATTTGTTTGTTACGCTTTCACGCTAAAACGGCTGAACGGATTTAGACAAAATATGGCACATAGGTACACCATGAACTAGATTAGGACAAAAAATAGTCTATATATTTTTTATTCCGATATTCCCAAGTGATCGAGAATTATGCGGATGGAACCGCGGAGTACGCTCCGCTAGTCTTTTTAGTCAAATAACAATGTGTAGAGTATTAAGAGCAGGCAGTCTAAATCAAATTTCGAACGCATGCTCCGTCTCTTGCTCCCCGTCACTCCGTTATGTGCTAAACGCTAATTCTTCAGTAATAAAGTTGAATATCGCGTGCGCTCTTTGATCGTGCTCGAGCACGAAACTAAATAGCTTAAGTCTCAATTCTTATTTCGTTTATTACTAAAGTAATAATTGATCTAGAGAAAAAATATCTAGTGGGTGGATAATAAACTATATTTTCTTGCTGTGAATATTTATTTTAGATATAAAACCCAAACAATATTGTTTGTTTTTTTATAATAAATTATCCTTAAAAAAGACATGATTTTCGAATAAAAAATGTATTGAGAGAAAATATTACAATTAAGTAACTATCTTCAACATGGAAAGAAAAAGATCCAATAAATCATATACTAATGTTTCATTTTGCTTGTATGTGTGACTGTTTCAGAATATTGATGCAAATTATCATAAAAATAGGGAGCCTCCTCTTAAGTGGCCATAGCCTTGTAGCAGCATCTATATCGCCACATGCGAACAACGCGTCACTCTGACGTCACGCAAAATCCTGCATCGCGCAAGCAGAGTTTACCGCGCGACTAGCATATATACAACATCCCAACATCAAGCGTCGGGCAGTTACCCACCAGACTCGACACCCGTCTGGTCAGAGCATCCTCCCTTTCCTATAGAGGATGAGTGAACTTTACACCCTGTTAAGTCTAATGCTTGCTTTAAGCCTAATGGTTAAAGGGGGGTCTAACGATCGATAGGTAATACGTTCGAACCTCTGCCGTGGCACTATTGATGGAAACCCACTAGCAGAAAGGAGTTACACGTAATCTTTTTGATATATGCCATAATTACATTACATGACGTGTGAGTCCGGATTTTTAGTTTTTCTATCTGTGATGTCTTTTTTATACCTTTTTATTTGACGTTTTTGTTGTAGTTGGGTTTAAGTTTTGAACTTTTGTTTTTATTAACAATCCAAACCGCTAGTAAGTAATCTTAAAAAAAAACTATCTATAGTATTATTATTGTCATAGCACTTTCGAGCTGCCCTGTTGCTGGTGGCACCCACCCATTTACATAATCAGCCTATAATGGTGCTGATCCACGCGTCATGTTCGTGAACGGGCGGCGTCAGTTGAGACTGGTCTTCTCTTAACTGCCAGGGCTTATTTGTAATCTTTTAATCTTATATTTTGTATTGAGTTTTTAAATAAGTAATTTAATTTGTTACATTGTTGTCACTTAAAGAAGAAACAAGAATAATGTACCCAGGATTTTGTAATATCTTGATTTAAAAGAGTGTCCTTGGAGTTTCTTGCCTGTTCTTCTCCATAGAGATCTACGTTTTGGAATCGGCAAATAGCTTCAACTTTCTGACCAACTGACCGAATCTTTGACAATTCAAAAGTGCCTGTAATAGGTTTAATTGAAATAAATGTTTTGAGTTTGAGTATAATGTTCCCACTGCTGGGACTCAGGCCTTCTCTCTGTGAGAGGGAGAGGGCCGTAATCTACCATGCGGGCCCAGTGCGAGTTGGTAGATGTCACGTGTCTTCGAATTTTTGGTTCTAGGACATGTCGGTTTGCCCAAGATGTTTTCCTTCACCGTTTTCAGAGCAGTGGTGATGAAATTATTTACACAGAGTAAAGTGCGTGCCTGCGGGTTCTTACCCACAAATCTCGTTAGTATACAACTCGGTAGTCGGGGCCGTTACCAATGGGCCACCACTGCCCTACAAAAAAATGCCACCCATTTACCTTGAAGCAAAGACTTAGTAAGGTAACACAGCAATTTTGTCTAGGTAGTTTGATCTAGTGTTCCCAAGCGGTACTGTTGAGCCTGATGTCCTGGTACTCTGAAGCGTTAATCCGAGGAAGCCCGAAAGTCTGACAACCAGTCTTACCGAGGGGTACAAAATTTAACACACTGTCATGCCATCGACACGACAAAGAAGAATCCAACGGGTATCGTGTTACCCAGTTACTGGGTTGTGGTGTTCAAATAGACAGGCGCTTTATGTAAAATTCTGGGGTCTACTCCGAAGCGTTAATACAAAGTATCGGCCGACTGATCGGCCGATTTATAACTTCCATAGTTTCCTTTTTCAACTTTGAATCCTTACCCGTCTTAAATTCACATTTTTGACTTTATCTCTTTGACTATCGTTTTTTGTTTTGTTTCGCCGTATACAGCCATAGTTAGCCGTAGTCAAGCAACGGCCGAACATTCGGCCGATACTTTGGATTTGTGTTCGGAGTAGACCCCCTGGGTTTGATTCCCAAGTCGGGCAAAGTGTTATTGGGTTTTTCCATCAGGAATATCTCAGTAGCAGCCCGGAGTCTGGTATGTAATAATAATAATAATAAATCCAATTATTTTCAGGCAATACTGGCCCTTAGATAAATACCCCCGCCCGGGACGGGGCGGGGTAATGTGCCCGGTTGATGGCAATAGGCTCGCCTCGTATTACATGAGACTAAAGACGGAGATATATGCCAGTGAACTTGAGTGGTTGGCTTGCGTTTTCTGTACTGAGCTCACGCAACGCCTCGTACGTTCAGCCAGTAATAGGACTCGCCCATCAAGGAACGCTGTCCCAAATTGGACGCATTATTAATTTAATATACACAAAACAAAAGGTATTTAAAAAAACGCGTATACTAAAAGATCAATAATTAAATTATCTTTAAATTGGTGAAGGTTTCACAAAAATACGCATGGGAGATTTTGCGCCATTCTCAGTTTTTTATCCGCGTTAGACATAACTTTACAAATTAATTTCACTATGTAATATAAACATAATCTAAAATATTCACATATTAAGTTATTGAGAAAATGCTTTAATTTAACATATATTTTTTTTCAAATCATTAACACTACTCGTTTAGACGTGATCTTCAGTATAAAATCATTAAAAGTCGGTTATCGTCGCCTTAAACATAACTGGCGAAATGTGGGTGTACTATAGGTATACCTCTGCCTAACCCTTCAGGGATTACAAGCGTGATGTTATGTTACCGAAAACCAAAACTTTTTAATAACAAATGAACATCAATACGCAGTCTTCAATGTTGAAATACGATAGACAAGACCATTTTTCGTTTAAATTGATCCCATCATCTTCCAACCGATTTACTTTGAGTCCCATTTATTTTTACACCAAGAGTTTTAAACAGTACATAAACGGGGACGACCATCTTTTATCGGTATATGCAGCATAGCATTAAATATTCCAATTGGATATAAAATATTATGGTTTCTGGAGAAAATGGGTGAAGTCTGGTGTACTTCCAAACTTATAGCGATCTACAGTTTTTGAAAATAAACTTGAATTATCAAAATATATTTCTTGATAACAAGTTTTTATTAAATTTTTATTGTTTCATTAAATAAAGGGATGAAAATATGCTGTATTGTCTCCAATACAGCAAAAGTGCTAGAGAAAAAATATTATAGCCATTTACGAGTAATTAACAACGGGTTTCAGTTGTATAACTACGAGTTTTCACAGGAAAAAAAAAGAATTTACGCAGTTCAAACAATATTGGTGAATTGAAAGTAATGAGATCCAAGATTAGTTTTTAAGAAACAGAAATTAAAGTTATTATAGCCCACATTGAATCATTCACTTTTATGTTCAAACAGTTATATTTGGCTGATTCAGCCAACTTGAAGGCCACACGTGAACCGTGCATAAAGCCAGCTTATCCTTCTTCAAGGCAAAGACTGCTCACAGTGTTTTGGTTATTTCAGACGTTAAGTCCAGATCACATTTGCATGGCAAGGTTTAGACCCAGGAAAGCAAAACTTATTGCTTACAAAAGATAAAAATATTATGAAAAAAATAGGTTTTGTGACCATAATATACAATGTAACAAAAACCCTATTGTTCCTTTTAGGGACGTATACATTTACCTACAAGCACAACATTGGTGGAATTATAATTAAAAAAAAATAAGTATTGGCTAGTCGAGAAATCAAAATCAAAGAATGAAAGAAAGAGGTTAGAAATCACTTAAACATCACAAATATTAATAATTAAATATTTATTTTAATTATTTTTGATGAACAGTTTTTATAAATGACTTGCTTTATTACGTATGTATAGCGATTTTTAAAACGTAGGTTGAAGGAGCAACAGGGTTTTTGTTACATATTGTATATAATTAGAATTTTGTTATAGCATGCAAATGGCGACGTCAAAAGTAATGGTCAACAAAAAAGAAAAATAAAGATCTTTATTTGCCAAATCATTCAACCTTGCACAATTCATATAAGTTACAAATAAGCAGTATAGATAAGTATTTTTTTTAGTTTGATTTGTTTCGGTACTTAATAAGGTTGTTAGAACGGAATTGATTCAATCTGTTCCCCGTACTAGTATAAACTGTACTACGGTGGAACAGTTTTCCTTGTTATCTGAATGTATTTATAGTAGCAGACTTGTGACAAAATTATTATTTTAGTAGCAAAAATAATTTTAGTTAATAATAACAAAGCAACAAAGCTAAGTACAGCAGAAGTTAAATTAAGGTAGGTAGCTAAGTAAACATTAAAAAAAAACATAAAATAGTGAACTTGATTTTGAAAACTTGTAGGTAGATGTTAAAGTTGACATAGTATAAGCAAAATATTTAGATGCTAAGTTTGTTTACATAGTTAGTTGCACTTTTTATCATAATTATGTCACATGTAAAATAATGTATGTAACTACTTTTCGGCCTATTTTATTGTAAACCAGTTTCTTTATGTTAATTTTGAAGGTGCTAATAAACATTTGTATTATTTAAATTTTATTATTTGTTTATTATTAAAGAGTGTAATGCCACGATTCCCTAAGAGAGCACTGGCCGCTACATAACGGCCATAGTGACGGCTGTCATGGAAATGATAGCAGCGGCCAAAAAAAGAGGATATAGTTGTGTTTCTGTTTCGTTTTGACTCAAAATGACGCAGCGACTTAACGTGATTATCATAAAAATGTTATTTAATAATGTGTGAGCTCACTCTTCTTAGTAAAGGGACATGTTTTCATACGACCAAGTACGGTGAGGGCAAATCGAGCGATTTACATCTTTGGGCAGCGGGGTTTGAATTTATGGTGTCAATAATGCTCTGTAGGAAAACACACCAACTAATTTCATAAATAACATTTCAGTGAGGTCATTTGCCGTTGAATTGTAGACACTACTGACACTACACTACTGGATGTCCGCCACTACTCTTATAGCAAACCGTAGCTTTATACACAAAGCGGCAAATATAGCTACAATAGCCGGGCGGTTATCTAAACACGCGGCAGTGTGTCAAGCCAAGTTCAAGCCAAGAAAAAGGAACTAGCGAGGCATCAGCCTCCACACGAACCATTTGAAGCCACTTTTGACTCCTTAATAACTCAAAATCTATTTAAAATAAATACACGAAATTTTGTTTAAACTAGAACCCCAAATTCCCTAAATACAACTCAAAACGGTTATTGAGATATTAAGTATATTATATTGGCATTTTTATCACTGAATTACTGACATAAAGATCAAAAACCGTTACCCACTACCAGATAACATAGAAAGTTGAAATTTGGCGACCAGCTGGGTAATTGTGGGTATACAAAAGAAAAAATCAGAAAACAGTGAATTTTTACGATTTGAAATATTTTCCAAGCAATCGATTTTTATTAACACCTATAATATATAGCGTCTATCGAAATTATAATAGCAAAAAGTTTCCATGATGAAAAGGCGCTTTTATCGTTTTGTTAATTTTACAGATCACTTTTAAATGATGAATAATAATATTTTTTTTACAAAAAGTAATGATATCCCATCAAAAACATAAATGTGAAAATGGGGTCCAAATTCAATATTAACAATATGCGTGGTTGCGTCGCCGACAAAAGAATTGAGATCTAAATGGTACCAAGCTCTTTAGATAATCCTGAAATTTATTTATAAGAACACACCATTCTAAAATAAATTTAAAACACAATATCTTGTTTTTTTCTGCTACAACAGTGTTAGCTATTAAAACAATATAACTTCTTAAATTTTAACAGTCCAATTATTTACACAAACTTAGGATAAATTGAAGCTCAAGATTTGACTTGTGGACTTCAGAAGTAGTCGGTCCATGTAAAATACTGGAATTCAGCAGCTTGATTGAATGTGACAAAGTCCAAAAATTACGAACGTTGTCTCTAAGGTCCTTATCCCATGCACTCTTTAAAATCTACACCGCTTTATAGACATTCCGAAAATTTTAATCATTTTGGCTAAATCCTTCAGCTATCAATCCTTTTCTACTCCATCTAATAAGTAGGCTAATGCCTACTCCCTCAGCATTATCAATTCCTCATTCAATCCATCGGAAGATCCCCCATAGCCACTAAAACCTACATCATCCTAACATTCAAAATCAGAACGGAATGATCTAATGACACAGTATCATGCACAGCTAAAATTTTCGTTTCACTAAATACGAATCTCTTCAATTCAATGTCTGCTTAATTTTGCGTTAGCCGTGTACTTTGTACAGATTTAACCCAATTAGCCCTGGATCGTTAGATCGGTAGCATCATTTGGTTATATAACTCTACTCTAGTACTAAAATAAGCAGCGTGCCTTTTAGTCAAATTAGTTTTAATCCCGTATTCATTTAGGTTGCAAATGAAAAGGAAAACTTTAGTAGTAACTTTTTTGATACGATTTTTTTTGCTTAAACTGAAACTTTGTCAATATTATGGAAGCATAACTTACAACTGGATTATCAGCGACAGAGATATTGCAATAGTTTGATCTTGCATTGCATAAATTCATTCATCCTACAATGTTCACACTGCTGGGACACAAGCCTCACGTGACCCCAGTGCGGTAGGGTATCCACTCTACCGTCACAAGAATTTGATGTTCACGATTCAATAATATAAAATTATTTCGTGTCTTTGAACCTGATGCTGCAGGGAAGTTCATTAAAGAGTCTATCTTATACATATGTGAACCTTTTCAGGTCGTATTGTACCTAAGAGTTGTGTGTATCCTTTAATTAACTACCAGGCTGTAGGTTCAAAACCTATTCATTTAAAAAGATGTGATGGTCTTTAGGATACCTCAACTTAATTTGTGTATGCGATGAACAAGCGTGGGGGGGATCAGTGCCCGTTCCTTCCCGTATTGATTCCTCTAACGCATTTGGGTCATTGCAACCAAAAATAAATTGAAGTTTATTTGTGATACTGAATTATTTATTACAAACTAAACTTTTCATAGCATCACGGCTGTTTTAACCGAATGAATATGCACATTATGTAGGTGGTATGGTGGTGGTGGTACTTACATCGCTAATAACACTATATAAATTATGGCATTATAATTTTCTATGTACCAGTCTGTATCCGGACTGGTGGTTGATTAATGGTGATAATCTCGCCACCTACTGCATTGACGAAAAGTACTCCAAAATCCGTTTTTCCGACCCTGTATTGCACCCAGGTTCACCATATAGTCGTGTGCAACCACCAAATCAACGACGCAATCTAAAGTTCCTACTAAATTAATAAAGTTGTAGTAGTTACTTGAGTATAGAAAACCGGCCAAGAGCGTGTCGGACCACGCACAATGAACGGTTCCGTAGTTGGGATGGATTTACACCAAGAACAAACTTAACATTGTAGTTGAAAGACAGGTTCCCTCATAAATTTCAACTGCAAATTTTAGTTTATACGTACAATATTGAGTGATTTACCATGTTATTTTAGGATCATAGACTTCTAATAAGTTTTTCTGTAATCTATATAAAGAAATATTTTAAGATTTTTTTTTTAATTTTAGAGTCAGTAGTTTCGGAGATATGGGGGGGAATGGTCAATACTCATCTATTATCTTAAATAACTTTAAAGTATTATATTATTTTACAATTACTAAAAAATATATCTGAAATCCCTACAACAAGTCCTTTCATTCGTTATGTCACACGGTACAGTTAGCAATTTTGTTTTATTTGACGCCCATAAGTGACCCCCATATTAAAAAAATCATTTATTTACGTTACACGTCCGTATTTGGGTCACACAAATTCATATGTGTACCTTTCAACTTAATCGGTCCAGTAGATTCGGAGCAAATTGGCTGTGACAGACGGACAGACAGACACACAAGTGATCCTATAAGGGTTCCGTTTTAGCCTTTTAAGGTACGGAACCCTAACAATCAGTTTTTTATTTATTTATCGTGTTTAGATAATTACCGATCCCATCACGACTGCGGAGTTTTGCTAGCTAATCTAACTTGACCCAGTATTCATCGTACATATTATTATAAACATACATACAGATGATCAGGTCATTTATCTAACATTGCAAGGGTACACTCGGATCCATTTCAACCTTATTACCTGATTTAATCTACCGTCAAGCTCGAATCGATGGAATAGCTTGAAATTTCCAGGAAATTGCTTCGGTAGCTTGTGGTTACAGTATTAATTTCAGTATTTCTGCAATATCTGCCTGTCAGAGGTTGGAAGTGGAATTGACTACTCGGGTGTACCAGACGGCAGACGTACCTAAGTATCGTTACTATGGTAAAATTGTTACTATAAGGAGGACGAGAAACTATACCTTCAAAATAGGTAAATATTATATTTAATATTATACATTGATCCTAAAGGTGTGGTCCTTATTCCAGATGACTAATCTATACATACTAGTAGGAGTTCTGGGAACAGTAAACCTGCTTTCGAGGTATACTTTTTGCAAGAATTAATATACCAGCCGATTCCACTAGTAAAAATCTAAAACTGAGCAGTTTACAGCATTTTGAGGAGCTATTCTGCTCATCACGCCGAAGATCCTCATCATCTTCACCAAATTTCTATCACGTCGTGGTCACCAGTTTAGAGGTATTAATGAGGAACAGGGTGTAAAGTTCACTCATTCTCTATAGAAAAGGGAGGATCCTCCGACCAGACGGGTGTTGTGTCTGGTGGGCAACTGCCCGATGGTTGATGTCGGGATGTTGTATAATTGCTCCTAAATACAGATTACTCAGTAATCTAGCTAGGAGAGCAGCGATTCACCCAACGATTATATGTACCTACACCATCTTACAATAATGCATACTTTTTAAGTCTCTCATATACATCAAAATCTTTATGTACCTCAATAAAATTATCTTATCTTATAATTATGCTAGTTGCGCGGTAAACTCTGCTTGCGCGATGCAGGATTTTGCGTGTCGTCAGTGTGATGCGTTTGTTCGCATGTGGCGATGTTGATGCCGCTACAAGACCAACTTAAAGTTATTGCTGTCAAATAAAAATAACCATTGAAATCGGATCTCATAAGGCCTAATATGTAGTATCCAGTATACTATACCTAATATCCAATAGCCTCCTTTTTGCCCGTTTTTGCAGGAAGTGTACCCCTCAAATCAAAATTCCCCTTCGGCAAAAAAAAACTATAAAGTCGTAAAACCTATATACCAAGTTCGATCAGTTGAGATCAGTTGTAAAGTACGAACTGTAGAGGAGTACCAACAAACTGACAGAGGAAAACAAATTTTGCCAGACTTCAAGCAGAGACACCTCGCTCGCTTCGGTCGCTCGGTCAAATACATAATTATTATAAATTCAAGTCGCTTTTCGCGTCAGATGTGTTACTCTGTGTTACTGCGTTATGCTCCTAATTACGCAACGGATTTGGATGTGGTTTTCCATCATTAAGAGAATTGAACCTTTAGATGCGTTACCCGCGCTCAATAATGGCAAAGTAAAAGCAAGGCAATTGCCCAACTTGGAATTAGTCGCGCGCCATCCAGTGACGCGGCTACACGTCACAATCACTCGCAATTCTCAGCAATTATTTGTGAAGCAAATGCCTTCCCGTGTCTATACAGTATGTACAAATTACACTACTACTGTGGGTGTACGAGCCAATAACGCTCATACAGCAAAAGTACGTTTACGCGTACCTAATTAATTTACCTCAAACCAGTCGTAACTTAAACTCCGACACGCGCTAATGTGCGGGTTAATCTATAACAACAATACATTAAGTGCGGCTCAGATTACTAAACAAACTAATATAAACTGTTTCCATAAATAAACTAAGTATTAAACTTAACAGTGGTTTGGTGTAACTTACTATCTACCTACAATAACTACCGGGGTATCCGTCAACGACGAGAAAACCCCAACATCTTTTGGTCCTCCGAGCCTGGGCGACACGGCAGATCATCTCGTGAGTCGTCGTGTCTCCTGATCAGCAAAGTGCTTAGCGTGGTATATCCCAGTTATGTAAGCAAATCGGTGCTGTTGGCTTCCCACAAGCGGATCTAACCAGTAGCATTGAGACGTTGCACATAACGTAAAGGAGGGTGAACTACACTGAGTGCCTGCAACTAACGAACCAGCAGAGATCCCGTCTACTGCTACAAACTACTTATCAAGAAACAATCGGCGAGGATAACGTCCACGGCGGTTGCTACTGCGGAGATCACGTCTACCGCTACAAACAGAAAATAATCAGCGGGGATAACGTCCACTGCGATTACTTCAGCTCCGAAAACTTCGTGAGTACACACTAACTACACGCCAACCACTAGCAGCCACAAAGCATAAACAATGTCGACAGAAGACTACCCTGAATTTGTGGAACTTATAACTAAGCAGCAAAGCAGCTACAAGAGAATCAAAACTATTCAAACTAACTACAAAAAGGATGCTGTGAGTAGAAAAACCACAGACTACCTTAACAAGCGCATCGAAGCTTTCCAATCCCTATGGGATGAATTTCGATCCAATCATGAAATCTTGAAGAAGTATGAGTCTAAACAAAGAGAACATGACTACTTCAAGGAAGACATTTTCATTATAACGAGAAGCATGTTTGACGAAACCATGCAATCAATGAATATACTAGAAACTCCCGGAACACCGCAATTTGATACACCAACAAATTGGAGATGAAACGGACATGCATCTATCAACACTGTTACGTAATCAAGTTTGTAACTTCAACGCCTTGAAGCGAGCAGTCTCCAAAACTAACCTGGATAGCATGAAAGAGAAATGGCAACTCCAAGATCAAGTTAACATACTACGGTCTAGATGGGAATCTATCGACAAGATTCACTGGGAACTAAGCTACTTACTGCAAGGGACCGACAAAGACTATGAAGCAAAATACGACCATTGGGAGCAAGTCTACGACAACCTAAAGGAAGAGCTGAATAGAAAAATATTTGAAACATCCCACTACGAAAAAACTACCCCGCGTATGGAATTACCGGAGTTCAACGGAACTTTCAACAATTGGATCTCCTTTAGGGATTTATTCTATGAGATGATTCATAACAATCCAACGCTAAACAAAACGCAGAAAATGAAGTTCCTAAAATCTAAATAATAAATAATAATAACACCAACGTCAACAAAAGTCACAAATTTCGTTTTCATATTATTTTCAGTTCTTTTAATTTTAGACGCAGTTTATTTTATTTTATTTGGAACTCTACACTACCTTCACTCTACCTTCACCCCCAAAATAACCACAACATGAAAAAATAGCAAAATGAACCATTATCTAGACTTTCATCAAAAACTGCCGAGGTGACATCTGTCATGTCACCTCCGATAAAACAAGGATTAAGAAAACGGAAAAATGTTGACGAGAGCAGCTAAACGACGAGCACGCCCACCACCTCCGGACTCTTCGCTCAGCTCCGCCTCGCCGCCGCCGGTACCCAGCCCCACCGTGAGCGCTGTGACGACACCGGCCGTGGTAGTTGCGTCGAGCTCGAGCGATGAGTATTTTTCCCCGCCGACGTCGCCAACACCTGTACGTCGGCAGGGGAGAGGCCGGCCACCAGCGAGCTTGGGACCTCGAGGCAATCAGGCCCCGAACAGGGTCCCCGCTGCCGGTGGAAATGTGTCGCGCATACGATGGACCCAGTCCATGAATGAAAATGTGATGCGCGCATATTATGGGGCTACAGAGGGAGGAATTAATCTTACAGCGTACCGGGGTCGGATGCTCTCTCTGTTTCAGGTACTTGAACCAGCCATCAACGTCACGGCCCAACGATTGTCGGATCAAGTGCGCGTCATTCAACACAATCATAGATTGGATGACGCTACACTTGATCGGCTACGCTCGGAAATGCAGAGTAGCTCTGCTAGTAACCCTCCCCCATCCCAGAATGTCGTGCATGCGCCTGCTGAAGTTCCACTGCGGGAAAATCAGCATGCTGTGGAGGAGGACACCAGGGCTATATCTGCAGATAACCTATGCAATGTGGAATTAAGGAGCGTACTGGAGGATGCAATCCGTGAGTACCGGTTCACATTACCTGACCTTAGACCACGGCTACCACGTTTGCCCATGAATAAAAAAAACAGAGCACTGGTGTGTGCCCTGGATGCGCTGTTACCAAATTTCATTGAAAGTAGCGCAGACCTTTGCGATACACACTCAATCTTGTATTGTACGGCTGTTGCGGCATGTCGTATAGCTCGTGTCAAATTTCCAAATACTGACCAAGCTGTACAACCGAAACCCGCCGTACCAGCCTGGCAGTGCAGGATTGAGCGTCGTATTAATGAGGCCAGGGTACTCATCGGGAAGCTTATCTGCTTCAGGGAGGGCAATACACGCCCAAGGGTGATGCGCTTTGTGAGGCGGGCGTTCTCGGGAACTAGTATTAGTCCTCTAGAATATGTATCCCGTGTCACAGAGCGCATCGACTTCCTGAAGCAGAAAGTTTATGCATGGGCAAACCGTATCCGTCGGTATAAGCGAAGAGTGGATCGGTACACTCAGAACCGCATGTTCCAGAGCGATGAAAGGTGGGTATACAGAGCATGGGAGCGGCCCATTCCCACTCAAGGTGTGACTGACGTACGTCTGCCGGATAAAGAAGCCATGAGTGCTTTTTGGCGAAGCATTTGGTCGGTGCCCGTTAGTCACACTGAAGGTGATTGGATGCGAGTTGTTGAACAGACGTGTGATTCAATACCAGACATGGAGGCTATTACAATTAGTCCTCTGGATGTGGCCCGTGCAGTCCGTCCGTTGCCTAACTGGAAATCTCCAGGACCGGACGGACTGCACAATTTTTGGATTAAATGGCTACAAATGTCACACGCCTGTTTAGCCTCGCAATTCCAATCATCTTTAGAGACTGGGTCGCTTCCACTGTTCTTTACGACAGGAGTTACCCACCTGCTCCATAAATCAGGTAGTACTGCGGAACCTAAAAACTATAGACCAATCACGTGTTTGCCAACGGTCTATAAAGTCCTTACATCCATTCTTAGAGCTAAAATTGCACATCACATTGATTGTAACTCAATTATGTCTGTGTCTCAGAATGGATGTAAGAATAGGTCCCGTGGTACTAAGGAGCTACTCCTTATAGACATGGCCATAAGCCAACAGGTTCGTAGATCCCGTAAGGATTTGTCGACATGTTGGATAGATTATAAGAAGGCCTATGACTCGGTGCCACATACATGGCTCATTAGGGTGCTGGAGTTGTACAAGATAGACGCAACTCTACGCACCTTCTTGATGTCGTGTATGGGGCAATGGAGGACGGTCCTTCTCTATCCAGGATGTCGACGGATCCAGGGGACCGATGAACCGATCAGGATTGAGCGGGGAATATTTCAGGGCGATAGTTTGAGTCCACTTTGGTTTTGCTTAGCCTTGAATCCTCTTAGCACATTGCTGGAGGATTCAGGTCTAGGCTATCGGTTGAAAAGAGGTGGTCAGGTGATATCTCACCTCCTTTACATGGATGACTTGAAACTCTTTGCCCCCAACAATTTGCGACTGATGGAGCTACTGAGAGTAACAGAAACGTTCAGTAGCGCTATCAGGATGGAATTTGGTGTGGACAAATGTGCGGTCATGCATGTAAAGAGAGGGGGGATTACGGAATCCGTGGGAATCCAACTCTCGGATTCCATACACCTTAGATCCCTCTCTTCAACCGAAACCTACAAGTATTTGGGTATGTCGGAAGCATTAGGCATCAATACTGCCGATATGAAGCAATCGTTGAGGGAGCGCTTCTTTGGCCGCCTGAATAAAGTGTTAAATAGTCTTTTATCAGGCGGAAACAAGGTGCGTGCCTTCAACGGTTGGGTCATGCCGGTTTTAATGTATTCTTTCGGCATACTCAAATGGACTCAGACGGAACTTGACGCTCTGGATAGGAAGGTCCGTACATTGCTGACGGCATATCGGATGCATCACCCACGGTCATCAGTAATGAGACTGTACCTCTCGCGGAAGTGTGGGGGTCGCGGCTTCTTAAATGCTAAAACCCTCCACAACCGCGAGATTTGCAGTCTCAGAGAATATTTTCTTCAAACTGACGTGGAGATGCATCGAGATGTGGTCGCAGTGGACAAGGGCCTTACCCCACTCTCCTTGGCGAAAGAGAACTGGTGCAAACCTGCAGTACTTGATACCAACGATCGTCAGGCAGTATGGCAAGGCAAAGAGCTTCACGGACGCTTTTTCCGGGCCCTCCATGGGCCTGATGTAGACTTTTTGGCGTCTGTATCCTGGCTACGTTTCGGCGACCTCTTCGGGGAAACCGAAGGTTTTGTCTGTGCAATTATGGATGAAGTTATTATGACGAATAATTATCGGAAATACATTGTTAAGGACGGTACGGTTGACATCTGTCGGGCATGCCACCGTCCCGGTGAATCAATCCGACATATTGTTTCCGGTTGTTCTCGTCTTGCTAACGGCGAGTACTTGCACAGACACAATCTAGTGGCTAGGATTATCCACCAGCAACTTGCCTTGCAGTACAACCTTGTGGAAATCGAAGTACCATACTACAGGTATGTGCCCGACCCAGTTCTCGAGAATGGGCATGCCACATTGTACTGGGATCGATCTATCATCACTGACAGGACTATTGTAGCCAATAAACCTGATATTGTGGTGATAGATCGACGAGAGCGCCGTACAATGATTGTTGATATCGCTGTCCCTCATGACGAGAATCTCGTGAAAGCTGAGAATGATAAAAAGATAAAGTATCTTGACTTAGCACACGAGGTTGTCGACATGTGGGATGTGGACTCTGCAATCATTGTACCGATAATCATTACGGTCAATGGCCTAATAGCGAAGAGCCTCGACCAACACCTCAGGAGGCTCTCATTACGCGGCTGGGTCAAGGGCTTGATTCAGAAAGCAGTACTCCTCGACACGGCACGCATAGTGAGGAGGTTCCTCTCTCTAGAGCCCTAACCACCGGCAGCTTGGACCTTGTTCCTGATGCCGATGGACTACTGTTTTTTGTATTTTTAAATGTTTTTCTTTTTTAATGTTTTTTATAAAAAATATTTAAAAATATGATCAATATGTATGTTTAAGTAATAAATGAAAATAATAATAATAATAATAAAAAGTTTATTTCTTAAAAAATACAGATTTAACATATTTTATATCAAGACACTTAAAATGAGCTTTGGTAGTAACACAATGCAATAAAAATCTAAAAACTGTGTAATCTGTACAAAATATGGGAAACCCTGCCTCTCAAACTAGGTAACCTAAACTAAACCTAGGTAAAATTGAAAGGTGAAGCGGAAAAGTTAATCAAGCACCTACCTGTCAGTGCTGAGAATTATGACTCGTGCCTAGATATTATTCAGCACCGCTACGACAACAAGCGATTACTTTTCACTACATACATAGACATACTTCTCAATCAATCATGCATCGAAAAACCAAACTCAACTAACATGAAGAAGCTGTATGACACAACGAAAGAGTGTTTAAATGGCCTAGAAAACATTAACATCAATATACCAGTTTGGGGTCCACTTATCGTGTACTTACTATCCTCCAAACTGGATGAAGTCACTTACGGTGACTACGTCAAGACCTTGAAACAGTCAAGAGAGCTCCCAGACTTAGAAGAGTTCATGGAGTTCCTGGAAATGCAGTTTATAACTTCGGAGACATCCCGTAACAAAAAGAACGGCGGGAAACAAAACTATTCAACGAATAACCAACATAAAACTTATAATAACAACAAGTCAACGAACTTTAAAGAGTCAGAAAAATGGACAAAAACCTTCCATGCAACGCTGAGGAAATGTCCACTCTGCAAAAACGAACACACGCTGAGGCAGTGTTCTACATTTTTGAACATGGATGTCGCAACGCGGCTACAAACAACAAGTAGGTAACCTAAACTTGTGCAAAAATTGTTTGTTTAGTCACGGCGGAAATAAATGCAATTCAACAAAAACATGCCGCACGTGTAACTTCAAACATCACTCCCTTCTCCATGATGATAATCTGAAAGGGCAACAATCAAAGCCGACCACATCAACGGTGGCTGAGCGAACATCTAATCACATTAACGGTGAACAAGAGATACTGTTAACAACTCTTCAACTCAGGGTCAAAAACAAGGAAGGAGATTACGTCATCCTTCGGGCGTTACTGGATCAAGGCTCTCAAGTATCCTTGATCACAAAAAATGCTGCCCAACGGTTAAACTTACCCCGAAACAAAATGAACGCTGCGGTTACTGGCGTTGGCACTATAATGGGCAAGAGTAAGGGCATGATACGATTAGAATGCAAGTCTATTCACTCTGATTATACATTCCACACCAAGTCGTTAGTGATGAGTAAACTCATCAACAGTCTGCCTAACTCAACAATTAACGCAGAAAGCTGGACGCACCTTCATAATATCGAGCTAGCTGATCCAGACTACAACATCTCTGGACCCATCGATTTACTGCTTGGAGCAGATGTCTACTCCGATGTGATCTTAGGAGGAATAATCAAACATAACAATGACTCGCCAGTAGCGCAACAGACAGAGTTGGGCTGGATACTATGCGGTGCGACAAAGCAGTTCAACTGTCTAGTTACTCTAACAGAGCTAGACAACCTAACAACATTTTGGGAAATAGAATACATCCCTTCGGAACCCGAACTAACAACGAAAAACGAATTCTGCGAAAAACATTACACAGAAACAACAGAGCGATTAAACAACGGGCGTTATGTGGTGAAGATGCCGATGAACGCTAACTATTTTGTTCATAGTTAGCGTTCATCGGCATCTTCACCACATAACGCCCTTGGTAACTCGAAACCTCAAGCTACAGCACAATTTCTTCATTTAGAAAAGAAAATGGCGAGACAAGAACACTTCGCTAAACTGTACAAGGAATTCATCCGAGAATACATCGAATTAGGTCACATGAATCCAGTGACAGAATCCGAAAGTCGAGTACAAACCTACCTACCATACCATGGCGTAGTAAGGGAGTGCTCAACAACAACCAAACTACGAGCTGTTTTTAACGCATCAATGAAAACAGACTCCGAGTATAGCCTAAACGATTTGATGGGAAAAGGGCCTAATCTACAAAAGGACATTCTATCCCTGATCATTAAATGGCGGAGCTATAAATATGTTCTAACGGCGGACATTGAGAAAATGTACTGTCAAATCCTTACTCATAAAGATCAACAATGTCTTCAAAAAATTATTTGGAAAGACTCCAAGAGAGAACCACTGAGAGATATGCAGCTGTGTACCCTAACATACGGGACCAAAGTCGCACCATTCATAGCGGTGCGCACTCTCCAACAGCTGGCCAAAGATGAAGACAACGCTTTCCTTCTGGCCCAAAAGGCGCTACTTAACGACGCATGCGTTATCTACAGCCGAACTACGTCACCCACCGGGGCGTACGAAACGACACTACTCGCGGCAAAAACAAAGGTCGCACCAATCAAGGGGAAAACTACGATACCGAGGTTGGAATTATGCGCCGCAGTTTTGCTAGCGAAACTCCTAGAAAGGATAACTAAGATACTTGAAGAGTACGATCTAAGGATTACCTGCTGGACCGATTCTAAGATCGTTCTAGCATGGCTTCAGGGAAATCAAACTAAATACAAAAAGTATGTAACCAATAGGACTACACAAATATTATACATCGTGCCTGTGATAAACTGGGGTTACGTGAAGACGAATGAAAACCCTGCCGACTGTGCAACAAGAGGACTCCCACCGCAAAAACTGGTCTACTTTACCCTGTGGTGGGAAGGCCCTACATGGCTTAAGGAGCAAGGAAAACAAGCCCTTATCTCAAACCAAACTCATACCACAAATGAGGGCTTCCTAACAAACTGTTACAAGACTAACAGTACGGAACCCACGGCGATTAAAAATGAATTAATCGATTCATTACTTGAGCGACATAGCAACTTAAATCGTATTACGAGAATACTCGCCTTGGTGATACGTTTTGCTGACGCACTACGAAACAAAAGAAGGTCAACTGAGTACCAAGAACTGAACTTGAGTAAAATAAACAATGCACTTTTAATAATTATCAAATCAGTGCAACGGGATTATTTCGGAAAAGAGATAAATTCTCTCAAGAAGAGCACCATTTTAGAACTTAATCCGTTTTTGGACTCTTATGGAATTTTACGTGTTGGAGGACGTCTAAACCACTCAAACTTGCCAGTGGAATCAAAACACCCCATCCTCATACCAGGAGAGGGCAGACTAACCCAACTAATTGTTGAAAAGGTGCATCAACGAATATTACACGGTGGAGCTAGATTAACGCTGGCTGACACTAGGAACCAGTCGAAAGAATACCTTCATTCATTACAAAACCGAAACAAATGGCAACAAACTAAAGAAAACATACAGAAGGGGCAACTAGTCTTCGTCAGGGAAAGTTATCTACCCCCAAGCAGATGGGACTATGGGACGCGTAGTGGAACTGCACCCTGGCAGCGATAACTTAGTACGAGTAGTCACGCTCAAGACACAAAATGTTGTACTAAAAAGACCCATAACTAAACTAGCCCCGCTACCTATAAACGAGGCATACGGAAGCACTGAGCCACAAGAAGTGAGTCCAGATATTAAGCAGGGCAAGCTAAAGAAAGGGACTTACAAAACCCATAACAGGGTAAACAGCTTGCTTACGATATTACTTGTAGCATTTACAACGCTATCAGGTGGAACAGCAGCACCCGAGCAATATTTTAAAATAACGCAATTAGCTGAAAACCAACCAGTTTACTTTGACCCCGTTGGAAATATCCAACTTATTCATGATGAATGGAAACTTCTGGTATACTATAACCTGACAACATTCTGGCAAAGTACAACAAATGTAGAGAAATTCGTGAATCGTTTAGCTCAACTATGCGACACAATGCCTCACGAGCCATGCCACTCTACGACACAACAACTCAAGTTCGAAATGAACCAGCTGAACGAGTATAACATATTGTTACGGTCTCAACATCAACAACGAAAACGACGTGGCTACGTCAACGGCGTAGGAAATATCGCACGAGCCCTGTTTGGTGTCCTTGACAGCGATTTCGCCGAAAAATACGCTCAGGACATAGAAAAAATCAAAACGAACGAACAATATCTATTACAGCTGATAAGAAATCAGACACTGATTATCGAGGCAGAAAACAACGTCATCAAGAAAAATGAAGACTTTGTAAAGACGCAACTGGAAGCAATTCAGCAATTCATGAACGAAACAAAATACAACACGTCACTTATTGAAAACAGATTTCAATGAATGAAAACAATGAGTGACGTCAATGCTGGGGCTTTAACGGCTAGTTTACTTATCTCAGTACTGAGAAGAAACCAAGAAATGCTCCTAAGCGCATTGACAGACATCTACAGAGGCCATCTCGATATGAACTTATTCACACCGGAGCAGCTATCTGAACAACTCAACTACATTGCCGGTATTATACCGAAAAGATTAACGTTGCCTATCAAAAACAGCAATGGAGCTACCATAAAAAATATTTACAAAATTATTTATGTTAAAGCCCGGCTCACCGAACAATACCTACTCTTCGAATTACATATCCCGTTACTCAGCGATGACGAGTATACATTGTATCGCAGAATAGGTATACCTAGACAGCAAACTACTTACCAATGTCAGGTGATAGAGACAACAACACAATATATTGGAGTAAACTTCGTAAAGAATACCTACATACAGATGGAAGAGGTTGATCTTCAGCAATGTACAACAATAACGGCGGACAATCACATCTGCCACGCCTCTACAACTATCAGCAACTTGCATGGAGCCACGGCATCTTGCGAAGCTATAATACTAAGCCAAAATGCAAATAACATAACATGTGATTGGGTACCACAACAATGCACTGACCAATGGATAAAATTACAGAGACCAAACATATGGCTGTATAATTGCATCAATGAATGTACGACTCGCATTGTATGCGAAAATCGAATTACAACAACAACTTTAACAAAGGCGGGGCTCCTTGCCCTAGGTCAGGATTGCATACTTCAGCACAAAGATGCTACAATTTATTCACATAACGTTTTTAGTAGCAGTACCAATATTGGAATTGCCTTGGAGGTACCTACTATTGACTCACCAAACGACATGTGGAATACGTTCAAAAACACAAAGATTGTGCTTCCGGAACTAAAGTTATCTGATGAACACAAATTATTAGATGACCAGATAACCGCACAAAAAGGACGAGAGAGCCTACCCAACGACCTAAGTGTCCACGACATCAGCAACTACACTATAAGCACTGTGCTGGTGGGAGGAATCGTCGCCGCTATATTAGTTTGGCGACTAAGAAGATATCTTCAGGGGCGTAAGAAGAACAACACCTCTACCAATACGAACCAGACTCGAGAGAGGACAGAAGATATAGAACTGAAGGAGATTCCTGCCTACGCTAAAACACGTGGTGGACAGTCAGCGAACTACCGTCCGCCGCAACCAGCAATTGGAACAAGATTTCAACTATGATTCATTATTTAAGAATTATTTCTTACTTCTTGTTTTGATTGATTTTATAACATTTGTATACCTTTGTATTGTTAACTTGTAACGCAAGTTTGGTAATGTAATCTGAGTACGTATATTTTTCCCTCGGGAGCATGTACGAGCCAATAACGCTCATACAGCAAAAGTACGTTTACGCGTACCTAATTAATTTACCTCAAACCAGTCGTAACTTAAACTCCGTCACGCGCTAATGTGCGGGTCGATCTATAACAACAATACATTAAGTGCGGCTCAGATTACTAAACAAACAACTATAAACTATTTCCATAAATAAACTAAGTATTAAAGTTAACAGCGGTTTGGTGTAACTTACTATCTACCTACAATAACTACCGGGGTATCCGTCAACGACGAGAAAACCCCAACAGTGGGAGTACAGAAAAACGTCTCATTTCATGCGTAAGTACTTATTGTATTTTTAATTATAAGAAAACGTTGTTTTGTTTTGTACTTGTACAGCCAGTCAGCCATTTTTTCCTGACTGCTGCGACCGACGCGTACGCGCCAATGAACATGCAGCAGCTAGTGACGTAACTAAATATGTATGTTCATCTCTTTCTAACAACTGTTATCGGTATAGGTCTTTCCTTTTCTTCGCGCACTGTATGATTGTACGCATGTATGTAGCTACATTCATGGCTTACGCTGTTTTTGAGTGCACTAATGTTCGTGTATGACGCGTCTATTTATAATACGTCATTGATACCGGAAGGTTTATGTTCTCCATAGGAACCTACTACGCTTTGGAATGGGCAACTGGACAGCTTCATCTCTCTGCTTGACCAACCCCTTGACAATCCAAAAGTGCCTGTAATAGGTTTATTTGAAATAAATGCTTTGAGTTTGTATACAATACAACATATTGCTAGTTATTGATAAAAAGATCTTCTTTTCTGCTAATAACACACAATAAACTTGACTTCATTAATCCTGTGATCGTCAACTATTTAAATACGTCCGCTCCTCTACACGCTAGATCTTCTTTTCTGCTAATAACACACAATAAACTTGACTTCATTAATCCTGTGATCGTCAACTATTTAAATCCGTCCGCTCCTCTACACGCTAGATCTTCTTTTCTGCTAATAACACACAATAAACTTGACTTCATTAATCCTGTGATCGTCAACTATTTAAATACGTCCGCTCCTCTACACGCTAAGTGGGCTGGCAAATCTTTATGCGCATAATGAACCCAAAAGGACGATTGATTTCGTGTTAGGTGTGATGATTATAACTATTTGAGCTTCTTGAGTTGTGACGTGAGCTGCATGACTACTGACAAATGCATGCACTGACTGCACATCAGGTCCCCTCAATCTGTGTGGTTCTTTCATCAAAGGATTATTTCAGGCACCATTCTACATGTTCTTCACATGATCTGACCAAGATTATGACTGGACTTTATAAGGGGCTGTGACCTCTGAGTTTGTTTCGGCCTTTTTTCTCAGTGTAGTTAGATACAAAACGTCTACATCATCTAGTTTTTTTTAAACATGATTGACGTGTAAAAGTGTTTGTAAAAACCTACTTACAGAAATAAATCATTTATCATTTTCTATCACTGTATTGGTCAAAAGAAAACCTAGATTTAAGAGTCAAAATCGAAATCAATCAAAACCAAAACTCATTTATTCAAAAGCACTTTTCGACCGTCAATATTACATAAGACAGTCCCCCAAAAACGCCCGCCCTTCAGCGCATTTTTATTGTTATTCTGTCATTTCGCCACATTCTCAAATATTTAGCAAGTCAGTAAGGACATAGCGGGATTAACTGCATGGCTAGGGAGCACCACTCGCGAACGCCATTGAAATTCTGATGCAGCTGCAAGCGTTTGTTAAGTCTGCACCCGCCCTAAGAACAATATCATCCACAACACAGAAACTTTATGAAGAAGATAAAGTTTGAGAACGACCCTTATCTCTTTGTTATTTTGTTTTTATTTTAATAGAGTTTAGCTTCGAGTTTCTTTATAAAAGTTGTGGGATACTTTGTTACATTTGCAGTAAAGCGTATCATATGTTTTATGAACGTTATTTTATACTGCCTGGTTTGAAAGGTAATTTCCTGTATAGAACTTTGAAGGAACTGGATAGATTTTTAAGACTAAAACTATCAAATCTCGAATCAGATGCGGGTAGCGGAACATGACGCGAACCAGTACAATTGAACTACTGCGGTTTCGCTGCTATGGTTTCACGGCGGAGGTGTGCTACCAGCGTAAATGGCGCTATTACTTCGTTTTCGCTTAACTTTTTTTTCTCAGCGCCTGAGGGCCGTAGCGTGATGTTAAATAGCCCTTAACCTTCCTCAAGAATTGGACTATCAAATGCAAAATCAATTTTTCAAATCTGACTAGTAGTTACAGAGATTAGCCCCTACATACAAACTTCTAAACTAACAAATTCTAGTTCATTATAATATATAGTACATATATACCTTAAGACTCAGATATATGCCAGTGACCTTGAGTGGTTAGCTTGCGTGTTCTGTACTGAGCTAACGCAACGTGTCGTACGTTCAGCCAGTAATAGGACTCGCCCATCAAGGAGCGCTGTCCCCAATTTGACGCATTATTAATTTATTATACACAAAACAAAACGTATTTTAATAAAACGCGTATACTAAAAGATCAATAATTAAATTATCTTTAAATTGATGAAGGAGGAGGAAAAATACGCTTGGTAGATTTTGCGTCATTCTCAGTTTCTTATCCGCGTTAGACATAACTTTACAAATTAATTTCACTATGCAATTTAAATATAATTTAAAATATTCACATTTTAAATTATTTACAAAATGCTCTAATTTAACATATATTTTTTTCAAATCATTAACACTACTCGTTTAGACGTGATCTTTAGTATAAAATCATTCAAAGTCGGTTATCGTCGCCTTAAAGTCTGTATTTTACGGCTACGGTCCGTTATATAACATACTAAATACATTCTGAAAGTTTAATTAAAATACCCAGAATCCTAACTTTGATACCAACTAGGTTCTACTGTGAACTACACACTAGGTATCATGTTTCTCTCTCAAAATAACATTTCGTAGAAGGGTCTTTAAGACCAGCTAGAGCACAAAATTGTCAACTGATGTGAATAATATACAGATGGCGAAGACGACAAATCAAAAATAATTATAATGCATTCCATTATAATTATATTTGATAAATTATTATTATTATTTAATTTGATTCATTTTACTGTATTATTATAATATTGATTAATTTGATTTTAATATTATCTTTTAATTTATTTGATTTTATTGTTATTATAGCTTATTTGATTTAATGATTATCTTTACTCTAACAGGCAAACAATGTCAGTGCTGTGCACACCTTTAACTGAAAAGTTCGCTGTAGTAATTATATAATAAGATTAAGTTTTCTGTTAATGTTTTTGTGAATTAGTCGTTGGAGTGCAATAATAAATAAAATAAACATAAAACTTTAAATAAATTTTTGGACTTGATCAGGTTCCTAGGAATTCGAGTGTGCAAACTACGTCCAGCAGGCTAATTCACGTAACTAAAGAAGTGCGGTAGCAGTGCAGTTGCAATTAAGTTTCGATCAAAACAACGCATTTCGTATTCTACTATTCTCTACGGCTGTCAGATACTATATAAATTCAGCTATCACTCAATTTAAACTTCATTGCACCTGCACTGCAACTTGATTGGCGCGTCATGAAATTACGTGAATTAGCCCTCTGTTTAGATTTCTAGATGTATGCCGCTATGTTTCTTTTGGTGATAGCTTAGTGGTTTGGTCAAAGTCAAAGGAGTTAATAAGTTTATTAAATTCCTAAGAAATTTGTATCTAGAATCTGAATTATTCTTGTTCTAAGTCTTAATATTTATGTAAGCAAACTTAGTCTTAAGTTTTCATTAATTATGTACTAGCAGTGCCCGCAGCGCTCACGTGTCTGTGAATTATATTGACATTACCAGTTAGGAACCCGAAGTTATAGTATATTCGTAATATCCTCTACAACATCAGTTGATGTTGTTAATTTAAATTAAAACTTGTTGGTACATCATCAATAATTCATGTATGAGTTATGAACATCAATATAGAGATATATGCTGTATTATGCTGTGCTCCATTTAGACCTGAAATTTACTTATAATTATGTCCTTTGCAGCAAATAAAAAGAGATGAGAATGTATCAAGAGCGAATTAGACAAATAAACCACAACATATAAAGCGTAGATATCTTTATTGATGTTGCTAAGTCACTTATGGTCGAAACCAAGTAACAAAACACCCTAAAAGCTATTAGCAAACTCACCATAAACATTAACCCGATCATGGTGTACCGCCACACTATCGCCATGATGAGCCACACACGCGAACAACCCACCATCATCCACCCTTAGATGTGTAATGTTGAGTTGAGTGATGACTCCGCTGTCTGGGGCCATCGTCTGGCCTACTGTGTATCTGAAAAAGAAGAATATTTTAGCAAACTCAAACCGTCTTATTACAAAACAAGGTTTATATTTTGACATGGCTTAAACCATGGAGCCAATTTTTGTAATAAGAACGTAACTCTGATTGAAATACAGTTATTTATACAAAACTGAAAACCTAGTACGGTACTAAGTTGTCAGTTTTGTATTAGGAACTTTACCATAGTCAAAATAAAGTTCGAAATTCAATAATGGCTCCATGGTTTAGACTTGGGTCTGAAGCTAAACCTTATTTTGTAATAAGGCCCAAAGCATTTAATTAAAATAAACCAATTACAGGCACTTTTGAATTTTCAAGGGATCGTCGGTACGTCAGAGAGATGAAGCTAGTTGCCCATTCCAAAACGTAGTAGGTACATAATAGAACGGGCATGAGAACGGGCAAGAAATTTCATGGACACTCTTTTATTTAATTTAAATTAACTTTTAAACGTTGCCCCACACTAGGAATTTCTCCTGTATTGTGGCTGCGTTTACAAACATTTAAACTCATATACACAAACAGCCAGACCCGAAACAACTACTTGTAGGTCATACAAATATTTTTGTTCCGTGCGAAATCGAACCCGCGACACGCAGCGCACCAGTCAATCGCTTAACCACTGCGTCAACCGTGTCGTCCAACTTATTAGTATGGTTACAAAATATTAGTTACATAATTCATGTTAAAATGGCATTTCATTCTAAGTACTGTTTATTTTTAATTGACTTCCAAAAAACAGGAGGTTATATTTTCGGCTGTATGTTTTTTTTTAATATGTTTGTTCACCGATTGCTCCGTCAATTGTGGACCAATTTAATTATTTTTGTTTGAAAGAGCATGCTACTGAGGTTGTCCCATTGTCACCAATTCAAAATCTGATGAGGGGATCCCATGGAAATCGAGAGCAATTCTCAAATTTTATATGCACACCTATATCGATTTCAGTATTTTTTATAGTAACTCATGCATTTGCACTTGGAAAGCATCATTTGGTAAAGTGGAACTGATGACGAAGACCACAGATGGCCACCGGAACTACTTAAAATACAGGTATTCAGCTACATCAGGTCAGACTGGAAGCCGACCGCAACATAGTTGGGAAAATGCTAGGCAGATGATGATGATCTATTCAGCCATAAACAAATTACGGATTACATCTGACGTCACGCAAATACGGTACAATACAACCCGACAACAACCCATTAGCCCACCAGACACAACACCCGTCTGGTCGGAGAATTCTCACTTTTCAACGAAGAATGAGGTAATATCCACCCTGTTCCTTACATCTTTAAAATTACATCGGTATCTACCACTGCAACAACAGTGCCTGGTAGAAATACATACCCACAACGGAGTATTACTTTCCCCGAAACAAAAGGACATCTTCTGTACATACGCCAACATTTAAAAGACTTCTTCCACTACGAGCACTAAACGGTACCCTGACTGCGTGCTGGCAATCAGTGTAGTGTATGTAGCATAGCTCAAAATCGGTCCAGCAGTGGAAGTCTTTTGGCAGTGCGAGTGCATGGTTGCGAGTGAGTGAATGATTTCAAGTCTGTAAGTGGCAGTGGGCAGGGCACATTGCTCGCAGAACTGATGGCCGATGGGGCCTGTTAGGTTATGCAGAACGTGAATCAAACAACAAGCTCCAGTAATGACTGCCATATTTAATAGTTTCTTTTAATACCACCACCAACATTATGAATGTGTACTTATGAATATCATCACATCTTCCTCCCTCAAAAAAAAAACAAAAATAAATCCATTAATGTTAGTTGTTTCCTTGCTTTGTTCTAATATTTCGCGGCATTGCTCACCTACATATGTAAAAAAAATGTTGAATTGTATCACTGGTGTTTTTGTCGACAACTCACACGCGTTGAAATATATCATGAAGCCCTTCTTCCATCTTTCCCAACTATCACTCAGCTTGCCTGATGCCACATCAATCGAGTTCTCATCAAATTGGAACGGTGACGGCGGTGTTAACACTGTTTCCATTATTGCTATTTATTGAAGTATACCTATTTCACTTTATTTCACTCACTGCTAATTATATTCTATTGTACTTTATTAATCACCGGCTGCGCCATGTTAGGTTATGCAGAACGTGAATCAAACAACAAGCTCCAGTAATGACTGCCATATTTAATAGTTCCTTTTAATACCACCACCAACATTATTAATGTACCCACTTATGAATATCATCACAGGGCCAAAAGGTTCTGGAGTGGTGACCGCGTATGGGAAGACGTAGCGTTGGAAGGTCTCCTACAAGGTGGACCGATGCCCTTGTAAAGACCGCAGGTATCCGCTGGATGCGAGAAGCACAGAACCGGTCGAAGTGGTGGTGCTTGGGGAAAGCCTATGTCCAGCAGTGGACGTCTTTCGGCTGAAATGATGATGATGATGATTTCATGTAATGTTTAGGGTTCCGTACGTCAAAAGAAAAAATGGAACCCTCTCACGGAAGTCTGTCACAGCTGATTTGCTCCAAATCTACTGAACAGATTAAGTTAAAATCTAGTACACATTATGAACTTCTGTGACCCAAACACGGAAGTGTTACGTAAATAAATTAATTTTGATTAAGGAGGTCACTTTTGAGGGGCAAATAAGAAAATTAAAAAGAACAGTTTTGCTGACTGTACCGTGTGACATATCAAATGAAAGGGCTGGTTTTAAGGATTTTATAATTTTAAAATACATACTATTTAAGAAAATAGATGAAAAATGACCACTCCTCGGCCCTTATCTCCGAAAATTTTGATAAAAATACATAAAATAGTTCTTTACTTATCGATTACAGAAAAACCTATAAGAAGTCTGTGATCTTAAAATAACATGGTAAATTACTCAATATTGTGCGTACAAACTTACATTTGCAGTTGGAATGTATGGGGATCATGTTTTTCAACTACAATGTTAAGTTTGTTCTTGAGATAAATGCATCCCAACTACGGAACCCTTCATTGTGCGTGGTCCGACACGCACTTGGCCGGTTTTTTCGTTTCAACCTATTTTAAATTCACCTTTTACGAGTTCGGAGAATGAATAATCAACAACTATTGATCCATGTCAATTATTAAAATCAGATCCGTATAAAAATATTATTTTTATTATAGAAAGTATTTGTTACGAATATTTTATTACAACCAATATTTTTTTCCGCAGTACCTATATTTAATTAAGCTGTATTTGCTGATGCAGATGATGTTTGCGAAGTAATTAACGAGTATGCGTTTCCATAATTTTTCATATCTGTGAGTCACAATTTTTATTTTTTTGGTTTTGGTACGGACTAGTAGTATACATGTGCATGTGGGTGTGTGTATGTGTGTGTGTGCGTGGGTTAACATGTTTGTGGATGTAGTCATGAGATCATGACTACATCCACAAACATGCAAAAGAAAATTACTCAGTTTATTTTAGGATAGTTATAATTAATAATAATATAATTAAAAATCTTCTGCGTGGTGCCGGACGTAAAGAATAGCACTCCCCTATTTCTTCTCGTGGGTGTCGTAAAAAGTGACTAAGGGACTTACTAGAGAATGGGCAGCAGCGTTCTCTATGCATTTTAACACCATACTGCGATCGTCAACCCGCTTGCCAAGCGTGGAGATTATGGCAAACCCCCCCTTTGGGGTAGACCTATGTCCAGCAGTGGACGTCTTTCGGCTGAAATGCTGAATTGAAAATAAGTAGGTGTCTGGGTATTCCTGGTTCTTACCAGGGGTACTCCTCAACAATTAACGTCCCTGCATCGGGAAAAGAAATATTTTGTGAAAGGTGATGAGCAATTCACATTAGGTGATTGTAACTTGGGTAAATTACAAACTGATCCACTAAAAAGTGGCAAACAATATTTTTTTTTTTTGACAATGACTTGCCCGTGGTTAGGAGCATGCATGCGCACATATTGCTAACTTCTCTTGCACCCGTAAGAGAAGTGGGACACAAGACTTTCAGTGACTTTTAGGCTACTACTAGTTACTTTCAGTGACTTTCAGTTTCAGTTTGATTTTAAGAAAAAAAAAAAATTCTTAGTTTAAAATTAATCTTCTACAAATTGAAAACACCATGCTACTATTCACTGTTTACTAAACATAATGTTCGCGTATGATATAATAATAATAATAAAATTTATTCAAAAATATAGGATACAACTTTTACAGTTTTTCTTAAATCTACGTCAAGTTTAAGATGATTTGTGCCTGAACTACGAAATCCTGTGTTTCGGGCCATTGGAGGTAACTTTAGTTGACATAATAATGACATAGCTTAATAATGTTTTTGGTAAAAAGTTATATAAAAAAATTATAGTATCTTAACCTAGCTAACTAATTAAATAAAAAAATAACAATACGAACAATATTTACTTAAGCACAAGTAATAACTGATATGATATAGGTACGCTTACAGCCATTTTCTAAGTTCTGCACCGTTTTTAAATGGCTCTGTCATTTTATAGTAAACGTTCCTGGAATATATTCCATTACTGAGCGCCAGACTATCCGGGATTTACTTAAGAACTGTTCGAGGATATCGATTTTACGTTTATTTTCTAAAGTGATTTGACTATTCGATAGTGCTTTTGAAGAAGAGTTACCATTTTACTGTATATTACGTTACGATGGCATCAGACTATTTGATGGAGACATGATTTTGCTTCATCTACCATGATATCTTAAACACATACAATTTTTTTTTAGTTTATGCGAAACCTGAATATAGTTTGTTCATAATAAGGAACTGAATCGATTTCAAAAAAATTTACACCATGTTATATTTTGTCCCAAAAATATTTAAATGTGATGGAAAATGTTATCACCATTTAATTACCTACAATACAATCGCCATACGGTTAGGTACCTACTGCCAAATTATTGTCAATGAGCCGTTTGCATATTTTTGTACGGACAACCCGGTAACATAACAACCTTATAACATTGTGATTTTTCATGATACAGTTTTTAATTATTTTTATTTCTTTATCATATAAGTATTTAAAGTTTAACATGAATACATATTAGTACACAATCATCATTCATTCATCATTTCAGCCGAAAGACGTCCACTGCTGGATATAGACCTACCCCAAATGGACTGTTTGCCATAATCGCCACTCTTGGCAGGCGGGTTGACGATCGCTGTATGGTGTTGAAATGCATAGAGAACGCTGCTGCCCATTCTCTAGTACGTCCCTTAGTCGCTTTTTACGACACCCATGGGAATGAATAGGATGGTGCTATTCTTTACGTCCGGCACCACACGGTACATTATTAAGATAGCATTATTAAAATGATTGGGCAAGCTCGTACCGACGAGTTTCTAAAACAGCTTCACTACTGAGGAGAGAGAGAGACAGTCCCAACAGCATCCTGAGCACTTAAGCGGAAACTTTCAGCTCTCCAATTTCAAAGCAGTTTATTCGGAGGGTTATAGGTACTAACAGTAGATAATAAGTTGTTTTATTATTATGTTACTAACACTCTGTGGAATCTTTGTTCCGATATAAAAATAATTAAAATAAACTTACCTAGAATCAGTATTAGACGATATAACAATACCATCTCTTTCCCACACGAATCTCCCAGGATGTGGTCCATTCAGCGTACATTGTAGACTGACCTGCAACCAAGAATCAACTTTAACCTTCCAGAAATAAGGTGGAAATCGAAATGGCGTAGTAAGAGTATAAAATTGAAATCGGGAAACAAAGAACAGTTCTGAATATAATACAATGTTGAATTTAAAATGGCACTTCAATTGAAAGACCTGGGTTTATATTGTTTGCTGGAATAATTTCTCTTTATTATCATAGTTGGATTTGTTTAAAGTTGAGAATTGTATGTAGTACTTATTATAACGTCTATGATAAGCAGAAACATCGTCTTTTGTTTATTTACTGATAATAACAAAATGCAATCAGGAGGAGGTCGTAGCTAAGTAATAAAAGCCGCACGGGTCGATCCATCAGGTTAAGCTACTCTTGCCGCGGTTGGTCCGTGGATGGGTGACCATCTTAACATACCGAGACTCCTCCGTGCCTCGGAAAGCACGTAAAGACGTTGGTCCCGGCTGCCATTCGTGGATTTTTGATAGTCGTTACAAGTCGTCAGAAGCCCGAAAGTCTGACAACCAGTTTTACCAAGGGGTATCGTATTACCCAGTAACTGGGTTACTGGTATTCAGCCAGACCATGGCATCCAGTTAGACTGGAAGCCGACCCCAACACAGTTGGGAATAGGCTACGCAAATTGATTGCACAAAATGCAATCCCCGCAAAACGTTTTCCAAGATCTTAATTCACACTGTACGTAAACGCCAGAGGCATTGCAGTTGCAAGTGTGTTATGCAATTACTCTGCAGGATTCCAGTACCTAACTAAAGGGTGAAGTGGTTCCGTGTGGTGCCGAACGTAAAGAATAGCACCATCCTATTTCTTCCCGTGGGTGTCGTAAAAGGCGACTAAGGGACTTACTAGAGAATGGGCAGCAGCGTTCTCTATGCATTTTAACACCATACTGCGATCGCCAACCCACCTGCCAAGTGTGGCGATTATGGCAACCCCTCCCTTTTCGGGGAGGCCTAGTCCAGCAGTGGACGTCTTTCAACTGAAATATTTTTTTAATGCTCAAGTGCTTATAAATTACTAGGTTTTGCCCGCGGCTTCGCTCGTGTTAATTTAGAATTTGACAATCAAGTCGAGTTGTAGTGCTTGTTGTGTGGCGGCAAAAAACTCATAACACACTATTAAAGTTTCTATATTAACAGAACTCAATCATGATTCGAAAGACACGTGGCGCCATCTATTATCATAAGAACATTATTGTGGTTTTCCTCGGAAACATGAATTTTTTCGGGATGAAAGGTACCCTATGTCCGTTTCTGTACACCTGACAACGTATATGCAAAATTTCAGGATGATCGGTTCAGTGGTTTAGGCGTGAAAATGTAAACTTACTTTCGCATTTATAATATTAGTTAGGAGCCCAATTAGTTAGGAGATGTTTGAGCCCCAAATAAAGGACCGAAAAAAATCGGCATCCCTGTTGTTCATTGTTCAATCACGTCTGAACGAAGCAAAGCAATATAATTAAATTTTGTAAGGGGCAACGAAGACATGCTAATTTTCCCCGGGAAAGCTTACGGCTCCCTTGGGTTGTCTACAAAGATAGAAATCGTAGGTAAAAAAGTAAGTAATACTTAAATTGATTAAGCAAATACTTGTTGTTTATGAGAGTGAAGTAACTTTAATGGAATGAAGTTTAGTTATATTTATTTTATTATGGCATATTTCTTGAAGTTTTGACGATGATTGGAGCTAAATTTAGTCTAAATAAAACAACCAAAAATATACCAACGATCCATTGCATTACCTTCATTTTGGACGCGTTTTTCACGTAGCTAATGAAATCCGTATCGCCATGCTACGAAAGTTATAGTCTGTTTTTGTGAAACAGACTATCTGATAAAAATGTAAACAAATGGATCTGACGACTTACGTGTGGATTTACTGACCTATTTGTAGTACAGATAGATTGCTTTGATTTGATTATTTGCATACTTACACCTGTAATTCAAATTTTAAATTGTCTTAAAGTTATTATTCAATAACCTCAATTTGCATCAATGATTTTTGAATAACAATTTCATAATGTTATTCAAAGAATAATTGTTGGATAAAATGAGAGATACAAAGTTGGAACCTTGTAAATATAGATGAATGTGTTCCTAATTCCTTAAGAATTTAAGCTGAACAGGGTTTGTTTACAACTTCATCGGATAGTATGAAACAGAATATACCTACGTCGTAGCAATGTGCTACGGAAGCAAGCTACGCCGTAGCACTGTGCTACGCTCGCAGATTTTGCAGGTGTTAGTGTAGTATAATTATTTTATACTTGTCAAAAAATAATAGGTCCATTTGACATTTAACTTGAATCGATTTATCGTGAGTATCAAATACCGAGTCATATGGTTACTTCACTAGTTACGTTGCGATGTTCAACCGCGACGTAACTAGTGAAATAAATCGATTTAAATTAAATGTCAAAACGGGCATATTATTTTTTGACAAAAATGTCAAAACGGGTATTATTTTTCGACAACTTTTAATACAAATTCATAGTGTGATGTTCAGAGGACAGCCGTGGTCGTATGCCACTTAACCTAACAAAACAATACATTCTAACAGTAGTAAGCAATCATATTATAAGCTTTAGGCCAATGTGAATACCACCACGGCTATCCTCTGAACATCACTCTGAACTCATTTGTCACATTATGATAAGTAGTTTAGAAGTTATTAAGGAACAGATGACCATACATACATACCCACCTACATAACGGTCAAAATCATAACCCACCTTTTTACTTCGCCATAGTTGGGTAATAAACTACATTGAATCTATTAGGGCGAGTGATACCGCTCGCTGTCAACTAACAGGATGGATTCCCAGTTCCAAGAATGCCATATTGGATTTTTGTGTCAAGAACCTAGCATCGGTAAATGTTTGGTACATATTTTATTGAGTTACTCTGGTACTTGGAATTTGTCGGTAATGTGAGTTTCTGACACAAATCTGACAAATGATATATGAAAATAAAATATATTATATATAAATTGGTTGTAAAAAACAGTTTTACACATAGAATTAAAAATATTTTAAAATAAAATATGGTCGGACTTGTAAATATAACACATTTTAACGACTATTCTCGAGCGTACTATTGGTACACCTCTGCTTAACCTATCTGACATAAACAGCCGTGATGTTATGTTATGTGTCATGTCGTGGCCGTGCGAAGTTAGCTGCTGCGATTGGTTGACCGAAATGAGAATAGCCAATCAGATCAAGACATCAGAACTTGAATTGTTTCCAGTGCTTTTCAGGTGACTACATCTATAGGTACAAATAAATAAATTGAAGTGTCTGTTCGTAATGTCAAAATAACAGCTTTTTACTAAATTTATGTGAAAATATACAGGTTGCTCGGTAATTCGACCTATTCCTTAAAAAGGGTTATACTTGAGGTAATTTCCAACAAATTAAGCCCGCCAACTATGGGTCGAAAATGAATGGTTTCTGAGTTACGGAGGTTTCTAGATTATTGTTCAAATTTTTAGACTGGTCACCAAAAACAAATAATTTTAAAATAAATACTTCTCTGATGATTATTGAATGATTGCTTATTTATAAAAAAAAATACATGCCCAAAATTCCCATAGTTTCAGAAATAAAAGGTCTTGAGTGCAAAGGAAACCTTCTTTATTTTATAATTTTTGAAATTTAGACGTTTTTACTTGAAAAAGATTTGTGAGTTGGCGGGGCTTAATTTGTTAGAAATTACCTCTAGTATAACCCCTTTCAAGGAATAGGCCGAATTACCAAGTACCCTGTATACTGTACTTATAACAATTTTTATAGATAAATAGGTACGGTACTAAGAACAAAAAAAACTGTCTGTCTGTATTTTTGTTCCGGCTAATCTCCAAAACAGCTAAACCGATTTTGACGAGATTTTCACTGGCAGATAGCTGATATTATAAGGACTAACTTAGGTTTTTATTTTAGAAAAAGCCACACGGGTGAAGCCGTGGGCAGCTGCTAGTTTAACTATAAAATATTTTAGTTTGGATTTCAATAACCGATTTGAATACCGCATGAAACAAATATTTGCGTGGTGTACAGACAAATGGTTTGGGGTTAGGGTGTAAACCTACCTACAGAATATTCCAACGTTTAAAAAATGCAATCCAAATTCTAAAGTAAATTAATTCCTCTACAGACTTACATCGACTCCAGGCATAACCGTTGTCTCGCTGAAGTGTTGTGACATGATCATTTGAAGGCTTCTTCTGTACCGATACTGGACATCATCAGACTCTGGAATAAAGATGAATATATTGTCAGTGATTCCGTTGTTCCGTGTGGTGCCGGACGTAAAGAATAGCACCATCCTATTTCTTCTCGTGGGTGTCGTAAAAGGCGACTAAGGGACTTACTAGAGAATGGGCAGCAGCATTCGCTATGCTTTTTAACACCATACTGCGATCGCCAACCCGCCTGCCAAGTGTGGCGATTATGGCAAAGAGTCCATTTGGGGTAGGTCTATGTCCAGCAGTGGACGTCTTTCGGCTGAAATGATGATTGTGTAATAATATATTCATGTTAAACTTTAAATATACATATTATGATAAAGAAATATCGATGTCTTGTCAAGTCTTAAAGTCGTGCGAAGCATTTGCAGGTCATCATCATCATCATTTCAGCCGAAAGACGACCACTGTTGGATATAGGCCTCCCCTAAAAGAAGGGGCGGGTTGCCATAATCGCCATGCTTGGCAGACGGGTTGGCGATCGCAGTATGGTGTTAAAATGCATAGAGAGCGCTGCTGCACATTCTCTAGTAAGTCCCTTAGTCACCTTTTACGACACCCACGGGAAGAAATAGGAGGTTGCAGGTTGCTAATAGGTAAATAACGCTTCAACTTACCATTCCATAGTACATCATGTTGTATATTCCCGAGCTTATAATCCCCGATACGGTAACGCGACCTGAAAAAAAAGACATGATTGTAAGATCCCAATTATTTATAATGAAGCGAAAGATGAAACTTTAGCTTTAATGAAGAGGATTTTTATTAGAATTAGTGAAGGATTTTTTTTGTTCTTTGTGTTGGATTTATATTAATAATGTTAAGGGTAGACTAGATTTTTTGTTTTCAATTGATTATGTACAATACGATGGAAATTTTGGTGTGAAAATCTGTGTCGATTGATATAGCAATCTGTTGCTACTTCACAGTTAGTATTTCCTTTATAGACACTAAATACCTACAATTTTAATTTAAAATATTTATTATGAGATACTGTAGATTCTTTTTTAATTTGTGAATGTTTTAGGCTGAACTGTAACTTTGTAGACATTTTCTATTTTGTTAAGTACTTGTTGACGGGCCACTGTCCTCCCATACCTATTAACACTGTAATTTGAAATCACTGTAAAAGCATTTTTAAAAGAGTAACCGTGGAGTTTCTTGACGGCTCTTCGCCATAGGAAACAACCAATTGGAACCGTGCACCAAGCTTCTGACGTTTCATAAGTGCCCATGTAGGTTTATGTGAAATAAAATATTTTGATTGATTGATTGATTCTGGGGCGCCTTGTTGTTTAAATAAGGCACATTCAATAACAAATCAACACGAGCAGTTTGAACATTATAATAATAATTTTGCAAGGCTTTTTCATTTAGTTTTTTTTTAAATGATTTTAAATTTAACCTTTCAATTAAATGTTGCAGTTTGTTGATAAATTGTAACTATTTTGTTATAATTATAGGCAAATAAATGATTTCTACTTCAACAAAAGCCTCAATCAATTTCTTAATAAATGCTAGAGAACCACTATCATTTATAACCATCATGGTTTGAACATTCTTGTCTTCTTTGATTATTGCAAATGGCATGCTACTGGCTAATATCTTGACAGACAGTTAAATTGATAAATTATTGTATTAAAGCGAAAATTATCTTCAAAATCTAATCTGCCAAGTGCCAACCATAAGTCACTCGACAAAGATAACTCAGAAACAACAAAACAGAAACTGGAAACGCCAACTATTACAGAAATATCTTTAGTCATCCGATAAAACCCGGACATCCTTTGAAGATTATCAACCAAATAATTTGGAAACTCACTGAGTCGAAAAACCTTATTACTCTCCGATACTCTTTGAAGTAACTTGAGGGGTCTTTGAAGATGTATTTAGTAGCATAGACGATGTATCTACAATATAATGATACTGAATGTATACTATCAGAAACGATATCTTCCATAATGTTAATAGTCTTTGATGTGGACCTAAAGGGGTATCTGTGACCTTGTGGAGAAAGGATGAATGATGCAATGATGCGTGAACGTCGAACGGGTCCAATGATCTTTAAAAGCGATTAACCAAATTTAAAGGATGATAGGTTTTTTAGCCGACTGCGGTGAAGCCAAAAGGGAGGAGGAAGGGAGGGTTATGAGTTTGACCTGTATGTATGTATTTATGTATGTCTGTCCCTATGTTGCCTCGTAACTAGTAAACGGCTGAACAGATTTCGATGAATGATATGTCGTTAGATTCGTCTTTATTTCGCGAGTGTCATAAGGTATATTAAAATGATTAAAAATCAAAATGGCGTAATATTTGATATAATAACAAAATCTCTAATATTTACAACATATAACAACTGAATCTATAATTTTATTTGATATAATGATCAGTTAATATAATAAACGATTGAAATAATTTTAAAGCAACTAATTTTTATAACCATAACATACATTGAATATAAAATCATTTGATATACCACTCAAAAGACATAAAACCTATTTAGTCTAATATGATAAAACGTGCAAGCAAGCATGCAGTATGCAAGCAAGCATGTAGCAAGCAAGCATGCATCAGGGAAGCATGCAGCAAGCATGCAACATGCAGCAAGCATGCAACATGCAGCAGGCATGTTTTCTGTCACGGCTCCGGCTTCGGCTTGCTGGCCGGCTCCGCCGGCCAGCCTCAGCCGCGGTGGTGAGCGTTAAACACATCTGTGACGATAAGCTCGCATGGGACCGCTGTAGCCCTGCAGCGCCGGAGCAAATTTTAAATAACACTCTAGGGGTAGGGCAGACAAGACTACGTGCAGTCGGTTTTGCAGCGATCACGCTCAATCAAATTAATCACAATATTATATATTTTAAACGATAGGCCTAATGATTTTCGATTACATAAACGTTATATCAAACAACGTTATACGAAATAAGTTTTAGAATAAATAAATGTTATATCCAAAGAAATTATATCAACAGTTGGTATAACTCTCGTTTATTATATCTTGTGTACGATAGTAAAATGAAATTAGACCAAATCCGCCTTATTACAAAACAAGATTTATATTTTGACATGGGTTAAACCATGGACCCAGTTTTTGTAATAACAACGTAACAGTGATTGAAATACCGTTCTTTATACAAAACTGAAAACTTAGTACGGTACTAAGTTGTCAGTTTTTTGTTTAGGAACTCTACCATAGACGGAATAAAGTTCGAAATTCAATAATGGCTCCATGTTTTAAACCTGTGTCTGAAGATAAACCTTGTTTTGTAATAAGGGGGAATGAGTTTATACGTTATGAGACGCACCCATTTTTGGCGCCAAAAAGTTTGTTTTCGAAAAAAAAATATCGGTCAAGCCTATTGAGTGGGGGGGACAAAATTAGAATTCGCAAAAAAAAGTCGACCTTCCTATAGAGGTACATAACCGACTGGACCATTTTGTATAAGAAGGTCGACTTTTCTTTTGCGAATTCTAATTTGGTCCCATAGTAAAAGTTGTAAATTTTGTCGCATGTTTTCAAAGCCAGCCTCTATAATTAATGCAAAATATTGTAAAACATTTTAAAAGAATAACGGTGGAGTTTCTTGCCCATTCTTCTCCATACAAAAATAGGTTTTGGAAGGGGCAACTAGAATCAGTTAAATTTTTCTGTAAATTTTGACGTTCTAAAGTGCCTTAAAGTGCCTATTTGAAATAAATATGTTGACCTTGACTTTATTAATTTTTCTACGACATAAAAAAAGATAATTCATTAGCGGCTTGCAATATTCATCCAAAAATAAACCTATGTTTTTTTAACACAGTTCCTTACTGATAGCCAGCAATATAGCAAAAGCCCTTCCTTCTCGTAGAAAGAAACTACAAAAATACTGATTGGTTTGGAGCACAGGCGTTTCCTCAATAACTTGGTTTGCCTAACTCAGTTTGTTTCGAAGTGCACTGTACAGACTGCAAAGGCGGAGTGAGGCTGAGAGTTCCAGGATAAATATATCTCGTCAGACCTTAATTTGAGAGAATTCTATTGAGTTTATTTGTATGTTTTAAGGGTTTTGTATACAACATTATTTTTAGTATAATATATGCGAAACCTGAATAAAGTTTGTTCCACCATTACCATTTAATTACCTACTTACAATAAAATCGCCGTACGGTTAGGTACCTACTGTTAAATTATTATCAATGAGCGCAAGACGACCCGGGAGGCGCATGGCGCCGCCGCGCCACGCGCCTCCAGGGTCTCCAGGGTTTGAAATTTAGTATATAGATTCTTTACATAAAAATACTAGACACATGTTCCGGGTTTCGCATATACTAAAACTAATTTTGTTTAACAGATGTCTAACAATAACTAGTGGTCGCAAGCGCTACTGCCCAGCACGCGTTCCGGGGTTCGATTCCCAGGTCGGGCAAAGTGTTATTGGGTTTTTTCCACCAGGATTTTCTGCCCAGAAATCCTGGATTTGTGCCCGGATTTGTGATGGCATTAGGCTCGCCCCCTACTACATGGGACTTAACAGGCGAAATGTGGGTGTACTCTGCCTAGGTGTATAGGTACATCTCTGCCTAATCCATCGGCGATTACAGGCGTGATGTTATGTTTAAATTATAACATTTTTACATCAGGAAAATCAGGACTAGAAACCCAACATTTTTGACCTACATTGCACGAAAAAATGCTTGTAAAAAGATATTTAGGACACAGAATGTTCTCGCTACTTTCACGGGATTCCACTTTTTGTTAGTCTCTGCCTATAATCTCTAAAAGCATAGTTTATAAGGTGGTAAATTGTAAAAGCTATGACATAGTAGACTATATACTATATAGAATATTAGTTTTAGTTTATGCGAAACCCGAAACATGTGTCTAGTAATTTTATGTAAAGAATCTATGTATTCTTCTTCTTCTTCTAGTAAATTTCAAAACTGTATCATGAAAAATCACAAAGTTATAAGGTGTGTGTGTATGTTACCGGGTTGTCCGTACAAAAAGGTGCTAACGGCGCCCCCGCGCCTTTATGGTCGTCTTACGCTCATTGATAATAATTTGGCAGTAGGTACCTAACAGTACGGCGATTGTATTGTATGTAATTAAATGGTGATAACATTTTCCATCACACTTAAATATGTTTGGGACAAAATATAAAATGGTGGAAAAATGATTGAAATCGATTCAGTTGCTTATTCTGAACAAACTATATTCAGGTTTCACATATACTAAAAATAATGTTGTATAATCATATTATTGGCTTCTTATGCCTATGAAAATGAATTAAAGTGGGCTAAACTAATGATGTAGATACGCAAATATATTTTAGATACCCTTATTAAATCACTAGGGTGCCCCGTTTTGACCTTATTTACTAGCTTAATTGAATCAGAGGCCCTAGCATAAGCGCGCGAAGTAAACAGTAATGTAAATTCGAACGTCTTTTGATAGGAAAATACAACTATCCTATACCTATTTGGTTTAAATTTATGTGGCAAGCACAATAAGTATCAGCCATAGATGTATATATACCTAATTATTATATTCATCATCATTTCAGCCGAAAGACGTCTACTGCTGGACTTAGGCCTCTCCTAAAGGGGGGGGAGGGTTGCCATAATCGCCACGCTTGGCAGGCGGGTTGGCGATCGCAGTATGGTGTTAAAATGCATAGAGAACGCTGCTGCCCATTATCTCAAATCAAATCAAATCAAAAATATTTTTATTTCACATAAGCCTACATGGGCACTTATGAAACGTCAGAAGCTAGGTGCACGGTTCCAATTGGTCGTTTCCTATGCAGAAGAGCCGGCAAGAAACTCCACAGACACTCTTAAAAAAAAAAAAGTTGGCTTTTACAATGTTTTCAAATTACAGTGTTAATAGGTATGAGAGAACAGCGTAGGCCAGGCGTCAAAAGTACCAGGTACTTAACAAAATAGAAAATGGTCTACAGATCTCCTACAACAACAATGGCCTACAACGTCCTCACATTGACAAAAAAAACAATATAAAATATGATTAAAATAATAAAAGTAACAACCTTGTTGAAATTTAAATTGTAGGTCCCTTAGTCGCCTCTTAGTCGGCTCTAGTAAGTCCCTTAGTCGCCTTTTACGACACCCACGGGAAGAAATGGGATGGCGCTATTCTTTACACCCGGCACCAAACGGAATTATTATTTATTATTTATAGTAAATATTATATTTTATTTTTTATATTGTTCCGTGTGTTACCGGACGTATAGGATAACACCATCTTATTTCTTCCCGTGGGTGTCGTAAAAGGTGACTAAGGGACATACTAGAGAATGGGCAGCAGCATTCTCTATCCATTTTAACACCATACTGCCCGCCTGCCATGCGTCGTGATTATGGCAATCCTCCCCTCCTCTTGGGAGAGGCCTATGTCCAGCAGTGGACGCCTTTCGGTTGAAATGATGATGATAGTAAATATATTATTATGTGCAAAACGAGTATTTTTAATATTCAAAACGTTCTTGTAAGTTACTTTTACTCCTCGTGTTCGTGCTAGGCCTAATAATTATTGCTTTACTAGGATATTGCTGCGTGTAGATTCTGTAACCATCTCACCGTCAAACGTATGTGAAGTAAGCGTGCAGTGAACTATCAGTGTCATCCCACCTGATGATAGGGATGGACCAAGTATTACATTTACAATCTTAATTGAGACTTATAATATTTTTTATGTTAATTCTGTTGATTATTTTATATAATTTCAAAGCTAGCATTTAAGGGTCTAAACATGTATGTTTAACGTAGTAACTAGTAGTGTATAGAAAAAAAAAAAAACAAAATGAGTTTCTGACTGGATTTCTGTTTTGCTATTTTATTTAAAAACCTCCTTATTAGTAATGTTTAGACACTTAAATACTAGCTTTGAAATAATATAAAATGATCAACAGATTTAGCATAAGAAATATTATTAAATCTCGATTATGATTGTAAATTTAATGCTTGGTGAATCCCTAGCATCAGTGAGATGACACTGACAGCTCACTCCACGCAAGATTTCATGGTGAGATTTTTACAGAATAGCACTGCTGCTTTGATCACGGAGTTAAAATGGGTGATATCATTATTAGTCCCATACTAATATGAGTCTCTAACTCTCTCTGTCATTGTTCGGATGTGCCCGATCGTGGAAATCTCTTTTACATGATCCCTCCGCCTAACCCTTCGGAGAATAAATCCGAATAAAAGAATTTTGTATTAACCGCAATCAATTTCTAAATCGGGTCCTCTCTTTGTCCATCAGTTTGTAACACGAAATAGCTTTATAACTGACATGTAACCAGCTTGATCGATTTTACTTTGAAGCTGCAGATGCGACAGGCACAATATAGATAGCTGCAGAAGTTCGGCTCCACATAACGAGCGTGTCAGAGTTTTACCGACTAAAACCCACCCGTGTTCCTTCAGTTGCCTGTGTGTCAGGGCCACGGTATCCCTTTCGGACAAACCCGTAACCCTGGCAGGCATTGTCCCTAATGGACCCCGTCAGCTTGTGCTGGCATTTCTTTGAGGCGCGTGTGGAACACAACGCGCCGTCGACGCGGGCCTGGTCCTTATCGGACGGCGAGGTATCCAATGCTCACCGTCCGCCTACGGTGGCTGAGAATCGCCCTGCGATTTCCAGCCACGCACCGTGGCGCAAAATTTGCCTCTCCCTCACGCATTTCGCCGTCTTCTACGCGAGCATTACTGCTTCGCAGAAGGAGGTGACTACCTCCCATGCACTTTTGCTCCGTTCCATGGCCTGGACCAGGGCGGGACGCGAGAAAGACGCCGTATGATCGCCTCCGTGAGGACATGGCGGTGCTCCACTGTTACAACAATGGAACGCCTATTTTGTACTGCCATGATTTCAAAATTATAATATAACAACACTATGCAATTCCAAAAAACAATCAAAAACTTTTGAGTGACAAATTCTTTCCAAAACAGAATTCTATTTTTTATTAAGTATTTGTTTAATTTAGACAGAATCTCACAAAAACTTTCAATGATAGGTTCACTACGACAAAGCGCGGCATTACAAAACTTAAAAGCTTTACAGCGGGCCGAGCACGGGCGTGCCGAAGACGTTTGTTACAAGGCATTGATAAATGATGTCTTGTCAATTTGTACTAGCATTTTAAGACAAAATGGTTTTATCGCTCAAACTGTGATAAAATGTGTGACTCAAGTCATGTCACAGTAGGCCGTGCTTGCCCCGCTGGGGGTTACTCTGCGACACCCCGCCATTCGTACTATTTCGGCAACACGAAGATTACCGAGCTGCATGCTTTTTCCGGTATACCCGTATGTGTCTACGTGACCTTGTTTCTGTTATCGCTCGTTGCATGAAGAAGACCTTCTGTATCCATCTATTTTGTGTGACACGGTTTGCAGGAACGCGTTCAACCAATGTATTGAGCCTGCATTATTATGATGGTAATCGATCAAACGCTGCTGCTTCGAATACCTGCATGGATTTCTATGCGTTGAGTTTGCTAACATATCTTGGGTATTCGATGCTTTTATAATGGTTGAACTGGTGTGAGTATTATCTCTCTATTTGGAGTTCAATTAAGGTGCTTCCCTTAGCAAACGACCTTGAGCGTTTGGTCCTGCTCTGTCCTGCTCCTTGCGCACGCCGAATTCACACAATTTTTGGAATTATTTTTGTAAAAAAAAAGAGATCTTTTGAAATAAAATATTACGTTTAAATTAATAGAACGTTACCTTTAGCAAAAGATGCATGCAATCAATAATTTTAGTAATTTTTTTACAAGGTGTTTTTAAATGTCATACAACAACAAGAACGTGCAAAGTGGTGATAAGATATCGAACATTAATATCGTGCTTTTAGATGTAGTGTATTTCTCTTAATGAATGTGTTAATAGCCTCTGAATAACGAAGAAAAACACACCATTGCAAAGTGTTGCTTGGGGTAGCGCCTTAAAATATTTGTAACTCATATCATTTCCTGGTATAATAAATGAAAAGGGGTCATTGTACTCACTATGAACAATTTTGACTACTAGACCAATCTTGAAATTGCAAAAATTAAATCTACTCCTACATTTTGTCGAGATACGCGAATATACCTGACCACTTGGCTGTCCTACTGACCATCGATTTGTCGCTGTCTAAGCACATTAGCCGACTACTTCAAAAATGTAATGTAGCCTTGAAGGTGATTTATGCAATATTTGTTTCAACCTAGTTAATAAAACTGCAGTCGCAATCATAATCGTGTAACTAAGTGCTATCAACAATTTTCCGTAAATAATATAGAAATTATCTACAAGTTTAAGACCTTAATTATTAGTGTTTAAGTAAATTATAAATAATAAATTAACTAACATGTCACTATTCTTGAGATTTATGTTAAATATTGTTAAGAAATCAGTTGTCCTAATAGTAATTGTAAGAACTCATGCCGCCTGTGATACAGGTTTATCCTATCATAATTTGTAGTACCTACATTATTTCTTAGATTTTTACTGTATTTTACCCATTTTTAATTTTTAATAAATTTTATTATTATTATTTTCATTTATTACTTATGCATACATATTGATTATATTTTTAAATATTTTTATAAAAAACATTAAAAAAAAACATTTAAAAATACAAAAAAACAGTAGTCCATCGGCATCAGGAACAAGTCCACATGTCGACAACCTCGTGTGCTAAGTACTTTATTTTTTTATCATTCTCAGCTTTCTCGTCATGAGGGACAGCGATATCAACAATCATTGCACGGCGCTCTCGTCGATCTATCACCACAATATCAAATTCTAATTCCTTATTATTATTATTATTATATGTTTAAAGCGGCTGAATTTTGTCTTTCGCACTTTGTATTATTTACATGAAATATACTTTCTAAAAAGTAGCGATAATGGTACAGATACAGGCGTCAACATCAATCTGCCCAACCTTTTCCCAACTATGTTGGGGTCGGCTTTCAGTCCAACCAGATGCAGCTAAATACCAGTATTTTACACGCAGCCTAACGAGGCTCCGTGTATTTTTTTTAAAAATAATATTTTAATGGCCTGGTTGCTGGGACCTTTTAGCCAAGTCTTTATTTCGTTACAAAACTTGTTTAAATATTGATGAAATGAATTTTATTCAATGCATGATGATGATATTCCCGCCCGCTCCCCGGTTTCAGTAAAGATGTGGCACTTTACTGAGACCTCACGCGAACTTCTTGAGAGAACTTGAAGCGATGTTGCACTGTTTGGTTTAATTTGCCTACACTAATGCACGTTCACAAACACTTAATGGTTAAAAATCCACCATTATTACACATTATTATTCGGCTAAACGCAAATTTTAGAAAATAAAACAAAACTTCTGAACATGACGCTTCACTTTCCCGCCAAGAAGTACCTGTAAAATTCTGGTATTTAAACTTAATAATAAAATGAAATAGCTTTATTATTCCTTACACACTTTTCCTTATTTTCTAACACTATGACCTTATTTGACCTAGTAAATAAACAAATTTATATTAACTACTAAATAGTCTTTTAAAACTAAGGTGTATAAGGACCGCTATCTATAGCGGTAAAACCCTCCTCCAGCCGTTTCCAAGCTGTCTTATCTCTGGCGATTCTGCTCCATGTTCTTCCTGCTATCTGTGCAATATCGTCGCTCCATTTTTTGTATGGTCTACCTGGTCTGCGTTTTATATTTATTGGCTACCAATTCGTGGTGACTTTTAAACTTAATACTGGTGTTTGACTAGTAGTAGTGCTAGTTTTAATCGGTGCATGTCTGACCTCCACAACCCAGTGGCTGGGTAAACGATACCCCTTGGTAAGACTGGTTGTCAGACTTTCGGGCTTCTGACGACTCCTAACGACTGTCAAAGAACCATGAAAGTCAGCCGAGATAGAGATACTGGCATGCTGGATAAATATTAATTATCTATGTAACTGTAAACAAGTGAACCGTTCCATTTTGTAAGACATTTCATATTCAGAACTTGTATTTTTTTCTTGACTGAGTTTTATTTGGAATTTTATACTCCAAGTAGAATGCCACAAGGGACTATTCTTGGTCTCATACACTTTATTATAAGCAGCTTTTTATTGTACTTAACGCTTTTTATCATCCAAAATTACGGTATCATGTTACCTTCCCATGAATATTTAAGTGTTAACATGAGAATTAAGATGCTGTGGGCGACACAAATTGCTAGCAGAACGGATGGCCGTTGGGACCGAATTGTTCTGGAGTTGCATACCGCGTACGTACGGAAGGCGGAGCCTAGGTGGAACCTCACAAGGTGGACTAACGATCTGATATAATTTCATTCGAAAGACGTCCACTGCTGACATAGGCCTCCCCCAAAGGGGGGGTTTGCCAATGCAAGCAAGTTGGCGATCGCATTATGGTGTTAAAATGAATACAGAACGCTGCTGCCCATTCTCTAGTAAGTCCCTTAGTCGCTTTTTACGACACCCACGGGAAGAAATAGGATGGTGCTATTCTTTACGTCCGGCACCAAACGGCCAACGATCTGATTTAAGTTGAGGGAATCCGCTGGACGCGCGAAGTGCAGGACCGTTCATTATGACGATGCTTGAGGAAGGCCTATGTCCAGCACTATGCAGTATTACTAAATTAAGACAATGTGTTGCAACGTAGAAGTCTGGCATCGTTATTAAAACAGGTTTCAGTCGCGTATGAGACGAATTCTCATGTCTGTCATCCGCTTCCTTCAATTTCCTTCTTCTTCCTATAGTAGAATATGCCCTCTCCATAGTATTCCTACCTCAATGGATAGGCCACTCTCTAACATCACGTAAATATTAAATGCAGGACCCGATGTCGTACGTCATGTGCTCGACAACCGAAATAGAGAGACATATCATATTATATTAGTCATATCTGTGTAAGTAGACATTGTGACTTATAACATCGTCTTGGATGATTCTGTAAAGGTGTTATAATTGTGATTAAATAAATAAATAAATAATAAATAAATATTACGCGGGCTATAGCGGGAACGAGATAGCAATAATTGTCACTGTTACGTACCCATAACAACTCGGAAACAAACTACGAAAATGATGGCTAAAACGTTACTTTTTCAAGTCTGTCGCAAGAACAACTAAGTGCGAACATAAGTTTTATCTCGAGGATGTAAGCGAGTACGAACGTCACTTGTTTTATTGTTGTTGTAAAACTCGGGCGAGTCTCCGTGCGTCCCTTACCTTGGAAAGGGTTTTCGAGATTTTGCAATATTTTGTTGCAAAATCTCGAAAACCCTTTTTACTGTGTAAATGAAGAACAGTAATATTAATAAACCCAAGAAAAGTATTAAAAGTTAAATTCAACTGCTTGTTACTCAAAACATTTTTGAAACTCCAACAATTTTCTACTACATTTCAAAAGTCCGTTTCGGTCGGGGTCATGATGTGAAGTCATTAAATTATTACGATAAGTACTGCTTTGTTTACGTCTGTTTTTTAGCCCCAAATCATATAAATAAAATACTTTTTTTGTGATTTATTCAAGCAGAAATCGCACTTACTTACAAACCTAACTGAGATTTCAGCACTTTGCTAAGAATATATTTTTATTCACATAGTTTTTACGTTGTCGAACGATATTGTTGGACTGTCAAAATGATTGGTATTGTCATTGTAAGCAATTACTCTGCTGGATTGAAATAAACATTCACTCGAGTGACCATTGAATTAAAGATGATTTTATAACTTCTAGTAATTCATTTTGAAGATCATGGGAATATGGATGGGGATAGTCTTCAGAGAAGCAGAGAACACAAAACAAATCTTTACTATTCACAATTATTAACAATGTGACTAAATTTATTATACCAAATGCTGCCATTGAATAAAAACACCAATCAAATAATTACGTTCCATTCGATAAATAACCTCTTCAGCTATAAAATTAAATAATACTTATAAAAATAAAAATAAAACATTCCCGAGATCTTCCGATGTTTCACGAAGTTTCACGAAGCTCATAGTACGGGCGTCTTTCGGCTGATGTTTAGAGTGTTCCAACTCTCACCTACACTTGTTATAATGTTCGTATACCATTATATAGTATAGGAATCCGCTTTATTACTCCTCTGATGTGTGCTGTAATGGAATGCGGAGATTTTTTGCTTATTTGTTGAGCGGCAACCCTTAGGGGGTACGTAAATAGGGAAAAAGGAGTACAAAGGATTTGGGTGCTTCACAATTTTGCGAGGACGGTTTTCCAAGGTCATTGTAAACTGTGAGTGGGTGGGTATATGGAGCTCTTTGTAGTGTATTGCTTACCGAATTTTATCAATGCAATGATGTCGTGATAGCCCAGTAGTTAAGGCCTCACCTCATGCACGAGGTTGTGGGTTTAAATCCGGGCTTGTACCAATGTGACTTTTTCAATATTCAAATATGTACTTTCTGATATATTTTTTACTAATTATTTTATTTATTATTTAAATCTTATTTTTTTTAGGACAACGTTATTATTTTGCAATGTTTTTAGGGTTCCGTAGTAAACAAGGAACCCTTATAGTTTCGCCATGTCCGTCTGTCTGTCTGTCTGTCTGTCTGTCTGTCCGTCCGTCCGTCTGTCCCCAGCTTAGCTCAGAGATGCTTAGTCCTAGAAAGCTGTAATTTGGCATGGGTATACATATTAATCATGCCGAAAAAATAGTAAAATAAAATTATGGAAGACATTTTTTTTTAGGGTACCTCCCTTACACGTGAAATGGGGATGATTTTTTTTTCTCGTCTATTCCATGGTGTGGGGTATCGTTGGATAGACCGTTCAAAAATATTGTGGGTTTGGCAAAACCATTTTTCAATTAAGGGATCCGTTTGCGTAATATTAAGCTTTAAAGTGCTATTTTTTGTTAGAGTCAAGTGTTTCCCCCCCCTGCCAGCTAAATGGTTGGTTTTGGATATGTGAAAAAATTCATGGCAATAGTATATATAACGAAATTAAAAGGAAAACTATCACAGCTAAGTAGGCTTCACAAGTTAACGAGAAATAGTCGACCAACTTAAATTTGCAGTTGGAGAATTGACCGTAACGTATATCGATGTATGGGAGAGCATGTTTTTCAACTACAATGTTAAGTTTGTTTTTGGGATAAATTCATCCCAACTACGGAACCCTTCATTGTGCGTGATCCGACATGCACTTGGCCGGTTTTTAATAAATGAGCACCATGTATCAAAATCACATAATTAAATTACCTATCATTGCTACATTTATAATTCTTGTTAAGTACCTATTGTGGTATAGTAATTTTATTCTAGGTGCATTGTCTTCACCTATATAAATGATTTCGATGAAAAAAAAAATTATAATATTGATATTCTCACGGGATCGAGACTTGGCTGGTGAAACCACTGGGCGCAGCTCACACGTCAGCACGTCATTCAGAACTTATTCATTATTTTATATTTTCATAATATACATTTTATAGGAGTCACGAAACAAATTTTTATTACTTACTTTTTTTTAAATTTTGTTTTGCGTTTTTTTGGTGGAACAGAACGCAAACTCAGAACACGTTGTCTTCGACAATGCAATACTCAATCATCATTTCAGCCGAAAGACGTCCACTGCTGGACATAGGCCTCCCCCAAAGGGGGGGTTTCCCATAATCGCCACGCTTGGCAGGCGGGTTGGCGATCGCAGTATGGTGTTAAAATGCATAGAGAACGCTGCTGCCCATTCTCTAGTAAGTCACTTAGTCGCCTTTTACGACACCCACGGGAAGAAATAGGGGAGTGCTATTCTTTACGTCCGGCACCACACAGATGTCAATACTCAATACTCAATATATTTATTGCTTCCACATGTGAACTTAGGTGGTAGGTTTTTCAAACGATCTTTGCGAGATTTCTCTTCCTCCCTCCTAAAAGTAGGAGGGAGGAAGAGGACTTTTATTTGACTTCTTAGTTGTTATAATAAATATTATAATAGAATATTTGAATGCTGGAAATGACGTAAACAGCTATGTGAATAAAAATCTATTTTTTTCAAAGTGCTTGAAATCTCGGGTAGGGTAAGTAAGTAAGTGCGATTTCTGCTTGACTGAAGCACAACAAAATATTTTACTTTAATTTTCATCTTGGATCGCAGACGAAGTCGCGGAAAACAACTAGTTTTCTATGTAGCCAAGACCCATATTTTCTACTAGCTTTGGCCCGCGACTTCGTTCGCGTGGAAGTCGTAGGACACCACAATATACAAAAAACAACGACATTTTTATAAAAAACTGCCTCGTTGGTCTATTGGTCGCAAGCGTTCTGTTGAGCATGAGGTCCTGGGTTCGATTCTCGGGTCAGGCAACGTATTTTTGGGTTTTCCATCTGGAATTTGTCAGTTACAGTACGAAGTCTGAATTTGTGCCCGGTTAATGGCAATAGACTCGCCCCTTATTACACGGGCCCTAAACATAACTTGCGAAATTTAATGTGGGTGTACTATGGGTAGGCACACGTCTGCCTAACCCTTCGGGGAATACAGACGTAATGCTATGTTATTTTTTAAATATATACATAAAATCACGCCTTGTTCCCATGGGGGTAGGTAGAAACTATAGAACGCCACCTTTACCCTTTTGGTTCGTTTACGTTCATACATCAGGGCCCCAAGTCTGCTATTTTTAACCGACTTCCAAAAAGGAGGAGGTTATATGTTCGGCCGTATGTTTTTTTTTTTTTTTTCATAAATTCAGTCATTCCAACACGATCCCATTGTCATTTTGCTAAAAGTTCGTAATTTGCTAAATTCATAATGGTCGATCATTGGTCGGTCAATGTTCTCGTAATAGAATTGTGTTATCTATATATATAAAAGAGAAGTCCACTCACTGACCACTCATCACGAAATCTCGGAAACTACTGGGCCGTGAGGTCTAAAATTTGGCACAAGCACTCTCTATGGGGTGTAGGCGCGCACTATTTCGCATCTAGTGAAAGGATTTTTATAAATTCGCACCTTAAGCGGTTGAAAAGGGGTGTCAAAGTTTGTATGAAACTCCTATGTTTTTAAAGTTAGAGACATGAATGTTGGCCTGATTGTTCCTTTCGACTTCTAGGTGCTCACTAAGAAAGGATTTTACGAAATTCGGCGCTTAAGGATAAGGGTTTTTAATGTTTGTATGAAAAATGTACCAAATGCAGTTAAGATCCAAATTGAATCTTACGGCAACGAGTTATTGCATACTTTACATTGAAATTAGAATTCGGAGGCCGATAAAGATCTAAATTGAATTTTACGACTACGCGTTAATGCATATTTTACATTGAGATAAAAAAAAATTGAAGTTTCTTGAGGTTTATAGTTAGTTTTTTTTCTAGGTGGCCAGTATGTTTCAGTGCAGGCGTGATAACGTTCTAAAGTTTTTATGCCAGTTCTAGGTGGCCAGTATTTTTCAGTATGCAGGCATCTGCTAAAAGATAATGAAATGAGGTTCTAATTGGTATTCAGGTAATTTGAACGTTGCATTTATAGCATTAAAGTCGAGAATGCCAAGGGGAAAACTTCACAATGTTTAACCTTAATCGCGGCTTGCAAGCCGATCTTATCAAAAAACGAAGTCATGTATCAATCACAGAATACAAACCTATAGTTCAAGCTATACGAGTAGTTACCGAAATTTCTGTTCTGCGATATTTTGTTATTACTTACTACTAATTTGCATTGAAATATTTTTCATCGTCGTTGTTTGGTTTTCGTTTTGGTTTGTTTCGCTTCCTAATTTTAAATTGGAGGATAATAAATGTGTTTTTACCTATTGCCGGGTTGGAATTTTGTTATTTCTATTTCTTTGCGAATTACTTATTGTGTAGGTATTTCTCACTGTGGTATTACTATAATAGTTTTTAGTATTAGTCGTTCTTACTAGAAAAAGTGTCCTTGAATACCTACGTTCGTATTTTAATTTTATTGCTTAGTATCTTTGGTTTAGGCTGGTGTTGTAAGGGTTGGAAAAAGGCGGGAGAACTATTCCCATTTTAAATGGATGTCAGTACCAACTGACGGGGTCCGAAAGGGCCAATGCCTGCCAGGGTTATGAGCCTGTCCGAAAGGGATATCGTGGCCCTGGCACACACAGGCATTTGAAGGAACACGGGTGGGTTTTAGTCAGTAAAAGTCTGACACGCATCAAAATGACCTTCATTGAAATTTCCTGAGAATCAGATTATTTTTACTCCCTGTTGTGCGTCCCCAAAACCAGCAATAAAAATACCATCTTGAAAAACCTGGAACTCAAATGGGAATAGTTCTCCCGCTGCCATGAGTTCACAGGTGGTTCCGTAGGTGCCATTACAAGACATTTCAGCGTATTCACGCTTTGAACCATAAACAGCTCCTCCTGACCGATCCTGGGTGAAAGGTTGGAATATTTCCCAGTTTTTAGACACGTGGCGCACAATGCTGTCTCGAATTTGAGAAGACAATGACATGGCCACGTTACTGTTCACCAAATAGGAGAGAGATGAAAATAAGCATGCGCCATCGCCAGGGATATTTAATATTTGGCAAAGAATTTGCATGCCACAATTGTGACGATAAGTCCCCTCTATGAGGAGTGGCTAGAGAGGTGCCACGGCTTCCTCACCTTCCGCCTGACGCACGTCCTCACCGGACACGGTTATTTCGGGAGGTTCCTATTCAGAATAAAGCGGGAGGAAACGCCCGGGTGTCACCACTGTGTGGATCGCCCGGAGGACACGGTGGAGCATACGGTTGAGGTCTGCCCTGCTTGGGCGGAGCACCGCCATGTCCTTACGGAGGCGATCGGCGGCGGCGATCTCTCGTATCTGGCCCTGGTTCAGGCCATGGTTCGGAGCGAGAGTGCACGGGAGGACCGCCATGTCCTCAAGGAGGCGGAACGCGTGAGGGTGAGGCAGGGTTCGCACCCTCACGCCCTTAGTCACCGCAGGAGACGCCCCGGGCGTCGAGAATCGCAGGGCGATTCCCGGCCACCGTGGGGGCGGGCTTGCGGACGGTGCGCGATGGGCAGCTCGCCATCCGATAAGGACCAGGCCCGGGTCGACGGCGCGTTGTGTTCCACGCGCGCCTCAAAGAGATGTCAGCACCAATTGACGGGGTCCGAAAGGGCTAATGCCTGCCAGGATTACGAGCCTGTCCGAAAGGGATATCGTGGCCCTGGCACACAGGCATTTGAAGAAACACGGGTGGGTTTTAGTCAGTAACAGTCTGACACGCCCTCCCCGCTCCGGCCAGAGCGGGAGAAGTTATTTGATAATTTACCACCCAAAAAAAAAATGGCAGCGGCAGAACTATTCTCATTTGAGTTCCAGGTGTTTCAGGATGGTATTTTATTGCTGGTTTTGGGGAAGCACGGCAGGGAGTCAAAATAATCCGATTCTCAGGAAACTTTAATGAAGGTCATTTTGATGTTTTAATTCCGTTGGCTAATTTAAATAATAAAAAAACCGGCCAAGTGCGAGTCGGACTCGCCCACGAAGGGTTCCGTACCATTATCTATAAAAAGGCATGTATTTAAATACACGCGGCGACAAATCCCTATAAAAATGGCAAAAAAATCACGTATGTTGTATGGGAGCCCCCCTTAAATATTTGGTTTATTTTAATTTAATTATTTATTTTTAAAGTGATTTTATAACTTAATATTCTGTCAATATTTCAAGCGTCTACCTGTTGCCGTTATCAATATCTAGCAAAAACGAGCAAAAAAATCACGTTTGTTGTATGGGAGCCCCCTTAAATATTTACTTTATTCTGTTTTTTAGTATTAGTTGATATACCGGCAACAGAAATACATCATCTGTGAATTTCAACTGTCTAACTATCACGGTTCATGAGATACAGCCTGGTGACAGACGGACAAACGGCGGAGCCTTAGTAATAGGGTTCCCGTTTTACCTTTTGGGTACGGAACTTTAAAAATATCTTTTGACCCCTCACGCCGGCAAAATTGAAGAATCACCGACCGTCACCGACTCAGCGGTAAATGTGCAGTTGAATTCACAATCCCAGTCCCAATTCACTGCTATTGATTTTGTCGAGAAGTCGCTTGCCTATAGTGAGCAAACGGAATACGAGTCATTTTTTTTTAAGGATCTTGCTAAACCGTTGCTTCATCTACTTATATTAATATTTTATAGTTTGTGAAGTTGTAGGGGTAATCTCTGGATCTACTGAACCGATTTTGAAAAATCTTTTACCCATTGAAAGCCACGTTATAATTTTGTGAGTGTCATAACATAAGGCCATAATTTAATCCGAAAAATGAAAAGACGGTAAAATGTTTACCGCCCAACGAAGTGGGCACGGGTCAGCTAGTTATAATGGCATTGTCGTATTGCCATTATTATAAAACCCATTAGTAGAAATTTCATTCATTTGTCATTATGTACGAGATTACCAATAAATGCAATTTCTTTCAATTTAGTGTCAGTGGTCGACCATTGAAAAATCATAATGATGCCATTATAATAGTAGATTACCAAACTTGTCAAAATCAAGAATTATGAAATCAATGATCGACCATTCTGACACTATTGTAAAAGCAGACTTGAGGCCCTGGTCATACACGCACGCCTGTTCCGAGTATTGCACACCTTTTCCGAAAATAAATCCGATGTATCGGCCGATTGTTCGGCCGTTGCTTGACTACGGGTGACAACGGCTAAAGAAAAAAACGACAGTCAAAGACATATGCCAAAGTCGAAAATGTGACTTTAAGTCGGGTAAGGATTGAAAGTCAAAAAAGTAAACTATGGAGGTTATAAAACGACCGAATATTCGGCAGATATTACGGATTAACGCTTCGGAGTAGACTGCCTGACCTTGAGACCTGACCTGAAGAACAGTACCAATTAGCTCCTATTTGTCCTCCTAGGGCGTCCCCTCATGGCGTTTCCACTCACATCTGCCTTGTTGATACTTTTTGTTAGTCGCCTTTTATTCATCCTCTCAACATGACTAAACCATGTAAGCATAGTCTTTTCAATTTTTGTCACTACATCTTCTTTTAAACCGTACCGTTGTCTTATCACATATTTTCTTAGCCTATCATTCATAGTCACGCCACACATGTTTCGCAGGGAATACATTTCCACAGTATTTATTCTACTTTCATGCTTCTTTTGTCACACCCAACATTTCTTCTTCCATACATAAGCGTGGTCACCAAGCACACAATTATGAACAGCCAGTTGAGCCTTTTTGGGCATCAACTGGTTGGTCACAATTTCACAATCACCATGAATTTGACCATTCATTTGATAATTCCCGCATTTACTCTTTATTAAACTTTCCTGTATACTACGTTTGTAGATGGTCTCAGCAGTCAAAATATACAGAAACCCAGGACTGGTGACGTGAGACCAAGCGACGTACAGTTGTCCGTGTGAGAAGCATTTAATCGCGGTCGACCACAGTCTTCAGTAGCAATGTTCCATTGCTTGCGAGGTTTTTCGTTAAAAATAATATTACAGTAGATTATGCCGAACAGATGGCCTATGGGGCCGAAAGTTTTTGGAGTAGCGATCGTGTACCGAGAGACGTAGCGTTGGAAGGGCTTCCACAAGGTAGACCGATGACCTTGTGAAGGCCACAGGAATCCGCTGGATTCGGGAAGCATACAACCGGTTGAAGTGGCGATGCTTGGTCCCAAGGCCTATGTCCAACAGTGAATGTCTTGTCGGCTGAACTGATGATTGTGTGATAATTTGGTGGTATGAGGAACAGGGTGTAAAGTTCACTCATCCACCATAGAAAAGGGAGGATCCTCCGACCAGACGGGTGTTGTGTCTGGTGGGCAACTGCCCGACGGTTGATGTCGGGACGTTGTATATATGCTAGTTGCGTGGTAAACTCTGCTTGCGTGATGCAGGATTTGCGTGACGTCAGTGTGACGCGTAGTTCGCATGTGGCGATGTTGATGCCGCTACATCACTCCCCTCCGGAGACCGGAGGTCGATAGTGGGCTGAGTCGTGTATCTTGCGATGCTTGCCAGTGCCAGTAGACGGTTCCATTGAGTCGGAACCGGGTGCCGCATAGTTCTCGGTGAGTCGGAACTGTCTGCGGTGATTCCCCAGTGAGTCGGGGTGGCGCTGCGTTATGCTCCAGTGCACCGGATGTAGTACAGCGCCGGGTTGTGGCTGACTGCTGGCGTCGACCAGGAGAGGCATGTTCTCTGCTTGTGGACCGGCCGAAAGTGCAGTGTGCTGTGTCAAGGTTGCTGATGAGGCTGTGGGTGATGACCAGGAATGCGCGTCCGCTGCGTGCTGGTGGTCAGGATACCCGTTGAAGCCGTGGGTGCTGGCTGGCTGTGTGACTCGCCGCTAGAAAGCTTGAAGAAGTGATGATGATGACGTCACGCTGAAGTAGTTGCACGAAGGCTGCGCTGACGTTCATACTCGGGGTCACCAGTTTGGTGATATAAGGAACAGGGTGTAAAGTTCACTCATCCACCATAGAAAAGGGAGGATCCTCCGACCAGACGGGTGTTGTGTCTGGTGGGCAACTGCCCGACAGTTGATGTCGGGAAGTTGTATATATGCTAGTTGCGTGGTAAACTCTGCTTGCGTGATGCAGGATTTGCGTGACGTCAGTGTGACGCGTAGTTCGTAGTGGCGATATTGATGCCGCTACAATAAAACTACAAACTAACGATTTTCTGACTTTTTCTTTACTTGTGCTGTGAGACTTTGCTTCTTGCCAAATTTTGTGATTCTAGGTCAACATACCCTCTCATGAACCAGCAGCACTTTGCATTCCAAAAATAAGCTGTAGCTAATAGCAATAAATGCAGGGTAGATGAGAAGAATTTTTGTGTTTTACTGTCCATTGAGGGTTGAACGTGGATTAAAGACATTCAAAAATAAAAGTCCATGTTCAACCCCTGGGGGGTTGAACACGGAAACATTTAGGGGTTCAACATGGTCAGGGGTAAAGATTGAGGTGGTTGAACATGGACTAAACCAACGGGAAATAGTAGTAAGGTTTTGATTTATTTACGATAATCAAAAAAAATACGCATAATAGAAGCTTGAGTTTTTTAGAACTCCAAGCGACCGTAGACTTACGTATTTGGTATAAATTTCAACTTGATACCTCCACGCTTTCCTGAGAAAAGGGGTCTTGACTGACAGAAAGACAGACTGACGGATTGACGGACGGACAACGAAGTGATCTTTAAGGGTTCCGTTTTTTTCTTTTGGAGGTAATCGTAAAAATTAAGTTGTGGTCTCACTTCCCACGAAATGTATGTGAAAATGTTTTTTAGCGATTTCTGACTCTTCTAGTACTCAAACCTCAGTTGGACTAATATATGTAGTCTGTTGATCCACATAAGAAACAGTATCTAGTGGCAACAAAAAATTGTTGTGTTGAATTGCCCATTTTCTTTCTGCAATTTTTTTTTTTTTAAACTGTGTATGCAAGCAAATCAAATTGTCTCAATAAGTTAAGGTCAGTCTTCTCCGACCGACTTTGTGTAGCTAAATTGTTTGCTGTAAACTATAGAGGAATACAAACATAATGCAATATTGCTCATCCCCCATAGCAAATAGCGTGATAATAGGGGGTATATCTATGCAAACTTTGAACAGAATCGATCCGGTAGAATTTGCGTGATGCTGGAACATGCATTCATAGAGGAATACAAACATAATGCAATATTGCTCATCCCCCACAGCAAATAGCGTGATAATATATAGCCTATCAATGGACCAGACTTATAGGGAATATCTTTGCAAAATTTGAACAGAATCTAACCGGTATAATTTGCATGATGCTGTAACATACATTCAGAAAAGGAGACAAAAATTCTAAAAACTATATTTTCCTCTATCAATCTCTCGCAGCAATTACTTTTTTTCAAAAATATTCAATGTACAATTATGACTTTGCTAGGATTTTATTTACGAAGAATATGAAGATCAAATTAAATAGCTAGGCTAAAAAGTATATTTTTTATCCCTAATGAGAAAAAATTTGGGTACGTTCGTAGTCTCACAATTTTTTTATATTAAAAATATTTTTGACATACTTCAAGGAGAAGTAGCAAATTATATTTCGCACTTTCTAAGAGATTTCGTACATTTTGTAATTCCATTTTTTTTTAGAAACGTGGATGTTTTATTAAAAGTAAGTTAGGTGTTCTTGTCATAATGTTTACTGAGTTTAGAGTAAAAAAAACATATTACATGATATGGGGCAAAGTAAATGGTTAATATTTATATAGCTCTTATGTTTATAAATCGTAAATCAATCAACTCAGCCTATAGCAATCCACTGCTGGACATAGGCCTCTCCCAGGCCGCAACACCCTTTCCTCCGCCTTCCGCATCCAGTCTGTCTCAGCCACCTTTTTAAGGTCGTCGGTCCATCTAGCTGGGCGGCGGCGGCGTCCAACACTATGCTTGCCGATACGCGGTCTCCACTCCAGGACTCCAGGATGACTAGCCCATTGCCACTTCAGCTTGCTTACTCTGCAGGCTATGTCGGTAACTCCGGTTCTCTTCCGGATAACTTCATTTCTGATCTTATCCTTCAGAGAAACTCCGAGCATAGCCTGCTCCATAGCACGCTGAGTGACCTTGAATTTGTATCGTAAATGGCGACTATTAATAACAAACCTCAATTGGCATTAAAATGTCCTGCTACAGAGTCCAAATGGTGGCAATATAATTTTTGATCTAACAATGACGACTGAAAAAATGCATTACAATATATGTAGATAACTGTGTCTTCCATTTTTTACCACATATTTTGAAAGACGATAAGATAGATAAGACTCCTTTGTCTTATCTATTAAGTGTTTATTTTAAGAACTGGCATCTACCCGCAGCTTCGGCCGCGTGCCTTTTTGTAAAATAGCCTAAGTTACTCCTTATAGCATCAGTTATCTGCCAGTGAAAGTCCCGTCAAAATTGGTCTAGCCGTTAAGGAGATTAGCCGGAACAAACAGACAAACATACAGACAAAAATGAAAAAAAAAAGTGTTTTTGTTTGTTCTAAGTACCGTATCATATTTTCATAGGCATTTAGTAAAAAGCAGTAATTTTGACATTACAAACAGACACTTCAATTTATTTTTATATATTTTTTTTTGTTTAGTTAATAAATGTTATTTGTGGACGAAAAAAATAATCATTATTTTTTTATTTGTATTGTTTTGTTTGTATTACGGTATTCTGAAACTGCGTTCGCCCTTCGAAAATTAACAAGCAGGACCAAGTGGCTATCGGAGCGCTATGTTCTTTTTAGGGTTCCGTACCTCAAGAGGAAAAAACGGAACCCTTATAGGATCACTTTGTTGTCCGTCTGTCTGTCTGTCTGTCAGTCTGTCAAGACCCTTTTTCTCAGGAACGCGGGTAGGTATCAAATTTGAAATTAATATCGAATACGTAGATCTACGGTCTCTTGGAGCTTTAAAAAAATCAAGCTTCTAAGTCAACACAATAAAAAAATACGGTTATTTATTCGACAATATTGCGACATATTTCGATACTCGCAAATAAATCAAAACCTGGGTACTTCCCGTTGACCTAGAATCATGAAATTTGGCAAGAAGCAATGTGTCACAGCACAAATATAGGAAAAAGTCCTAAAATTGTAAACTTGTTTGTCTGTCTGTCTGTGTGTCTGTCAGTCTGTCAAGACCCTTTTTCTCAGGAATGCGTGTAGGTATCAAGTTGAAATTAATACCAAATACGTAGGTCTACGGTCCCTTAGAGCTCTAAAAAAAATCAAGCTTCTAAGTTAACGCAATAAAAAAATACGGTGATTTATGTGACATATTGCGACAAACTTCGATACTCGTAAGTAAATCAAAACCAGTAGGGTACTCGTACTTTCCGTTGATCTAGAAACATGAAATTTGGCAAGAAGCAAGGTCTTACAGCATAAGTATAGGAAAAAGTCCTAAATATATAAATTTGTAATTTTATCACATAAAAAAATTGTTTATTGCTATTAAAAACTTATATTTACAGTTGGAGAATTGACTGTGACGTATATCGATGTATGGGAGAAAATGTTTTTCAACTACAATCTTAAGTTTGTTTTTAGGTTAAATTCATCCTAACTACGGAACCCTTCATTGTGCGTGGTCCGACACGCACTTGGCCGGTTTTCTTTTAACCCACACAAGCTCTTAAAAAGACGATAAATAAAAAAATAAAAGCACTTTAAAGCATGCAAATTAAAACAAAATCGTTTAACTCTTTAAAGTTCTCCGGAAACAATTTTGGTGAACTTTAAAAATTGCTGTAGGGTTAATTCTATACAATTTATTTTTTATTTTTTATTATAAATTAAATTAAAAAACCATATGTGAAATTAAACACTTAAACCAACTAGCGCAGCTTCTTGTCTTATAAAAAAATCCCATAGAATAGGTTTAGGAATTAGTTCACAAATTCGGATTTAGAGCTTTGGCCACATTTACTGCCGCTGAGTGTATGTAACATAACTATCGTTTAGGGACGTTGGGGTTGAACTCGTTGGATGTGAGAAAAGGCCTTGATCAGCTCACAGTAGCCTGTAAGACCTTTAGGGGGACGTACTGACTGCCAAGAGCTCCATTGCCTATTCAAGCCGATTATTTGAGCTTGACAAATACATCGGACACCGTCAGAGCCACAGCGCCGCCGGCACAATCTGTTTGCGCAACTGCCATCCAAAACCGAAGCCAGAACCGAATACCGAGTCCGTCCTACTCTAAAGATGCTAAATGTCCTTCTAACTGCCAACCCAGAATATGATGAGCTTATGGATGAATGCAGTAAAATTATGCGTATATGTCTGCAGGGATAAATGGACTAAAATTATGCGGTTATGTCTGCTGCTCTGTGAGAGAAAGTATGCAATGAGTTCACTGTTCCATGTTAGTTTTAAATTTAATTTAAAACAACATAATTATTGTCAACGTAATAATTGTTTCCAGGTTAATGAATGTAATCGGTGTTGTACCGTTTTAATTATGTATAAATAAATAAGAAGCTCACTTTTAATGTAGCGTTTATAGCAGTAGATGGTTGCCAGTCGATGATTGAGAGCAGTGCAAAACATAATTGAAGTAGTACTAAACACTACTTTGCACTCCAACCACGTAGCCTCCTTTCAAATAAATCATCCAAGAAACTTCAAAATCTTGCTACAGTCTATTTATAACCAAAAATTGTTTCTTACCGTTCATTAAATCGGGCCCTTTCAGCTTCAGGAAATCGAACAGCATCCGTAGTTCGAAGAACGACTGAAACAAGGAAATTGACTCAGTTAGAAATGATTTCTAGGAATGCAAAAACGATTTTGTGGAATCGAATGTGGTAAATACTGAAGTTATGTGTCATTTGTGGTGTGACAGTTGGTGCTTATGTATTGGTATAGTTGTCAAAAAATAATAGGCCCGTTTTGACATCGATATATCGTGAGTATCGAGTACCGAGTCGTATTGTTACTTTACTAGTTACTTCGCGATTGACCATCGCGAAGTAACCATATATAACTAGTGAATTTACCATACGACTCGACAAAACGATTCATGTTAAATGTTAAAACGGGCCTATTATTTTTTGACAACTTTAGGGTGGTTTGTTGAGTGACTTCCTCATGGGAAAGGAGGCTTGAGTCTATGCACGTATGTTCATCATCATCTGCCCGCCGTCTTACCAGCAGCAGAGGAATATCAGTATTTTACATGGAGCGACTGCCTATCTGACAACCCAGTTACTGGGTAACACGATACCCCATGGTAAGACTGGTCGTCCTCCGGGCTTCTGACGACCCGTAACAACTGTCAATGATGTACAAATAACAGCCGGGATCAACGCCTTAACGTGCTTTCCGTGGTAACCTATCCACAGACCAGCTGTGGCAAGCGTAGCTTAGCCTGATCGATCGACCCGTGTGGCTGTAGCTAGCCCTTTACTTTGCCATAAGCCCCTCGTAATGATAAACTCGACAACTCAGCATGCTTATGAAGTAACATTCGTGAAAACTCCCAGACTATTAGTATGGAAAACTTTTACTATATTCCATAATCATCATCGTTGCAAGCCTTCTTTTACCCACTGTTGAGTCTAGGCCCTGTAGTGCCATGCTTCCCCTGGTCTGTGCGAGTCTCAACCAGATCTTTAAGTCGACCGTCCATTTCCAAATTTTTTTTTTTTTATTTCAAAATTATTAAGAACTATGAATTCTGAAGAGTTCTTGTTAATCAAGGAAAAAAAGAATTCCTTGATTAACAAGAACTCTTCAGAATTCATAGTTCTTAATAATTTATTACAATCTAGCCTAATAGGCTAATAAGAAAGAAAGAAAAAAAGAAAGAAAAATTGTTTATTCTGCACAAACAAAACGCACATTTCAACAAATATAAACATGATAAAATTAAAATACACACATACAAAGTAGCCTAAACCCTCGTATCCAATACTCTAAACATTTTGACAATCATATGCATTGGTTGCGATTGGTTGATGTCAGGGCCAGGGACCAAAGACAATTTACATTGCGTTTACTAGATTAAAATGTATCTAATCTGTTGTAATAAGCAATTTAACTCTAACTTATTATATTACGATTACGTTATATCTAAGAATAGTTTCTACTTGCCCTTTTACACAATTACGTAGCACTTTCTTAGGGTCTGATAATTAATAAAAACACTTTGTTCACGTGATATTGTATAGCACAGGATTGTTACTATTATTCTTTCACTATTTATACACTACACTAACTCAAATGGTTTAGTTCTCTTTAGCCAACGCACTATGTCCGTGTTGCAGCTGAATTGCCTCAACATTCACATGTCGGTGAAATCTGTGTTCGTGACGAGTTCCATTTTAAGGTCTCGGTGGAGGCCGTCATTTCTAATGTACCATGGTGCTTTTACAGCATCCCTGAGTACTTTATTTTGGAACTGTTGGATTATTGTAACATTGCTTCGTTTAGTACAGCCCCAAATTTGGATGCCATACGTCCAAATTGGCATAAGAATATATTTGTATATTATAATTTTATTATAGAGAGAGACCGTCCATTGCTACGTAGGATGTGCACGGAGAGGTTTGCCACGTCACCTGCGAGGTTCATTCGTTTTCCAGCAACGCATTTATGAGTAGCGTGGCAGTGGGTCTCAGTGGACGATCTCACCTGAATGTTCACACAAAGTCAAGCTAAGTATTGTGTGCGTAGCTGAGCTGTGGGCTGCCACAGTCGTCTCTACCCTATTTAACTCTAAGAAGCTGCAGAAATTTCTTCAAACAACCACACTATTATCGTAAAAAGATCTCGAAGACAGTCGCAGTAACCCGAGCTATGACGTCACAACCGAGCGTCGTTAAAACTTGCTCAATTAAGTCAGCAGTTACATTGCATGTCGGTTGTTAGTGCTTTGAACTTACACAATCTACTTGCAGCTTGGTAGTTGCTTAATGGATTGGTTTTGTGATATTTTCTAAATATTACAAGCCATGCCAAGTCAAAGAGATGACAGCACCAACTGACGGGGTCCGATAGGGCCTACCAGGGTTGCGAGTTTGTCTGAAAGGGATATCGTGGCCCTGGCACACAGGCAACGGAAGGAACACGGGTGGGTTTTAGTGATTAAAAATCTAAAACGCCCTCCCGCTCCGCCCAGACCGGGAGAAGTTATTTGATAATTTCCCACCCAAAAAAAAACCGGCCAAGTGCCAGTTGGACTCACGCACGAAGGGTTCCGTACCATTATCTATAAAAACGGCAAAAAAATCACGTTTGCTGTATGGGAGCCCCCTTAAATATTTGTTTTATTTTAATTTAAAAAACGGCAATCATCACTCCTTTCGGGCTTTTCGAGTTCCCGCGAATGTCGTTTGGTTTGCGAAACGCAGCGCAAACTTTCCAGAGATTTATGAATAATACAGTGTTGCAAAATATCTAGAATATCTCAAGGACGGCCAAGAAAGCTCGTAATTATTCTGTTATATCGATGACCTTGTAATAGGCAGCAAAAACATGACACAACACACACACACACACACATGATGATGGCATGAATTTTTAAAGTGAATATATAACCAAAGATTCTGTAAATATTTCAAGCGTCTACCTGTTGCCGTTATCAATATCGAGCAAAAACGAGCAAAAAAATCATGTTTGTTGTATGGACGCCCCCTTAAATATTTATTTTATTCTGGTTTTTAGTATTTGTTGTTATAGCGGCAACATAAATACATCATCTGTGAAAATTTCAACTGTCTAACTATCACGGTTCATGAGATACAGCCTGGTGACAGACGGACAGACAGACAGACAGACGGCGGAGCCTTAGTAATAGGGTTCCCATTTTACCCTTTGGGTACGGAAGCCTAAAAATACCAAGTCATACAAATTTTCATTCCCATAGATATTAGTAGGGTGGATTTTCAAGTGGCTTCCTCATGGGAAAGGAGGCTTGAGTCTATGCACGAATGTTCATCATCATCTGCCCGCCTTTTCCCAAATAAGTTGGGGTCGGCTTCCTGAATAACCAGATGCAGCTGAATACCAGTATTTTACAAGGAGCGACTGCCTATCTGACAACCCAGTTACTGGGTAACACGATACCCTTGGTAAGACTGGTTGTCAGACTTTCGGGCTTTTGACGACCCGTAACGACTGTCAAAGATCCACGAATGACAACCGGGACCAACGGCTTAACATGCTTTCCGAGGCACCGATGAGTCTTGGTATGTCAAGATGGTCACCTACCCACGGACCAACCGCGGTAAGCGTAGCTTAACCTGATAGATCAACCCGTGTGGCTGTAAAATTTAACTACGAGCTACTCCACACAAACAGCTACTCTACAAGAAACCAGTAATAATGTCGTAACCAAAACATCCTCAAAACTTGCTCAATTAAGTCTGCAGTTACGGTCCCATGTCATCTGCGAGCACTCGAAACTTGTAGATTTGTTTCAGTGAGCTTCATACTTGAACTGGGTTATGATGTAAAACTAGACCACGTTTTCAAGTGAAATTGGAATAATTCTAGCTGTTAAGGGAATAATTAATGCGTTAAGCGGCCAGTTACATCGGGCTGGTTTTTTACCCGACTGTGGCAAAGCTAAAAGACAGGATTATGTTTTAGCAGTCGATGTTTCACGGTAGCGCCCAAACTCCTCTTACGAATAGACCTTCAGAAACGAAGCCAAAGGAGTATGTAAGGATCGCAGCAGGTGGCATTCTGTAGTTTCTGCCAGCCCCCATGGGAAGAACGGTTAGAGATGCTTTAGCGCAACGCACGAACGCCTACCGGTAAATTTAGGCCAAACGAACATAGAACCGGAGCAAAAGCATTATTTTCGTGATATTCTTGACATTTTAGTATGGATAGACAAACGAAAAAATGCTTTGTCCCTGTTTTCACAAAAATTCAAAAAGGAGGGATATAATGTGCATTCGTTCGTTTGGTCCAAAACAAACCTATTTTGGGCAAAGGCCTCCCTCCGCTCCTTCCATTTTTCGTGAGCCCGCGCGTCCTCCTTCCAGTTTTGACGGAATCTATCCAGTCCGTCCCACCATCTCCGACGTGACCGCGTCTCACTGTTTCAGGTCACCAATTCTGTACCATTTGGGCCTACAGTTGGTCGATGCGGGAGACATGTCCTGCCCAGTCCCATTTAAGCAGGGCAGCCTTTTGAGCCACGTCAGCTGTCTTTGTTTTGGAGCGCAATATTGTATTTCGAACACGATCGGTTAATTTAACGCCCTGTATACTGCGCTCCATTGCTCGTTGGCAGAATAGAATACTCTTTATTAAGTACACCATAAAAATCCAGCAGACCTTGAGTTTGGACTTCTGAATGTTAGTCAAAGACCAAGTTTGTGCACCATAGGTTAAGAAAGGAAGAATACAAGAATATAAAAAAACCTAACGCCAGGAATTTGGAGTCACAGTTTTGTTTTCCAGCTTTTATTGAAAATTATAAGCTTATTGTTTTTGGTGGTTCAACAATATTGACAGCGTTTACCTAGTTGTCGAGATGACGAATTTTTCAAACACTACGAAGCAAGGTGTATTGGGAGTTTCTTGTCGGCTCTTCTCCATAGAAAACGACTAATTGGAACCACACACAACACACACCACACCGACACCATATTAGTAAGTTTTTATTTTGATTTTATGTATTATGTTTTCTCTTCTACTCTTACACACGTTGTCTACAGTCTTCGTCTACTTTCCTGTCGCAGGTATGCTGGAAGAGATTTCTTTAGAAATAAGCATCACCTTTGTACGTATTTTTCTGTCCCTTTCTTCTTGTCAGTATATATGTGTGTACATAAACTGTTAAATAAATAAATACACCTATCTTCTGACGGTTCATACGTGCCCATGTAGGTTTAATAAAATATTACCATCATGGGACTTAAACATAACTGGCGAAATATGGGAATACCATAGGCACCATAACCAGCCTATAATGGCCCCACTGTTGGGACACAGGCCTGCTCTTCATTAGAGGGTGTGGGCCGTAATCCACCACGCGGGCCCAGTGCGGGTTGGTAGATGTCACATGTCTTTGAATTTTTGCTTCTAGGACATGCCGGTTTCATCACGATGTTTTCCTTCACCGTTTTGAGAGCAGAGGCGATGAAATAATTGATACAAAGTGAATCACCTGGCTGGGTTCGATCCTACGACTTATAACTCGTATGTCGCAGCCGTTATCACTGTGCCACCACTGCTTTTTACTATAGGTACACCTCTGCCCACCTTTCAGGGAATACAGCCGTGATATTATGATGATGAAAATATTCTTAATTTGAATTTGAACATTGTCGAATAATGTTTTTGAAAATGGCCCCACAAAAAACGGGTGCAGCCTCATTAATTTTAAAACGCCACAAGTACCAATAACTTTACATTTACTTTGTTATGCTAATATGATATTTAAAACTTCCAGTCCCAGTGCCTTGGCTCTAGTCCTAGACTTCAAAGTTCTATATTTGTTTCCGAGTACCGCTTTGAAGCAAGTCAGGCGGTTAACGAGGTTCTGAACTAGACAATTTAATATTTACATGAACAAGTTGTGCGTAATATGATTTTATACGGTAATTTTATTAAGTATTTAATGGTTTTGAAAGGGACAGGAATTTCATTATGTGTGATGAAGTTACACATAATCAGCCTATAATGTTCCCACTGCTGGGACACAGGCATCCTCTTTCTGTGAGAGGGAGCGGGCCGTAATCCCCGCACGCGGGCCCAGTGCGGGTTGCTGGATGTCACATGTCTTCGATTTTTTAAGGTTCCGTACCTCAAAAGGAAAACACGGAACCCTTACCCTTCCTTACCTCACTTTGTTGTCCGTCTGTCTGTCTGTCTGTCAGTCTGTCAAGACCCTTTTTCTCAGGAACGCGTGGAGGTATCAAGTTATAATTAATATCAAATACGTAATTCTACGATCCCTTGGAGCACTAAAATAATCAAGCTTCTAAGTCAAGGCAATAAAAAATACGGCGATTTATGTGACATATTTTGATACTCACAAATAAATCAAAACCTTTAAGGTACTTCCCGTTGACCTAAAATCGTTAAATTTGGCAAGAAACAAGATTTCACATCACAAGTAAAGGAAAAAGTCCGAAAACCGTAAAGGAGGATGACGAGGTTGCATGTAGTACCATTGTACAATGGGACCCACTGATAGGAGTATCGTACAATATGGATACTTATATATTATAATTGTAGAACTATACAACGTGTTTTTTTTTATATCCAATAACTCTAGGGTATGATTGAGGCCATATCAAAGAATCAACTGGCATATGAGTTATGTTCCAATCCTTCGTTTTTTTTTTTCATTTTTCATACAAAATAATTCGGCAAAGTCACGATTATTAATGTAAAACACCCTTACGTGAAATATGACAACGTCGACAAGGTAGCTTTCTCTTCACTAGCTGCCGCCGGGAAGCCCCGATACCAACATACCTACATATTTTATTTTACTATTTATTTTACTACACTACTGCGAAGTTTGGCAACCTCGCAAAAGTAAAGATTCGTCATACTGGTGACAATTTTTGACCTAATTTAATTATGATTGATGATATCTCCGAAACGATGCATTTTTGGACCACCTATTCTAGGAGTTTTAGTATTATTTTTACCTACAGAATATAACCCTAGAGTTATGGGATATCAAAAAAAACAGGTTGTATAAAACTAGCAAAAAATCAAATGGACAGTAAAGGCTTCTACATACCAGCGCGACTTGTCGCGCGACGCGACACGGCACAAAGGCCCCGCGATTCGCGGGACGAGCGGTGCCTTTGTGTCGTGTCGCGTCGCGCGACAAGTCGCCCCGGTATGTAGAAGCCTTAAGTCGTAGAAGACGGGAGAAAAACGATATGCAAGGTAGAAGATTATAACCTAAAACGAATCTAATGGCGCTTACCTACTTACTGAGAAATTTCTGATTGACAACTCAGTTACACTTGAATATTTTTATTTACTCAGTTATAAACCTCAATTAAAATACACAAGTTAACACTAAAATAAAAATAGTATGTCCTATCCATCCATGTCCATCTGTTCTGCGAGCAATGTCCCTGCTCCCTGCCCACTGCCACTTAAGTCTGGCAATTCTTCTATAATTCCGGTACCGTTACCTCGCAGAGAGCTGACAGTTCTATACTGTATTATAAATTAAGTTCATATATCGCTGTGACATAACAAACTGCTAACATCACATGACTTCGAGCAGACTTCCAAGTCGTTAAAACTTTAACAATATTGTGATCAAGTTGAATACAGACTTGTTACTTCACTAATAGAGATTGTAACTAGTTTCGAAACTGTAATATTCTATTTATATTTTAAGTTTAAATTGATTTTCTCTGCATTTGATGTGTTAAGAAACTGGTAAGTAATTTAAAAGACTAGTTTCAAACGTGATTTCAATAATTTTGTCAAGTAATATAATATATAATTTTTCATGATTATGTGTGGTCGGGACGCCGCTGCCGGTGCCGTGAGTGTTGACAAATGAGCGGCCTGCACTGCCCCCCCCCCCCTTCCCCCGCCTCGCCACGCACCCCTGTCATCCATCCATCCTGGCGCGGCACAGCGGCATCGGTCAAACTGTAGTCCAAATATTTTTTTACGTTACAATGTGTATGTACAGACGGCTACACATCAAGCTATACATATCCAATTCAGTATAAGCTGATCTCGAATTGTATAGGATTTGCGTACAATGAGAGGTCAGCGTTTACTGGAAATGTATAGCTTGATGTGTAGCCGTGTATACCACTGTCATATCCCAATTTTTTTTGTGTTTAGCATATTTTTTTTTTCGACTGTTAATATGCTACTACTCAATTATATTATATTAAAGATAATAATTATGTTGTGAGCGCGCAATCGTGAAGAATTGAAAACGTCCTAATTGGGACGTATTTGTTAGTCTGTGATGCCAACATTCCGACACCTCCTAAGTACAACTAAGTAACTGACAAATGCAAATTTTATAGGAGAGCGAATTGAAGATTTCAATTTTTTTAAATCGCCGTAGCTAAGCCCCTATATGGAATTAAAGTATAATATTTGGTGAGCGGGTTTAAACTTAAGTGAAATTTATAATTAAGAGTATATTTTGTTTTTAAATCTTCAAGCTTTTGTTTTATCACACATGCATACTTTTACTGCGTTGTAAAACACAATCAAAATATGCTAACTGGCACATACATATTTCTTCATTGGAATATTCAGGCACCTTATTGCTTTAACTGCCAGATACGTACTTATAATTGGTAAAGTCAATTGAAATATCCTGTGTAACTGATACTTACATAATTTACCGCCGTAATTATATTATTGTGCATACAAGTGTAACTGAATTCCAAACTTGTAAAAATCATCATGTGTTTTGGTATTATGAAATAAAAGCAATGGATATATTTGTATTATCTAATGTTTATTTTCAAAACACAAAAATATAAATATCAAACGTTTCACGTGTCAAAAAGTAACATTATTATTAATTATATGTTGTATGTTTATAACACCGAAGATCTAATGTAACATTAATTAAAAATGGCATCTACCTACCTACTGGTAATCAGACTTTTCTCTCGTGTTATTACTAGGTATAACTTCTTACTAAACTGGAAATCACTTATGTAAAACTATCCAATAATAAAAATATTCTTAAACTTTATAAAAAATTGCCTTAAAGACAGTTTGTGTTCATTTCGTAAAAAGTATGGGGTTCGTCTCAAAATAAATTCTCAAAATAACGTAATGTTAATTCTAAATAGAATGAATACCTATATAAAATTATTACTTATCAATTATATAAATCAGTCGTCTCATATAGCTATTTGGACATTCTTGTACTGAGATCAAATTTAATATTATATTACTGAACTATCATTGTTTACTTACTTACTCGTATAATGATTTTAACAAGGTTTTATTCTATATTTTACTTATTGAGTAATAAAATTGCACGTTTTAATTTATCATTAATGACTTATGACTACAACAGTAATCTACCTAATCAGTACAGAGATCACAAGATGACTTCTTCATTCCTCTTCTTAGTCTTCTTCATCTTCGTTGTCATGTTGGTTCTCATTGCTGCCCTCTATCAAACTCATGTAAAAGTCATGATAAACAGATGGTATAACATTATTTCGGCATCAGTACTTCAAATCCTGAAGTTTAGCCTCGGGTATTAGTAATTTCCCCTCGTAAGCTTGGCTCCATGTTCTTGCTAGAGGGGCTGGAAGTGGACTGTTGTCTAATCTTATGCGGTTCCTTGATCTAGTTTTGGGAGTCTCTAGTGCATTATTTACAATAATGCATTTGAACTCATGGTCGCAAAAATCTGTTTTATACTGTATCCTGTCAGATAATTGCGGCCATATTTCAAACTGTCATAGTTGAGACCAGAAAACTCGTTCTCTGGTTGTATTTATATTCCAGCTGCATCCAGGGAGCAGTGCTTTGAAATTCATAAAATTTAAAATAGTAATTTCCTGGACTAAGTAAGGGTTTCCATCTTGTTTGGCTCACCTTATGAGGGCATACCATTGTTCGGGGGTGTACACCATTTTATTCTTGGCAGTTCTCTCGATAAGGGCGTGTACACTATCACCCTCATTTTGTATATGGCCTTTCTCAAAATATTTATGAGTTATACAACATCACCAAAAAGGCATAAAAACATTCAACTTTTGGTCCGACAATTGCGGGGGACAAAACCGCAATCGTATCGTTTTTGCAGCTTATTTACGAATTGCAAAACATTTTGAAGTCACTATAACTCATAAATATTTTGAGAAAGGCCATACACAAAATGAGGGTGATAGTGTACACGCCCTTATCGAGAGAACTGCCAAGAATAAAATGGTGTACACCCCCGAACAATGGTATGCCCTCATAAGGTGGGCCAAACAAGATGGAAACCCTTACTTAGTCCAGGAAATGACTACTTTAAATTTTATGAATTTCAAAGCACTGCTCCCTGGATGCAGCTGGACTATAAATACAAGCAGAGAACGAGTTTTCTGATCTCAACTATGACAGTTTGAAATATGGCCGCAATTCTCTGACAGGATACAGTATAAAACAGATTTTTGTGACCATGAGTTCAAATGCATTATTGTAAATAATGCACTAGAGACTCCCAAAACCAGATCAAGGAACCGCATAAGATTAGACAACAGTCCACTTCCAGCCCCTCTAGCAAGAACATGGAGCCAAGCTTACGAGGGGAAATTACTAATACCCGAGGCTAAACTTCAGGATTTGAAGTACTTATGCCGAAATAATGTTATACCATCTGTTTATCATGACTTTTACATGAGTTTGATAGAGGGCAGCAATGAGAACCAACATGACAATGAAGATGAAGAAGACGAAGAAGAGGAATGAAGAAGTCATCTTGTCATCTCTGTACTGATTAGGTTGATTACTGTTGTGGTCATAAGTCATTAATGATAAATTAAAACGTGCAATTATATTACTCAATATGTTGACCTGTATGACTTGTGACGGTTGGGAAATGTGTTCTGGAAAATTCTGAGGGTTTAAGATGGTTTTGTGCAGCACTTGTTTCTTCTTCACTGTTTTCTATGAATTCCGTCATTTGTTGCAAGTCTTCATCAGTGAAATATTTTGAGAAGTGTACTGGAGTATCTGAAATAATTGAACCACAATAAAATACTCGATTTTATACGAGAATCAACATCATTTCATAAAAGTAAAACTATGTAAGTATTCAGATAGATATTAATAATCAAGTTAAAATCCAATGTAAAACAATATATGTGTTAGTTAACTGATTTAATTTTAAACACATTCCGTAGAATAATTAAGTAAGTGCCTAGATACATTTTTCAATCAAACTAAATTCCGACGTAAAAATGTGTAACTGAGTAGTTACATACTTATGCATCGGGAATAAATAAATTGCAGTAATGTCGTCATGACGATAGAGATTTTCATTCTAGGACGTGTTCAAATATTTACAGTATAGGTAGAAATCTCAATTTATGGGTGCACTTAAAATATATACTTTAATAATTATAAAATATTTAGTTAATAATATTACTTACCTTGCCTCGATGGCGAGTCTATCTGATTCTGGTCTGATGTTACGCTTATTATTTGGTCCACAGCATTTTTTGGTCTTTTAATTGCATCTTCCCTTAATGTAGTTAAAAATTTATAACGTTCACTCGACATGGTAAAAAACAACGCAACACTCGCGCGCACAACTCGCTGCCCGCCGAAGAACTGACTAACTGAGTGACCGGCAGTTACCCGCACCGCGCGGCAGTTTCCCCCCGCGTCAAAGTATGTAACTGGAACTTAAATTGTTGTACGCTGTGTTTATTTGTCAGCTTATGCTGATAAACAATTATACGTTTGAGAAAAAAGTCTGTTGGGTTAATTGAAAAAATAAAATAAACTTGTATGTGGTAAACATAGGTATTTAGATGCCAAAAATGCAATAAAAACCGTTTCGTGTATCTGGCAGATACATACGTATACTTAGCGGGTGTCGATTCGGTGATTTGTAGCCAGAATAATGTTTGTTTACATTCACGCGCAATTTATTTATTTCTTTTTTTTCTTGTTTTTTTTTTTTAAGCCATCTCTTTTCCATAATTTTTACTTATAGTGAAATGTGAAATGAATGAAAGTGGGGTATGTGTGCTGCCGTTGCTGCGCGGAACACTTTTTTCGGTTGTTTTGTAAGTGTTTATCATATCTGTTTATAATATCATTGCTACTAGCATTAACCAGGGAGATAACAAGGAATACGTTATTATGGAATGAACGCCAATGACCACATGTCACGTGACCGCTTTTTCTTATAAATACGGGAATTTCCCCTCAGGGTGGCGTGGTGGGTTACCTACGTTGAAATTAAAAAAACAAAACGTAATTATTATGAAGACTTGTAAGTAAACATTATAACAAAAAGTATTTTAATTTAAAGGACCCTTTAATATTCTCCCGTAAAATCACACTGGAAAGCATTACAACAATATTCACTCTCCATGATAATTGACGGTATTTTAATGACGTCACGCGCACGTGGTACATACGAGCTCAGTTATGACGTCATCGCGTCATCTATCACGTACAGTGGCGTACAAAAGCAGTTCGCGAATTTAATAACGAAACTATTGTGAATATATTGGAGCGAATTGTTTTTTGTTGATGGGTGTACCATGAATGATTGTTGAATACATGCTAGAACTTTTTTTTTTTGGGTGCGAAATAATCAAATAACTTCTCCCGCTCTGGGCGGAGCGGGAGGGCGTGTCAGACTTTTACTGACTAAAACCCACCCGTGTTTCTTCCGTTGCCTGTGTGCCAGCGCCACGATATCCCTTTCGGACAAACTCGCAACCCTGGCAGGCATTAGTCCTAACGGACCCCGTCAGTTGGTGCTGAAATCCGTTTGAGGCGCGCGTGGAACACAACGCGCCGTCGACCCGGGCCTGGTCCTTATCGGACGGCGAGCTACCCATCGCTCACCGTCCGCTAGCCCGCGCCTACGGTGGCCGGAAATCGGCTTGCGACTCCCGACGCCCGGGGCGTGTCCTGCGGCGACTAGGGACGCGTGGGCGCGAACCTTGCTTCTCCCTCACGCGTTCCGCCTCCTCGTTCGCGAGCATTACTGCTTCATAGAAGGAGGTGACGGCCTCCCATGCACTCTCGCTCCGAACCATGGCCTCAACCAGGGCCGGACGCGAGAGATCGCCGCCGCCGATCGCCTCCGTGAGGACACGGCGGTGCTCCGCCCAAGCCGGGCAGACCTCCACCGTATGCTCCACCGTGTCCTCCGGGCGATCCACACAGTGGTGACACCCGGGCGTTTCCTCCCGCTTTATCCTGAACAGGAACCTCCCGAAACAACCATGTCCGGTGCGGACCTGCGTCAAGCGGAAGGTGAGGACGCCGTGGCGCCTCTCTAGCCACTCCTCAAAGAGGGGACTTATTGCCACAATTGTGGCGTGCCCAGACATGCTAGAACCTCCTGTCAATGTGGTTTGGTTTCATAATATACTAAGGTCAAACAAAATACCTGGACAATTCAGTAGGTACTTATGAATATAAACAACTCCTACTTATAGTTCCAACTTTAAAGTATAAAAACTGGCCAAGTGCGTGTCGAACCACGCACAATGTAGAGTTCCGTAGATGGGATGAGTTTATCCCAAAAACAAATAACATTGTAGTCCCATACATTCGAACTGTAAATGTAAGTTGGTCGACTCCCAAGTAGCACAGAAGCGCTGAATAGTAGCTGAATCACTGTTCACAATGAAATCTTCAGCTGAATAAACCTGCTGAATAAGAGTGTTAGAGGCGCCTACTCAGCTGATATAACTCTGATTTGGGCACAAATTAATCAGCTGTTAGCTGAATAATGTAGCTGGTTGCACTATATCAGCGTTATTTGACCATTATTAAAGGTAACAGTCGCCCCAAGAGCTGAATAATGACTGATTATCAGGGTATGTGTTACCTTTTATACACCACAAGGGCTGAATAATAGAGTACTTGTTACCTATTTTTCAGCACAAAATACACTCCAGGATATTAGTAACTCTTTCATGGAGCTGACAAATTCACAAGTGGCAAAATTGTGAATAATTTTCACCCTACTACTACTTAATATTATTTTGATATGTTTTGTGTGAACCATTTTGTGAAGTGTTTGTGGGAAATAGGCAAATGTTTATCGGTACATAGGTAAAACTTTGTTTTTCCTCCATGTGCATGAAATTCGAATGGGAAAGAGGGTTTATTGTCAAATACTATATAATTATAGACGAATATTTTCACGCGCTCTCAAAATATCACTGTTTACTTGTAAATTATAGTATAAAATAGGTTGATGATATTATTATAAAAAAAAATTGTCTTTTTATTTTTCCTTTGTAATTTGACAATAAGCTGTTTACGTATAAAATCATTACATTTTCTATTCAAATGCTGTTGTTATTTTCTTTGCAAAACAAAAACAAATTGTTATTATATTGTATACATAGGTTAGAATCTAAAAAATGGCAGACAAGCAATGTGTACCGTATTAACTACAGTCAAACGGCATGAGCTGTTTAAGTGTCCACTCGTGGTACATGAATCAGTAACGAGCTGTTACGAGTGGTTCTTGTGTTACACAAGTCAGCTACAGATTCATGTGAAGCTTGATAGTGGGTAACATGTACGCAAATAACTGTAGGTAATCATCAGTGAACCGATAAACTCTGCAGGAATTTTAGGGATCCGCGGATTAAGCCTCATCATCATCACATCATCCTATTGTTTTTGGATTAGCGTATGTTAATCATGTACCTAGTAAGTATCAAAGTTTTCTCGACCAAAGTAGACATAATTAGGTAAAACTTTTTAAAAGCTCAGGCTTTTAAACAGTGTGGTCATTTTGAAATGAAAAACTTAAGTAAGGTACCTAAGTACCTACAGTATGCGCGCAATCTGAGTGCAGTCAGAGTATGAGTCTATGGCGAACATTACACGATAGGTTTTGATGTCCGTTTTGCCACAGTTAAAATTTTGATTGACTAAAAACCTACCGTCTAATGCGATGATTGATTGATTGATCCCTTAGAAACAAATTCAAAGAAATTGATGTACTAACTCTGCCTTCTCTTTATATCTTAGAACGTATTTTATATGTTCGCAATAACTTAGGACTTTTCAAAATAAGAAGTGATTTCCATAATATAAATACACGTAGTAAACATGAAATTGTGTTACCCAAATTTAGATTAACTAAAACAAGCAAGTCATTTCTTGTAAACAGTATCCGCTTTTATAACAAGTTGCCACAATCGGTTACAGAACTTAGTGATGGAAAATTCAAAACGCACATTAAACGTGCCCTTATCAAAAAAGCATATTATAAGATTAAGGACTACGTTGAAGACAAGGAAGTTTGGCATTAATTCCTTCTGTACATGTGGCCTGCCTGGTACCTCATTAACGGCAAAACTATGTAAATGTCTATTAACAGCTCCCAAATTACGAAGTTATTTTTTAATTTTTTTTTTTTTTTTTACAAACTTCACTGACATAATGTTTTTCTTATTTGACATTATACCTACAATTTAAATTTCAACAAGGTTCTAACTTTTATTATTTTAATCATATTTTATATTGTTTTTTTTTTTCAATGTGAGGACGTTGTAGGCTTATTAGACTGTAGATCTGTAGACCATTTTCTATTTGGTTAAGTACCTGGTACTTTTGATAGGTCTACGCTGTCCTCTCATACCTATTAACACTGTAATTTGAAAACATTGTAAAAGCCAATTAATTTTTTTTAAAAGAGTGACCGTGTAGTTTCTTGCCGGCTCTTCTCCATAGGAAACGACCAATTGGAACCGTGCACCTAGCTTCTGGCGTTTCATAAGTGCCCATGTAGGCTTATGTGAAATAAAAATATTTTTGATTTTGATTTTGATGATTTTGCATGACGAAAATTGTAGGCGATTCCGTCATTCAACCATCATTCATGATTGATGGAAATGATTGACGCTTGCATGACCGTGTAATGTTTGCCTATGAGGTGAGGCGCGGGAGCACCCCCCCTCCTCGCCTTTGACACACCTTGCCTCGCTATCCTATCAGCCGACGTGCGATGGACCGCAGTCGGGTGTGTATCGCGGATTGGTTAAGAAAAGTCTTCGTGGTCAAAGGTTCCAGTCCGGTGAAGAAGCAGTCGACGCTTTCAAGTCAGCCATTGTGAACAAACCCCTCACTTTAGAGTGGAATAAATGTTATAATAACTGGTTTGAGCGAATGGAAAAGTGTGTTAAGCTACGTGGTGAATACTTTGAGAAACAATAAAAAGTACTACAAGGTTCTAGTTGTGTTTTTTTCTTCAAACGATAAAACTTAAAAGGCATGCCTCGTACGTTACCACTATCTTTTAACATTCGCTGTATACTTGAAGAGTTTTGTCCATCTAAATCTGCACATGCTTTTACACCAACATTTTCGAATACGGAACCCTCCCGTTCTATAATTTCATTCACACTTGGACCATTATTCACAAAACGTGTAGCCTGTTCAATGTTTACTGTATCATCTGTATTTCTGTTCAGAATTCTCAAATATTCTGCATTAATTTTTCGGCGTATTCCGCCAGTCCTTTTTTAGGGTTCCGTACCCAAAGGGTAAAACGGGAACCCTAATATTTCCACATATCACAATATCTTAAACGACACGATTAGCTACTTACCTACGAAGCGCTGAATAAAGAAGTCTTCAAGGTCTTATTTAACGGCACTAGTAGATTAATTTTCAACGATGCTACAAGTATTCAGCTCTCACTGAGATTATGGGTAACATGTGAGCTAATATAGAGCAGTTTGCTTTAACTTAGCATCATATAATGTTCACCCATAGTGATCATGTAGGCTTTATAAGAGCTATTATACGATTGCGTGTAACAAGCTGATTAACATTACACAAGTTCCACTGTGTGCAGCAAAAGGCTATATCTTTGTTATTTGAAGCCACAGAATAACTGATTACATTATAGTACACAGTAGCTCACGTGATCTTTCTTAAAATGCAAGTGGTCTAAGGGTACAGTTGTGGTCTTCAATTCAGAATATAGCTTAGTTAAAGTCCACAAAAATCCTTTAAATTGCTTAAAGCTGTATAATACTGAACTTGTTACCTAAATTAACGCTGCAAGCGTTACAATGTGGTCTCCGTGACGCATAATAACGTTCTTATTCAGGTGAAAGCTCACTTTTCACCTATTGCAGGTCGGGTGTACTGTAATAACTCTTCATAAGTGCTAAAGTTACCGATGTTACCTCTTGTGACATCTTATAATGCAGTTTTGTGCTACTTGGGCTATTACTCGTTAACTTGTAAAGCCTAATTCGCTGTGATAGTTTTCAGTTATAAACAACATGTCCCTAAGACATAGGTTTTTCCTTCTATCAACTGATATTTTAAAAAGAAATCGTTCATAAAAATGAGATAGACGACACTTTAAACCGTTTGAGAGCGTCTACACTCGTTTATTGATCGAGGACCATCAGGATATCGAGTTCGCCGTGGAATCGTTCAAAGTATTTGTGTATAAAGCACTATCCCTTTACTTTATCTCTTTATTTTATTTATTTCGGGATTTGGTTCTGTGAAGGTCTTAATTTGACAAAGAGTATTTGCTTGAAACAAGAAAATACTGTGTTTTTAGGGTTTCGTACCTTAAAAGAATAAACAGAACCCATATAGGGTCACTCGTGTGTCTGTCTGTCTGCCTGTCACAGCCGATTTGCTCCGAATCTACAGGATCGAAATATAAATAAATGAATTTTGAATATGAGGTTCACTTTTGCGGGAAAAATAAGAACATAAAAAAAAAGGTTTGTAAACTATAATGTGTGAGAAAGGACTTGATACGAGGATTACAATTTTTTTTTTTTATAATTTTAAAATACTAATTAGTTTTCCGATGGCCGATGGAGCAGACGAGTCCTGGAGTGAAGACCGCGTATCCGATGCGTAGTGTCGGACGACCCCAGCTAGATGGACCGACGATCTTAAGAAGATGGCTGGGTCAGACTGGATGCGGAAGGCGGAGGACAGGGTGTTGTGGCGCAGCCTGGGAGAGGCCTATGTCCAGCAGTGGACTGCGATAGGCTGAGTTGATTGATGAAAAAGTAGGTACTTACTTATTCCATGCTCAAGCTGTCACTTCCTGTTACAAACTTCCGTCCCTTTTCACGAAATAACTCCCACAGAAAGCGAGTTGATTGATTGATTGAAAGAAAATAGACGAAAATTTACCAAAATCTCCAAAACTGATGAGCCTATTTTGAAAAAATACAAAGAATAATTCTATACTTATAGATTACAGAAAAACTTATGTGGTCTTAAAATAAATTGGTAAATCACTCAAAATTGTGCATACAAACTTACATTTGCAGTTGAAATGTATGGGGGAACACATTTTTCTACTGCAATGGCAAGTTTGTTCTTGGGATAAATTTATCCTAACTACATACTCGTACGTCCCTTCATTGTGCGTGGTCTAAAACGCATTTGGCCGGTTTTTGTTTCATATTGTGATGTTCTGTGTTTTAGATCAATTGCCTAACCTTTTCCCAAATAATATACGCATATGTTGAGGTCAGCTTCCAGTCTAACCGGATCCAGCTGAATACCAGTATTTTACTAGGCAGTGACCTCCCATAGTTACTGGTTATCTATCACGACACTTTTCACTGCTTGAACTTTCAGCGAAATAATTTAAGTCAGACAGAGTTCTATCTTTAAAAGTTCTGACGATAGCTTTCGAATCTTGTCGGTCGGTGTGCCGCGACCGCTCCGAATGGTAGCTTTTTAAGCTCAATACACACAGAGCGCGGGTGCGGGTCGGGCGCGGGACGGGCGCGGTTCAGGACGGCAGTACGGCGGCAGCTGAATTCTCTGTATTTATATGAATGACACCACACGCTCCCGCCGCCCGACCCGTGCACTCGTTTCGTGTGGTGTCGTTCATATAAATACAGAGAATTTAGCTGCCGCACTGCCGTCCTGAACCGCGCCCATCCCGCGCCCGTCCGGCACCTGCGCTCTGTGTGTGTTGAGCTTAAACAGCTACCATTCGGAGCGGTCGATAAGATTTGAAAGCTATCGTAAGAACTTTTAAAGATAGAACTCTGTCTGACTTAAATTATTTCGCTGAAAGTTCAAGCAGTGAAAAGTGTTTAGTCTTACAGTATACGCAAAATAAAATTTCCAATCCCTCCCATTAAAACAACAATTTTATCCAAAGTTCAAACAAATTGATAGGTTTAAAGAATAATAAATTATTAATGTTTACTTTCACTCTATTGAAGTAAATATTGTTTTAATCGATCAATTTGTTTTAAAGCCGTGTTGATTTAAATTAGTAGAAGGTTAAAACATTGTTTTCGTAATTGGTCAGAACTTTTGACCTAATTTTTGTTTTTAATCGACTTCCAAAAAGGAGGATTATTATGTTCGTCTGTGTTTTTTAGGGTTCCGTACCTCAAAAGGAAAAAACGGAACCCTTATAGGATCACTTGGTTGTCCGTCTGTCTTTCTGTCTGTCTGTCTGTCCGTCAGTCTGTCAAGACTCTTTTCTCAGGAACGCTTGAAGGTATCAAGTAGAAATTAATATCAAATACGTAGGTCTATGATCCCTTGAAGCTCTAAAAACATCAAGCTTCCAAGTCAACGCGATAAAAAAATAGCGTGATTTAGCGACACATTTTGATACTCGCAAAAAAATCGAAACCTATAGGGTACTTCCCGTTGACCTAGAGTCATGAAATTTGGCAAGAAGGAAGGTCTCACAGCACAAGTGCAGGTCCGAAATCCGAAAATCTATAATTTGTACTTTTATCACGTAAAAAAATATTTTTTTGTAATTACAAAGTTACATTTTCAGTTGGAGAAGTGACCGTGAAGTATATCGATGTATGGGGAAACCTGTTTTTCAACTACAATGTTAAGTTTGTTTTTGGGATAAATTCATCCCTACTACGGAACCCTTCATTGTGCGTGGTCCGACACGCAGTATTTTTATGTAAAGAATCTATGTAAAAAAAAATTCAAAACTGTTTCATGAAAAATCACAAAGTTATAAGGTTGCTAAGTTACCGGGTTGTCCGTACAAAAACATGCTATCGGCACCCCCGCGCCTCCAGGGTCGTCTTGCGCTCATTGATAATAATTTGGCAGTAGGTACCTAACCGTACGGCGATTGTATTGTAAGTAATTAAATGGTGAAAACATTTTCCATCACACTTAAATATTTTTGGGACAAAATATAACATGGTGTAAAAATATTGAAATCGATTCAGTTCCTTATTCTGAACAACGTTTCGCATATACTAAAAATAATGTAGTATACTGTTAATGTACCACCAGAGAATATTCAAAAACCTTATTTCATGAAAATCTACTAACTTTCAATAATCTATTTTTACATTACTTAAACCAATTAGTCGGCCTAATTACTGAATTATTTTAAAGCCGTCTGTGAGTCCTGTGACGAGGCCTTTTGAATCCCATTTAATTAACTTCTTCATTTCTATATAGAAAACAAGATGGTAATCCTTTTTTGAACAAAATCGTAAAGCAAATATTTTTCCGTAATTAAATGCAGTATCTTTTGCAAACACTACACTTTGAGCTTGTGGATTTTCCCATATAATGCATATTATGCAACAAAAAACCTTGTATATAAAAAAAACAACAAACTTCCAAAAAAACACTACAAAGTGAAAAATAACTTTAATTTAGGAAGTCGGTGTCGGTGGCGTATTTTAGTATTTTGCCACCAACTTCCGAAATTAAACGGCTTATAAAAAGTTTGCAGCAAAAATTGCTGCAGTTTACTAGAGCATAAGTTCATAGACAGAATAAACCAATTCCCGAAACCGTCTTTCTTGTAGTATAAAAATTCATAGGTTGGAATTTTTATACTCCAAGAAAGACGGTTTCGGGAATTCTACTTCAATCTTTAAAGAGGGCTCTGTTATTTGGCCTCAAACGTTAGACGCTTTTAAGAGTAGTGCTTCTCAGAGCACTTTTCAATGAGGAACGTAGAGATGTAACCTAGATAACGGCATTCATGGAAGCCTTTGAGGCGCCTAAGCGCCCTACCTACCTGAAGTTTGGATACAAAGGGGTTTTGAAGTAGGCCTTTCAAGTTTGTTGATAGGCCTCATCATAAAATGAATTAATAAATACAGGATGAATTTAAATTTATTGGGAAACTTTCAAGAGGTGAAAATACTCACGAATATGGTAATTTTTTTGTATAGGAGTAACTACGAAATAGCGCAAAAAAGCTTCTGTTACATACTATGTAAAGTTTCCAGCACATCAATTTACCACAAACTGTAAAAACCTTCAATATTTTAAGGTTTAAAATCATTTGGAGAAATTTTACATTTTGGTATAACCTGATGTGCTAGTATATAGCTTACATTGCATTTCAGTATGAAACACTAGATAACAAACTTGACGACACGGATGTCGCAGTGGTTAAGCGATTGACTGCTGCGCTGCGTGTCGCGGGTTCGATTCCCGTACGGAAGAAATATTTGTATGACCTACAAGTAGTTGTTCCGGGACTGGCTGTTTGTGTATGTGAGTTTAAATGTTTGTAAACGCACCCATAATACAGGAGAAATTCCTAGTGTGGGGCAACGTTTTTAAAAAGAAAAATGAAATTGAAATTATGGTGGGAATATTTTGATGGTAAAAATAAAAGATCTTAGCATTTTTCCTCGATGTGTCCCATAAAATCATTATTTCAATTTTTTGCCCGAAATATTTCCCGTACCCTTCAATTTTTCCTATTAGTCCCTAATGCAAAATTTCCATTACTTCCTTGAGCTGCGATCGAGGAATAAACAAAGAGGGGTAGGCAGAATTTCAAGTACCTACCTAGCCCCGTAGATTATGAAAATAAGTAGCCTATCTATGCACGCTTCGTTGGTGAAGTAGTGGTCACAAAGGGTAGCCAGTTAAGATGTACCAGTTACTGGTCACCAATCCAGAATCCAGATTTTATTGAAATCTTCTAATTGATAAACCCAGTAACATTATTACCCAACCCAGGAATCAAACCCAGGAGTCCAGGACCTCACGCTCAGCAGACGCGCTGGCGGTCACTAAACCAAAGCAGCCATTTTATTATTTCTCGCGCCAAATATCCAATAAAATGTAATAGGACCCCAGAGAACTCCGACCCAATTTGGAGTAATATTAGACCTTTTTTTAGTCTTTGATAAAAAAGGCTCTTTAATTTAAATAAAGAACAGTACAATTTTGACAAACGCACGGTCAACTTTTTTAACAAATGACAATCATTTCATAGACTTTCCCCTAAATCTTTATATATCTGAGGACAACACTTCATAAACAAATGACAAACATTTCCATACAGCGCTGCAGCGCTTCAATCCGACAAAAGATTTTATAGCGCCACAGACGTTTAGGTAATGTTTAGCTGAATAGCTCCCACGGGCCATGAATATCATTCAAGGCTTACACTGGCGGCCAGAGAATTGTACACAATAACAATAAACATTTATTGTTATTTTTTTCGCGTTTTGAAGGTAGGAAGTATTTTAGGATACTGTAACAAAAAAGGAATAACGGAAACCTAATAAAATGATAAAACATAGTAATGATGTTTAACTGTTACATTATGTTTTTTTTGCACATTTAAATAGATTGGTTTGAAAATTTCAAATGTTTAAGTATTCAACTTAGCGAGTTGTGGCCGAGGTGAATTTACGAGAACTTTTAGCTAACTCTAATTTCATTTAACTTGCTTCATTCACATTAATTGGGAATTCAAAGCTATTTAGTCCATATTTTAGAAAAAAACAATCTGTAAGTAGGTATTTAGAAAGGATTCGTTAATCAAATCTGGCTGGCTGGCATTTATTAATTTTACTGAAGCAGTTCACACTTATAACTTTTGACGATGACATCGAGCTGCTGTTCTCACACATCTAATGTAGCCCAGGATGTAGTGTCGTGTTCATTCTTTTTCCAATCGATCATAGATTAGAACAAGATACAATGTAACTTTTAACTATTGTTTTTGATAAATAAAAGCGTTGATGCTTGTAATTAGTACTTACATTTATAAATTGAAGGAATGATTAACAGATACGAAACGCCAACCTCATCTAGTTTTTTTACAATAACATAATATGATTGATGTTTAAAAGTTTTTATACAAACCTACTTACATAAATCAATCATTTATCATAATCAAGCAAAAAAAATAATACCCAAATAATATTATTTTTTAGCTACAGAACCCTCATTGAATTTCCAATGCACGGTTCATCGCACTTTCCGTTTCAACGTCCGTCGAATGTTTGTGAAAATAGGAAAGTGTCAAGATTGTTCAAGAGTTTTATGCGACAAAACTGGGCTTTTGTTTTTGTTTCTGAACGTTTGTTGGATATGAAAGAGAATGTAGCCGATTTTCGAGTTTCGGTGGATTTCTTTTTGTAAAAGGTTGGATCCTTAAATAAATAACTTGTATTAATATTTAAATAAATTAATATTTAAATTTTATTAGTTGTAATATTTAAATAAATAATTTGAATTTAAATTCTGTTTTGTTCTTGCCCGGGCTAGTCGAACGTCCGCGATGACTTTAATTTGATAAAATATTATCTATTGAACACCTAAGTAATGGAATTTTATATTGTATAATCAATGGAGCTGCGTTACGAGTTCACAATATTTTGGTGCTACAATAAAGAAAATTTTATATAAATAGCTTAAAAAAGAACAAAGTTTTTAATAGTGAAATATTTATCTACCCCAACAACTAAATTAAAATGAGGTAGAAAAGGTTTATGTTAATATAAAATACCAACAACATCCCCATTAATTTAGCATCAAATCAAGAAGCGTTATCTACATTGAATCGTAACATTTTTCCCGGAAAAATATTCACAAAATCAATTTAATCTCTACTGCCGCTTTGAACGGGATTGTCAAGTTTTCGTTTTTCCTTAAAATGTAATATTACAAAAAACAATGAAAGCATTATAATCATTCCGTTCTAGTAACCTAACAGGAAAAAAAATATTTTACAGAAAAATTACATTCTCAAATTGAAAACACACAAAAAATGGCTTTATTAAAATTGAAGGCAGAATACACAATTATTTTTACTCACCAAATAAAATAAAAATGAAACGCCTCCAAAAATTCAAATCCATTTCGAAAAACACTTCTTAAAAAAAAACTTAAATTAAAAAAAGTTCGAAACAGAAAATAAACAATTCCATTTTCATAATTTCATTCATTTTTGCACATGTTAACTCAGACAAGAAAAGAAAATTGTTATGTTTTTTTTATGAGTCGCGTAATTTAGTTCGCGGGTTCTCGGTTTTCAGAGCGCATACGTCTACCCTCGATCGCGATTCGCGGCAAACTGAGGGTGGTCGGGCGTACGCACTACGGGTATATAATGTGTACATCTGTTCACCCCGGTTGTATTTCCCTCCCGTTCGTAGAATTTGATGAACCGATAGTTTTAGTACGGTAGTACGGTTTGAAATGTTGAATTCAGAATGTTTGGGAAAATTTTGTGGTTGAATAAATTGAGGGTACGTAGTAATGAATGTTGTTTGGCTTGTTGTTGGTAAGTATGTGATTATGGCCAAACGTACCATTAAAGTCGAATTAATCACTGGAGTAATCTGACATTTGTGCTAGCTGTCACTTTGTATAATAAAATGGTCATATTTATTGTAATTGTGATCATTTAGTTTAATTGATTTATATGTGTGTAAAATATTTATTTTACATATTATACATTTGTATAATATGTATAATAAGTGTAAAAGTCTAAAATACAATAATTATGACCATTTTATTTCACAAAGTGACAGCTAGCACATGTCAGATTACTCCAGTGAATTAATAATACGTCTTTAGTGTGAAAAGCTTGAAAAGTTAGTCATGAATTCGAGAATAAAAACAATGAGTGTCTAGATTTTATACCTTTTATTGGAAAGGTTAACACAAAAAATTTAAAATACCAAACGTAAGAATAACTAACTAATTAGACCGTAAACAGGAACATCTTTAGTCAATATGTGTTTTAATCTTTATGGACATCAATTACAATAACACAGAAAAATATATTTCTATGATTTTTTTTACCACACTCAACCACTACCGAAAACAGTCCTTTCACAGTTATTTTACAATCATCAATCTAAATCAATAGTAGATTGTTATACAAGGGGCTACAATTACCCATTATACATATAACCGTACGTTGATATTTAATAGGTACAGATATCTTGGATTAAAACTCAAAGTAAAGAGTTAGTTTACCGTTAATTTGTATCGAGATTTTTTTTCCAAATGTGTTTTGGTAACAAGCAAGTTCTGAGAAATATGTTCAAAAATAACATATATTTTTCCCGCTACCTCAAACTATAGGTATAGATTTGGCATTTTATTTTTTTGTTTAAGACAAGCCTACTTTTATCATTTGCCTCTTGTCAGCGCCTTAAGCCCACTTGCCCAAAAAATCACTAAATACGTTTAGCGCTACACAACAACAACTTGAATAAAGATCACTGTGATACAAAAGTGTCACAGTGATCATTATGCCCGTTGTTATAAGGTTGCTGTTTGTTTGCTGCTGATATATAATAATTTATTGTGCAAGGACTATACGTCGACGAAATCCTATACAATAAGAAAAAACAAATGAATGCAGTGTTCCATCAATTTAAACAATTCATAACCACAAGTCCCCTTCTAGACTTCTTGGCGGGAAAGTGAAGCGTCATGTTCAGCAGTTTGTTTAATTTTCCAAAATTTGTGTTTAGCCGAATATTAATGTGTAATAATGGTGGATTATTAACCATTAAGTGTTTGTGAACGTGCATTAGTGTAGGCAAATGAAACAAAACAGTGCAACTTCGCTTCAAGTTCTCTCAAGAAGTCGCGTGAGGTCTCAGTAAAGTGCCACATCTTTACTGAAACTCAAGGGGAGTGGGCGGGGATATCATCATCATGCATTTATAATTCATTTCATCAATACTATACAAGAACTAAAACGTGACATTGGCTAAATGCACAAACCGTGCGAAGCCAGAAGGAAAAAAAAAAGAAAAAAAAAGGCCCCTTCTATAATTTAACAAATGAACATCAAAATCACAATCAGTCAAATATGGATTCCTTTCAGAATCGCATCGCTTTCCACTCGGTTACACATCGACAATCCGTATTAGAGGGTACTTGTTACAATTCTATATTTATACCCTTGGGTATGGAGACTGAGGGATCATCTTTGTAGCTCTCGCTTCAAAGCAGTCATAGAGTAGAAAGATAACAGAAGATTAACTTTTATAAAGTGCAATGTAACATTCACACATAATAAGTAAGATGATACGATGATCGTTCACTAAATAATTTTAATTAGGAAAAGTAGTTTTCATCAAGGAATCATCATAATCAGAAAGACATAAATATGTCTATAAAGACAGTGAAAGCTGTGAACTCGGGAGTCGCAAGCCGACTTTCGGCCACCGTAGGCGCGGGCTTGCGGACGGTGAGCGATGGGTATTCGCCGTCCGATAAGGACCAGGCCCGAGTCGACGGCGCGTTGTGTTCCACGCGCGCCTCAAAGAGATGTCAGCACCAGCTGACGGGATCCGTTTGGACCAATGACTGCCAGGGTTGCGAGTTTGCCCGAAAGGGATATCGTGGCCCTGGCACACAGGCAACGGAAGGAACACGGGTGGGTTTTAGTCAGTAAAAGTCTGACACGCCCTCCCGCTCAGCCCAGAGCGGGAGAAGTTATTTAATAATACCCCACCAAAAATAAAAAAAAAGCGTGACAGTAAGACATATAAATAATCAAAGCATAATCATTGCTTCGTCATGGAAGAAGACTTTTGGCCGCAGGACGTGGTGTTCCGTCGCTTCCGCGGACAAGTTCCACAGGACAGCACAATCTAGTGCATAGTGAAGTGCTACTAACATAGTCTTAAGCCTTTTTATTAACACAAGTTTTTTTTATACAATATGTATCTTTAGGTTATTTTTTTTTATATGGGCCTGTGTCGCCTGAAATAAATGGTATTATTATAATCATTTAGCAGGTTACTGCTGGACATAGGCTTCTCCAATCACACAGGCTCCGCCATGTAACTCAATATTTGTCTACTCTCATTCAGCTGCTACCAGCTAGCAGCAGCTGGGTCTGGCTGGTTGGATCTTCGCAGGATAGATACCAAGCCGTGATCTTACGTTTGCCGACTCGCTGTCTCCACTCAAATCATGTCAACCTGAACGGTCATCAGTTCTTTGATTAGCGGGCTTATTGCCACTACAGCTTTGAAAGAAGCAAGCTGAAACAAAAGTAATATATTCATTCAGCCAAAAGACATAGGTACAAAGACCTCCTCCAAGCATACCCTCAACAACCATTGGAATTTCTACACTACGACTTTAAATTTATCATTTAAATATTCATTTATATTATAATAGCATTTATTTATTAAAAATTGTTTTAATTTATTTGTGAATGTATGTATTAAATTTTTGTTCTTTAATTATTTCTGGTAATTTATTATGTATTTTAATTGACATGACTAGTGTACTTATTGAGTGCATTTTTAACCTAGAGCTTGGTTAACATACTTCAAATAATAATGATAATATGCACCTATTGTATAAAAAAAAACTTTTTACAAAAAAAAACACTACATGGTGAAAAATAACTTTAATTTCGGAAGTCGGTGTCTTTGGATCTGTATTTTAGTTTTTGCCACATATTTCCGTCCCTTTTCATGAAATAACTCCCACATAATGCGAGATGAAATATGTAACACATCAAACATATGGGAAAAAGTCATACAATATTATGAGAAAATTCATCCCCATCGCTGTCAACAGGAAAAGTAGGTACACTTTTGGGTACCTACTTGGTTGGCAGCATTGTAGTAAAATTACAATTCTTAGTGTGAGGCCAGACTGCAATCGCGGAGCGGGGCGGGCGCGGCGCGACGTACTCAAACATAAGAACTTCATTTGAGCGTCCATAGTGGGCACGCGGGCGCGGGAAGCGGCGCGGGCTTCTTGGTGCGGGGAGCGCCCGGGCAACTCGCGCCATAGCTCGTTCATATAAGTGGCCGCAGTGAGTGCGCGGGCAGCAAGCGACAACCCGCGCGGGAGCGGGGATCTCAAACTAGTTCGAGCTGACCGCGCGCGTTGTCGCGCGGTTGACTGCGGACAGGCACAATCGCGCGTATTCGCGCACCCGCGCCGCTCCGCACCGCGCTGCCAGTATGGCCAAGCACTTACGTCAATAATTTAGATTTTTTTTTAACGAAATGACAGTAAGAAGGGTCATTTTACTGCAACTGATTAAAAAGTCTGACTAGAAATTAAACTAAGTCAGTGACATTTTCAAGAAAGCATGTTTTGTGTGAACCTTCTGTCTATCTTACGTTTATTTAGATCAATAATATTCTGTAACAATTGTCTGTACTTGACTGTGATTGTTCTGAAGTGGGTATTATCATATTTTATTGCTATTTCTTTTATGTTCAGAAGATTTTGATAAGAAAACGTACATATCATTCTACTTAGACATATAATATAATAAAAACGGCCAACTGCACGCACAATGAAGGGTTCCGTAGTTGGCATGAATTTGTCCCAAAAACAAACTTAACATTGTAGCTGAAACACATGTTCTCCCATACATCGATACACGTCACGGTCAGCTCTCCAACTGCAAATGTAAGTTGGTCGACTATTACTCGTTAACTTGTAAAGCCTACTTAGCTGTGATAGTTTTCCTTTTAATTTCGTCATATACGAGTACCTATAAGACGGCGCGCGATGATTTAGTCGATTTATTTTAACACTTTTTTAAAAGTTGCAATCAATTATTGTTATTCTACGCCCTATTTCTTCCCGTGGGTGTCGTAAAAGGCGACTAAGGGAGAGAACGGGCAGCAGCGTTCTCTATGCATTTTAACACCATACTGCGATCGCCAACCCGCCTGCCAAGCGTGGCGATTATGGCAAACCCTTCCCTTTGGGGGAGGCCTATGTCCAGCAGTGGACGTCTTTCGGCTGAAATGATGATGATTTTAATCTCTGCAAATAGGAACTTGGTTTCATGTAGGTACTAGCGATTTTTTTTCAATTTATTCAATCAAAACACGAGTAGAATCGAAAATGTCGCAGGCTGAGCGAACAGCCCTTAGTCTATAAGTTACATATTATACATTTTATTTTTTGTAAACTAGAAACAATTGATTAGTAGTATGTAATAAATAATAAAGTTTGTCATAATAATATAATGAATATAAAGATCGCAACCTTTAGTTTTAGGAAATTATCTTTTAAACGGGATGGAGAGTGTTGAACTTTGTAGGCAAAGATACGAAATACACGTAAACGGAGTCGCGAGCGTAGTGCTAGTAGATAATGTATTGAAAAAGTCACATTGGTACGTGCAAAGTCTCGAACCAGCGACACCAGATGAGACCATTAAAAACTACCAGCAAAAAGACTTACTCTAAAACATTAATAATTTATAGAACTACTCTTCAACTCAGCCCTTTTCGCCTACTAAAAACCTAATGCATCCATTCTACAATGAACTATAAAAATAGTACACCTGCACCACTTAAGTTCAGCACTTAGGCGCATTACCGTTACCCCAACACTCGCCTTATGTATGAGGAAATAGGAGTCATAATCGCGTGATCTAATTAAAATATCACATGTACCAATTCTGCTATAAAGACAACCACGTTGTAATGTTGGTAGCAGATGTTGCAGGCGGCCATTACTGTATGTCATCTCTGCTAGGGAGGGGAAAAGGTCGAGAGATTTGAAACAATACATTTTAAAGTTATCGATAACTTTGAAAAGTAATAATTATCGTTATTTTATTTTAGGCTTAGTGCAATTTAATTTCCATGCCCCAGATTTTTTTTATAGAAAACGAATATTTTCCCGCATGGTCGGAAAAATTGTTCTGCCAACTACTTCTCAGCCCAACATCCGAGTTTGTGGGCGATTACAATAGGCCCTTATTTTGCGCCACTGAAGTTACCTCTGCGTACTCTTTTGGAGAATACAGGCGTGATATTATGAACCAAACTTTATGAAGATTAATTTAGAACTTGCTATAAGCTATTTCTTAAATATAACGAACTTAATACATAAATTTACCAACCTTACTAAGCTAAAGTTGAAACACAAGTTGGTAACAATAAGCCATCACACACAGCGACATTGCAACTTAATTTACTTCAGCTTCAAGTTAGTTAATAGCAAGCAGTTTCTGAAGTACAATTTTTAATAATGCTCAACTTCTATCTGTCCCAAAAAGGCTGCACTAAACTAGGAAAAATACCTCAGAGACTTGTATTTATTTATTTATGTTAATGTTAATATGGAGTTACACAAACTACATAATATACAGATAACATAAACTTACAACAGTTATCGTATAAAAGCTTACATATGACACACACTCTTTACACTTCACACTTTTAGAGGTATGAGGAACAGGGTGTAAAGTTCACTCATCCTCTATAGAAAAGAGAGGATCCTTCGACCAGACGGGTGTTGTGTCTGGTGGGCAACTACCCGATGGTTGATGTCGGGACGTTGTATATGCTAGTTGCGCGGTAAACTCTGCTTGCGCGATGCAGGATTTTGCGTGACGTCAGTGTGACGCGTCGTTCGCATGTGGCGATGTTGATGCCGCTACACACTCACACAACAAATGTAGAACGACAATAATTATAATAGATCAATTATTATCATAATGTTTACTTCGGTTTTTATCATGTATTTAATAACTATTTTAATCATAAATTTAATAATTATTTTTAAATTTATGTAACCACTATTTTGCAATTATAATTATTACTTTTGTTTGTCGTAAGTAAATTCAAACGATGTATATTGCATAAATTCCAGAACCTATTGTTTGGGAGAAGGCACTGGCTCCTGTAACACAGGCGTGTTTACCTAGCGCAGGAGCCAGGGCTTCACATTTTTTTATGTCATGAATTAATTTATTATTATATTGACACTTTTATTTTCAGGGAACTCAGTTAAAACTTTTGAACTACCTACGCAGCGCATGTTAGCTCCGCACTGACTACGCCACAGCTACGTCAGCTACGCCGTAGCACATTACAGTGAGCTACGCAATGCTGTAGATCGACTACGGGTAACGATAGTACGTAGCGTTAAGTTTTTGCATGGGGTGCATTACCAATTTGATACTTTTTAAGTCCAGTGGAATTTTATTTATAACCATTTTTACATGCTCGCTATTCTTGCTCTCTATAAATACTTCCCCAGACGAGTATGTCATCAAAATAATAATTTTATTATGTTACGAAAAAACGGATAAAATATTAATATGCCATCTACATTCCACATCCTACGCACTTTATTTATACCTCGTCTAAGAAAATACAAACATAGCATCACGCATTTTTGCCAAAGACGTAGGCAGAGGTGACCTACATTTCGCCAGTTGAGAGTTCCGTATCGTAAAGGATGAATCGACCCCTGACTAACGAGATAATTTGAAAGAAGGTTTGCTATGATAATGGGCACAGCTAGATATGTGATTTACTAGCGTCGCTACTTCGTACGCGTGGAAGTGGTAATATACCCAGTAAAATAAAATAACAGCCACGTTTTTATAAAAACTCTCGGCCTGCATCTCGCTGCGTCGTATCGCACTGCGCTGTTACTTCGTTTTCGCTCGCTTCGTTAGCGTTCTTTCTGACTTTTTTCTTTTTCTCGGCTCGTAAGGGTTGTAGTGTGATGTTGTCGCTCAGTTCAAGTATCTGGGCCACTGGGTTTCCGAGGACCTAAAGGATAACGCGGATGTGGAAAAGTGACGTAGGGCGTTGGCTGTCCCTGGTTATATATTGGCCCGCAGGTTCCCGCGTAGCAGTCATCATCATCAGCCCATAGCAGTCACACATAGGCCTCTCCAATTGCACGCCATTCAGCTCGATTCTCGGCATCTCTCATCCAGCTGCCACCAGCCACCCTGCGAAGATCGTCGCTCCACCTAGCCTGAGGGCGTCCTACCTTACGTTTGCCGATTCGCGGTCTCCACTCAAGAACACGTCTACGGTCATCGGTTCTACGGCTAATATGGCCGGCCCATTGCCACTTCAGCTTGCTTATTCTGTGGGCTATGTCGACAACTTTGGTTCTCTGCCGGATCACCTCGTTCCGGATTCGATCCCTCAAAGACTCCAAGCATAGCCCGTTCCGTAGCTCGCCGAGCGACCTTGAATTTATGGACCAGCCGTACCGTGAGTGTCCACGTTTCGGCTCCGTAAGTCATAACAGTAATAATAATAAATAATAATAATAATAAAATTTATTTATTTCCAAACACGTTACAGACTTAAATAACTTGGTTAACAAAAGGGTATTATTAACAGCTAGTGGTAGGAAGTAAGTACAGAGCAAATAATAAACCATGCTGCAGAAATCTGTAGACAATATAATTCGTGAGCCCTGCCTCTTAAACTAGGGTTACCTGTATCTTAAGAGACAGTGTTCAGCTAAATGATTGATTGCGATAAGATTTATGCAACTTGTGAGTTGTGTCGATCTACCTAGTGATTTAAAATGAGGTTAGTTTGTTTCGTTTATAATTAAAATTAAAATAAAGAAAGGAAAAAGAGTTTAAGGAGCATGGGGGTGTGAGTGTATGTATGTATGTGTATGTGTGTGTGTGGGTGTATGTATGTGTGTAGATGTATGTGTGTAGGTGTAGGGGTGTGTATGTGTATGTGAAGGTGTGTTAGTGTAAGTTGTGCAATTGGGTGAGGGTAGCTTGTGAGTGTACACTGATATATTAATATTAAGCGATGTATGTAAGTAGCGATGTATGTAAGGAGTGAAGTAGTAATCAAGTGAAATTGATTATTTTTAAGTCTTACTGCCAAACACTTTACACGTGCAGCCTGTGGGTTAACTACACACGTCACTTGAATCATACAACGCCCTACGTATTTAATACAACAACGCGTTTAGGGTGCTGCTGGGCAGCGGCGAGGTGTCAATTTTTCTACAAGAGAAGCCGAAGCGAAACCGACTTTAACTTACTTATCAATAAAGAAAAAATTATAAATTTATTTAAAAAGAAGTATTTTCTTTACTGAATTTAACACCATCTATCGTCAAGTAGCAGCACCAAAAAGACGCAACACTACACAAACAAACTTGATTTTTAGTTGTTGCAATTTAAAGCTAATAAAAATAGGCATTTTTGTTGTTTGGATGTTTTAGTGACTTAAATACCCGTAGTCTAACTATATTTTTTGGCAAAAGTAGTCTATTGACTGTGCCATTTTTCAATAGCGGTAGAGTTTTTGATGTGAACCTCCGAAGGGAAGCCGGCAGGAATCGTGTTACATGGTGCTTTCGCCACTGCTGCTGGGGCTACCATGATTCCGTAGTACTTGCAGTACAGTACTACTGCGCACACTGATGGGTTTCATGCTCTTATAAGAAAGCAGTGTGCGTCGCTGCTGAGTCGCGTTAGGTCCAGTAGCAACAGTTTAATAAACGTGTTCGTGGACAGGTGGGACTCTCCACTGCTGCGCCACTGGATACGTTTGCATACTGCACTGTGAGCAGTGGACAGTTCCTTCCAGCCCTAATGTGTCCTTGACTGCTTTTATTTTATGTGTGTTGTTTTATTTTGTTTGTTTTATTTTGAAGTGAATTATACTCCATTTGAAATAAGATTAGACATTTAAATAAACTTTGACAGTTGGTATGATAACCACATTTTTGCTTTTGACATTTAAAGCAAAAACGTGGTTACCATACCAACTGTTATTTCAAATGGAGTATAGTTGTTTTTAAAATGTGTGTAAGGAAATATGTTTTTTTTTTACTTCCGTTCCAGAGATTAGCGCGTTCAAACAAACAAACTCTTAGGCTTTATTTTATTAAGTACAGACAACAACTTTCAAATTAAGCCTTTATGTAATAGAATACTTTATCTGATGCCTTTTCCTATCGATCAGTGAAGAACGAGTCCAATTAGTAGCGCCAGTGTTTCTTCGGTGACAACGCCACTTCAGGCACCCACTGTGTGACGATCTTGACCAATCTTTCCGGATGCATCCGATACGTTCTACCCAGTCTCTCTGCAACATATTGTAGTTTTTATAATCATAACTAGCTGCGCCCCATGGTTTCATCCGTGTAAGTCTCCCGTGGGAATATCGGGATAAAAAGTAGCCTATGTCTTAATTCAGGGCGTCTGCTACCTCCATTCAAAATTTTACCAAAATTGGTCCAGCCGTTTGAGCGTGAAGAAGTAACTAACATACACACACACACACACTCACAAGTATAATACATATTAGTGTGATGATATTAGTGTGATTATCACTAGTAAGGATCAAAAAAATGTATTTAAAAGATTTTAAAACTATCGACTATACCCCCTCACTAAGCCATCTAGCTGTCTAAAAGCTATTAGCAGTTGGCGACGGAGCCACCTGTGTCTGTCATTTCCTTACGAGAGATTACGTACAAGCATTAAGTCGTATAGACGTCCTATAGTCGTTGTATAGACGTGTTTTAGCCAATTACCCAGTTCAAATTACATGGGAGATTTGCTTGAAAAATCTGAGAGACATTCGGGTAGATTTTCTTGTTAATTCTTGAGAGGCTATGGTGTAATTTTGTACTTGTTTTGAAGGTTTAGTCTATGTTAAGCCGCGTAGAGGAATTGGGTATTTCTAATATTTTGAGTGGGATTGACGTGAAGTATTTTTTTTGGCCACATTTTGGTGCTAGTAGTTTGGGCACGGTAAAGGATATTTGAATCTCATTAAAAAATGAAGTCATCATTCTAGTATAGATAAACTACGATAAGATGGCCCGCCCCTCCAAAATCCAAAACGTTTGAAAATATTTGTGAAAGTATTTACTTAGCGCCACCAAGACTCACAACGTATGTTGTGTTCTGAGACGGCTGTCGACCAAAAAAATAATTCAAGGATTTATTTATTCGTAAGGATGTGACTACAAACATTAAAACAGGATTTGGAGGGGCGGGACATGTTATCGTAGTTTATCTTTAGTAGCAAAAAGTCTTTTTGAAAGAGTTTATACAAGTAAGTAAGTTCGGTCACTGCTCTGCATTACCTGACCCCTCTTACAAACAAGAAGAGGGAAAAGGGGGTCGGCTTATGCAGGCCACTGACTGTACCTACTGTTACTGTTGCCTTAGCATTGCGTCTTTGTTCTAGTTTGGAGGCTATTACTTGTTTCGGGATATTAGGAGCAACGCAATGACATAGAAAGTACCCTGGTGATGGACGTGACAAACGTCATCATCATAATTCATCATTTCAGCCGAAAGACGTCCACTGCTGGACATAGGCGTCACCCAAACCTCCAGGGTTGCGAGTTTGTCCGAAAGGGATATCCTGGCCCTGGCACACAGGCAACTGAAGGAACAAGGGTGGGTTTTAGTACGTAAAAGTTATTTGATAAATTCCCATAAAAAAAAAAAAAAAATGCCTCCTTCAAAAGGCATAATCGGGGGTTGCCATAATCGCCACGCTTGGCAGGCGGGTTGGCGATCGCTGTATGGAGTTAAAATGCATAGAGAACGCTGCTGCCCATTCTCTAGTAAGTCGCCCTTTACGACACCCACGGTAAGAAATAATACAAAACAACAACACCCGAAAAACCAAAAACAAATATCGGAATATCTACATGTGGAATGCAATAAAAGTATTGAGTATTGTATTGAGTATTGAAATAGGATGGTGCTATGAGAGGCATGACAAATAATTATGATCTTGTAGAAGAAGCAGTACCTACAGTCCTTATCTAGTTGTTTTATCTCAGATTTTGTATCACTGTCAAAATCAAAGTGATATTTATTATAGTTTCAATAACGCTGGTAGCACACCTCCGCCACGAAACCATAGCAGCGAAACCGCAGTAGTTCAATTCTACTGGCTCGCGTCATGTTCCGCTACTCGAATCAGATGCGTGTAGCGGAACATGACGCGAGCCTGTTGAATTGAACTACTGCGGTTTCTCTGCTATGGTTTCGTGGCGGAGGTGTGCTACAAGCGTAAGGTTGCTGTGTGTCTGTGAGTGTGAGGCCAGACTGAAAACACGGGCGCGGGGCGGGCGCGGCGCGATGTACTCAAACATAAGAACTTCATTTGAGCGGTCCATAGCGAGCACGCGGGTGCGGGGAGCGGCGCGGGCTACTTGGTGCGAGGAGCGCGCAGGCAACTGGCGCCATAGCTCGTTCATACAAGTGGCCGCTGTGAGTGCGCGGGCGGCAAGCGACAATCTGCGCGGGAGCGGGGATCTCAAACTAGTTCAAGCTGACCGCGCGCGTTGTCGCGCGGTCGACTGCGGACAGGCATAATCGCGCGTATTCCCGCACCCGCACCGCTCCCACACCGCGCTGCCAGTGTGGCCAAGCACTTACTGGTGGGTTGCTACCAAAGCTAAAATAACCGAATCATTTGTAATATAATTTTAGTTTTTCCCTCTTATCTTTACGTCCATAAGAAGATGTCGAACTATGAATTTGCGAGCTTCTTTGGTCTAGTGGTCGCAAGCGTTACTGCTTATCATGGGTTCGATTCCCAGGTCGGGCAAAGTGTTATTGGGATTTTCCATTAGGAATTTCTCAGTAGCAGTCCGGAGTCTGGATTTGTGCCCGGTTGGTGGCAATTGGCTTGCCCCCTATTACATCGGACTGGCGAAATTTGTGAGTACTATAGGTACCCCTCTGCCTAACCCTTCGGGGATTATAGGCGGGATGTTTATTTATTTAGTCACATATATAAAATAAACATACAAGAAGAAAGGAACAGAAAAATCCGTCCAAAGGCCAAAGCAAAGGCAAAGGCAAAGGCTTATTTTTAAAGAAATCTCTTCCAGCATACCTGCGATAGGAAAGTAGACAAAGAGATGTTAGACAACGTGTGTAAGAGTAAAAAAGAAAAAAGAACACATCAAATCAAAAACAATACACTAATTAAAATACAACAAATAATAAGAGTATTTTCTAATATACATACTTAAATACAAAGATACATACTTCTAAAATAAAATAAATATAACTAGAATATTAGTAATTATAATTCAATTAAAATAATAAATACATACGCAACTATGACGAAATGGAAAGATAGTGTTCTATCACTCTTCTTTTCAATACTGCAACAGTTGGGCAGTCCCTAATATCAGGTGGAAGTGAATTCCACAACCGCACCGCGTGCACAGTGAAGGAGGAGGAGTAGAAGTCGGTGCAGTGGGGGACTTAAGAAAGTTTCTAAGATGTTATGTTATGTGTGTGTGTGTATCTGCGAGACTATAATTATATTAATTATACTTCAAAAACAAATGACTTTGCTTTCAAATTGTGTGCGGTCACTTCAGTGAAGTTCAAAGTATTCAATTATTCTTTACAGCATACCTAGTATTTCTTATTTACAAGTTCGGAACAACACTGTGATATTTTTATTTCTCCAATTCCATTTCAATGCATTCCTTGGTTGGTATGCCAAAAAAATCGACGAAATCCATCGGAGCTAGTAACGCTTTGAAGTTTTACAAAAAAAAGATATCTGAAAAAAGTTCCTTTGAGCTTTCGCTCGATCTAGGACACCCCACGTAACATTTTGAAAGGAATTCTCTTCCAGTTTTGGACAAAAAATATCTAGGTATATCAATGTTTTCAAAACGTTAAAATAAACTTGCATGGCATGTCGTTTTGTGCAGTCAAGCGTTAAGCAGAATTTGGCAATCTGTAAGACGAAAAGTATCGTTCCTGTCACTCTCATACCTTCGAAGACTCGAACCGCCTTATTACAAAACAAGATTTATATTTTGACATGGCTTAAACCATGGAGCTAGTATTTGTAATAAGAACGTAACAGTGATTGAAATACCGTTCTTTATACAAAACTGAAAACTTAGTTCGGTACTAAGTTGTCAGTTTTGTGTTTAGAATAGAATAGAATAGAATACTCTTTATTTTGTACACCATAAAAGTTACAGATATAAATGTTTAAATTTTACATAGGGTGACACAATGGGCGGTCTTATCGCTAAAAGCGATCTTTTACAGACAACCTTTGGATGGATTAAAGGGAGCAGGAGTGACAATACCGCAGGTAGTCAGTGGTGTACCATTAACATATACAATAGATACACACATACACAAAGCATACACTTATCTAATAAATATATACATATATACAATAATACACATGAAACAAGTGCAGGGAACTGTATTATGTAATGATGATGTTTATGGAGAGAGGAAAGGTTTTTTTACCTGAATCTTAAAAGTGGACAAAGATTGAGCACGCCTTACCGACACGGGCAAGGCATTCCATAACCGCACTGCTTGAACTGTAAAAGACTTGTCATAAAAGCTAGTGGAATGCATCGGCATCTCTAGTCTCAAGTTTTCCGATGACCTCAGATATCTATTATGTGTGTCATGAAGGAACTTGAAACGTTCTTTAAGATAAGAGGGGGTTGTAGGATTTAACAGAATACTGTAGAGCTGAAATAAGATATGAGAATTCCGGCGAAGACGTATGGGTAACCACTTGAGCTTTGTACGGAATTCGGAAATGTGATCATATTTGCGCAGGCCAAATATAAATCTTATGCAAAAGTTTTGAAGTCGCTCAAGTTTATCCAGTTGTGCCTCAGTGAGATCGAGATAACTGACATCAGCGTAGTCAAGGATGGGTAGTAAAAGGGATTGTGCAAGCGCAGTTTTAGTGGCAGTTGGAAGAAAGATCCGCAATCGTCTCAGGGACTTCCCGGATGCAAAAATTTTGCGACTTACGTCCTGTAGCTGGGGACCCCAAGAAAGATGTTTATCGATCCAAACTCCAAGGTTCTTAACCTTTTCGCTTACTGGAATAGGAGTTCCGTTAAATTGAACTTGGGGAAGCTGCGACCAGTTTATCTTGGGGGTCATCCTTGAGCTGCCAACAACAATGACCTGAGTCTTCGATGGATTAACCTGCAACCCATGTGCCTCACTCCACTCGCAGATCGAACCCAAATCCTTGTTTATGGTATTTATTGCATCAGCCAAATCCGCAAGGGCAGCTTGTTTATATATTTGTAAATCGTCTGCATAAAGGTGGTAGGAAGAAAGAAGTTTTTTGGAAATACAGTTTATAAATATTGCGAAGAGTAAAGGAGATAAAACGCCACCCTGAGGTACACCGGCAGAAGTATAACACCAAGAAGAGTAAGACTCTTCTATGAATACACGTTGCCGGCGGCCATACAAGTAACTACGAAACCAGTCAATCGCCGTTGGAGATATGTTAAGCAAGCGAAGCATGCCAAGCAGGATATCGAAATCGACAGTGTTAAATGCGTTACTAAAATCCAGTAAGCAAAGAACCGTTAGATTTCCTCCTTCCATGCCCAGCCGTATGTCATCAGTGACGTTAACTAGGGCCGTAGCGGTGCTATGACCAGGACGAAAACCTGATTGGAAACGATTCAGCAGACTATTCTTACAAAGAAAAGTACTAAGCTGATTGTGGACAAGGCGTTCTAAGACTTTGGAGAGGAAAGGCAAGATGGAGATAGGACGGTATTCGGAAAAGGAAGTAGGATTCGATTTTTTGGGTAAAGGAGTAATTTTTGCCTCTTTCCACATCGATGGAAATACACCATAGGATATAGAGTAGTTTAGGATATAGCATAGGATAGGAAGGATTTCGTCGAGGACAGGGAGTATCATTTTACGACTTACACAATCACTACCAACTGCGTTAGATGTGATTGATACTACGCTCTTCTTAACATCATAATCAGAGAATTGACTAAAAATGAATGGGGGATGGTCCGGAGTTGGAAGGTTTGAAATATAATTTAATGTAGCTGCCTTCATGGTCCCATTACAGTGCGACGAAGATGAGAAGTGTTGATTCAATAGATCAATATCTAAGTTTTTAGGAATCGATTCTTGGCGTGATTTTCCAACTCCCAGGGACTTAAGAAATTTCCAGACTTTAGCTGGATCTCCGTTTTCAACTGAAGTGTGAATATGGCGGCGTTGGGCATCTCTACACACCTTATTGCAGCGATTTCGAGCATCCACAAGGTTCTCCCGGTTCGATGGCGAGGGCCGACACTTAAATTTTGTTTTGGTAACAGCCTTCCTGTGCATGATACTTTTAATGTCGTCTGTAAGCCATGGTGCCGGAAGGTGTTTAATTTTTACAGCACGAATAGGAGCATGGACATCGTACAGCTGCACAAGGTTGTCTGTCAGCAGGTTGACTTTATCGTCAATCGACTGAACACCGACTAGTGGAGACCAGTCAATGCTGTTAACATCTCTTCGGAGATCATCTGTTTTCATGCCACTAAAGTTGCGCTGCAGGAGAATTTTACGTTTAGCCTTAGGAGGGCGAATTTTGTAGGAGAGGAATAATAGTTCATGGTAAGAAAACATGTCAGCTGGGCATTGACCATGCTTGCTAACATGTTGAGGAGAGGAAACAATGAGAAGGTCCAAAAGTGAGGGATTACAGTTTGGAAAATGGTGTGTGGCACTTTAAAGGGAGAATTGATAAATTCGATGACTGAACTATTGATCGCAGAGAAGAAGACCGGGAATCGAATTTCAATAAACAAGTATTGAAATCCCCCATGATGATTGTGTGACTGTAAGAGGGTGTTAGGTTTTCGAGGATCTTTTCAAAAGAGGAAAAGAAATTTATACGTGACGAAGGGCTATAATAAACACCGAGAAGGACTTTCACGTGATTCAGGTTTACTTCCAAAAAGAGATGCTCGCCCGCGTTCTGCGGTGGAGGTTGCGCAGACATATCGACAATTGAGAAAGGAATATGTGGACGAAGATATATGGCAACACCGCCGCCACCGCCGCGCGCGCGGTCATTTCTTACTAGTTGAAAGCCCGGCAAGGAATAGGAAGTTGAAGGGAGACATGGCTTTAGCCAAGACTCTGAGACAAGGATTGCATGGATGTTCTTACAGTCTAGGTTAGCTAGCATGTCAGAGTAATGTGCAGGAATACTTTGGGCATTTATATGGACTACATTAAAATTCTTAGGTACATCAGAAAACTGAGATTCAAGCGTATCAGCAAGGGACGGAAAACTAATAAAGCTGTCATTACTACAAGCCGACAAAAAGCTTTCAGTGTCGCTGTCGTCATTGCTATCTGACATCGACATTATATATATATAAAAATAATAATAAATTTAAATAAACTAATTGATAACAATGTTAATTTAAAAGAGCAAATTAATTAAATCCACCCGCCAGTTGAGTGTTAACAATCTATAAAAGCCAAATCAAAACAATATTGTTTAAAAAGTTTCATCGTCCGGGTAACAGAAAGATACTATATAAATTTTAGGCTACAGGAAAAATAAATAAGAAAAGACGTAAAGTAACAAGCAAAAATAACCAAATTATCCACATTTAGGAACTTTACCATTGTCGGAATAAAGTTCAAAATTCAATAATTGCTCCACGTTTTAAACCTGGGTCTGAAGATAAACCTTGTTTTGTAATACAGGGGTATTGGTCTAATTACGAAACTAAGTTGTTCTTTAGGCAATACGGTTCAAACGTAGCATTAATCGAAATACAGTTATGTTTACAAAACTGACAACTTAGTCCTCAGGGTACTAAGTTGTCAGTTTTGTATTAAAATAAATCTGAATACAATTTAAATAAAAAAACTGACTTAAAGACAAAAATAAGACGGAATGTTAATGATCGATTACCATAAATGCTAATATTTCAATTAAATGTTTCAATTATGCCATTTTTATACACTTTGAGTAAAACAAATGCAACTCTATCGACAATGCAGGTTATTACACGTATTTCATCTCTCACAAACTATACTTTAAACCAAATTACATCATACTAAGACCAAAAATACTTTCTTACAAGCATAAAGTTACTAATTGTTTCACTCACTTAAACTTTCTCGATAACAAGAAAATAACTATTATTACTTCCCTTCAGCCAGAGACTAGGAAAGTTTTATTATAAATAAGGTAAGTTTAAGGAAGCTAGCATTTTCTTTAGGTTTACCGAAAAGAAAACATAAGAAAGTTATTTGTAGCTTCTCGTGTACTTAATTTAATCATTTTATATAGATAAGTTTTAAATTTCATTTTCATTGGTTGATAGTGCTCGTATACGGGGTGCGGGAGATTTCTGTAATGCATGCCATAGGGCCCGCTTGCAGGGAACCGTTTCATTAGTAGAAGGGGCCTGCATGTGGGGAGCTTGAGATTTTTGTAAAGCATGCCATAGGGCCCGTATTCGGGTAACCGTTTTCATTAGTCGATAGGGAAACGATTGCGGTATACGGAGAACCTGCACCGCACGTTTAGCAATTGCTTTGAAGGCTTATTTTCATTGGGTGTCATCGGTCGGTACGCCTGCTACGGGAATTCCCCGCAGATGGTGTACCGACCGCGTTTTAGACTTATGACTTAAGTCATTACTCCGCCTGCGGGGAGTGCCCGCATGCTGTATATCGACCGAGTAATCGACTAATGAAAATGAGCCATGATACACTTAAAACCGGGCCGACAGGTTAACCGCTGTCACTGTCAGATTGCATACAAAAGAAAGAGATGTGTGATGACACAACGTATGGCGTAAAAATGAAAATAATATCGTATAAAATTAGATATTAACTAATATGCAGTTTTTTTTTTTTTTGGGTGGCAATTATCGAATAACTTCTCCCGCTCTAGGCGGAGCGGGAGCGCGTGTCAGACTTTTACTGACTAAAACCCACCCGTGTTCCTTCCCTTGCCTGTGTGCCAGGGCCACGATATCCCTTTCGGACAAACTCGCAACCCTGGCAGGCATTGGCCCTAACGGACCCCGTCAGTTGGTGCTGACATCTCTTTGAGGCGCGCGTGAAACACAACGCGCCGTCGACCCGGGCCTGGTCTTTATCGGACGGCGAGCTACCCATCGCTCACCGTTCGCAGGCCCACGCCTACGGTGGCCGGAAATCAGCTTGCAACTCCCGACGCCCGGGGTGTCTCCTGCGGCGGCTAAGAGCGTGAGGGCGCGAATCCTGCCTCACCCTCACGCGTTCCGCCTCCTCCTTCGCGAGCATTATTGCTTCGCAGAAAAAGGTGACAGCCTCCCATGCACTCTCGCTCCGAACCATGGCCTGAACCAGGGCTGGACGCGAGAGATCGCCGCTGCCGATCGCCTCTGTGAGGACACGGTGGTGCTCCGGCCAAGCCGGGCAGACCTCCACCGTATGCTCCACCGTGTCCTCCGGGCGATCCACACAGTGGTGACACCCGGGCGTTTCCTCCCGCTTTATCCTGAACAGGAACCTCCCGAAACAACCGTGTCAGGTGAGGACCTGCGTCAGGCGGAAGGTGAGGACGCCGTGGCGCCTCTCTAGCCACTCCTCAAAGAGGGGACTTATCGCCACAATTGTGGCGTGCGCAGCGCTGGGTTGCGACAATCGCACTCTCCATGCCGCCATGAAATATGCAGTTTGGCATTTGCAATTTTATGTTATACTTTTAATTATAATTATAACTGTTAACGAAGGGATAAACTGCTTTTAAAAATAATTTTGAGTTGTCTTAGAAGATTTTTTGTATTAAATTATTATGTTTTGAGTTCCATCACCGTATGCACAAAAGACTTGAAAATATCATACTTACTGTTTTTGTTTTGGAAAAAATATTTACCATTTTCAGAAATGTCCTCCTTAAACATCAACACTACTATTTATTATAAAGAGTTAAAGTTTGTAGGCTTTGATGTAGGAGGTCATAATAAAAAGAGGTAAATTTTTGTATGTTTTGACGTAGGAGGTAATATTTTAAACAGGTAAATCTTGTAAAATTGGTTGTAGGTGGTAATCTCCGAAACTATTCATCCGATTAAAAAAATATTTCGCTGATAGAAAGCTACACTGTTACCGAGTGCCATAGGATATATTTTTTGGTACAGTTGGCTTCCACGCAGGCAGAGTCGTGGGCAGAAGCTAGCAGTTTCTAAAGACGGTAGAGTCAAGCATTTATAGCTTCAAGTACACACCAAGAGTGGTTACTAGGGTTTATGAGCATGTGTGGAAAGTTTGAACATCATAATTATATTTCGTATAGTGTGCTATCCGCCTCACAAAATCTTTAGAATGATTTTTTTTATCATTTAAGAAACAGAGAAATTAAAATACAAGTAAAGGTATCATAGTAGCAGTAGTAGCAGTGTGGTAGTATGTAGTAGCTTGTAATGTTATTGAATTTTTAATTGTATTGAATGTTTTATTTTATTTTTTATCAGTTTTATAATTTTAATGATCATGTTTTTTTTGTATTTTTAGGCTTCCGTACCCAAAGGGTAAAACGGGAACCCTATTACTAAGGCTCCGCCGTCTGTCTGTCTGTCTGTCTGTCTCCAGGCTGTATCTCATGAACCGTGATAGCTAGACAGTTGAAATATTCACAGATGATGTATTTCTGTTGCCGCTATAACAACAAATACTTACTAAAAAACAGAATAAAATTAATATTTAAAAGGGCTCCCATACAACAAACGTGATTGTTTTGCGTTTTTGCTCTTTAGTGATAACGGCAACAGGTAGACGCTTGAAATATTCACAGAATATTTAGTTATATCTTCACTTTAAAAAAGTTTTAGGAATCAGAAGTGGATTTTATTTAAAAAAAAGAAATAACGGTTAAGAACTACTTTATTGCAATCGGAAAACATTAATAATTAACACACAAAAATAATGATTAGGATTTTAATGTGAATCTGGCAAAAATACGACACAGCTGCGACGTGTGAACGCTCCGACGCCGAAGGTTGACAAGAGAAAAAAGGGGCTGTCAGTTGACTTGACGCTCAGTTTTATAGGCGTGATGCTATTCGCTTCTGTTCATTCTCGTTCATTCCTAACAATAGTTAAATTAAAATAAAATAAATATTTAAGGGGGGCTCCCATACAACAAACGTGATTTTTTGCATTTTTTATAGATAATGGTACGGAACCCTTCGTGCGCTAGTCCGACTCGCACTTGGCCGGTTTTTTATTTATTGCTTATGATTTCAAACACAATGTGAATTGTTCCTGAATAAAAATGGAATTGAATTGAATTTGAATTTATCTAAAGTAAAACAATTTTTTTTAAATGCTCCCCAAAAAGCATAATAATTATCATTCTATGAATGTTCTCACTGCTGGGACACAAGCCTCGTCTCTGTGAGAGGAAGTGACCGTAATCCACCACGCAGGCCCAGTGCGTATTGGTGAATGTCAAAGTATGTCTTAGATACTCGTATATTTGTTCTAGGACACGCCGGTTTCCTCACGATGTTTTCCTTCACCGTTTTATTCCATTACAAAGACTTAAAGATTATTGCTTCCTTCTATCTAGACTAAGAATAAATAGTGAAGTTCTTAGAGAATAACAAGTAACATACCAAGTCTGAGTTTCGTAGTTTCGGCGCACGTCTTAAAAGCTGCATAAATCTGACTTGTGGCAGATTGTTTTTAACGAGATGGCGGGGTTTGGTTCAAAATATAAGCGGTGACGGCAAATATGCCTTTCTTCGAAGTACTTAAAGTTGATGAATGAATGTCTGAAATGATGCCAAGGAAACTTATTGCCGGGATAAAAAATATCCTACGGTTAATCCAGGTATCTGCGTGCCAAATTTCATCCAATCTTGTTTAGCCGTTTTTGCCGGATTGAATAACAAACATCCAAACATCCGAACCAACAAACTTTCACATTTATAATATTAGTAGGTTATTAGCAAAATTAGTAGAATATGACCAATGACGACGCGACGCGATGATGTGTCATACACAAACATTAGTGCACTGAAAAACAGCGTAAGCCATGATTGTAGCTACATACTTGCATACAATCATACAGCGCGTGAAGAAAAGGAAATACCTATACCGATATCTGTTGTTAGAAAGAGATGTCAGGCAATTGCCTGGCATTTACTTTGCTATTAATGAGCGCAGGTAACGCATCTAAAGGTAATACATCATTGGATATGACGGCGCAGCAAGTGGCGCCGTCTATTTTTGTTACGAAGTTACTGGAATCACCAAAAAGGTCGGATAAGAGTGACACTGGCTGCTGACAGTCACTCCAGCAGAGCGTCGTATCGATGGTTACGTAGCGGCTGTCTTCTGATGATAGAAGAGGATGTGAAGGGAGCCGCTATCGTACCACGTCCACAAATTGCTATATTCCGGCACAATCCTGATGGTATTGTATATATATAAAAAAAAAAAATCGTTGTGTTTTTTTGGGGTCATCAACCGCACTTAGTGTTTCGTCAGTGAAGTTCTAACAGTACGAAAGTCAAAAATGGCTACTTTACAGGAGAGTGAAAAAACTGTACGAAACTAATGTAACTAACGCATAGGGCCATATTGTGTTTAATTATTAATACAAATGAACGCTGTAAAATCACAACATCGGAGCGGTCCATCTATCCATCATAAAAAAAACTAAGTTTGGAGTCTTCTCATTTCCTACAAAATGTATGGGAAAAGTTTTTTGTGATTTATGACTTTTCTAGTACTCAACCCTCAATTGGTCCTATGAAGGTTTTTGATCTTTATAAGAAAGATCATCGATTGGCATAAAAAAAAGTTTTTGTGAAAATGGCCCATTTTCCTGCTGACTCTACTTTTTTTCAAAATCTGTTAATGCAGATCATAATTTCTCAAAAATTTAAAGACAGTCTCTTAAGACCGCTTTCTTGTAGCTACAACGGTTAAGGTAGCTGCCCTTACTTTTTTTTTTTTTTTTTTTTTTCGGTGGGAAATCATCAAATAACTTCTCCCGCTCTGGGCGGAGCGAGAGGGAGTGTCAGACTTTTACTGACTAAAACCCACCGTGTTCCTTCAGATGCCTGTGTGCCAGAGTCACGATATCCCTTTCGGACAGGCTCGTAACCCTGGCAGGCATTGGCCCTTTCGGACCCCGTCAATTGGTGCTGACGTCTCTTTGAGGCGCGCGTGGAACACAACGCGCCGTCGACCCGGGCCTGGTCCTTATCGGACGGCGAGCTACCCATCGCTCACCGTCCGCAAGCCCGCGCCTACGGTGGCCGGGAATCGGCCTGCGATTCCCGACGCCCAGGGCGTCTCCTGCGGCGACTTAGGGCGGAAGGGCGGGCACCCTGCCTCACCCTCATGCGCTCCGCCTCCTCCTTCGCGAGCATTACTGTTTCGCAGAAGGAGGTGACGGCCTCCCATGCACTCTCGCTCCGAACCATGGCCTGAACCAGGGCCGGACGCGAGAGATCGTCGCCGCCGATCGCCTCCGTGAGGACACGGCGGTGCTCCGCCCAAGCAGGGCAGACCTCCACCGTATGCTCCACCGTGTCCTCCGGGCGATCCACACAGTGGTGACACCCGGGCGTTTCCTCCCGCTTTATCCTGAACAGGAACCTCCCGAAACAACCGTGTCCGGTGAGGACCTGCGTCAGGCGGAAGGTGAGGACGCCGTGGCGCCTCTCTAGCCACTCCTCAAAGAGGGGACTTACCGCCGCAATTGTGGCGTGCCCATAGCTGCCCTTACTGCCCCATCTCAAAAATCCACCCTGTGTATTTAAGTTTATTAAGATATATAAATTTGTTAAGATATCGATACGTATGGGACGTATCGATATCTTAACACGATAAAACAAAAAAAAGAAGTTTTTCTCAACTCATACTTCAAGTAACAACACCGCCAGAGTTGTTGACTCCAAAAAACTTTCTAATGTATATTTTTTAACAGCGAGCGTATATCACCAGATGTATGAACGCAAAATAAGCAAAAGGAGTATGTAGGGATCGTGGCAGGTGGCGTTCTATATTTTCTACCTAACCCTAATAGGAAAAGGCGTGCGTTTATGTATGTTTTTAATTGTTTTGTACTAATCAAGGAATTATTAAGGTCAGTAGATATAAAGAAAGCTCTTCTTCTATAACTTGGACCACAAACAAAGGAATTGCGGATTCAGACGAAGTTAAGCTCGTGATTATTCAATTATTAAGATAATTAACATTCGTTGCGGGTTTTCAGTTAAAAAGGTATAATTTAATAAAGTATACGAACTAAATAGTTTTTGCGTAACTATCGTTTATTAAGGATTTCCGTGCCTAAATAAAGCGAAACTGTTCAAGAAATTTGCAAATTGAATCCTGGGCAATATCGACCGATAATAAAATGATTTAAGCAGTAGTGTTTTTCTGTATTTTTAGGGTTCCGTACCCAAAGGGTAAAACGGGAACCCTATTACTAAGGCTCCACTGTCCGTCCGTCTGTCTGTCTGTCTGTCTGTCCGTCTGTCACCAGGCTGTATCTCATGAATCGTGATAATTAGACAATTTAAATTTTCACAGATGATGTATTTCTGTTGGCGCTATAACAAAAAATACTAAAACCAGCCAAGTGCGAGTCGGACTCGCGCACGAAGGGTTCCGTACCAATATCTATAAAAATGGCAAAAAACACGTTTGTTGTATGGGAGCCCCCCTTAAATATTTGTTTTATTTTAATTTGATTATTTATTTTTAAAGTCAATATATATTTACATATTCTGTGAATATTTCAAGCGTCTACCTGTTGCCGTTATCAATATAGAGCAAAAACAAGCAAAAAAATCACGTTTGTTGTATGGTAGCCCCCTTAAATATTTATTTTATTCTATTTTTTAGTATTTGTTGTTATAGCGGCAACAGAAATACATCATCTGGGAAAATTTCAACTGTCTAGCTATCACGGTTCATGAGATACAGCCTGGTGACAGACGGACAGACAGACAGACAGACGGCGGAGCCTTAGTAATAGGGTTCCCGTTTTACCCTTTGGGTACGGAACCCTAAAAAACAGAATAAAATAAATATTTAATGGGGCTCCCATACAACAGACATGATTTTTTTGCCGTTTTTATAGATAATGGTACGGAACCGTTCGTTCGACTCGCACTTGGCTGGTTTTTTATTTTTCGTTTGGTTTGGTTTTGACTAACCTGTTGTCAGAGTTTTATGCAACCCATGGGCCTCTGACTTGGCTTCATATGCAGTCGAGAAATATCTCTCAGGCATGCCACCGGTGGATGTGGCGTGTGGTGTGCCGGAGGCGATCGGCGGCAGCGATTTCTCGCGTCCGACCCTGGTTCAGGCCATGATCCGGAGCGAGAGTGCATGGGAGGCCGTCACCTCATTCTGCGAAGCAGTAATGCTCGCGAAGGAGGAGGCGGAACGCGTGAGGGTGAGGGAGGGTTTGCGTCCTCATGCCCCTAGTCGCCGCAGGAGACGTCCTGGGCGATCCTCGTCGCAAGTCAATTTCCGGCCACCGCACCATAGGCGCGGGCCTGCAGACGGTGAGCGATGGGTAGCTTGCCGTCCGATAAGGACCAGGCCCGGGTCGACGGCGCGTTATGTTCCACGCGCGCCTCAAAGAGATGTCAGTACGAATTGACAGGGTCCATTAGGGCCAATGCCTGCCAGGGTTGCGAGTTTGTCCGAAAGGGATATCGTGGCCCTGGCACACAGGCAAATGAAGGAACACGGGTGGGCTTTAGTCAGTAAAAGTCTGACACGAAGAGCGGGAGAAATTATTTGATAATTTCCCACACAAAAACTAAAAAAAAATGGAGACTGCCAACAGAAATGAAAACTCTAAACATTGGAAAAATTTTAATAGAAATATTCTGTCTTAAATTTCTGTATACGGAGTGGCGAAATTTATGGGTGTGGTACAGAACATCAAACTGAACAACTTTCTCCCGGGGACCAACATCGTAATTTGGGAAAAAAACAAAAACAACAACATTCAAATATGATTGTAATTGGCTACTTTGTATTAGAGTCAGAGTCAGAGTGTGTATTTTGTCAATTTTTATTTTATTATTATTTTTTGTAAAATGTGTCTTGTTTGTGCAGAATTAACAACTTTCTTTCTTTCTTTTTTTTTCTTTATTCATCCCTTACAAAACTTCAATACCTACTCCACCAAATCTATTGGATGACGCAAATTTTTCATGATTACGATGTTGGTCCCCGGGAGAAAGTTGTTCAGATTGAATTGATGGTCTGTACCCTTAATTTTCGCCACACCGTTTATGGACACATTATACACAATGTATTAGTTATATGCGTATACATGTACACAGTCCGCTGCGTCGCCGATCGGGCGCAATACTTCACATTAGCATGTCGGTGACGGGAGGGCCCTCAAGCGATTTTTGGTAGGGGCATAACCGCTACCAAAAATCGCTCGACGCGGCTTAAGAAGTTTTCACTTCAATAAGAAAACTGTGCACCATTATGCAATGAGTGAGGTTTCAAGCTATTACGAATATTAGCTATGTCAGATGCATTATACGTAGAAATGGATATAAAGACCGGCTGCAGTAGAAAAATATTGCATATCCTTACTAAGCTTTGCGAAGTACCTAATGTATTTTTAAAATATGAGGTCTAAGATAGCAAGCAGGTTAAAGTGATCGCGGTACTAACAACAAGCCACATAGTAACTTTTCTTAAGAGTTGAGCACTTTAGTTTTCTGTCTGCCTTTTTCTATTAGTAGCTATAAACTTATCTGATTTCGCATATAATTCTCGTAGGAAGTATTTTTGATAGCTAAAGATAGTAACAGTAAATCATAGAGTCCATAGAACTTCCACATATTAAAAAATCAACTCCAAAACTGACACTCCTATTTAAAATTCGAGCCCAAAACCAGTAAAATTAAAAATGTTCTTAGTTTCTAAATTCAAAACTCGTATTGTCTTGTGAGTTCGTTCCAAAATTTCGAACTACCCACTAAGTTATTACTATAATCTAAAGTTTTAAAGCCTTCGACTCGAGTTGAGAGCATCATACCCGCTCTGAAACGATGAAAAAGTTTTCGAGCGTCTGAAAATTTCAATATCACTAAAAGGATTTTGCGATTCGGCTGTTTTTGAATAGCCCTTGTTATTTTGAGTAGATTGAAGGGCCTAGAGTAAAAATGTGCAGAGGTTTTTCTCTATTTTTAAATGTAAGTGGTTTTAGAGGTATTAAATACTCTTTGCTTGTCTACTTTGAGAATTTTATTAAGTTAAAGTTGTCTATTCACTCACTGGGCAACTATTTGTAGGCATGTAGACTGATGCATAGCGATCGGCACGCCTGTATTCCTCAAAGGGGTAAGCAGATATGTAGACCATTTTCTATTTTGTTAAGTACCTGGTACTTTTGAGGGGCCTACGCTGTCCTCTCATACCTATTAACACTGTAATTTGAAAACATTGTAAAAGCCAATTTTATTTAAAAGAGGAACCGTGGAGTTTCTTGCCGGCTCTTCTCCATAGGAAACGACCAATTGGAACCGTGTACCTAGCTTCTGACGTTTCATAAGTGCCCATGTTTCATTTCATAGGTGAAATAAAAATATTTTTGATTTGATTTTTTTTTTAAAACAAAGGCCCCCGCCGTGTTTGTGTGTCTGTCTGTCTGCACGCGATAAACTCAAAAACTCCTGAACGGATTTTCATACGATTTTCATCAATGGACGGAGTGATTCATAAGGAAGGTTTATTTTTTTTTATTATTAAGGTTTAACCTTAATAATTCATTAAGGTTGTTCAATGTTACCTTTGGACATTGACTCAGCACTCGGCCCAGCTAACGCGCGGCCCAGCTAAAAATATTGAATGGTTGCATCTTACACGCATAGGACACAAAGATTTTGTATAAAAGTGTGTGTTAAGAAAAGTAGAAGCTGTATCATTTTGTAAATAAATCAGATTTGAATTCTATATTCTTGTCTCATTCCCCTCACTGTGGCCAAAACACATTTAGCCATCTCCGATCAGTCTCGTGAGTCTGCGCGACTGGCAGTGAGTGTACCCTTCCCAAACTTGGAAATCCTGTCTACTATCCGTCTGTAACCTTAGGTCGCATGGTGCAGACATCCTGAACTTATTTATATATTTATTTATCACATAGGTACTAGGTTTATGATAGGTTAGGGCTGTAGGGCTTATAGGGCTTAGAGTCGTAGGGACTGTTAGGCTTGTAGGTCTTTGTAGGTTCCTTTAACTTATCATATATTTTCATGTACTATCACAAAAATTGTAAATAAATCAGTAAATATTAATGTTTAATGAAAAGAAAATATTTTCCCAAAACGTAAAGGTGAAACTGTATACGTGTGTTAAATTAACCAAAAAATAACAACAAAAACAATAATAAAAATAAATGGGAAATAATATGGCAAATAATATGGGAGAGGGCGATGACTCCTGATATATACAGGTACACCTAGTTCAGGAGTCAGAGGCTTTAAACAAATTCTGCACTTAACCTATTATGACAATAAATAATTATTTATTATTTTTATTAAATTAATTACGCCACTGTAGCGGCACGCTGTATACGCATTTCTTATTCTATCCATTCGCGTAACACATCGCTCTTAGCATTCTCATCCCAGCTGCATGTCTTTCATCGAAAAATCTCGGACATAACTTGTTTTATATAAGAAACAATCCATTTTAGGTGAATAGTATCAAATCCCGACGGGCGGGTGCTATCGGACGCCCCAGGTCTCTTCGACTCATCTTTTATTCATTCCTGATTTTTTTGTACTATGCGTACCTACCTACTCTCTGTGGGTACAATGTTACCAGGTCTTAGAAAAACGTTTTGAAATATTTTTTATTGTCTTTTGCAAGTCTACTGTTTCAATTCATTCATTAATATATTTAAAAATAGAAATTAAATATTATGATTATTTTTTTTATTATTATCTGTTGGTCCAATGGCCGCAAGCGTGACTGCTTATAGTGGGGTCTGGGTTTTGTTCCCAGGTCGTGCAAATTGTCATTGGGATTTACCAATAGCAAATTCCCAGGTAACATTCTGAGTTTGTGTGCAACCAATGACAGTACCTAATGGGCCCGCGTGGTAGAATTATAGCCCACTTGCTCACAGTTGAATATTCTATTACCTTTTGCAACGTCGTACTTATGCAAAACCTGCTTTTCTGCAGTTGCAGTAATTAAATCGAAATTACAGACCATAAAACATTTTGGAAAAATAAAATATGAGGGTAGCTATTTCAAAACTTTAGCCCCGATATGAGAAGTTATGCTCAAAAAAGCAAACTCATCCGTTTCATTAATTGTACCTACTGTTTTTCCTGGCCTAGTAAATAATATTGTTTTGTAAGTAAATAAAAGTTAGTAAGTTCTTTGAAGTTTTCTTTGTATAAAATAATCTAGCTAGAGTCTAACTGGATTTTCTATTAAATCTACAGCTACACGCAGGTATCTCTCGTTTTACAAGGGAGTCGCAAAAAAATTACAACAAGTTAAAGGGAGCTGCTATATAAACAAAAACGAGTTGGACTCGCGCACCGAGTGTTCCGTACGTATATAATATGATGTTTATGATTTCTGAAAAACTGTGCTATTGCGAGACATCGTTTTATTTTTCCTGTAATCTTTACATAAACTTCTATCACATATAATAAATTCAGATTTTTATCTATGCTAACTTCGGAGATAATAATGGTATTTTTTTTTACATTTTTATCAAAAGTCGGAAACTATGCTGCCTAAAAATTAAATGTTTGAGTATGTGCAAACAGCGCTCTTTCTTTGTTTCTTGTTTGCAAAATAGTTGGGCAACGTCACCTAAAACTGTTCTAAATTTCAAATTGATAGCATTCGTAGTTCTTAAGATATCCAGGTGTGACAGACAGACAGACTTAGTCTCACCATAAGGGTTCCTTTTTACCATTTCGGTACCAAACCCTAAAAAAAAATGGGAACACCTCCTCTAGGACATTTTTATCCCAGTAAAACGTTCCCGAGGGATAATTTTCAAACATCTCGTAATATCATATCACCCTATGTACTTCTACATAGGATACCCCTCAGATATCCTAAGAGGTACTTCCTAGTACTTGAGGTATCGTGATCGCAAGGGGAAGAGCCTAACCTAAAGTAAGTGATATCGTTGCTTGACTTACGAAGTGAGAATCTTGGTATTTGTTTATGACATCGTACTACGCTACATACTTTCCGAGCTGTTACTCGTGCTAAGGGGCTTCATGAATTCAACCGAAAGTCGTCCACTGCTGGACATAGGCCTCTTCCAAAAGGAGAAGAGGGTCGCCATAATCGTCACGCAAGGCAGACGGGTTGGCGATTGCAGTACGGTGTTAAAATGCATAGAGAACGCTGCTACCGCTGCGCCGCTGCTGCAGTATTGTCTCTCCTTCTCCCTTTAATCCATCCAAAGGTTGTCTGTAAAAGATCGCTTTTAGCGATATGACCGCCCATTGTGTCACCTTATGTAAAATTTCAACATTTATACCTGTAACTTTGATGGTGTACATAATAAAGAGTATTCTATTCTATTCTACTATTCTACCCATTCAGACCCAACATTGTTGGGACAAGGCTAGGCAGATGATGATGACCACGGTACCTACTTTGTGGTTTTGTAATAATTTTAAAAATCGTTAGGCCGTGTTCAGATAACCCGCGCCGACCACGCGCACGCCCCCCCGCGTTGGACCCGCCTTGCACCTGAGTTTGCCACGCGCAAAATCCGCGCACGCCACACGCCCGCCTCGCTACCGCTTATACTACTTATTATTTAATCAAAAAACGCCCTTGATCACAGTCAATACGGCACAAGACGAGTGCAGCGCATGTGCGGGGTCAGGGTGAGCGCGGGGCGAGCGCGAGGTGGGCGCGTGGCGTTAGCAGGTCGACTTCGATAAATGCAATTTGAGATCTATTGATGTGTCATAAAACTCAAATTATATACAACAATTTTCTAAGCAAGCGGGGCGGGCGCGGGGTGGGTGCGTGGCGTGCGCGTAGCGGGCGCGTGTCGTCTGAACACTGCCTTAAGTACCAAGTCTACTACCTTGAATTGCTAAAACAGTGCAAGGATAAAAAAAACTTAATTCTTAAGAGAAAAACCGGCCAAGTTGCATAGTTGGGATGAATTTATCCTGAAACAAACTTAAAATTGTAGTTGAAAAATATGTTCGTGTATGCAGTTTGTGTTTGTTGTTGTTGTACCAGAGCGCTGGGGCTCTATTTCGCATAGGGTCGCAGCATTATGCTGAGCGATGACCGTTTTGCGTGAATGTGACGCATATTTTCCCTCAACTTGTTCTTTCGTGTTTGTAGTTTTATTTTCTTTGCGTTATGTTTACCGCAAATAAACGTATTTTCTTCCTTCTTCTTTCTTTCTATGTTCTTCCTATACATCGATATACGTCACTGTCAATTCTCCAACTGCAAATGTAAGTTTGTCGACTATTATTCGTTAACTTGTATAGCCTAATTAGCTGTGATAGGTTTCCTTTAAATTTCGTTATAGTACCTGCCATGATTTTTTTCACGTAACTAAAAACAACCATATTAGCTGGCAGGGTGGGGGACGCTTGACTAACAAAAATTACCACTTTAAAACATAATATTACGCAAACGCATACCTGAAACAAAAAATGGTCTTGACAGATCCTCAATATTTTTGAACGGCCTATCCAACGATATTCCACATCATGGGATAGACGAGAAAAAAAATATCATCCCAAATTTACGTGTACTTTGTCGGCGTGATTAATATATACAATATGTAACAAAAACCCTGTTGTTACTTTTACCTACGTTTTAAGAATCGGTATACATACGTAATAAAGCAAGTCATTTATAAAAACTGTTTAACAAAAATAATTTAAATAAATATTTAATTATTATTATTTGTAATGTTTAACTGATTTCTAACCTCTTTCATTCTTAGATTTTGACTTCTCGACTAGCCAATACTTATTTTTTTTTAATTATAATTCCAACAATGCTGTGCTTGTAGGTTAATGTATACGTCCCTAAAAGGAACAACAGGGTTTTTGTTACATAATGTATATTCATGCCAAATTACAGCTTTCTAGTACTAAGAGTATCTGAGCTAAGCCGGGGACAGACAGACAGACGGATATGGGGAAATTATAAGGGATCCTTGTTGACTAGGGATCCCTAAAAAGATTGCACTGATTGAACGAAGAAAGATTTGGGAAAACATGAACATAAATAGTTTTTATACGTCTGAAATCGCCAACCCGTTTCGAGCAAGTTTGGCGATCAATGCTCGTGCCTTTTCTGTAAGTATTTAAATAGGCTTTTGCCACAGTATACAATATTAGTTTTAGTATATGCGAAACCCGAAACACGTGTCTATTATTTTTATGTAAAGAATCTATGTACAAAATTTCAAAACTGTATCATGAAAAATCACAAAGTTATACGGTTGTTATGTTACCGGGTTGTCCGTACAAAAACATGCTAATGGCGCCCCTGCGCCTCCAGGGTCTTCTTGCGCTCATTGATATTAATTTGTCAGTAGGTACCTAACCGTACGGTGACTGTATTGTAAGTATTAAATGGTGATAACAGTTCCCATCACACTTAAATATTTTTGGGGCAAAATATAACATGGTGTGAAATTATTGAAATCGATTCAGTTCCTTATTCTGAACAAACTATATTCAGGTTTCACATATACTAAAAAAATATGTTGTATATCTAGCCACACTTTATCTCATAACAGCACGTTTTCAAACACAATAAATCCTTGAAACTTCTAGTCATCTAATAACGCTGTACAAACTTTTAACAAGGTTGTATTATTTATACCAAAACCTTTATGACCTAAAAAATACGTCGACATACATATTTTATGTACGAAGCTTCTAGAAAAATCAGTTTTATCAACACGAAAAAAAAGTTAGTCAGCAAAAACCTACAAAAACATGAAACATGATAATAAAACGCAGTTTAAACGTAGGTAACTTTTCCCATTTTAACACCAAAAATTCAAATTTAACATTTTTCCCATAAAAACGGTAGTATTTTTTCGGTTTGGCAACACAACACAAGTACGAATCGGCGGTCCAATAAATCCGATATAAAATACGAATCGGTGTTTACCTTGTTTTCTTTTATTTTCCACTTTTTTTGTTTTCACTTCTACTTCGTTTGCCGTATTCGCGATAATGTCAATACATTTGGGTTTTTTTTACACTGTTTTTCATTATCTTGTTTGAATGTGTTTCGGATCTCTCCGCTCTAGTTCCTATTTTAAATGTAGTGTAAATAGCAAAAAGCCGAATTTACATTACAAAACTAGTTGCTCAAACTTAGAGTAGTTTTACGTGTAAATAGATAACGCGTGAAACTATCAATAATGTAATTTCAATTCGGCTTAAGGGGGCGTAAAATGGTACACTTGCGCCATTCCTTTAAAAAAGTATTATCTTGTGACTGAGAAGGAATTATGAATAACGGCTAATAAGGACCCTCGGTAAGTGTGTCTAGAATTTTCTAATACCTTTTATAAAGGCATATATTGAGACACGAAGGAACAAAACACGATCTAAAGAAAACCGGCCACATTCCTCTAGATCGTATTTTGTTACATGCAGGATCATAGACTACAATTTTCTCGTGTTTTAAAATCGTCAATCATTGTATGACCATAGATGTTTTCCAGATCTGCAGGCCAGTTGACCTTTCATATCCTGCAACCAGAGAGAATATTTTGCGTACATAGTTACATCAGATGGAAGTGCCCAGAAGATGCCTGTTTACTTTTGCTTACCTCTGCATGAAACCAGCAACAGAGCTGGTGCGGCTTGTGAAGCGGCTGAAAAAGCTAAAGCATCCAAATACAGGGGTCTAGGCTCCGAATATGATTTTGTTGCATTCGGTGTCGAGACCATTGGTCCGTGGGGTCCTAGCGCTATAAGGCTTTTTAAGGAAATAACAAAAAGGTTAGTCGACATCACAGGAGACCGAAGAGCTGGCAGCTACCTCGGACAAAGAATTAGTCTAGCTATTCAAAGGAGGAACGCTGCCAGTATCTTCGGAACCTTGCCTAAAGGGACTTTTAATAATATATTTTAGTTATTAAAAAAAAAAACTATATTTTTTTTTAGTTATTGATAATGTAAATAAAATTATTTATCTGTTTTGAAAGGACAATGATATAAAGACGAGGTATGAGGAATTTAAAATTTCTATAGAAAACTTATTTTTCTCATAACTTTTCTTTTGCTTTGAAGTTTACATGCAGAATCATAGACCAAAATGTTCTTGTTTTTTTAAATCGTAAGTCATTGTATGACCACAGATGTTTTCCAGATCTGCAGATCAATAATTGACCTTTCATCTCCTGCAACCAGAGAGAATTTTTTGCATACAGAATTAGTTCTTCTATACAGTATGTAACAAAAACCCTGTTGTTCCTTTTAGGGACGTATACATTAACCTACAAGCACAACATTGGTGGAATTATAATTTAAAAAAATTAAGAATTGGCTAGTCGAGAAGTCAAAATCAAAGAACTAATGAGGTAAGAAATCAGTTAAACATTACAAATATTAATAATTAAATATTTATTATAATTATTTTTGTTGAACAGTTTTTATAAATGACTTGCTTTATTACGTATATAAACCGATTCTTAAAACGTAGGTAGAAGGAACAACAGGGTTTTTGTTACATATTGTATAGTGTCTATGATTTGGTTGTGTTCTAGTCAAAGCTAACTTAATATTATTCTTCATCATCTGCTCAGCCTTTTCCCAACTATGTTTGGGTCGGCTTCCAGTCTAACCGGAATCAGCTGAATACCAGAATTTCACTTGGAGCGACTGTCTATCAGGCCTCCACAAACCAGTTACTGGGTAACACGATACCCCTTGGTAAGACTGGTTGTCAGACTTTCGGGATTCTGACGACCCGTAGCAGCTGTCCAAGATCTACAAATAATAAGAAGGGCCAACGGCTTCAAGTGAATGGAATAATCAATACAATAAAAAAAAAAAATATTTTATGTTACAGTGGTTAGGATCCCCATGAACTTCTTGCCAGGCGCACAGAATGGTCGGTCATCAGAGCCCTAGACATTGGTGAATGATTTCAAAGCGTTTCGTATCTTAACGATGACTTTCAACAGGATTGACGGAAGATTTTCGGTAGCTAATGTCAGTCCTATGCATTTTAAAATTGTCCTTCATAGTTTATTTATTTATAGATAACTAGCTGCTCGGCAAGCGTAGTGTGGGACGCCCCCAGCTAGATGGACCGACGACCTTAAAAAGGTGGCTGGGACAGATTGGATGCGGAAGGCGGAGGACAGGGTGTTGTGGCGCCGCCTGGGAAAGGCCTATGTCCAGCAGTGGACTGCTATAGGCTGAGTTGATTGATTGATTGAACTAGCTGCGCCCCGCGGTTTCACCCCCTTAAGTCTCGATCCCGTGGGAATATAGTAATGAAAAGTAGCTTATTTGTTAATTCAGCATGTCAGCTACCTCGATACAAAATTTTATCAAAATTGGTCTAGCCGTTTTTACGTGAAAGAGTAACAAACATCTATCCATCCATCCATACTTACAAACTTTCGCGTTTATAATATTAGTAGGAAGTAGGATTAACACGGTACAGTACCAATCACATTAATTAACATAGAAGTGTGTAGTTTATATAATATAATAATTTAAATAATGATAAAAAAAATAATATTAATATAATGTGAATAATGTTAACTAATAATTAATGCACTTGAATATTTTTATGTAATAATAATTGTAAATTGATTTGCATACCGTTAAAACGGTGAGACATGTAGCACTATGTAATGATACGAACACCTTTTGTAAACATACCATGTTTCTGGCAAATAAATATTCTATTCTATTCTATTCTAGAAAAAAAAAACAAAATTATACAATGCAGACAATTATGACATAAACAATTATTCACTACATACTAACATGGAACAGTGGACAGGTCCTCACGTACTTGCGTCGTTATCGCTGATATAATTTCACTTTGTCTAGGCCCTCTGTCTGGTGATCACACGGAAAAAGTCAAGCCTTAGCAAAGTAACAATTTGTCTTGGCTAAAAATTATACGGCTACAAATAACCAAGAATTATTTAAAACGTTGTATACAGCTTTTTAATACCAAACAAGTCACTTACGTTAACCAAGTTCACTTGTTCAATTCTAGCAACTAACTTTGCAGGCTCCAAACCTTGGTCGTCACTTGGTTGTAAATAGCAACAACTTGTTTATTTCTAGCCGTTACATTTTTTCTGTGCACACAATTCTATTTCAAATTTCAACGCACCTAATCATTCATCATCAACATCATTTCAGCCGAAAGACGTCCACTGCTGGACATATGCCTCCCTAAAAAGGGGCGTTTGCCATAATCGCCACGCTTGGCAGGCGGGTTGGCGATCGCAGTATGGTGTTAAAATGCATAGAGAACGTTGCTGCCCATTTCTCTAGTAAGTCCCTTAGTCGCCTTTTACGACACCCACGGGAATAAATGGGATGGTGCTATTCTTTACGTCCGGCACCAAACAGACAACGCACTTAATATATTACAAATTTAATAATAGTTGCATTTCTGTGCAGTAATCGCGATTTCATACTACATAAAACGAACTGTTCAAAAACATTTCACAAACGAAGCACGAAGCCAAAAAAATTTTGCGATAGAAAAGAGGGAAAAACCATTAAAAACGAATAAGACAATGTAATAATGAAACCGACACGGCGACACGGAGACCAATTGCAATTTTTCATACGATTGGCTCGATTCCAATATGATTACCGCGAATACTACGCCAGGTGAAATATGTATGAACTATGAACAGAATAAAATCTCTCCTTTGGATTGTTTTCATTGATTGGGTACGGTCGGCCAAGAAAGTGGTAGTGTAGTTTCGACAACATTTTCTTATAAGCAAATCAAAATATCGCTATGGCTAGGGATAAATCTCGGCTAAGAAATGAATTATGCGTACGTTACATCGCTCATCGAAGTTTTTCTCAACTCATAAATGTCTTATGGCACTTTCAATACATTTTCACTTGCGACACTAGAGCGGAATACTCGTAATGAGCGCAAAAATCCACCGGTCTTTCGCTCAGATTCGTCCTAGCCGTTATGACGTCAATTGAAACTGGGAACACAAGGCATTACTACAAAACTCCGCTAAGACTAACTAACTAGAGAACTAAAAAATTAGAGAAAGCGTTAGTTTCAGAATTTCTTGTTTTATGACGAGCAAAAGGATTTAGTATTAAGAGTGCCACTTTTCTGGCCTACTGTACCCCAATTTTATACGATTTTCGGTTTGTATCAGCCCTATGTTCCAGAGGTATATTTTTGGAGGCTTATGTCGTTATGAGGGGTATTTATTTGATTTCCAGGAAAAAGGTTTTTGTTCCATTTAATTTGTCTGATCCCTGGATCAAATAGGGATCTTTAGTTATTTGTTTTTGCAGTTGTTAGTGAGGTTTATCTTACTTGGAATATTTTCATCTTTTACTTTTTTAATTAAAACTGTTTACCAAATTATTTAAAAAATCGGTTCCAAACTTCTGTTTTCTTCACCTGATGTTTCTGCATTTTAACAAATTCTCAAGCTACCTTACCAGTCCAGTGTCAATATTGGTCCTTACCCTCTATTGATATAATTTTACGGCACAAAGGACCAGAATTTATTGTTCTCTGGCATTGTTGGGTGCTCGCAAGGCCAGCTCGTTTACAAAGCTTAATTATAAGGGCTCTGAGTATGAATTACACATGTCTTTATTTACCGTTGTACTTTGTAAGTTTGTACCTATAATATTAGATGTGTTTTAGTTTGCCTTGAAACACAAGGTCGGTTAGTTCGTGGAATTGTAAGTATTTTCTCTTCGGGCGAAAAATCCAATTAGGTGTTACCTGGGTTGTAATTATTAACAAAGCTTTTGGTCGTATAATTCTGCGGTGTGAGTATTAATAATACACATGTCATTATTTACCATTGTCCTTTGTAAGTTTCCTACAATATTTGATCTGTGTTAGTTTGCCTTGAAACACCTTTAAGGTCGGGTAGTTCTTGGAAGAGTAATCAGTTTCTCGTCTGGAGAAAAATCCAATTACTTAGATGTTTAAAAGTTAATAAAAAAACATAATAAATTAGAAATAAAAAGCTTAATAAAACTAAAATACTATAAAACTTTTGGCCGGATACTTCTGCGATGTTCTTTTTTTATCGATATTTTGTTAATTCAAACTTCAAAGGGTGTCATTACGGGTCAAAATTTAAATCCTATTATGGTGGCCGCCACCAAAATTCTCCGAAGACGGGATTGGGATTTTTTTTTTTTTTTTAGAAGTTGGTTTATACTAAAGTTGTGATACAGTGCGATTACTTATCAATCGTTATTCCTTTATTGTATTTGATAACAAATGAATGACTGCAAATAAACGCATTAAAGATAGAATTTTAAAATAAGAATACGTCTACGTACTTATTGCATTCGCTGCGTTCCGCACAGTGACTTTTACTGTATCGTATCGTATCGTGCTACTTATTATCAGCTGACTACCATCATCTTCATTCAACTGAAACACGTCCAATGGTGGACAAAGAATCGCTACTACGACCGGTCCTGGCCCTGCAGTTATATATACATACTAATCGATCGACCTTACGATCGCAAAGTCCTTTAAATGGAGTCTCTAGACGTTCAAAAATGCTTGACAAGATTGTGATTTTATCCTTATCAAGCAATTTTGACCGTCTAGAGATCCCATTAGGACTTTGCGATCGAATTCGGTCGTACAGCGATCGCTATCTATGTCGATACTCAGAGCCTGTGCTTCTCGCGTTGTTCCCTAGACAGCGGTTCACCTCGTCGCTGCGCCTTCCAGTACGTGGTCGTCATGAACTGAGAAGTTTCTGCCTACTATAACATAACATAACTTCACGCCTGTATAAGCAGAGGTGTACCTATTGTTAGCTTTAGGAAATGAAATTAAATTAAATCGTTTATTCTGTAAATAGGATATTAGAATCACTTTTACACGTCTTATAAAAAAATGAAAAATAAGCTAGATGTAGTCGACATTTCCTATCTGACTCTTTCCTGGCTACCCCTGAGAAGAAATGGCAAAACAAACCCAGGGGTCAAAGTCTCTTTTAAAGTCCAGACATAGTCTTGGTCAGATCATGTGAGGACCATGCAGATCCGTGTCTGAAATGGTCTTTTGAGGAAAGAACCACACAAATTTGAGTGGACATGTCCAATCTGTGCAAGCATTTGTCAGTAATCGTGCAGTTCAACTCAAGACATTAGAGCTCAACAATTTGACGAACATTACCAAAGAAAGGACATTTGCATAGGCCGCATAAATAGCTCAAAAACGGTTTTAATGTAACCAAATCTTGTTGATTGGGTGCAGATTATTTTGTATTTGTTTTATTTAATTCTTTGAGACTTTCTGCAACCGCGTACCGTGCTGTAAATACCGTCTCCGGTTAGTGAAAGAAATTCCATTGCTAAGTTGGTTAAAATAATATTTAATATTTTATTTCCGGAAGTTGATTGGCACGCCACCTGTTTACAGTTTTTAGATGTAGAAGGGTATAAAAGCAAATGTCAGTGTATTTTAAAGTTAGTTCCGTGATACATAAAGAGCTATAACGTTACGCTGCTCTCTGCTCTGCTCTGATCTCTCTTGTCCCAATCCGTTCTGATTTCTTATACTATATTACAGAATACATATTTAAGTGTTATTAATCAACTTTTAGTGAAGTAATATTAGAATTTCAAACGACCCAGTACTATTTAATTGGAAAACAACATTGGCTTATTTAGATTATTTAGATTAACTAAAACAAGTAAGTCATTTCTTATTAACAGTATCCGCTTTTATAACAAGTTGCCAAAGTCTGTTACAGAACTTAGCGATGGAAAATTAAAAACCCACATCAAACGTGTCCTTATCAAAAAAGCATATTATAAGATTAAAGACTACGTTGAAGACAAGGAAGTTTGGCATTAATTCCTTCTGCACATGTGGCTTCCCTGGTACCTCATTAACGGCAAAAATATGTAAATGTCTATTAACTGCTCCCAAGTTCCGATGTTTATGTTATTTATTTTTTACATACTTCCTTGACATAATCGATGTTTTTTGATTTTAACAAGGCTCTAACGTTTATTATTTTAATCATATTTTATATAGCTTTTTTGTTAATGTGAGGACGTTGTAGGCTTAATATACTGTAGATCTGTAGACCATTTTCTATTTTGTTAAGTACCTGGTACTTTTGACGGGCCTACGCTGTCCTCTCATACTTTGAAAATATTGTAAAAGCCATTTTTTTTTTAAAAGAGTAACCGTGGAGTTTCTTGCCGGCTCTTCTCCATAGGAAACGACCAATTGGAACCGTGCACCTAGCTTCTGACGTTTCATAAGTGCCCATGTAGGCTTATGTGAAATAAAAATATTTTTGATTTGATTGATTTGATTTTGGCTACAACATCACAACACACCATCAAATTTTTTTGACACAGAAACATTTTTTCTCTATGAATTTCTAATCCTCACTTAGGAAAGAATACAAAATATCATACAGCGAAACCGGATTATCGAAGAAAAATTTCAAAGTTGTCTGACACTACGGGCCGAAAAATTGATCTTCTTGGAAATCAATTCAATTCAAGGAATAGTGACACTGCGATTCTGAGGCAATCCGTATTGGAACAACAAAATAAATTGCACAATACTATGAAGTCAATTAAATACTTTTTATTTATACAAGCATTACTATCATATACGATTATTTTGAAGTGGTATCCAAACAACGGTTTGATTGGTCCAAGATCTTAACCCATTATTATAACCTATTATACGAGTACACTCAGTTACGCTAACCCGGTAACTCGGTTTCCGTGCCTCGGAAAGCACGTTAAGCCCGTGCTGTCATTTGTGGATCTTTAACAGTCGTTACGGGTCGCTAGAAGCCCGAAAGGCTTGGGACCTACTCCGAAGCGATAATCCGACGTATCGGTCGAATATTCGGCATTTTCTTGACTTCCAAAGATTCCTTATTTCACTTTGAATCCTTACCCGGCTTAAAGTCACGTTTTTGACTTTGACTTATCTCTTTGACCGTGGTTTTTTTTTCTTTCGCCTTAGTCAGCCATATGATAGTCAGCCGTAGTCCGGAAACGAGTGCCGATATTTCGGATTTATCTTCAGAGTAGGCCTTCTGACAACCAGTCTTACTAAGGGGCATCGTGTTACCCAGTAACTGTCATTCTCTCACAGTTGTGATTTGAAATGACGTAGGGTGTCAATTAATTTCCCTGACTGTACTATCCAAATACTCAACAAAATAAAGCACTTATCCGTACCTCTTCCCCACAAACAACTGAAAACGAGAGGAAAGCAAACAACATTAGTTAGCGCTCGGAGTCTTAGCAGAATCCTCCACTTCAGGAGGTCAATAACTTCGAACGAACTTTACTCGCTCTTGACTTTAGAGAGCATCTATGTTGATTTTGTATGATAGTGTTGGACTCATGCTGAAATAACGGAGTCAAAGTTCGGGCGACTGATTTTAGGAAAGAAAGCGGGAAAAAAAAAAGATAAGTCCGTTTATTGCAACAGACAACTATTTTAAACAAGACAAAATTTCGCTGATTGCAAAACCGACGCAGCATAATGAAATAAAAATAAGATAGCAATACTAGGTGTAATTACAGCTGACAGATTCGGCGATTTCGTCATCCTAAAGCGTGGAATACACCATGCTACATAGTAGTACAAGAGCATGCTACTTAGTAGCATTCAACTAGCATGTCTACCTATACGAAAAAGGCATGAGTATTTTACAGGCACATTCGAGTATGCTAATAATGAGCATGCTACCTAGTAGCAAATAAACATGCTTATTAGTAGCATGTGTATTCCAGTCTTAACTATCCTTTTTACTTTTTTTCTTTTGGTTGGGAAATTATCAAATAACTTCTCCCGCTCTGGGCTGAGCGGGAGGGCGTGTCAGACTTTTACTGACTAAAACCCACCCGTGTTCCTTCCGTTGCCTGTGTGCCGGGGCCACGATATCCCTTTCGGACAAACTCGCTACCCCGGCAGGGTCTTAACTATCCTAGCTAATACAAAAGCGAAACTGACTTTGTCTGTTATGTTTTCACGATAAAATGGCTGCATGGATCTGGATGAAATTTGCCACATGGAGGTGACCACAGATAGATACCGCATGTTCATTAGATAGTATGAAAACCGAGCGTGTCATGTTTTTTATACCTACGATGACGTCACCCCAGCCATGTAGTGATCTGCTCAACGTAAACAGAACCGATTCAATCGCTAAGCGCGTCTGTGAACTAATAGACTTCGTCAGGAGTGGACGTGTGTTACACGGCACGCTTGGTCGGACGGCTTGTGGTATCTAGCCTACTCTAAATCTGTGGGGGTGACCATGACCCGGAGAAAGACACAGGCTACCTTTTAATCCTGGATCGCAGACGAAGTCGCGGACAACTGCTTCATCCTCCACACGAGCGAAACCGCGTGCAACTGCCAGTAATTAATAATGAATCCCTTAAAATTACTGCAATATTCAGTTTCAGTCTTGCTTCTCTCGTATCGGTAAGTACAACATATGCAAGAATAGCTCATGTAGTGGTTATAAGTACGTATGTGTGCCAGGGAGCTGATATTAACATTTTCAATACTAGTGTTGCTCAATTGTAGAAAATTTTATCTAATGGCTTCTTCGAGCGTAAATAGTCAATTTTCTGTTTTGTGTTTTTTATAGTCTATTATCAATTTTCTGTTTTGTTCATAAAATATGTTTATATAACTACTTCATCTCCTGTGTCCTCTTCTTCTTCTGTGTAGGTCTCTGCATAATGTATCTGTTTAGCTGTAAGTTTTTTTTTTTAATAAAATAAATAAATAATTTGCCAGTCTAGACAGAATAATCAAGCTGGAGTGACAATGGGTCGGCCATATTAGCCGTAGAACTGATAACCGTCAACGGTTATCGGCTCTACGGCTAATATGGCCGGCCTGACGATCTTCACTCTGGAACACGTCTATCCATGGTAGACGTGTTCTAGAGAGGAGACCGCGAATCGGCAAACGTACGGTAGAATGGAGAGGCCTTTGCCCAGCAGGTGACTGCTTATGCTGATGATGGCGATGAGTCAGGAATATGGTAGCGAATGTACTGCATAACGCTGAGCGTAGGTACATTTAGTTAAATATCCCGACTCGTAGAAACAATGTTAATGAAAGTTCTAAAGGGTCTTCAAAACGATAAATTGCAATTGTCAATTTTTACGTAAATGACACAAATTGATGACATTTTATCAATTGCAATTGATTGTTTCGGGGGTCCCTAAGTAGTCACGGATAAAAGTGTAATAGTAAGTATATCGTGACGTGTATCGTAACGTGTATGGCTTCCCCGCGAAATTTAAATTTTATTACGTTTTTTGCAATTTGCAGGTCAGTAACACGTTGTATGTTGATATAATTATGGCAATATGGGTTTACAGAATTATAATCATTCGAATCAGCATTACAACTCCCTATGTTCAAAAAATCCTACCTGAATGATTATTTCAGAAATAATCATTCATTAGGATTTTTTGAAGAGAGTTAGAATGATTATAATTCTGTAAAGCCATATTGGTTATGACCGCGAAACATAATTAGATCAACATAAAACCTGTTACTGACCTGAAAATTGCAAAAAACGTTGGAAAATTTGAATTTCGCGGGCTACCTTTTCTCCCTTCTACCTTACTCCTACCTTAGCGGGCTCTAATATCTGAATATTTCAGATTATGTTTATTTTTTATTACATAGTGAAATTTATTGTTATTGAAAAAATGCTCTAATTTAACATATTTTTTTTTTTCAAATCATTAACACTACTCGTTTAGACGTGATCTTCAGTATAAAATCATTAAAAGTCAGTTATCGTCGCCTTAACAATGAATTTCCCGGACTGTACCCACGTAAATATGATGTATTTGCATTAATTGATTGTGACAAGTCTTTCTAATAACTTATATTCAAAGCTTTTCCTTTGAAAAGCAAACTATAGTCTCTTTTGATTTAAGTGCAAAAGCTAAAAGAATACCATCAGACACCATTGTGTTAAAGAGAAGCGTCGATTTTCGATAAATATCAACACCTACCTACCTGACTAGGGAAAGGGGGATCCCCCCATTTTTAATCTAAGATAAAGGGTACATTGAGTGCTTAACCATCGTGTCTGACTAAAACTATGTTACATTTACACTTCATTTGCACCTTAAAATCTAAGTCATAAAGTCTATTGTACGTGTTTTGTTTGTGCTTAGTAACTTTGTATCGCGATACTTGACGACTATTTTAGTTTGACGGTTGGAAAGACTTTAATTTGAAAGCCGCAAGGTTGAGTTTCGCATGATTGCCATGTAGATTTTAATGTGGTTTTTTCCGTATCTGTAGATAGTAGACTTGACAATAGGGCCTCTTGTTTCACCGGTCGGTGAACGTACAGGTAGCGATTTTAGTGCATGAGAGACAGCGATTTAGCCTTCCTACTGAAATTTTTAACAATTATGGGAAGTGTTCACCGTCGCCGTTGGACATTTACAATACGAGAGATATCGCAGATGCATCACAGACAGAGCTAGAATATTTCATGCGGCTGCAATAATAATTAGCCTTCAAACCGGAGCACAACAACGCTGCTTGACGAATGAAAGCGGGAATACAACGATTCAAGGATCTTTTGGCACGTGACTAAAATGTGAACTATTGCCGCCATCTTGTTTTTTCGATACAATTTCTGTGACAATCTCAGGCCGCATTCCGATTGCGCTGTAATTGATTTGAGTGTGCTTACACCCGTTCCGAATTACCGTGAGCGCGATATCGATGTCCCGTGAATCGCCATAGATGACGTCATGATATGCGCCATCTTGCGATAACGCCGACCATGCCATAAAATAATATCACCGTGAGCACTGTCAAAAATTACAGTTGTGGTGTTTTGTTTTGAATCACATCGTATCTAATTAGCGTGGCATTTTCAAAATTGTGCTTCTGGCTACAGTCGCCATCTAACCAAATAAGAAGAAGTGTACATATGTGTGTGTGTGTGGTTTATACACAAATAAATACTGTAATCCAACCGTGAGCGCGTTATCGAGCGTTCCAAATTGTTGACAGCTCTCAGCTGTCATAATCGTGTTATCTAAATCGGAACGCAAATAATTGATGTGAGCGCTGTGAGCGATTATGCTAAGATTCGGAATGTGCTCTCACAGATGTCCTCCCCTCCCCCTTGTCAGTGTCATGCAGGCGCCAGATCTTCGTAGCACTACTTCCCCGACGAACTCCTTATTTTACAAAGAATTCCCGCAATTCTTTCACCACTTTAACCGGAGCCTTACACATCTGCCTGTCCCCCTCTTCATTGACAATAGATTATCTACGAGCCGGACACTTCATTATACTGTATTATATTCGTACAAAACGCTTGCGTTCGATGCACTACACCTAAAGTCTGAAAGATACACAGAGAGTTTACCTAGGACAAAAGCTACGAAGTTAAGTATCTTATCCTGATATCATATACTCGTATGTACACAGATAAATTAACATCATGCCTGTATTTTCGAACAGGTTAGGCAGAGGTTCACATAGGTATAGTCAGGGGAATTAATCCTTAAGAAAATTCACACCCTACGTCAATTTGCCGTGTCATACAATTATCAAGAAAGAATGACAGGTTGTTTCAGTCCCATTTACATATAGGGGGCGAGCCTATTGCTTTCAACCGGGTACCAATCCAGACTCCGGGCTGCTACTGAGAAATTCTTAAAGGAAAATCCCAATAACACTTTAACCGACCTGGGAATTGAACCCAGGACCTCATGCAATATATGAAGGTAGATGGCGCTCACCGAGTAAACATTGTCTCGACGAATATTTGATTTTTAAATTTTTTTAATTGTTTATGACAAATAAAACTAATGTATAAAACGATTATCAGTTTAATTTCAACGGACACCATAAGCACAAGTGTTGTCCAACGTTAAAAACGCGAAGTGAATAAGTTCCAAATATAAATAGTGACAATCGTTAAATAGTGACAAGCTGAAACAAGTGCAGCGAAATAGTGCCTATGACCTCAGTTTTCATCACCATTGAACAGTGAGCACAATTTAAACATTTTAAGATCTCATAAGTGTTACATAAAACTAGATTATAACAAAAAAGGAAAAAAAATGGTTTATTAAATAGTGGCGTAGGTAGATGAAAAAACAAATATATCATTATCTGGACCGTTCCCATTCTTATCTTTGATACGCACATGACAGCGTATTTCGTCAAAGTTTTCAAATACCAGACAGCACGTTACGACTATCCACGGCTGGCGTGTATGGTGATCCGAGTTCGGATCTCAACAACTGTAATTCTTTTTGTGAGTTTAATTGAGATTTAATTAAATAATATGCAGCGTACATCGCCACCTGCCGACCATTCGAAAGATCTAACCAGTGAAATGGATTTAACTACAGTGACTCACGTAACTACGCGTCATAAATGCCCTAGAACAGCTAGTAACAACAGCTCGACTGAACCATCACCTGATAAATTCAACGATGAAGCAATCCATCAGTCTATTATTACACCAGAATTGATTCGAAACATCATACGCACCGAACTGCGTAGCCTCCTAACTACCGATATCCGAAATATTGTGCAGGAGAGCATGAGAGCCGAACTAAAGGATATCAGCTCGGAGCTAAGCCAGATGAAAGATTCGCTGGAGTTTACAAGCAAGCAATATGATGATATGCACTTAATTTTTGAAGAAAAGTCAAAGCAAATAGATCATCTACAAAAAGAGAATAACAGCATGAAACCTTTAATAAAAGACCTAACTTTTAGATTAACTCAGATGGAACAACATGCCCGATCTTGTAACATAGAAATTCTATCTGTGCCTGAGTACAAGTCTGAAAATCTTAATGTCACGATGGTGCAGTTATGTAAAGTAGTATCATGCCCCTTAAAAGAAAATGATATTGTTATGTCTACTAGGGTTGCTAAACAAAATCCAGAGGGAACGCGACCTAGATCTATAATTGTTAAACTTACTTCTCCTGCAGTACGCGATGAAATACTAGCTGCCGTGATTAAGTTTAATAAGGCCAATAAGACGGATAAACTTAACACTGCCCACCTGGGCATAGGGGGAGATAAAAAACCGGTCTATGTAGCTGAGCACTTAGCCCCACAAAACAGATCTTTACACCATGCTACGAGGATGGCAGCCAAGGAGAAGAACTATAAGTTTGTATGGGTGCGAAATGGTCGCATTTTTGCAAAGAAAAACGAAACTTCCGAACGCCTGCTTATAAAAGACATGGACTCTCTAGTAAAATTAGTTTAACATGTTTTACCAGTTTTCTGTTTTTTTTTAAATGTTTAATGAACAAATAATTTAAAATTCGCAGATTTCCAAATATATTACCAAAATACTAGAGGTTTAAAAACAAAAATGGATGATTTGTATCACAACATATTAATTAATGATTACGATGTTATAATTCTTACGGAAACTTGGCTTAGTCATGATATCTCCAGTACAGAATTATTCGATGACCGTTACAATTTATATAGAAGAGACCGTGAACTTAATGAGCTTTGTAGAAAGAGGACTGGAGGTGGGGTATTGATCGCTATTTTAAAAATACATCATTCTATTGAAGTGGCGTCTTATAACAGTTTGTGTGAAGATCTATGGGTTAAAGTTCAAGTTAAAAACAAACACAATGCAATTAGTATTTGCTTTTGCGCGGTCTATATTCCCTCCCCAGTTAGGGTTGATGTTTTGGAGCATTACCTTGAGAATGCGGGCAAAGTCATAAGTACAGAGGGCAATACTTTCATAGCAGGTGACTTTAATATGACTAACATCAATTGGCTCAACAGCGATAACAGTAACTTCCTAGTCCCTGAGACCACTAATTGTTTAATTAACCACCTTTTTACTGAGTTCGTTGCGTTGCATGGTTTAGAACAGTTTAATAATGTCAGGAATGATAAATCAAGGGTCTTAGATCTGGTTTTGGCTGATGTAACTAATGTTAAGGTGAACGAATGCACTGATCCACTATCTAAAGTAGACTCACATCATCCTCCTCTACTGATCTATTTAGATATACTTCCAGAAAGAACTCTGAACTGCAGTATGTTACCCACCCGTAACTATCACAAGGCTGATTATCAAGCTATAACACAACATCTTGACTCTATAAACTGGACTACAACGTTCCAAAACTGTGGGACCATAGATGAAATGGTTGAAAAATTTTACGAAAGGGTAATGGGTGCTATTCACAACAACGTTCCTTTTTCATATAAAGTAAAGAACAATAAACAACCACCGTGGTTTACGAAAGATCTCACTAAATTACTGAAGCAAACATACAACCTTAGAATAAAAGTAAAAAAAAATAACAACGCTATTGATAAGATTGGTTTAGCATTACTGAAAGAGAGGTGCCGGTTGTTAAACAAATCATCTTACAATGCCTATATAAAAAAAATTGAAGCTAGAATAAAAACTAATTCTAAATACTTTTGGACATATATTAAACATAAGCGTAAAAATAAAAGTACAATCCCGGAAAAAATGAACTTAAACAATGAAGTAGCTGAGAACAGTACCGATATCTGTCAACTATACGCAAATAACTTTTCATCGGTGTACAATCAGAATGACGCCACACAGCTAACAAATACATCAAACAGTTTATTAAGTTGTGGAAGCCTGAATGTATTAAGTCACATATCGTTTACAGAGGATATGGTCGCTAGCAAACTGAAATTTCTGGACGTGCGCAAAGGACCAGGACCTGACGAGCTTCCCCCAATTCTCCTCGCTAAGTGCGCGAAGTCATTCTCTACGCCTTTAACCTTTCTTTTTAACCGCTCACTTGAAACAGGTTGTTTCCCATCCGCGTGGAAGAAAGCTAAAATAGTCCCTATTTTTAAAAATGGTCGCAAAAACGATATAAAAAATTATAGACCTATATCAATTATCTCTATTATCCCTAAAGTTTTCGAGTTATTACTGTATCCATATCTGTACAGCCACTTGAAAAATCACTTAATAGGTAATCAACATGGTTTCTTTCAGGGCAGATCAACTCACACAAATCTAGTAGCTTTTTCAGAAAATGTCGTAGAGTTTGTGGACCAACGGATTCAGGTTGACGCAGTTTACACCGACTTTAGTAAAGCGTTCGACAAAGTAGACCACCAACTTTTATTACAGAGACTCGAGAGCTGCGAAATCTACGGTCCACTATTGCAATGGTTTCAATCATACCTTCATGATCGTTTGTCGTTCGTTGTTTTGAATGGAGTCCGATCTGAGTATTTTTATGTGACGTCTGGGGTACCACAAGGCTCCCACTTAGGACCTTTGCTTTTCAATATCTTTATTAATACCATCATCCACTGCTTCCATCACGCAGAATCTTATTTATTTGCAGATGATCTCAAGTTAACCTTTCCCATAAAATTTATAGAAGATCCACAATTCCTACAAGCTGACTTTGATAGATTAGTTGAGTGGTGCAAAGAAAATAGGATGAGCTTAAATTTACAAAAATGTTTGCATATAAAATTTTGCCGCAACAAAAATGTATTTAATACAAAGTACTCTATTTCAGGCAAGACACTCAACGAAGTTGATACTGTCCGGGATCTGGGAATCTTGATGGATAGCAAATTGACCTACAATGACCATATAGATAAGGTGATATCAAACGCAAACAAAATGCTCGGTTTTGTATTAAGGACCTCAAAGCCATTTAACAACTCTCAGACCAAAATTATTCTATATGAGACGTTGGTTCGTAGTAACCTGGAATACTGTTCACAGGTATGGTCTCCCCGTTATAACGTTCTTAAGCAACGTATTGAGCGAGTCCAAAGGCGGTTCCTGTGTCATCTATCCTCACAAAACAAAACCACGAAACAATTAAAATCTTATAAAGACCGTGTTCATCACTTTAAACTCCAAAGCCTCACTAATCGTAGAAAGTACTCGATCTTTGTTTCCTTTATAAATTGTTGACATCTAAACTAAATACTGACCTACTATCCAAAATATGTATTAACGTTCCTAGCAGGTTGCCACGGTCACATACCTACAATCTGTTCAGACAACATTTGCACAAAACCAACTTAGGTGACAACTCTCCCCTAACGAGGGCTACCAAACTGTACAATGCTTTAAGCCGCTTATCTGAGATTGATATCAATCATGACAGTCTTAATACTTTTAAAAAGAAATTATATAAGCACTTTCGGTTAGAGGACATTTGACTTATCATTCCAATAATTAAATTAAATAATTTAACACATTTAATAATAATTTAACACTTATATTTTTTTTTATTATATTAAACTAAATTCAGTTTATAATTTTATTTTGAACTATTGTCTTTTATTCCTAATTTTTTTGGTTTATTTTTTATTTTTCAGACAAATAATGACAAGTAATGAAAATCAAGTTTATGCTTGGTTACTGTATTGCATTATTGTAAATTCAAACTTTTTTTTTATTAGCATGTAAATCTTATAAAATAGCATGTATATTGTTGTTTTTTTTTGTAGTCTTAATTTTAATTTTAATTATTATGTATTCAGAGCATGTGTACTCGATATTGTGTGAGCTGTGGTTACCTGTAATTGAGTATGCATTACAGGATAATGTATATTAGACAAGTTTTTATTATTGTAAAAGAAAATTGTAATGTATCTCGTTGGTAATCCTTAAATAAATAAATAAATAAATAAATAATTATGATGTTCTACGTCATTTTATTATGTATACATAATTTTTACACATGATTAGGGGGTGGGTCCCCGTTTTAGTTGGAGCTCTAAAGTTAGCGATTGTAATACTTTAAAGAAAATTTTACGCTCATACTAAAGTTTGAGCCCAAAGATGATAAGAGATGAAGAGATGCTTTTAAGCTACGTATGTAACTGTCGAAAGGTTGGTGTAAGTACTGTAGGTACACCTCTACTTAACCCTTAGGGGAATGCACACGTGTATACACCGTGGCATTTTAATCGTCTTACAACGGCAGCCCATTTCTTCATCCAATGTAAAAGTAAGAAAACTATTTATTAACATTTTTTTATTTTTTTTATATTCACACCCTGTCATGAGCGCAGTGCGAGCCTTGTGCTCAATTCCACGCCGCCCTTGGAACGCTAGGCTCGCACTGCGGTCGTAACAGGGTGTTTTAATACGTCATGCGCCACAATGAATTATGTATTTTTTTTATTATTCTGAATAAAATAATGTTAATACTTTTTTTTCAATAGCGTAAGGTCACTCATTTACTCACTGACTAAACTAATAAATAAAATTGCCATTGCTGCGGGGGACTTCTTAGATTGAAAAGTGTCCACAGAACGGTCCCCCGACTTCACTTTGTATATACAGGGTTATTTTTATAACGTCAATAACCTCTTAAGGGGTCATTGTACTCATCATCATGAACAAATTTAACTATGGGACCAAACCTGAAATCGCGACAAAAAAATCAGCTGTTCCCTACATTTTAACGAATTATTCGAACATAAATGTAGGAACAGCTGATTTTTTTTTCGCGATTTCAGGTCAATGACCCCTTAAAAGGTTATTGACGTTTTAAAAATAACCCTGTATAGCAGATTAACTAAATCAACTAGTTTTAGTAGCCAAATGGCCAAAAACGGAACCCTTATGGATTCGTCATGTCTGTCTTCTGTCCGTATGTCACAGCCACTTTATTCCGAAACTATAAGAACTATACTGTTGAAACTTGGTAAGTAGATGTATTCTGTGAACCGCATTAAGATTTTCACACAAAAATATAAAAAAAACAATACATTTTGGGGGTTCCCCATACTTAGAACTGAAACTCAATTTTTTTTTTCATCAACCCATATGTGTGGGGTATCTATGGATGGAGGTCTTTAAATGAAATGATATTGAGGTTTCAAATATATTTTTTTTCTAAAATGAATAGTTTGCGCGAGAGACACTTCCAAAGTGGTAAAATGTGTTCCCCCCCTGTAAATTCTAAAATAAGAGAATGATAAAACTAAAAAAAAGATATGATGTACATTACCATGTAAACTTCCACCGAAAATTGGTTTGAACGAGATTTAACCCTTAATTCACTTCCTGAGTCCCAGGGACTCACATCAAAAGTTTAAGCGTGCATATTTCATACGTTTTAGCAGCTAGTTTCCCCCTCGTCTCAGTACTTCCTGTAGTGCCACGAGCAACGCGAAGCCGAGCTGACTTGCGCTTGCATCTAGTATGTGGTAAGTTATTAATCCTAGTGAGTCCCAGGGACTCATACTAGTAATTTGTGTTATGATTTTTATTATTTATTTGGATTGTCAGTTGTCTAACATTTATCGTTATTATTACTTGTAAATTAAGTATGTTTTATTTATTGTTGTAGAATTTTAAAATGGCGCATCAGTACACGTTTACCACGCCAATTCCTCTGCTGGATTTCTTCAATCATGAAAAACGATATTCCTGAATATGTGAGTCGCGACGGACCCAGGAATGAGAGAAAATATTGTTATTTACGCCATTACAAAAAAAAGAAAAAATACTGCTTACCTTGGCGTCAAATGGTTATAGCCAATATGTTTGGCTTGCTCAAAAAAGATATTGCGCTTATTTTATTTTATTTTATTATACACTGCTTATAGATAGCGGTAGAGACCCCTTGCAGGTTTTTTATTTTTATATAAAAGCATACCTTTTATTATTTATCTTTAGATTTTTTATGTCAATAAGAATTAAATAACGTTATGTGTTTTTTTGTGTTTAGAATATTTGTGTATTTTTGAGTAGATTCAAAAAGACATTGAGTTCTGAGACCGATAAGTTTAATTTCTTAATTTTTTAAGAGAATATTTAAAATTTTTTTCATTTTGTCATTTTGCACTTATTATTTAATAAACAATAAAGAAGATTATTAAAAAAAAAAATCAAATAATAGTTGTATTCATTCAAAAAAAATATGAAATAAAATATTAGTCCCTGGGACTCATAGAAGGTGTTTACGTAAGTGTATTCCACCTAGTGAATTGAGGGCTAGTAAGTAGTTTTTTTTTATGGATCCAACTCGCACTTTGCCGGTTTTTTACTTTTTAGTTCGTTTTGTGGCATTAGTCGTGTTTTTTTATTTTTTTTATTATATACTTTTTTTTCAAAGTATGTCTTTAAAAGTATGTCAAAAGTATGTCTTTGCTGGTCACTAACACACAATAGTGATTTTATAGCAAAAAGCAGGATGAAAATTAAACGGCCTCTGATACATTTCCTAAGCCCGCTAACTTCATAGCCCCACCATAATGCCATGTTAAGGGAAATAGGGGGAAATTAATTTTATCATAATCTTTGTAAGAAGATGAAGAATTAATGAACGTTGAGACAGGCAAATTACTTTACTAATATTATTAAAAAAAAAATATCCCTCACTGAAATATCCTTGAAGGAATATTTTTTGATTTAAGTACTAAGTAAGTAGATTTTGTCGTGCTTGTGACGTACGGCTCGGATACTTTTTGATTTGAAGAATATTTTTTTTTTATTTACTTAAAATGATTCATTTTCCAATTTTTTTGTAGAGGATTTTTTTTGCAAGTACTTAGATGCTGTCGTCGGTGACGATCGAAAATAAGGATAATGATAAAAATGGGCACTGTACATTTTTTTTAAGAATACAGTACTTTATAACTATTTGTGTAACATTAGGCACCTGTCCCATCACCGGCGATTAACGAGAAGCGAGTAGAGCTAGCAACTAAAAACGAGTGGACGAGCAACGAGTGGCGAGTGTGCGACGTCGACAAGCGATTACTCGCTGCTCAGCGAGTATTTATTTATTTATTTAATAAATATTATGCACAAGTAAAAAAAAACTGTACAAAGGCGGACTTAATGCCTGAGGTATTTTTTACCCATCAACCTTAGGGTGATGCAGAGACAAACCATGGTAGGTGCAATATGGGGATAGATAACTCGAAAAACAAAAATATATACTAATACATAGATACATACATACTTATAAACATAATAAAAAGTGTCAGGAGAAATAACGATTGGTTTTGGAGAATATAAAGCAGTGCTTGAATGATTCTGCCAATTTCTTATGAATATATTCCCGTGCCTTCACTTTAAACGTTAACCGACTGGTTGCCATACTTGCCATCCAGCATGTCGATCCAGCTGTACAAATCTCACCGTGAATTCTTGCGTGGAGTGATCTGTCAGTGTCATTCCACTGATGCTAGGGATTGACCAAGGATTACATTTACAATCATAATCGAGATTTTAATAATATTTTTATGCTAATTCTATTGATAATTTTATATTATTTCAAAGCTTATATTTATGTGTCTTAACATTACTATTTATGGGGTTTTTAAATAAAGTAGCAAAACAGAAATTTAGTCAAACCCAATTGAATGTAAAAAAAACAAAATTGACTTTCTGTTCAAAATCTCGATTATGATTTTAAATATAATCCTTGGTCCATCTCTAGCATCAGGTGGGATGACACTGACAGTTCACTCCACGCTCACTTCATCTAAGTTTTCTTGGTGAGATGGTTACAGAATAGCACTGCTGATGTTTTGAGTGTTCTGTCCGCCAAGCGATCGTAGCTGAGCGAGTACTCTCTTTGATAGTTCCTGTCGCTGCTACAAACGAGTACTTGTCGGCGCGGGCGGTGAGAGCAGTAAGCGATCAACTATGTATTAATATAATTAATTATGCAATGGTCATCATTTCAGCCGAATGACGTCCACTACTGGATGCTCCCCCAAGCGTGGTTTTTGCCATAAACGCCACGCTTGACAGGCGGGTTGGCGATCGCAGTATGGTGTTAAAATGCATAGAGAACGCTGCTGCCCATTCTCTATAGTAAACTAAGTGCCTTTTTACGACACCACGAGAAGTTAAAGAATGATGAAAAACGGCACAATGTCCTGCTATTAGATGACACGTGGAAGTAGGACGGCATGCCGTTATTATCGCGAGCGAAAAAGAGACAAGACGAAGAAAATATGGCTAATTAGCCAAGTTTTGATGTGCCACTTGCGGAGCGTGTATAACCTATCTATCTCTTGTTACTTATAATATCATTAAATATAATTATGTATCTCTTCTACTTATACGGGACCTACAATATTTTGTACATTATTTTCTTGAGCGAGAAAATCGATGTATCCTAGTCGCTTCCTCGTATGGTGAGACAAGTGCCTTATTGTTCATATGAATTATTATATTCGTATGAAATGCTTTCCCACAGGTCTGTTACACGAATATGAACATTATATATTTCAGATAAGGTTCACATTAGTATGAAACGCTTACTTAGCAAAGTAAACTCAAAGTTTGGTCTTTGAATCTTGCCCTGAATCTTGCTGTGGGTAGTATATGTCTAGAATTTTGAACTGGATAACTGTCCAGTCGCCACTTGCTCACACAAAGACAGACACAATTTAATCCCACCAAAAACATTTCATGTAAAATGTTGCCAAGACGACCACATAAGGTTTGCTCTGTGAAAAAGATATCAGATCTCATGTAGAGCCAAGCTTCTGAATCTACACGGCCTAACTCTACCGATCCTAACTTCACAAATTCTCCACAGTAAAAATGTATGGCTTCGCCGTTTCGCTACCGTCGTGGAGGTGATGCGAATATTTAGTTTCTGAAGTAAGTAACGAAACAGCCAAGCCATACCGAAATACAGGCTTTTGCCTAGTTCGGCTACAGATGTCTAATTCATTTGTAACAGGAAACTAGTATAGCTTATATACTCGTACATGTTTATCATTGTAAACAATTATTGAAATAAACTTTTATTATTATTATTTATTATTATAAATTTTTACTGATATGTAGAATTTGTGAAGTTAGGGTCGGTAGAATTAGGCCGTGTAGATTCCTGAAAGCTTGGCTCTACATGAGATCATATCTTTTTCACAGTGCAAACCTTATGTGGTCGTCTTGGCAACATTTTACATGAAATGTTTTTGGTGGGATTTCAGTTCTTTTTGTAAGTTGCCTGAGACCTACCATGAGACTCATAATATTTACAGTCGATTTGCTCACCTCGTCGTCAAAGGGCGTAAATAACTGAGACCTACCATGAGACTCTTGATTAAGGCGGAGGTTCTTGTAAGTACTTATTATAATAGGTTTTTTAGTTACTGTCTACAGTCCCGTGTAAACTTTCATGCCCTAACTCATAATTATTTGATCAACACGTAGATAACATCATTAATAAAGCATCAAAATCACTAGGGTTGATTTTGAGGGTCTCGTCTGAGTTCAGGAGCATCAAAACCATTAAAATTCTCTACTGTACTTTTGTTCGCAGTCATCTCGAGTATGCCTGTCAAGTCTGGAATACCAATTACAACGTATACATCAATCGATTGGAAGGCATACAAAGAAAGTTTTTGAGGTATATTAAATTTTGGTCTAAAACTTATTCTCCCACTTATCTCCTACGCTTTAAAACAGGGGTGCACAGACTTATTGAGACCATGGGCCACTTGGGCATATGATGAACTAATGGCGGGCCACCAGCACAAATTAAAAACATAACAATAGCCAAAAATTTAATTTACAATGCAGTGCAGTGCCACGTTTCAAACTAGTATATTATACTAGTTTGAAGTTTGAAGCGTGGCACTGCATAGTGCTTACAATCCTTTTAACATTTGGCTCGAATTTACTTATAACTACACGTAAAATTGCTTCCAAACTTTCATTTGCAAGGCGGTTTCGATTTTTTGTTTTATTATTATTCAATACCGAAAAAGTTTCTGAGTACACATAATGCACTGCACAGCGAGCGCACTTAGTGCGATTCAATTTTATATTATATTTTGTAAACCTCAGCAATATTATTCCTTTAAATGTACGAGGGAATTTTTGCTGGCGGGCCACTGGCATATTGCTGGGGGGCCGCATGTGGCCCACGGGCCGCGGTCTGTGCATCCCTGCTTTAAAAGATTTCATCTACTTCCTCTATCTGAACGTAGAAGAATTGCAGACTTGGCGTTTTTGTTTAGAATTGCTAATGGTTCGACCGAGCTTCCCGAATTGCTGAACAAAATCATACTGCGGGTTCCCTCTGCTTTTTTGCGCAATCCTTATCTGTTGCTCCTGTGGTAAGAACGAATTACAGACGAAATTCATACTTCATCAGACCGAGTCATACGTATAATGCGGTCTGTCGGGACGTTGACATCGATGTTTTTAATACAGGCATTTCAAAATTAAAAAGGGCTCTTTGTGATTTCTTTTTTGATCACGTTAAATAATTTTTACGCTGTTTCAAACACATTTTTACTAATATTTACCTTTAAATACCTACTGTTTTTACTCAAAACACTGTCTACCTAGTTAGATTTCGGGAGCGCAAATGAAACGGAGTTTGTGGGGAAGTAAGAGTTTATTACGACCCGAGCTTTACAGAAGTTCATGTAAGACTAACTTAGCCTATCTTTATTCTAATACATCGCAAAACTTTCTCATAGACCGGTGGTCGGCCCACCCGCGGTCGCGCCACACATCCTGTCACGTACGCCTAATCACAAAAGGTGCCAGGTCAGCGTCTAGACTCTACCACATACCACAGCGTTAGGCTGGGAACATAACTCCTCCCTCCTTAAATCAAAGTTATCGGAAAAACAGGGGTTTTCCGAGAGCTTTGTATAATTACAAATTAGAAACTACAATTATTACTTATGACAAAAAAAATGATCAAACTATTCCTATAATAAAGTCACAAATTGAAAATTGTAAAGTCAATCAAACTAATAGTACTCGTATAGGTCTTCGATTAACTTGACCGTCCTCAGGTTGTGGGGGATTATCCTCAATAACTCTATCCCGCTTCTTACAGAATTTTCTTACAACATCTAAATACTTATATATAATTACAGCTACTGACAATAAAATGACTACCGCGTATAAGACATAAAGGGCGACACTAACACTTTCACTTGTGGTTTCACTTTTCACTGTATTTGCACTATTCTTCAGAATATTATTCAGTTGGCGTATGTCATCCAAATTTACTCCCTTCAGATTTATAGGTTCGATCCTTGCTGCGTCACGAGTTAGATCTATCAAGTCAGGTAAGTTCAATAAGGGAACAGGCATATAATCCGTTTGTAGTGAGTAAGAGCGCCGTCTATGTATTTGAATATTATCTATAGAGACATCACATTGGCCTCGTACCGTTAGCAGATATGTTCCTCGTATGCGTTCTCTTGTTTCATCATTATTACAAGTCTGTGATATGACTTGGTTGTGTTTTGAATACACTATCCAACTATTGGGACCAATTCTTTGAAGTTTCAGGGACTCAGATAGTATCTTACGTGGGAAACAGCGCGACAGATTGTCGTGGTATTTCATTAGTTGCTCAATGCAAGTTTCTTCCGCATATTGAATTAGTTTATCTTCAGAGCAGAGGTATTCTTTAGCGGTTATCTCTTGACACGGTTGATCAGTTGGTCGATACCTTGACCCTTCTACTAGTAGGTAGGGAAATTCAGGAATAACAGCAAAGGTAAGATTTGAGGAATCATCTGAGATAGGAATGGAATACAGTTTATAGTAACTATAAGTTGTATTATAAATAAGTGGAACTTCGATTACAAAAGTTAATTCTTCATTCTTAATGTAAGCTTTTACAGATAAGGATTCTTCTATGTTTATTAAATTTCGTTCATTTACAGGGTACATTAGATTATCATATTGGCTTATATATTTTAACACTTTCAACAGTTCGCTAGGATTCATTACGGCCTTATGTAATACTGATAATTTACTGAATGCAATGGCCGTTTCAAGTTCGCTGAGTTTTATATAAAGTGTTCTAAAGTTTACAATAAATTGGTTTAGTAATCCGAAGACATAGGTCATATAAATTGAGTGATTATCTTTCTTAGTGAGATCGGTTACAAGACCCTCAAGTAATTTAATGCGTGCGTCTATTATTTTTTGTATTTTCATTGATTACTTCGGTAGAATTCAGAAAATGATCCAACATTTTAGATATCATTGTAAATTTGTTAGAAATTGCTTGTTCCTCGGTCTGAATACTACTGATTATATTGTCATATCTGACTGCATCTTCATGGTCAAGATTACCCGTTATAATTTTGATGATAGAGCCAAGAGGGTTTATAATACCACGTTTGAATCTTTTAGATGGAATTAATTGCTGTAATTTTTCTAGAGTCTCATTTTTTATGTACTCCACCTGTATCTTAAGGCTCCCGAACTCATCCGCATACGATTTACTTGGGCGTAACATTTGGCTAAATTCGGAATATTTTTTAATATTAAAGGAAAGATCTGTACCAATGCATTGGAGGTCGATTGTTTTAACAATAGACCATTTATCATATTGCATAAATGCTTGACCTAGTTTCACCGGAAGAATCCCAGGGTTTTGATTAATCTTTACCACTTGAAGGGCCTGGCTTGGAAGACTCCAACTGGTCGTTGTCCATATCACCAGGATCCAACACCACCTGTGGAGGACGTTTTACATTTTTTACCGGAACTTTAGTATCTCTATTTTTTACTTTTATTGGTACGATGTTACGTTCTATCTGACCTGTAACCATGGCCTTTTGAAATCTAGGTTTATCTTTAGCTTGCCTTCTATTTACGGCTTTAGTGAAAATCGGTTGGCCTATTTCTAAGGCTGGTCTGGATTCGCCTCCCCGCTTGGTTATAATTCTTTCCTTATGACTTTTTACCTTTTCAGAAAGATATTTATAAATTGCCCGTGTTCTTTTCTTATGATCCCTGATTAGTTGCTGATTGTATGCTTTATCGAATTCAGAGTTAAAAATAGAGTTTAATTCCGTATGACCAAACGCAGCTTCGAACGGTGTTAAATCAGTAGTACTGTGGATAGTGTTATTGTAAGCCATAACGGCGTAAGTCATCACTGATGCTGCGTCTGTAAATTTCTTTTCATAGTTCGCTAATCGATATATTTCTATAATTGTAGAGTGAAAACGTTCTATGAGCCCCATAGAATTGGGATTATTAGGTGTACCTATGTGTAGTTTAATTTTGTGCAAGTCCGTCAGTTCTTTTAATAATTCATTATTAAATTCGGTTCCCGGATCCGAACTTATTTTCTGTGGTATACCGTAAAAAGAAAAGTATTTCATTAATGCTCTGACCACTTCGGGTGTGGAGCGAGATGTAATTTCTATCGCTTGTCCTAATTTACTAAAGGCATCGATTAAAGTTAAATAGTATTTTGATTCTATACTGAACAGATCTATAAATATTTCCTGAAAGGGGGCGTTCTGGGTTTGTGTGAGCTGCAGTACAGGTTTAATTGGTTTTCTGTCGTACTTAGAGGTTTTACAACGATCACATGAGTTAATAATGGCGGAAACGGTTTCAGATAAATGTGGCCAATGATAATTACGACGGATTCTTTTAACAGTTTCTGTAATGCCGCGATGACAGGTCTTGCCTTCATGTAACTTAATCACAATGGCTTTCTGTTCCTGTTCATCTTCGACGTAAATAACGCGCTCGGTACATTCATAAAAATTAACCGTATCTTTCTTAAATAATGAAATTATAATATTACTAAAGTCTTTTCTGTGTTCCGGATTCTCAAAATAAATGAAATACTTAATTTTGGGTTTTATATATTCTTTTAAAAATGTTTTGATATGATCTTGATTATGAAGAGGCAAAAATACTTCCAACACCTTTTGTTTGTCCCTAGACAAGTCTTTTACGTGGAGCTCATTACGAAACCAGCTAAAAACTAGTATTTGATTAGGTTTGGTGTCTATTGCTTCTTTCAATATCGGTATTCCATGGGATTCGAGATCTTCGGCTGAATGAACTGTTTGTATACTAGAAGGTTCAGAGGGTATAGGATAATTATTAGGTGATTGTTCCAAGTCTGTACGAGTATCGAAATCTAAATCTATGGTCATTGGGCTAGCTGTCGCGGTTCTTTCAGAGTCGGAAACAGAAATAGTCCTTGAGTCATCAGAATTTAGTGTGGCCACGTCTTCTAAATAATTTTGAAGTCTACTTTCTTTTTCGTCTATATTAACAATCATTGAAATGTCGTCGGAAACGTTGGCTTCTCCCAGTGCTTTAAGTTGAATTCGAGATAGCGCGTCTGCAGTTACATTCTGTTTACCATTTTTATATATGACATTAAAGTCATATTCTTGCAACCGCAAGCGCCAACGCGTTAGCTTGTTATTGGGTTCCTTGAGTTGATACAGCCAGACTAACGGTCTATGGTCAGTGTAAATATCAAATTTATGTCCGTATAAATAAGGTCTAAAGTGTTTTGTGGCCCACATGATTGCCAATAATTCGCGTTCAATAGTACTGTACCTTTTTTCCGTATCTGTCAAGGTCCGACTGGCATATGCTATTGGTTTGTCACTACCTACAGGGCCCTGTGACAAAACCGCGCCAATTGCAACTTCAGAGGCGTCTGTCGTTAATAAAAATGGTTTATTCATGTCCGGGTATTGCAATATCGGTGCGTTTATCAGAAGTTCCTTACATTTTTCAAAAGCTTCGGTATAATTTTGGTCTATGACTACCTTTTTACCCTTTTTCAAACAGGCTGTCAATGGCTGTGTGATTTTGGAGAAATCTTTAATAAACCGTCTGTAATAACCCACAAAGCCTAAGAATCGCTTGATTTCAGTCTGTGTCCGTGGTAAAGGATATTTAAGAACTGCTTGTATTTTGTCGTTGTTTGGTCGTAGTCCGTTTTTAGTTAACGTGTGTCCTAAGTACTGCACTTCCTTACGTAAAAATTCGGACTTGTCTAACTGAACCTTCAAGTTAGTTTGACGAAGTCTATCAAAGACGGAACGTAATTTTTGAACATGCTCTACTATGCCATTTGAATATATTAGTATATCATCTAAATAAACCAGGCAATGTATACCCTGTAGGCCTCTCAAGACATTATCGAGAGTCCTCTGAAAGGTTGCCGGAGCTGTTTTAAGACCAAATGGCATACGGAGGAATTCATAATGTCCATTTTGTGTAGAAAAGGCTGTTTTTTCACTGTCAGAAACTTCAATTTGGTGATATCCGGACGCTAAATCTAATGTGGTGAAGTAGTTGCTTTTGCCAAGTTTGTCAAATAAGTCGTATATATTAGGAAGTGGGTACTTGTCATCGATCGTTATGTCGTTGAGTCTGCGGTAATCTATTACCATTCTATATTTCACCTGACCGGAGGCATCTGCCTTTTTTGGTACCAAATGGACAGGTGCACTCCAGGGTGAATGTGATTCTTGGATTACATTGTCGTTGAGAAGTTTTTCGACCTGTCGTTTGATTTCTTCAGCCTGTGCTGGAGCTTGCCTATAAGGTTTAATATAGATTGGATCCTCATTAATAGTCCGAATATGATGCTTTACCTGGTTTGTAAAAGTCAAAGGCAAGTCTTCGCAGTAAAATATGTCCTTATACTCGAAACATAATTTACTAATCATTTCATTTTCTTCTTGGTTGAGATGATGAAGTCTCAATTTCTGTAGGTTGACTGTCAGTAACGAGTCAATGTCAATGTCAGTTAACCCAGTTGTGTTATTTACTATACACTCTTCAGAGAAGTTGGTAACTTTGAAAGGAGCGGTTATAGTTAGCCTTACTTCAAGGTCAGTAGCATTCTGAATTATAGTGGAGGCAAGGTAATTTTCACACTTTACAATTGCAGTTGGCATTCTAACATTTTCGTGAAATTGCGTGTAATCTAATATGGCATAGCCATCTTTCTTATTCACGGGTAGCCTCACTTTATGTTCTGTACGAGGTTCAAGTTTAAGTTCATGGTCAATGTTATAAATTATAGGAATATTAATATCGTTTATCTTTAAAATTCTATTCTTAAAACATATACTAGCATTAAGTTGAGACATAAGATCCATTCCAATCAATCCATCATATCTATAATCCACATCATAAATATAAAACTTATGATAACCATTTACTTTAAAAATTGAAAAAAGGGGAATATTAGCTACTTCATTATGTTCGCTCGTAGCATGTGTACTGGTAACTGTAAATGGTTCGTAGAATTTTGACTGTGGGAAATATTCACTAACTTTTCCAGGGCTTATGAAAGATCTAGTGCTTCCTGTATCCAACATAAATTTACCGTTTATGTCGGGAATGGTTATATAAGGATGTTTAAGATTAGCGTCAAACTTAAGTTCTATCATTTCGGGTGAACACGAATCAAATTTATTTGAAAATTTGGGACATCTTTTGCGACATCTTTAGAGTCTACTTTATTTTCAGCTGAATGCGAATTATCAGCCTTTTCAATAGCTTTGGGAATTTCCGTATTTGGGTTCTGATCCACGCAATCATTGTTAATGTACATATTTGTATAGTCATAGTCACAGTATCCTAGATCACATATACCATAATCATTGTAATTGGGGTCATAATAGTACTGTTCATTACTGGTATAAAGCTCGTTAATAGGAAAACCTTGTGGTTGCTTAACAGGTGCTGGAGCAGTTCTCATTGTTACGTCACGATCACCCAATAAATTGTTAGGGGGGCGGTGGCTCGAAGGTTGTGGAGCTCTATAGCCGAATTGTCCTACTTGAGGTCTATAACCGATTTGTGCTGCTTGGGGTCCATAACCGAATTGTACCGCTTGGGGTCCATAACCGAATTGTGCTGGTTGGGGTCCATAACCGTATTGTGCTGCTTGAAGTCTATTACCGAATTGTTGAGGTTGTTTATTCCCAAGCTGCGGTAAATGCGGTCGAAACCCTATTTGTTGATTGATATTCGGACGTACAAAAACTTGGTTAGGTATACCGAATTTAAATTGAGTTTGATTTGCAGACGGCCTGTGGTAATTATATTGCAATGGAGGTGCTGTAAAGGTAGGTTTCGGATTGTTTGAACTTGAATTAACGCCTTTTTCAGATGATGGCAATAACTGATGACCTTGTGGCCGATGTTGTAACATTTTGCTGCGTAAATTATATTGTTCCTGGAAATTAACCTCTTCAAGGACAAATTGTAAGGCTTCTTCCAATGTACTAGGATTTTTCAATCGAACAATCCGCACCATATGTTCCGGTAAATTGTACATAAAAACGTTAAGCGAAGTGTTATTATAAATTACTTTCTTAGCTTCTCTTAACGTAGCGGAACCGTTCTGATTAACCTTAGATATTAAAATAGCACGAATATCTTGTATACGGCTGCAAAATTCTAAATATGACTCATTTGATTTAATTTTTAGGGTTTCGAGCTCAATTGCCACGCATTCCTCACTTCTGGGATCGCCAAAATGTTGGATCATTAAAGATTTAAATTCAGAATAAGTTTCAAGGTCACCCCTTTCACTTAAAAGAGCCGCTGCTTTACCCTTTAATTTACTTGTAATATTCTGCATTAAAAATTCGTTTCGCTCTGAAGTCCCTTGATATTTTCCGATAACATATTCGCACTTTCGTAAAAATAAACTAAGTATATTAGTTTCACCATTAAATTCGGGAATTAATTTTAAAACATCTTGAGGTATCAAAGAATCTGACAATTGCATCAGAAGCGGAGTTTCAGAGCGAACCGAAGGGGTCGCCCCCGCCGCCGTCGCTGCAGATAAAGGAATTTGACCTTGATTCATTTTAGACAAAATTTAAATTAACAATGTAATTTAAATTGTAAAATTAAAAGATAAACCTCAATTTATATGTTAAATTACACCGTAGAATTAATAAAAATAGGCAGAAACATTAATGTTACTTTACTCTTAAAAAAAAACTAAATTAAACTAATTCTAATTACATCTATCACAATAATAGTGTCGGGAATGAGGAAGGATGTAGAAGGTTACTCACATGCCAACCGCTTGATATATTATCACCATCTCTGCTAACCCACGTAATTTGCGCGTTATCTAAACTTATTTATTTGGTTCGAAGATTGCCCAATATAGATCGCCTCACTGATTTTAAGCACGACGACTATACGTCTATAATCAGTAACCACTCGCGAAACACAGTCCACGCGTTCTCATGTATTTCACAGATTTTCGCACTTGACTTTTCGCGGAGGAAAACTGTTTGCGGCAATCCTACCGGCTGCGCCAGTTAGATTTCGGGAGCGCAAATGAAACGGAGTTTGTGGGGAAGTAAGAGTTTATTACGACCCGAGCTTTACAGAAGTTCATGTAAGACTAACTTAGCCTATCTTTATTCTAATACATCGCAAAACTTTCTCATAGACCGGTGGTCGGCCCACCCGCGGTCGCGCCACACATCCTGTCACGTACGCCTAATCACAAAAGGTGCCAGGTCAGCGTCTAGACTCTACCACATACCACAGCGTTAGGCTGGGAACATAACTACCTTCTCAAATATTATTTGTTTATATGCTCTCTTCTATCTGTGAAAACTTTTAATTGGCCTTATTTTAATTACTCTCATTCGTGCAAAAGTGTTTGTAAAATTAAATAAATAAAATTGGTGAAAGTCTCATTCAAACTTCCAGCCCCCCCCCCCCCCAATTTTAGGGGTTGGGGGCGAAAGTTATAAGTTTATCTGGGGGCACGGTAGTGTTTTTTTGTATACTGAACTTTGTTTACATACCAAATTTCGGCTTTCTAGCACTTCAGGAAGTACCCTAACATTTTGAAGTCTCATACAAACTTCCACCCCCCATTTTAGGGGATGGGGGGGTGAAAGTTATAACTTTATGCTTTTTTTTGTTGGTTGTATACTAAACTTAAATTACATACCAAATTTCAGCTTTCTAGCACTTCAGGAAGTAGCCAAACATTTTGATGATCATCAGTGTGTCAGTGACGAAATCGGTGTATTTTAGATATCAATAAAATCTAAAGTATTAGAGCTATTCAATTGAGACTTTGTATGTTTAATAAGTCTATAATTGACATCACATCCTGAGAATATGAACTATCTGGTACATCGGAAACCAACTCTATGAGGGTTCAAAAAAACGACGAAACACTTCGAGAAAAGGTAGGTAGTGCCCTTGCGCTTCACTTGGCTCGTCTTGGCGGGGGCACTACCGTGACCCCAGATCATTATTACCTATTATGGATAGGTATTTTCACAACAAAAGAAGAAGAAAAGGGATAACCTATGTTTAAACGACCAAGTGCGTATTGAACCACGCACAATGAAGGGTTCCGTAGTTGGGATGAATTTACTCCAAGAACAAACTTAACTTGTAGGTTAAATCATGTTCTGCCATACATACCAACTGCAAATGTAAGTTTGCATGCACAATATTGTGAGATTTGCCATGATATTTTAAGGCTCTTTATAGTTTTTCCTGTAATTTATAAAATATACAGAACAATTTTCTCTATTTTAAAAATTACGGCTCAGTAGTTTTGGAGTTATGGGGGGGAATGGTGAATTTTCATATAATTATGTTAAATAACGTTAAAACCATTTATTTTAAAATTATAAAAATATAATTGAGATCCTTACAGGAAGCCCTTTCATTTAATACGTCACACGGTACAGTTGAAAAACTTTTTATTTTTTTTTTTTTATTAGCCTCCCAAAAGTGATATCACCCCATATTCAAAATTTATTTATTTACGTTACACGTTGGTGTTTCGGTCCATTAGATGCGGAGCATATTGCCTGTGAAAGACGAACAGACAGACAGACAGACACACGAGTGATCCTATAAGTGTTCCGTTTTTTTATGTCAAAACAAAACACATAAAAACGTGATGTATTGTATACCGTTTAAAAGTTTAATGAATCCCCAACTATACCTAAAAGCGATTATATTTTATACGTTCTATTTGAACTAAAAACTTTTCTATTATGGTTCGAGCAGCCATTCTGTTATGAAAATATTCAATCTTTAAGTAGAAATAATGTGAAAAATCTTTTTTTTTGTCAGTATTCAACGTGAGTTTGAATACACTTGAGGACAAGATAAATATACCCATCTCTATAATATATTTATTTATTTATAGGAAACAGTTCCGTGACTGACTGACTGATAGCTGAAGGTAAAAAATATTAAAATGTGGAAGATTTATGTTTCTTAGAGTCTTAGCAGTGCAGTGAAAGGATCGACTTAAATTCTAAGGTTTGATGTGTACTATCGCGAGTATGCAAATCGGACCACTTTTAAAACAAAATCCTATGCTCGATGACCATGTATGTTTACCGCCATGTTTGCGTCGACCAAAAAAAAAAATCTCAAGCTCTGTTACAATGATCACACATGTTCGACCACCCTCTTTTTCCACCTTCTCTTCCACCTGTTTTTTTTAGTCCTTTTAAAAAAAAAGTCAAATGTCAAATTGTTTATTTCAAATAGAGGCACATATGAGGCACTTTTGAACGTCAAAATTTTCATAAAAATAGAAATGATTCTAGTTGCCCCTTCCAAAAAGTAGTTTCGTATGGAGAAGAATGGGCAAGAAACGTTTCATTTACAAAAACAGCAAAAATTTGATGCGGCGATGCTAATGGTTGATGAGCGTATGTAAGCGTTACTATAGCGGCCGAGCGCTGCAATCAGTAATAATCCATAAGGTGGCGGTGGTTCGATTTGCATGCCCACGATACTACACAGTCGCTAAAATCGGTTTTAAAACAACATTCAACAAAAACAGAAACAAAATACAATTTAAAACATTGTCGTACATCGTGTAGGTACCAATTATTCTGACTTGCAGTGCACGTATGTACAATACATGTCAGGGCCAGATTTCCACCACTGCACTGGTACTGTTGCACCGTGTTTTGTTTTGCAGTTTTATTTTATTACCCACTTCAAGTTGTTTATTAAAGCTTTTGCATTTTTCTTTTTTTTTATAAAATCTGTTCTCGATATGTTTCATAATGTTTTTAGAGTATGCTATTGATTTTGCTGTTATAATTTATTTTGAAATATTTATTTAGAGGATACATACATACATAAATTCACGCCTTCTTCCCATGGGGGTAGGCAGAAACTATAGAACGCCACCTGCTACGCTCCTTACATACCGTAAAACCTGGCAACTTTGCCCTATAATTCAGTTTTTTTTTGCATTAGTTAAGTTATTTTCGAATGCGTTAGTTAATGTCATTTTGTGTTTGTACCACACAATACTATATGTTCATTACTCGATATTTATTACTAGAAATATCCAGAAATATGTATGCATGTTAGTAAAAAAAACAATTTTATGTGTTGGGCAAAAAGTCATATGCTTCTGGCAACTTTGCCAACTTTGAAACCGTATCATTATTTCAAAAATGCCAGAATATAAATACAAGGCAATGCAGAATTGTATCAAATTATGAGATGAATAAACATATTCCTTGTCCTTCAAAATTGACTGGGGAAAGTCAAAACGCCATCTAGAACATTTTTCTTAAAATAATGATCAATATCCAGGACTGTCACCATTGAAATAATTTTTATATTTAATGAAAAGCTTTATAATGTCAAATATTTTTAATGACTTTAATAAATTGTAGATACAAAAGAAAAGTTCTACGCTATAATGCTAGCTGTAAGACAGATCTTTAACTTGAAAAAAACTGCAATGATTTTGTCATTTACTATCAATTCGGACATGGGCTATTGTGCATTAATTCGTTGAAAATTATAAAATAATAACATACAACGAACGTGCAACAACATTATAGTAAGTATATTTTAAATTTTAATCATAAAGTAAAATAATACAAAACAATACCTAAACCTATCTTAAGGAACAATTGAGATCAAAAAACTTAAACATAGGTGAATTGTGTGTGTGACTCTAATCAAATTCGCTTCTTAGAGCCCGGGTATAAACCAAGGCCTTGAGTGGATGATATTGAACTGAAGATCATGTTAACTATAATTTTTTTTTGTTAGTATAGATACATAGATTACATTACTATTCCCAATCAAAAATAGTTACAAACACTATTTGCAAGGAGTCAGTAGATTTAATTTTGCAATTTGTGTCATGAGCGCAACATAATTAAATTATAATAAATTAAAAAGCTACAGGTGACAACCCTACGGGAAAAGAAACGGTGGGCAATGTCGCCAACCATGGACCAAAACATGCATTTAACTTTGCCCATCAACTTATCTTACAATTTATGAGAGGTTTTGCATGAAATTTTAAGTCTACTTATATTATTCATTTCAAACCTATTAACGGTGACAAAAAAATTACTTACCTGGTGTAACTGCAACTACCACTTCTTGGTAAAGTTTTTGGACCGGTTTTTGCCCGCCAAAAACAGTACCAACTTCAACAAGTTCTGACAGGCAACTAAAGTAACATAGGTGACATTACGTCACTAACTATTGACAATTTCGCTATGGATCGAGTGTAAAAAAAAATACACAACTGGGCAAAGTCGAACCTCAAGGGCAAAGTTGCCAGGTTTTACGGTACTCCTTTTGCTTCGCCTACGTTCATACATCTGGTCATACACGCACGCCGGTTGCGAGAACTACGCACCTGACCTTTCTGAAGAACCATCACCAATTTGGTCACTATAGTATGTGCTCATAGAGCGTCCCCTCCCGGCGTTTCCACTCACCTCTGCTTTAGGGTGCCCACCCACGAGCGATTTTTTGTAGCTCACGTCGATCTTTGACGCTGGCTATCGAGGGGTGTGCAGTGTGCACGTCATGGATTTACAGAAGAACGATGTTTAGCGATAAAATATATTTATTTCTTTGAAGAATACTGTTCAACCGAAATCAATAGTTCAAATAGGTAAGTACTAACGCTTAAATTATTATAACAAGAAGCATTTAATATTATATTACGTACCTACTAAGGTACGTAATTTAAACTATTTCATAAACTCATCTTAGTATCTGCCTAGGTATGTATTTACCTCTCTATCACTTTCGCACCTAAACCGCATAGGTACCTACTTACAAAAACTTATTACGTAAGTAGGTACTTATTTATGTAGATGAAAAGATATATTCGAAAGTTTTCAAATTGTATCATATGACCTTTTGTTAGGCCCGGTTTCCTCCAAAGCGGAGAAGAGCGGAGAGGAGAGATGTTTTGTAAACGACCAATAAGATATCTTTATTTCCACATCTCTCCGCATAGTGCCACTATCTTATTGGTCGTTTACAAAACATCTCCTCTCCTCTCCGCTCTACACCGCTTCGGTGGAAACCGGGCCATAGTCGCCTTTCACTCATCCTCTCAACATGACCAAACCATCTCAGCATACTCTTTCCAATTTTTGTTACTTACTACATCTTCTTTTAAACTGCACCGTTGCCTTATCACCTCATTTTTCAGCCTATCATTCATAGTCACGCCAGACATGCTTCGCAAGGAACGCATTTCCACAGCATTTATTCTACTTTCATGCTTCTTTTGCCACACCCAACATTCACTTCCATTGTACATCCACCCATAGCAAACGTCACGTAAGGTCGCAATACTGGCAAGGGTGTGACAGTACATGAAAATATATGATAAGTTAAAGGAGCCAAAGACCTACAAGCTTAACGATCCCTACGACTCTCAGCCCTACAAGCCCTACAGCCTAACCTATCGTAAAGTTGTTAAAAAGTAATAGGCCCATTTTGACATTTCCGCTATTGACCATCGTGATGTAACTAGTGAAGTAACCATACGACTTAGTACCTAGTCGATACTCACGATAAATCGATTCAAGTTAAATGTCAAAACGGGCCTATTCTTTTTTGACAAGTATTAATAGTATGTAATAAATAAAAATATAAATAAGTTCAGGATGTCTGCACCATGCGACCGGTTACAGACGGATAGTAGACAAGATTTCCAGGTTTGGGAAGGGTACACTCACTGCCAGTCGCGCAGACTCACGAGACTGATCAGATATGGCTAAAGGTGTCTTGGCCACAGTGAGGGGTAATGAGACAAGACTATAAAATTAAAATCTGATTTATTTACAATATGATACAGCTTATATCCTACTTATTCTTAACACACACTATTATATAAGATCTTTGTGTCCTATGCGTGTTCGGTGATTAACACACGGCAGCGCGCACCGCCGCGGTAGGCGGTGAAGCGGATCTCAATGTCGCATTGGCCTCTAATAAATCCGTTGATGCCTAACACACGTTACACCGTCCGACCGCGTGGTCGAGCGGTGCTCTCACCAGATGAAACCGCGGCGGTGCGCGGTGCCGTGTGTGAATCGCCTAAGATGCTACCAAATCAATATTTTTAACTGGGCAATGCGTCAGCCTTGCCGAGTGCTGAGTCAACGTCCAAAGGTAACGTTGTAACGTTGAACATCCATATAATAAGCGTAGGCACCAGCACACCATTGTAAACAGTCAGTCGAGCCTTTTGCGCTTTAATTATTACTATTACTAGCTTTTGCCCGCGGCTTCGCTCGCGTTAATTTAGAATTTTACAATCAATTCGAGTTGTACTCTGCTTGTTGTTTGGCGTTTGGCGGCGAAAAACTCACACACTACCAAAGATTCTATAATAATATAATTCAATCATGATTCGAACGACACGTGGCGCCATCTATAATCATAATAACGTTATTGTTGTTTTCGTCGAGAACAGTACTTTTTTTCCGTCCGTTTCTGTACACCAGACAACGTATATGCAAAATTTCAGGATGATCGGTTTAGTGGTTTAGGCGTGAAAAGGTAACAAACAAACTTACTTTCGCATTTATAATATTAGTTAGGATTAGGATTTTCATCTGATAGTGTTTCAGTTTCAGGCTCGTGGGTAAATGATAACAGCCGCAAGGATCGATAGAAGGTTAAGCGACGCTTACCGCGGTTGGCTCATGGATGGGTGACCGTCTTTACATACCGAGGCCCCTCCGTGCCTCGGAAAGCACGTCCCGGCTGTCATCCGTAGATCTCTGACAATCGTTACGGGTAGTTTAAAGTTCAAAGTCTGATAACCAGTCTTTTTAGGGTTCCGTACCAAAATGGTAAAAAGGAACCCTTATGGTGAGACTAAGTCTGTCTGTCTGTCTGTCACACCTGGATATCTCAAGAACTACTAATGCTATCAACTTGAAATTTAGAATAGTTTTAGATTACGTTTGCCCGTTTGTTTTGCTTTTTAAGATGTGTTTGCTCTCGACCTTAGTCTAGGTCAGAGGTGACAGAGAAAAAGTCGACGATGGAGTGAGCTTACCCAGAAGAAGGCTGTTCACTCTTCCTTTGAAGAGATTAGGGTTGTATGCATTCGGAAACACAGACGCAGGCAGAGAGTTCCACTAGTTTGCTGTGCACATTATAAAAGACATTTGGAAACGCTTAGTGCGAATTGGTGGAATAGTCTTATCAAGTGCTATCGTGTTACCCAGTAACTGAGTTGTGGAGGTCAGATAGGCAGTCGCTCCATGTAAAATACTGGCATTCAGCTGCGTCTGGTTGAAGCCGACCCTAAAATGGTTGTGAAAATTCTAAGCAGATTGATTAATTGATGACAGTTATTCAGTTTCATTTAACCTAATCCTAACTTTATTAATATTATAAATGCGAAAGTAAGTTTGTTTGTTTGTTACTTTTTCACGCCTGAACCACTGAACCGATCATCCCGAAATTTTGCATATACGTTGTCAGGTGTACAGAAACGGACATAGGGTACCTATTCATCCCGAAAAACAACACTGTTCCCGAGGAAAACAACAATAACGTTCTTATGTTATTAGATGGCGCCAAGTGTCTTTCAAATCATGATCGAATTATATTATTTTTATTCCGGTAGTTCCCGTGAGATAATTTCCGACCTCCACGCGGGCGAAGAGGCGGGCAAAAGCTAGTTTATCATAATTCATACAGCTAGCACGCGGGCCCAGTGCGGGTTTGATACATGTCACATGTCTTCGAATTTTTGGTTCTAGGACATGCGGATTTCCTCACGATGTTTTTTTTTTTTGTTTACGTTGCCCCACACTAGGAATTTCTCCTGTATTGTGGTGCGTTTACAAACATAAACAGCCAAACCCGGAACAACTACTTGTAGGTCATACAAATATTTGTTCCGTGCGGGAATCGAACCCGCGACACGCAGCGCAGCAGTCAATCGCTTAACTAACTGCGCCAACCGTTCCTAATGTTTTGAGAGCAGTGGTGATGAAATTATTTACACAAACTAAATAAGCGCCTGCCTGGGTTCAAACCCACGGCCTGTACAACTCGTAAGTCGGGGCCGTTACCACTGCCCTCAGAACTTATTTATTATTTCATCAATCATCATTCATCATTCAGCCGAAAGATGTCCACTGCTGGATATGTCCACACATAGGCGGGGAGGCCTATGTCCAGCAGTGGACAAAGGTTTGCCATAATCACCACGATTGGCAGGCGCGTTGGCGATCGCAGTATAATTTATTATTTATTTATTTTATTATTTATACAATATTAGTTTTAGTATTATATGAAACCCGAAACACGTGTCTAGTGTTTTTATGTAAAGAATCTATGTACAAAATTTCAAAACTATATCATGAAAGATCACAAAGTTATAAGGTTGTTATGTTACCAGGTTGTCCGTACAAAAACATGCTAACGGCGCCCCCGCGCCTCCAGGGGTCGTCTTGCGCTCATTGATAATAACTTGGCAGTAGGTACCTAACCGTAGGGCGATTGTATTGTAAGTAATTAAATGGTGATAACATTTTCCAGTATCTATTTTTGGGACAAAATATAACAGGTGTAAAAATTATTGAAATCAATTCAGTTCCTTATTCTGAACAAACTATAATCTGGTTTCGCATATTAAACTAAAAATAATGTTGTATACACACGATAAAATACAGAGAGATAAGACATAATTATAATTTATCTTCCTACCTTTCCACATATTTTACCCAAAAATGGAGTGATTCACAGAAATCTTTACATATTATACCGATTCTAGGAAGCACAGTCCACTTTTGAAGCGGTGATTAAAGCCATACAAAATGGAACAGGCACTTAAACAGAGTATGTACGAAGCCGCAACGCTTTTAAATTACACAGAAGGATTCAAGACACTGTGAAGTTAGAATTGGTAGAAACGGCATTTTTTTTCAATGGCTAAGTTGTGTTTCACTTGGTATTAATTTAATTTAGTTTAACCATTTAACTCAAGTAACAAGACTCATAGTGTTAGTAACAAAATACTTACTATGTTAGTAAAACATTAACACAGAAACAATTCGTGACATCACTGCTGCAAGGTGACAGGCCCCGCCGATACCTTGCAGCAGTGACTCACATACGCACAATCTAAACTACTTGCTACCATAAACAGGATGCTGTTGGTGCTGCCCCGCACCCTACTAACCAGGGATGCGCACCGCTTCCGCGTCACAGTGTAGAAGCAGTCAACGCGAGCTTCAGCAAACATCCCTGATGCGCTGCAGTATCGAGGCAATCCCATCAGCACCCTGAATGCGTTATTGTATTGAAAGCGAAGGGCGCCGTATGATTTCTGAGTATAATGAGCCCACAGACTACAGGAGTAAAAAGACGTGCAGTAAGCACTAAATATAGTGCGCCTGACCTCCTTAGAGGCACGCCTGAATCTGCGGGCAATCATGTTAGTTCTCACACACAGCGCCCTCCGCTCCCTGTCAATATCCGCATCATCTTTGAGGCCAGTGGTCAATAAATGACCCAGATATTTAAATTGGTCCACCCTCACAAGGGGCATACCGCTTAACTTTAATTAATGCCATCCGCCCTTTCAAAATCAGCCCATTGTAGTGTTCCCACTGCTGGGACACAGGCCTCCTCTCTGTGAGAAGGAGTGGATCGTAATCCACCACGCGGACCCTGTACGAGCTGGTGTGGGTGTCACTGAATGTATGGTTCAAGAACATGCCTGTTTCCTCACCATGTTTTCCTTCACCGTTTTGAGAGCAGTGGTGATGAAATAATTTATACAAAGTAAAGTGCCTGTCTCGGTTCTAACCTACGACCTACAACTCGTAAGTCACGTTCTAATCCCACTGGGCCACCACTGCCCTGACCGGTGAGGCGTTCGGGCTTAAACGGTTAACAACGAATTGTCATCATTGATTTTGATCCCATTTCACCGGATGAAAGCAACGATACGATTAATGTTTCCCGCTGACCGTCATTATAAATACAATCAGGAAAATTAATTGTTTGAAGGCGCAGGAGCGCCATCATCAGAACTCATCTCGCAGGGCGTGGGTATAAGGCGGTGAATAAAATCAAACACTTCACATGAAATCAACTGCTATATTATTGCTTTCCTTCAATAATTGCAATATCACTAGCCCTTGTTCTAACAGACATATTTAATCAATGTTTAGACAGCAGTATGTTTCCTTATTTAATGAAACATAGTAAAGTAGTACCAATTTTCAAATCGGGAAGTAAGAGTGATCCCTCAAATTATAGACCTATATCTGTGCTACCAACATTAAGTAAAATATATGAAAAAATCATGCTAGACCAGATATTGTCGCATTTTAATTCAAATGGGATTTTACATAGTAATCAGTTTGGTTTCACGAAAGGTAGGTCGACGACTGACGCAGGAGTAAAACTCATCAGTCACATTTTGGAATCCTGGGAGAAATCCCAGGATGCCATTGACATTTTCTGTGACCTCTCAAAAGCGTTTGATTGCGTTGACCACAATACACTGATCTGTAAATTACACCACTACGGAATTCGTGGACAAGCTGCTGATCTTGTTCTTTTTTATCTATCAAACAGGCAGCAAAAAGTAAACGTTAACGGTGTGATGTCCTCGGGATCTCTAGTAAGGATGGGCGTGCCTCAAGATTCAATTCTTGGCCCTTTCTTATTTCTAATTTATATAAATGATCTTCCTTACATGATGGCTAACTTATCGGATATAATTCTATTCGCTGATGACACTTCTCTTATATTTAAAATAGATAGAAAAGATACGGATGTGTTACACGTCAACGATAGTCTAGCTGTTCTTTCGAAATGGTTCGCAGCTAATAATCTCTTACTTAATGCGAACAAAACAAAATGTCTTAAGTTCTCATTACCAAATGTACCCCAAGTAGGTCTAAATTTAAAACTTGATGGTAAGAAGCTAGATGCTATTACGGAAACTGTATTTCTAGGAATTACTCTAGATTCCAAATTGCAGTGGGGTGCCCACATTAGAGCTCTTTCAGGTAGATTAAGTTCAGCTGCATATGCAGTAAGAAAAATAAGGCAGTTGACAGATATAGCCACAGCTAGGTAAGCAAAGTACACTAACTTTGCTTACTTCTACAGTATTATGTCTTATGGCGTTCTGCTGTGGGGATCGGCAGCCGACGTAGATTCAATTTTCATTTTACAAAAGAGGGCAATCCGCGCGATCTATGGAATGGGTCCTCGTGAGTCCCTAAGAAACAAATTCAAAGAAATTGATGTACTAACTCTGCCGTCTCTTTATATCTTAGAAAGTATTTTATATGTTCGCAAAAATTTAGGACTTTTCAAAATAAGAAGTGATTTCCATAACATAAATACACGTAGTACACATGAAATTGTGCTACCCAAATTAAGATTAACTAAAACAACTAAAGTAAGTCATTTCTTGTAAATAGTATCCGCTTTTATAACAAGTTGCCACAATCGATTACAGAACTTAGTGATGGAAAATTCAAAACGCACATTAAACGTGCCCTTATCAAAAAAGCATATTATAAGATCAAGGACTACGTTGAAGACAAGGAAGTTTGGCATTCATTCCTTCTGTACATGTGGCAGCCCTGGTACCTCATTAACGGCAAAACTATGTAAGTGTCTATTAACTGTTCCCAAATTACGAAGTTATTTTTTAATTTAATTTTATCTTTTTTTACAAACTTCACTGACATAATGTTTTTCTTATTTGACATTATTATACCTATAATTTAAATTTCAACAAGGTTCTAACTTTTATTATTTTAATCATATTTTATATTGTTTTTTTTTTTGTCAATGTGAGGACGTTGTAGGCTTAATAGACTGTAGATCTGTAGATCATTTTTTATTTTGTTAAGTACCTGGTACTTTTGACGAGCCCACGCTGTCCTCTCATACCTATTAACACTGTAATTTGAAAACATTGTAAAAGCCAATTTTTTTTTTTAAAGAGTGACCGTGGAGTTTCTTGCCGGCTCTTCTCCATAGGAAACGACCAATTGGAACCGTGCACCTAGCTTCTGACGTTTCATAAGTGGCCATGTAAGATTATGTGAAATAAAAATATTTTTGATTTTGATTTTGACTAAAATTAATCTTATAATATTACAACAATAGTCTGTAGTCTTTAAATCTTCACGAACTTATTATAATTCACTTGGATTGGGGCGATGGGAAGCGATTCGTCGCACACGTGGTGCGCTGGCGCCATTCCATCAAAAAAGTGTCTTTTCAAGATGGCTGCCTCGCTACCATGGACACCACGACAGACACTCCGCTAGAGTGGCTTTGACAGTGATCGTAAAGCCACTCGTGACGTTGACATTTTTATTTCAACATCGACGCGCCATCATGTTTATCAATTTCTCACCTTTACGTCAATTTGCCGTGATAAAACCATTTCATACAACTGTCAATGAATGACAGTCGATGGCGGTAAATTTGCTTAATAATTAATTTCCCTGACTTAACCTATTCACATAGTTCGGATTTATCCGACCTTTTGGAACTGAAATTTCAGCTCGAAGTCATGGGGCATCATAATATGGCAAAGTAGGTATTTATCTAGGTAAATTGGTAGCTCTTACAATGTAACTAGATATCCATGTATCTATCACATAATTAACTTATCTGTCATTGCTTCATTTTTAAAATCTCTCTTTAGTTTGAGTTAAACGATTTACCTCTGAGGGATCTGAATCAGTATCGATCCTCTCTAGTCGATGAAATAGATGATTAATAAAAGTTTTAATTTTTTTGTTGAGTCTATGGTTACCCTGTTCTAACAATAGTATTTTTGATTCGATATAATTTAGTGTAGTGGTAAGTTCGTCCAAATCAGTTTTAACATCCAATAACGAGTCTAAAATATCTTCAGAGGGAGTTTGAGGTGCGAGTTGAAGAATTTGTTTTTTAAGCTGTATTACTGTATCTTTTGGTTCCTCTAATCTTATTTTGATTTCATATTCTAGCTCAGCTTTGTTTAAAAGTTCAAAGAAAATAATTCTATCCATGATTAAAAATTAATTTGAAGAGGATAAAAATGTGTGAAAGGAGGTAAATGAGGGATAATGAGGTAAATGAGGGTTAATGAAAACTCAAGAGAGTGAGTGTTAAAGAGGACTCAAGAGTGCTTTTAGTCCCAGCAATAGTATCGGGCTGTTTCCCGAAGCAGAAGTCCTTCTTCCCTGAGAAGACCTCGTAGATGAGCTTAAGAGGGAAGAAGGACTTCTGCTTCGGGAAACAGCCCGATACTATTGCTGGGACTAAAAGCACTCTTGAGTCCTCTTTAACACCACACTCTTTACCTATTGTGGTACCTATAGTAATTTTATTCTAGGTGCATCGTCTTCTTATATAAATTAATTATAATTTTATGTACTTAAACAAAATATTGTAAAACATCTTTCAAAGAGTAACGGTGGAGTTTCTTGCCCATTCTTCTCCATACGAAACTACCTTTTGGCGACTAGAATCAATTCTATTTTTTTGTAAATTTGGAAATTGAATAGTGCCTTTTGGATGCCTATTTGAAATAAATAATTTGACTTTAACTTTGACTTTATAACAGCAATAATATCATAATATTACATGGAGCAATATTACTTATAAAATACTAGCTGCTGCCCGCGGCTTCACCAGCGTGGCTTTTCTAAAATAAAAGTAGCATAATTATGTATCTTTTATAACATCAGCTATCTGTTACGAGTAGTCCTGTTAACGAGTGGTCATTTGTGGTACGAATCCCAACCAACCATCTACAGACCTGCTTGAAGGAGGACTTTTGGCCGAAAGGTATCGTATATCGACGTTTCCGAGGGCGGCTACGCGACACCACGCAGCGATACACGACGCCGACAACGTGTGTTTAGTTATAGTGTAATTTGGTTAAAAATATGTATGTTTAGGTTAAGGTATTTATCTACGGGCCTGCGTAGCCTGAAATAAATGGATTATTATTATTATTGTTCTTTTTATACGTTTACGTATCTCGGCGTTGCGCCGAAGTTATGGGGTAGTACGAGCCGAAGCCAAGTGCTACTTATTATTATTATTAAAATCGGTCCTGCCGTTTCGGAGATTAGCTGAAACTAACAGACAGACAGAAAGGCAAACATACTTTTTTTTGTTATAATTAGGTACTGTAAGTATATAGTTTCATATGCATTTAGTAAAAAGCTGTTATTTTGACATTACAAACAGATACTTCAATTTTATTGAAGTACATATATTTTTATCCATCCTATATAATATTTATAAGTATAATTATGGTATATTATTTATACAATCTGACTTAAAAACCTAAATATAAATTTTGACTATATTTTATCTAGGCACTCCGTATTCTTCGTAGCTTAAAGGCCACTTGAAGAGGTGCATGTCGTTTAGAACTTTAATTGCCCGTAACCGACTATCTCTAGTTTCCTTACCGAACTACAGCCATAATACCTACCTAAAGTTCTACTTAAGTAAGCTACTTGAAAATTTGCCCAATCGAATTTCCTATCCTATGTAGGCTGGTAGCTATGTCTATCTAATCGGCCAAAAGCTGAGGATTTGCAAACAGATTCACGATAAAACCAATCGTAACATAACGCCTGTAATCCCCGAAGAGTTAGGCAGAGGTGTACCTATATACAAGGTTATTTTTAAAACGTCAATAACCTCTTAAGGGGTCATTGTACTCATCATTATGAACAACTTTTACGATGGGACCAAAACTGAAATCGCGAAAAAAAACCAACATTTTAACGAATTATTCGAACATAAATGTAGGGAACAGCTGGTTTCTTTTTTCGCGATTTCAGTTTTGGTCCCATAGTAAAAGTAGTTCATAATGATGAGTACAATGACCCCTTAAGAGGTTATTGAAGTTTTAAAAATAACCCTGTATATAGGTACATTTCTGCCTAACTCTTCGGGGATTACACGTAAAAAAACTGTAAAAAAGCTCGTCTAATGAATGTATAGATTTCTCCGCAAGTTTTCTTGCTCAAAGGACTGGAAGAGGAACGCGCCGTTTTGAACTTAAATTGCCCGTGACTCGATATCCAACTAGTTTTATTATAGGTTTACATCGAGAACTGTGCTTGACAACTCCATCTTGACACTTGAGATACCTACTTGAAAATAGTTTCATGTTATTGAGTCAGATTGGCATCACTACATATTATAAAACAAAGACCCAGACTGCGTCTGTCTGATTTCTGTACCCCAAGTGTAAGTTTGCAAGAGAGTAAACGTAACTATTTCGTTTGCGTTACAATTTGACCGATAGATCATAATGCTAAGAGTAGGTATAAGAGTGAGAATGGACTTCTTGGCGGGAAAGTGAAGCGTCATGTTCAGCAGTTTGTTTTATTTTCCAAAATTTGTGTTTAGCCGAATACTAATGTGTAATAATGGTGGATTATTAACCATTGAGTGTTTGTGAACGTGCATTAGTGTAGGCAAATGAAACAAAACAGTGCAACTTCGCTTCAAGTTCTCTCAAGAAGTCCGCGTGAGTGCCACATCTTTACTGAAACTCAAGAGGAGTGGGCGGGGATATCATCATCATGCATTTATAATTCATTTCATCAATATTAGACAAGAACTAAAACTTGACATTGGCTAAATGCACAAACCGTGCGAAGCCAGAAGGAAAAGAAAAAAAAAAAAAAGAGTGAGAATAAAAATCTTAACGCAAACGCGCTAGTTACGTTTAGGAACCCTATTACTAAGGCTCCACTGTCTGTCTGTGTCTGTCCGTCTGTCACCAGGCTGTATCTCATGAACCGTGACAGCTAGACAGTTGAAATTTTCATAGATGATGTATTTCTGTTGCCGTTAACAACAAATAAAAAAAATAGAATAAAATAAATATTTAAGGGGGCTCGTTTTTGCTCTATATTGATAACGGCAACAGGTAGCCGCTTGACATATTCACAGAATATGTAGATATATATTGACTTTAAAAATAAATAATTAAATTTTAAAATAAAACAAATATTTAAGGGGGGCTCCCATACCGGGGTTGGCGATTGCAGTACCTATGGTGTTAAAATGCATAGACAACGCTGTTGCACACTCTCTACCCAGGCCACTGGAAAATATAGGATGGTGCTATTCTTTACGTCCGGCACCACAACACACTCTAAACTCAGTTACTTTCAACCTCAATAAAGTCAAGATTTCAGTACCCCGAGTGTAAGTTTGCAAGAGAGTAAACGTAACTATTTCGTTTGCGTTAAAATTTGACCGATAGATCGGTGACATTTTCAGCACATCGTTACAATAAAAGCGTGAAGAATATCACGCCAACGACGAATATCGTAATTATCTTAGTATGCAATTTCCTTTTCATGACGCAAATTGTACAGGAACGTGCAAAAGCCTGCGTTTTCTTCCTAGAATCTTATCAATGCTTCTGTCCCCAGATGTTTTGGGCATTGATAATGTTAATTAGTGACTTTTAGGAAATGTTTTAGTTGATTGCGACATCAGCGGCTTTCTTTAAGTCACCCGAGGTGCAGACAATGCCCCACTTGCTGGAAATTCCAGCAAGTGGGGCATGGTCTGATCAGAAACACAGCGGTGGTACTTAAAAAAAAAAATATGTAGGTATAACAAAGCCATAATATCCTTCTTCCTCAAAACTAAACCCCTTATTCAAAATCAGTTGATCCCACCGATCAGAGTTTCCATCAATATATTCATAGCGTTTCCCAGCAGTACTGTGTAACAATATTTCCAGCCATTTCTCTTCAGAGGGAATTCTGTTGGAGTTTTCTTTTTCAATTCCAAACTGTCTCTAGTCTGGGGCTCGCGAAACAAGTGCGGAAGTAGGGGTTGAGACGGTATTCGTGTGGATAAGACGTCAATAAAATATTCTTTATTTATTTATTTTGACAGATACACCGTCACGTGACAAAAAGTGAAAACTTCTGGAACAGTGAACGATACTGAACAGTCACGATGGACTTCTTCTATCGTTCGCACACACCCTCTTTTTAACCGACTTACAAAAAGGGAGGAGGTTATAAATTATAATTTGTTCGTCTGTATGGTTTATTTTATGTACGTTCATCGATTTCTCCGTCAATTGTGGACCGATTTTGAAAACTCTTTTTTGTTTGAAAAGGTATGCTCTCGACGTGGTCCCATTGTCACCAAGTCAGAACCATCCACGGACCAACCGCGGCAAGCGTAGCTTAACCTGATTGATCGACCTGTGCGGCTGCTTTATTATATTACTTAGCCACGAGACCCACACAGTACATAAGTACTTGTTACAAAAATCTGTTGATGCCATTTTAGGGAAATCCAAAAATTTATGAGGGGTATTTTTTATAGTAGGTAACTCTTGCATTTGTTCTCGGAAAGCACCATTTGCACCTTTTGATGATATGATGAAGACCACAGATGGCCACCGGAACTACTTATTAATAAGTATTTCACGTGTTGCGATTCGATTTAGGTACTTTAATATGGTTGCTAAGCAATTTATTGTCGTCACGATGCTTATGGTGAAGTGGAGCTGATGGTTTGGTTTGTTTGTTGTTTTGTACCTATTTCTTTGTTTGGAATAATCCAGTCAACGAAGTCCCTACTCGAACGCCTTATATATTATTTTAACTATGTTATGAACTTATGACACATTGCTATATCTTTTTTGACAGGCGTATACATTAGGTATAAGTGTATAACAGAATACTGAGAATACATTTAAGTTTAGCCTTAACTTTTGGTCTGTTACAGTTCCGCCACGTTAACTGCAGAGGAGTGGCTAGAGAGGCACCACTACGTGCTCACGATCCGCCTGACGCAGGTTCTAACCGAACACGGTTGTTTCGGTGACGTTGTTGAGCAGACGAACTCTTCAAACATAAATACGTAGAATTGGAATTGATTAGGAATTTCCTTCAAAACCCTTGGATTGACATTGAAAGTAGGCAATTAACCGCCAAAGCCTGACTGTCACCGGTGCAGATCATAGAAAAAAGGGAAAATATTTAAATAAAATAGACAGTCCTATCCATACTAACCTCGCAAATATCAGAGCGACGCGATGTCTAAAATTCGCTGTTATAGGAAGAGCTTCGAAAAAAGAGCAGCGAGACACTGTCTAATAGAATTTAAATTGTTACTTCGTCAGTTTGTTTATATTTTGTCTGATTTGCATGCCCTGGGTGTTTTTGTTTAAAGTAGGTACCTACTGAAAATGTCTTAGTGATAGAGCATTTACTTAACATTCTTTGACATTCCTATTTACTCAATCATTTCTATGTAAGTACTAAAAAGTGTTATTTTTGCTCTCGAACAGAGATTTCCAGTTATCTGTTTTTAAATAAAACATTTCGAAAATGTTCCTAACTAACTTTTTAGATAGACCTTTGTATCCTGCTTACGCGTATGAAGTTTCATTAAAATCGGTTCAGTCATTTCGAAAAACAAGGGCTTGAAAGTTTGTTTGAAATGCTGTAAGTCGTAAACGCTCGTTAAACGTCAGTCGAATATGGAATGTTTAGCTTCGAAAACGGGCTTTATTAATCCGCGAAAGCTTTGTGTGAATGGCAGGCAGTGTCGAAATAATGTGGCCTTACTATTTGAACGATTTGTTAATTGACGAAAGGGTGTGCTAAAAAGTTTAGAAAAAAATCAGGCGTGATGAATTCGGACGACACACTCCGGGACTGAACCATCTATACCACCATAGAGATGTGCCACCCTATTTCGCAGACAGGACGGGTGGGCGGGTTGTGTTGTTACACTTTCAACGAAGAAAAGTGTATGATTTCCCCTAAGAATGTGTGTCCGTGTCAATAATAGTATGATATGAGACTTTGCTATTTTTTTCAATAAGGAGCTTCAACAGCTATTCATCTTGTTTTTTTTCACTCTCACAATTTGTACTGTCAATTTGTACCTGGGAGGATCTATCGATGATGGAAAGTTTTAAAACTTATACTTACCACCGGGTTGTGACGTCAGAAGGTAGGTAGGTACAGTGTTCCTATTTTCTTCAAACTTCTTGTTTCGTCAGTCGTCGGACTTCTATCTATCAGTTGCCCTTTGCACTTGGTGCGGGCCGGACGCTCTCGATCGACTTGGAAGTACTCGTATATACTAGATTTGTTACTACTGTTTTTACTTAATATGTAATTTATTTTCAAAATGGGAGGAAAGCTGCTAGTCGGAAATGTGATGATTGCCGATGAAGCACTGTAGGTACCTACTTGAATGAAAACCATAAAATTAGTCATAATCCATGATATTATATTAGTCATAATATTATATTTGCTTACAAATAATTGCAACTAATTAATATTATCATAAACGCAGTTTACACGTTTCTAAAGCTAAAATAAAATCAGAAATAAGGTAAAGTATCTAACGACATTATCATATGAAAACAATTAGAAATACCTAATACATACTTTATTTTAAAGACCCAAGGTCTCAAGATTGGTTTAATAATTCAAATGTAAACAAAAATACAACATTATTATCAGGTAGGTAATTATTAAATTATAAGATAGAAACTCACGAAATTCTAACAAGTGAGCAAGTAACCCACCAAATTCTGTCGCCTTCAATAATTCTTTTCATAACTTTAAAGTATTTATAAACTTTTCTGCTTTCAGATTTCATCACATTGCACTTGGGACCTATCAGACAACGGAGAACCGTACCTAGATAAAATCCAGGCCTTAGATATTTAAGTGGACTTTTCTCCGTAAATGTGCTTTCAATAGGAAGGCTGGGGAGCCTCTTGAATCGAAACTACATCAAATCTTGGTAAGATTTGATGTAGTTTCGATTCAAGAGGCTTGCTTGCTTTACTTTCATGCATTCTTTCTGGTTGTCCTTTATCTATACCTAGGTACTCCTCAAAGTCGAAAATCTACAGATTTGAAGTTTCATCAATAGCAAGCGGATCATTGTCTTCAAATTGCACCATTTCATCATCGGAAGTCGCCTTGAATTCTGTTTCAGTACCAGCAATGGTTTCATCGGTCATTAATTGTGCTTCTTCAGATGAAGACGTACCAGGGCTTGCTTGTTCTGCACTCTCTCTACCAGACATAATGGTTACGGCATTAAAGTCTACCGGTGATGTTGTAGATACCCCTTTATCAATTCTTACATCCATTTCAGGCAAAGCTTCGATAACACAACTTTCAAGTTTTTTGAAAACGTTGGCGAATGGTGACTTTGTTCTTATTCCTTTACTTTCGTTATTCAAATGCAACTGTACTCCGTAACAGGCAATGCCCCAGTTTTCATAGTTGTTCTTCTTCATCCATATATTGATCCTATTTCTTAAACGATTTAATTTATCTAAGTCTGGATTTACTTTAGTAATTGCAATTGGAATAGGTGCGAATGTAGTAAGGTGTTTAATTTGATCGAGTGCTACTTCAAAAATGTCACTGCTTATGACTACTTCTTTAGGTGGCCCAAAATCCATAAAGATTCGAAGCAGCTCCACACAAATTTCGCTTTCCTGAGAATCAACGCTCAGTGGTCTCAAGTGAACGAACCCAGTGAACATGTCTTGGCAAACCATAATGTCAGTAAAAGCAAAGTCTGTACTTCCACTCATTGATAATATATGTAGAGCTAAGCGATAGTAGGGCTTTTTTATTCCCGAACAAGTGTAACAGACTTCGCGAAGATTTTGTATCGCAAAATCGTTTACTATGTAGTTATCTTGCAAAATGTGCTTAAGCGTATTAGTTGTAGGATGGCAATATTTTAAATGTATTTTCCAAAAAATGTCAAATATGTCTTCCCAAGGAAGGAACACTTTGTATTTGCCATCCTTGCCTTTTAACAGCAACCGTTCTTTTCCATCCTTACTTTCAACAATCATATATTTATCTCGATAATTACTCATGTAGCTGCTATCCTGACGCAATTTCTCTTCCTCTATTTTTATGCTTAATAGTAACCGATCGAGACAATTCTGACTCTGTAGTGAGTTTGCTTCCGAGTTTCTCGTAGATAAAAAATGGACATGTAATTTTTCATTAAATTCAGTTTTAATTAATTCTAGTTCTGAATCGCTCAAATCCCAATTATCTTCGTATTTATTGGCAATTATTCTTACCGGTATAGCTTTGCTTGTCGACGCCATTTTGTAAAACACTGCACAGTAAAAACGGAAACCAAGGAATATACTTATTACTCTTTATCAAGAGGTAAAAACGTTGAGTTACTTGAAGGAAGACCGAAGATAGAATAAAAAAACTGTCCATGGCAATCCATGCAAACAAAACATGATTCGCAACGCAACGTGAGAAAAAGAGAGAAACACAGTTTTTTACCTGTTTTTACATACACGATTGTGTCCTGCCTAGAGTGAAATAGCAACATTAAAGTTTAAGAGTGAGCGAGATAAATAGTCGACTTCGTTCCAAGTCATAACGATTTTCAATACAGAATGCCCAGACTATCAACAGGGACGGTAAGTTTTGGATATAGACATAAATATACCGAGTTTTACATTACCTTTGCAAGCAGCGCCATTCACAACACTGTCAAGTTATACTGAGCATTCTGTATTTCTGTTTATTGTACATAATAAAATTGTAATTGACTGTCTGTGACTGTCTTGTTTGCTATTGTTTGAGGTTAGACAAATATGTACTAACTTTTTTTTTATATGTAGTTTAGATGTTTAGGTTTAACTGACGGTGACGAGTATGTAAATAAGATTGTATGATAGAAAACACGGATACTATGGAATAAGCATACAAATATGTTATTGTGTTTGCAGTGAATGTAACAGCCGGTAAATAATAACCTCTAGCTTTTTAGAATCATAAGTTACTATCGATTTTGATAGCAATGAAGAACGAGACCAAGAACGCACAATCTTGTGGCATCATGAATGAAAGAACAAGTAAGTACTTAGTGAAAGAACAATGTGAACAGTCAGTGAGCCAAAGTTTATTATTAATTGGAATACGCTCCTCACACCTGTATTTGATGTTCCTAATTTAAAATGGTAAGTAGATGGATTAATACAGGCACAAGAAAAGGCAATACTTACATCATTTTATTCAGTTTTAGTTCCAAAAAGTTTGTCAAAAAAATTGTTTTTTTACACGCCTCTTGGCATTGCATTTTGTTGTAGGAAAATAACATAGGTACTACGTGAGAGCTATAATCCTAAGTACCTACTCAGGTTCAATAGGTAGTTAGTCTATGTAACATTTTGACTAGTAATAAATTATGTTCTGTTATCAGTCCAGCAACCAATAAAGCTGACGCACTGACCAAAAGTTGGGTTGAAATTGGTTGTCACGTCATGGGCATATGACTTGATGATGATGACTATGATTCTGAATGGCTACTCTTAAGTAGGGAAAGACCAAAGAAATGATGAACGGTTTGTTTAAAGAAGACCAGAAAGTGGGTGAATACTACGATGACTGATGATTGAGATGTATGGAAGAACAGATGGTGCGACAACCACAATTAATAAAGGATAATCAGGACAAGGTGAAGATGTTAAGGTAATAATAATAATTAATTTATCAGTATGTATTATATCTTATGTATTGCTATGATTGATTGTATAGTTATTGATCACAAAAAAATATTTTCTATTTTGAATTACTTCATTAAATTAAAATAAATAATTTAAGTACCTATTTACCTCTATTATGAAACAGCAACAGAATTTAAAACGCTATTCAATCAATTTAATGATTTATTGATAAAATAACAACAAATTATTATCAAAACAATTGAACCAAATGACAGTTTTTTTTTATTGATGTTTTTCAAATTGTTAAGGTCAAAAGAGGGTTTAATTATATTATTATTCCATTACATCTCATATAAAAACGAAAAAGAAATCCTATAAAACTGGAAAATAGGATTTTCTATTTATATTATCAAAGTTTTAAAATAAAGGTAGCAACTAATAGTAAGTTAAAATTACTTACTTAATCAGCCTATAATGTTCGCACTGCCGGGACACAGGCCTCCTCTCTGTAAGAGGGAGTGGGTTGAAATCCACCATGCGGGCCCAGTGCAGGTTGGTAATTATCCCCCCCTTATCTCCAAAACGACTGAGTCTATAATTTTGAAAAAAATACAGAAAATATAATAGTTCTTTACTTACTCTCAATACGGTGCATACAAATTGAAATATATACTCTCTTCTCTCTGGATTTGTGCCCGGTTGACGGTAATAGTGTCGCCCCCCCAGTTATGTTTAAGCCCCATGTAATAACATGGGGCTTAAACATGGGCGAAATGTGGGTGTAAGTACATGCTAAGGTACACCTCTGCCTAACCCTTCCAGGATTACAGGTGTGGTGTTATTTTATGTGAAATAATTCCATGACGTGATAGGTATGCACGGCTACTGATCAAGCTATACATTTCCAGTATAAGCTGATCTCGCATTGTATAGGATTTCCTTACAATGAGAAGTCAGCGTAAACTAGAAATGTATAGCTTGAAGTGCAGCCGTGTGTACAAGAAAAATGTTGCAGATGATATATTTTTTTTCTTCATCACTTATTAGTTTTTAAACCATAAACAAACAATGTAATGCCTATATTCCTCTTAGGGTAGGCAGAGGTGTCCCACATTTTCACAGATGGTGATGTTGTTGTGATTAATAAAATAATAATAATTGGTTTAAGGTGATGGCTCTGAGTGTGGAAATTATGACTACATTGTTGCATTGGTTATCTGTAAAAACAAATGTAAGTAAGTGGTAATGCTATAAATAAGTAAGTAAGTAAATAAATATTTCATAGTAGGGTCCCGTACTTACCTACCTCAAAAGGAAAAAAAACAGAATACTTCTATGATCACTTTGTGTGTCTGTCTGTCTGTCTGTCTGTCCGTTCGTCTGTCAAAATTTGGTACCTACACTTATACCTATATGTATTTCTGTGACCAAACACGTGTGTTATGTAAATATATGAATTTTGAATCAGGAAAATCTATATGAAGTCTATGGACTTAAAGTAACTTGGTAAATCTCTCAATAGGTACTGTGCGTACAAACTTACAGTTGCAGTTGGAATGTATGGGGAACATGTTTTTTCAACTAAGTACAATGTTAAGTTTGTTTTTGGGATAAATTCATCCTCACTACGGAACCCTTCATTATGCGTGGTCCGACACGCACTTGGCTGGTTTTTATTATTTAACTACTTGTATTCTTTAAATTTGACATCTATTTTGTTCGGATTTCAATTGAATGTCTTGCTCTTTAATTATTGTTTAAAAAACTGAAGTGTTAATTAAGTTTTGTAACTGCTGACCGTACACCACTAGGCTGCCTCCCCCCATCGGAGGATAAGTAGGTATGGCGCGGTGTTAGTAGGTACCTAACTCAAATGAAGGTTTTAATTTCATTTGCAGAACCTGTAACCGATGTTTCTCTTCCATTCCCGATCGCAGTATAAAAAACCGGCCAAGTGTGTGTCTGACCACGCACATGAAGGGTTCCGTTATTCCGTAGTTGTGATGAATTTATCCCAAAAACAAACAACATTGTAGTTGAGAAACATATTCTCCCATACATCGATATAACGCGGTAAATTTTCCAACTACAAATTTAAGTTAAAAAAAAATTGCATCAACTAAATACCTACTTAAGTAAGTTGGTCGACTATTAATCGTTAACTTGTAAAGCCTACTTTGCTGTGATAGTTTTCCTTTTAATTTCGTTACTTATAAGTAGGTATATCGGGTGTCAAAAGACCCTTTCCGAAGCCGAAAGCTACATATTCTACCCATTATTTGGATCGTTTTTTTCCACTAGACCATACCTGGGAATCCACTTGTTCTGGAGATATTAAAGGCAAAATCCCATATTATTTTTTTTTTTTATTATAAAACTTTTTTCAAGCAAAAATTACCTGAATTTTCGATTTTTCTTACATTAATTTCGTTCATAGCCGCGAGTATTCGACAAGAACCTACGCGTAAGTACCGCGTAGAACGAAGGGGCTCACACAACAGCACTGAGTCCGTTTGCCTGGGTTCGCGTTACATTGCGCTCAATAAAAGTTGCAATTTTTTAATCCCTAAAAATAAAAATCGGTTCCCAGCAATATTTTTTGCGCAAAGCTACTTAGTTAGATGTACAGTATGCGTAGTTGACGGCTTTGTGATGTCTTTTTACCTGCGGTACCTTAGTACCTACTATTGCCATTTAGGTGGCAGGACCCGCACTTACAAAAATCTGAATCGAAAAATAGTTTTGACAGACCCGCAATATTTTTGAACGGTCTATCCAACGATACCCCACACCACGGGATAGACAAAAAAAAATCATCCCTACTTAACGTGCAAGGGAGTACTTAGGTACAAACATATTTTTCAAGATTTTTTTACCTCTTTGTCGGCGTGATAAATCATGTAGGTATACCCATGCCAAATTACAGCTTTCTAGTACTAAGAGTGAGCTAAGCTGGGGACAGACACAGACGGACATGGCGAAACTATAAGGGTTCCTTGTTGACTACGGAACCCTAAAACAGGGAATAAAAACTTTTTAAACTGAATTGTAAAAAAACTTCCACCATTCGTTCTTCGCGCTAGAGCGAAATAGAAAGCAAATATTGCTACTGCTACGGGTTGTAGTTTTAAAATACGTAGATAGTGGGCTATTTTTATTGTCTGTGGACGCTAGAAGTCTATTTTTAGTTAGTATACAAAATAAGACCGTTTGCCGTGTGGTGCCGGACGTAAAGAATAGCACCATCCTATTTCTTCTCGTGGGTGTCGTAGAAGGCGACTAAGGGATTTATTAGAGAATGGGCAGCAGCGTTCTCTATACATTTTAACACCATACTGCGATCACCAACCCGCCTGCCAAGTGTGGTGATTATGGCAAACCCCAGGCCTATGTCTAGCAGTGGACGTCTTTCGGCTGAAATTATGATATAGTACTGTGATGGATAGGATTTTTAAAACATTTTTAATAAGATAATCTCGCTCCTTATTTCGACATAATGTAAAACACACTGTATTCTTGCACGTTTTAGAATTTTTTTGATGAATAAATGGATGTTTTATTCCATTACTTAGGTATTAATATTTTTTTTGCCTTTATTGTGTATTGTATCCTACTTATTTTTTTTTTTTAGCTTTGCTGGGCAAAGACCTCCCCTTTTTCCTTCCAAACCTCTCTGTCTTGTGCGATTTCTGGCGATGTTGGCCCTGCAAACATGATCAGATCGTCACACCAACTTCACCGCAGTCTACCTAGGCGATGTCCTCCCCGAGGCGTCCAGTGAGGGACGATCTTGCCCATCTCTCTGGGTGCATTCTACCTAGGCACTGATAAAGTTTATACATATATGGAGGAGAAGTGCAGAAAGCTAATGTTTTTATAGCATATGCATTCGAAACAAATTAAATTATAAAAAAAAAAAATTTCACACACTACCATGCGTTTGACACACACACACACACACACATTACCAGGGCCTTATGACTTGAAGATATAGGTGACAGAAGTGACAGCTTGACCATCGAATAAGTAAGTGCCTACTTTTAAATAGCTTGGAATTAGTAAGTACTTTACATATTATATTGTAAGTAGAGAGGGCCGAAGTTCGACCACTAGTAATAATTGATACCTAAAGCATAAAATAACTTAGGAGTTATCATAAAGCGGGGTAATTTCGCAACACACAATATCAATGGGTTTCATTTTGACATTTCAACGACATTCAGTGAATTAAGTATTTACGTTGTTGAGCAGATAAATATTTCGAACTCATGAAGCAATGGATTAGCAATATACTTCAAAATCATTCTGTTTGTGATTGATAGTGTGTCACGCAATAATATTATATTACAGATATGTTATACACTTACAAAACAACCGAAAAAAGTGTGCTGCGCAGCAGCAGCACACATACCCACTTTTCATTCATTTTACATTTCACTACAAGTAAAAATGCTAGAAAGGAGATGGCTTGATAAAAACAACAAGAAAAAAAGAGACAGCTAGTGTTGTCAATTGCGCGTGAATGTAAACAAACATTAATCTGGCCCCCAATCACCGAATGTTGGCATCACAGACACAATACGTCCCAATCAGGACGTTTTCGAGTCTTCACGATTGCTCGCTCACAACATTTATCTGTTTAATATAATATTATTGGTGTCACGTAATTAAGGTGCAGGTTTCATAAGTGTTGATACATAGGTCGATTTGAGCAATACCTAGGTATTCTTTGACATAAGTAACAGCACATTCTTTTCTACATAGCATAACTTCACGCCTGTACGTAATCTTCGAAGAGGTAGGCAGATGCGTAGGGATACTACACGCACATTTCACCAATCACGTTTCAAGTCCAGTATGTAATAGGAGCTTCCCTATTGCCATACCATTTTCCGGGCCAAAAAACTCCGGGCTGTTACTATCATACAAGTCGATCGATCCATGAAAATTATAACTAAGTAATCTACTTTTACAATGTTTGTAAATAATGTGAGCACCATGTATCTCATAATTAATTTATCTGTCATTGCTATATTTGACAAAAAAATATCTAAAATATTTACATACTCGTAATTTAAAAACGAATAGATTTAAAATAATAATATGTACAAGTCCAAAAAAGGAGGGGAAATAATCATAGGGCATCGAAAAATTCTTCCGCATCGCTGTCAACAGAAAAAGTGCCCAATCAGCATTGCCACGTTGTATGGCAATGCTGATTCTTTAGCCAAAAAATAGGCCAGCCCTCTGGTCACATGAGGAGTCGACCAACCGCTTGGCAATGTCTCGAAAAACTAAGTGGGCACTCTGACCCTAGCTAGTGTTTCAACCCCAAACGGCTCGAACATGTAAGTCCCAATAAGATTGAAGTATTTGCGGCGTTTGAGGTTTTCCGCGCCTGCAGCAGCCGCCCCAACACAGCTCGCCGTGCTAGGAAGATGGGATGGCGCAGGGGTGTCGACACACGTTGCATCCCACACCAAAGGCCTACCTACCTTCCAAAGCATTATAGTCATTGCTTCATTTTTTATTATATTAACTTATTGTGATTTAGTAGGTAATTTTATTGTAGGTGCATCGTCTTTACTTATAAAATTAATGTACTTACAAAATATTGTAAAAAAAATTAAAGGAGTAACGGTGGAGTTTCTTGCCCATTCTTCTCCACACGAAACTACCTTTTGGAAGGGGCAACTAGAACGACTTCTATTTTTCTGTAAATTTCGACGTCCAAAAGTACCTTTTTATGTGCATATTTGAAATATTTACTTAAATGATTTGCTTTTGATTTTTACGTAATGTCTGGGAAATTAATTGTTAAGCAAATTGATTACTTACCAACTTAAAATATCCGTTTATTCGAATCATGACTGTCATTCTTTGACGGTTGTATTGTATGAAGTGACTATAGTACCTACGGCAAATAGACGTAAAGCGTCAATTTCCCTGACTGTAGGTAGGTACCTACGAGCTCAAAATGTAACATCTGCAACTCTCAATAAATACCTACTTAAAACAATGCTGTAGCAAGTACCTACCGCCCAACGGCCCAATCAAAGTCATTTGTTTCCAACGAATCAATAGGTAGGTATCGTTCTAAAACTAAGGACCGTTTCGTACTGCGAGCAAATCGTGGTATCTGAACAACTTGCAGAGTGTACTCTAAACTTCTATTGTTTTAACACATTTGTGGGTGGAACACGAGGGAAGGGGGGCTACAGAAGTTTAATTTCACGCAATATTTTTTTTGCAACTGGAGGTCTACTCCGAAGATAAATCGGCCGTAAATGTTCGGCCGTTTCCTGATTATGGCTGACTACGGCGAAAAAAGCAAAACTACTCTCAAAGACATAGGTACTTAGTCAAAGTAAAAAACGTGACTTTAAAGTCGGATAAGGACTCAAAGTCAAATAAGGAAACTTTGGATGTCATTTAGTATTTGTTGGTGACTATTACGGAATGAGCGCACTGCACTTTCTGTAATTAGAGCAGAGGTCAGGGCCTCAAGTCTGCTATTACAATAGTGTCAGAATGGTCGATCATTGATTTCATAATTGTTGATTTTGACAAGTTTGGATCTACTATTTTAATAGCGTCATTATGACTTTCCAATAGTCGGCCACTGATACTACATTGAAAGAAATTGCATTTATTGGTAATCTCGTAGGTACATAATGACAAATGAATGACATTTCTACTAATGGGTTTTTTATAATGGCAATACTTACGACAATGCCATCCAGTATAATAACACAATTCTATTACGAGAACATTGACCGACCAATGATCGACCATTATGAATATTTAGCAGATTACGAACTTTTAGCAAAATGACAATGGAATCGTGTTGGAATGACTGAATTTATAAAAATAACAGACTTGGGCCCCAGTTTATTTGTGTCAGGAATGACTAGATTTTAAATAGGTAGATAGTTTTTATAACGGATATATGATCTGAAACATGTTTTGAAAAACTGCAAACTTTTATGAGTGGTTTTGATTAACATACCTATCTTCCAAAATCAATCTGCCTAGCCTTTTCCCAACTATGTTGGGGGGTTGGCTTCCAGTCTAACCGGAAGCACCCTGTTCTTCCCGGTTTGACCCAAAGGAATAAAGAAAAAAAGAATAATGTTGTATTTGGACACAGTTCGTGAAACATAAAATACACCAAAATATAAAAGAGAAAATATTTTTTTACAACAACGTCGAGTACCTCGCGGCTGCGCCAAAAAGGTTCATTTCAGCATTTTAATGCCAGACAAATGCTGTCTGGCGCTGGTTTTCTAATGAACCTTTAGGGACAAGTGACGGGGAGTACAAAAAGTTTCAACATACGTAATAAGTACCTACCTACATAATTTTTGCTGTGTAGGTAACATCTTTCCTCGCTTTCTGTGGGAGTAAATTCGTGAAAAGGGACGAAAGTGGGTAACAGGAAGTGACAGCTTGAGCGTGAAATAAGTAAGTACCTACTTTTTCATCAATCAACTCAGCCTATCGCAGTCTACTGCTGGATATAGGCCTCTCCCAGGCTGCGCCACAACACCCTGTCCTCCGCCTTTCGCATGCAGTCTGACCCAGCCACCTTCTTAAGGTCGTCGGTCCATCTAGCTGGGGGGCATCCCACACTACGCTTGCCGATACGCGGTCTCCACTCCAGGACTCGTCTGCTCCATTGGCCATCGGTCCTTCGACAAACATGGCCAGCCCACTGCCACTTCAGTTTGCTTACTCTGCAAGCTATGTCGGTAACTCCGGTTCTTTTCCGAATAATTTAATTCCTGATTTTATCCTTCGAAGAGACTCCATGCATAGCCCGCTCCATAGCGCGCTGGGCGACCTTGAATTTGTGGACCAGCCCGACTGTCAGTGTCCACGTTTCGGCACCGTATGTCATGACGGGCAGGACGCGCTGGTTAAAGACCTTAGTCTTCAGACATTGCGGGATAGGTGACGAGAAGTCTTGACGCAGTTTTCCAAATGCCGCCCAAGTCCGCCCAACCCAACTGGATCCTTCTGTCGGCTTCTTTTTAATAACCTACTTTTTAATAGCATGGAATTAGTAAGTACCATACCAGGGTGAGATGTCAGATGTTACACATCATAAATGTGCTGAAGTGACAGTGGACTGGCCATGTTTGTCAAAAGACCGATGGTCGGTGGAGCAGACGAGTCATGGAGTGGACATGGCGTATCGGCAAGCATAGTGTCGGACTCCCCCCAGCTAGATGAACCGACGACCTTAAAAAGGGGGCTGGAACAGACTGGATCGGAAGGCGAAGGGCTGGGTGTTGTAGCGCAGCCTGGGAGAGGCCTATGTCCAGCAGAGGACTGCTATAGGCTGAGTTGATTTTGATTTTTGACACATCATTTGCGACTACTGTAAGGCTCGCTCGTTTTTTATACTTATAAATAAATAAATAAACTAGTAATCGTAGTAGTAGATACCTGGGTTCAATCCTCCCTAACCGAGTAAAGTGTTTGGGTTTTTCTGTATGAACTTTGTTAGTAAAGTCCGGTCGCGAAGCAGAAAGAATTTCGTACACTGACCCCTCATGACTTATCTCTATCGCTCGCGCACAATAAAATTGTATTGCCGTCGCGCTCGCGCATTTTAAAGTCCTTTGAATGTGAAAGTGCGACGGCAGTAGGTACAATTGTGTGCGAGCGATAGAGATAAGTAATGAGGGGTCATTGTACGAAATTCTTTCTGCTTCGCGACCGGACTTTAGCAGTCCGGAGTCTGGATGTGTGCCCATCATCATCATCAATTCAGCCGAAAGACGTCCACTGCTGGACATAGGCCCCCTCTAAAGGGGGGGGTTTGCCATAATCGCCACGCTTGGCAAGCGGGTTGGCGATCGCAGTATGGTGTTAAAATGCATAGAGAACGCTGCTGCCCATTCTCTAGTAAGTCCCTTAGTCGCCTTTTACGACATCCACGGGAAGAAATGGGATGGTGCTATTCTTTACGTCCAGCACCGAACGGACAGTAATGTAGGTATACTTTACTCATGTGGGTATACTAAGCTTATTTTATCATATTTTCCATGTGAATGGACCTTCTAAACTCACTATATTCTATTTCCGCTCAATATAACTGAGACTATAGATAGTCGTTGTTGCGGGAATGAGATGGCAACGTATACTTCCATCTCTGTTCCGCAAGGAACAATGTTAGGTCCCTGAACTTTGAAACTCCGCGTTGAAGTGTTTTAAAAGGGACTTAACCCTTAATCGGGCCGAACAAAAAAAATAACTTTTCATGGTTTAAGTGTAAGTTCTTGTATCATGTTAGATAACAGTGTACATAAAAAACAATATAAATTACTGAAACTGAAAAAAAAAGGTTTTTTTTCGTGTGGGAAATGATTTCCCTTTGCCCGATTACGTCTATAAATTTTAATAGACTAGTAACTTACCCTGACTTTACTTTTGAATTTATGTTCCTCAATCCTCAAATAAATGTGCAATGAGTTGTTTACTTGAAAGTGAGGTGGAGGATCAGTGTGTGAACGAGGGATTCAATAAAAATAAAAACAATGTGATTAATTCTTCTATTATAAGACATGATCTAAAACAATTAAAACCAACAATTAAAAACGATAAAACAGGTCAAATACATAATCCTCCTTTTTTGGCTTCACCGCAGTCGGGTAATAAACAAAATTACAAAAATAAAAAGTCGACAGAAATAAATCCCTACATTTTATATATATTGACGCAATATGGAGTTCAGGAACGGGCAATCGCAACTATTTTCCCACTTGCAAGAAAATATTTCAAATGAATATAATCCACACAAATATAATATTTTTGTATTCAATATCATAACAATGTTACACAGAATATAATATACTAGTCAATAACGGATCAAATATCTACTTACCAGAATCTTTCTTGAAGAAACTTAACAGAATGATGTCTCCACTACATGAAAAACGAGCAATTTTTTCAAAAGTGACTAATTTGATTCTGACGTTGACATTTGACATTTGAAAGAGTGGGGTTGTCAATAAAATAAATCAGTAACTAATCAAGAATATATTTAGGAAAAAAATAGACTGGGGAGTTGCCATTTTAAAAATATACGACTGTTTATGCCTCGGCTGTCGGGGTGGGAAAATACTTCCCTGTGCCCGATTAAGGGTTAAAGGCCTCGATAGTACTTACACATGTGGCCCTTGTATATTAATGAGTTTTAGATGCTGTATATGGCGAGTGGAAAGTGATTTAAGTGTGGCTTATAATGAGCCCCAGCTTCTCGGTCACTGTACAGAAAGGTATTTGCGGGGTTATACAATATGTAACAAAAACCCTGTTGTTCCTTCTACCTACGTTTTAAGAATCGGTATACATACATAATAAAGCAAGTCATTTATAAAAACTATTCAACAAAAATAAATATTTAATTATTAAAATTTGAATTTAATATTTGTAATGTTTAACTGATTTCTAACCTCTATCATTCTTTGTTTTTGACTTCTCGACTAGCCAATACTTAATTTTTTTTATTATAATTCCACCAATGTTGTCCTTATATGTTAATTAGTATACGTCCCTAAAAGGAACAACAGGGTTTTTGTTACATTCTGTATAAGTCTAGCTTTTGCCCGCGGCTTCTCCCGCGTGGAGGTCGGAAATTATCCAACGAACATGTACTACCGGGATAAATTAAACTCCCGCGCCACCGTCAACCATATTATTATTTTGTTACGCGTAATTTTCAATCCGTGATATTTTTTAAAGTATTATTTGAAATGATATGATGTAACGGCTTAATAAATTCTATATTTTTTAGATATGGATTTCCTAATAATTATAATACCGGTTAAAATAACTTCGGAAATAACAATGAAATTTTTATAAAATTTTAAAAGATAAAAACGGTTAGGTACTGTGAGTCATCCAGCATCCTTAGAAGATTGACATGCTATCGCGGACTTTTTTTTACTAAACTTTCTAAGATGTACAATCCTGTCATTGATCATCATCATTTCAGCCGAAAGACGTCCACTGCTGGACACAGGCCTCTCCCAAAGGAGGGGAATTCATAATCGCCATGCTTGGCAAGCGGGTTGGCGATCGCAGTATGATGTTAAAATGCATAGAGGACGCTACTGCCCATTCTCTAGTAAGTCCCTTAGTCGCCTTTTACGACACCCACGGGAAGGAATGGGATGGTGGCATGATTTTTTTTGTATGTTTGTTACGCGATTACTCCGTCAATTATGAACTGATTTTGAAAATTCTTTTTTTGTTCGAAAGGGTATACTCCCGAGGTGGTCCCACTGCCACCAAATCAGAATCTGATGAGGGGATCCCAAGGAAATCGAGGGAAACCCTCAATTTGATATGCAAACCTATAGCGATTTGGGTATTTTTTATAGTAACTCGTGCATTTGCTCTCTGAAAGCACCATTTGGTGAAGTGGAACTGATGATGGAGACCATAGATGGCCACCGGAACAATAAAATAATGAGTACCTATTTAACGGATTGCGATTAAGCAATTTATGCTCGTCACTATGCATATGGTGAGTAGCAGTTCTCCTGGTTCTTACCAGGAGAACTCCTTAACAATCAACGTCCCAGCATCGGGAAAAGCAATATTTTGTAAAAGGTGATTAGCAGTTAACATTAGGCTATTGTAACTTAGATAAATTCAAAACTGACCCACTATAAAGTGAAAAATAAAAACTTTTTACAAAAAATAATAACTGACTTGTGTGTGTCTTTGGATCTGTATTTGAGTTTTTTGCCACCGACTTCCGAAATTAAAGTTATTTTTCACTTTGTAGTGTTATTTTTGGTAGTCGGTTATTATTTTTTTGTAAAAAGTTTTTCATGAATCACTCCGTCCATTGGTGAAAAACGTTTATTTTTGAGTTTATCGCGTTCAGGTTTAAGGCTTCTACATACCGGGGCGACTTGTCGCGCGACGCGACGCGACACAAAGACACCGCCCGTCCCGCGACCCGCAGGGCCTTTGTGCCGTGTCGCGTCGCGCGACAAGTCGCGCTGGTATGTAGAAGCCTTTAGACAGAAAGACGCGGCGGAGGACATTTATAGATTGTAAAGTGAAAGAAGATTAAAGTCTCTGGAAATGAAGTAACTGCGGAAATTGGATGCTTCTGGGTCATGCTAATTTAGTTCTTGCATAATCTTCTCTCGTGTCGGATTTAAACCGTCATTAATTGAGTTTTTGCACGACTGCCCAAAAAAGAGTGTTATGTTTTCAGGGTTCATGTACTTATGTGTGGGTTTCTCCATTCCACCATAAAGGCTTCTACATACTGGCGCGACACGTGACGCAACACAAAGGCCCTGCGTGTCGCGCGACACGCGGGGCTTTTGTGTCGCGTCGCGTGTCGCGCCATCGCCAGTATGTAGAAGCCTTAAGGGTGCTATCACAAAAAAAAACGTTTTTCGTCAATTTCTTATCTAATTGTGAGAAAGCGTGAAATAATCGAAACCATAAGTCTGTGTAACTATAAAAGTACCTACAGTTTTAGTAGTGATAAACCATTCGTGTCAGTCTCAGCACCCGTTAATAGTTTCATCACTTTTGCGCTCTCGTAAATATAGCTTATTTCGCCGTTGATTTACGCCGTTATTTTACTTATAAATAGACCATTTTATTTTTTTTCGAGCAAGGTAACATAGTAACTTAGTTATTAAATAGTTTTTGTTTGAATTTGGATTTTATATTCGTAGATTAAAAATAAAACTTCGGATGAAAAATGGTCAGTAACTCTGTTTTACAGAATTATTTTTGGTGAATTACTGTACTAAATATAAGCGCTCCCAAGTATAAAATACAGTAGTACCATGGACATTTTTATAATTTCTTAAATTACGTTATCGTCGGTGTAAAAAAGCATCAAAAGATACTCAAAAGTAAAATTTTATGAAACATCCTTTGCAGTGTTACATTTGCGATTTTGTCCCTCTAGATGGAAGAACAAAAGCTCTTATGCAAGGGTGGGTTAATGTCTGCACACAAAGAAACTACAACAGGTATCAAACAATAAATATAATTACATTCAACATAATATATGTAGCCTTACTTTATCATAATAAGTATTTGACAATATAACCTAAAGTATGCCAGCCAGCTTAGATTTTCTTTTATAAGAACTAGGGTCGTGGGGGGTTGGTGATAAACCGAGTACTGTTCCGTATGTCTAGTTTTATTAGATTAAATATTATAGAATAAATCTAATTTATCAATGTATAACCTTCAAGTTAATTTAAGTTTTTATAAAACTAATAAATGGGCGCCAGGGACTTTGGGGGTCCTGGATCCCGGAGCCGACGAAGAGGTCCAATATCCTTTCTGATGAACGTAGGTGTCGGACCCGGAGTCCTTAATTTAAATTTTGTGTAATACCGGTTTCAGATTTTGAAACCGGCCAGGTATTAAACCGGTTACTTAAAGATTAACCGTGCTTAAAAAAAATATAAGTGAAGAAGAGAGAGAAAAAAAAAACCGTCCCGCCAGCGCAATCGCTAGGCGGACTCTGCCAGCCGCACAGTCGTCTCCGCAGGAGGTTTTAAGCCGCTCGAGGAACGGGTCTCGCGTCCAGGCTTCGACGCTTCGCCAAATCCTGGCGGCGAGACGAATCTCTCGAGGTGCCTCTCCTGGAATTGACAATACGGAGACCTAATAATATAATGGGAAACTAATCCATTGTCCTTGCGGTAAACAGAGAACGAGCTTGGAAATATAAAACAATAGCCGTTTAACATGGCCTATTGCAAATCAAATCGAATGAGCTACGACTTGTGTTCGGATCCTCCTGAGTAGTGGGACAATAGGAAGGAGGATTACCCACGTGGCATCTACCAACTCCTTACATCATCGTGGTCAACACTGGGGAATTTTCCATGGCATGTCTATTATAAATAGTCAGTGGATCAAATACTCACGGTTGATTAGGTGTGATTGTACTTGCCTGCCGGATCTTCGACGGGCTGGAGCACTATCGCCAATGCGCTGCTTGGGAATCCTGTAATAAATATCCATGGATCACCACAATATACTTCTAACACCCAGGGAAGGGCTCACAGACCAATCCCAAGCACTAATTCACAACGATCCTTACCTTTTAAGACATGAAGTAAGATTTGTGGTATCACTTGTAGCGTGTTCGTTGGCAAATAAGCTCTCGCATTCCATAACAATACGTCACGGACAATAAACCCGGAAATCCACTGACCAAATGACCACTTAAGAAAAACTCCTTTATGTTAGGTAAAATTCCCAACAAGATCACTGATAATAAATATTAGACAAAGACATTCGATACTTGAAAATCACTAACAACTCTCCAACCTGTAGTGTAACGCCAAGACAATAACCTACTCGTATTATCACAATAACTAGTTATTTACAATCGGTAATATCGAAATTTGGTGATTGAAATCAATAATGGGGTAATTAACCTAGAACATTAATTCGGCAAGTACTAAATGTGTCTCTTACAACACCGTGCCACAGATAAAATATGGATTGAGTTTACATCGATCTTTCTAGAAGATTCTCCATATTGAAAAAAATATTTTACTTCCGCTTTGGACTAAATAATGTTAAATGTTTATTATGATTTCTTACCAAAAGCTGAAAATTATTAAGGATTGGTCCATACGATATCATTTCGATGGTTTCCAATCAATAGCAAAGCAAAGTAGACAAAATTAATTAATAGTAATATCGATTAAAACTCTAAACTGTGACTCGGCTGCCATCAGGTGTCGCAACCGTCGCTCCCAGCTGTCAAATGTGACGTTCACTATATGACAATTGAAATGTAAACACTGAAAACTTAAATAAAAGATTTTTATTTACTTTATTGTGTAAACCTGTAAATACAAGTGACTTTATATCCAAATTAGCCCCCCCATTTGTTCCTAGTTCCGAATGTCTTCCCACTATAGATCCTCCTCCTCCCACTTCCTGTGATAGATTTGATGACCTTTTCTCTTATTCAGAACTTATTTGTGCCTTAGATCATCTCGGATTCTGCTCTGGGGGTCGACGGAATACCCTATTCCTTTATTTCCAAATCTTCTTCTAATTGTAAACTAATCTTTCTGAACCTAATCAATTCATTTTTCGTTACTGGCAAAATCCCGGAGTCTTGGAAATCCCAAATAATCATCCCAATTTTGAAACCTGGGAAAGACCCAAAAGATTCTACTTCCTATCGTCCTATCGCCCTCTCTTCCGTCTTGACTAAAATTATGGAGAATCTCATTAAGAACCGACTTGAGTGGATCTTAGAAACTAAAGGCATCTTATCCAGTTCTCAGTTCGGTTTTCGAAGAGGTATGGGAACTCTAGATAGTCTAAGTGTTTTCATGTCTGATGTTCGCATTGGCTTTTCCAACAATGAAAGTGTTCTCGGTATTTTCCTAGACATAGCTTCAGCCTATGATAATGTCCAACTTCCAATACTCAGGCAAAAGCTGCTACAGCTGAGTATCCCTGTGAGGATGGTCAACATCATTTGTAGTCTCCTTATGTCGCGTTCTATTTCTGTTCGTCATCAAAACTTCCTCTCCCCATCTCGTCTAGTGTGGAAGGGCCTACCCCAGGGCTCGGTATTAAGCCCCATCCTTTATAATATATACACACATGATTTAGAGTCTTCAGTGAGTTGTTTCTGAAAAATCCTACAATATGCCGACGACATTGCTCTCTACTTTAGTTCAGCTTCCCTTTCAGATGCCTCATCTCGCTTAAATTCTGCCCTTTACTACTTAAACCAGTGGCTGACCGATCACGGCTTAAGTTTATCAGTCTCCAAATGCAATGCAGTTGTCTTTTCTCGCAAGCGTAATATTCCCCCTATTAACCTTTATGATGAAAATGAACCCATTTTGATCCGTGACAAAGTAAAATTTCTTGGCCTCATTCTTGACTCAAAATTATCTGGTCTCTATCATCTGGACTACATCTCAAAGAAATGCGAAAGAGGTGTTAATGTCTTACGTGCCCTTTCTGGAGTTCGCTGGGGAGCTCATCCAACTTCTCAGAAAATCCTATATAATGCCATAGTTCGTAGTCACTTTGACTATGGAACCTTTCTGTTAGAACCATGCAACAAAATAGCCCTGGCCAAACTGGAAAGGATCCAATCTAAATGCTTGCGTATTATCACGGGTGCTATGAAATGCTCACCTATTAATGCCCTTCAGGTTGAATGTTTAGAACCCCCACTTCACTTACGTAGACAATATCTCTGTGACAGATTTTTTTATAAAGTCATCCAGATTAAATGTCATCCTCTTCTCCCTCTTCTTCGTACTCTTTCTCACTTAATCCCAACATCTCGCTATTGGTCTCATAAAAATCCTCCACTCCTCGTTAACAGCTTCAGTAAATTCAATAATTTACATATTTCCTTAGTCCAATTAAATAAAAACCCCTTATTTGAAGTAAATTTTGATTCCTTGCTCTTCCAACCAAACATTATTTTTAACTTTGGTATACCCAAACATGACCCTGTTGCTAATGCCAATTTCAATAGGATTCTGGCAGAGGACTGGCACGATTGGCTGACGATATTTACAGATGCTTCTAAGTTGTCCGATAATGGTAATGTCGGATCAGCTGTGTGGATCCCAAAATACAAAAGTATTCTTAATTTTCGTAGTCCTGCTTTTGGCACTATTTACACAGGGGAAGCAATAGCTCTTTTGGAAGCAGTCTCATACATTGAATCACATGGTCTCAACAAAAGCCTTATTCTCTCGGATTCTCTTAGCTGCCTACAGGATTTAATAAAATCGCCTTTTCGCACTCGTCACAATTTTCCTCTTACCCTAAAGATAAAACATCTCCTGTATCGATGTCACTGCTTAGGCATAGAGATTGCACTGACTTGGATCCCTAGTCACTCTGGAATTGTTGATAATGAAAATGCGGATTCGATTGCCAAGCTGGCAACTCGGAATGGGATTGAATCTCATCCGTCTTGTTATCCCCAAGATTTGCGCTGTCTTGTTAAACCCGAGATGATGAAGAATTGGAATGATCATTGGCAAAAAACTCGATTATTGAAGGGAAGATTTTATGGCTCTATCCAACCATTCATTCCATGGCACAAAACAGCCACCTCTGTCATAATTAGACTTCGACTTGGGTTCGTTTGCACTCCAGTTTTTTTGGCCAAAATACGCGTGAGGGACTATTCTTTGTGTGAATGCGGTCTGGACGAGGACACCCTAGAGCACTTGTTTTTTTCCTGTCCTCGTTTAACCACTCCTCTTTACGACATACTCCCTTCGGATATTCCCCGCCCAATTAACATTCCTTTCCTATTATCTTTAGCCCATACCCCTGCAGTTAAAATCCTTTATAAATTCATTAGCATTAATAAAATCCAGATATAGTTGATATTTTCTATTTATTTATTATAGATCTACTGAATGTTCTAACATTTATTTTGTGACGTTTTACATGTTCTAACCAAAAATGTTTTGTCCTTTTTTTAGCATGGGGATCCATGGATGTCACCACTACAAACACTGATCAATAGTTATAACAATTTATAGTTTTTATAGTTTACTTTCTCATACCTCGACATTGGCAAAATCATCGAACGTCATCGATGGAGCCAGAACCTTCAAAAAAATTGAATTGAGTTATCGTCAGAAAGTGTTACCAAAGAGTCTAGTGATGGAATACAGTTGAAGGAATGAATCCTTCTATCAATTTCAGGTTAAAGTCCATTGTACAAACTACAATGAAACATTTTAGTTGGAAGCATCATATTCTACTACGTATAATTTCAGGTAAACGTTTCTTTATATGATTGGGTTCGCTGCTGTGAAATACCAACCAGTGGTAGGTACAAAAAATACAACGTAACAGCAGAGACAAGGTTTTTACTGATTTATGTAAATAAATTGAAATATTTATTTAAAGCGCTCCCAAGATAAATAACTAAACTTGCTTGGGCATATTTTATTTTTTATTTTATGGCTTTATCTAAACCATAATCATACATCAAAACTCGAGTAAAACGCGCAAATTCAAGAAAAATTGTAATAGCCCTCTTAAAGGGACGATAACCGACTTTTAATGATTTTATACTGAAGATCACGTCTAAACGAGTAGTGTTAATGATTTGAAAAAATATATGTTAAATTAGAGCATTTTCTCAATAACTTAATATGTGAATATTTTAGATTATTTTTATATTACATAGGTAGCGAAATTAATTTGTAAAGTTAAGTCTAACGCGGATAAAAAACTGAGAATGGCGCAAAATCTAGCAAGCGTATTTTTCTGAAACCTTCACCAATTTAAAGATAATTTAATTATTGATCTTTTAGTATACGCGTTTTATTAAAATACCTTTTGTTTTGTGTATAATAAATTAATAATGCGTCAAATTAGGGACAGCGCTCCTTGATGGGCGAGTCTTATTACTGGCTGAACGTACGAAGCGTTGCGTGAGCTCAGTACAGAACACGCAAGCTAACCACTCAAGGTCACTGGCATATATCTGCGTCTTAATTTTTAAACGCTTGGACCGATTTAGATGTATGTGGTATTGTTAGAATAGAATCCTTGATTATTCCGGGTAAGTAAGAATAATATAATTGACTGCAAAAATGCCAGTAACATACCTACTTACAGACTTTCACAAGATTTATGCGGTATGTTATTTCCGTTCAACATAAGTACTTAAGTTATTTTTGATTTTTTGGTAAGTTTTGGGCAATCGTGTATTATCGTGTTTTTTTTTTTCTCACGATAAAACGTATGTGAAAAAAATTATACCTACATGTGTCATTTCTGTAGGCAGGTACTTATATTGTTTTTATTAGGTTTCCGTACCAAAATGGTAAACAAGAACCCTTATAGTGAGACTAAGTCTGTCTGTCTGTCTGTCTGTCACACCTGGATATCTCAAGAACTATTAATGCTATCCCAACGCCCAACTATTTTGCAAACAAGAAGGAAATAAAAATAAAAAAAATCTGCAAAAGGGACTGAAAGGGGGTCTTAAAAATTTGAAGTGGGGCTACTAGGGCATGTGGGGGGGGGTATCATATGAAAGAACGCTGTTCACCAAACTTTTTATTTAGGCAGCATAGTTTCCGACTTTTGATGAAAAAATATTTAAAAAAATACCGTTCCCCCCCTAAACTCCGAAGTTTACATAGATAAAAATCTGTAAGTATTCTATGTGATAGAAGTGTATGTAAAGATTACAGGAAAAATAAAACGATGACTCTAAATAGCACAGTTCTTCAGAAATAATCAACATCATGATATATACGTACGGAACCCTCGGTGCTCGAGTCCGACTCGCTCTTGACCGGTTTTTTTATATAATGTTGTTTTTGCATGGTGTGTCTATCGCACTTGGCTTGTATGTTGGCTTTTGTTAATTGATTGAACAGTGTAACGATTGTAGATACTCGTATCTACAATCGTTACACTGTTCGTCGATACCAATAAATAAATAACTTTGAATTATTTTGTTTTTTTTAGCACGTGTTTTTCTCTAACTGCTGGCTTCATTATTGACCTAGTGTTCGAAAGTACAACCGCTGAATGGGTTTTATACGTTGGGCAAAGTACCTACTTATTATTTCTTGAAATTTCTCAGAAGCAGCCCGAATTCTGAATTAGTACCCGGTTTAACAATACGCTCGCTTCCTTAACCCATATTAAAACTTAAAAATAACTAGGGAACTTGGGTTAACTACCTACCCCTGCGGGGAATACAGCATGATGATATGTTATGTAAGCTCTATAGTAATCCGTGGTTTCAGTCTCTACTTCAACTTCAACAAATAACATAAAACAACAGCAATGTAACATAGTTGTAAAGAAACCATTTATTTGAATTAATTTACACCCAAGCCTCCCCAAGTCACCCAAGTCTGCGACAATAGATTCTTCTTAGAAAGTTCTACAGGTATTGTAGAGTGTGGTTGCTAGCTAAATGATTGATTTATTATCTAAGTAGCTTGTAGCTTCCCTGCTTGATGTCACTGCTTGCGTCGGGGGTCGGGTTGCCTCCTTTCCTCAAATATGGCGAGGGGGACGATGGCTGATCTTTGCGTTATGCTCGTGCATCTCGTCTTCTTACTGCCCATGGTTTTGTTTTGTTTTTGTTTATTTAGTTTACTTCGAATGTGCTAGTTTATCAATTGGGACTTCGAGTTACAGCTATTGCTTTATGTAAGCGGGCACGCCCATTTTGCCTGGAGGCTTTTATTTAGGCGCGTTCTGATTACGTTTTTTTTTTCGTCTTGAGTATAGTTTTCGACGATTTTTTTTATTGATATAGTGGCGTCTGCTAGCTAACATAAAACAAATAATTTAATCGAATGTGTTTTGTTGCGTAAAGTAAATTTCTTTTGGTGATAACAAACAACATGGCAACATTTTTAGGGTTCCGTACCCAAAGGGTAAAACGGGAACCCTATTACTAAGGCTCCGCCGTCTGTCTGTCTGTCTGTCAGTCTGTCTGTCTGACTGTCTGTCTGTCCGTCTGTCACCAGGCTGTATCTCATGAACCGTGATAGTAAGACAGTTGAAATTTTCACTGATGATGTATTTCTATTGCCGCTATAACAACGAATACTAAAAACAGAATAAAATAAATATTTAAGGGGGCTCCCATACAACAAACGTGATTTTTTTGCTCCATTTTGCTCTGTATTGATAACGGCAACAGGTAGACGCTTGAAATATTCACAGAATATTTAGTTATATATTAACTTTCAAAATAAATAATTAAATTAAAATAAAACAAATATTTAAGGGGGGCTTCCATACAACAACGTGATTTTTTTGCCATTTCTATAGATAGTGGTACGGAACCCTTCGTGCGCGAGTCCGACTCGCACTTGGCCAGTTATAGAATCAAGTTTTTCTAACTTAACAGACAGCTGTGCTGCTGGGGAAGTTTGTTGCGCCACTTATTCCGAGCTCAAGCACTTGAAGCACTAGGAAGTGGTGCAGGGCGGGCGTTTTTGGGGGACTGTATTATGTAATTTTGACGTTCGAACAGTGCTGATTCTCAACCTAGTTTGAATATAAATGACTTTTCAAACTCAAACTCAAACCATTTTGATTTGTTTTCTAGGTTTTTGACTTTGTACTTGGGTCTTTTTATACCACTATTGTCGATATATAAATCTCGCTTGGATGAATAGGGACATATACATTGTAATTTGGCGATAGCCAAAAAGGAGTGATTGTTCTGTTCAACCACTTTTAATTGGTCGAAAACCCCATTTACTTACTTAATAAAAATCTTAAATTCATTAATTTACTGACAGACAACGTATAGCCTAAACCGCTGAGTCTAGAAGCATTAAAATTTGGCACAAGACTTCCTTATAGGTAGGTACAGGGTGATTGGAAGCTGGGTGCAAACCGAGCTGATACTCGTAGTTGGCACCATTTAGTGCATTTTGAGCCATGCTTTAGACGACATACGTTTTTTTTTTATCTGCTGTTTTTTGTTAATTGCTAACAGTGCCTCAGTTATAGCTGGTACCTTTTATGTTATTATTTTTTCCTTTTTCGTGGTTTATCTGATGTGCATCTTATCTAATAAATCAAGTTCAAAACATCGTGTTAATGAAAAAAAAAATACCATACTTTTGTAGTCGTAGAACTTGGAAAATAAAATAACCTCAATCGTTCAAACCTTTTCACCCCCTTAGGCTTTGCACCTAGCTTCCACCATCCTGTATAACGAAAGTGAGCACTAAAGAAGGATTTTTGAAAATTCATCCGTAAAAGAGGTTTTAGCGGCGATAGAAGGGTATGAATAGTTCGTAATTTTTGCCGATAGGCAACCACATCTAGGAAAATGTACGGTCATATCTAATTATCTACCTATCTACTAAAGAGTTGAGAGCCAAAAGCAGGTAGGTAAGTATTGCCAACAAAACTTAGACCCGCCCTAAGCCGATACGCCCGCCATTTTCTATCCGATCATAACACTTTGGCGCCAATTATGTTCCATATTCGAATCAAAATGACATCCAATCTAATCACATTGGCTGTAAGAATCGGGACAAACCGGACCAATCCCGATTTGATTGCTATCCGTACTGTTGTATTCGAATCCAATTTTCTTTACTGGCCATCTATTTTTTTTGAGGAGAAAGATATTTTTGAGACAATGCGAGGTTGCCTGATCTTTTTAGCGTTTGGAGGGCTGATGTTATTGGCATGATGTTTATTTCTTCTTTCTTATTTGCCATGATAGATGATAATAGGTACTACCACTACAGAATGATGTTTTTTTTTGTGACGACGTAAATGCGTAGCCCATAATCGGAAGGTACTTATGAGGGCGTACAACAGTCCACTCCTTTAAAAAAATATTATCTCGTGGCTGAGAAGGAATTATGAATAACGGCTAGTAGGGACCCTCGGTAAGTGTGTCTAGAATTTGCTAATACCTTTTATAAAGTTTCATATTGAGAGACACGAAGCAACAAAATATGATCTAGAGGAATGTGGCCGCTTTTCTTTAGATCGTATTTTGTTGCTTCGTGTCTCAATATGAAACTTTATAAAAGGTATTAGAAAACCTAGATACCTACACTTACCGAGGGCACTTACTAGCCGTAATTCATAATTCCTTCTCAGTCACAATATTTTTTTAAAGGCGTGGCGCTAGTGGACCGTTGTACCAAGCAAATAGGCACAGCTCTTTCAGAGAGAGTAAGTTGGTACACTTACTAGATACACATCAAAAGGGTGAAAACCATTTCAGGAATACACCTCATTAACCTCGTTTGGTAAGGTAGTACAAATTGAGTTCTATTACTTACCTATTTTAACTGATCACAAATTAGAAATTACTTTATACGCTGATGATACCAGCCTGTTCTATTTTGGTGACTCGATAAATGTGGTTATGAATGAAGCACAACATGACCTGGCCATCTTACACACTTGGCTCCAGTCAAATTTGTTGACCATAAATGCAAAAAAAACTAAGTAATTATTTATTATTTTTACCGCAAAAAACAAAAACATTGATACTTATAGTCCATTAACAATTAACGGTGAAATAATAAATAAAACAAACTGAAAAATATCTGGGCCTACATCTTGACAATGGACTTACATGGAAGCCACATATCGAAAAAATTCAAAGCAAACTATTATCCCTATCAGGTGCCCTACGGCCCATATCTCGATTCTTGCCCAGACATGTGCGGTACACAATCTAATTCTTTGGTCAAGCCTCATCTGGACTACCTAATTGAAGTATGGGGATCAGCGGCTAAGAGCAACTTAAATAAACTACAGAGATCACAAAATAAACTAATTAAAACGTTATTTCGATATGCCTAACACCAACCATAAAAATCTATAAAGAAACTGGACTAATGAATTTATCGCAAAGCTATAACTACTACACCTGTATCCTGATTAGAAAAATAATTATAACAAAAAACATTCACTCACAAATAACATTTACCAAAAATATAGAGCACCACAAACTTAATACTCGACAGGAAAATGATATCCGTTTGGTACCACCTAGAACTAACTACGGGAAAAAGAGCATTCTGTACGAAGGAGCCCAGAATTCATTATAATAAATTACCTAAAGACACAAAAAAGGCTAAAAGCTTATCAACCTTTAAAAAACTACTGAAACGCCACATTTTGAAGGATCTTTCATTAGCGGAACGCTAAAGATAGATTTGGAAATTTTACCCACTCTATGAAAACTAACCTTAAACTAAATAACCTACACCTGCTTACTCCCTACGAAAAACACCACTTAATTTGCAAAATCCTAGAACAATGTGTAAAACTGTTCAATTATCGCTTATTCAAACGCACTGTGCCACAGGCCTTAACAAACAAGCTTTGTTTGCACCGCAGCACATACACAATCTCCTCTAACATTTTTAACAACTACCCTACTAAAAACACTAATCGGTTATTTTGTTCATAATTATTGTATTTTCTCTGTAAGTGATTAATTCTAATCTTCTGAGAAAAATAAATGTCTTAAACCGTATACTGTTAAAAGATTCGGTACCTAATAAATTGCTTAGGTTGTAACTTACTATCTGAAGATAGTAAACTTATGTCACAAACTGCTCTTCTCCTATTCACTCGGCTCATGATTCAGTAAATATCTAAACTGATCTTTATCATTGTACAGGGGTCGTCCATTAACCACGTGATGTTTTTTTGCAATTTTTCAACCCCTGCCCCCCTGGTGATACTGGTGAGGTTTTAGACGACCTCCCTACTTAAAATAACGTGCATTTTTTTGGTACGAAGTACCTATCTTTAGTAAGTCTAGTACTAGCGACTGGCAAGCTGAGCCGGGCGGTTGTCGCGGCGGGCGGGGAAATCGTTGCCTGGCAATGCCGAGTCAAGGTCACTCAAGGTCACGCGCCGCTTTTCGGTTTATAAATCGCGCGTTCAATGAACGAACGAAAACATAAATACTCGTGATAATATCTCACTACACACCCCTTGTGATATTTCGTGAAGATTTTTTCCGAACCCCCTTCCTCCCATTCGCGCCTCACGTGATTAATGGACGATCCCATTAAACCGTACGCCAATATAGTAAAACTTTGGCCTTGAGCTGGCCTAGCGTAGTATGGATTTTCAATAGAATAGAGGTCAGCTTAGCTTAGAAGAATTGCCAAACTTATGTGGCACCACTGCCACATAAGTTCAGTGCCCACCCAGGGCACCGATGGGGCCGAAATGTTCTGGAGTGGCGATCGCGGAAGATGTAGCGTCGGAAGTCTTCTCACAAGGTGGACCAATGAACTTGTGAAGGCCGCAGGAATCCGCTGGATGCAGGAAGCACATCAAATCAAAATGGTTGAGCTGAATGGTGCTGATCCCTGCGTCGTGTTCGTGAACGGGCGCTGTCAGTTGGGGCTAGTCATCTCTTAGCTGCCACGGCTTCTTTTAATTATGATTTCTTTTTGTTTTCATTAACTGTACCTACTATGGAGATGTTTTTTTGTTATATTGTCCTTATATTTAGTTATAAATTCAACACTAAAATTGTAAGAATATTTTTTTAACATTATAATTTAAAAGAGTGTCGATGGAGTTTCTTGCCCGTTCTTATCCTTATGTATACTACGCTTTGGAATGGACAACTAGCTTCATATTTCTAACTGACCGGCTCCTTGACAATTCAAAAGTGCCTAAATAGTTTAATTGAAATAAATGCTTTGAGTTTGAGTTTGCACAGAGTCGGTCGAAGTGGCAGTCCTTGGGAGAGGCCTATGTCCAGCAGTGGACGTCTTTCGGCAGAAATGATGGTGGTGATGCAGAGGCCAGCTTACAGTAGTTTACCACTGACGTGCGGCCTAAGCACCGTATCTAGTACCTCAATGGTAGTGGAACTCTCAAGAAATAGTTAATTCCTCATCCATTAATGTCCCATAAAAAGTTTATTGAGCCCTATCTATCTATTCACAAAAATAAACCTAAAATCTACCTCAACTAAGTATAATAATACTCATGAATACGGTCCTTGAGCAAATCAGTCCGTCCCTTTACGGGTCCCTGTGTTGAACTAGTCATTTACACGATGTTACTAACGTTTATGACTCCGCCGTGTATTCAACCCCTTAGTTTTGTGCGACGTGAGAACGAAGTTACTGAGAGAAAAGGGAATATTCCGTGCCTTGAGTTTTTGCACGCTTAAATTTATCATTTTAATAGGTTTAATGCAAACATCTACTTTATTTAGTACCTACCTATTCTATTTTTTTGTAATTTTATATTACCTTTGTTTTCTTAGATAATTACTTTTTTCTTTTTTTTTCTAATTTAGGATGGGTTTGCTCTTGACCTTAGTCTAGGGCAGAGGTGACAGAGACAAAGTCGACGATGGAGTGAGCTTACCCAGAAAATGCCTGTTTACTCTAACTTTGAAGAGATTAGGGTTGTATGCGTTCGGAAACACAGACGCAGGCAGAGAGTTCCACTCTTTTGCTGTGCGCATTATAAAAGTCATTTGGAAACGCTTAGTACGAATTGGTGGAATAGCAACAAGGAAGGGATGGTAACCTGCAGTGCGTCTAGATGTCCGATAATAGACTGAAGGGGGCCGGTGGAATGAGGTCGTGGAGTTCTTGAGCACCATAGATATCTGTTTTTAATATTTCTATGTTGAGCACACTCACCGAAGTACTACTAGTAGTAGTATTGTCTTTATTATGAATGCTGCGTCAGTACTACCCTATACCTGTAATAAGTACAGTCGAGTTCTTTAATATATGAGCATGTTCATTAATCAAAAATATATAAGCAATGGTAAGTTTCATAAAACACTAAACAGCTTTGCCTTACAATAAATTGTAAACAATCTGTGACATCATAAATATGTGACTACAATAAATCAATAATATTGCTACAGACAAAGACTCTAAAAATTGTGCGCAATCCCTTGTTCATATTATTTAGCGCAAAATTAGGATCACAAATATCTATGCAATTTTTAGATGAAAAATATCTTGACAATTTGACATGACTCGAATTGCTGTCTTAAATTCTTTGAACAATCTCTTTACAGAAGTATATCCTATTGTAATCTTGTATCGTATTGTAAGTGGCCACATTTACTCGCCGCTAGCGGGGGGCGCAGGACTATTGTCCTGCGCCCCCCGCTAGCGGCGAGTAAATGTTCCTTCCAGTACGGAAAACCGGCTGTTAAAAACAGGCAGCTCCTGCCGCACCAGGGTCATAACCCGGTCTTCCGCCGGCAAGGGCACGTCCTGCCCATGCTGCGCTCCGCCCTGGGGTCAGCTCCTCGACGCCGGGCCAGGTCCGCCCGGAACTCTACATTCTCCTTTCGGAAAAGCTCCATGGCGGCTGTCAAGCGGCCGTCCTCCGCCCGCATCTTGGATATTGCGTCCGACGGAGGCCCGACCTGAAGGGCGGGCCCTCGCTGCCACCATAATGGAGGCCGTGGCAGCGTGTACGACCTTGTCTTTAGAGGACTGAATTCTCTTCAAGGCCACACCCTTGATTGCGGCTACCACGACCTTCTCAAAGCTGCTGGCCACTCCTTTCGCCTTGGACCTGCCAGCGACGTCCGGCTCACCACCCGATGATTCAGAGGGAGCCGCCCTTTGTTTTTTTTTGAGTGGGAAATTATAAAATAACTTCTCCCGCTCTGGGCGGAGCGGGAGGGCGTGTCAGACTTTTACTGACTAAAACCCACCCGTGTTCCTTCATTTGCCTGTGTGCCAGGGCAAAGGGATATCCTTTCGGACAAACTTGCAACCCTGGTAGGCATTGGTCCTGACGGACCCCATCAGTTGGTGCTGACATCTCTTTGAAGCGCGCGTGGAACACAACGCGCCGTCGACCCGGGCCTGGTCCTTATCGGACGGTGAGCTCCCCATCGCTCTCCGTCCGCATGCCCGCGCCTACGGTGGCCGGAAATCGACTTGCAACTCTCGACGCCCGGGGCGTCTCCTGCGGGCGACCACAGGCGGCGCGAGGGCGCGAACCTTGCCTCTCCCTATCACGTTCCGCCTCCTCCTTCGCGAGCATTACTGCTTCGCAGAAGGAGGTGACGGCCACCTATGCACTCTCGCTCTGAACCATGGCCTGAACCAGTGCCGGACGTGAGAGATCGCCGCCGCCGATCGCCTCTGTGAGGACACGGCGGTGCTCCGCCTAAGCCGGGCAGATCTCCACCGTATGCTCCACCGTGACCTCCAAGCGATCCACACAGTGGTGACACCCGGGCGTTTCCTCCCGCTTTATCCTGAACAGGAACCTCCCGAAACAACCGTGTCCGGTGAGGACCTGCGTCAGGCGGAAGGTGAGGACGCCGTGGCGCCTCTCCAGCCACTCCTCAAAGAGGGGCTTATCGCCTCAATTGTAGCGTGCCCAGCGCTGGGTTGCAACAATCGCACTCTCCATGCCGCCATGAGATCCGGGCTCTTAAATAAGACCTGCGCACCAGATGCGGCGTCGGACTCCGACCCCGCATCACTTCCCTTTCTCTTCGCTTTGTTGTTTGTTAATAGGTTTTTCCATATTTAATCCCAAAAGTGTGAAGGATATAAAAAGTAATCCTAGGCCAGCAAAAAGTCTAGTATGTCCTTACCCCCTGTACCTAGGTAATCAATTATTACAGTTAAGTACTACGCAACGTTGTCAGATTGATATAGTCCTATTACGAACGGCAACATTGCATTATTACTCGTACTTCTGCTCCGGCAAGCAAAAATAAATTTAATAGTAAAGGCCATTTAGTTGAATATTCAAAGCTGTATGGATATTTACGAATCCTAGGTTGCACCAAATATATTGAAATCTAGAGTATTTAGATATTTTTGATCCGAAGCGTAGTCAGATATTTTTGAATGCACTAACGTAACATACTTATGAACAGTTTATATGATAACATTTTATTGATGTCTAAGTTTGTATAGAACTATAGGATCATTTTAACGCTTACAATATTTTGAAACATTGTCACTGCCAATATATTAGTGAACTCGACTGTACCTATACATTGTGTAGTAGTGCAGAATAAACAACTTTTATTTCCTTCTTTCTTTTCATTCTTTTTACATACTAGCTCTTTATGAAAAAAATATTTAGAATGTGCAAACAGTGCTCTTTCATATGATACCCCACATGCCCTAGTAAAAAATAAAAATAAATAAAATAAAATTTTAACTTTAAATTTATAAGACCCCCTTTCAGTCCCTTTTACAAAATAGGTGCGCAAACGTCATCTAAAATTATTCTAAATTTCAAGTTAATAGCATTAGTAGTTCTTGAGATATCCAGGTGTGACAGACAGACAGACAGACTTAGTCTCACCATATGGGTTCCTTTTTACCATTTTGGTACGAAACCCTAAAAAGCTATGCTATGATGATGCGCTTTATGATTGGTGGACGCTAGCCTAAAAGTAACCTATCTACTCGTTACTTAAAAGTTACCTAGGCTATCTACTCGAAACTTAAACGAATTACAAATCTCTCTGTACAAAATCAATTAAATGAACGATTTTTTAATTTTCCTTAATAAGAGGGTTCTACAGTTTTCTTGGTAACCCATCCTAAACGAATACAATGGGTGCCTGACGAGGAGCTTCGTCATCAAGGCAGGCCTATTAAAGAAAGAAACTAAGAAATTGCGTTTCTTCGTTTCTTTCTTTATGCATCATTGATCGTCATTAGCGTGACGATTTGGAATCTTTTCTCATCGATTGACAGAACCTTAAAAAAAATTGAAGATTATGGGGGGATACCAAAAATTGGATAGGTACTCATCATCTGCCCAGCGCTTTCCCATTTATGTTGTATATCAGCTCAATACCAGTATTTTACATGGAGCGACTGCCTATCTGACCTCCAAAATCCAGTAACTTGGGTAATGCGATACCCCTTGGTAAGACTGGTTATCAAACTTTCGGGCTTCTGACGACCCGTAATGACTGCCAAATATACACGAATGACAGCCGGGACCAACGGCTTAACGTGATTTCCGAGGCATGGAGTGGTCATGGTATGTAAAGATGGTCACCCATCCACGGACCGACCGCGGCAAGCGTAGCTTAACCTGATCGATCGACCCATGCGGCTGTTAATACTTATCCAAGAGCCCCTCCGGTGGGTGGAAATCGAGCTCTGGACCGTTCTCTCCGTGCTTTACGACGTACGGCATTTCATACAAACTTTCAAGCCCTTGTTTTTCGAAATAACTGAACCGATTTTAATGAAACTTCATATTTAAACATAAGCTGGATACAAAGGTCTAAAAACTTAGTTATTTAAGAACATTTTCGAAATGTCTTATTTAAAAACAGATAACTGGAAATCTCTGTTTCTATGGAAAATTTAAAATCGGTCTAATTTGGGTGTAACACTATTTTTCGAAAATGTTTTAAACTAACTTTTTAGACCTTTGTATCCTGCTTATGCGTATGAAGTTTCATTAAAATCGGTTCAGTCATTTCGAAAAACAAGGGCTTGAAAGTTTGTATGAAATGCCGTAAGTCGTAAACGCTCTTATCCGTTTGGACTACTGTGATTTGAACATCCATACTCATTACTCGTAGTTATCTCAGACGAAATCGTTCTGGCCTTACGTCTACAATTATGGGAATCTTCACATGTAACATCTATCTCGCTTCGTTCTAACAATACCTAAGTCAGCTGCCCCATCCCACTCTCACGGGCATCTAAAGAAAATTTATTGTTATTAGTGTTGTACTCATTTTTACGGACACTAAACTTAGTGTAGGTATCTACAGAATTCCCTAAGGAGGGTAGTTCGGATATAGTTTATTACAGTGTCCGGCTAACATGACGATTATATGAGATTAGGAGTGTTTTCAAGGGCAAAATGGTTAGTTTTTTCCTATAGAAGCCTCTATTTTTGACCCAAAGGTTGATAAGTCGTGTGAATTACCTAAACAGTACCTGCGGTGCCCAGAAACTAGTTAGAGATTCAGTCAAATGTCTTGATTGGCTGTCTATTTATCAATCCAGCGTGCCCAATCGTCTAGAAGGCAGCTAATTTAGTGCCATTACAGTGCGAGCAAGACTACGTCCTACTCGAAATATGGAAACCTATACTCCGTTGGTTTAGGTAGTATAAAGGTAAACAAAAAAACCACGTGATGAGAGAGCTGTCAAGTAACCGACTAAACGTAATACCTGTCACTTCAGTTGTCATGCTACGTCACAATTGTACTCTTGAATTTAGCAACGTTTTATTTCTTTGACGTTTAGAGAACCTGTCTTTTTGGGTTTTATCTAAAAAACTTTAACTAAAAAAAAACATTCCAACCCACTTATTTCCCATACCTAGTTCTTCCAAAATTCCTTCCGTACAAGCTTGTACAATAATTCTTTGAAAGCCCAACATTACTTAAGTCTTGTCTGCGGTACATCTTGGAGTGTTACCACAAAACGTGATGTGATAAAGTGGATTTATGTAATGTAACTATAGGCTTGTTTCTGCGTGACGTCGGGGAAAATGGCGCAGCCTTTTTGTGTTTTTCGTCTTTATTATATTACAGGAACTATGGTGGGTAGTTAGGAAAATATCGTGTATTTTTTCAGGTTATCTTGGGAAAATCGTATTTGGTAGATCATATTTTTACTTTGAATATATGTTTATTGTAATAATAATGCACTTTTATATGGCAATATTTTTATAATAGGAAAGTTGACAGAACGTAACATATTTTTGAATTAAAATGAACTGTACATAAATAACTTAGAAGTAGGTAGGTACCTAATTAATTATAAATAAAAAATTTGGTAAGTTTAGAGGGATGAGGAACAGGGTGTAAAGTTCACTCATCCTCCATAGAAAAGGGAGGATCCTCCGACCAGACAGGTGTTGTGTCTGGTGGGCAACTGCCCGACGGTTGATGTCGGGATGTTGTATATTTATGCTAGTGGCGCGGTGCGGTAAACTCTGCTTGCGCGATGCAGGATTTTGTCAGTGTGACGCGTTAGTCGCTTGTGGCGATGTTGATGCCGCTATATAACTAACTAAAAAACAGTCCTCCGCATCGCTGTTGACTGGTAATGCACCCAAGAGTCTGAGAGACATGAGTATGACAAAGCTGAGTTTCTGGCCAAGGTAAAAGCCACTTATTTGAATGCACTTATTACATTCTTATTATTTAACACCAATAATACTAAAACTAGTGTTTATGTGGTTTATGTAATTAATAACAGAATGGATTGTATGATGCAAGATTAGCCTTTAGTTATTATGTCGGATCAAATGACCAACTCCAAAATAATGACCAAATCAGTGTCAACCCGCCCAAGGTAGGTCGATACGAAACTGCGCTTATGTAAGGCGACTTAACTAAAACGAAGAGATAATTATAATTATATGATGATAGAATTATTTTGATACTATAGCTTTTGCCCGCGGCTTCACCCGTGTGGTTGTCGGAAAATATCCTACGGGAACGTACTACTGAGGTTAAAAGTACCCTATGTGTTAATCCAGGTAAATAATGTATTAATTCCATAACTCTATTGGTCGGCGTGATTTTTCTTCAACAATCACCGTCTTATTTCAGCCAATTTACACAAAACCTTAATTATATAAACACCTAAAGGCTTCTATATACTGACGCGACTTGTCACGCGATGCGACACCGGTAGAACAATTTCTATGAAAAATTCAAGGTAATTTTGTTCTACCGGTGTCGCGTCGCGCCAGTATGTAGATGCCTTAAACCATCCGTGGTGAAAACCATATTCTTTCGAAAATCCGTTTAGTAGTTTTTAAGTTTATCGCATTCAGACACACAGACGTGGCGCGAAGGACTTTGTTTTATAATGTAGTGATGGACTTCGTCGGCTCTTCATTACAGAGTATTCAAAGGTTTATACGGAAACGAAATTTAATTTCACTATTATTCCATGCTTGGAGTTTCCCTACGTGATCGAATCAGAAATGAAGAGATCCGCAGGCGAACCAAGGTAACCGACATAGCCCGAAGAATTGCCAAGCTTAAGTGGCAGTGGGCATGGCACATTGCTCGCAGAACTGATGGCCGATGGGGCCGAAAGGTTCTGGAGTGGCGACCGCGTACCGGAAGACGTAGCGTTGGAAGGCCTCCTACAAGGTGGACCGATGACCTTGTGAAGGCCGCAGGTATCCGCTGGATACGGGAAGCACAGAACCGGTCGAAGTGGCGGTGCTTGGGGAGGCCTATGTGCAGCAGTGGACGTCTTTCGGCTGAAATGATGATGATTATACATTGAGTTAGAAGCTAAACAAATTGCATTTTAGGAACCTACCTACCTACTGTATTCAATATGTAACTAAACAATTAGGTAACATTTGTAAAAATTGGCTTATGTTTTGGAGGGGATTTACATAAAAGAATGATCTTTCTGTTCTAACCACGCTTTTAAATTTTAACATTTAGGAATATTTTAACAATTTCTCGTTAACCTAAGATACCATTGAACATGGCACTACATTATAATGAAGAAATCTTGTAGTGTATCTATTTAATAAAAAATAAATTACAAAATAAAAATCTATTTAATAGATAGTTATGTAAACACTATCTCATGCATATCACTAATGAGGTAGCTGTCACTAATGTCAACTGTCAAACACCATGAATGGCGGGAAACGGTTGTAAATAAAGCCGTGTCTGCACGAGAGTCTTGGTGTGGTGATCAGCCAGTGCACGTGCAGTGATTTATTAAGCCCAAATACGGGATCAACAGGATTCTACAAGTGGCCACGTGGATAAAGGTTACAAATAAAAATATTAGGAATAAATGCTATGTTTGTGTAGATCAATTAAAATTTTAAAACAATACCTAATACCCGTCTACGCAAAATACGTAACTAATGTTAATTGATATATTCGGTATCTACTGGCATAAGTATTTCATGCAGCATGCAGGAAGAACAACTTATTTCCGAGTTCCGACTCATGATAAATTCTTATGAAAAAAATCTTCATACTCATGCCTACGCAACAAGAAACCCCTACAGAGTTTCAAATGAGTTATATTTCCTCAATCTCAACAGTCTTGTTCATAAAACAGGGACGCACACCTCTAATTTCCCTTACTGAAACTAATTAACATAACAAGGAAATTCCTACCGAGTCCACAAACATAGTACAATATAAAGTTGTCAAGCTTAGCTTCAAAACTTACGTTATTATGTCTCCGTGTCGCCGTAAATTATTTTGAAGTTATGTTATTTTGTTCCGGAATCGCGTCGGCCATCTTGGAATTCTGCAGTTTGGCGTTCGGTTGGTAGTGAAAGACGGCGGGAACGTGCGTGATGGTTTTGAATATAAATGTCGTGGCAATAAAAAGTTATAAGAGCGTGTCATGGCGAGCGAGGGGCTGTGTTGTTTCTTCGATGCCCACCAATATCAATCTGCTTAGCCTTTTCCCAACTATCTTGGGATCGGCTTCCAGTCTAACCGGGTGTAGGTGAATACCAGTATTTTACATGGAGCGACTATTTTACATGATACCCCTTGGCTAAGACTGGTTGTCAGACTTTCAGGCTTCTAACTACCCGTAACGAATGTCAATGATCTACGAATGACAGCCGGGACTAACGACTTAACGTGCTTTCCGAAGGACGGAGGGATCTCGATATGCAATGAATGGTCACCCATTCATGAAGCGACCGCGGCGAGCGTGGCTTAACCTTCGATCGACCCGTGCGGCGATACGAGCCCCTCCTGGTTCGGTGCCAACCCTTTGCACTTATGAGGTGGACCCAATTCTTACACTTTTTATTCCTCAAGTGGGATTTATTTTATGTCCGGTGTTTCGTGGAATCGTGGCATTATAGCGGGCCCTATCAGAATACCAGCGGGCAGCGCTTTTTTTTTGTTTGGGAAAATTATCAAATAACTTCTCTCGCTCTGGGCGGAGCGGGAGGGCGTGTCAGACTTTTACTGACTAAAGCCCACCCGTGTTCCTTCAGATGCCTGTGTGCCAGGGCCAGGATATCCATTTCGGACAAACTCGCAACCCTGGCAGGCATTGGCCCTAACGGACCCCGTCAGTTCGTGCTGACATCTCTTTGAGGCGCACGTGGAACACAACGTGCCGCCGACCCGGGCCTGGTCCTTATCAGACGGCGAGCTACTCATCGCTCACCGTCCGCAAGCCCGCGTCTACGGTGGCCGGGAATCGGCCTGTGACTCCCGACGCCCGAGGCGACTAGGGGCGTGAGGGCGCGAATTTTTCCTCTCCCTCACGCGTTCCGCGTGAAGGCCTCGTGGTGTTTTTTATTTTCAAATATCGTAGCATCATGCTGGATTATGAGCCGTATTGGCTTATCAGGTCTTCTTTTACACAATTTCTTTAGTTTTACCTCAAGCACCTACTGCTAATTAATCTATTGTTCTCAGCACCTTATCGGTGCCGGCGGGGCTTGACTGTCCTTTCTGTGACCCAAACACGAACGTGTAACGTAAATAAATGCATTTTGAATATGGGGTTCACTTTTGGGGAAACTATACCGTTTTGCAAACTATACCGTGTGACATAAGAATTAAATGGTTTTTTTATGAGGATTCGTTTTTTTTTTTTTTGTTATTTTAACATATAACACATAGATATAAAGATAGTAAAGAAAATAGATGAAAATTGAACACTCCTCTTTATCTCCGATACTGCTGAGCCTAAAATTTTGAGTAAAAAAAATATAGAATAGAGAAAAAATAATACTTATAAGCAGATTAGACTCTCTTTAAGTATTTCTTTACTGGATAATATACCTAAAATATATATCCTGAAAAGTCAGATCTCGCTAGTAGGTATCATATAATAGGCTTTTAACATTGTGGATAAAAACCGTTTTACCGTAGATATATTATTATTTCAGTCAAAACTTCTTTACTGGATAATATACCTAAAATAAAGCTCCTGAAAACACAGATCCCCATAACCCAGTTTATTTGGGGTCGGTTCTCTAATAGTTGTCATCGTGGTAGTCTTTCCCTTTCTAGCCATATCATCTTTCACACAGTCTATACATATATCGTTTCTTTGTTCTTCTCCTACTCTTATAGCCCTCCACATTCATGCTCAAAACTTTCCTCACAACATTTTCCTGATTCCTTCGCATCACATGCCCATACCATAACAACGGATATCCACACAACTTTTCAGTCACCGGTGCCACTTTCAGACTTCCTCTTTATAATACAAAAATATTTTTAGTATATGCAAAACCAGAATATAGTTTGTTCTGAATAAGGAACTGAATCGATTCCAATCATTTTTACACCATGTTATATTTTGTCCCAAAAATATTTAGTGTGATGGAAAATGTTATCACGATTGAATTACTGACAATACAATCGCCGTACGGTTAGGTACCTACTGCTAAATTATTATCAATGAGCGCACGACGAACCTGGAGGCGCGGGGACTCCGTTAGCATGTTTTTGTATGGACAACCCGGTAACATAACATCCATATAACTTTTGTGATTTTTCATGATACAGTTTTGATATTTTGTACATAGATTCTTTACATAAAAATACTAGGCACGTGTTTTGGGTTTCGCATATACTAAAAATAATGTTGTATAAGCTATACAACGTGTTTTTTTTGATATCCCATAATTCTAGGGTATGATTGAGGCCATATCAAAGAATCAACTGGTATATGAGTTATGTTCCAATCCTTCGTTATTTTTTTTTTTTTCATTTTTCATACAAAATAATTCGGCAAATTCACGCCTATATACACTTCAATATTAATGTAAAACACCCTTACGTGATATATGACAACGTCGACAAGGTAGCTTTCCCTTCACTAGCTGCCGCCGGGAAGCCCCGATGCCAACATACCTACATATTTTATTTTACTATTTATTTTACTACTAGTGTAGTAAAATAAGTTGCTGCGAAGTTTGGCAACCTCGCAAAAGTAAAGATTCGTCATACTGGTGACAATTTTTGACCTAATTTAATTATGATTGATGATATCTCCGAAACGATGCATTTTTGGACCACCTATTCTAGGAGTTTTAGTATTATTTTTACCTACAGAATATAACCCTAGAGTTATGCGATATCAAAAAAAACAGGTTGTATAACTAGGTATGCGATATTCCTAAGGACAGTAGGAAAAGGAATTATTGTGTAACCAGCAAAGGCCAACATTCCTTTACATGCCGCAGTATAGCAACTCTACCAAAATTCCACTGTTAGCTGCATTTCCTGAATGTAAGCCATTTTATACGAAACAGTAATGTTTGTGTTTTAGAGTTTGAGGATTCATATTTAATTACTGGGTCAAGAATGACATACTATTCTTGCTGATTATGTACAGACGCCACCAGGTCAAGCTACCCGAAACTGTAAAATTTTCCCAATCAACCTTGAACCTTATGTTTTTTGAATAAAGTTGAAAATATTTTAAAGAAATTTGACAGATTGTAGTAGCTTGATGTGCAGGCGTCGGTACATTGGTATTTATGACGCAGACCTTGAGTGGTTAGCTTGCATGTTCTGTACTGAGCTCACGCAACGCGTCGTACGTTCAGCCAGTAATAAGACTCGCCCATCAAGGAGCGCTGTCCCCAATTTTACGCATTATTAATTTATTATACACAAAACAAAAGGTATTTTTTTTAAATAATAAAACGCGTTTATTAAATGATCAATAATTAAATCATCTTAAATAGGTGAAGGTTTCAGAAAAATACGGTTGGTAGATTTTGCGCCATTCTCAGTTTTTTATCCGCGTTAGACATAACTTTACAAATTAATTTCACTATGTAATATAAACATAATCTAAAATATTCAAAATATTAAATTATTGAGAAAATCTCAGATTAAAGAAAAGAAGCAGATAGACCGCGCGGAACCATAAAGTGAGGCCCGTTTGTAGACGTGTGTGCGTTACAGCCACGTGACAGCACTATAAGAACAGGTGCCTCTATTAGTGTGTACGGTTGCCAGGAGAATGAAAAAATTTGCCATAATATTTCATTAAGTACATGAAAAAAAAAGTTTTTTTTTCTTAAATCAGTTGTTTTTATTAACAGTATACGTCAAATTAACAATACCCATATAAAAGATACATTTGCGATATATTTTTATTTTGAGACACCAACATTTTATTGTTTTTGGTAGCTATATTAACTTTATGGTGACGTCATATAACCCATGATATAGCAAATCGACTGATGTAATAAGTATTATAAAATCCATTAACTAGTTACACTTACGAAGACACCTACATACTTATTTATTTATAAACATACTAACCAGAAAAGGCGATAAATAAAACACTATTATCGACATAAATATTTTTGTAAATCGATACTCCTGTATCCTATACTTATTTCATAACTTAGGGGTAAATGTTTCAATATAAACTAGCAACACCGAATGATTTTTGTTAAGGTTTTGTGTTTCAAGATGTCACTAACAATAAACACGTAAAATAAATCCAAATAGACAAATAATCAATATTTTACTTATGAAAGATACTCCATCTTATTTCTTTTGCTTTTGGGAACAGTTTTTACAATGTTTAAAAATACAAGACGGCATCATTCTGAAATTATCTGTTAGAGCCCGTGACGTACTAACGATGCGACGCTTCGTGCTGTACTGAATCGAGAGTGTATTCGCTTTTGAATTTGTATTTGCTTTGTTGGCCGCACTCTCGGTGTTCCGCGCGGTCTATCTGCTTCTTTTCTATAATCTGAGAAGAAAATGCTCTAATTTAACATGTATTTTTTAAAATCATTAACACTACTCGTTTAGACGTGATCTTCAGTATAAAATCATCGATCGTAAAAAATAAATCATAGCGAACTGGGCGGGCATAAAATATTGACAGAATCAATTACTTGCGCATGCGAAAAACCCGGCTAAGTACGTGTCGGACCACGCACAATGAAGGGTTCCGTAGTTGGGATGAATTTATCCCAAAAACAAACTTAACATTGTAGTTGAAAAAGATGTTCACCCAGCATACATCGTTAGACGTCACGGTTAATTCTCCAACTGCAAATGTAAGTTGGTAGACTATTACTCGTTAATTTGTAAAGCCTACTTAGCTGTGATAGTTATCCTTTTAATTTCGTTATATGTAGGTACTACTGCCATGAATTTTTTCACATATCCAAAAACAACCATTTATCTGGCAGGGGGGGGACACTAGACTCTGAAAATTTTCACTTAAAGCTTAATATTACGCAAACGGATCCCCAAATCGAAAAATGGTCTTCATAGACCCCCGATATTTTTTAACGGCCTATCCAAAGACACTCCTCACCATGGGATAGACGAGAAAAAAATTTACCATCCTCACTTTACGTGCGTGTTTTTCATAAAAAATTATAGACTTATCTCTTAATCCTCAAAAGTAGATGATTTTCGGAATTAAATTCTATCGAAGTATCGAGAACCCAATTGCGTTTTTCTTCAGAGTATTAATCAAATAAGTAGTTAATAAACATTTATATCCAACAATTAAATCCATACTCCATGCTGTAATAGTGATTTAAAAGGTTACAAAAAAGCCCCCAATTTATTTTGGTATCGCCTAAAGGTCTGGTTCCTTGCCGAATGACTAATCCTTTCACCATGGCACGAGATTAGGTATTCTCGTATACCTTGACACAAGAGCTGAAGAAATCAATATTTTTATTATTGCTGATACTCACCAAAATAAAATCAATCAATCAATGATTGAATTAATGATTGATTGATTGAGTCACCAAAATAAAAGAAAGAAAAAAGAAAGAAAATACGTTTATTTGCGGTAAACATAACGCAAAGAATAAAAAACACAAACACGAAAGAAAAAGTTAAGGGAAAATATGCGTCAAATTCACGCAAAACTGCCATCGCTCAGCATAATGCTGCGACCCTATGCGAGACGGAGCCGAAAATAACTTACTCCTGCAGTTCAGTATTGTTCTAGTCATACATAAGTTCAGATATTTTGGTAGGTATCCAATTTATGTAATAGGTACCTAACTTAAAACCAGTATAAATCCAATATAACAAGCATGCAGGATCATAATTTGTACACTATTCCAATATCGTGTCGTTGAGGGGTACCTAAGCGACGGCGATGTCCGTACGTCTAAAATGGTTGTAGTGCAGGGATAGCGAACCATTTCACATAATTATACCTATGTATGCCACATTTAATAAAACAATGTTTTTTGCCTGTGGCGATGACGGCGACACAGCCAAAATGAAATGAAATGAAATGAAATGAAATGAAATGAAATCGTTTATTCTGTAAATAGGATATTAAAATCACTTTTACACGTCATATAAAAAATAAAAAAAAATCTAGATGTAGCCGACATTTCCTATCTGACTACCCCTGAGAAGAAATGGCGAAACAAACTCAGGGGTCAAAGTCTCTTTTAAAGTCCAGACATAATCTTGGTCAGATCATGTGAGGACCATGTAGATCCGTGTCTGAAATGGTCTTTTGAGGAAAGAACCACGCAAATTTGAGCGGACCTGACCAATCAGTGTAAGCATTTGTCAGTAATCGTGCAGCTCAACTCAAAACTTAAGGAGCTCAACGACTCGACGAACAGTACCAAAAAAAAGGACATTTGGGTAGGCCGCATAAAGCGCTCAAAATGTCAGACCATCATTAAAACTTAACTGAGAAAAGAAAGGAAAACATTTAAAGAAAAAAAAAAATGACCCACATAGTGCTCACATTCACAATAAATTAAAGTAGTAAATATAATACTTTTCAAAGTAAACATTCATGTAAAATTGTATACAATATTCTGCAATGTCAATATGTATATAAAAGCATGCAAAATAATTAAAATGTCAAGTTTTATCACAAGGCTAGCAGAGCGAGCAGCTCAATCCCAAGCTTTTTTGTCCTCTAAATAATCAGAAATCTTATAGTACCCTTTTTTACAAAGTTTAGTTTTAATACAGATTTTAAATCGTTTAATGGGTAAGTTCCGAATGTCAGTAGGAAGTTGGTTGTAAAAGCGTATACATTGACCCATGAAAGAGTTGCCTACTCTGTGGAGGCGAGTGCGATGTACAGCAAGATTGTGTTTATTCCTGGTATTTAAACTATGAATATCGGACATTTTCTTAAAATTTGATTTATTTTTGTGTACATATAATAGATTTTCAAGTATATATTGAGAGGCTACAGTCAGAATATCTATTTCTTTGAATATTTCACGAAGTGAATCTCTTAGACCTAGATTGTAAATGGCTCGAACAGCCCTTTTCTGTAAGAAAGAAAAGAAAAAACCTTCAATATCTGACAAATATTAAGACGGAATTAAAAAACAAAACTAAGTATACTTACTCCATTCGAAATAAGATTATAAATTTAAATAAAACATTTTTACAGTCCGTTCAACCGATTTTGGATGCCATTAAAAGCAAAAACGTGGTTACAATACCAACTGTTTATTACAGCTGCCATTTTTGTCATGAACCACAGGCCACAAACGCAATAGATGTGAAAATCGGTTGAGAGGACTGTAAAATAGGTTTGTTTAAAAGAGATGTTTCAAAATGGGCCAGGTACACTGCCTCTTATTTTTATCGACTTTCAACGCGGCGTCTCACCGGTTTAGTCACTCTGTGCTTGAAAACTGACAGAAGAGAACTGTCAGCTGTCAGAACAGTGTCACTTCAGTCAATCAACTTTCAACCTCCATAGAAATATACATTTCAAACGTATTTAATCAATCAAAATGATAGCTTACCGCCATGACGGGTTTTTGTTGTGTTGCAATTTCAAGTGTAATTTCTTGTGTTTTACCAGCAAACCAAACCATTTCAAAAGTACCTCGAGAGTTAAGGACTGTTTTAAATGTATTTCCCAATTTTAGTGTACAGGGACCTGGCCCAGGCTCCACACATTTTGGAACATCTCCTTTCTAATCTTATTTCAAATGCAGTATTATATATAATCATTAAAACATATATAAATGTTATTAACGTAAAAATACGTAAATAAGAAATTTCTTAAGAAATAAGCAGTCCCTTTGTACTTAAATTATAATAATGTCTTATCGCTCTGTGTGGACATAAATAATAAAATAAATAAATAAACGTAACTAAATGATAGAATTCACTACAGATCCGAGTTACTGAAAATTTTGTTTTTTTTTACTAAAATTGGCTTTCTGCCGCAGAAAATGTGTCATACAAATAATATATGCCATAGGTTCACCACCCCCACTGTAGGGTATCCGATACATAAACCTCCATTCTAACAAGGTAGGTTATCTGTGGTTCTGTATTTATACGTGTATGTAGATGTATGTCGCATGCGTTTGTAGCATGTGAGTGATATTGGGCGGTTTTGAAGATGACTATCTGTTGGTTTTGTTTTTGTAGTGATAGAATAGAATACCTTGTCTTTATTTTGCATAACATAATATGGTAATGTAGTACGGTATTTTTTTTTTTATAAAGGTTGCATTCTTGTACATTTTTTTTTTTTTTTTTGTAGGCAGTGTAAGTACTGTTGTAAATATTGTACGGTGGTACGGAAACCTTCGTGTACGAGTACGACTCGCACTTGACCGCTTTTAAGATTTCTGGTCAATTCAGCCATTTTAAGCATTTATTGACAGTTTCAGCGCACGACAGCGCTGCAGCGACCCGAACGTCTCGGCTCACAAACGTTTACGAGCGCCGTCAGTGATGTGTGAAACGTACTACGCTACTAGATACACTATATGTACAATGGCTTAGGTACCTACCTCTTCAGTCACGACTAGGGACCATACAACCCCGGTTAAGGGTTAAGCCTTTCGAAGGGGTAACCCCTTCAATGGGTTACCTTTATCATGGTGTAACCCATTGAAAGGGTTTTATACTAGAAACCCATTGAAAGGGTTACATGATAACCCATTGAATGGGTTTTATACTTGAAACCCAGTGAAAGGGTTACCTGATAACCCATTACAATGGGTTCTATACCTACTAAGCCAGTAACATGAAAAAAACGTAATATTATGTTATTTCGATATCCGCCCAGCACGCGACGCGTAGTAGGACCAATTCTATCTCTATTCTACCCAGGGACCATTTTGGTTATCATTTTAGAAAAACCCTATCGAAAACCTTTTCAATGGAAAGGGTTTTCGATAGGGTTTTTCTAAGCATTTAATCAAAAACCCTTTCAATGGGTTACCAAAATTTAATTTAAGCCGTTCATAAGTGCTACCCTTATCGTATGGGTTTTTGTTTAACCGCTTAGAAAAACCCTATCGAAAACCCTTTCAATGGGTAACCAAAATGGTCCCTGGTCACGACGCAGGGAAATGGACACCTGCCGATCTATTTTGTAAACTATTTACCGTAAAAACGAAGGCCGAGGCAGACTACCGCGAAATTAGCGTAACCGAAAAAAAAGAGAACATTTTCGGTATCTAATGAAAGGTCCCGGAGTAATTTCTGGAATTACGTTATTTACGTTATTTTTCATATTTTCATTAGGTATTCATTAATTCTGGGGCCTTTTATCAATAAGAATTTGAGGTCGTATAACCGCCGCGATAACATTTTACGAATTTTAGTTCTGGAAAAAATAAGCATAGAGGCTCGTACAGACTGGTGCGATATCGCGGGCGTGACAAGGGTCGCACTGATGTCGCGTCAGTCTGTACGAGCCCTAAGGGTCGACAATGTTATTGCGTGAAAATAATGGTCAGTTTGAGTGCAAGGGCCGAGTCAATCATATTACGCAATGTGTGCACCAAACTTACTTAGAGAGATGCTGATCGAAGGAGAGATGTAATAATGTTTTCAAAAGTGCACATTGCTAATTTGTAAGTACCTTTAAGTTGTCAAAAAATAATAGGCCCGTTTTGACATTTAACTTATTCAAGTTAAATGTCAAAACGGGCCTATTATTTTTTGACAACTTTGCTTTGCTTTTCAGCTTTGATTGTATGGTTACTTCACTAGTTACGTCGTGATTGACCATCGCGACGTAACTAGTGAAGTAACCATACGACTCAGTAGTCGATACTCACGATAAATCGATTCAAGTTAAATGTCAAAACGGGCCTATTATTTTTTGACAAGTATAATAGGTATAATGGAAGGATGGATGACCCCTGTAACAGGTTTTTCTTAGCATGGGGTTCATTGATCATTTATTTTGTACCAGGCTTTTTCTATGCTTAAATTAAGTGTCACCCTCATTGATGTATTAAATAGGAAGATAGGCCACTCTCTAACATCACGTAAATAGTAAATGGACTCGATGTCATGCATCATGTGCTCGACAACCGCAATAGAGAGACATATTACGCGGGCTATAAAGCGGGAACGAGATCGCAATAATTTTACTGTTACGTACCCATAACAACTCGGAGAAAAACTATGATTCAGGTATTCCCCGCAAACCGAGAGTAATATAGGTCGATTGTGTTCTTTGACCTAATTTATGCGGTCCACATGGAGGAGCGCGTACCTTATCTTCCTATTTAATACATCAATGGTCACCCTGTTATAAGTGTACAATAGATGAGTACAAAAGGTATGTCATTTTTTTTTTTTAATTCTAGTGATTATAATTCTGTAAATACATATCTGTTACAGTCGCGGATCATATTTTGATCAAGATACAACCTGACACTGAACTACAAATTGCAAAAAAACTTTAGAAAATTTGAAATTCGCGGGCTACAGTTGCGGATTCACCATACGTGATTATTTTCTGCAAATTCCCATCGTTATTACAAAACAAGGTTTATCTTCAGACCCAGGTTTAAAACATGGAGCCATTATTGAATTTCGAACTTTATTCCGACTATGGTAAAGTTCCTAAACACAAAACTGACAACTTAGTACCGCACTAAGTTTTCAGTTTTGTATAAAGAACGGTATTTCAATCAAATCAAACCATGGAGCCAGTTTTTGTAATAAGAACGTAACTGGGATTCTCGCCACGGTGTTCTTGGCTAGCACGTGTGTTTAGAATTTTTTTGCTGTTTTTGAGTGATTGTTGATACTTTTGTGACTTGTTTTTATTTAAGTGTGTGGTCCTTGTGTTCGTAACCAGGTTTGTATTGTGATTGTCTTATTTTATACTCGTTTTATCCAAGATGGATGTAAACAAACCCCCCGATCCTGACCCCCCGGACATCCCAAGTTCCTCAACTCCTTTAAATCAGAATCCACTATCCCAATTTGCGGATGTTGTCTATAGCATTACAGAGATGGATATATCCCAACCAATACAAACTTCACGCAAACGTCCCAGTGACGAGGTAATTCTGTCACCTAGTCCTCCAAGCAAACAACAAAAGAGTCAAATTGGTCGTATTAAGTATTCTGTAATGGATAAGGCCCCTTATATTGTTCACGTATCCCGCATAGAGACCCAACCAAATTCAGGCACCACCCTTCACCCCGTTAATTTTGGAAAGTTTCTTCTAAATTACAACATTGCGAACATTGTTCGTGGTGGTGTTAACCGTGTTGGGAGAAACCGTGTGTCCGTAGAGTTTGCTTCCCCTCAGGATGCTAACTCTTTTTTAGTTAACCCATTATTGTCCAAATATAGATACTCTGTTTCAATACCAACATATAATATAACAAGAATGGGTGTTGTGACCGGGGTTCCCCCTGACATTACCGAAGAAGAGGCCATAACATATTTGTCTGTGCCCTCAGGATGTGGGCAAATTCTCAAAGTCCGCCGTATTAACCGAAAAATTCAGAAAGACAATATTAATGAGTGGAAACCCACTGAAACTTGTGTCATCACTTTTGATGGCCAAGTCTTACCCCAAAGGATTTACTGCTGCTACACATCCCTTCCTGTTGGACAGTACATATACCCTACAATCCAATGTCGCAATTGTTGCAGATTCGGACATGTTGCAAACATTTGCAGATCCAAACCACGCTGCAGTAAGTGTGGCCACGATCACCCAGGTGATGGTTGCAACCTTTCTGAGGCTGAGGCGTTCTGTGTGCTTTGTTCGGGTAATCACTTCGCTAATAGCAAGTCATGCCCCGAGCATGGTAGACAGAAAGCAATTAAGACTGCTATGGCTGAAAAATGTATTCCATACGCTGAGGCTAACAAAATTATTCCAACAGCATCGCGAAATTATGCCAATGTCACCAAGACTCCAATTTCTCAGTCGTATCGGAAAACCGTAACTCTTAAGCCCAGGACCCATGCCCCCCTTTCCCCATCATATGATAAAGCTGCACATCAACAATTAACTAGTTCTCCCCAATCTTCACAGCCTTTTTTTTTTTTTTTTTTTGGGTGGGAAATTATCAAATAACTTCTCCCGCTCTGGGCGGAGCGGGAGGGCGTGTCAGACTTTTACTGACTAAAACCCACCCGTATTCCTTCATTTGCCTGTGTGCCAGGGCCACGATATCCCTTTCGGACAAACTCGCAACCCTGGCAGGCATTGGCCCTAACGGACCCCGTCAGTTGCTGCTGACAACTCTTTGAGGCGCGCGTGGAATACAACGCGCCGTCGACCCGGGCCTGGTCCTTATCGGACGGTGAACTACCCATCGCTCACCGTCCGCAAGCCCGCGCCTATGGTGGCCGGAAATCGGCTTGCGACTCCCGACGCCCGGGGCGTCTCCTGCGGCGACTAGGGGCGCGAGGGCGCGAACCTTGCCTCTCCCTCACGCGTTCCGCCTCCTCCTTCGCAAGCATTACTGCTTCGCAGAAGGAGGTGACGGCCTCCCATGCACTCTCGCTCCGAACCATGGCCCGAACCAGGGCCGGACGCGAGAGATCGCCGCCGCCGATCGCCTCCGTGAGGACACGGCGGTGCTCCACCCAAGCCGGGCAGACCTCCACCGTATGCTCCACCGTGTCCTCCGGGCGATCCACACAGTGGTGACACCCGGGCGTTTCCTCCCGCTTTATCCTGAACAGGAACCTCCCGAAACAACCATGTCCGGTGAGGACCTGCGTCAGGCGGAAGGTGAGGACGCCGTGGCGCCTCTCTAGCCACTCCTCAAAGAGGGGACTTATCGCCACAATTGTGGCGTGCCCAGCGCTGGGTTGCGACAATCGCACTCTCCATGCCGCCATGAGATCCCGCCGGAGCTCTGTCCGCTGTGCCGTGATTTCTCGCGGCAGCGGAGTTTCACCCCGGCGTTTCGCCTCCTCGCGCCACTCCCAGATGTGCGCGAGGAATCTTCACAGCCTAATGGCTGCGCTCTCAATTATAATAATGACTCCTCTAATAATAGTACATCTTCTATTATTGACCTACTGATAAAACTCTTACCTATGCTTATTTCTTCTTCTACTTCTAATACTCAATCACCGTCCAACGTTGCCAACCAACTTATTACTCTACTTTTAGATATTAGAAATGGCGTCTCGCCAAGTATTCCTTCAGTGGAATGTGAGGAGCGTGTGGCATAAAAAGCACGACCTCATATTTCTTTTAAATAAATACAAGCCATTGGCTTGTTCTATAGCTGAGACTTGGCTCATCCCAAGTCTTAGCTTTCGTATACTACACTTTAACATCCTCAGATGTGACAGACCTGATGGCTATGGAGGATCAGCCCTCTTTGTTAACAATCGGGTTCCACTTTCGCCTTTTGCTTTACCTCTACTTACGGGTGATATGAGCATTGCCGCAGGAGGGGTTGAGGGCATCACAGTGTTTTCTATTTATATTGCTCACCCCCACCATGACTTTTTTATTATCTTAAAAAACATTTTTGCTAATGTCCATGGACCGATACTGGTCATGGGCGACTTTAACTGCCATCATTACAGGTGGGGGTCTGAACGTTGTGATGCCTTTGGTGTAGCTTTGGTTGAGATTTTGGACGATCTGGATCTCTGCATTTTAAATAATGGTTGCCCAACACGCAGATCTCTCCCCGGTCAACAAAAGAGTTGTGTTGACTTAACCTTTTGTTCAATTGAGTTAGCAGCATCGACCCATTGGGAATGTACAACCTTGTCGCATGGCAGCGACCATTACCCTATTGTCATATCTTTGGTTAATAAGACTTATTTAGAGAAAACTTCTCCTCCACTTTTGAAATATAACCTGTCCAAACCAGATTGGTCAAAATTTGTATCACTATTGGAGGATAAAATCAACATTCTTCCAAATTTAAATTCAAGTTTATTAGATCCTTCTGGTCTCTGCCATGCCAAGAGCTGTTATGAGGGGTTTCTTACAGCCATCACTTCCAGTGCGGATTCCTGCTTTCCGTTGAAAAACAGTGCCCGAGACAAAATACCTTCGCCCCCGTGGTGGGACCCAGAATGTACTTCAGCAGTCAAAGATAGGGTTGAGGCAGAGGAATGCTACAATGCGGATATGAGCACTGAAAACCTATTGACATATTTGCGGCTTAATGCCAGAGCCAAACGTCACCTTCGAAAGAAGAAACGTGCGGGTTGGGTTAGGTTCTGTACTTCCTTATCTCCCTCTACTCCAATCTCGGTAGTCTGGAAGAACATCAATAGGTTTAGACGTGGATGCTCCTCATCGTGGAATCTCTTCACCGATCACTAGAGAAACAGCAGAATTTTTTTTTGACAAAATTGCCCCACCCTACGTTCCTTTCTCTTCTGAATGTATCAATATGCCCCTGCAAAATATTTCAGAGGATCCTCTTGATGTTCCATTTACTTTAGAGGAACTGAAGGTGGTGCTCAGACATGTCCGGGACTCAGCCCCCGGTATTGACGGAGTACCATATTCTTTTATCAGTCATTCTGGAGATAAGGCTAAACTCTACTTCCTCAATATAATTAATTTTTGTTATAGCAATGGCCCAACCATTGCTATAACAAAAATTATTCCAGATCAGTGGAAGTTACAGATCATTATTCCCCTATTGAAGCCAGGCAAACATGTAGATGATCCGAACGGCTTTAGACCAATTGCTTTGTCCTCAGTCTTGGCAAAATTATTGGAACACCTGATTAAAAATCGACTTGAATGGATAGTAGAATCGAGGGATTTACTGCCGAACTACCAGTTTGGCTTCAGGAAAGGGCTCGGCACAATGGATAGTGTTGGCGTTTTAGTTGCGGATATCCGCATAGCGTTCTCCAAAAATGAATCCGTTGTTGCCGCCTTCTTAGACATTACCTCTGCATACGACAACGTTCTTCTTCCCGTTCTCAGGCAGAAACTGCACCAGCTGAGTCTCCCGGTTAAGATGATCGAATGCATCTGTGCACTTCTTTTGTCTCGTTCTTTGGTTCTGAGAGTCCAGGGCGAGGATTTCGATGAAAGGCAGACTTGGAGGGGTCTACCGCAAGGATTCGTTCTGAGCCCCCTTCTATATAATTTGTATACAGTGGACATTGGATCCTGTTTAAATAATAATTGTCACATCCTCCAATACGCCGACGACTTAGTCTTGTACGTGACAGATTCCTCCATCGTAGACGCTGCGTCATCTCTATGCCTCTCTTTGGACTCTTTGAACCATTGGCTTTTAAGCCATGGTCTGTCATTATCCGCACCGAAAAGTGCGGCAGTAATTTTCTCTCACAAAAGACTGATCCCCCACATCTCAATCGACATTTTAGGGCAAAATATTCCACTAGTTAATAAAGTAAAGTTTTTGGGCGTCTTTCTAGATTCAAAATTAAATGGTAAACATCATATAAATTTATTAATAAAAAAATGTGAAAGGGTTGTTTCGATTTTAAAAGCTCTCGCGGGTGTTTGGTTGGGTGCCCACCCCTATACTATGAAATTAGTCTATAACGCTTTAATTCGGAGTGTTTTAGACTATGGTACGTTCCATTTAGTTCCATGCAACAAGGGTGCTTTGTCTGGACTGGATAGAATTCAGTCAAAATGCCTTCGGATCATCTCTGGTTGTATGAAGTCTTCTCCCATTAACGCGTTGCAGGTTGAGTGTGCTGAACCTCCCCTGGCCCTAAGACGGCAGTATCTATGCTCCCGTTTTGTGGCTAGGTTATCATCTAGATCTTCCCATCCTCTTTTAGCAAGATTGAACGAGTTAGATACATTATGCAGAAGCTCAAATTACTGGAAAAACAAAGAAATTCCCTCAATTCTAAAAGCAACTCGTCAAATTAACAATTTGGAATGTCCAATAGAACAGTATCCCAGATTACCTCTTTTTAACTTTCCCTATGAAGTCCTATGTTTCATTCCAAAAATCTTCTTTGATGTTGGTATTTCCAAAAAGTCCCCTTCAGCGGATTCGGCTTTTAATGCGGCGTTGGGGGAACGATGGACTGGATTTCAGAGGTTTTTTTACAGATGCTTCAAAATTTAATGATCTGAGTTACACTGGCGCTGCGGTTTATTACCAAAGCTCCAGTATCATTTTACAGTACAAATGCCCTAAGGAGTCTTCTGTGTTCACGGGCGAGTGTGTGGCTTTATTGGAAGCTTGTCTTTTCATAGAGTCACACCACAATATTGACAAAGCCGTAATTTTCACAGACTCTCTTAGCTCTTTGCAAGCCTTAATACAAAACCCTTTCAAAAGAAAATTGCACAGCTCTCTTGTTTTAAAAATTAAAAAGTCTTTATTAACCTGTTTTAATAGTCAAAGAGAGGTTCAGTTAGTTTGGATACCTAGTCATTGTGGTATTAAGGGCAATGAGTTCGCTGATGCCTTGGCCAAAGATGCTTGCTCATCAGCAGTAGCTGATTTCACCCACAATACTCATCAGGGATATGACCTGTTGAGCCTTCCAAAAGTTAAGCTCCAATCTTCATGGCAGGAACAGTGGAATACCACTGGAAGAAGAAAGGGAAAGTTTTACTATGCAGTTCAACCAGTCATAAGAACAAAGCCTTGGTTCCACGGTTACAAAAAAGTCTCCAAAACCGTTATATCTGTTCTTTGTCGAATACGTTTAGGTTTTAGTTGTACTCCCGTTTTTTTGCGCAAAATCCGTGTTCGGGACTCCTCTCTCTGCGAGTGCGGGTTGGAAGAGGGCACTCTGGATCACATCTTCTTTGAGTGCTCGAACAACATTCCACCTTTAGATTTATATAGTCGCCTCCCTAAATTTAAGATCCCTCTTCCGACTAATTTCCCCTCCTTACTAACATATTCCTCTCAAGATCTACTTGTGGCGCTGATGACCTTCATCCGTCACAATAACATAAAATTATGAACTATTCCGTAAGTGTGGTTGTGGTATGCGTATATTTTATGTTTAATTTACCTTGTTTTAACAACTATAATATTTATTTATTTATTTTTTGTTTGTTTCAGTCCCGTACTAATACTACAAGATCTACATTGTATTCAACTGTATCAATCGAAGAGATAGATTAGTTCATCTAATTGGTTTTCTTTTTTATTTTTATTTTCATGCACACTTGCTTTCTCAACTCACTTTAGACATTGGCAGAATAGTCGACACCGGCTTTGCTTGCCATACAACAAAAATAGAATAGAATAGAAGAACGTAACTGACGTTCTTATTACAAAAACTGGCTCCATGGTTTAAGCCATGTCAAAATATAAATCTTATTTTGTAATAAGGCGGCGTATATGAGTTTAATGAGAACCTAAGATAAAATGGAACTTTTCTATCTCTTATTCCATGCTCCCAATATCCCTACAAAGAAACTGTAGATCAAAGAGAAAGAATAATGTTCATAACAAATTCCCTGCAATTTTGTAATATTCCCGTTCAGTCAGTTGAGCGAAATTAATAAAAAAATCTGCTAAGTGTTTGTCGGACAACACTATGGGGTTCCATAGTAGGAATAATATTCTTCCTATATCCTTGTTCGCGCCTGCTCATTTTGTTTGGGCAAATCAGCACCCGCGTGTTTTACTGCTACATGCAACTTTTTACTTTTTTTATATTTCTATCATGTCGGTAGGTGTAGAAGAGAAAATTTTGTATTCATTATTTCAGCTCCGCTAACGGAGGTTATCAAAATTACTAAATTATACTAGTTTCAATTTCTTCATGAGTTTTACTAAAGGAATTCCAATCTTGTGCTTAAACAAAGATTTGGCGACCGTGACAGGACTGTCCTTATGAAAATTGGGTAATATAGTAGAACACGAGTGGCGTCCTACTTACTTGGCGATACTGAAGAGCCAAATGAGAACGAAATTGGAAGTTACTGCAGTGCAAGCAAGCAGTCTGTTCTTCCGTGCCAACGAATCAGCTAAAGATCGTAACGGGATTCCATGGATTCATCAATATCACCAAGTTAAGTGCCTCCTTGTGTTCCGTTCTACCTCACCAAAATACAACCAATTTCCAAATTCCATACATAATCCTTTCTAAAATACCTCTATTCCAATAACTAGCCTTTATTTGTGCTATTTTCCTTAATGTAATAGGTTTTATCGTGCCAAATAAGTGTATAGGTAAAAGTACCTACATATACCGTCCACTATAAAATCATATTGAAATTTTCCAAATTAAAGTCCTTGTTCATTAAATTATTCATTTGCCAAATAACGTACATATAAGTAAATAAATATTATTCCTAATTGTCATACTCCTACCTCGATATAGCTGTCGGTTTTTTATTCGTATATTAAGCCGATTTGCCAAAATTTCCAGGCCTTATCCTGAGGGCCAAGTCGCTCGACTGAGTATTGCGGCCATCATTGCCTGTTTGCTGAGTGAGACACTGCAGCCAGCCGAGATCAGATCCCAGGATATTTCACCGAGAGGAGGAGCGTGAGACTATCATTATTTTATTCCTTTTCCGCATTAGTTTAGAATTTAAACATTGTCGATATAGTCAAATTCCATTGGTTTTAAGTACCTATAATACTAAAATAATAGGTAGACGTTTAATCCATTTTAACTAAAGTTATGTTATTATTTATACGTCAAAATGCCGCTAGAAGGTGGCGATAAATTCTCTGCCAAGGTGTCTTTAAAAGAATTATTGGTAAAACGTAGTTCAATTAAAGGACAAATTACAAAATTTAAAAACTATTTAGACAAAATAAGTGAATTACCCGAGTTATCAAACATAGACCTTGCGGAATTGAGTTTAAGATTAAATAAGTTTCAAGGATTATCGACAAGGTTTGATGATTTGCAAACAGAGATTGAAGTTTTAAATGCTCCAAATATTCAATTAGAACTTGATGAGCAAGAACGCATCGAACAGGATATAGTTCAAAATATAGCTATAGCCAAGACAGAGCTACAACAATATAATACTGATGATGATGGTAAGCGTCGTCAATCTATCCTGGTAAATGCGGATTCGGATCATCAAAACGTGGGTTTTAGATTACCTCAAATACAGATTTCTAAGTTCGATGGATCATACTTCCGCTGGCTCGAATTTCGGAACACATTTCTTAGTTTGATTCATAAAAATGAGCGCATTCAAGACATACATAAGTTTCATTATTTAGTTTCTTATCTGGATGGTGACGCTGCGCGTGTTATATCGAACCTCGAGGTATCTTCGTCTAATTACCAAGAGGCTTGGAAACAGGTTTGCGAGCGTTACGATAACAAAAGGATTCTTATGAATCATCACCTAGATTCTTTAATAAATATTCAACCAATAACGCGTGAGTCAGATAGGTCTCTTCGGTGTTTAGTTGATAACGTCACTAAAAATCTAAGAGCTTTAAAGAGTTTAGGTCTACCTACAGACCATTGGGACATGTTGCTAATATTTATTTTATTGCTTAAATTGGATAGTCGTACCATACTAAAATGGGAAGAATATCGCAACACAATAGATTGCGTTAATGACTTGCCGACTTTGAAGCAATTTAATAAATTCTTAATTGACCGCGCCAATGTACTAGAATCATTTAATCAGAATAAATCTATGAGCTACAATAATAATAATTCTAAATCACAACAAAACCCACGTCCCTCGTCTAATCAATCTCAATCAAATAACAATAAGCTTGCTTCTAATAAACCAAGCCGTAACCAAAATACCAATGTCTTTGCATCAACTTCTCAATCTCGTAATAATTCTTCAACTGTTTATCTGTGTGTAGTATGCAATGGAAATCATAGGATTTATGATTGTCCAACTTTTAAATCAAAATCCATTCAAGATAAAATGTCATGCATATCCCAATATAAATTGTGTGTAAATTGCCTGCGCCAAGGTCATCCTGCGTCTGAGTGCGGCATGGGTTCGTGTCGGCATTGCAACCAAAAGCATAATACTCTTCTCCACGATTCTAGCGTATCAGCTAACTGTAACAAAATAGACTCAAATGACGATAGTAAAAAGAAGACCGTAGTGACTTTTTCTCAACAAAATAATGGTCATGTATTTCTGTCTACGGCTATTATAGAAGTTCATAATCCTCAAAATAACAAAACCGAAAGGGTTCGCGCGCTGTTAGACAGTGGCAGCCAGTCTACTTTCATTACAAAATCCCTGCAACTAAAATTAGGTTTAATGTGTAATCCATTAAATGCATTAAATGTTATAGGAATAGGAAACAATAAGTGTGACACAATATTAGAAAGTTGTGTTACTCATCTAAAATCAATCCATGGCACTTACCAAGTTAAGTTGTCTAGCTATGTTCTCAACCAACTTACCGGAGACATTCCAAAGGTTTTCGTCGATACAAATCACCTGAAAATACCAAAATATTAGCTGATCCTAAATTCAATGAACCTGCTGCCATTGAGATTCTCATTGGTGCAGACATCTTCTGGGATATACTAGTTAGCGGACAACGCTCCCTAGGCCCAGATAATCCTAAATTACAAAATTCTAAATTAGGTTGGATTATAGCCGGCCCTATCAATGCACAAAAGTATAATCAAAATATTCAATGCAATCATGCAATTGTTCCAAACAACAATTTGGATAAAATGCTTACTAAATTCTGGGAACTCGAAAGTCTCCCTCAAAGAAAGATTTTCAGTCCCAACGAAATAGCATGTGAAAAACAATTTCACAAAACCACAACTCGTTTGAGTAATGGCAGATTTAGAGTGAAGTTACCACTAAAGGACTCACCTGACTGCCTCGGTGATTCTTATTACCAAGCTAAAAAACGTTTCAAAAATCTCGAAAAAAGATTCAAGAAAAATCCGACACTAAAGTCACATTACGTAGAATTTATACGTGCATATTCCAACCTAGGACATCTTTCAGAGTCACCTGTTGCAATACCAAATCCTTCATATTTTCTATGTCATCATGCTGTATTCAAAGAGGACAGTGAGTCCACCAAGATTCGAGTGGTATTTGATGGCTCAAATCCCACAACCTCTGGCTACTCTCTAAATTACATCTTAATGGTTGGGCCTAATTTGCAGAATTCTCTATTCTCCATTCTAATTAGAGCACGTCAATATAAGTACATTTTGACTGGAGACATAGCTAAAATGTATAGACAAATTGCTATGGACCCACATGATTGTGATCTTCAATTAATATTATGGAGAGAAGATGAGTCGCATCCTATCCAAACTTTGCGTTTAGATACGGTCACTTACGGTACTGCAAGTGCCAGCTATCTTAGCACTAAATGTCTGTGGCAAGTAGGAGAAGAGTGTGATGATGAATTAATTAAAACTATAATACAAGATGACTTTTTTGTTGATGACGTCATTACAGGCTCAGACAATGAAGATCAACTTTTATACATACAAAAGGCACTTTCTACTGCTCTAAACACAGCTTGTTTTCCCCTACGAAAATACAAAACTAATTTACCAAAATTATTCCATAATATAGAAATTAATACAAAAGAAAAACTTACCTTGAGTGAATCCTCCAGTACTCTTGGTCTAGGGTGGGATCCAAGTGATGACTCGTTCAATTTTCCTGTAAAAAATAATGACATAAACAACACAATAATTACCAAAAGATTTATAATGTCGCAGTCACTTCGTATTTTTGATCCACTTGGGTTATTGAGCCCATGTATAATTCAATCTAAAATATTGATTCAGAGGTTGTGGGTCAAGGGAATTGACTGGGATCAACCTGTACCTAACGAAATACAGGAAAGTTGGAATGAAATATCAAAAAACTTACCTTTACTTGCAGACCTTCATATTCCACGTAGAGTGATTGTTGATTCACCAAAGTCCATAGAACTGCATTCGTTCAGCGACGCCTCACAAGTCGCTTACGGGGCATGTATCTACATGAGAACGGTGAACGAAAGCGATGAGGTGACAGTGAGTTTGTTATGTTCAAAATCCAAGGTTGCTCCTATAAAGCCCATCACCATACCTCGCCTCGAACTTTGCGCGGCGTTATTGTCAGCTAATCTATGTCAATCTGTTATCGAGTCCTTAAGACTTCTTCCTACAAAAATGATACATTGGTGCGATTCTAATATCGTACTATGCTGGATAAAAAATGATCCAGGAAAACTAAAAACATTCGTCGCAAATAGAATAGCTGAAATTTTAGATCTTACTAATCGCAAGGATTGGCGTCATGTTCCCACTGACGTCAACCCCGCTGACCTAATTTCTCGAGGTGTAAACGCTCATCACCTTCGTGACAATTTGATGTGGTGGCGAGGCCCATCGTTTTTATACAATGATGAATCAAAATAGCCAATACTACATACAAATCAAAATATTGAATTACCTGAAGTAAAAAGTCATTATATTAATTTACCTGAATCTACATTCGATTTCAAGGTATTTTCAAAATTTTCAAAATTGCAAAGAACATTTGCATATATTTTACGGTTTTTACACAACTCTAAACGATTAAATAGGCTTAATCGTTTATCTGGCCCTTTAACAGTGCATGAACTAAATCATTCCTTTATTTTCATTTGTCGAGTTGCACAGAAACAATCTTTTCCTCTTGAATATAAAAGAATTCAATCAAAATCATTATTGCCTAAATCTAAATTATTATGTTTATCACCTTTCTTTGAGCCCACAACTAATCTAATAAGAGTTGGAGGGAGATTACATAATTCTAATTATTCTTTTGATAAAAAACATCCATTACTCTTGGATTCTTCTCATTATGTCACAAAACTTTATTTTGTACACGAACATTTACGAAATTTGCATGCTGGTCCACAGCTATTACTAGCAACGATCAGAGAATCTGTGTAGCCTATTAACGGCAGAAGGTTAGCTAGAAGCGTTGTGAAGCAATGTGTTACTTGCGTGCGTGTTCGTGGGCAAACCATATCCCCAAAAATGGGCAACTTACCTACAAATCGTATTTCCGTTGATTTTCCTTTCAAATCTGTCGGGATTGACTACGCCGGTCCTTTTCTTATATTAAATCGCAAGGGACGTGGTGCTAGATTAGTAAAATGCTACTTATGTCTATTTATTTGTCTACGTTTTAAATGTGTTCATTTAGAACCCGTTAGTGACTTGACCAAAGAAGCTTTTATTATGACATTTCGTCGATTTGTTGCTCGCCGTGGCAAGCCGGCGGAGGTTTGCTCTGATAACGGACGAAATTTCGTTGCCGCTGCTAAGGAACTTAGCAATTTTCTAAAACTAAATAGCGAATCTCTTTCTCAGTTTGCAACAGGAGAAGGAATAAAATTTTCATTTATACCTGCTTACAGTCCTCACTTCGGTGGAATTTGGGAAGCTGGAATTAAAGCTGCTAAATATCATGTCAAAAGAGTCATGGGAAATTCCCATCTTTCTTTCGAAGAAATAGGTACTTTATTCGCACAAGTAGAGGCAGTTCTAAATAGTCGCCCCTTGTGCCCAATGTCTTCATCCCCTGATGATTTCCTATCCTTATCCCCAGGGCACTTCCTGATTGGCAGATCACTCAATGCGCTGCCAGTTCAAGACGATTGCAAGACGACCCATCGTAACCGGTACGCTCGCCTTGAGCAAATAAGGCAAGAATTTTGGAAGCGCTGGCAAAAAGAATATATCTCTGAACTTCACCAACGTACTAAATGGAAGACTGATTCTAAAAAGCTGAATATCGGAGATCTGGTGATCTTACAAGAAGACAATACACCACCACTCAATTGGCGCCTCGGACGTGTCGCCAGACTTTTCCCTGGACCAGATGGCATATATCGAATCGCAGATATCAACACGGCAAGAGGCTGCGTGCGTCGATCTCTAGTCCGCCTGTGCCCCCTGCCTACGTGTGAAGAGTTTCCTGGTTGAAGCTCTGCGTCCTTCAACGGGGGGAATTTATGTTCGCGCCTGCTCATTTTGTTTGGGCAAATCAGCACCCGCGTGTTTTACTGCTACATGCAACTTTTTACTTTTTTTATATTTCTATCATGTCGGTAGGTGTGGAAGAGAAAATTTTGTATTCATTATTTCAGCTCCGCTAACGGAGGTTATCAAAATTACTAAATTATACTAGTTTCAATTTCTTCATGAGTTTTACTAAAGGAATTCCAATCTTGTGCTTAAACAATCCTTTATTTTATAAAATACATATTATTTACAATTTTAAATATTTTTATAAAAACATTTAAAAATATTTAAAATCGGGGACAGGGTCCAAGCTACCGGTGGTCAGGGCTCCTGAAAGAGGAACCTCGGAGACTTATGACTTGGCAGTCCGACGATCACACCACTAGGTGAAATTAATATCAAATTCGTAGGTCTACGTTCCCCTCCCCTGTCCTCGGAACGCGCCACTGTCGGGTTCCCAGATAACGGCAGGGGGTTCACATCGGCGTCGAGTCGACGATGAAGTACCTGGGACTCGTCCTTGACAGCCGGTGGAACTACGTGGAGCATTTTCGACGTTTGGCTCCCAGACTGGAGCGGGCCGGGGCTGCCTTAAAGCGGCTCCTGCCCAATCTAGGGGGTCCAAACGCTTCCTGCCGGAGGTTTTACGCGGGGGTCGTGCGGTCCATGGCCCTTTACGGGGCACCGGTGTGGGCGCGTTCTCAGTCCGGCGGTTGAACGCGTCCCAAAGGGTCATGGCCATCAGGCTGGTCTGAGGATACCGCACGGTCTCCCGTGAGGCGGCGAGCCTCCTTGCCGGACTACCGCCATGGGATCTGGAGGCAAAAGTCCTCGCGCACGTCTGGGAGTGGCGCGAGGAGGCGAAACTCCGCTGCCGCGGGAAATCACGGCACAGCGGACAGAGCTCCGGCGGGATCTTATAGCGGCATGGAGAGTGCGATTGTCGCAACCCAGCCCTGGGCACGCCACAATTGTGGCGATAAGTCCCCTCTTTGAGGAGTGCGACTCCCGACGCCCGGGGCGTCTCCTGCGGCGAGTAGGAGCGCGAGGGCGTGAACCTTGCCTCTCCCTCACGCGTTCCGCCTCCTCCTTCGCAAGCATTACTAATTCGCAGAAGGAGGTGACGGCCTCCCATGCACTCTCGCTCCGAACCATGGCCGGACGCGAGAGATCACCGCCGCCGATCGCCTCCGTGAGGACACGGCGGTGCTCCGCCCAAGCTGGGCAGACCTCCACCGTATGCTCCACCGTGTCCTCCGGGCGATCCACACAGTGGTGACACCCGAGCGTTTCCTCCCGCTTTATCCTGAACAGGAACCTCCCGAAACAACCATGTCCGGTGAGGACCTGCGTCAGGCGGAAGGTGAGGACGCCGTGGCGCCTCTCTAGCCACTCCTCAAAGAGGGCCACAATTGTGGCGTGCCCAGCGCTGGGTTGCGACAATCGCACTCTCCATGCCGCTATAAGATCCCGCCGGAGCTCTGTCCGCTGTGCCGTGATTCTCGCGGCAGCGGAGTTTCGCCTCCTCGCGCCACTCCCAGACGTGCGCGAGGACTTTTGCCTCCAGATCCCATGGCGGTAGTCCGGCAAGGAGGCTCGCCGCCTCACGGGAGACCGTGCGGTATCCTCAGACCAGCTTGATGGCCATGACCCTTTGGGACGCGTTCAACCGCCGGGCTGAGAACGCGCCCACACCGGTGCCCCGTAAAGGGCCATGGACCGCACGACCCCCGCGTAAAACCTCCGGCAGGAAGCGTTTGGACCCCCTAGATTGGGCAGGAGCCGCTTTAAGGCAGCCCCGGCCCGCTCCAGTCTGGGAGCCAAACGTAGAAAATGCTCCACGTAGTTCCACCGGCTGTCGAGGACGAGTCCCAGGTACTTCATCGTCGACTCGACGCCGATGTGAACCCCCCCTGCTGTTATCTGGGAACCCGACAGTGGCGCGTTCCGAGGACAGGGGAGGGGAACGTAGACCTACGAATTTGATATTAATTTCACCTAGCCTTAGATCTTTTGAAATGTAGTATTTTTTCAGAATTTTATTTCTTACTAAGTACTAATGTTCGGAGTTTCTTTGAAGGATAAAATCAGAAATCAAATTATCCGGTAATTAGCTTTACCTTAAAAGCTATTTACAAGGCAGATGTGAGTGGGAACGCCGGGAGCGGGGACGCCTTAGGAGAACATAATATAGTGATCTAATTGGTGATGATGCAGAAAGGTGCGTAAGTAGTACTAGCAACCGACGTGCGTGTATGACCAGATGTATGAACGTAAACGAAGCAATAGGAGTATGTAAGGAGCGTAGTAGGTGGCGTTCTAGAGTTTCTGCCTACCCCCAATAGGAAGAAAGCGTTAGTTTATGTATGTATGCATGTAAATTATCCGGAAAATAAACAGAGTTACCGAAATAGTTTGCAAAGTAAGCAAGCTGAAGTGACAGGCTGGCCATGTTTGTTGAAGGACCGATGGCCGATCGAGCATTCAAGTCCTGGGGGTCTACTCCGAAGCGTTAATCCGAAGTATCGGCCGAATGTTCGGCCGTTTTATAACTGCCATAGTTTTCTTTTTTGACTTTGAATCCTTAACGAACTTAAAGTCACATTTTTGACTTTATCTCTTTGACAGTCGTTTTTTTTTTCTTTCTCCGTAGTCAGCCATAGTTAGCCGTAGTCAAGCAACTGCCGAACATTCGGCCGATACTTTGGATTTATGTTCGGAGTAGGCCCCCTGGAGTAGAGACCGCGTATCGGCAATCGTTTAGTGGGACGCCCCTCAGTTAGCAATGTGCTTTTCTAGGTATCACTAGATACACGGAACCCTTGTAAACTCTTTACTCAAAGTGAACATTAGTCAGTCAATCGCCTCAGCCTATCGCAGTACACTGCTGAACAGCCTATCCCAGGCTGCGCCACAACACTCTGTCCTCCGCCTTCCACTTTCAGTCTGTCCCAGCCACCCTTTTAAGGTCGTCAGTCAGTAGGTCTCCGAACCGATCAATTGCACATGTCAATTTTTACGCGATTGAATACGCAAATTGATTGTTTACCAAATGCAAATAAAGCGATTGACAATATTACTACAATAGAAATTTATGGCAATTGATCAATTGCGATTGATCGATTGCTCGTGCTTACGTGGCCGGAAATTGGACTCTTTGTTTGATTTTGCAATATATGCCATGTCACAGATTTTAAGTAACTGGATTCAGGATAGCGTGCGGCACGCTTGGCCTAGGTAAGCATTTGTTTAACTTCGGCTTACTTCTCAAAAAATCATCCTGTGCCACTATTGAAACCTACCTATTACCTAAAGAAAAAAGAAAAAGTTACGTCCCTAAGTACCTTTTTACCCGACTGCGGCGAAACCAAAAAAGGAGGGTTATGTGTTTGACCAGTATGTATGTATGTTTGCATGTGCATTGCAGTGTCATAGGGTATATTAAAATTATAAAAAATCGAAATGGCGGATTTTTGGCGCCAAAAGGTGTGTTTTCTAAAAAAAATATCTCTAGCCTATCGAGTGGGGTATCAAAATGAAGGGTTTTTACAAAATTATATACTTATTATATGTTTAAAAGTAATTAAATGAGAAAAGAAAATAAACTACCCCGAACTTTTGGAGTTAGTGAGTCCCGTTATCACCCGATTATAAGTGAGTATATAGCCTAATTTACCGTCTTATAATCCTAACTAAAAAGTTTAAAATAAAAAAAGTTAATTAAAAAAACAAAAAACCCGACTGCAAAACATGAACTGAAAAGATGGAAACAAGATTTATATAAACTAATACTATAAACAATATCATGCAGTCGGAGGCTTCCTAACAATAACAACCTATTGCCTCCGACTGCATGAGATTGTTTTTTATTTTGTTTTTTTAAAGTAACTTTTTTTCATTAGTAGGTAATAATAGGCTTTTAAAACCTTAATTTTCAAAACATTCCAATTCATTAAGATCAAAATTGAGCACCATTAACGAAATATCTATCATAACTCAAACTCAAGGCATTCCTTCCCAGCATGAGTTATTTAAAACAATTAATAACATAAATTGTTTTACCCAAAGCGGCAATTCACGAAGATATTAGGTCCCTAACAATTATTAAAATTATCAACGAGGACCTTTTAAGGGAAGATTAAATTTTCGGCAGCGTAAGCGCCATCTTTTATTTTTAATTTTAATGTAGTAAGCAGTTTGGAGGAACGGAGAATTTCTATTATCATCTCAATTTAAGTGGATATGTTACGAGCTTATGGGCCATCCTTTAATCACGTGAGGTTTTTTGGACCACTTTTAAACCCTCCGTCCACCTTGGTGATACGTCGTGTAGTTTTAGGATACCCCTCCTTACAGTATCACGTGTATTTATTATTACCTTACCTTATTTCTTTACCTTGTATTGTGATCTGACATTATGCTGAGCTGGGGCTCTTTTGACATTATAATCACTCTTTTCAGTTTTTTTATAGTTTTAAGGTGTATTTTTTTTTTGCTTTTCTTTATTATTTAAAAGAACAGATATTTTAAGAACAAAAGACTTCCAACAAAAACAATAAAAAGTGCAAAATAACTTTAATTTCGGAAGCACATAACATAATCACGCCTTGTTTCCTCGAAGGGTTGGGCAGAGGTGTACCTGTAGTATACCCACATTTAATATTATATTTAATTTAATTTCGGAAGTCGGTGTCTTTGGTTTTGTATTTTCGTTTATATGGCCACCGACTTGTTTTATTACCGAGTTCCAGTTCCTACCTTCCAGCTTCATCATCAGATCAGTTTCGATCATCAGATCAAATTTGCTTCGCTTAACTATCTTAATCCAGATATCTCATCGCCACCCGTGAAATACTTATCATTGAGAAGTTCCAGTAGCCATCTGTGGCCTTCTTCAACAGTTCTACTTCACCAAATTATACTTTCTGAATGCAAATGATTGACTTGTTGATGAAAATATAAAAATCGTTATATGTATGCCTATAATATTTGAGGAGGTCCCTCAATTACTCATGGATCCCAACATCAGAACTGGATTTTGATAAAAATGGGACCAATCTGGAAGTATATCCTTTCAAATAAAAAAAGAATTTTCCAAATCGGTTCATAAACGACGGAGTTCTCAGGTAACAAACATTAAAAAAAAAAAAAAAAAAAAAACGACTTGAGAACGTCCTCCTTTTTGTGAAGTCGGTTAAAAAATATCATACTAACTTTTAGACACAAATTCGCTCTCTCGGGTTTTTACATGGTCGCACAATTCAATGCCTACATTATTGTTTAAAAATATTTTACACGTCACATTTTACTCTGTCCTCACATGATCTGACCATGATTATTTTTACTTTAAAAGAGACTGACCCCTGAGTTTGTTTCGCCATTTCTTAATTTTTAATGTGACGTGTAAAAGTGATTCCGATATCCTAAATTTACAGAATAAACAATTTCATTTCATTTCATAAACCTCGATCAGCCACCATCACAGTATTCAAATCCATTCTAGCAATATCACACAATCCTTCCATCATTTCTTCGGTTTTCCCCTACCCATCGTAATTACAGGCGCGAAAAAAAAAACTGGAATAGGAAATCTTGTACATACGTTTCTTTCCGAGAAATTAAAACCCCCACAGAAGCAAAGCCTTGGACATGGCCGGTACACATGATTGCGTAGGCTCTTATTTATCAAAAAAAAACCGGTCAAGAGCGAGTCGGACTCACGCACCGAGGGTTCCGTACGTATTTATGATGTTGATGATTTCTGAAAAACTGTGATATTTAGAGACATCGTTTTATTTTTCCTGTAATCTTTACATAAGCTGCTATCATACAGAATAATTCCAGATTTTTATCTATGCAAACATCGGAGACAAGGGCCCCACCCCTTGTCTCCGAAGTTTGCATAGATAAAAATCGGGGCGGTATTTTTTTACATTTTTCATCAAAAGTCGGAACCAATGCTGCCTAAAAAAAATTTTTCAGAATGTGCAAACAGCGTTCTTTCATATGATACCCCACATGCCCTAATAGCCCCATATCAAATTTTTAAGACCCTTCTTTCAGTCCCTTTTGCAAAAGAGATATATATTTTTTAATTTCTTTCTTATTTGCAAAATAGTTGGGCAAACGTCATGTAAAACTATTCTAAATTTCAAGTTGATAGCGTTAGTAGTTCTTGATATATCCAGGTGTGACAGACAGACAGGCAGACAGTCTCACCATAAGGATTCCTTTTTACCATTTTGGGCGGCACCCTAAAAACATTGGATGGTCGGGGCCGGTCCACCAAAACGAGCATAACGAAATAAATGTCAGAAATGTATAATTCTGCGGGCACTTTGAACTGCGGACTATTGGGAGTTTCTTTTTTCTCTTTTGCATATTTTTGGCAGAGGCAGTGTTGCGTTAGGGATGGCCTTTTGTGAAAGCGGAGGCTTTGTTTAATAAAATGTACATAAGTATCGTCTATTTTGGTCATAAGATTGAGACAGGAGGTCTACTCTGAAGATAAATCCGAAGTATCGGCCGAATGTTCGGCCGTTTCCTGTCCTGAAAATACGCCTGTTCCTCTGTGAAAAAAACTACCGTCCAAGATATACGTGAAAGTCAATAATATGACTTGGAACAGGGTAAGGGTGTGACTGACCAATTTATATGTTGTGTAAGGTTTAGGCATATTGCAATAAATATTTATATTGCGTAAGAACGTAGGTACTTGTTTAATTAAATCTTTCCCCAACAGCTTATACCTATAAATTTACTTTAGCTCGATTGTGAGTGTACAACCACAAGGAAACGTACAACATCCAGAATTTCTAATCATTTCTGTACACCACCACGGAGCCGGCTTACAGTTGCGTCGGTCACCATAGACCAAAATATATTTTTGTCTATTGGTCAGTTTCTATTAGGCATTGTTTTAATTAATGTATGGAAATTATGTTTGTATGTTTATTTATTTAAATTAACTATTATTTATGTATTTTAATTACTTGACATAATTTCTTTTAACGTCATTTAAAGTAACGTCTACAGCCATTCCATGAGCCTGTCTGTCCTGACGCTAGATGTCGCTATTCGTTGCGTTATTTTTATAATTGCAACGTCACAAGGGCTCAAAGTCTAAAAAGTAAACTTTGGAAGACAAGAAACGGCTGAACATTCGGCCGATACTTTGTATTATCGCTTTGGAGTAGACCCCCAAGTAGGCCAGACTGTCCATGCAGCAGTGGCGAAGGGTGATTTTATGAGAAAGGTAAGCTGGAGCAAAAAAAATCCTTTTTAAACAAAATAAACTCGTCATGACCTCGAAGAAATTGAACTCACGGTAAGCCGGACACGCGTACGAGTTATTTTAGAGCAAAATGTTTTGTTGTTGGGATATAAAGTTATAAACGTTTTGTAATATTTTAATTTTATGGCGTATTAAATACCTATAGTGTGATAATATTATTTGACATTATTAACCCATCAACATTTCGACTATGCCATTTTTCAATGACGATAGAATGGTTGTGTTCCCAATTTCCGAAAGGAAGCCGGTAGGAGTCGTGTTATACGGTGCTTTCGCCCCTGCCATGCAGTGTTTGCATGGAGACGAGAGTCTTCACTAAGGTTTAGGAAACGATGGCACCAACAGTTGAGTTGTGCTTTCACAAATTATTGACCCGTACCCCGAGTGTAAGTTTGCAAGTGAGTAAACGTAACTAGCGCGTTTGCGTTAAGATTTGTATTCTAGCTCTTATACTCTTAGCATTATGATCTATAGGTCAAATTTTAACACAAACGAAAAAGTTACGTTAACTCTCTTGCAAACTTACACTTGGGGTACTGAACAGCCGGGCGAGCACGGCCTACTGTGACATGACTTGAGTCACACATTTTATCACAGTTTGAGCGATAAAACTGTTTTGTCATAAAATGCTAGTACAAGTGGACATGACATAATTTATCATGTCTTTTCACAATCGTCTTGGCACGCCCGTGCTCGGCCCGCAGGCATGCTACATTGCAATATAGAGGTTTAAGAAAGTGTAGATATCTACGGGGAACCTTTGCCGAGCAAGATGGTAAATAAACCATAAAAGTATTTCAACTTTTTGCTGATCCGAATAATTTAACAATTTCAGAAACCAATTCATACCTATCTACTGAATACGTTCTTGCTTGTCCGTAGCCCTAAACCTGTGTGGTCCTTTCCTCAAAAGACCATTTCAGACACCAATCTACACCAATCACATGATCTGAACAAGATTATGTCTGGACTTTAAAAGAGACTGTGACCTCTGAGTTTGTTTCGGCCTTTCTTCTCAGAGTAGTCAGATACGAAACGCCGACCTCATCTAGTTTTTTTTTTTAATATTTGATTGACGTGTAAAAGTGTTTGTACAAACCTACTTACAGAAATGTAAGTTGTGTCTACTTAAATCACGAATAAATAGATGAATAACACTTTGACCACTTCTATTTCAAAACTAGTTATTAATTAATCACAATAAGACAGTATTTAATAATAGCGATGTTGTTTCTACGGCGAGCGCGAGTGAACTAACTACCAGCCCGCTTGCTCGGGGTTTTTAAAGACTTGGTATCCCCACCGCAATCACGTCACACGTGCGTCGCTTGACTCGCGATACTGGCGCTATCTATGTTTGGTCGCCGGAAAAAGTGGCGCCGACAGAAATAATAGTACATTATTGCAAAGGCCGTGAAATAGGCAATTGCAGGTCGAGTATGAGTTTGAAGGCCGAGCCGCAGGCGAGGACTTCACTAATACGAGACAGGCAATTGCCATTTCCGCTGAGGCATATATAGTGCTTTTCTCAAAAGAATGCAGGGAAAGTAAATTATTTATAAATTCCAGATTCAATGACGAACAACGATAATTTTTCACGCGCCCATGTGTTCATTTGTTCTTTTTTTTAATATACAGCTTCCTATTTGCAAGCCAGTTCGAAATTTAAATAAAACCTTTGATAAGTTACCTCCTTGGTTGCCATGTTTCGGAGTAAAAGAGTATTTAATAACCCCAGCCGTTTCATACAACAGGAGCGTTGTAATGTTCTAAATTCAAAAAACGCTCCTGCAATGGATCTGATTTTCTTTGACCGTAAATTCGATACTTCGCGTGTTCTTTTGTCGAAAATAATGACAATAATATTTCCATGCACGTTTGAGAAAAAATGATTTATCGTTTACCATATGCAAGAAGAAATACGAACCTACTCAAATAGATGACAAAATCAATAAAAGCGTTACCTACCACTTGCAAATACAACAGTGTCTTTCTCTCATTCTGTTGTCGTACAATCACAGACACCCCCAGTAACAAATTGCACAATCACACCCCCTCACACACGCACACTCTAAAACAGTTTCGAGTCGCAACAAAACATTTTTAGCTCTAAAATATTTCCACTGGACGGACATTTTTGTACTAACATTCTTTTTTCGCACACTCAGCAGTTTCCGTCGCTCCGTGCCGCTTAAAATCTGAGCTTTAAAACGTTATGTGCCTGCTTAAGAGGAAGTTGTTTTCTGATTTTGTAAGAGAAAATTTTGACACGTGAATGGTATATTGTTGCTCTTATTATCTAAGTTCTGCTTTTTGTTTTGGCGTCTCGTGGAAAGTCTCGTAGACGTAGATCGAATGTCTGTATGTCGTCTTGGAAGATATCCGTTATTGTTATTACCTGTGCCTTTTAAAAATGTACGTTATAACACGAAAGTATTTCCAACCGCTCCCACCACTATCCGCGCGCTTCTGCCATGGCGAAACCGCCTATATCGTACCCGCTCGGCCAATAAGGGTGACTCGAAGCTTCTAGATCACTCCAGAAGCTTCCTTAAATTAAAATAGATGACGCGTGCAGCCTCCTTTTTTGAAGTTAGTTGTCGAACATCCGTCAACTCGGCTGTGCACCAAAAAGGGAAATCTTTTATTCGATTTACGAAACTTGATTTTCACCCCGAACGCTATTGTTTTATAAATAATCTTAAATATTATTATAATATCATGATGTGCATGTTAAACTGGCGCCCAACATGGGACCCGAAAAAAATAATTTAATCATATTTATTTGAAAAGTTGTACGGTGAAGTGTTATTACGATTTTGAACTGAAGTTAATATTGTGCTAAGTTACGATGAACTGTAGTTGTCATTGAACTCTCCAATACAACACAATAACTAATGGTCTCAAGAGACAACAATGGACGGTGCGATAACTCAGCATCGCTAGACAGCGACTTAAGGGAGCTCTAGGCAGATTGCAATTAAGTAGGTACGCCTACGAATACGAGTACGCAGTATGAATTATTCCGCTGTCTCTTTTTCATTTGCTAGTGAATGAAACATTTTAACTTTGTCTCATAGTACCTATCGTATACCTAACATCATGTCAGTTATGTTTAAGTCCCATAAACAAGGGCACGAGCCTGCTACTATTAACCGGGCACAAATCCAAATTCCCGATGGAAAAACCCAAAAACACTTTTTCCAACCTGGAATTTTGGAACCAAAGACCCCCATCATTATTCGCGCTTGTGATTATAGTTTTTGCCATACTATAAACCTAACAAAAATATAAAAACAAAATACCCGGATATAAAATCTATATTTCCCGGATAATATGAAACACCATCCGGCTTTCAAAATCATCCCTTCGCCTTAACAAGGAGGACGAAAACCGTGCATAATTAATATCTTTGAGCGGACACACATTGCATATTCATGAGCGAGACGCCTCAGCATAAAACTAGATTATTAGACTGTTTTCTATCATTCCTAATTGTTATTAATTGTGTGGTAATATTCTTGATTATTATGAGCTTAAGTCTGTGTAAATGTAAGGACGGTTTCTCGAAAATCTGGTTGTAGGTTGAAAACCCGGGCAACCGAAACATACTTACAATTAAGATCTTTGGTGTTTGTTTGGGGTTGGCTTCTAGACTAATCGGCTGCAGCTGAATACCAGTATTTTATATGGAGCGACTGCATATCTGACTGCCACAAACCATGGGGCACGCAACGGCCGAAAGAAAAATAAAAAACCGGCCAAGTGCGAGTCGGACTCGCGCACGAAGGGTTCCGTACCACTATCTATAAAATTCGCAAAAAAACACGTTTGTTGTATGGGAGCCCCTTAAATATTTTTTTTATTTTAATTTAATTATTTATTTTTAAAGTCAATATATATCTACATATTCTGTGAATATTTCAAGCGTCTACCTGTTACCGTTATCAATATAGAGCAAAAACGAGCAAAAAAATCACGTTTGTTGTATGGGAGCCCCCTTAAATATTGATTTTATTCTATTTTTTTGTATTTTTTGTTACGAGTATAGCGGCAACAGAAATACATCATCTGTGAAAATTTCAACTGTCTAGCTATCACGGTTCATGAAATACAGCCAGGTGACAGACGGACAGACGGCGGAGCCTTAGTAATAGAGTTCCCGTTTTACCCTTTGGGTACGGAACCCTAAAGACGACAGTCAAAGAGATCAGCCAAAGTCAAAACTGTGACTTTAAGTCGAGTGTGTGATACAAAGTAAAAAAAGGAACTATGGAAGTTATAAAACGGCCGAACATTCGGCCGATACTTCGGATTAACGCTTGGGAGTAGACCCTCTGTAACTGGGTAACACGATACGCTTGGGTAAGACTGGTTGTCAGACTTTTGGGCTTCTGACTACCCGTAACGATTGTTAAAGAGCTACGAACGACAGCCGGGACCAACTGCTTAACGTGCTTTCCGAGGCACGGAGAAGTCTCGCTATGCAATGATCGTCAGATAGTCACCCATTCACGAGCCGATCGCGATTGTATGAAATGGCTATAACACGGCAAATTGACGTAGGGTTTCTATTAGCTTAATAATGGATTTCTCTGACCGTATCTAAGTAAACACATTCCGTCTTATTACAAAACAAGGTTCGAAATTCAATAATGGCCTGGTTCTGAAGATATCAGAACCAGGCCATTATTGAATTTCGAACTTTATTCCGCCTATGTTAACGTTCCTAATACAAAACTGACAACTTATTACCGAACTAAGTTTTCAGTTTTGTATAAAGAACGGTTTTTCAATCAGAGTTACGAGCTCCATGGTTTTACCCATGTCAAAATATAAATCTTGTTTTGTAATAAGACGGTATAAGTACCTACGTCGAAGGTAATATATTTTTGAAATAGGTAACTCCTTTGTTATAAACTGTCAAGCTCATAGAGGATACTGGGTCTAGTCGAGAGTAGGAGATAAAACATTTATGAATGTATCTTGTATTACATGATACGCCTTCCTTAAATTTCCTAACAAGGTTGAGTGTTTACTGACTAACAGATGCGATTGTATTATGTATAAACTAGCAACCCACCAGGGGCTCAATTCTGTAACTTTGAGTTAAGCAACACGCCATTGACACTCTATCGACACACTACAGACATTATTTTGCCACTGTTGCAAATTTGGCATTCTGCAAAAACTTCAATGGCGTTTCAGTGGTGTCTCAGTAGTGTGTCGATACTGTGTCAGTACAATAGTTTTGAGTGTTGCTAACAAAAATCTACCATGAGGTATACCAAACCTACCACTTTTTAAATCCAATTTTTATCAATTTAATCTTTATAATATGGGTTTATTTAATAATATAAAAACGTTTTATTATTAAAAACATCAAATTTCACTAAAAACATGCGTTTAATAACGTTTAATGAGTGTAGGCCTTAGGGACGCTATGGCGCAAGGATTTGAAATTTTAAAAATGGATCGTTTTTTTTTTTCGATATTCTACCATTTTTATTGCAGTACCGGGTTAAACTTGACTATAGAAACCATTTAGACTCTGAGACGCACCGTATCCGAGATATGGGCGTTCGATTATTATTTTGTTGTTTTTTTTTATTAATAAAAAAAAAACCTTAAATTCATGTTGGGATGCGGCTTACACGGGGGGTGTACCTAAGGGGGGGGTCAAATTTTGGTTATTTTTTGCCTAGGACGCACCGTTTTCAAAATATTTGAATTTAAATCATTAATAAAAAAATATTTGAATACTGAAGAAAAAAAACAATTTTTCGTGGATTTTTTACATCGTCTCATGGTTTTCGGTCGGAGTGTCAAGTTAGGTACCTTCACATACAAACCTTTAATTCAGCAGGGATTCCATTCCGCCGTCGGTGTCTCTGGAGAAAGGAAATGAGCTCGTCAATTAGCTCCCTTGCTTGCTCCCTACCAAGCTGAAACGTTTTGACAAACCACATCTTGGGAAGTTCATGAAAGGCATTCACTTGCCCTTCATTAGTGCGTGAGATTTGCGGCGCTGGCGCAAAAGCAAACCTTGGCGGTCGGCACTATAAGCCAATGACATAATACGCCACCGCAAAGTAGGTACAGAAGGCCTCATTATGGCGAAAAACTACGTCCACTTTATCAATTTCGATACGTTAGACGCACACACACAAGGACATTTTATTCAATCAATAGGGAAAATAGGTGTCGTTGTTCGATGGCTTCACAATGGCGTTTTCAAGGCTAAAACACTATTCATACACGATAGAAACAACTGTCAAATACACTTAAAATATTTACAGACTACCGTAAGTTTGGCCATCATGATGCCATTGTAACACTGTAGTGGACCAGACTACCAATTATTACAATAGTCTTACTATAGCGTTTCAATGGCACTACAGTGGCAAGTGAATAGACCATAAACAGTTTGCAGAATAGCAAATGTCAATGACTATTCTATTGAGACACTACTGACACACAATTGACACGTTGGTTATTTTACAGAATTGAGCCCCAGGGCCGGAACTACTATGGGGCAACTGAGGCAACACCTCGGGGCCCCTCACTACGGGGCTGCGGGCAGGGAGAAAAAAAAGACACTCGTTCTATAAGAAAGCACCGTAAAAATTTCAAGGACATTTTAAAATAATTTGAATTTCCTTTTGAATTTCGCGTCTGATCCATTTGAATTTCGTACATTTTTTTAGCTGTGCAGGTCTCCAATAAAATTGAGAACCTGATGGCCTAAAATGGACGCTTTGGTAGAATCATAATATGATCTGTGTACAATTCATATCCCGCAATTCATCTGTTTGACAATTTTGTATGGAGTTTCGTAAAATGGTCTACAAATTATGAATTGCTATAATGAAGTCTAATGTCAAATAGCAGCTGTCAAGCAGATGAATTGCGGAATGTATGAATTGTACGCAGATCATATTATGATTCTGCCAAAGCGTCCATTTTAGGCCCCCTGGCTTTATGCTATCTAGCAGTCTCCGTCGAGATAGACGACCTGTCACTGTCAGTGTCACAGTTTTGAGCTTTGTCTCAGATTTGATCCGCTTTGTTAACGTTGCGAAAATAAGTATCATTACTCGTATGGGTTGGTGCCACCCAAAATGGCTTTATCCGCCTTGAGAAAGCCCAGGGAGCTGTCCTGAAGGTAAATGCTCTTTCGTCCACGAAGGTGTCCCACTGTGCAACTCTATGCTGATATTAAATATTTTAAATAATGCCTATTAAAAAGTTTTTTTATTATTTAGGATGGGTTTGTTCTTGACCTTAGTCTAGGGCAGAGGTGACAGAGGCAAAGTCGACGATGGAGTGAGCTTACCCGGAAGATGTATATATTTTTTGTTCCCTTCCAAGCATTGAAAGTTGAAAGTTACGTAGGAGGCCCCAATTTTTCTCCTGCCCTGGGGCCACTTAAGCGAAAGTTACGGCTCTGCAACCCACCTCGGCTTCGCATGGATAGCAGAACATATACGCCTATTTTTTTTTCTGTCGTAGTTTCATATCAGACTGTTGCGTCGAACATGTGGGTTAGATTAAAATGTAACTGATGCTCATCCTATTTGGAGTATTTTACATCGTCATATTTCTGCCAATTTACACAAAATATGAAAGTATAATACTCAAACTCAAAGCATTTATTTCAATTAAACCATTGACAGGCACTTTTGAATTGTCAAGAAGTCGGTCAGTTACAAATATGAAGCTAGTTGCCCATTCCAAATAGTAGGTTCATAAGGAGAAGAACGGCAAGAAACTCCACGGACACTCTTTTAAATTAAAATATTGATACAAAATATTGGTTACATCATTCATATTGAAGTTAAACATATCATTGTGAGAACGATGCAAAACGTCAGAAACGTGCGTGATAAAAGATTAAAAAAAAACAACACACACACACACAAACTTTCGCCTTTTTATTATTAGTGTGATAGAAAGATCTCGTGGCTAAATAATAACAGCCGCGCAAGGGGTCGATCCATCAGGTTAAGCCGGGGTTGGTCCGTGGATGGGTCTTTACATACCAAGACTCCTCGGTGCATTGGAAAGCACGTTAAACCGTTGGTTCCAGCTGTCATTCATAGATCTTTGAGAGTCGTTACGGATCGTCAGAAGCTTTCGGGCTTCTGACGACCCGTAACGACTCTCAAAGTCTGAGAAATATCAGTCTTAACCAAAGGGTATCGTATTACTGGGTGGTGGAGGTCAGATAGGCAGTCGCTCCCCATTAGACTGGAATCTTACCCCAACATAGTTGGAAAAAGGTTAGGCAGATTGATTGATATTTTATTATAAAACAAATTCCCATTTCTTCCCGTGGTGGTCGTAAAAGGCGACTAAGGGACTTACTAGAGAATGGGCAGCAGCGTTCTCTATGCATTTTAGCACCATATTGCGATCGCCAACCCGCCTGCCAAGCGTGGTGATTATGGTCCCCCCTTTGGAGGCCTAGGTCCAGCAGTGGACGTCTTTCTGCTGAAAATTATGATTTTCGTATGACCATCGAGACCGTTGTTTGGTGTAAATAAGTCAGGTACAACCCAAATAGTGCTAAATGCATTGATCCCATAAATGCCTACTTCTTTTGCTTCCAAAATACGTCACTCAAGATGTTCACTGTGTGATTATAGAGCCGTTAGATCAAACTCAAACTCAAAGCATTTATTTCAAATAAACCTATTATAGGCACTTTTGAATTGTCAAGGGGTCAGTCAGTCAGATGAAGCTAGTTGCCCATTCCAAAGCGTAGTAGGTTCCTATGGAGAAGAACGGGCAAGAAACTCCACGGACACTCTTTTAAATCAAAATATTGTTACATAGTATTGGTTACATAATTTATGTTGAAATTATACATGTGAGAACAATGTAGAAAGGGTGGGAAAGAAAGACGTGCACGTTAAAAGCGTCCGTATATGTTTATACATATAAAAAACAACTAAAATACTAAGTTAAAATAAGCCGTGGCAGCTAAGAAATGACCAGTCCCTACTGACGGCGCCCGTTCACGAACATGACGCATGGATCAGCACCATTTAGCTCAACCATTTTGAAGGGAACTTAATGATCCAACACATACGCCACCATCAGCTAGACATTTTAGTGAGCATGACACTCTCAGCCGCCATGGCACATTCAAGTTAATAAAAGACGTACTCAGAAAATGGTAGGTACATAGTGCTCACACATGTGCTATGCAATTATACAATAGATAACATCTCTATCAGCCCCCTATCAATTCTTTGCCTATTCACTCGACTAGAACCAAACAGAGTGGAAGTGAAGAGCAATTTAAAACAATTAAACACCCAACAATACGTGGGGAAGCAGAGGATTGTCACATAAGCGCGTAGGTAAGCGTACGAGATCATAGAACACTGAAAAGGGTACGGAATTTGACATTTGAATATGCTCAATCCGAGCATTCTGTTCGTCTTTGCTCCTGTAGATTTTATTATAGTGGTTGCGTTTTAGCATAGCAAATTTCATGATTTATACATACACATACATAAACTCACGCCTTCTTCCCGTGGGGGTAGGCAGAAACCATAGAACGCCACTTGCTACGCTCCTTACATACTCCTTTTCCTTCGCCTATGTTCATACATCTAGTCATACGAGTACACGCACGATGGTTGCGAGTACTACGCACCTGACCTTTCTGAAGAACATCACCAATTTGGTCACTTATATGTCCTTCTAGGGCGTCCCCTCCCAGCGTTTTCACTCACCTCTGCTTTATAAATACCTTTTGTTAGTCGCCTTTCACTCATCCTCTCCACATGACTAAACCATCTAAGCATACTCTTCACGATATATTATTATATTGATTCAGGACGATAACAGACATTACAGTTTGTTAGCAATAAAATAGTTATTAGTCATCACGGCAAATTCCGATTTTGCTAGTTCAGAACCTATTCCTGTGCAAACTCCTTCGTAACTACTTATTCTTGGCCTTAAAATCTGTTCATTACTTACCCATCTATGATTTAAATCCAATTTGCACGCAATCCACCACTTTTTTGCACTTAAACAACACACTACACAACGACAAGCAACTCTTGCGAAACCGAACTGACAAACTGACATCAAAGAGTTTAAATTTCATTTTTTTTTTTTTGCGCTCTAGAGTCATGGTTAGTGGTTCTTTAACATCGTTGTTTAATATCCTACCAATTTTATACTATCATGCTTCAAATCCCAAGAAAATAATCACTATGGATCCAAACCTTGTGCGTTAGTCGACCTGAAACAGATCGATTGGCGAAAACCCTTCCTTTTGAAATCGGTCTTTGTCAGGCCGATTGGCACATGAGAGGCTGTCTTTCGTTACTTACTTGCTTACCTGTGTCAAGCTTCTTTATTCTTGTTTGAAATTACCGTAGGTAAGTTTAGAAGAATAATTAATTGCAGACTATAACGACAGGACAAAGTTTTGAAACTCAATAATAGCTTGTAAATATTTCCCAAACATCTAAACGCAGGTTACAGTTATAGCTCGTTAATCAACATACATAAACTCACGCCGTCTCCCCATGGCGGTAGGCAGAAACTACAGAATGCCACCTGCTACGATCCTTACTACTCCTTTTGCTTCGTTTACGTTTATAAAAGCATGAAGAACAGGATGTAAAGTTGACTCATCCTCCAGAAAAGGGAGGATCCTCCGACCGTGTTGTATCTAGTGGGAAACTGCCCGACGGTTAACGTCGGGACGTTGTATTTATGCTAGTTACGTGGTAAACTCTGCTTGCGCGATGCAGGATTTTGCGCTGCGTCAGTGTGATGCGTAGTTAGCATTTGGCGATTTAGATACCGCCACACGTTCATATATCTGGTCGCCGGTTGCAAGTACTACGCACCTGACCTTTCTGAAGAACATCACCAATATGGTCACTATTTATGTCCTTTTATGTTGTCTCCTCCCGGCGTTTCTACTCGCATCTACCTTGAAAATAATTATCTTCAATCAATTTGGGTAGATATTAACTGTCCTAACATCTTACGGCGGTATTTGAAGTAGAAAGCCGTCTAAAACTTTCCGTAAACGTCTACAATCTCGCCTGCACAGTCTGCGTATCCACTTAAATGTGCAGTGAAGTCATATCCCACCTCACTTCTAAGCTCTGCGCTAACTGCGACATAAGTACAGATAGGCGCGACGTCCCCTTTTGATTCGGAACACTTCATTTACAGTAGTACGGTGAACAAAACATTGTTATAGTGGTTTTTACTTAGCGCTACAGAAGGTTGGGGTACACTGAGAACTTCTAATTTGTGATTGCAGATCTATTTATTTTGTAATTTAGGGCAAAAAGATAATTCTGTCTACAGTCAGAGTGCTGAAAACACCTAAACTCTTTGCCCTGTTCCTGAAACTCGCAAACGTTGTCCTAGCTACCGTCTTCATCACTATTCAACTGAAAGGCGTCCACTGTTTTTTATTTTGTTACAAATTATTTATTTCAAATAGGCACATAGGAGGCACTTTTGAACGTCAAAATTTACAAAAAAAAATAGAATTGATTCTAGTTGCCCCTTCCAAAATGTAGTTTCGTATGGAGAAGAATGGGCAAGAAACTCCACCGTTACTGTTTTAAAAATGTTTTACAATATTTTGTTTATGTACATTAATTATAAGATTACGAGTATATGTGAAGACGATGCACATAGAATAAAATAAAATTACTATACCACAATAGGTAAAAATAATTAAAAATGAAGCAATGAAAAATAACTTAATTATGAGATAGATACATGGTGCTCACATATTTACAAACATCGTAAAAGTATATGTTATCCTAAAAAAATTAAAATAATAAGTCATTGTATGAGTCTAGGTAATCACAGACAAAAGTTAGACAAAAGGCTCCCGTAAAATATTGGCTAGAAATAAGTACATAATATCAAATATTCACACTGATCAGCGTTTTGTAATATATTTGCGGCATGTGGTCGCACATCTGACGGAAGATGCATCGCGTATTGTCGGTCGCGTAACGCCAGAACGATCAAGTAGATAATAAAATATTCAACCTTACACACTCAACCGATGACGTGTTAATGCGCCAAGCGTAGGTACCTACTAACTCGAAGTTAGCGAAGTTACGCCCGACGCATCTTCCGTCAGATGTGCGATCACTAAAATCTACCAAACTCAATCACAAACCAGGCTAACCCTAAAAAAACATCCCCCTTTTTATCCTCCACCCTTATCCCATCACTTGGTGTGCTCCAGTCTGTCTGAATGACGCTCAAGAGCGGAACAAAGCAAGGAGGATGGATGTTAGAGAGTGATATCATCCGCGTCATATTGAAGATTAACTGACCGGCTGAGCTATTATGGAGATTAAGTAAGATAGATACTACCTACGTGTGGTTTTTTTTTTTTACCTGTTTGTGGTAGATTTAGGTGATTGATTTTAGCTCAAATATTATTAACCGATGAACAAAAGGGAGTGGTTCTCAACGCTTTTAAAATTCATGTCTGGCGCCGCCTAAAAAGTTACTTACATTTATAAGACCTTATTTAGACTAAAAAGTTCATTTTATATTTTACGCTTTATTGTTTTGTATGCTCATTGACCTTGAACTGGCTTAGCGTAGTAAAGAGTTCCAACAGAATAAGAGGCTTATATTATAATAGTTTTATTTCCTGCTTACTTGCGTTGTACCGTACAATATTCTTGTAAATGTAACACTTCATTTGCTTTTAATATTATTCATAAACTTTGAAAGTTGCCACAGCCTCCGTCGCACATTCAATAAGGCTTCCTGCATAGCTATTCACAACCATTTACGCTTTCATGCCGAATGGAACATCAATCAATGTCATCGAAGGAGTCCTGTAAATGCTGTTCACAAATTCGAAACCCGAAATTTTTGACAGTTCAAACTAAATAGACGGCCAGCAGAGCAGTGGTGGCCCAGTAGAACAGTGGTGGCTCCGACTTAGTAGTTGTAAATCGTGGGTTCGAACCCAGGCATGCGCTTTACTTTGTGTAAGTTAATCCATCACCACTGCTCTCAAAACGGTGAAGGAAAACATCGTGAGGAAACCGGCATGTCCTAGAATCAAAAATTCGAAGACATGTGACGCCTGCGCACTGGGCCCGCGTGGTAGACTACAGCCTACTCCCTCTCGAAGAGAGGAGGCCTGTGTCCCAGCAGTGGGAACATTATAGGCTGATTATGCTATGCTTATGCTAGACGGCCACCATTCTTCCGGCGGCTATTTGCGGTCGGCGACTAGGGAAATCGGATAACCGAAAATGTGTCATTTTCAAGTCGGAAGCTTGGAGAATGGTTGTGAATACTTATTGCTGTTTAGTGATGCTGCAATAATTATCATGAAAATTGAGCTCCCTTTTACCAACGCTACTCTTATGAAAGATGAAAGGTTCCTTGTAAAAACCACGCTGCACTACTGTCATAATCATAACGGACTTTTCTTGGGAGAAATTCTACTTGAGATACAAATAGGTACAACTCGTGAACAACAAGTACTTACTAACTTACAAACAAGATCCAAGTTATTCAGCAAAAAGCATTACTTCGCGAAACTGAAACAAGCTTACGTTGGTTTTTTCATTTTTTTCATAGAACATGTTTCAGTAAAAGTTATGCTATACAAAGCGATGTGTAGCTACGTTTGGATTCATCATGGAGTTGCTGGTTGCTTCAATACGCGTTTATTGTCCCTTCTTTTTGCTGAAGCGTGTACAAAATCCATGTTTTATTTTAGAATAGAACTGAATGTTGAAATCATATAATTTAAATTTCATTGATATTGATTATAAAATGCATACTCAAAAAAAAATATAGGTACAACATATACAGCTTACATATTTAAATATCAGTGGCAACCACTGATATTGGAATGGTGAAAGGTAAGACGGTCACCGTATCGATCGACAGAATAAAACCTGCCTACATACTGCGTGATCCAGACATCACAAAACACCAAAGTCAACCCCCACTACCTCAAACTTCTGTACAAACACACCCCAATCACGTCAGGGTCACAAGTTTAGGGGCATGAGGAACAGGGTGTAAAGTTCACTCATCCTCCATAGAAAAGGGATGAGTGAACTTTACACCCTGTTCCTCATGCCCCTAAAGACATAGGCCTCCTCTAAAAGGGGAGGGGTTCCCTTAATCGCCACGCTTAGCAGCGCTTGGTTTGCGATCGCGGTATGGTGATTCATGGATTGTGACTACAATTGTCTTTGTGACAGCAATATAACATACTATTTTCTGTTTTGTTATGTAACTGGTACTTTTAACGGGCCTATACTGTCCTCTCATACCTATTAACACTGTAATTTGAAACATAAAAAAAAACAATTATTTTTAAAAGAGTAACCGTGAAGTTGCTTGCCGGCTCTTCTCCATAGGAAACTACGAGTACCAATTGGAACCGTGCACCTAGCTGTTGACGTTTCATAGTTGCCCATGTAGGTTTATGTGAAATATACCTACATGGGCAACATATTTTGATTTTGATTCAACTCGATTCGAGCCAGCCTTTTTTTTTTTTTTTTTTGGGTGGAAAATTATCAAATAACTTCTCCCGCTCTGGGCGGAGCGGGTGGGCGTGTCAGACTTTTACTGACTAAAACCCACCCGTATTCCTTCATTTGCCTGTGTGTCAGCGCCACGATATCCCTTTCGGACAAACTCGCAACCCTGGCAGGCATTGGCCCTATCGGACCCCGTCAGTTGGTGCTAACAACTCTTTGAGGCGCGCGTGGAATACTACGCGCCGGCGACCCGGGCCTGGTCCTTATCGGACGGTGAGCTACCCATCGCTCACCGTTCGCCCGGGGCGTCTACTGCGGTGACTAGGGGCGCGAGGGCGCGAAAATTGCCTCTCCCTCACGCGTTCCACCTCCTCCTTCGCAAGTATTACTGCTTCGCAGAAGGAGATGACGGCCTCCCATGCGCTCTCGCTCCGAACCATGGCCAGAACCAGAGCCGGACGCGAGAGATCGCCGCCACCGATCGCCTCCGTGAGGACACGGCGGTGCTCCGCCCAAGCTGGGCAGACCTCCACCGTATGCTCCACCGTGTCCTCTGGGCGATCCACACAGTGGTGACACCCGGGCATTTCCTCCCGCTTTATCCTGAACAGGAACCTGCCGAAACAACCATGTCCGGTGAGGACCTGCGTCAGGCGGAAGGTGAGGACGCCATGGCGCCTCTATAGCCACTCCTCAAAGAGGGGACTTATCGCCACAATTGTGGCGTGCGCAATTCGAGCCACCCTGCGAAGACCATCGCTGTAGCTAGCCTTAGAGCTTCCTTTTTCACGTTTGTTCCTTCGCGGTCTCCACTCAAGAACACGTCTACCCTAGCGGTCATCGGTTCTATAGCTATATATGGCAGGCCCATTGCCACTTTTCCTTGCTTGGTTTGGTATGCAGATATCTCAAGTGCAATAAAACTCTTATAACTATTTCAGCTTTCACTGGATTACCCGCCCCAAGTAGCTGTGGACTTTTATCAGATTACGTAGACGGCGCTCTACAATGAGGAAATACGTTTTTTAAACGAATTTCATGCAAAATAAAAATATTTTATGAAAGAGATGTCTTGACTTTTTCGCTTCTTTTATCATTTCCAATTCACAATTAGGTTTTTTCTTGTAAAACATGATGAAAGTACCTAAATATTTTAGAGATGTTATTTCGGTAGGTAGGTACTCATTTATGTGATGACCTAGATACAGGTAGTAGTATTTGTTTTCAACCAATCTTACAAATTACTTGTCAAAAATGTATCGTGAATATGTCGCAGGCAATTTGTACGATTCCGCTTTTTACAAACGGCGTCGTCCGTTTACATGTTTTGTTTCATCATCCTGTAGCGGCATCAACATACCAACAACAACTAAAACGGAAACGGAACGCGCTCAGAGACCGGTAAGTCGTGCCCTTAGTATTCTGTTTGAAAAATATTAATTAGATGTTACTACCTTAACTTTTTTTGTTACTAAACACAAGTTTAATATAGTGTAAATCCACAAATAACTGTTGTCGGTCCTTCACGAAGTGAAATTCAAGATATATTATATAGTGAAAAAATTGTTAAAAGTGCCGTATCATCAGTGACTAGCCCGCGAGTGCACAGAATCCTGACGCTTGTGCGTACGCTTTAAAAGTGAAAGTCCTGCGCGTACGCGCAATCTACACCGCGCCTCAGTACTACCAACCTCCCGGCGGCGAAGTTCGCGGTGCGTTCCAGCGACTAATTTGTTGCATCAGTCTATAAATGCGACTGGTGGCGCCACCCCGACCATAAACGGTACTAATTAGACTCACTTCGTTCGCAGTGACGTTCTTGTCGCGAGCACATGTTCGCTCGCTCCAGCGCGGCAGCGGTGGCGCATGGCGTAAGGTTGGATTGAATTATTATGAGACTTGAACACGCTTATAGTAAACAAACTGCAGAATTTAATAGTTGCTCTCCGAATTTTTGAATTTATTATCATGGCAAGCTCACCATCATGGGGATGCTGCACCGATGTGAAAGAGATAGATAACGACCAGTTTATTACGTGCATGAGATGTAACTTGAATTATCACTTTGTTTGTATATCTGTACCGAGTATTCCTGTCGCCGCCTCCGATGATTTTTGTAAATGGACTTGCTCGAGTTGCACCAATCTGATTTCTAAACCTTCAAATAAAGATTGCACGCCTGCTCGCAATGTATCCACCACAAGGGGTAATAAAAGAACTGCCCTGAACTCCCCTCCCGAGGATAAATCAGTGACCAGCTCTGACGTTCGACAAATTGTGCAAGACGTTATTAAAAGAGAGCTTGCTGCTATGTTACAACAACTAAATAACTCTATTGTAAGTATTATCAATAAAGAGTTGGAGCCAATAGGAAAAGAGGTGAGAGAATTGAGCGTATCACTTAATTTTCATACTAAGCTGTTTGAGGAGTTTCAATCTGAACATGTTGCCTTAAAGAATACTGTGAAGGAATTAAAGGAAGAGAATAGCCAATTGAAAAGCTCTTACTTAGAAATGGGTCAGCGTCTTAATTACTTGGAGCAGCAAGCGCGCTCCAACAACCTTGAGATACAATGTTTTCCTGAAAATAAACAGGAAAACCTATACACCGTTGTTAAGCAGCTGGGTTCTGTAGTCCAATGTGAGTTGAAGGATAGCGACATCCTACACTGCACCCGCACTGCTAAGCTCCAAACCGATAGTTCTCGTCCTCGTTCTGTTGTGGTTCAGCTCGCCTCACCACGAATTCGGGATCAGCTCTTAGCCACCGTCATAGATTACAACAAAAGTAATAAAAATAATAAGCTTAATAGTGCAGACTTTGGACTTGCTGATAAGAAATCCCCGATTTATGTTGTGGAACATTTATCTTCCTCCAATAAATCTCTTCATGCTGCCGCAAGGCTGAAGGTAAAGGAAAAGGGGTATAAGTATGTTTGGGTGAGAAACGGCAGGATTTTTGTGAGAAAGGCTGACGGCGAGGGACATATTTTGATCAAAAATATGGATACAATAAATAAGATTATGTAACGTTGTAAACTTTTTCTCATTATATCATTATGTTTTTGCTTGCTATACGGAACACCTGAAAAAAAAAAAATTCAATTCCTTAACATTATATTACCAAAATAGCCGTGGCCTACGAACAAAGTCCCATGTTTTCTACCGGAATGTATGTTGTAACGACTTTGATGTAATTATATTATCAGAGACTTGGCTTAATAGTTCTGTTCTGAGCAGCGAGCTATTCGACGACAGGTACGTAGTCTATAGAAGGGACAGGGAAAATACAAATTTAACTGGAGGAAAAAAAGAAGGAGGAGGAGTATTGATAGCTGTTAGGAAAAGCATGAAGTCGAAACGAGTAAAAGACTGGGAAAGTGATTGTGAAGATCTTTGGGTTACTGTAGAACTACCACGGGCACGAACCGTCAGTCGAGTAGCTCTCTGCGCAGTATACTTACCTCCACCAGTACGTCGCTGTACTTTGGAACACTTTGTGAATTCTTGTAGTGCGGCCTTTGAACAAATAACTGACTGTGATGTTTGTCTCATGGGTGATTTCAACTTGGGTAACATCGATTGGAAATGCATGGATGGCACCGAGAATAGTGTTGGACTATGCGGTATCAATGAACTTTTTCTGGATTTTGCTTGTGTTAACATGTTGAAACAATATAACGGTATTACGAATGCTGCTGGTCGTGTATTGGATCTTGTGCTCTCCACAATACCGCTATGTTGTGTAAATGAAAGTGTGTATCCTCTAAGTAATGTGGATCATCATCATCCCCCTCTTGACATTGTTATTTCATTTGACCGGGAAGTTAGGCTCTCATACAATCTAGCAAGGGCGACTCCTGACTTTCTCAGGGCGGATTATCAGCCTATTCCTAACTTCTTAAAAGAATTAGACTGGAATTCATTATTTGGTGAACAAAGTGGTGTTAACGGGATGCTAGAGGTCTTCTACGATATTCTTGGTACCGCGATACAACAATTTTTGCCATTACGTAAACCTAAAAAACGAAAATTCCCGGCATGGTTTAGTCGAACATTAATAAAAATGCTAAAAGAAAAGAATAAGTTAAGACAGCGTTTCAAGAAATATAAGAACCCATTAGATGCTATCGACTTAAAACTAATTAGTAAACGGTGTGAAAATCTCGCTTCTACTTGTTATAAAAAGTACATAAAACATCTAGAAGACGAATTAGCGTCTAATCCTAAGTTACTTTGGACTTATCTAAAGGCAAAACGTGGAGGTTCCAGTGCTTACCCCTTGACTATGACCGACGGAACTTCCGCTACTTCTGACGGAACAAAAGTATGCGACTTATTTGCCGACTATTTTTCGTCCGTCTATATCCCAGATGATAGTAGGGGCGATGAATTTAATTCCGATTTCTTGCAATTTCTTGAAAATAACAGTTTGTGTCTAAATACTCCAGTTATTTCTTGTGAATCGTTGCTCAAGAAGTTAAATAGTCTTGATTCAAGAAAAGGGGCTGGGCCAGATGGAATACCTCCAGTATTTATTATAACTTGTTCATCTGAGCTGGTTTACCCACTTATGTATTACATCACTGCCGCCACCGCTCACCGTGCACCTAGCTGTTGACGTTTCATAGTTGCCCATGTAGGTTTATGTGAAATATACCTACATGGGCAACATATTTTGATTTTGATTCAACTCGATTCGAGCCAGCCTTTTTTTTTTTTTTTTTGGGTGGAAAATTATCAAATAACTTCTCCCGCTCTGGGCGGAGCGGGAGGGCGTGTCAGACTTTTACTGACTAAAACCCACCCGTATTCCTTCATTTGCCTGTGTGTCAGCGCCACGATATCCCTTTCGGACAAACTCGCAACCCTGGCAGGCATTTGCCCTATCGGACACCGTCAGTTGGTGCTAACAACTCTTTGAGGCGCGCGTGGAATACTACGCGCCGGCGACCCGGGCCTGGTCCTTATCGGACGGTGAGCTACCCATCTCTCACCGTTCGCCCGGGGCGTCTACTGCGGTGACTAGGGGCGCGAGGGCGCGAAAATTGCCTCTCCCTCACGCGTTCCACCTCCTCCTTCGCAAGTATTACTGCTTCGCAGAAGGAGATGACGGCCTCCCATGCACTCTCGCTCCGAACCATGGCCAGAACCAGAGCCGGACGCGAGAGATCGCCGCCACCGATCGCCTCCGTGAGGACACGGCGGTGCTCCGCCCAAGCTGGGCAGACCTCCACCGTATGCTCCACCGTGTCCTCTGGGCGATCCACACAGTGGTTACACCCGGGCATTTCCTCCCGTTTTATCCTGAACAGGAACCTGCCGAAACAACCATGTCCGGTGAGGACCTGCGTCAGGCGGAAGGTGAGGACGCCATGGCGCCTCTATAGCCACTCCTCAAAGAGGGGACTTATCGCCACAATTGTGGCGTGCGCAATTCGAGCCACCCTGCGAAGACCATCGCTGTAGCTAGCCTTAGAGCTTCCTTTTTCACGTTTGTTCCTTCGCGGTCTCCACTCAAGAACACGTCTACCCTAGCGGTCATCGGTTCTATAGCTATATATGGCAGGCCCATTGCCACTTTTCCTTGCTTGGTTTGGTATGCAGATATCTCAAGTGCAATAAAACTCTTATAACTATTTCAGCTTTCACTGGATTACCCGCCCCAAGTAGCTGTGGACTTTTATCAGATTACGTAGACGGCGCTCTACAATGAGGAAATACGTTTTTTAAACGAATTTCATGCAAAATAAAAATATTTTATGAAAGACATGTCTTGACTTTTTCGCTTCTTTTATCATTTCCAATTCACAATTAGGTTTTTTCTTGTAAAACATGATGAAAGTACCTAAATACTTTAGAGATGTTATTTCGGTAGGTAGGTACTCATTTATGTGATGACCTAGATACAGGTAGTAGTATTTGTTTTCAACCAATCTTACAAATTACTTGTCAAAAATGTATCGTGAATATGTCGCAGGCAATTTGTACGATTCCGCTTTTTACAAACGGCGTCGTCCGTTTACATGTTTTGTTTCATCATCCTGTAGCGGCATCAACATCGCCACATGCGAACTACGCGTCACACTGACGTCACGCAAAATCCTGCATCGTGCAAGCAGAGTTTACCGCGCGACTAGCATATTATACAACATCCCGACATCAACCGTCGGACAGTTGCCCAACAGACACGACACCCGTCCGGTCGGAGGATCCTCCCTTTTCTATAGAGGATGAGCGAACCTTGAAATCGCGAAAAAAAAATCAGCTGTTCTCTACATTTAAGTTCGCTGAACTCGTCAAAATGTAGGGAACAGCTGATATTTTTTTCACGATTTCAACTTTGATCCCATAGTAAAAGTTGTTCATAATGATGAATACAATGACCCCTTAAGAGGTTTAGTATAAACAAAAACTAATGTTGTATATGATTTATCATATGTTTATGAAGATGATTTACGAAACGTCTCTACTCTCAATCAGTTTCACTACACATAACGATAAAATGTCTGCTAGTAATAAATAAATAAAATATGAACTGAGAACGATGTTTCTGATGAAATAGGTTTTTCGTTTGATCTCTTATATCTCAGACTGAATTAGAAATGAGCTGAAAATCTCTTAAAACTTAAGTGCCTGACTGAGAAAAATGGCTTACGATGATAGCCTAATCGATATATTTACAAAACCTAAACAAAAGTATCGAATCTTGATAAATAGTGTTGGAATCTTAATAACCTAACTGTTTAACATAATTATGCAAATAAATACAAAAACACAAACAAAAGGAGACTTAAGCGTCGAACTACTGGGCCACATTGCTGTCATCTGAAAACCTGCCCAGAAAACTGACATTATTGCCACTTTGAATAGCAATTCTAATCCTTTGGCCAAAGAACGAGCCAGCGCTCAAGTCACACGAAGTGTCGACCAGTCAGCGAGAAGTTTCCGTAAAAAGATGACGTGCATTCGATGACCCAAGCGTTTTGACCCTAGACGGATCAAAACTGTAGTTATCTATTAGGTAAGGTATTTGCGCCGCTTGATAGGCTCAGCAGCCACAGCAGTAGCACTAACACAGCCCGCCGTGCTAACGCAATCAATAAATATCATTTTCTCAAACCTCCTTGGAAATTTGAGCATTATTTTGACAACCTTCTTCGAGATAAATCGAAATTGCTGTACAGGCCAAATACATGCGAACAGCGGCCACCAAAAAAATTATGAATATCCTGAGGAAAATCCATTCTGTCGTAGTTTAGCGGCCAAATAAATGACATTATAAAGTCATATCTATCTACGATCTTTTACTCCAAAACATGGCAACCAAGGAGGTAACTTATCAAAGGTTTTCTTTAAATTTCGAACTGGCTTGCAAATAGAAAACTGTGTATTGCAAAAAAAAAAACAAATGAACATATTAGCGCGTGAAAAATGACGTTGGTCGTCATTGAATCTGGAATTTATAAATAATTTACTTCATTTGAATTTCTGCGCATTATTTGAGAAAAGCACTATACAAGCCTTGGCCGCAACCAGGCATTGATGGACTCACGTATGTGTGTGTACTTACACATTCGTCCATCAATGCCTCTTTTGCTGGCCGCTGCTGTAATGTACTAATGAATCAGATAAAATCTTCATAACTAATAAAAATACATTAAAAATCTACCTATCTAATAGTAAGTGGACTCAAAATTGGCCACTTAAGTACCTTCCGACTTGCAGGTGATTGTTGGCATTGTTTATACACAGCTGCAATAGCCTAGTGGTGTGACCGTCAGACTGCCAAGTTATTTATTTATTCAAATTTTTTTTTTTTTTTTTTTCATGTTATGGGTCTCGAGTTCGAACTCAAGACACGCACCTCTGACTTTTCGGATTCACGTTTATATTGTGTTGCAAAAACGGTGAAGAAACCGGCACGCCTGAGAGATATTTTATCGACGGTATATGTAGCAAAGTCAGAGGCCCAAGGGCAGCATAAAAACAGTCACTTAACCACACAAAAATGAAAGAAAAGATTGGCATTATTATCCACGAACATTTCATCTTCTTATCAAATAGGTATTCAGCTCATTGGTAGGAAGATATGGTACGCGCTCCTCGACGTGGACTGCATAAATTAGGGGAAAGAACACAATCGCCCTACAATACTCTCGGTTTGCGGAGAATACCCGAATCGTAGTTTGTTTCCGAGTTGATATGGGTACGTAACAGTGACAATTATTGCTATCTCGTTCCCGCTATAGCCCGCGTAATATGTCTCTCTGTTTCGGTTGTCGAGCACATGACGCATGACATCGGGTCCATTTAATATTTACGTGATGTTTGAGAGTGGCCTATCTTCCTATTTAATACATCAATGATTCAGCTACATCCGGTAACTGGAAGCTGACCCCAAAATGGAAAAAGGCTAGGCTGATTGATTTTGATTGTCTACGATCATCATCATAATCATTTGCGTACAGTCCGCGAGGCCTAAGCTGAGCTTTGCATTTGTGAGTGTGATTACAGTACAAGAGGTGAAGTGAGGAAGGTGCGCGGCGTAGTTGCGTCGCATACTATACCACGTTACATTGTTACGTTGTTCTCATACGTCACACCTACACTATCTATGTGCACTCACACAAATGCAAAGCTCAGCTTAGGCCTCGCGGTCTGTACAACCCTGCAGTTTGGAAATTCAATGGGAGTATTTGCCCAATAATTAAAATATGGTTAGGTAGATTACCGATATGGATAAAAAAAACATAGGTAGTCTAGGGGACTGCCGATAGACGTGAAAACTTAGCGCTCAACGCTGCTACAATTTACCTTACCTTACTGCTGCTACAGCATGTCGGGCATATCGGAGACGCTAAGGGTATATGATTTTCCCTTACCAAAATCGCTCAATGGTCCTAAAAAAGTTTTTTCCTTTAAAAAAGTTTTCATAAAAAAAAGATACTTACCTCTTACGAAATACACGAATAAAATGAGCCTCCCACGTTACCAAAACATAATGCAACAAAATCTCAAATTTTCCTTAACATAATTGGATCGTTTTTGAAAGTAAGGTTGTTAAGAGTAAGAACGTTCAATAAACGTCTGTGTCAATCGGCGTATCGTCTTTCTATAATGGATGGCCTGTCGGAGCCAAGCGTCGGGTTAATCTACTATAGCGTTTCCATTGATTCACGGCTTTTAAAATCGTGTAAAAAAAAAAACTTTTTACGAAAATAAAAACAACCGACTTCCAAAAAAACACTACGAAGTGAAAAATAACTTTATTTTCTGAAGTATTTTAGTTTTTGCCACCGACTTCCGAAATTAAAGTTAATTTTTACTTTTTAGTGAGGCAGTATTTAATTTATCTAAGTTACAATAGCCTAATGTCAACTGCTCATCACCTTTTACAAAATATTGCTATTCCCGATGCAGGGGCGTTAATTGTTGAGGAGTTCTCTTGGTAAGAACCATGAGACCTGGCACTGATGTTGACTTTAACATATACATTGTGACGAGCATAAATTGCTTAGCAATCATACTAAATTGCCTGATCGAATTGCAACCCGTAAAATACTTATAATAAAGTAGTTACGGTGGCCATCTGTGGTCTTCATCATTAGTTCCACTTCACCAAATGGTGCTTTCTGAATGCAAATGCCTCATGCAATTGCACTAGGAAAGCACTTAAAACTCATTATAAAAAACACCCAAATCGCTATAGGTGGGCCTATAAAATTTGAGAATTTCCCTCGATTTTCATGGGATCCCGTCATCAGATTCTAATTTGGTGGCAATGGGACCACCTCGGGAGTATACCCTTTCAAACGAAAAAATAAAGTTTAAAATCAGTACACATTTGACGGAGAAATCGGTGAACAAACATAAACAAAACATACATGTCGAACATAATTATAACCTCCTCCTTTTTGTAAATCGGTTAAAAAAAGCGAGTTTGCTTGCAAAACAATTATAGCGATGGTGATTTTTTTTTCTTTTTAAGCTGGCAAGAACTAGGTAAGAAGCAAGGTCAGCACAAGTAAAGGAAAAAGTCCGATAATCGTTAATTTGTAGTTATAACACACAAAAAAAAATGCAATTACAAACTAACATTTGCAGTTGGAAAATTTACCGTTGCGTATATTGATGCATGGGAGAACATGTTTTTCAACTAGGTACAATGTTAAGTTTGTTCTTGGGATAAGTTCATCCGAACTACGAAACCCTTCATTTTGCGTGGTCTGAAACGCACTTGGCCGGTTTTCTTACTTGGCATCAAGTCAGACAGTTAGTTCACTAAAATCGCGGGAAACGGTAGCGTGCTGCGAGCGACGTGAGGGTGCCGAGTAGCGAGTACGCACCGAGTGCATGTTTATACCTGCCGAGTGGGCAAGCGAGTCAGTGCGGGGAAGCGCGGGGGTGGACACTCGGTCTAGTAAATAGAACAGGGTCCGAGTGACTGTCTCGCCCTTTAACTCGGCCGAGCACTTGGTGATGTGTTTACACGTACCGAGCACTCGGCCGAGAGCACTGTCTATCTACACGGTACTTGTGATCAAGGAATACATTTTAACGGTGAGATTTTTACAGAATAAACCGGCTGATCTAACTAAATCATGAAATAACAGAAGTATGGTAACGAAAATTATCAAAGAATAGGAATTGACAATTGCGTGGAGGAGCTTTCAGTATAATAAGTTGCGGTATATTTTATAAACCGCCAAGCCCCAGAAAAGAGTAATTTCTATGGGGCTTCTACTAGATGTAATTTGAATAGCCATGCCCAAAATTCGCTTGAATAATCTTTTACCTTCTGAATTTCCACGCCAACAAATACAACACAAAGATTGTGCCTCTCCATTATTAGGTACCTACCTACTTGTGACGTCAAAGAATGGTCCTTACGGACGAGTGACAGTACATAAATAGGATACACAATAATAAATATATGTATACATAATTATTATAATAAAATCGTAGCGAAGTCAAAACTGTACTTACATAGAAATTTTTTGAAACGTAAAACAAATTCCTACGAGAAAACTATATTTTAAGCATTAGAATCGATCGAACGATTCAACGCGATGCAAAATGGCAACGAAAACAAAAGATCTTATAGATATATGTCACTTTGATGTACTTATGTAGTCCTCTTTAAAACCTTCTGTTCAAAAGTTCAAAAACTTTAATAATAATTTTGCTGCGCTGAAAAAATATCGGAACAACTAACCCAATGGAAACGTCCATCGTTTTTGATGATCGGATCTTCAAAAGGGGTTAATGATAGCATCATTTTTCACAGCCAGACCCTGATGTGTAGGTTGTGATAAAATGTTGCAAGTGTATATTGAATTTAAAGACTTCATTCTGATACGATCTCATTTGTGTGAAGTTTTTGCCTTGCATACGTACTGAAGATGATTTTGATAAGTTTGTAGATAGAAAAGCAACTTTGCAGAGGGATATTGCCTATTATGATGATCCGTTTTTAGTTGGAAGACATTCTTTCCTAGGAAAAGGACTCCTCAATAGGATTAAAGTTGTCAAAAAATAATAGGCCCGTTTTGACATTTAACTTGAATTGATTTATCGTGAGTATCGAGTCATATGGTTCTTCACTAGTTACGTCGCGATGGCAAATCGATTCAAGTTAAATTTCAAAACGGGCCTATTATTTTTTCACAAGTATCGTTATCTACCTTCTATTTACATTAATTAAAAAAAAACCGGCCAAGTGCGTGTCGGACCTGTGTGATGAAGTGATGTGTGATGAATTTATTCCAAGACAAACATAACATTATAGTAAAAAAATATTAGTAAATTATTTAATATAATATCAGATGCAATAAAAGACGAAACCAGCGATACAAAATTTATAAATAAGCTCAAGCAAATATTAATTCAAAAAGCATAAAAAAATATATATAATAAATATTATCATAACTTATCTCATACTACACAATAAACGAATACACACATGACAAAAAAAATATTTAACAGAAACTGACAACACAAACAGTTAGTTGTCACATACATGCTTATTTATAAACATAGATAAATATTATATTATATTAAATGTTTAATTGACCCTTTGAAATAATTATTGTACAGACGCCAGCACATCAACCTACTACAATTTGTCAAATTTATTTAATAGATTTTCAACTTTATCCCTACAGAATAAGGTTCAAGGTCAAGGTTGAGGAAATTTGACAGTTTCGGGTCGCTTGACCTGCTGGCGTCTATACAACCTATGACTGATCTCAATAAAATAAAGTTTATATAATTATATTTAATTAATATTAATAATCAATTTAAAAAATATTGATTGCTAATTGTTTCCTAATTTTATTTTATTTTAAGAATTAATTTGATTATACCTTTTGCTGTGGCCTACACGGTCCGTAATTGTATCTTAGCTTAAAGCCATTGTAACACCTTTTCATATACATTATGGAATGCAAATAAATATAATGAATATGAATTATTTGAATTTTATTAATATCATTTCCTGTTGTTTCTAGCCTTGTAAAATTGTATAATAAATAACTGCAATGATTGTTGTTTTTTAATTACTTAAAAATAATGAAATAAAAAGAGAGAGAGACAGAGTATATGATGGATGTAGTGATGGGATGGATGGATGGTGTTTGGATTATAATCAATTTCCCTTGTGTTGCTGCCGCGCCGCGCCGAATCAAAATCAAGGCATTCTCGGCCGTTGACTTCAAAAAGGTTGAAGACCCCAACTTGAAGGCTTTAAGTAGCTCAAACGTACATTTTCATTATGTTTGTATTCGTGAACTGTTAGTACCTACATAATTCATCCTACTATAGTGAACACTATTACATAACGCCATCTGCCAAAAAGACATAATCTATTGCTGGTACGTGGACACGTTGACTGTTGAATATTCTCTACCACGGACTATGCCTGATATTCTAGAACTCAATATATGGTGTACGTACTGTAGGTCGCATTGGATAGTAGGTTTACATAATATTTTAAAACTCGTTGCGTTATTGTAACAGAAAATAATAAGACTCAGCATCGCATTACAACGTGGCAATGGTGCCAGTCTTGGGCACATTTCCTGTTGACAGCGAAGCGATGAATTTTTTGATACCCTATGATTCTGTCCCCTCCTTTTTTATATACAATTACATATTATTATTTTAAGTCTGTTAGCGTATATAATAATTTAAATATTATTTAACAAAAAAATAAATTAAATCTTTTATTTCCAGATATAAATCCACATACAAACTTTTAATAAATACACGTATAGATAACTTAATAAATATTCAATACAATAAATATGCCACATTCCATTACACACACACATCGATTACTTAATTCAAAGTCAAATGATTTATTTCAAATAGGCACTTACGAGGCCCTTTAAATGGTCAAAATTTCGAAAATTTTGAATTGGTTCTAGTTGCCCCTTCCTAAAGGTAATTTCGTATGAAGAATGGGCAAGAAACTCCACCGTGCCCAAGTATTGGATCTTCCCCCATATCGGCCCCGATCACCAAGAGGCCGTTGGTACTGCCTCGCACCCGCCACATCAAGGAGGCAACACGCTTTCGCATGATTGCGTAAAAGTCGTCTTTAAACTATGTTTAATTGTTTATTCCTATTATCTTAGTTATTGTTATTACTTTTAAAAAAAACGTAGCTTGGGACTTGGGACGTCCTTTAAAGGCGGCTGTGACGGATTGAATGCGCAAAGCGGAGACCCGGGTGGTGTGGCGCTATACTTTGGAGAGGCCTATCGTCGCTGTCATTTCAAAAAGTCGTACTTGGTCTATGTTAATTTTTATTCTAAAAAGGAAATGACAAAAGGAGGTATTGTTACCAATATCTATGTTTTAGCCTCATACCGCCTTATTACAAAACAATAGTTATTTTTTGACATGGCTTAAACCATGGAGCCAGTTTTTGTATTATGAACGTAACAGTGATTGAAATACCGTTCTTTATACAAAACTGAAAACTTAGTTCGGTACTAAGTTGTCAGTTTTGTGTTTAGGAACTTTACCGTAGTCGGAATAAAGTTCGAAATTCAATAATGGCTCCATGTTTTAAACTTGGGTCTGAAGATAAACCTTGTTTTGTAATAAGGGGGATTTTGTTTAAGTAGGTACTGGATATTACATTTGCATAGACACAATAAAAAATATACCTTTTCACATTTTTTTTTTTACTATTTACTTAGTAGTTTTTTGTTTCCTGAAACAGTCTGTTTTTGGATACGATGTTTTGGAATGACAGCGTATGTCCTACAGTAGACAGCTACATGCGAACAGTTTATTGCTGATTAATGGTCGATTTATCACTACTTCATCATCATGTCCCTGCCTTTATCCGATGTTATTTGAGGTCGGTGCAACACATTTTTAGGGTTCCGTACCAAAATGGTAAAAAGGAACCCTTATGGTGAGACTAAGTCTGTCTGTCTGTCTGTCTGTCACACCACGGTATCTCAAGAACTACTAATGCTATCAACTTGAAATTTATAATAGTTTTAGAAGACGTTTGCCCAACTATTTTGCAAACAAGAAAGAAATTAAAAAAAATATATATTTTTTGCAAAAGGGACTGAAAGGGGGTCTTAAAAATTTTAAGTGGGGCTACTAGGGCATGTGGGGTATCATATGAAAGAACGCTGTTTGCACATTCCCAAACATTTTTTATTTTTATTTTAGGCAGCATAGTTTTCGACTTTTGATGAAAAAAAAAAACCGTTTCCCCCCCTTATCTCCGAAATTTGCATAGATAAAAATCTGAAATTATTCTACGTGATATAAGTGTATGTAAAGATTACAGGAAAAATAAAACGATGTATCTAAATAGCACAGTTTTTCAGAAATCATCAACATCATAATACGTACTGGAACCCTCGGTGGGCGAGTCCGACTCGCTCTTGACCGGTTTTTTTTCCATTACAACGGTCACGCTATCAAACTCCTTTATTTTTGCAGCCTAGCTCTACTAGGCAATGCCAATATTCCTAATTTTATTACTCCAGCAAGACATCAATAAACTAAAGCACTACAGTAAATGATCGTATAAGTAGATAAGTTTTATTTCGCTTTTGTTCTCTTCGCATGTTCTAAATCTGCTAAGCAAGCCATTTCAAGATTAAATTCTTGGAATCCGGGTCGCGAGCTCTAGATATAAAAACTTTGCCATGACAGCATTGCGTTACTATTTGTCTTTTTCGATCTTCTATCACTAGATAGACTTTTAAAGGAATCTCCCTGAAAACTAGAAGCAATGAGTGTAACATTATTACCCGACTGCGGCTAAGCCAAAAAACTGGCCAAGTACGTGTCGGACCACGCACAATGAAGGGTTCCGTAGTTAGGATGAATTCATCCCAAAAACAAACTTAACATTGTAGTTGAAAAAAATGCTCTCCCATACATCTATATACGTTACGGTCAATTCTTCAACTGCAAATTTAAGTTGGTCGACGATTACTCGTTAACTTGTAAACCCTAATTAGCTGTGATAGTTTTCCTTTTAATTTCATTATATATACTACTGCCATGAATTTTTTCACATATCCAAAACCAACCATTTAGCTGGCAGGGGGGGGGGACACTTGACTCTAACAAAAAATAGCACTTTAAAGCTTAATATTACGCAAACGGATCTCAGAAATTAAAAATGGCTTTCACAGATCCACAATATTTTTGAACGGCCTATCCAACGATACCCCACACTATGTATTAGATCAGAAAAAAAAATATCATCCCCGTTTTACGTGCAAGGGAGGTACCCTAAAAAAAAATGTTTTTCATGGTTTTATTTCACGACTTTTTCGACGTGATTAATATGTACACCCATGCCAAATTACAGCCTTCTAGGACTTAGCGTCTCTGAGCTAAGCCGGACGGACAGACGGACGGACGGACAGACAGACAGACTGACAGACAGACAGATAGACAGACAGACAGACAGACAGACAGACAGACGGACATGGCGAAACTATAAGGGTTCCTTGTTTACTACGGAACCCTAAAAAGGAGGGTTATGTGTTTGACCTGTATGTATGTATGTCTGTCCCTATGTTCCCTCGTAACTACTAAACGGCTGAACCGAGTTTGATGAGTGATATGTTGTTAGATTCGTCTTTATTGCGCGGGTGTATTAAAATTATTAAAAATTAAAACGGCGGATTATTGGCGCTAAAAGGTTTGTTTTCGAAAAAAAAAAAATCTCCCAAGTCTATCGAGTGGGGTATCAAAATGAAGGGTTTTAAAAGGTGATTACAAAAATATATACTTATTATATGTTTAAAAGTAATTTAAATGAGAAATGATAAAAAAATATCCCGAACTTTTGGAGTGAGTAAGTAAGAGGTCGTTATCAAATTGCTTAATGCAGTCGGAGGCTAATTTTAAGGCATTCGTAACATCTTAGATGCCTCCGAATGCATTTATTTATTTTTGGTACTTATAGGATACTCGTTTTCTTTTCATCTTGTTTCCATCTTTTCAGTTCATGTTTTTGCAGTCGGGTTTTGTGTTTTTTTTTATTAACTTTTTTTTTTTAAATCTACATATTGTATTGTGCCTAGTGTTGCCTATAGACGTGTGTAACCTAACTAATATTATAAATGCGAAAGTGAGTTTTTTGTTTCTTTTTTTTTCTTTCGCTTTCACGCTAAAACGGCTGAACGGATTTGAATGAAATTTTGCAAGTGGGTAGACCATGACCTGGAGAAGGACATAGGCTACTTTTCACCCTCGCAGACAAAGTCGCGGGCAACAGCTAGAAATTAATAATGTATCATTATAACCACTTAAAATTATTGCCAGGCTGTCTGAACCGTAAGCTAAGGATTCAAATCAAATCAAATCTTTTTATTTTGGGCAAAGGTCTTAGGTAAATTACAGATCCATTATGACCTGCCTAGTATATCAATAATATATACCTGACCAGAGCACAGAATACCACAGACACAAAACGCACTGGCCGTCCGACAATTAGTAACTGATGTTACGTCAGGTTCTCACACGCGGTGTACGTTTTCTATTACAGTAATTTTATTTATAATTATCATATGTTTATTTTTATTATGTTATTTCATTCATTTAGTTTATTTCATTTAATTTATTTCCTAATCTATCCGTGACATCACATCGGGCCCTATCAGAATACCAGCGCTGCGACACTTATTTTTAAGTGCCGCAGCATCATGCTGAGATACGGGCCATTTGGCCTCGTACAGGACTTTGTTTTTATTTTCTTTTTGTTTACTTTGTTTTATTTTTGGTTTTGTTCTTTTTTTTTTGTTTCTATGAGTGTGTTTTATTTAATTTGTGTCTGTGAAATTATGTCAACATAATTTATTATTGTATGCATAGTATGTACGCAAAAAAATTCATAGGTACTCGTATCACATAAAAAGCAAATCTTACAAAATAAGAATTAGGTTGGTATGGTGACAGATTGTAGTAGGTACTAATTATTAAGAAAATGTACACTATTGACTCAATTCAAGCAAACTTCACACCGAAATTTTCACAGCGATATTTTTATAGAATTGATCGTTTGGAATATAATTCGTTCCTGATTTGAAAATCTTTTTAAACGTACTCTGGAAAATGAAAAGTCTATAGTGATTTCGTGAACCCATAGTAGGGGTGAATCCAGTATGTCACAGAGTAATTGATGTTCTGTCGAAGCTTCCTGTACTGTGTGAAATGGCCCGATATTGCGATCAGCTCCTCGATATTATAAATATTTTAATAGGATTGTATTGACCTTTGAAGATGTATCCGAGCCAAGTGGATATTGAGTTGAAGATTGGAATCTTCCGTATTGATTTTGAGTAGAATATAAGTACCTACTGAAGAAGATTTTAGTACAATGGGCTTGTTGTTACAATAAACGAGGTGTATTTGAAATAACTGAAACCCTCGGGGTCATTGTACTCATCATTATGAACAACTATTACAACGCGGCACCAACCACGGAATAGATAAGGACCAACCCTGAAATCGCGAAGAAAAACTCAGCTGTTCCCTACATTTTGTCGAGTTATGCGAACATAAATGTCTGGAGCAGCAGAGTTTTATTCGAAATTTCCTTTTTGGTCCCTTAGCAAAACTTGTTTATGAGCAATGATGTATATTACCTTTAGATGCGTTACCTGCGCTCAATAACGGCAAAGTAAATGCCAGCCAATTGCTGACAACATGCAGCAGCTAGTGACGTAGGTAACTAAATATGTATGTTCATCTCTTTCTAACAACAGATATCGGTATTAATAGGTCTTTCCTTTTTTTCACGCGCTGTATGATTGTATGCAAGTATGTAGCTACAATCATGGCTTACGCTGTTTTTGAGTGCACTAATGTTCGTGTATGACGCGTCTATTTATAACACGTCATTGTTTATGAGTTATTGTTTTGGTCAGCCACACGGGTCGATTGATCATGTTAAGCTACGCTTGCCGCGGTTGGTCCGTGGATGGGTGACCATCTTTACATATGAAGACCCCTCCGTGCCTCATAAAGCACTGCAGCCGCAACCGTTGGTTCCAGCTGTCATTCGGGGATCTTAGACAGTCGTCACGGGGCGTCAGAAGCCCTAAAATTCTGAGAGCCAGTCTAACCAAGGGGTATCGTATCACACATTTAATGGGTTTTGGAGGTCATATAGGCAGGCGCTCAATGTCATCCGGTTAGACTGGAAGTCAACCCCATCATTATTGGAAAAAGGCTAGGGAGATGATGAGTAACAGTTGTTCATGATGACCATATAATTGTCTATAAGAAATAAAAGCTAAAATTGTATAACACCGATCGATCCATCTGTGAGATGAGGATGAGAAGTTATGTTCAATACATACAGCTACCGACTACAGGTACAGACCGATGAATACTCATGCATGACACATCGTGATTTCGAGACCCATCTGTGCCCCAGGGAGAACGTTGAACTGTCCATCTTGGTTGTCATACGACTATGCATGACATTCGTTCAGGAGTCCAAAAGTCGGAAAATTGATTTTTTTTATTGGCCGGTTCAAAAAGTGCCAATAGCATTGCTTGATGCAGCGTAAAATGTGTGTAGTGTAGTGTGTGTGTGTTTCCAACTTGCTTTCATTATTATGGTGGTCATCAGAAATATATTAGGATCTATCAGTCCTCATTCACGCCTGTGAAATTACCATTTTAATTAGAGCAGCCTGATTCATTGTCGAGGAGAGTTGGAGAGGACTATGCTTGGAGTTTTCCTGCGTGATCGAAACAGAAATAAAGAGATCCGCAGGCGAACCAAGCTAACCGACATAGCCCAAAGAATTGCCAAGCTTAAGTGGCAGTGGGCAGGGCACATTGCTCGCAGCACTGATGCCGATGGGGCCGAAAGGTTCTGGAGTGGCGACCGCGTACTGGAAGATGTGTTGGAAGGCCTCCTACAAAGTGGACCGATAACCTTGTGAAGGCTGCAGGTATCCGCTGGATGCGGGAAGCACAGAACCGCTCGAAGTGGCGGTGCTTGAGGGAGGCCTATGTCCAGCAGTGGACGTCTTTCGGCTGAAATGATGATGATGATGATTCATTGTCCGAATAATGACATCCCAACTGTCATTCCTTATCAGTCAGAGCAGTGATGGCCCAGTGGTAACGGCCTCGACTTACGAGATGTTGTAGGTCGTAGTTTCAAACCAAGACAGATGCTTTACTTTGTGTAAATTATTTCATCACCACTGCTCTCAAAACGGTGAAGGAAAAAATCTTGAGGAAACCGGCATATCCTAGAACAGAAAATTCGAAGACATTTGACATCTATCAACCCGCACTGGGCCCGCGTGGTAGGTTACGGTCCTATCCCTCATCGAGAGGACGCCTGTTCCAGCAGTGGGAACAGTATAGGCTGATTAACTATTCCTTGACAGGTTAAAGGAAATATGAAATGGCTACGGCAAGGCAAATTGACGTATGGTGTTAATCTGCTTAACAATTTATTTCCCTGACTTTAATAACATCCAAGGTTAAAGAGCACACTTCGCTAACAATAGAATATTACACGAACCAACAAATCTTTTTCAATATAAAGCACCAGCAGAAGCCTAATACCAGCAATAAAATAATGAAACAATATAAAAAGGCAAGCATTAATCCCTTGATAATGGTAATTAGCAAAATTGTTGCCTGTCTCGTAACTTATTATCAAGTTACGTCAGTACTCGCGGGCGTCTCGCAGCAATTTGTGCGAATTATGTCGCACTGGTGAAACTTTTCGGGTTTGCTTTGGGTTTTTAGGAAAATATGCTTTACGAGATATTACAGAATATATTAGGCAGATTTTTGACCAGTTATTTAAAAAATATAAGTTGCTGCTCGTCTCCTAACTTATTATCAAGTTACGCTAGTACTCGCTGTCATTTCGCGGCAATTTGTGCGAACTATGTCGCATTGGTGAAAATTTTCGGTTTTACTAGCAATATTATCCCAAAAAATAAAAAATCTTACGCCTTTCGCAATATTGCAGATTATAATAGACAGATTGTAGACCAACTATGTGTGATTTTATAAATTGTAGCCTGTCTCACAACTTATTGTATACTTACTTCTGTACGGCGTCTCTGGAGGGCGTCTCGTGGCAATCCGTGCGAATTGTGTCGCACTTTTGGACCGTCGCTCGGGTTTTTCGGAAAGTGACTTTCTGTGGACGGGACAAAATCCAATTTATAATACCTAGATAGTTTTGGTAGAGCAACTATGGTGTGATATTATCAATTGTAGTCCGTATCGTAACTTACTATAGACTAGCAGTAATTTATACGAATCAAGTTACACTAGTGAAGTTTCGCATTAGTGAAATTAGGAAAATTGAACCAATTTCTCAAATATTCTATTAGTACCTAAATTAATCTGGATTATTCAAGTACAAAGAAACCTGAAATAGAAGACCAAGGACTTATCGCATGATAAGATTGGTTTTCGCAGATTATTTTTATATGACTTTCAAATAAACTTTCCCCAGTCCTCTACCATATTCCACTCTTTCTGAAAAACAGTCAAATCACTGTCAAAATACAAGGTGGTACAAACACACAAACATCACAACCGTTTTTCATATAAAACTCTTCCTCAAAACACTCGTAAGCTTTTTGAACCATCACGAAGCGTGATTGTTAATACAATTGTCTAAAATTGTTTAGTGGTATGCGAGGGTGAATCCAATTGTAAGCCTTTTTAATGTGCTAATTGGCTTTGGGTGACGCTAATCAGTATCCTGACGTCAGCCATAGAGTAAGAAAGTATAGAAGGAAAACACTATACAGCACAGTACACCAATCTGATGGATGATTGTTTGTTTGTTTGTTTGAAGGTTGATATGAATTACAAGAGAATTACTGATATTGTGACGGTCGTGGATGAGAATAAAAATGTAAGAAAACAATAATAAAGTGATAGTAGTTATTAAACTAGTAGTAGTAGTAGTTATTAATTTTTTATTTTTATTAATTAATCAATTTAATTTTAATGTATTGTATTTTAATGGTCAAAGCCAAAGTCAAATTGTTTATTTCAAATAGGCACATAAAAGGCACTTCTGAACGTCAATATTTACAAAAAAAAATAGAATTGTTTCTAGTCGCCCCTTCCAAAATGTAGTTTCGTATGGAGAAGAATGGGCAAGAAACTCCACCGGTACTCTTTTAAAATCTTGTACAATATTTTTATAGGTACATTAATTATATAATTATATGTGAAGACGATGCACCTAGAATAAAATTACTATACCACAATAGGTAATAAAAAGAGTTAAGAATGAAGCAATGACAGATAAATTAATTATGTGATAGAACATGGTGCTCACATATTTACAAAAATTGTAAAAAATATATACGATTTCCTAAAAAATAACAATAATATCAGTGTGAGTTAAGGTAATCACAGAATTTAAAATAAATGTCATAAAAATAATAAATTATACAATTAAAATAGCAACCTGTTTGATTTTGTCTAGACTCTAGATTGTCCTATGGAGCAGAACCAGCAATGGTGTAATGATGTTTGTTTTTAATTTTATGTACTATGTGTTGTGATTGGGACTTAGTGCCTTGATAAATAAATAAATTAAACCTACAGAAATTACTACAAAGAGTCATAGATATAGACATAGACATTTATTCGTCGGATATGGTAGAGTTGGAAAATTGGGTTATGTTCAGGACACATCCACCGCTACAAGCGGCATACGAATATTAAATATTGCACATAGGCATAAAACCTAACTTATATAACATTAGTTTTTGTTTATACTGAACCTCTTAAGGGGTCATTGTATTCATCATTATGAACAACTTTTACTATGGGATCAAAGTTGAAATCGCGAAAAAAATATCAGCTGTTCCCTACATTTTGACGAGTTAAGCGAACTTAAATGTAGGGAACAGCTGATTTTTTTTTCGCGATTTCAAGGTTGGTCCCATAGTAAAACTTGTTCATAATGATGAGTACAATGACCCCTTAAGAGGTTTAGTATAACCAAAAACTAATGTTGTATACTACTTTTACTCTATTTTAGAATACAAAGCACTTAAGACTATAAACATTATAGATAATTAAAAACTCTGTTATACAATATAAAAACACAACAACAACATTTGTATTACAAAAACTAAATAAATCTAATTTTTATTACTCTTATTTTCAAGGAATTATTTTACTGTGTCGAGAGTAGAGTATGAATGTGAAATACGAAACGATCCATCGTTTCTTCGGTCTTTCCCTACTTATAAAGCCGATTCATCCATGAATTGTGTGACAGATGATATAACTAGAAAGGAGGGACTTTAGAGATGACGGGGTGTATGGATGAAGACATGCTAGGCGGATGGTGAGAAGTTACGAAGAAACACACAACCGTTTTGACTTGCGTGAGCGTTGGTCAGTACAGAAGGTATTCGGCTTCAACGATGGAACAGCCCTACCTAGACAAGACTGATGTGTATGCGGCCGACGAACTGTCAAGACGTCGATTGCAAGAAAAACGTCAATTAATTAATAACTCGACAGTACTGTAGTTATAGATTATTTTGTATTGTATTTTAATACACCTTCTTCTTGCTCAAGTGTTAAAAGCGTTTACACCTTACGGCATTTCATTATACAAACTTCCAAGCCCTTGTTTTTCGAAATGACTGAAACGATTTTAATGAAACTTCATACGCACAAGCAGGACACAAAGGTCTAAAAAGTTAGCTAAGACCATTTTCGAAAAGTTGTGTTACAGCCAAATTAGACCGATTTTTAATTTTCCCTAGAAACAGATTTCCAGTTATCTGTTTTTAAGGTTCCGTACCCAAAGGGTAAAACGGGAACCCTATTACTAAGGCTCCGCCGTCTGTCTGTCTGTCGGTCTGTCTGTCCGTCTATCACCAGGCTGTATCTCATGAACCGTGATAGTTAGACAGTTGAAATTTTCACAGATGATGTATTTCTGTTGCCGCTATAACTACAAATACAAAAAAAAACAATAAAATAAATATTTAAGGGGGCTTCCATAAAACAAACGTGATTTTTTTGCTCGATATTGATAACGGCAACAGGTAGACGCTTGAAATATTCACAGAATCTTTAGTTATATATTCACTTTAAAAATTAATCATTAAATTAAAATAAAACAAATATTTAAGGAGGGGCTCCCATACAACCAATGTGATTTTTTTTGCTGTTTTTATAGATAATGGTACGGAACCCTTCGTGCGGGAGTCCGACTCGCACTTGGCCGATTTTTAAATAAGACGTTTCGAGATCGGTTCAGTCATTTCGAAAAACAAGAGCTTGAAAGTTTGTATGAAATGCTGTAAGATATAAACGCTCTTAAGTGTCGAATGTGAATGTGATCCTCTTATAAATTGATCAGAATAGAATGTAAGGAACCCGATGTTATAGCTCATTGAGTTAAGAAAATGTTCTACGTTGTAGAGTGTCGTTTCTATCACTCACTACTTGTGTAAAAATCTCATTCTAAAGCTGGATGAGTTATACGCCTGAGTAGGTATTGTAAATGAGTATTGCTTCTGTACGACTTTCTTATTATATGCTCTAACGGGATGGTGGTTATCATTTTGCCTTGTTATTTCGATGTTTAGCGAACTTTCTGTGTGATGGAAGAGAATATTGTTTTGTGTTTTAACTTTCCTGTGTTAATTTTGTTGTAAGTTGATAATAGTGAGTATTTCATTATTAAGGCAAATGAGAGCAAAGAAATTACTTTTAATATTTTTTATTAAATGTTGACTAACTTCTAACTATCTAATATATTTACATTTTTATATACAGCATGTAGATAAGTATCTTAGATGCATAATACAAAATAAATTTGGCATGAAATAAATGTTTAAAAAATATTTTACAGAAGATCTAAACTTGAGAATACTAATTACTCTGTTTAAAAGTCATGTTCAATAGCTCCTTGGATTCCGACCTCAGGCCTGTCATGTCCAAACTTCTTCTGCAAGTTACCGCCAGCAACGAATCTGGTGTTATGGTCTAGTTTCCATACTCCGTCACCGGTTAGTTTCATCTGAAATTGCAAGAATTTTAGCTTTAGTTTTTGGCTAAACCAAACGAATGAAGTGTCGAAAACAATGTTTCAAAAACTCGAAAAGAGGGCCTAACAATGCCTCATCATCAACATTTCAGCCTAAATACATCCACGGCTGGACATAGTTTTCTGCTGACCCACAACAATAATCTCTAGTTTTAAAACTAGACAACAAGTAATCCCACCAAAAACATTTCATGTAAAATGTTGCCAAGACGACCACATAACGTTTGCCCTGTGAAAAAGATATCAGATCTCATGTAGAGCCAAGCTTCTGAATCTACACGGCCTAACTCTACCGACCCTAACTTCACAAATTCTACATATCAGTAGAAATGTATGGCTTCGCCGTTTCGCTACCGTCGTGGAGGTGATGCGAATGTTTAGTTTCTGAAGTAAGTAACGAAACAGCCAAGCCATCATCATGATCAGTGTGTCAGTGACGAAATCGGTGTATTTTAGATATCAATAAAATCTAAAGTATTAGAGCTATTCAATTGAGACTTTGTATGTTTAATTAGTCTATTATTGACATCATATCCTGAGAATATGAACTATCTAGTATATCGGAAACCAACTCTATGAGGGTTCAAAAAAACGATGAAACTCTTCGAGAAAAGGTAGGTAGTGCCCTTGCGCTTCGCTTGGCTCGTCTTGGCACTACCGTGCCCCCAGATTCATATCAATATAGACAGAGGTCCTCCACCCACATTTCAAGTCCATGTAATAGGGAGCGAGCCTATTGCCATGAACCGGGCTGCTTACTAGAATATCCTTATCGAAAAACCCAATTAAACATTTCCCAACATGGGATCGAGTCCAGAAACCCACACTAGACCAATGAGGCAGTCAATCCAAAAAAAAAAATCAAGTAACGTTTTAGAATACTTACACCACTTCCACCTCCAATCTCTTTATGAAGATCGAGACCAGCTCTTACGTTGTCGTTTGCATTGTTCCAGTTGAACTTGCTTCCTAGAACACTGCTGTCACCATTAGCACCGAGCACTCTCTCTCCGTACGCTTGTCCCTGAAGACGACCACGGTGGTCGTTGAAGAAGTCTCCCCTGTAACCGCCCCGGCCCTGTGTAAATATAGATATTTTAGTTGGAAAATTGAGAGGCCGTACTAGTAAGGATCAAAAACTAGCGCAGTTCTGTTGCGAAAAGGAGATGGTGTTATTCGACCTGTGTAGCCTGTGCATTACGCTTTTATGAGAAGACATTTAGGAACTCTGACGCCACTGCTTAAGGGTGCTATCACAAAAAAAAGTTTTTCGTTAATTTCTTATCTAATTGCGAGAAAGCGTGAAATAATCGAAACATTAAGTGTGTGTAACTATAAAAGTACAGTTTTCGTGGTGATAAACCATTCGTGTCAGTCTCAGCACCCGTTAATAGTTTCATCACTTTTGCGCTCTCGAAAATATAGCTTATTTCGCCGTTGATTTACGCCGTTATATACACTATTTCTTTTTCGAACAAGGTAACATAGTTATTTAGTTATTAAATAGTTTTTGTTTGAATTTGGATTCGTAGATAAAAAATAAAATTTCGGACGAAAAATTATCAGTAACTCTCTGTTTTACAGAATTGTTTTTGGTGTATTACTGTATGAAATATAATAAATTGATTAAAGCGCTCCCAAGTATAAGATACAGTATGTACCATGGAAATTTTTATACATTTTTAATTTATGTTATCTTCGGTGTAAGAAAGCATCAAAAGATACCCAAAAGTAAAATTTTATGAAACATCCTTTGCAGAGACAAGGTTTTTACTGATTTACGTAAACAAATTGAAATATTTATTTAAATCGCTTCCAAGATAAATAATCAAACTTGCTCGGGCCTACTTTTTTTAAATTTTATAGCTTTAACTAAACCATAATCACACATCAAAACTCGAGTAAAACGCTCAAATTCAAGAAAAATTGTGATAGCCCTCTTAAGAATATGTTGATTGGACTACATCAGGTATCAGTCATCTTTTTGACAAAAAATTGAAATCCACTACAAATTACAGAGCGCCTTTTCTCTCTCCTGATATTCCAGTCATGCATTATCTACTAGATTTAATATATTAAACAATGGAACAGAATTTCCTAGAAAAGTTAACCTGGACCCCAAGTCTGCTATTTTTATAAATTCAGTCATTCCAACACGATCCCATTGTCATTTAGCTAAAAGTTCGTAATCTGCTAAATTCATAATGGTCGATCATTGTTTGGTCGATTTTCTCGTAATAGAATAACACTTATAATGCCATTGTCGTATTGCCATTATTATAAAACCCATTAGTAGAAATGTCATTAATTTGTCATTATGTACGAGATTACCAATAAATGCAATTTCTTTCAATGTAGTGTCAGTGACCGACCATTGGAAAGTCATAATGACGCCATTATAATAGTAGATTACCAAACTTGTCAAAATCAACAATTATGAAATCAATGATCGACCATTCTGACACTATTGTAATAGCAGACTTGAGGCCCTGGTCTTATCCAAAGGTGTTAAAGCAACCGGAAAAAACAGACAAATATACTTACGAATAACGAATCATCCGTGCTGCCCAAAGTGCCGAAGACTTTCCCTCTACCAGCATTACGCTCCCAAGTCGTATCTCTAGGATGACGTCCGTGCTTCGGTCGAGGGTAGTAAAAGGCCGCATCTGGGTGGCCAACTATATAGCCTGGGGGTCGTGGCCGGTAGTGCATTTTTGCGTGGGCGCAAGCTACGAGAGCAGCGAAACAGAATAGAATGAGGGACTGCATGGTGAACTGAAAATAATAAATAAGGATATTAATTACAAATACTATTAATGATAAAAATATCTTGGAATAATTGTATTTGTGAAAGACGGATGGATGGCAGAGTAGGATGCAGTGATCCATTATTGGAATACTTATATAAATACTCGTAAGTCTTTGTGTCTTAATTTTTGTTATTTAATTCTATTGTTGAAAAGTCATTTAAATCTTTATTTTTATTTTAAAACCACTCCTATTTCTGTAAGTTTAAAGCCCAATTTACACGAAACAAGTTTCTGTCTGTGGCATACTTAAAATAAAATTGAAGCAACTAATGACTTGCATCGTATTAACACTGTTTAGATGCTGCAACTTTAATTGTTGCTCCAAATTATGGTATGCCACAGGCAATTAAATCGCACCGTGTGATCGGGCTTACGATTTTTGTATGCCAGTAAGGATTCAAGCAATTTTTATTGAAATTACCAAAGATAAATAAACCAAATAAGAATGTATTACTTTTATACACATATATAATTAATTATCAAGCACATACCTTATTTAAATTATTGGTTACTTCTTCACAACTCAAGGAACTGTTGTAAACTGTGCCTTCTTCAATCTCAAACCGATCATTTATACTATATTTCAATATCTAAGGTGAATTCCCTGTACCGAGTGGAACGGGGACTTATTACGTACGTCGCACATCAGCATTCTTTGTAAATAATATTATCTTTCTTAACCAGAAGTATTAAATCATTTTGTAACAGGATAAAATACGATAATATGTGCACGGCAGTGAAGAGCCAAGTTTGAGTATTTGATTTGTGTCATAGTCTTTGTATGTTTGTTTGTAATGGATAAACTCAAAAAATACTTTATCGATTTGAAAATTCTTTCACCTATAAAAAGCCATATTATCAGCAGGTAACACGGGGTACTTTATTTCACAAAAAAGAAAGAGATCCCTACGAAAATTGCAAGAATGTAATCCAAGGTATTAAACATATAACTATAAAAGTCATAATTTGGCGTGCGCTGCAAAAACTATTGACGCTACATAAAATAATGTACTACGAGTTTATAGTTCTCATTATTACCCACAAAAAAGTCCGTGTGTCGCGTGTCTAACTGTTATAGTTAGGTCACAATAACCGTTTTTTGTTCAAATTAGTCAATAAAAACACGGGTAGATTCGAAAGATGATGACATTCGTATCATGATATTAATCCAAATCTAACTAAATAGTTTCATATTAATATATCATAAATCATGCAGAGATGGTTTCGGTGAGTTCGCCAGATGCGGTTAAGTATAAAAAAATCTTACAAGTCAATAAAAAAATTGTATAATTAATATATTTCGAGTAAATTTGAAACCGTTTACTTACCTATTTTTTTTCTATTAATTCTCCCTTTGTTTAATTTAAATATTCCAGCTGTTTAAATACAGAACTTGGCCTTCACAGCCAATTATAGTAACATTTCTTATCGTTTAACTGCACAATTATTTAAATTAAGATAAGTGGGATTCACTCTCGACTTATCGTCTAAAGAACTCTATGACGTATTGACATGGGGCTACTTACCTAGTTTTGATAACATTTCATCGTCAGACGATGAAAGAATAAGTAAGTTTAAGCAAGTATAATTTTATTTCTCTCTTCACAAAGGTTCACATAATTACGTATATAGACAGAGACAAGGATTATGACGTTTTGATAAAAATGCATAAAATATGATCCTGGTCTGGCGTCCATACTAGGATACCCTGTGTGACGGATTACCAGGCTCTCACCCCAAACTAAATCTAATTAACATTACATGGTCAATTTTAAACTCTAGACAAATTATTTATTGATGGAGAGAACAAACAGAAATGTTTAAAATAATTAACCAAAAAAAAAAAAAAAAAGTAGGTGTAGTGTAATGTGTGTGTAGTGTGCAGGTGAAGTGTGAGGTAGTGATGGATTAATTAGCATTCGCATTCATTGTTAGCGTGTGAATGATCATTTAGCAGTTAGCAAATTAAATGTAGTCGCGAAATTCTGTGAAATGCGAGGCGATGTATTTTTCTAAATAGTCACAGCGTCGAGCAGCGCGGTAGCGTGGTGTGCTATAAATAATTATATTTAATTATCAGCGATTCGGTGAGTAAACTACGAACGCGATTTTTAATTCGTTTAATAACAAAATTGACATACTTCATTATTATCAATTATCGTCATTAGCAAATATCATAGCAATAGCTATTAACACGCTAAGACTCAAGAGTTCACACGTTAATGAAATTAATTCGAAATAGCATTAATTGCCATTACTAGTGTGAGGAGAGGTAGAATGATGGTGTGAGTGTGAGTGAGTGGGGTGTTTGTTACAGCTAGAATGAAATGCAGCCGGAATGATAATATAACTAGGGCACTGATGAATGATTTTTCAGATAAATCGTGGAACGTGCGTGACATTGTGTATTGACATATAACTTAACATAGCCTTGTTTCCCCGAAGGGTTGGGCAGAGGTGTACATAAAGTACACCCACTAGTAATAGGGCCATGTCCAATGTAATAGGGGGCTCGCCTATTGGCATCATCCGGGCACAAATCCAGACTGTTCACTTACAACTCTATTTGAATTATAATAAGAACGTACTTTATTTTGAAAGAATACGTCTTCATGGCAAGGTATTGGCCCTATTTTAGCTGAAAACGTTCGTTATGGAAACTTAATCATCTCAGGGATAGGGAGTGACTACTGAGATGATTGTTGATAGAAATGTACGGTAGTTGAAGAAAAATGCTGCACCGACTTCAAGTAAATTGGAACAGAGATAGGAGGATGATGATGTCATCAGATTTCATCCCGAATGAAAAGGCATACAATACAGGGTGAACTTTTGAAGACTGCGACCAAATCCAAAACTATTACCTATGTAGTCACTTATTAGAGCGAAAAGTAGGGCCTAAGTGTAGTAACATAGGGCCAAAGTTTGTGATTCTTAAATATATTTTCAAGAAGGTGCGTGAATTTTTTTTTTTTTTTAATCAGCCTAGTTAAGGGACCGGCGTAGCATGCAAAGGATAATGATGTAAAGACGAGATATGAGGAGTTTAAAATTTCTATAGAAAACTTATTGGTCTCATAACTCTTGTTTAAATCAGTGGCCATTCAAAACATATATTTGGGAACCTAGATATTCTGTATTCCAATCGGAATAAAAATATACTGCCCTAAGAATATGTTTGATTTACAAATTATTTTGGTATTACTTTTGTATGAACTACGCATCCACCGGCCTCTTAAGTACTTTTTTTAGAATTTTACGCCATTTATTATTATTTTACCGTTTTTTTATCTTTTAGTTAAAGAAAATCTGTCCTTTTCTTAAGACCTGTGAAGCAATTGAACCGGCCATCATTTTTCGTCATCAAGGGACAATCGTAAAATGGCTATAAAACTCTTTAGTGTCTATTTTATATCAGGCATTACCTTTTTGCTACCAATTCTACACTTAATGCCGTTATAAAGCTATTTATTGCGTCTTATAATGATAAAATATTACTCGGGTTTGATGGCTCAATAGAGATAATAACGCCAATCGAATTTAAGCTGTGATAGACGGGGTCAGTCTGTGGATGGGTGACAATTTTTGACACCGTGACCTTTTCTTGAATGAATATTTAATTAGCGCTTTTTTTAATTATCTTTATGAAGACATTTTTTATCCTTATATTATGAAAGGTAATAAAACAGATGTTACTTAACGGAATCCCTTATTAAAATTGCTTTTTTTTTGGTCACAACTTTATATCTTTCATTTAGTTAATTACGAATGTCTTTTTAGGCGACGATAACCGACTTTTAATGATTTTATACTGAAGATCAGGTTTAAACGAGTAGTGTTAATGATTTGAAAAAATGTATGTTATATTAGAACATTTTCTCAATAATTAAATGTGTGAATATTTTAGATTATGTTTATATTACCTATTTAAATTAATTTGTAAAGTTATGTCTAACGCGGATAAAAAACTGAGAATGGCGCAAAATTTACCAAGCGTATTTTTCTGAAACCTTCACCAATTTAAAGATAATCTATTTGTTGATCTTTTAGTATACACGTTTTATTAAAATACCTTTTGTTTTGTCTATAATAAATTAATAATGCGTCAAATTGGGGACAGCGCTCCTTGATGTGCGAGTCCTATTACTGGCTGAACGTACGACGCGTTGCGTGAACTCAGTACAGAACACGCAAGCTAACCACTCAAGGTCACTGGCATATATCTCCGTCTTAATATACCTACACTAAAAGCATAATTAAATAAGTATATTTCATTACTAAGATGGTCCAGACTTATTTCAGCATTATTCATAAAAACTTGACATCTTTGTTAGGTACCTGTCGCGAGAGTGACAAACGCTCTCGCGGACAAAAAAGAGAAAGGAAATTACACCTAACGACGACGACAAAAAATAATTACCCCCTCTATGTAATAACTTATTTTCAAGCAAATTAAGAGATCATTCATCTAAGTCAGAATGTTTTTTTCTTGCATTACCGCGCCCCCGGTCTACTCTTTGATATGCAAGGGTCTCAAAGAGTTTGAGAGAGTATTTCAAAACTGATGAGCACTCGGGCCATAGTGTTTCAACCCCAAACGGCTCAATCATATAGCTCTCCCAAATTCCCAATAAGGTTGTTACGAGTATGTTTGCGCCGTTTGATGTTTTCCGTCATCTCTTGACGCCGTCACCGCGCCAGTGTTTCCGCTGCCTTAGAACTGCTTTAAAAACCAATAGCCTGGCACGCAACGATGAAGAGAGGCCAGACGGAATGACCATAATGCCTTGGAAGTTGGGTAAGCCCTTGGTGTGAGATGCAACCTGTGTCGACACCCTCGCGCCATCTCATCTTCCTAGCACGCCGGTTGTGCTGTGGCGGCTACTGTAGATGCAGAAAACCTCTAAGATTTAAATATTCCAATTCGTCGTTATTTTGACCAGACTGCGCGACCCAAAGGAGGGTAATGTGATTAGCAACCTATGTATTGTATATGTTTGTTCCTTTGTGGCGCTCTCTAGAGACAAAAAGAGTGGGCCGATTTTAAAGGGGTGCGTCTCATAACGTATAACTCATTTGGTCTAATTTCATTTTACTATCGTTCATAAGATATAATCAACGTGAGATATACCAACTGTTGATATAATTTCTTTGGATATAACATTTATTTATTCTGAAACTTATTTTGTATAACGTTATTAGATATAACGTTTATTTAATAGAAAATCATTAGGCCTCTCGTTTAAAATATATTATATAATATTGCGATTAATTTGATTGAGCGTGCTGCGGGAGCGGCGTGACAGAAACGAATCGCAGCAAAACCGACTCCACGTAGTCTGGTCTGCCCTACCCCTAGAGTGTTATTTAAAATCGCGTAGGCGCGTAGAGGCGAGACAGCCCGCGAGCTGAGGAGCGGGTGGTTTCAACACTTGCCGCCGCGGCTGAGCCAGCCGCGGCCGGCCAGCCAGCCTCGGTGGTGAGCGTGAAACACATCTGTGACGATAAGCTCGCATGGGACGGCTGGAGCCCTGCCGCGCCGGGAGCCGTGACAGAAAACATGCCTGCTGCATATTGCATGCTTGCTTGCATGCTGCATGGTTGCTTGCACGTTTTATCATATTAGACTAAATAGGTTTTGTGTCTTTTGAGTGGTATATCAAACGATTTTATATTCAATGTATGATATTATGCTTTTAAAAATTAGTTGCTTTAAAATTATATCAATCGTTTATTATATTAACTGATCATTATATCAAATACAATTATAGATGCAGTTGTTATATCTTGTAAATATTAGAGATTTTGTAATTATATGAAATATTACTTACCCATTTTGAAGATTCTTACCAATCGATTTGTCTAGTGAGCGTCACTAAAGACATGACAGTAATCAAAATTCAAAAAGGCGACCACTAGACGCCATATTGTGAAAAACAACAAAAAAAAAGTCTACGAACTATGTCAAGTGGGGTATCATCATCATCATCATTTCAGCCTAAAGACGTTACCATAATCGCCACGCTTGGCAGGCGGGTTGGCGATCGCAGTATGGTGTTAAAATACATAGAGAACGCTGCTGCCCATTCTCTAGTAAGTCCCTTAGTCGCCTTTTATGACACCCACGGGAAGAAATGGAATAGTGCTATTCTTTACGTCCGGCACCACAAGGAACGAAGTGGGGTATCATTGAATAGGTAATTATTTGAAACATTTCTCAAATCATTCTCGATTAAAAGTTGGTTAGCAACCATTCTAAGGGCTATATTTCACCAGGACACCATGGCGGCGCAACCAGTCGCCGCTACCAACAAAATGTATACAGATCTATAGAGACTTACTCACCTGGTGTCCGTTTGGTTGCGCAACCAATTTGGCGGCGCGACCAGCTCGGACGCGTGCACAGAATGTTACTGGTTGCGCCACCACCCTGGTCGCGCCATCACTAATTAATATAGCGCTGTAAGGTGTCTCACTCACTCGGCCGCCAGTCCGGCCGCCAGTGACGCCTCAACTCTCTTTTCCTACGTACATTCAACAGTAGTGCTATCTCTTCGAGGTCCATTTTGATACTGTCTCAGTGTGGTGTGGCGACTCTGGTGTCTGTATGGTGTCTAGTTTGGTAGCTTACGGACACCCGGTGAAATATAGCCCTAATAGTAGATGTTCGAGAAGTACATTTTTTGAAGTTCACTTTTTACGCAGTCAGGTTATTGATTTTTTTTATTTACTCTTTTATGAACTTATAATAGCTGTCTGTTCCATATTATTTTTATTTTTATCTTATATTATTTTCTATATCATTTTTATTAATCTTCTCAATTTATTGTCGTTGGTTTTCATTTCATTCGTAAACTCATATTTTTTCGTCAAATTGAAATTATTCCGAAAATAAAAAACTCATAATCATTTGAAATTCGGAATACTGCAATTTATTTAATTTGTTTATTTTATACTATTACCTAATTGCGGAATTGGTCTTCCAAAATTAAATATAATTATATAATATAATTATTATAACTTCAATCTACCAGAATGCGAAAAAGAAAGATCCTCATCATAAAAATCCACACTATCAAATAGCCGACCACTTCTGCATTCTAAACATTTTCCCTAATCTCATTCCAAAGGACTTTAAACTCAGTTTAGTTTCCGATAGAATTTAAAACCGGATAAAATGAGATATATCAACTTTATAAGTTGGTTCAACTAAATGGAGCAACTCATCCGATTTGAAAGGTGCTGTGAAAAATGGCAGGAATTTCAGAAAGCTATTGACTTTGTTTGCTAGTGATGAATTGTTTGAACGATGTTGGGAGATTCATTTTTAGGGTTCCGTACTTTAAAAGGAAAAAACGAAACCCTTATATGATGACATCCTTGTCCGTCTGTCTGTTTCTGTCTGTCAGTCTGTCAAGACCCTTTTATCAGGAACGCGTGTAGGTATCAAGTTAAAATTAATATCTAATACGTAAGTTCTAAACAATCAAGCTTCTAAGTCAACGCAATAAAAAAATACGGTGATTTATGTGACATATTTTGATACTCGCAAATAAATCAAAACCTACCTAACCCTTTGACCTAGAATCATGAAATTTGGCAAGAAGCAAGTTCTCACAGCGCAAGTAAAGGAAAAAGTCCGAAAATTGTAAATTAGAAGTTTTATCAATTTTTTTTTTTTTTTTTGCTATTACAAACTTACATGCAGTTGGAAAACTGACCGTTGCGTAAGTATATGGATATTTATGGGAGAACGAAAGTTAAGACTGTTTTTTCGATAAATTCATCCCAACTTCGGAACCCTTCACTGTACGTGGTCAGACACGCATTTGGACAATTTTTAATGTAATGCACCTGGCCAATAAGTTAAGGCTTCTACATACTGGCGTGACACGCGATGCGACACAAAGGCCCCGCGTGTCGCGCAACGAGCGGTGCCTCTGTGTCGCGTCGCGTGTCGCGCCAGTATGTAGCAGCCTTACCTTATTGGCTAGGTGCATGTAGAAGCCCTGGCATGCTTGTGTAATATAATTAACAATGTAGTGCCAAGTGCCTAGATGTCTCTAGGACGCTGTGGGCGCTGTGTGTGGTCTTTACCGGACACGGTTGTTTCGGGAGGTTCCTGTTCAGGAAAATTCGGAAGAAAACGCCCGGAAGACACGGTGGAGCATACGGTGGAGGTCTGCCCGGCTTGGGCGGAGCACTACCGTATTCTCGCGGAGGCGATCGGCGGCAGCAATCTCTTGCCTCCGGCCCTGGTTCAGCTCATGGTTCGGAGCGAGAGAGCACCCGAGGCGGTCACCTCTTTTTGCGAAGCAGTAATGCTCGCAAAGGAGAAGGTTTCCACCTTCTCCTTTCACGTGAGACGCAAAAGTCGCGCCCTCACGCCCCTAGTCACCGCACAGGAGACGCCCCGGGCGTCGGGAATCTCGGCCGATTTCCGGCCACCGTAGGCGCAGGCTTTCGGACGGTGAGCAATGGGTAGCTTGCCGTCCGATAAGGACCAGGCTTGGGTCGACAGTGCGTTATATTCCACGCGCACCTCTAATGTTAGTACAAACTAACGGGGCCCGTTAGGGCCAATACCTGCCAGGGTTGCGGGTTTGTCCGAAAGGGATATCGTGGCCCTGGCACACAGGCAACTGAAAAATCACGGGAGGGTTTTAGTCAGTAAAAGTCTGACACGCCCTCCCGCTCCACCCAGAGCGAGAGATGTTATTTGATAATTTCCCACTCTTAAAAACAAAAAAAAGATACATTGGGCACTTTTGACATGGGGAAAAAGCACTGAGCTCGCGTGACCGTCACGCTCAGATATTTATTAAAAATGAAAACTTCTTGAGGCACGTTGGGCACTTTTGGAATGGGGAAAAAGCACTGAACTCGCGTGACCGTTACGCTTAGATACATATATACGGATGTTTACAAGTTTGTGAAGCTAAGAAGTTTTCACTTCTGACGTGCAGTCCTACTACTATTCTAATAGGAAGTTCTCAGTAACAGCTCGGCATCAAAATTTATGCACGGTTGATCAGATCATATGAACGTCTCGGCAGATAGTGTTATGTACCTATATCGCAGTGTATCATCACTGACTAGCCTTTATCCAGCTACGTTTTGGTCGGCTTCCAGTCTTATCGGATTCAGCTAAATATCAGTATTTTACATGGAGCAACTGCCATGCCTATATCTAACCTCCACAACCCAGTTACTGGGTATCACGATACCCCTTGGATTATTAAAGGGTATCGTGATGCTCCTTGGTAATCGCATTAAGGATGTTATGATGTTAGTAGATCTTAATAAGGATGATATTATTAAATGTGAACTTAATGAGTATAATATATGTTAAAAATACGAACGGAATAAATGCCTGGATATAAAAAAAAGCTGGGTTTTATAATGGCCCGGCACAAGTTGAGAGTAAGCAGACAGTGATAGTTAAGTGCTTAATGTATCCGTGGAGAGGCAGTCGCGCCGCTTGGAAATTGAAATTGCTTAAGGTATGGTTTCGTTGGTGCGACTTTTTGGGATTATAAAATCCGTGATATACAGGGTTAAATTAAATCAGCTAGCAAAACTCCACAGACGTGATGGGTCATCGATATCTAAACGTGATAAAACAAAAAAAAAAGATTAATTTTTGTGGGGTCATCGACCGCATTTATACTTGAAATATGTGTTTAAAAACCATTTTTTTCTGTGTTAATTTCACAGACGTGATTGGTATCAATACTTAAAAACACTATAACAAAACAAAACAGATTGTCTCAATTCATACTTCAAGTAACCACACTACACTACCAGTTACATTGATCCCCAAATAAAAACATCTTTTTATTTATATAAATTTTATTATTCTCATTTCTTTTTTTTTTTTTTTAAACGTTGCCCCACACTAGGAATTTCTCCTGTATTGTGGGTGCGTTCACAAACATTTAAATTTACATACACAAACAGCCAGACCCGAAACAACTACTTGTAGGTCATACAAATATTTGTTCCGTGCGGGAATCGAATTATTTATCTTTACATTGCTAGAAAGTATAGGTATAAGAGGTACGGCTCTCTCCCTTTTTTAAAGTTATCTTAATTATAGACAGCAAATGGTTAAAATTAATAACTCATGCAGTGTCGAAGAGGAGGTCTACTACGGAGTCCCACAGGGGAGCGTTTTGGGACCGCTACTCCTTTTAATTTATATTAACAGCCTATTCAATATGCAGATTAATGGAGGCCAAATCTTCTTATACGCAGACGATACTGCGGTTGTTTTTTCAGGAACGTCATGGAAGCATGTACAAGCTGTCGCTGAAGAGGGTCTGATTGAGATAGCTGGCTGGGTCAAAGCAAACCTTTTAACCCTAAATACCACTAAGACTAATTTTATTTGTTTTTCCCCAAACCAAAGGTCACAGCCTGGATCTGACTATAGCATTGCGATTCATGTTTGCCAAAATAATGCCCTCTATAATCGTAATTGTGGCTGTCAAACCATTCAATAAGTCAGCTCCACCACAGACTTGGGCATCATTGTTGATCAAAGACTGTCATGGCACCGTCACATTGAGATCCTTATGAAAAGGATCCGGAAGCTCATTTGGGTCTTTAAATCATCATTTCAATCATTTGGGTCATATTACAAATTAGAGGATTATATACAAGATAAGAATGCTTGGAAACATGCTGGTCCTGCTCCATAGGACAATCTAGACAAAATCAAACAGGTTGCTATTTTAATTGTATAATTTATTATTTTTATGACATTTATTTTAAATTCTGTGATTACCTTAACTCACACTGATATTATTGTTATTTTTTAGGAAATCGTATATATTTTTTACAATTTTTGTAAATATGTGAGCACCATGTTCTATCACATAATTAATTTATCTGTCATTGCTTCATTCTTAACTCTTTTTATTACCTATTGTGGTATAGTAATTTTATTCTAGGTGCATCGTCTTCACATATAATTATATAATTAATGTACCTATAAAAATATTGTACAAGATTTTAAAAGAGTACCGGTGGAGTTTCTTGCCCATTCTTCTCCATACGAAACTACATTTTGGAAGGGGCGACTAGAATCAATTCTATTTTTTTTTGTAAATATTGACGTTCAAAAGTGCTTTTTATGTGCCTATTTGAAATAAACAATTTGACTTTGACTTTAAAACTTTACGACATGTTATGTCCGCGCAACTTATAAATAAGATCTATATAACTCTGGCACAATCTATAATAACTTACTGCATTCCGATTTGGGGTGGAGCTACCAAAATCAAATTCCTCGATCTGGAAAGAGCTCAGCGATCACTTATCAGGGTGATGTACTTCAATATAGGTCTGTTGTAGGGAACCTAAATGAGGTTCCCTACAACAGACCTATATAAAGTTAGCAACTTGCTCTCAATTAGAAAACTTTATGTTCTAAACGTGTCCTTAACCCTGCATAAGTGTCTTCCTTTTGACTCAGCAACTCAGAGCAGAAGGCGCAGAGACACAGTGGCCCACTCCCCAGGGATTCGAACTGTCTTTGCTAGACGTCAATATGCTACGCAATCCACTTACATCTATAATAAACTGAACCGTAAATTAAATATATATCCCCTATTTGTTATACGATTGTAAAAAAACAATAATTGAATGGCTGAGATCCCTAACATATGATGAAACAGAAAACATTCTGACAAGATTAAGCTAAAATAAGAAAAGACAAAAACGGTACACACACACAACCATATACATACACACCCACACTCACATATACACTCACAATATATACGTACACATACATGTGCACACCTCATACACCTAGGGCTGCTAAATTAATGTTTTATTTTATTTTAATTTTTTTCTGTGTACTCTATTTACTTGTCATTGTAAAGCAACCACTAAAGGGAAGTGTGAGACAGCTCCGACACAAGTACTTTTGTAACTTACTGGGGCTGCCTCAATGTATGTATGACACAATGTTTAAGTTGAAAAATAAATATTTTTGTATTTTTTGTATTTTTTTTTGTACATTTTTGTATCACATTTATTACATTATTAAATATTTTTATTAAAATCATTTAAAAAATCATTTAAAAATATAAAAAATAGTGGTCCATCGGCATCGGCATCAGGGATCAGAACCTCCTCACTATACGTGCCGTGTCCAGGAGTACTGCTTTCTGAATCAAGCCCTTGATCCAGCCGCGCAATGAGAGCGTCCTGAGGTGTTGGTCGAGTCTCTTCGCTATTAGATCATTTACCGTTACAATTATCTTTATTATCACCCTGCGAAAAAACCCCGAAACTACACTTCTATCAGAAGCACTACAACGTTATACTCACAGAAGAACGGTGTGACTACTCAGGCCCGAAAGAGATGAGAGTATACACCGACGGATTTTTGGATCAAAGACCAGCTCCGGAACCGGAGTCGGAGTCTTCTCACACGATTTTAACATAAATATATCCAGCCCACTGTTCCACAATGTTCAACACCGTCTTAAAAAATATATTACCTTCAGACTTACACTACAATGTCACAATGGACTTGAGCGGGTGACGGTGTGCAACCGTAACACAGTGACACTGCAATGGATAAAAGGACACAGCGGACCACTAGGTAACGAAGCAGCTGACGAACTAGCTACGAGACCATCCAGCGAGTCAGCCTGAGGACCCGAACCCATCGTACCCATCCCCTTTAACCAACTACATAGGTGGCTACAGGAGTTCACCCACACACAAGCGGAGAACTGGTGGACCTCGACAACTGGCTGCAGGCAATCCAGAGAATGCAATGAGTGACTTACGAATTGTAGGTCGTGGGTTCAAACCCAGACAGGTGCTTTATGTTGTACTTCTCTTAAAACGTTGTAGGAAAACATCGTGAGGAAACCGGCATGTCCTAGAACCAAAAATTCGAAGACATGTCATGTTGCATCTACCAACGTGCACTGGGCCCGCGTGGTGGATTACGGCACACTCCCTCTTACCGAGAGGAGGCCTGTGTCTCAGCAGTGGGAACATTATAGGCTGATTATGCTAATAACAAAATCGCCGTAGTGAAACCAACCCCTAAACAAAGTCTACTTTATGAGAGTTATTCAGTTTTAATATTTCGCTAGCGAAATAAGCTCTAATGGCGAACGTTTATGATAAAACCTTTCATTAGAATATTTAAACGATTCTGTTTTATTTGTATTAATAAAAGCTGGTATGAAATGCATTTGAAGCGACCACGAGGGATTATTTTTAAGTACCTCCGCTGCATCTTGGGCCATTCCAGAATCAACCTTGCTGATTGGCTAAAATTTTAACATAGCTTTTTTTTTTGGTGGGAAAATTATCAAAATAACTTCTACCGCTCTGGGCGGTGCAGGAGGGCGTGTTAGACTTTTACTGACTAAAACCCACCCGTGTTCCTTCAGTTGCCTGTGTGCCAGGGCCACGATATCTCTTTCGGACAAACCAGCAACCCTGGCAGGAACATAGCTTAACATCACGCTTGTATTCCAAAGGCTTAGGCAGAGGTGTACCTATAGGTAATACACCCGCATTTCGCCTTTTAGGTTTAAGTCCCATATAAAAGGGGACGAGCGCCCTATAGGTATTGCCATTAACAACTGGGCACAAATCCAGACTGGGCTGCTACTGAGAAATTCTAGATGGAAATACGCAATAACACTTTGCCCGACTCGGGAAGCAAACCCAGTTCCTAATCCTAAGCAGTAGTGCTTGTGACCACTAGACCAATGAAAAAAAATAAAAAAAACCGGCAAAGTGCATGTCGGACCACGCACAATGAAGGGTTCCGTAGTTGGGATGAATTTATCCCAAAAACAAACTTAACATTGTAGTTGAAAAACATGCTCTCCCATACATCGATATACGTTACGGTCAATTCTCCAACTGCAAATTTAAGTTGGTCGACTATTACTCGTTAACTTGTGAAGCCTACTTAGCTGTGATAGTTTTCCTTTTAATTTCGTTATATATACTATTGCCATGAATTTTTTCACATATCCAAAACCAACCATTTAGCTGGCAGGGGGGGGACACTTGACTCTAACAAAAAATAGCACTTTAAAGCTTAATATTACGCAAACGGATCCCTTAATTGAAAAATAATTTTGCCAAACCCACAATATTTTTGAACGGCCTATCCAACGATACCCCACACCATGGAATAGACAAGAAAAAAAAATATCATCCCCATTTCACGTGTAAGGGAGGTACCCTAAAAAAATATATTTTTCATAATTTTATTTTACCATTTTTTTGGCATGATTAATATGTATACCCATGCCAAATTACAGCTTTCTAGGACTAAGCGTATCTGAGCTAAGCTGGGGACAGACGGACGGACGGACAGACAGACAGACAGACAGACAGACGGACATGGCGAAACTATAAGGGTTCCTTGTTTACTACGGAACCCTAAAAAAGCTAAAATTTTCTCAGCATTATGCTAAATGTTTTGGACAAGGTATTATACCTGGTGATGGTGTAATTGGTGTTACCGTTTTAATTAACAATAAATAATACCTTTAAAGAAAAATAGTTATTTATGATATTATTATTATTAGTGCGGTAAGTTGGTTTTTACTTCGTCTCGGGCTTACCATAGTCACGAGTTTGTAAATACCAATTTCCGCGCGTGTGTCATACCTACAACGTTTTTCAACACATTTGCGAGAAAACAGTACAATAGGTAATAAAATAAGCCATCAAAACATTTTATGAGAATGATTGAGTATTTTTTCGAGTCTTCCATGATATAAAATTATTGTAAATCATTAAATAACGATTTTCTTAGACTCAGTAGATTCCATATCGGATTCGCTTGAACTCATATTATTATTTTGTAAATATCAATCGGAAAGTCGCAACAATCTTTGACATTTCTAATAAGAAAATGGCGCGACTTTGCAAATGGCGCCACGTGCACATGGTGAAAATTAGTACTACATCAGTCTTTTGTCTCATTTTCTCTTTAATAATAAAGTGAGTTTAGACGTATTGAGCCAAAGCGTTTCCAAGGAGGTTCGATCATTCAGCTTATTTATTCTCGTAATTTGAAACTTCTTGGTGGAATTCTTATATAATTTTTATGGTAATTAAAAAAAAACCGTAAAGGATACGCACGGCGCTATACAACGAAGGGGGCGATAAAACATGTACTTGGTGAGAGTACCTATTTTACCGCCCGTTCCGTTTGTATGGTGCGTAATTTTTAACTTTCGAACAATGTATACAGGCTTCGTAAATGCATTTTTTTACCAAATGTGTTGAAAAAATATAATCAGTGCGCAAATTATTATTGGTGGTTTAGTATCAATCAATAAAACACATCTACATTATTTGTTCTGAGTATACATTTTTTTTTCCCCCGACTTTAAATCCTAATTAAATATCTAAAAACCTACAAATCGCAAATAGAGCGAGCGCACAGCTGTTTAGGTACCTTCGCGCATTCCGATACACCACGCACCCGCGCCGGCCGGCAAGTCACCATAAAACCAGTTCCAAAGTAAACATCTTTTGCTATCGATAACATATTTTTTGTTTTTTTGTACTAATACCATAATCAAAACAATAAAATAAGTTTAATAAAATTTGCGCACTTGTTAAACGTTTTTTGTAGCAAAAGGGATGCTTTGTCCATGTAACTTAAAAGATTGAAAGTACGAGAATGATATTGCTAACATCGACTGGCATTATCCCAACTACATAATAATTATGTTGGTGGTCAGCTCACAGTTTAACAAATTAAATATGTTAAATGAGGTGCAAAATATAAATATGTGGTCAATACTTCAAGGGTTATTTTCACCTATTTTAACCACAATAGTTTGCAATAGTTCGCGGTGCCATCGGCTGTTGAGCGTTAGCTCACACGGGTGATTTTCGCGCACTTGATTTTCAACGCACTGCTCTGCGCCGAGAGTTCGAAATCGATTCTCAAAGCTCGGTTCAACACCGAGAGTTAAAAATCCAGTACGCGATAAAATCCCACCGCGATATTTTTACGTCCGTGCGACCGTGGGCTTAGAAGATTCTCACACAGGTATGAGTGATAGAGACGACACTCTATAAAGCCGAAGTTTTGAACTTGATGTGCCTTAGTATAGTGGTCGAGTAGGTCCTGTCAATCAATGTACCACCACGAAAGTTCCCGATCGACCACTTTTCAACCTTATTACTATGGTCATAAGGGCGAAAAGTGGTCGACCGGGAAAGTTCGCGGTGGTACCTAGCATTTACCTTACATTTGAAATAAGATTAGACATTTACATAAACTTTTTTTACAGTCCGTTCGCATGACAAATGGCAGCTATAATAAACAGTTGGTTTTGTAACCAAGTTTTTGCTTTCAATGCCACCCTTATACGTACGGAATGGAAGTCAGAATTGGTAGAACGGACTGTAAAAAGTTTATTGAAATCTCTAATCTTATTTCAAATGGAGAATAGGTATGTGTTGGGGTCGGCTACCAGTCTAACCGGATGCAGCTTAATATATAAGTATATCGGTCAATGGTAGGTACTGTATACTTCAATCAAAATGCAACGATCTTACACTAAGTGAGGCCGCACGCCCGCGCCACACGGTACTTACAATTACGCTGCCACAATTACTGCGCTACATTTTAGCGCGCAGCAAATATATACACACGGCTACGCATCAAGCTATAATATCCAGTATAAGCTGATCTTTCATTGTATAGGATTTCCGTACAATGAGAGGTCAGCTTATACTGGAAATATATAGCTTGATTTGTAGCCGTGTGTACACGCACATGGGACGCACAGTTGTGGCGTAGCTTTCAGAATGTCGACATCATCGTCCGATAATATCTAGATTTCTTGATGTGGCAATAAATAAGAAAAAACATGACTGGCCTGCCAAAAAACAACAGATTTGCGGGGGCATTAAATGTGTCGTATTTTAAAAGTGGCGCCACACTTCAAAGTGTCTGGTTCTGGTTTGCGGCCTGCCTAAGCAGTTTTATGTTCAGGAGCTAGCATTACGTTTCCACATACCTTCAGAATTCCAAAATGCTCATCCACAAGGAAAACAAAACCCAAGATTGTAATAAATATGTAAAGATTGAAGAGCGAGAGCCCATTAAATTTGAGCGCGCCCTCACTTAGTCACATTGAGTGTTTTCCTAACAAATTGCTTTTGAATTTAGTCTTGATATTATAATTTAATGTAACGGCTGAATTTATTGCTTTTAAAATTTATCGTGTCTCGGTTTTAATGCCTTCTTCATCTTTCGGTATTTATTTTTAGAGCGAGCTTTGCATGGAATTTGATCGCTTATTCAATCGATTTTTTGGACGACGTTCTTAAGCCCCATTTACACAATGCAATTTTCTTGCCTAAAACTGAAGCAACAAATGACTTGGATCGTCTAAACACTGCGCTATTTAGACGGTGCAACTTTTATTGTTGCTTCAACTTATGGTATGGCACAGACAATTAAATCGCATCGAGTAGATCAGGCTTTATTCATGGAAATAATTACCACCACTTTAGTATTGGGTCATGATTGCCACACTATTCTGAACCAGAGCAATTCTTGTAAGCCAGAATCTACAGTGGCGACCACCAGAAAATCGCTCAGAAAATGAAGCTCGAAATACCAGAGCGATAATTCAACTTTCTTGGAACCCGCATCGAAACCGAATAGAAAAGAACAGTAGAGAAATAAATATAATAATAAATAAATAAATTCTTTATTTCACCAAAAGAAAGTACAAGGTCCAAAGACTAAGAGCTGTAAAGGCTTATAACTAAGGTCACAAAAATTTTAATACTCTGACTCCTAAACTAAGTGTATGTGCCTGTGTCTTAGGAGTCAGTGATTCTCTGTAACCGTAAACAAAGCCACAATTATAGTAAAACAATAAGAAATACCATAGTAACCACTTCCCTCCATATCAAGCAGGCGATAAAAAAGAGCTAGGCCATAGGTAAATTCACATAATTAAGACCAACTATGAACCCTTCCCAAAATCCACTGCAATTCTAAACACACAGCGCTACATCAGCTACGCAAACATTGCATCCTCTCTCTGGAATATACGACAATGTCCCATATCCACGCTTACCGCATGACGTTTTACAAACACTAGAGTGCAATGTGCTTATAGTGTGAATATTGTTAAAGGAAATATCGTCAAAATCACCAGCACTGACAAAAGGTTTGGTGATCGTAGTTGATGTTATTAAAGCATGCCTCCATCCGTCATCTTGCAACACAACCTATACAGAAGGAGTGGGTAATTGTAAGATGTGTACCATTTTTTTAACGCTATTGCCCAGGCTCTCAGTTTTGGTCCTCCAACCCTTAGTTCTCACTTCCCTCCATATCAAACAGGCCACAATAAATAGGAAAATCCACATAATCAAGACCAAACAACACAGCGCTGCATTGGCTACGTAAACATTGCATCCTCTCTGGAATATGCGGTACTGTCCCATATCCAGTCACGCTTACCGTATGACGTTTTACAAACACTAGTGCGTTATGTAGATGTAGATTGTATAAAACAAGTAGTAGTTATTTGAAAGATCGCTATAATCACCAACAATGATAAACGGATTTGGTAAACGCAGTTACTTGGACAGTACTGCATGTCCTCTTGATCCAATGTCTCAGACATAAAAGAAAAAGTGGATCTTTTGTTCTGGAAACTTCTTTAAATATGCTTAAATTAAAGCCAACTTCTGCTGTAAAAACAGTAATATCAAAAATACTTAAACTTTGAATGGACCCTACCAAAATCCGCTGCAATCCACACATACAGCGCTGCATCGCTAAGTAAACATTGCTTGCATCCCGTGTCCCAGATCCGCGTTCACCGCATGACGTTTTACAAATACTAGTATATAATGTAGCGACTATCATTCTATTTGATTTGCTTGTTAACTAGCGGGGATTCGAGGTTTTACTATTCAGAATTCGTTCAATTGAATTGATCATGTGGATTTTGGTAGTGTGTTTGATGGAAAATAGATTGGTATGGACTAATTAGATGTCGATGTTAAAGAAACATGTATGGGTGGTGTGAAAGATAATATAGCTAGAAAGGGGGTCATTACTAAGATGAAGGGTGATAGAGTAACTGGCAGAAGCTGACGTAAAAGAAATTGGGATAAGAGCACACGTGATGATTGACACCAACAAATTGTAGTGTATGTTTAAATGTTTATATAATTAATATGATATGAGTCTGTAAAATGTTTGTAGAAATTAGAAATCTTAGGGCTGTTTTTCTCATATAATAGGAAAAATCATAGTTTATCAAACAGTTTAACTGAAAATTTAAATATATTATCGGTAGCAAGTTTCCTGTTGATGTTTGCCCTTACCGTTAGTCAGTGGTTTCTAAGCTTAACTCGCCTAGAAATTAGGAACCTACGTGTCATATAAAAAAGTCGCATTGCAATTTGTCGTAGCGACTATAAATTATATTTTATTCGCTAATTATATAGCTAGAATCCACAATTTTTTAATGGAACTAATAAATTGGATGTAGAATTAGGTGGCGTGTTTGATGCTGGTAATTTTTTTGGATTTTAAATTAGTTTGATAATGATGGATGTATGTTGTTGTTGTTGTAATGATTTATTCCAGAAATCCCCACCTACAAATCCCCACTGGTGGGGAATGATGTGTGTTGGATGGTATGTCAAAAATTTGGAATCCAATGCCAATAGCAACTGTTGGGCTACCCCTAATGACTGACGAGAATGAGATGCTGTCATGAAGATAATGATGATGAGACGATGTCTGTCAGATGGTGACTGTGATGATGATCTAGCGTAAAGAATGTGTTTTTAAATGTTTTGTTCTACACCGACGATCACTAAAATACCAAACTAGTAAATGGACCAGAATAACAAATCTTCCCAAAGAATGCACATCTAAAATGGATGCACTCCGCATTTCGTATCTCACTCATTCGATTTGACAAATGAGGTGTCATACGGTCCGTGCCGAAGAAAACTAGAAGAAAAATCTTTTGAAATTGAACTGACACATTTTTAGACATGGTAGAACTTAGATGTAAAATGAAATGAGGACACGTAATCTGTTTGATATTTTTTGTGTAACTGGGTGACAAACTAAATAGCAGGACATCAGTTATCAGCAAAAGTCCGAGTCGGCAGTTTCTCAGCTGTCGTACAGAAGAAAAGTGCGTCTCTGCTCGCCAGATTGCGTGGCAGTGGCAACAGCCTCCTGAAGGTGATCGCTGACAGGCCTGATGAGAGGCCCTATATGGATAAAATCCTAGTTTTTAAGTACTAACATAGGTTATAAAATATAGTTGTTAACATCTTCTAAGTATTTTTGTTGGCAGTGTGGACCTTTTGTTGTCTGTTGAATAAATATATTACAAAAGCACAGCAATAATGTGTTGTCATCAACTCATCACACAATGCTAAAATGTCTCAAGCGCCAGTTTTTGAATTTCTTCGAACCATACACACTATAACAGCACTCCGATACTCAACATCTAAATGGAATCTAAATGACATTCATTCTCCAAATTCGGAATCAAATTCTCAAACAATACGAGTACTGTGCCATGTAACCGAAATCCTTGATGTGTTTCCGTTCGACGTACATTTAGAGGAACATGCTACAATCACAGAGCGTGTTGTATTTCCGAGCTGTATCTACTCTCTATGTATAGCTGGGGTTGGTAGTTGGAAAATCTAAACTTTTGTGAAATTATCTACACACACACATACATAAACTCACGCTGTCTTCCATGGGGGTAGGCAAAAACTACAGAACTCCACCTGTTACAATCCTTACATACTCCTTTTGCTTCGTTTACGTTCATACATTACACGCACGCCGGTTGCGAGTACTACGCACCTTACCTTTCTGAAGAACATCACCAATATGGTCACTGTAGCACAGGTTCTTCTGCTTTTGGCACATTGCTCGGACAACTGATGGCCGATGGGGCTGAAAGGTTCTGGAGTGGTGACGGCGTACCGTAAGAAGTACCGTTGAAAGACCTAAAGGTGAACCGATGACCTTGTGAAGGCCCCAGGTACCCGCTGAATGCGGGAAGCAGACGTGCGTGGAAATGGGAAGGGGAGGCATTTGCCCAGTAGTAGGACTTTACTGGCTAAATAGGCCTCGTATGAGCGCAAACAATTATACACTCGGATTCAAATTATCAGAAATAGATAGAGTACCTCTGGGGAAACGTTTAAGAGTCAGCTGGATTATTTATTTAAATCTTTTAGTCTAATGAAGCAGCTTGGAACAAAAAATGTGTTTTTACGGCACCATAACTTATGTAAAACATACTTGGGTACAGCAACTAAAAGCATATTGTGTTTCTCAATGCCCTTCGCAATGATTTAGACGTAAACGCTTATCTAACCCTCGCATTGATGATTATGATAAATGTGATGTTACACGTCGTATTCAACCTGTAATGTTTCCAATGCTGACCAAGAAGAGTAAACGCTACTTATTCATAATGCTTAAAAGTATAAGTAGCTAAGACAAATTGTGTAACATGTTTACTTTTCTTGGTCTAATAAAAATATTATTATTATAAAATGCTGTGATTCAGGCCTCCTTTCTGTGTTAAGTAAGTCCATAAATACCTATCTACTTCGTGTTACCAATGTAAAGTTTTTCTCCACTGGCATATAATTTTATTTCTAGCAGCATTTGCTAAAGAAATAAAATGCAAAAAAAATGTTTAATTGCCTTGAACCAAATTTTAACGCTGCTATTCTGAAACCACGCTTAGGTTACAGCACTGCAGCGCAGCGGTCTGAACAAAATATACGGAAAGTTATTGAATACTGCATTTTGCAGCGAAATCATGGCTGTAAGATCATCATCTGCCTACCGTTTTCACAATTATGTTGGGGTCTGCTTCCAGTCTAAGTCTCGAATTCAGCTGGATATACCATTAAACACTAGTTTTTGGCCGCCGTTCCGCCCCCGTAGAGCCCGGAAATTATCCCTCAGGGACGTACGTACGTTAAAAGAATCCTAACCTAACCCAGGTCATGATTTTAAGCTTTTTAGAGTTATTATTTAACAAATTGTTCAGTTAGATCGCGGAAGTCGCACTTGATCCCATGATCCCCGGTACAAGTGGAAGTGTGGGAAGGGAACACCGGAGTGGTTTATAGTCAGTAAGAGTCTGACAGACCTCTCCGTCCACCCTAAGGCGGAGGACATCCATTAGGATTTTCCAACCCTGGGAACAAAAAAAAATTAACTGGTAAGTTAATATAAGCCTATAAGGTATACAGTAAAGTAAGGTTAGTAAGATATGATAAGATAGGTTTTAGAAAAGAAAATGTACTTTTTAGGGTTCTGTACCCAAAGGGTTTACCCTTTGGGTACAGAACCCTAAAAAGTTCGGTGGAAGAACGGTGGAGCCTTAGTAATAGGACGGGAACCCTATTACTAAGGCTCCACCGTCTGTCTGACTGTCTGTCCGTCTGTCACCAGGCTGTATCTCATGAACCGTGATAGTTAGACAGTTGAAATTTTTACAGATGATGTATTTCTGTTGCCGTTATAACAACAAATACTAAAAATCATAATAAAAAATATTTATGGGTGCTCCCATACAACAAACGTGATTTTTTTGCTCGTTTTTGCTCTTTATTGATAACGGCAACAGGTAGACGCTTGAAATATTCACAGAATATTTAGTTATATATTCTCTTTAAAAATAAATAATTAAATTAATATAAAACAAATATTTAAGGGGGACTCCCATACAACAAATGTGAATATTTTTTGCCATTTTTATAGATAATGGTACGGAACCCTTCGTGCGCGAGTCCGACTCGCACTTGGCCGGTTTTTTGTACTTTGAGTCAAAATAGTAGCTTAAAAGTGTAGTTGGCTACTTACTAGCTTTTATTTGATACCCATATTATGAATAAAATCGCAAAAAAGAAAAGAAAAACCCCTCTCTTTTTTGATTCGCAGATGCATATAAAAACCATATATGTTGTTGTTATATGCATTGTTGTTGTTGTATACCATAAATGTCACTCCCGCAATTAAAACGAATCAAATGATACCATATCTTAAAATCCATCAAGCCGTTTAGGCTACAGAGCGTGCCGAAGAAATAGAAAGAAAGAAAGAAAATAAATTTATTTGACACAGGAAGGCACACAATATTCACACAAAAAACAAAAACAGAACAAATGCTTAAAATAGTATTGAGTGCCTCACGGCTGCGCCAAATAGACATACATACACTCGAAAAACATAACCCTCCTTCTGGGACAGTGGTTAAAAAGTATGGATTGAGCTTCTGAGGCTAGTAAGATAAACGGCGCAATTCATCTGAATACTGCAATTAAGGCGCGGTGTTACCTCAATATTCACAAAAACTGGTTTCTTGGATAGTCGAGTACGACGTAACGCAATGAAAATATCCGACGCAAAAAATACAGTGGACAGAAAAGGGTTTATAGAAAAATTTTAACCGAATAGAATAGTAAAATATAGTTTGATATTCCCAATAAAAAAAATTTAAGTTACTTTACAAAAATAAACTTTGGCGTCGAATATATCTGTATTTTCAGCGAAAACAACTTTTTTTTTAGGATTCTAATTACATTAGCTTTGTTTTAAAACTTTAACCTGACAATTATTTAATATAATCTGTATATTCCGAATAATCTAAATAAAACCCGTAAATTAAATGCCCATTCGCAGCTTAGTCACATCGTCAACACAAATGTTTATTCAATTTTCAACTTTATTTGAAGCGGTTGTGTGAGTGCAGTTGCAGCGTTTAAAATCGTAGTCAGTCCGCGTCTTAATTGCTACCAAAATTATGCAGCAATCTACGTTTATGTACGCTGTGGTGTAGCTACGTCTGTGTGAATGGTGTGAAATGGACCCGAACCACAGCCAAATGCTTCAATCAAAGTACCTACGACGAATGTTCCGTGAACTGTATTTGGGAGAAGTTCGCGATTCAAATGGAAACTAGTACTAGGTATAATATATTAAATTGAGTGTATATAATATTACGTTGTTTACATGTTTTAATAATAATAACATAATATATTTTAGTAATAATCCTTGTGGTGGCGGACGTAAAAAATAGCACCACCCTATTTCTTCCCGTGGGTGTCTTAAAAGGCGACTAAGGGACTTACTAGCGAATGGGCAGCAGCGTTCTCTATGCATTTTAACACCATACTGCGATCGCCAACCCGCCTGCCAAGCGTGGCGATTATGTCCAGCAGTAGACGTCTTTCGGCTGAAATGATGATGATGATGAAACCAGACATTGCGAAAAAAATCCGCTGTTCCCTACATTTTGACGAGTTAAGCGAACATAAATGTAGGGAAAATTGTTCATGATGATGAGTAAAATGACCCCTTAAGAGGATGTCCATGAATTCAATTTCACCCTGTATAGATGTAAAAAAAACCGGCCAAGTGCGAGTTGGATTCGCGCACGAAGGGTCCGGATCATTATCCATAAAAAAAAAACTACTTACTACTAGATCTCGTTCAAACCAATTTTTGGTGGAAGTTTACATGGTAATGTACATCATATATTTTTTAGTTTTATCCTTCTCTTATTTTAGAAGTTACAGGGGGGGGGGGAGACACATTTTACCACTTTAGAAGTGTCTCTCGCGCAAACTATTCAGTTTAGAAAAAAAATATATTAGAAACCTCAATATCATTTTTGAAGAACTATCCATAGATACCCCACATGTATGGGTTTGATGAAAAAAAAAATTGAGTTTCAGTTCTAAGAGCATAGGGAAACCCCAAAATTTATTGTTATTTTTCTATTTTTGTGTGAAAATCTTAATGCGGTTCACAGAATACATCTACTTACCAAGTTTCAACAGTATAGTTCTTATAGTTTCGGAAAAAAGTGACTGTGACATACGGACGGACAGACAGACAGACATGACGACTCCATAAGGGTTCAGTTTTTTGCCATTTGGCTACGGAACCCTAAAAATACAGTAACACAAAGTAAAAAACAGAAGGTGGCGAGCACGAATGAACTCTTTCCCAAAGAGCTTCAAATACCCTTCAATATAATTAAAAATCATAGCCCGATAGGCCAGCACGGCTGTGTAACCCAAATCCATGCATTTTGTGAAATGGACCCTACCGGACATGTAACATGCTTCAATCACAGAGCACACTCCGGAGAGCTGTATTTACTCTGTATGTAGGGGGTCTCGTGTCCATTGTAGTTCTATGGTAAAGGCTTAAGTTTGCTTGAAAAAGCTTCTTGGCTGTATAGAGGCATGAGGAACAGGGTGAAAAGTACACTCATCCTCAATGGTAAAGGGTAATAATAATAATAATCTGTCCTCCAAACAGACGGGTGTTGTGTCTGGTCGGTTATTGTCCGACGGTTGATCTCGGGAACTCGGGATGCTGTAATGCTAGTCGCGCGGTAAACTTTGCTGGCACGATGCATGATTTGTGTGACGTCAGGTCTTATGTCGCCACGGCTGTTTTCAAGGCCAGAAAAAGATTTGAATTTCTTCGTGTGCTTGTGGTTTAAAATGCTTTTTTTACGCGAGAAGTTAAAAAAACTGTCACTGACTGACAGTTTTTTTAACTTCTTTTTAAATTTAATATTCCCCAAATAAATCACTGATACCCTATGGTATCAGTGATTTATTTAGGGAATATTAAATTTACCCAATAAAACCCCTGTGTGTTTTGTCGGTACAAGCTATAGCTACGATATTTGAAAATAGGTTATGGGTACGATTGACGTTTTGGAGTATCGTTCAACCGCCAGACCGAACCCCCTGTGATGTCTTGGCCTATCAAATCATCAATCCGTGAGCCAAACGGGTGCTTCTGGGAATGATTCCTTCAATATAATAATTATTAGCTATCCTACATAAAGGAATACAGTTGCATCTGGTTAAACTTCGCAGAAGCCGACACCATAATAAACCTACAAGACCAAGACCTTTATTAAATAAATAAATAAAATTTAGTTTATTTCAAAGTAACAAGACTTATATACATAAAAGGATACAGACAGGATAACAAGCACAGACAAAAACGAACACTCACAAGGTAACAATATGTCTGCTGCAGCATTGTCGGATATAAAGACAATTCTGTCTGATGGCGATCATCGCCAGGACGGTGTTGGCGCTGTCCCACACTCTGCGCACCAGAGACGCGCACCGTTTGCGCATCATCGCGTGAAAGCAATCGGTGCGTGCCTCCGCGAACATGCCCGGGGCGTTGCAGTGGCGGTTATTACACCACTGTTATCTACAACATAATCCACAAAATATCGTGCCGTACGACAACGAAAACGCACCACTTCCCGTGCAGAGCCGAGTCAACATAATGGATGAGCATTGCATTTGGCGAACGCCCAAATTTACTGCTAGATACAGTATGTACTAGTATATTATGTACCTGTCTAATGTTCCGAACTGTTCCTATGTTTTGATATCGATACGTTCTAAATGTTGGAGAGTAACATTTTTTTATAATAGTTCTTACGGAGAACTTTTGTTTCATACTAACATTTTGTCGCCAGCATTTATAGTCTAGATTGCACGTTGACGTTAATAATAAAGCCCTTTTATTTCCTTAACATACATACAAATTAACATTAGATATATTTACATTTTTTTTTTAGTTAAGGCCCCTGTCGGTTATAGGCCTCCTCTAACATCTTCCAGGTTGTCCTTGTTTTCGCTTTCTTTGTGCAGTCTTCTCTAGAAATTTTATTAATGTCATCTATCCATCGTTCTCTAGGGCGACCTCTGGGCTCTGAGGCGACCTCTGGCTCTCTTGCCTCTTGGACCTAACCAATTAGTACCGCCAATGCAACTGTATTACTGTAGTCTGTACTTTTTTGTACAAATTATGAGCGGGCGCGCAAGCGACGCGGAGGTGAGGGTTGAAGCGAGACAAAACACTGGATATATCCGTGTAATAATATTAATGTGCATGGTGATGCCTGCGGATAAATTTTTACGTTATTTAATCATATTTATTCTTATAATTGGTTGTATAAGCGTTATATTCTAAGTACTGTTTATTTTATTTTATTTTGTTACCTATTTACTTAATATGTACAACTTATCAAGCCTTCGACTTGGGTTCCGTACGTATTTTTCGGGTGACCACTGAACTGAACTGGTCCCCCACCTGGGTGGGTGGTAGCATAGCATCCTGCTGAGTGCAAGCCTTCTTGTCACAGTCATGACGTGAAGCTTCTGGCTATTTGTTTGTTTGTGATAGTACTTAGATCTGTTTTGTGTAACCTTCGGGTATTATTACTTATTATGTTTTCGTACGCACGTTTTTTCTATGACAATTAAAATTATTTTTCTTTCTTTCTTTCTAGTGACCAATTTTGTCCACCTTCCATCTGTCGATCTTGCCACGTGACCTGCCCACTTCCACTTCAGTCGTTTCATGAGCTGGAGAGCATCTATTAATTTAGTTTTATTGCGTATATTTTCTGATTTTTGTCTGTCCTGTACTGTACCAGTAACGTCAACGTTACTATTACTCGTACTATTAAATAGCATACTTGCATTACAAAAATCACTTTTACAGCAACGACGTAAAGGCAATCTCAAATTGTTCCCACTGATGTGCATTCGGCTGTATATCCTATATTCCTGTAGGTATACACCTCCTACAAAATGTCGTACTTGTACTAGGCTAAGCTAGGAATATTCGTCAATATTGCAAAGGAGAGAGCAGTCTGTGGTACTTTGTGTAAATTATTTCATCACTACTGCTCTCAAAACGGTGAAGGAAAACACGCGTCATATCCTAGAACCGAAAATTCGAAGACATGTGACAACTATCAACCCGCACTGGGCCCGTGTGATGGATTACGGCCCACTCCCTCTCACCAGGATTATGCTTATTATACTATTGCAAAGGTTGAGAATTTAACTTACGATATCAGGATCACAAGTCTGAGCAGCACGATCGTTTGGTCCATGGGCTCGTGCGGTCCATGGCCCTTTACGGGGCACCAGTGTGGGCGCGTTCTCTGAGGCTGCGACCAGCCTAGCGGCTGAACGCGTCTCAAAGGGTCATAGCCATCAGGCTGGTACGGGGTTACCGCACGATCTCCCGTGAGGCAGCGAGCCTCCTTGCTGGACTACCGCCATGGGATCTGGAAGCAAAAGTCCTCGCGCACATCTGGGTGTTGCGCGAGAAGGCAAAACGGCGGGGTAAAACTCCGCTGCCGCGAGAAATCACGGCTCAGTGGACAGAGCTCCGGCGGGATCTCTTGGTGGCATGGAGAGTGCGATTGTTGCAACCCAGTGCTGGGTACGCTAAAATTGTGGCGATAAGTCTCCTCTTTGAGGAGTGGCTAGAGAGGCGCCATGGCGTCCTCACCTTCCGCCTGATGCAGGTCCTCACCGGACACGGTTAGCATACGGTGGAGGTCTGCCTGGCTTGGGCGGAGCGCGAACGGGACGAACGGGTCGGAACGCGTGAGGGAGAGGCAAGGTTCGCGCCCTCGCACCCGTAGTCGCCACAGGAGACGCCCCGTTCGCCGGCAATCGCAAGCCGATATCCGGCCACCGTAGGCGCGGGCCTGCGGACGGTGAGCGATGGGTAGCTCGCCGTCCGATAAGGACCAGGCCCGGGTCGACGGCGCGTTGTAGTTGGTGCTGACAACTGTGCGCGTGGAGCGCACCTCAAACAGTTGTCAGCACCAACTGACGGGGTCCGTTAGGGCCAATACCTGCCAGGGTTGCGAGTTTGTCCGAAAGGGATATCGTGGCCCTGGCACACAGGCACATGAAGGAATACGGGTGGGTTTTAGTCTGTAAACTGACATGCCCTTCCGCTCCGCCCAGAGCGGGAGAAGTTATTTGATAATTTCCCACCAAAAAAAAAAAAAAGGCTGAGCAGCACGATGCAGGTTGCTGTTAAGTACTATTTTGCTGTGATTTATTTAACTTTTAGTGAAACTAAAGGCACACGAGACTTCCCTTAAGGCGACGATAACCGACTTTTAATGATTTTAATGAGTCCTATTACTGAGCTCAGTACAGAACACGCAAGCTAACCACTCAAGGTCACTGGCATATATCTTCACACACATGGCAGAGTCTTAACTGTATTTTAAAGGCTGGCAACGTATCGCTATGCCAATATTGTGTTCAGCAAGGTAAGTATTGAATCAAAGCAAGCTCGGTGTCTTTGGTTTTAAATTTTCGTTTTTTGCCACTGACTTCGATTTTTTTTTTTTTTTTAGAAGAAGGTAGGTTTATTTTTATCTAAAAAGTTTTTACGATACTTTCTTAGTTTGACAATACTTTTTAATTGCCTATCCCACACAAATTCGAATACAACTACCTGTATATATGTAACTAAAAAAAAAGTATTGTCAGGAAATTATAAATCATCCTTAGTATACTAGAGAGAAAAACTTGCTGAAGGGAACCACAAACCAAACCGTCATTTGTGCATATATTTTTTGCTTTTGTTGATTTTTTCCAAAAGCGATAAAATAAAGCTATAAAATTTATATGATATCACTTCTGAAGTATGACCTATCGAACAAAAAAAGCATCATCAAAATCAATTCATAATTGGCGGAGTAATCGCGTAACAAACTAAAAACTATATATAATTTTCTTAAATAAATTAGAATAAAGCCCTGTACATACAAGACCAAAAGGACCCATCTCACAGTGCTGCGACATATAAAAAAAAGAATGGTTATGCCTATACAGTATTTCCATCAGTTGGGCAGTTTATACCTATTTATTTTCAGAAAATTATAGGAATCCAACCAACAGCCAATCATGTGACTATTATTAAACCACGTATAACGTCCAACCATCCCCACAGATTAATTAGAACAGTACGTCCATATTTCATTATTAATATACGGCAGCATTTATGCCAAACCGATAATGCTACATAAACTGCTTAATTATTATATAGGCTACAATAGCAGCGGTTGGCATACTGAATGTTTTGTAGGCTGTAATACAGATTTTGTGTGATAGCCTGTGAATTATGCTTTGGGGAAGTTTGTGGAGTGAACGTATGTATGTGTGAGATACATACATACGTTCTGGGCATTCATAGCAAATATGTACAGAATTTGGACCTTTATTTGTAGGTTGCCAAAAGCGAGTTTTGCTCGAATTACGAGGCAAAAGTTATCGTAATAATTAAGCAGACGCTGTCATAAATATTATGGCAGCGTCCATTGAAGGGTGGCCGATGATCTTGGCCATACAAATGCGATCGTGCTCACGCCGCGCCGCACCACGCACCGCGGCACCATTCGGTTTCATAGGGAATATCTATTTTTAGTAAGGAAAATATAAATATTAAAAAAAAAGTCCAGATAGAATTTTACCAAGATAATAAAATAGTTAGTTCCCCAAAAAAAATATGATGAAAACATCTTAAGTAGTTAGAAAGTAATATCGTTTACATTACTTCTCGAATTTATTTCATAAAGTATTTTACTACAATACTTAAATATTCACTTATAGAATTATTGTGTATACATTCAAGTTTAACATACATTTTTGCATAACTTACTAGCTTATCAGGAAGGCGTAATAACAGATTTAAAAGTCACAGAGTTAATAATATGAATTAAATTAAATAATCATTGTTAGAGTTTCTGAATGGTTTAAGCAGTGCTTGTTCTTTACTCCATATCCAGCGAAATCATAATTGATATAAGTACAGCTTACAGTAAACAGCTTCCAGCGGGCCGAGTACGGGCGTGTCACGTTTGTGACAAGACACATGATAAAATAAATTATGTCATGTCAATTTGTGGTGGGGTTGAATTTATCCCAAAAACAAACTTAACATTGTAGTTCAATAACATGTTCTCCCATACATCGATATACGTCACGGTCAATTGATAGATTTCCTTTTAACTGCCTTATTATTTACTAGTGCTATTAAGTTTTTCACATAAATATACACAGACGGGGCCCCCCCCGTCTGTGGGGGGGGGGGTGTCTGTAGGAGGGGCACTTGACTCTAACAAACATTAGCATTTTAAAGCTTAATATTACGCAAACGGATCCCAGAATCGAAAAATGGTCTACACCGGCCCTCAATATTTTGGAACAGCCTGTCCAACGATATCCCACATCATGGGATAGACGAGAAAAAGAAATATCATGCCCATTTTACGTGAAAGGCAAACGTTGTGTGGGATAGGCAATTAAAAAGTATTGTCAAACTAAGAAAGTATCGTAAAAACTTTTTAGATAAAAATAAACCTACCTTCTTCTAAAAAAAAAAAAAAATCGGAAGTCAGTGGCAAAAAACGAAAATTTAAAACCAAAGACACCGAGCTTGCTTTGATTCAATACTTACCTTGCTGAACACAATATTGGCATAGCGATACGTTGCCAGCCTTTAAAATACAGTTAAGACTCTGCCATGTGTGTGAAGATATATGCCCTAGAATTTTTTTTTTACTCACACTCAACACTTGACTGTAATAAAAATGAAATTTTCACGATTATATTTTACCTCTTTGTTGGCGTGATTAATATGTATGCCCATGCCAAATTACAGCTTTCTACTACTAATAGTCTCTGAGCAAAGCCGCGGACGGACAACAGACAGACGGGCTGACGGACATGGCGACACTATAAGGGTTCCTTTCTGACAACGGAACCCTAAAAACAATGTTTTAAAATTTAAGGATAGTTTGTAGGTATGTACTGTAGTGTGCGGGACGTGCTATACTACTAGGTATATAGTAATCCTTTTGGATAAATAGATTTATATTATAATATCTTTTAAAAATCAATACATGCTCGTTTGTAAGCTAAGTCTGTCTCTCTGTGACAATATTCATACTTTCAATTCTTCGTTCCAATTTTTATATTTATTTTTATTAACCTGCCAGTGCTTACTAGCGGCCAGGATGATGCATCATCATAGAACCTATACACTACCGGACGAGTGTAAATCTATTTATCTAAAAGGATTATTATTTAATAGTATAGCACGTCCCGCACACTACAGTACCTATCGCTAATACAATAGCAGAACAAGGAAAACAAAACACTAAAAGCCGAAATAATCCCCGTGAAATTTATCATGAGGCACGTTTCTTGTGACTCATAGATACTCGTAGTCAAACAAAACGTTTCGTCTTCTGCGGCGACGTGAATCCCCCTTATCAACAAAGGTGACTTCAGTTGAACTTGTTATCGTTGCAATTATAATTAGCACGTTGAATGTGTAAATAAATAATAATAGTTTTGTGTTGTGATCAGCTGAGATTTCAATCAATCAATCAAACAACTCAGCCTATCGCAGTCCACTGCTGGACATAGCCCTCTCCCAGGCTGCACCACAACACTCTGTTCTCCGCCTTCCGTATCTAGTCTGACCCAGCCACCCTCTTAAGGTCGTCGGTGCATCTAACTGGGGGCGTCCCACACTTTTACACTCTAGGACTCTCCGTCGCCCATCGGTCCTTCGACAAACATGGCCAGCCCACTGCCACTTCAGTTTGCTTACTCTGCAAGCTAAGCTGAGATGTAATAAGATTTATTGGGGATTTTTTAAAGCTCGTGGTTGGCCACTAACTCATGAGATGGTAAACGTTGATGCGGATGGTTTTTTTTTATTTTTATTTATTTAGGATGGGTTTGCTCTTGACCTTAGCTTAGGGCAGAGGTGACAGAGACAAAGTCGAAAAAAAATGTACGCTTGCCTGGAATTTACCTATTTAGGGACTTGAAGACCATTTTTAAACGACTTCCAAAAAGGAGGAGGTTATACAACATAATTTTTAGTATAAGCGAAACCTGAATATAGTTTGTTCAGAATAGGGAACTGACTCGATTTAAATAATATTTACACCATGTTATATTTTGTCCCAAAAATATTGAAGTGTGACGGAAAATGTTATCACCATTTAAATACTTCCAGTACAATCGCCGTACGGTTAGATACCTACTGCTAAATTATTATCAATGAGCGCAAGATGACCCTGGAGGTGCGGGGCCGCCGTTAGCATGTCTTTGTACGGACAACCCGGTAACATAACAACCTTATAACTTTGTGATTTTTCATGATACAGTTTTGAATTTTTGTACATAGATTCTTTACATAAAACTAGACACGTGTTTCGGGTTTCGCAATATACTAAAACTAATTTTGTCCCAGAATTAACGCACAACCTCTAAAGGGGTCATTGTACTCATCATTATGTACAACTTTTATTATGGGACCAAACCTGAAATCGCGAAAAAAATCATCTATTCCCTACATTTTGACAAATTATTCGAACGTAAATGTAGAGAACAGCAGTTTTTTTTAAGATATACAATCCTGTAGAACATTAATTTTAGGTATCTCTCAGTCAGCATGACTTTTACAGACATCTTCATCAATAATCGTCATATTACAGACAAATTGTCTGTAATATGACGATTATTATATACATAAAACCTTAAGGCGACGATAACCGACTTTTAATGATTTTATACTGAAGATCACGTCTAAACAAGTAGTGTTAAATATTTGAAAAAAATATATGATAAATTAGAACATTTTCACAATAACTTAATATGTGAATAATTTATAATTATGTTTATATTACAAAGTGAAATTAATTTGTAAAATTATGCCTAACGCGGATAAAAAACTACCAAGAAAATCTACCAAGCGTATTTTTCTGAAACCTTCACCAATTTAAAGATAATTTAATTATAGATCTTTTAGCATACGCGTTTTATTAAAATTATTTTTGGTTGGTGAATAATAAATTAATAATGCGTCAAATTGGGGACAGCGCTCCTTGATGGGCGAGTCCTATTACTGGCTGAACGTACGACGCGTTGAGTGAGCTCAGTACAGAACACGCAAGCTTACCACTCAAGGTCACTGGCATATATCTCCGTCTTAATGAATTAGCCCTAAACCTTCGCCATGAATCACTTCGCCCATTGGTGGAAACCGTTTGAATATCCGTTCAGTAGTTGAGTTTATTTCGTTCAGACAGACAGAGAGCACGGCGTGGGACTTTGTTTTATAATTGTAAGGATACAACATACACCAAACATTTTATGGTAATTGCAGTTAAAGTGACTCTCAAATCATCACCAAAACCCAATCAGGGGGAACTCCTAAACACCACGTTCGCGTTGTAATAAATATTTACCGTTAGCAAAACAAACCAACCGGTCTCAGCCATCACTAAGTTAAATTCACGGTTCGTTGATTAGCAAAAAAGAACATTCCACCTACGTCATCAGAAATGTTAACGTCATCTCCACGTTCTGTCGTATCTTCTAAGATAGGTATGGTAGGTATATAATTATAAGGTATGAAATCCTTTTTTTTTCTTCTCTCGCTCTATGGAGAGCGGGAGGGCGAGTCAGACTTTTACTGACTAAAACCCACCCGTGTTCCTTCATTTGCCTGTGTGCCAGGGCTACGATATCCCTTTCGGAAAAACTCGCAACCCTGGCAGGAAGGTATGGAGTCCTGAATCCTAATTGCGTAACACGATATCAATCACAATCTGAATGATCTTAAAGTACCTATTGCTAATACATTGCTTTATATGTTCGAAAAATTTGTCTGATATCAACGTAAATAACGCAATGAATGTTGTTGAACTGTTTGAATGAAACCTATTAAGGCTTCTACATACCAGCGCGACTTGTCGCGCGACGCGACGCGGCACAAAGGCCCCGCGTGTCGCGGGACGAGCGGTGCCTTTGTGTCGCGTCGCGTCGCGCGACAAGTCGCGCCGGTATATAGAAGCCTTTACCCGTACCCCGCCGGTTATATTAAACTATACAGCGTGCCACAACAGTGGCGACATTAATTTGACACACTGGTAGGGCTAGTGGCCAGTTTTTTTTTATTTTAATTAATTATAAATTCAAAAATAAAAAAAAACAAATAACCTAAATATTAAAGGTCTCTGTTTCCTTTAATTCGCCTACTCCTTGCACGTTATTTGTTTATATTTCATTGATTCGATGTTATGATCCATGACCCCGGCTAATTACCTCTGTGCTACAGTTACTATTCTTTAAGTACAGGTTGCTCCAAGATGCTATTTTAGAAAATTTAAAATTAATCAATAAATAATAACGTTTAATGAAATTAAAATATTTTTATAAAACGTAAAGGCGAAACCTTATAAGTGTGTTAAATTAATGTTGCCACTAAAGCGCCACGCTTTATTATGTATAAGTAGTTACTTGGTAGTTAATAATGTAGATACCTAATGACTCTCCCATTCAATTCATTTCGGCTTTGAAGGTCAGTATTTAAAAAATCCGGACAAGTGCGAGTTTATCTTGCGTGGTGAGGGTTCCGTACAATGAATATGTTATCAACCATTTTTTTATCCAACCTTTTTTATCAATAAACTTAACATTGTGGTTAAAAAACATGTTCCAACAAACAAATTGTGCGTACAAACAAATATAAGTTTGTACGCACAATTTTGAGAGATTTACCTTGAACTATTTTCTGTATTTTTTTCAAAATTGTAGGCTCATTGCTTTCGGAGATGAGGGTAATTAGATGGTAAATTTTCATCGATTTTATTAAATAACTTTAAAAAAAATTATAAATTAAAAAAAACATATTTGAGATTCCCACAATAAGCTCTTGTTGGGTCACACGGTCCAGTTAACAAAACTTTTTTTTTTATTTGTGACTCATAATTATTCAAAATTCATTTATTTACGTTACACGTCCGCGTTTGGGTCACAAAAATTTACATGGTGTACCAAATTTCAACTTAATCGGTCCAGTAGATTTGGAGCAAATTGGCTGTGACTGATGGACAGACAGACAGCCAGACAGACAGAGAAACACATGAGTGATCCTTTAAGGGTTTTGTTTTTTCCTTTTGAGGTACCCCAACAAACAAAAATGCTCTTGTAGTGGCTTATATTGCCAAAAATAATATTCTTATAGTAGTCGCATTATCGCTAATAAGGGTGCGTTTGGGCACAAATTATAAGGACAATAACCTTATACCCCACTCATAGTTGCTTTATTGTCCGCTACGTGCTATATTATGACAAGGAACAAGGCCAATACACTTGTAAGAATCATATAGAAAGCGTTAATACGGGCGATCACCCTTATACGTGTTTTATTATGGCACGATACAAGGGAGTTAAACTCATTGCAGCAAATCAAAGGCTCTTAAAATGCCGTAGCCCCTTATAGCCGTCCGTTTATGATTCTGCAATAAGTCTTTTTCTTAGTGATTTACATTTTAGCAACAGTTTGGCGAATAAAGAGAAACGTCAACCATTTTACTGAAAAGTGTGATGGGTTTAGGTAGTGAAAACAACGTTGATAAGCACATAGAATTTTTAATTTTGGTTTTTCTTGACACTATAGAAAATAATAGATAAAATGACACACATCATGTTCCTAACAAACATATTCAAAACATCTGTCATCTCCCATACCAGCCAGTCTGAGTAACGCTTGCAAACCTCTTCTTAACACTCCTCCTCAAGCGTTTCCCTCTGACTCACTCTTGCACACCCATCTCCTTACGACAAAACTCATGCTTACTCTTAGGCACAGGTTTTGTCATAATGTCAGCGACCATCACATTTGTTGCGAGATATTTCAATTTAATAATCTCCTTCTCTAAGGCCTCTCTAACAAAATGATATCGTAAATCGATATGCTTAGTCTGCTGATGGTGCACTGGGTTTTGTGCTATGGCCATTGCTGACTGACTATCCGTGTATACTGTGATAGCCTTTTCTTGGGTGTCCACCAGTTCCCCCAAGAACCTTCTCAAAAATATGGCATCTTTAGCAGCTTCCGATAAGCTGACATATAATGTTGCTCGCTTGGTTTGGCTCTACCAACACCCAGGTTTGATTTTTCTTTAATGCATCCAGCTCCTCCTGAATAGCAAGTTTCCACAGTTTTGCATCTTTTCTCGTCAGTGCCTCTTTAACTGTTAGTGGATCTCTTTCTTCCACTATCGCTTCATAGGTGATATGATCCTTAAAATCCACAGGCTTTCTGTTCCTGAGTGGGTATCTTCTCTCTTCTACTACAGGTATTATTTCAACAGGTTGTTCTTCCTCCGGCCTCTCTTCAAATGATGTCCACTGTTCATCTTCCTCTTCCATAAATTCAGCGTCTCTAACATCATCTGTGTAATCTCTATCACGTTGAAGGTCGGTCTCTTCTTGATGAACGACTTTTCTCTCTTCATCATTCTCTAGATGAATTGTTGCAGTATTTCTTTTCTCTTCAGTCTTAGTCAAATTATGGTTCATCTGGTTTTCGAAAAATGCCACATCTCTCGCTCTATGAAGCTCTCCGTTCATAGGGTTGACTAATCTGTAACCTTTCGATTCTTCACAGTATCCTACAAATACTAGCTCTTTACTCCTTGCATCCCATTTGGTTCTCTTTTCATCTGGGATATGCATAAAGGCTCTGCAACCAAACACACGAAGATTAGACAAATCTATTTTATGGTCACTCCAAACCTCCTCGGGTGTCTTGTTCTTCACTGCGATGGTGGGACTCCTGTTTTTCAAATACACCGCTGTATTTACAGCTTCAGCCCAGAATCGAACGGAAAGACCTGCTTCTTGAAGCATTGTTCGTGCTTTTTCCCCTATGGTACGATTGGCTCTCTCCGCTACACCATTTTGTTGAGGTGTGTAAGCAATCGTAAGCTGGTGCTTAACACCGTGTTCTCTCAAGAACTCATCAAACCTTTTATTACAATATTCGCGCCCATTGTCGGTTCTTAGAACCTTCAGCTTCTTACCTGTTTGTGTCTCAGCAAAACTCTTGAACTCCTTCATCTTCTCAAAGGCTTCACTCTTTTGCTTTATAAAGAATACGAAAGTTTTACGCGAAAAGTCATCGATAAAAGTAATATAATATCTAAAACCTCCAAAAGAATTCTCACTCATTGGTCCACTAATATCCGAATGTACCAATTCTAATAAACTTTTGGCTCGCGTCGCTTTATTCCTCTCAAACGGTTGCCGCGTTTGTTTTCCCATTAGACAAGCTACACAGTCTAATTTATCGTTATGTTCAAACTTTACCCCAGTTGCCATTTTATCTCTCAATAGTGTCAAATTCCGTATACCCAAGTGTGCCATTCTCTTATGCCATAGCTCCATTGATGCTGTAGTCGCTATTGCACAGACCTGCTGAGAAGGAGATTTAATTTTATACACACCCTTATCAAGCAAACCTGTCACACATGGTTGTCCTCTCGACGTATACTCACACTCATTGAATATCTCACAACCTCTGTTGGTAAAAACAATAACATTACCTTTTTTAACAATACTACTAACACTCAGTAGGTTCGATGTCAGTTCTGGTACGTACAACACATTCTCAATGTTCAGATGCTCATCTGTTACATTACCATATCCCTTTCCATACATCTTACCTCCATTTGCACAAAACACTTCAACCTCACGACTTGCCGCCGCAAATTTACTCATCCAGTCTTTTCTGCTACTCATATGCATTGACGCTCCTGAATCAATAACCCATGCATCATCTGCTTGCTTCTCTTGACTTCTCGTATCAAGCGCTATCGCCGTCGCTGTTGCTGTCTCCGTCGCCGTCTCAGTCGGTGTTGCAGTTACCATATTAACCGCCTTCGCCTTCCGCTTCGGATTATCCGGACAGTCACGAGCTTTATGCGATCCATCGCAAATGAAACATCTTATTTTCTTTTCTTTGTCTTTATTCCTCTGAACAAACTTTATCTGATTCTGATTCTTCATCTTAGCTGTAAGTGCAGCACTCGTCGAATTACTGGAACTTGCGCAAGATGTGCCTTGGTCCAATTGCAACAGTTTCGTTTTAACATAGTCTGTTGTCAGCTCAACATTAGTGTTCTCCAACGCTAATCTCATCGGATTATACTCCTCCGGTAGTCCTTGCAACATCAGCGCCGCTAACAGCTCATCGTCAACTTCTTTTCCGATATCCCTCAGCTGCTGTGCTACTGACATTAGCGCAGTCACATAGTCTCTCATAGATGTGAACTGCTCAAGTTTTAGGCTTACTAGCTTTGATAAAAGTCTGCATCGGTTATTTAGTCCTTTATCCTCAAAAGCTGACCTTAAAGACTCCCACGCCTCCTTTGCCGTTTTCGCATGTCTCACGTGAATCAGGCAATGCGGTTGTATCATCATACATATCCTGGCTCTCGCTTTTTGGTCTCTCTTTAAGCCAAATACATCTGTACTCTCTGGTGTCTCCTGAGTATATTCCCACAGATCATCATGGATTAAATACAACTCTACCATAAACTTCCATGTACTATAATTCGAGTTTCCATCAAGTTTCTCTATTGACATTAAACTCATACCTGTATCTCGTACCGGCTGCGATCTCTCTAGTCCGCCGCCCATAGTCGTGTTTACAACATCTTTCGTTTCCATATTACCTACTCTCTACTACGTGTCTGGGCCCATAACCTGATGGGTTTAGGTAGTGAAAACAACGTTGATAAGCACATAGAATTTTTAATTTTGGTTTTTCTTGACACTATAGAAAATAATAGATAAAATGACACACATTCATGTTCCTAACAAACATATTCAAAACATCTGTCATCTCCCATACCAGCCAGTCTGAGTAACGCTTGCAAACCTCTTCTTAACAAAGTGAACGGTAAGTTATTATTTTATGTAGTTTATTTGCCGGATTTATGTGCTCGTTTATAGTGAAAACTGTATGGGAATTAAAATGCATGATAAAATGTGGTAAGCTGTTTTTGTGCTACAAACGTTATTAATTATTTAGTCATGTTATAAACAGTGCTATTAAGAGAGCAAAACTATTCGCACATCGTCTACAAGGCATATATGAGAGTGAAGAATTTATAATGGCATCAATTGTTGCTTATGTTATCGCCATTTTACATATCGTTAGGGTTCGTTTCTCACGAACTAAATCCTGTACCTAGCAAGTCTTGTTCCCTTAGGTATAAAATGTATGTTTCACTATGGTTGGGTTGGCTGGAAGAGGTCTCTTTATAGGTATAAGCTTGCTTTTGTGCACTAGTTTTAAGTTTAAAATATAATTATAATTGTAAGTACACAATAAAGAATATAATTATATATATATTATGTTTGTCCGCAGATATTGCAATGGTAGTATACATGTTGGCAGACGTCGACAAATTACTACAAAGAACAGATCTTAATTTACAATATATGCGATGGCCATGGAAGTGGACACATTATATTCTAAAAAAGGAATGTTTTGACTGTACATATCCGACCCTTTCAAGTTTACCTTTACACTTTGTGATACGAGTAGGTCGTGAAAACATAAAGGTTTTTGGATTGAAGATGAATGCGAGTATTGTTATCTTATATGTATTTAATTAATTGTTTAACATTATACAATTATATTCTTCCTCACTGGTTTCCTTTTCATTCTCATTTACTATAAAATAATCCTCTGCGGAACCACTGGCTGATTCGTTGGTATCGGCTTGGTCATTTTAATTCCGCTTCGTAATAAATTCACACAATTTGCTGTACTTCAAAATGGCGAATCTAGTTATTTAAAACGATTTAATGTAACCATATAGAGAATAATATCTTTATAATCACTGTACCAGGGAATACGGATTGCTTTCATCCTTGTAAAGATCATATAAAATGTTACGGTTAGTCCCGCTATGGTATGGTCCCGGTATGGCACCCTCTTAAAATACCTATCAAAAAGTCCCGCTATGGTACCCTTCAGTTTTTGGTACTGTTGTAAAGAAAAGTTATACAATGCGTTAAGAAAAAAATAGTATTAATAAAAAATATATTTTCTTAACTATTATAGTTAAGCAAGATAATATTTATTAATACTATTTTTTAAACAAATCACGCTCGGTAATTGTCGTTTCACTTCAGGTAGTTACCTGACCAACCGGTTTTTTCGTAAAACAATAGAGACGAGCCCTTCCTCGAATTCGTATCTAGCTCTTCCCTTTTGTTTTTATGAAAATAGAGAGAGACAGTATTATTCCGGGTTTAGTTTGCTATTTGCAGCTGTACTTTTGCGATATGAGTAATTAGGATAGCTTGTTAGTTTATCTATTGCAATGTCTGGGTCAAGTAGTTCACGTGGTGTAAATTTAATAATTATTGACAGTCGACGCGGTGGAAAAACTTTATTACGTGCCGGACATAAATATATTAAACGCAGAGAAAATAAAAATTCAAGTACTTGGCATTGTGTAAATAGGAGAAATAGTATTAAATGTAGTGGATATATAACTATTGAGAATACCAATAATACAATAATTAAAGATTATAAACACAGTGATCAGTGCGTGCCACATTTTGAAGACAATGAAGTTCAAATGGCTATAAGTGAGTGCAAAAAAGAAGTAAATTCAAATTACGGATCAGTACAGAAAATTTTCGAAAAACACATGGGTAACTTAAAAGACAAAGGGTTACACCTTACAGGAAATGTTCCTGACTATAAAAAATTAAAAACAGTATTATACAGACACCGAAATAAGTCGTTGAACGTACCAAAAACACAATTTAAGAATGTGGAAGAAATTATAATACCAGAAGAATTTAATAAGTATGTATTGGCTGATTATTGTAATGAAGACTGTAATCGAATAATTATATTTTCCTCGACAGAAGTAAAGGAACATATAAAATGTGTAACGCATTACTTTGGTGATGGCACTTTCGACGGCTGCCCAAACCCATTCGAACAAGTTTATGTCATTCATGGAGACATGGGAAGCACTGAGTTATCCACGAATGTAGCACCATTATTTTATATTCTGTTAAAAAACAAAGAAGGGAAAACTTATGAAAAAGTTTTCGAATTGATTAAACAAACTTTGCCTGAATGGCGTCCATCGAAATTTACCTTCGATTATGAAATAGGAGTAATAAATGCAGCAGCGAAGACTTTTCCTGATATCAAAATAAATGAATGTAACGTACATTTTCAAAAGAACGTTATCAAAAAAGCGAAATCTTTAAATCTCATGGAACACGAAGAGTCCTCGAACCATGTTAAGCAATGCATAGGCTTGGCGTTTTTGCCAAAACAAGATATTGAAGACGGCTGGCTGCATATAATGGAAAATAGGTATAATATCTTGGTTACTTTCCAAAATGATGTTTGAGTACTTAACTCTAATTATATGGCAAAAAAGTAAAGAACAACAATATCAGTAAGGACCTGTTAATTTCATTGCTTTACAAGTACGAACGTTTAATAAGTATTTTTTTCAGTTTCGACGATGAAGCTATGACCAAATTCAATGACTATTTTGTCACTCAGTGGCTTGAATATCCAGACCTCATTTGGTGTTGCCATAATGAACGCCATAGAACAACTAACTTGGCGGAATCATGGAATGGCAGATTCAACAAAATTATTGGAAAAAATCCCAGTTTATTATTGTTTCTGCAAACAATTGGCAACGACACATGTCACTTTGATATAAAACAAGCCAAGTAAGTTGTATTTTTTAGACAATATTTTTAAGCAGATATAATATTTTTAAAAGCAGATATATATTTTTTTACATAATACGAGTACATAGAAGAATTTGAAAATGGATTTGATTTTATTTATTTTGGTAGATATTATTGGTTGTCGCCTTCTATTACAGACGGTTACTGAAAAAAATATAGCTTAACTTAAATAACTGATGATTTTTGTTATAGCTTTCGACTAAAAAGATCACCTATAAATTCAAGAAAAAGAACAAGTATAGAAATCGACCGCCAGATTCAAAAGCTAACAAAAAGTTACGAAAATAAAGCTATCTCCATTGGTGATTTTCTGATTAACATATCAAAGTCAATATTTCGATCAGAACATTTAAAAAAATAGTTTATTTTAATTTTGTTTTTAGCCTATTAAAATGTTTAATACTTTTTCTCGATGTTGATTATTTTTTGTAGTTTATGTTTACAATTTGCGCCTTTTTCTCCATGTTGATTATTTGTAATTAATATATTTGTCTAGTTGGTTGTTGATTATTTTTGTAGTTTATATAAATTTACAATTACTGCCTTTTCTCAATGTTGATTATTTGTAACTAATATTTATGTCTGGATGTTGTTTTTATTTGTAGTTTATAATATTTACAGTAATACTTTTCTGAGATGTGGATTTTTTATATTTTTTTTATTGTTGATTATTGGTAATTAATATTGTTGATTATTTTAAAAATTACATTGCAATTAATATTTCGTTTTACTGTTTGATATTTTTTTATAAATATTTTGAATTAATAAAAGACTGATTTAATATCGCAAACAGACGTTTTATTGATACACTCCTAAAAGTATTTATTTATAGATACACTTTTCTTTTCAGTTGTACCTTCTATTGTCTAACGTAGATCTAAAAGATGGGTACCATAGCGGGACTTTTTGATAGGTATTTTAAGAGGGTGCCATACCGGGACCATACCATAGCGGGACTAACCCAAATGTTAAAATTTGTTTGTTGGATAGACGTCTTATCAAATGCTCCTATATGTTAAAAAGCACCATAGTTACCTTGTGCATTACTTTTCTAAGAATAATTGACCATATTAAAAGCCTTTATATGATTTTGAATATTATATAGTTAAAAAGCAATGTAACTAGCCTCTATAAGAAGAACACATTTTGAACCCTTATTGTAGCCGTATTAATTGGATTTATTAACGTTTACCCAGCCGAATTATAAGAATAAAGGTAATAATAGCCAAATCTTCTAATAATGTGCCACTATATGGACCATTGACATAATAAATGCTGTTTTATAACAAGTACAAGAGTTTAGACCTTATAGACTTAATTTTATAAGCTTAGTTTGTTTGTTGTACGGAACCCTTAAAAAATGTATTTTTACCAATTTATGTTACAACATTCCTTTTTGTTTACCCTAAACCCGTAAAGGGGTCATTGTACTAATAATTTTGAACAACGTTTTCTATGGAACCAGCCTTGAAATCGCAAAAAAAATCAGCTGTTCCCTACATTTTATCGATTTAAGTGAACACAAATTTATGGAACAGCTGATTTTTTTTTCGCGATTTCAAGGTTGGTATGGTTAACAAAAACTAATCTTGTATATATTAAGACCTAGAATTACAACAAGTAATTTAATTGACAGTTACGATGAATGTCTAGGTCATTGACTTGCTTGACTTGCTTGCTTTTGTTAGTAACTATTTTCTATGTAGATAGATCAATGATAGGTATTGGTTGTTGTAATAATGCCTTATGGCAACCTATGTTTTTTTTTTTAATCTTATGATTGTAATCGGTAGCTGATTTCATGTCAAGTGATTGACTGTCAGGTGTTTAAGTCAACCTGTCACAACAATCAACCTGAGATTTAATAATGTGTGTGTGTGAGTCATTTCGGAAGCTAAGAGTTACGGCCTGCGCCCACTATCGCCAAGACACGGTAAGGATTTTTTATCCGACGAATAGGAATTTATCTAATAGTAAAGACTATAAAAAAAATATTTCATTGACACGGCATGCCTAAATATATCGCAGCTTTGTTTTTGTACCTAAAATGATTATTATCATTGAAATTTTAATTTTATTTTGATACTATTAAGATATATTCCTATTCGTCGCATGAAAATCCCTTGCCGTGCCGTGCCACCAGTGGGCACATATCCTTAGTCAAATTTATGAGAATCGCACGAATAAAAAAATATAATCATGCGAGATTGTGGGAACGAACGCTGTAAAAAACAAACAACGCTCGCAAACTGCGAGTGTACGGACGTTCCTACTGCAAACTCTGCCTACGAGTATCACCTATATTCTAAAACAGGCGTGATCTTACAAATTATTTACAACTCAATCTTATCTCCGTACTACTATGCATTCACACACACACACAAATAAACCGTACCCCGTTACAAAAATCGCTCGGTAAGAAAGATTATTATGAACTGCGTATGATTCACGTCATCTCAAAATAAGTCCCCGTTTCTCTCAGCGCAGGGAATTCACCTCAGATATTGAAGCTAGTATAAATGATTGGTTCGGGATTGAGGAAAGCACAGTTCACAACAGTTCCTTGTGGAGAGAAGAAGTAACAGTTTTAATAAGGTGTGTATGTGTTGATTACCAGTACACAATAGCTTGACGCCTTATGGATCATATGAGATATCGATTCTATATGGAGATTATTACGAATCTTGAATTATCATTATCATACTTTTGGTACCATTGGGTTGAGTTAAAGTTTTAGATTCTTCTTCTATTGCCGTTTGAGGCCTATAAGGGTCTAGGGGTTCTACTATAAAGTAGAATGTGGCAGATTTTTCATAATAACCAATTTAATAGAATTAAGCAAACTGCCTCGAGAGCAACTTTAATGCGTGAGTTCCTGGATTAGATCCTCGGATGGGGCAGTGTTTCGACCTTTAAGTAGTAGCTTGTAGTCTGGATTAGACCCCAGAAATGGCAATGGGCTCGCTCTCTATTACATATGGAACTTAGTACACAAAACAGGTAAAATGGTATGGGTACCTACTCTGCCTATCCCTCATACATATCTATAAGCATCATGTTATGTTGTGTTAATAATCTCTTCTATAATGTTTCAGGTCACCATGCAGTCCACCGTTCTATTGTGTTTCGCTGCTCTTGTGGCTTGCTCATACGCCCAGTTGTACAGACTACCAACAATGGATGAACACAAATGGTTCAAAGACTTGCATTTTGAGCGTAACGCTGGTAGAGGCAAAGTCTTTGGCACTTTGGGCGGCAATGATGCTGGATTATTTGTAAGTAACTCTACTATCTATTTGTCAAAAGTTAACAGGACTCACTGCCGCCTCATGGCGGTCTTTTTGGCGGTTTGGTAAACGCATTCACAAGATATGTGGAAGTTATTGTATAGTCAGACCCACCAACCTTTTTGGCTGCCTCAAGAGTATTTTCATCAATCTTAATCTCAAGAAAGGTCATTCCTATAGCACAGTGTCTGCAAATAAGGGTACTTACCAAAAACTGAAAAATACATAACTTAAAATTATATCCATTGCTGTGGTTGTACATACTATGACGTGTTACATCCCTCATTGTTCTAATGTACGAGAAACAGATGGAGCTAAACAAAACAAATCATATAGCCGTACCTTTTTCACAAAGAAACAATCACGTCTCAAGACTCTTCACTCTGACGAGAGTGATTTCACTATGACCTTTATTCTTCGCACCAAAAACAGTTCTCACCAAAACCACCTCTTCACAGGGTCGAGGCGGTTACAAGGGAGACATCTTCAACGACCATCGAGGTCATCTCGAGGGACAAGCGTACGGAGAAAGAGTGCTCGGTGCTAATGGTGACAGCAGTGTTTTAGGAAGCAAGTTCAAGTGGAACAATGCAAACGACAACGTAAGAGCTGCCGTCGATGTGCATAAGGAAATCGGAAGGGGTAGTGGTGTAAGTATTTTTGTTATAAACGAAGTTAATCTTTATGAATTTCAGCCTAACTGGCAAGGGTGTAGATAAATGTGGGAAGGCCTTCCAATTCCCTGGCCAGAAGCATTTGTAATAACAACGTCTTATAGTCAATAAGATTCTATCAGTTCCCATTTTTACCTAGGGTGGAAGAGACCCACAAAGAATCCAAATTTTCTTAAAAACTGATTTGAAATATTTTAAAATGGCAAGCTGCTGTCAAAGACAGTATTCATTTCAATACCAATCAGTGTGAAATTGGAATAGGGCACAGAATTAATCACAATTGACTTTCCTTCCTCATATCTTGTGTTTCCTCTTCCACGACCAACAGCAAAAAATAGGATCGATCTGTGGCAAGACTTTAACGCAATAATGCCCATATTTTAGGTGACACTTACCGGTGATGGTGTATGGAAAGTCGACAAGAACACCAGATTAGTTGCTGGAGGCAACTTGGAGAAGACCTTCGGACATGACAAGCCCCAAATTGGACTTGAAGCTAAAATTGAACACGACTTTTAAGTAGAGTTAAAATACTTTCTTCATTACAGTCAGCTGTGAATAACTAAATTTTAAGTTGTATTGATAATTTCCAGTCAGATCTTTTAATGAATTCATCATTAGGGTTCTCTTTTCTGCATTTAAGTTAATTGTATAACTTATTCGTTCATAGGTTACTATAGATTGTGTTCGTTTCTGTAATATTTATTTATTTCTACTTAACTTCTAAGTTTAAATGAGCCAAACGGTTTTGTATTGTAAATATACTCTCCTTAATATTGTAAATATTAATTATAGTTTTTGTAAATAAAATCAAAAGAATAAACTACTTGGTTTTTACTTAACATCATACAGCTTCTTTGTGCTTACCAATAAATCCTTAGTATAAAAAATAAATCATTAGTATAACTAAGCTCCTAAATTATTGCAAATTACTAATTTTGAGTCGGCGCCAAACAAACAAACAACACAGATCAATCAACGAAAATCAATCAAGCAGCCATAATTTTACTTAGCGTCTAAGTGTGTATGGCACCGACTCAAAATTTGTAATTTACATTAATTTAGAAGTTTATTTATATTACGGGTATATTTTTTTGTTTTTCGATTCTTCGTTGGTTTAAGTTTTGTTACCATGTTTTTTATTTTTCACATTTTAGTTTCCTTTCAAATAAGAACTTATTTATTTATTCAGGTCTACCCACTACTGTTTACACTACTCACATTAAAACACGCACAATAAAGGGTCCCGTAGTCGGGATGAATTTATCTCATAAACAAACTTAACATTGTAGTTGAAAAACATGTTGCCCTATACACCTCACGGTCAATTCGACATACATGTGACTACGGAACCCTAAAGACATGCTATTAAAACTTAATACAGTGCAACCATTAGGTACATAAACGTAAACTCCACTTAACTAAAATTGTATTATGTTAATTGGCAGCTTGGCCACATGTCAAGTTTACAATACAAGCAAACTTAATACTAAGTAAGAAAATAGTACAGTGTGTACAAACAGTTTATTTTTGATTTCTGTTTAGTTAGGGAACCTTACAAAACCTAGCATATTATGGAGAGTTAGATCCCAACACCTTTATTCTCCGTAGAGGACGACACAGTGAAATAATAGATCTAGGCAGAATTCTTTTCGGAGCACGAAAGTGAATGAGTGCGAAGGGGGGCGCGACAATTATTCCTTAAAAAAAATTACATAAAAACATTGCATCGTTTAAATTTCTCCGTGCCTCTATAGTGTGTATGTTGAAAAATTGCAATCTGTTTTTTCAAGATGGCGTTTTTAGCTATGCCAACAGAAAAAGCTAGATGCCAAACGAAGCGTTTTTGGACGGGTTCTAGACGTAAACTATTCGTAGCATAGTACAACAGTTACGCCTCATTACATTATTCTAATATGCTACATTCCCAACCATAGTAAAATTTTAAGTTTAGATTTTTGTTTTACTTTAAAGAAAAGCTTTGGCCCCAAATGTGAGCCTTGTGGGACTCTAGAGGAGATGTTATATAAGTAAGATTGATAACCGTTAACCATGACAAAGAGGCTAAGCCTATGTCCAGCAGTGGACGTCTTTCGGCTGTGCGAAGTGATGAACCATGACAAAGAAACATCTATTTGCTAAATATGTAATCACCCATTCAAGCAAGCTGTTAGTGACTCCGTAAGTACGCAACTTATAAAGGATTTTGTGGGAAACTTTATCAAAGGCCTTGCTGAAGTCAGTATAAATGAGGTAAACCTGATGAATAGCCCCAATAAATTTCCACCAGAACTAGATAAATACTTGTTGATCGTGATCCAACAAATCCGTGCTGATGATCGCTAATGAATAGCTTTAAATGGTTTTGGAAATGTGAGCAAAGTAGTGACTCAAATAATTTAGCAAGAATTGAGATGGACGTTTAGATCTTTATGTGGTTATTGTTCATTGGTGGAAGAAGCCTGTCCCTGGGCCCAGAGCGGCAAAACTAAATGAGGCTCCACTCAGGTATATAGAAAAGTAGGAGAAAGTAGGATGTTAGAGCGAGTAAGTGGACAAGAATTTTTTTGCTCACTGCCGCTGTTTCAAATTCGTAAGGTTTTTTTTAGGCCATTCATATAGAAATAGGAGAAAATTTGTCGACTTATAATACAGAAAAGTTCGAGCATTACACGAATTTAGGATGTTAAAGCGAGCGAATCAAGGTTGAAAATTTTAGCACCTTTTTTTTTTTTTTTGGTTGGGAAATTAACAAATATCTTCTCCCGCTCTTCTTCCGGGAGTGTCAGACTTTTTCTGACTAAAACTGCAACCCTGGCAGGCATTGGCCCTAACGGCCAACTCGATTAACCCCGTCAGTTCGTGCTGACATCTGTTTGAAGCACGCGTGGAACACAACGCGTCGTCGACCCGGGCCTGGTCCTTATCGGATGGCGAGTTACCCATCGCTCACTGTCTGCAAGCCCGCGCCTAAGGTGGCCGGGAATCAGCCTGTGACTTCCGACGCCCGGGGCATCTCCTGCACCTTACCTTTATGTTTAGCATACGTAGGGGGGCTCTAACCACAAAGTGTCTTTTATTTATGGAACAAAATTTTGTTCTTGTTTGGGATTTGATTAAAAAGTATTTCTCAAGATTTGACCCTCCATGACCGAGTAGCTCTTAAGTTCTCACAAAGGTGAATGAAATAAGTCCAAACACGATGTACGGTACATCGTATTGGACTTATTTTATTCACCTGCTAACAACTGTTGAGGAGCTCTTTCAACTGTCTTCCATCTCCATCGTCAGATCACCTCCAGGTATCTATTCTGTTAAAGGTTCATCAGAACTACATATATGCCAAGTTTCAACAGAATCGGTTCACATCTGAAAATTCAGTAGGTAAAAAATCAATCAACCCCCATATTTTTCCACTCTTAGGGGTTGATTTTGTTTTTTAATTATAAATGGGAGTAAAGTACAAGTGCATGTTTTTAATACCCATGTCATTTCCTTGTTTGATGTTCACGCACCGATCAAGACTTGTACTGTAAAGGAAAAGTCGTATCCGTGGATTACAGATACAATCAAAGCTATGATGCGTTTACGTGACGACGCACTTAGTAGTTATAGGAAAACGAAAGCCGACTCAAAAAATATATATTACAAAGAGCTAAAACACTTAGTAATTAGTTCGTTGTACAGTGAAAAAGTAGCATATTTTAAGCACAACATAAACAATAGAATAAAGGATCCTAAACTATTATGGAAAAACCTAAAATCCACTTTATCGCCCTATAAGCCCAAACAAGACCTACCGTCGCACTTTAGAGACCCTGACTTAATTAATAACAACTTTTTAGTTGTCCCCGGTAACCCCGTGGCAAGCACATCACTTATGAACTATTATGAAAATCATAGACATGGTGAAGAAATTTTCGCAATCACTCCAGTGGATGAGAACGACATCTCTCGTGTTATCTCCAACTTTAAAAGTAACGCTGAAGGTTACGACAACATTACTCTGGATATGATTAACATGACTCTGCCACACACGTTGAATGTTGTAACGGCCATAATAAACCGCTCCCTATTGACGTCTACGTTCCCCGACCTATGGAAAATTGCCTCCGTTCGGCCCTTGCCAAAAAACTCAAATCCGTCTACTTTAAAAGACCTACGCCCTATAAGTATATTACCTTGTTTATCCAAAGTATTAGAAAAAGTCGTTAGCCGCCAATTAACGCTGTTTTTGGAAAAAAATAACGTTCTACCTGATTTACAATCTGGTTTTAGAAAACAGCGCAGTACATCTACTGCTTTACTGGATGTTACTGATAATATATTATCTGCCCAAGATAAGGGTATGTGCTCATTACTGGTTTTACTCGACTTTTCCCGGGCATTTGATGCAATAAATATCCCGCTATTATTAGCGAAGTTAAATTACTATGGTTTCGACCCTAGCGCTACGCAATGGTTCCGCAGCTATCTAAGTAATAGGGAGCAACTTGTTGACTTGCGTTTGGGTGACGGCACTACCCTTAGATCAAGACCTATTTCTGTAGATAGAGGAGTCCCGCAGGGCTCCATATTGGGCCCCATTCTCTTTATTTTGTATTGTGCGGATATTATAAAATGTCTCCACAGATGCAAGTACCATATTTATGCCGACGATGTCCAACTTTATATATCATTTAGACCAGACGAGTACGATAATGCCATTAAGGACCTTAACGATGATCTTCAAAGAATCGCCGCCTGGTCTGAGGAGAACTGCTTGTCGTTAAATCCAACAAAAACGAAATATATGGTATTTGGCACAAGACAGCAGTTGGCTCGGTTACCAGTGACATTTGACTTGAGACTTATGGGTGAACCAATTGAGCGAGTGAATGAAGCGCGAAATCTAGGTATTATTATGGATAAAGACCTTCGTTTTGAGAAACACGTAGCAGACTCGGTTAGAAACTGTTTCTATCGCCTTAAGGTTTTATACAATGTGAGGCCTTTTTTATCCGAAAGACTGCGGGAACAGCTAGTGGAAACTCTGGTTCTGTCTAGGTTGAACTATGCTGACACGGTTTACGGCCCGCGCCTATTAGCTCGTACCGACCGCCTCATCCAAAGGGTACAAAACGCCTGTGCTCGTTTTTGTTACAATATCCCTCGCAGAAGCCATGTAACACCTTTTCTAAACAAGCACTTTACACTAAAAATGAAGTCCAGACGCAAACTACACTTGGCTTGCCTTCTGTTCGGTGTGGTTAAATATCAGAAACCAGACTACCTATTCAACAAGCTAAGCTGGGTTACGAGTAGACGAGAATGCGGGAGAAGGCAATGCTCACAACAACTCTCGACACAGTCTCAGGGTTCAGCCGCTTTTAGGGGTAGCTTTCGTTATGCGGCTTCCAAAGTATGGAATAACCTCCCACCACCGATTAGAGTAATTAACAGCATAGACACTTTTAGACGACGCTTACGGCAGTACCTTATAGAAGCGCAACGGGAGCTGGACATGGTGGCACTAAATGTCTCAATTATATGATGTATGTGGGTACCTACCAACTTAGGTATGTGTTAGTGTTTCTGTGTCTGTCGGTGAAAGTTGCACGAAAATGCAAATAGCCGCTGTTGTATATATTACATGTTATGTTAGATTTCATTAGATATTAACAAGGTCCTGATGTGTCCTTCTCATTTATTTATTAGTGTCTTTTTTGGTTTGTTTTTTTACAGTTTTCACTATAATCACACTATATTATTTTATATCTGACACAAATTTATTTTATTTATTTATTTATGTATGCAGTATAAAACTGATTCACATCCGTCACCTCATACTTCAGGTCCAGTTGAAAACCAGCGTCAGGCACTAGTTGTCTGGCATTTATGCTGAACTGGGCCTTTTTGGCGCAGCCGTGAGGCACACTTACCCGCAAATTTCTTTACACAACAAACATCGCACTTTACACTATTTACTTGTTTTTTATTTTTTATTTTTACATGCTGTACTTATGTTATATTGTGTGCCTTAGTCTGTGCTGAATAAATGTATTTTCTTTCTTTCTTTCTTTCTTTCTAAATTAATCGTCAGGATCAGACTAGATTGGTGCGACATCGTGGGTGCGACAAGGGTCTCGATGCCTGTCGCGCCTGCGATATCGCGCCAGTTTGTACGAACCTTTATGCGTGGTCAGATAAAAACAATGTATAGGTATATTTACGCGTCGACTTGAGAAACTCCTCCCTTTTTGTCGGTTGAAAAAAACATTGCATTTCTTTGTGCCCGAAGAAATCGAACGCATTAGTTAGTTACCTACGTCATCAGAAACATATACGTCATCTCCACACGTTTTGTAAGATAAGTTATAGTCCCCCCCCCCCGGTTATCATTAATTATAAATAAAGTATAATAATTAAGTAGTTAAATATTATAAATAATGTAGATGGTTCTTACCATCCTAGTTGGGAATTTAATTAATTTTGGCACTAAAGGCTAAATTCGATTGTGGGACGAATTCAGCACCTATTCGATTAGCTTTGAATAGTTCGATTGAACAATGAATGCAGCTGTTTTGCTCATTTTTGTTACCAGTTTTTTGTTTTTATGAAGATATAGCATTACATAGGTCATTTAATTAGACAGACCCAACCAATGTCTAGGTCATTTCAAAGGTTTTTGAAACTTTACTAAGCTGATAAGATTTTTTTTCTAGATATGCATTGATGGTTTTAATAATACTGTAAGGCGACCCCTGTTTGTTTTGAAAGCGTTATAAATGTAATAGGACGTCCTGATTTCATATCAAGTTAATTACTGTTGTTATTTCGGTCAACCAATGACAGCATTTTACATGGGATTTGATAAAGTTTTAGGTATTCGGAAGGTTTTGTGTTAATCTGCTAAATGCAAGAGAGGATAACAAAGTTACCTACATAATTAAGGCTGGGGTAAATGGTTAATCTCATCATCATCATCATTTTAGCCGAAAGACGTCCACTACTGGACATTGACCTCCCCCAAAGGGAGTTTTGCAATAATCGCCACGCCTGGCAGGTGGGTTGGCGATTCCACTATGGTGTTAAAATGCATTTAAAGTGAAAACGCTGCTGCCCATTCTCTTGTAAGTTCCTTAGTCGCCTTTTACGACACCCACGGGAAGAAATAGGATGGTACTATTCTTTACATCCGGCACCACATAGACAAATGGTGAATTAACCAACATAACTACTAATAACTAGCGAAATACGTGCTATACAGAAACGCTTCTGCCCATACCGATTAATTCGAAAACAGGAGTGATGTTACACGTTATTTATAACCCAATCTTATCTCCGTAGTCCGTACTACTATGCATACACACACTACCGTTAATTTATTCCGTCACAATTTTTTATCGCTCGGTAATAAAGATTAATATGAACTGCGTATGACTCACGTAATCTCAAAATGATTCCCCGTTTCTCTCGGTGCAGGGAATTCACCTCATATACTGAAGCTAGTATAAATGATCGGTTCGGGATTGAGGAAGGCAGTTCACAACAGTTCCTTGTGGAGAGAAGAAGTAACAGTTTTAATAAGGTGTGTATTTGTTAAATACTAGTACACAAAAGATAGGGCCTTAAGGAGGTCTATGGGATATAGGATATTTGCTCTTATGGACATTTAATTTTATCACCTACCAATCTTTCATTGCCAACATCTCCCTTTTAGTACTATTGGTTAGATCCTTATTTTATTACAGTGTATAAATGGCACCTATGGGAAAACAGTTTCAGTTTTTTTTAATTTATTTGATTGTCAACCTAAGCCGCCAGATTGGCAATCAAATCAATTAACAAAGACTGTTCGATACCAGGGTCGAGAATTTTCTGAAACTTATTCTAAAGTTGGATTTCTCGGCAGATAAGTGTAATTATCTCACCCCCTAAAGGGTAATCAAAGTACCTCTGCCAGTCCCTCATTAAGTATATATAAGCATAATGTTCTCTTCTGTATGTTTCAGATCACCATGCAGTCCACCGTTCTATTGTGTTTCGCTGCCCTCGTGGCCTGCTCATACGCTCAAGTCTACAAGCTACCAGGAATGGATGAAAACAAATTCTTCAAAGACTTGCATTTTGAGCGTAGTGCTGGAAGAGGCAAAGTCTTCGGCACTTTGGGCGGCAATGATGCTGGATTATTCGTAAGTAACTTTACTATCTATTTGTCAAAAGATGAACAGGGGTGTTTTTTACAGATCCTTAAGGCTAGAAACGATATTCATGGAAGTCCAGTGCATCCTGGAAAGTCGGCTCCGCTACCTAATCTTTAGATCATTGCATGAGCTATTGTCTTATATAACATTATAATTATTTGAGTACATAAATGTATGCTAACCACAGAGAGATACGAAATATAGATACTGAAGTACATGATTCAATTTTGTTGATATTTTTGTTTGATTTGGGGCCCTACCAAACATTGATGGCCTTGACATTTACAGATACCCCATGAATTGTTTTGAATGTTATCTAAATAATTACATCCAGAGCTGACGATTATAATTGTTAGTCATTTTTCTAATTTAACCATTTTTCAACAGGGTCGAGGCGGTTACAAGGCAGACATCTTCAACGACCGTCGCGGTCATCTTGAGGCACAAGCGTACGGAGAGAGAACGCTCGGTGCTAATGGTGACAGCAGTGTTTTAGGAAGCAAGTTCAAGTGGAACAATGCAAACGACAACGTAAGAGCTGCCGTCGATGTTCACAAGGAAGTTGGACAGGGTAGTGGTGTAAGTATCCATTATGTTTTATGAACTGAACAGATGGTGGTGGTGGTGGTGGTGATGGCTGACTCTTTGTTGGTTTGACTGTGAACTTAAACATTACAGATATCTGCCTACCTGCCGAGGGTAGATACACGTGCGAAAGCCTTCCAACCCAGCCAGAAGCATTTGCAATAACAACGTCATAGATTTAGTAATATTCTGTCAATTCCCTTCATGCCCAGGGTGGAAGAAACTGATGAAGAATCCGTTTTAATAAAAGTCTATTTGTAACATATTAAAAATAGCGCACTGTTCCTTGGAAAAGATTCTGAAGTTAAGTTAATGTTGACTCAAACTGCAGCTAAGGAAATTATCAATCAGTGTGAAGTAGGCACAGAATGATTCACTTTTCTACCTAACAACGATCTTGTGTTTACTTTTCTATGAATCTATGACCAACAATAAATCATCATTATCGTCATCGTCGTCGTTAGCAGGACATAGGCCTTCCCAATTGCACGCCATTCAACTCGTTTCTCGGCAACTCTCATCCAGCTGCCACCAGCCACCCTGCGAAGATCGTCGCTCCACCTAGCCTGAGGGCGTCCTACCTTACGTTTGCCGATTCGCGGTCTCCACTCAAGAACACGTCTACCCCAACGGTCATCGGTTCTACGGCTAATATGGCCGGCCCATTGCCACTTCAGCTTACTTATTCTGTGGGCTATGTCGACAATTTTAGTTCTCAGCGAGCTATGGAACGGGCTATGCTTGGAGTCTCTCTGAGGGATCGAATCCGGAACGAGGTGATCCGGCAGAGAACCAAAGTTGTCAACAATAAATAAACAACAAAAATTTGAGCGAACTGTGGCAAGACTAATGCAGTATTTTCCATATTTCAGGTGAAACTGACCGGTGACGGTGTATGGAAAGTCGACAAGAACACCAGATTAGTTGCTGGAGGCAACTTAGAGAAGACCTTTGGACATGACAAGCCCCAAATTGGACTTGAAGCTAAAATTGAACACGACTTTTAAGTAGAGTGAAAAGACTGCTTTCATTACAGTTACTTGAGTGATCAACTCAATTTAAATATTTCTAGATGGGGCTTTCAATAGTCATCATTAGACAGCCCTTTTATACACTTATTGTTATTGCATAATATGTAACTTGATTGTGTTCGTTTCTGTATTATTTATTTCTACTTAACTTTAAGGTTAAAATGTGCCAAACTGTTCTGTATTGTGAATAGATTATCCTTAATTGTATAAAATTGTAAATATTAATTATAGTTTTTGTAAATAAAATCCATAGAATGAACGACAGAACGACTTGCTGTTTATACTTAACAACAATTGCTTGGTTGTGCTTCCCTAATTAAAAATCATAAGTTGATCGGTATTTCCGGAAAGAGCTTAATCGATCACATTTCATTTTTCAACAAAAGCTCTAATTGTGATATGCGTTCGAAAAACGTTCATACCAATTTGTTGTGAGAAAAACAGATGCTGAAAGTCAGAAATCGCAAACACAGAGTGTGTCATCGAATGGGTGATGCTTGTTAATTTCTTGTGGATGTTAAAATCCTCTAATTTTTGGTGCAAAGACTTCATGGTTTGAGAACTGACCTCGCCACACAATGATCTTATCCGTTTTCTCTACGAAATGAAGAACCAATCTTCTTCCCAATGTGGCAAGTCCAGTTATTTAAGTTGCCGGGGGATTTGGATCCTACGTACCTATCACGGTGTACGCACGCATGGAATTTCTTAATACAGAAAGAGAATAGGAAGTCTTTAATTCATTTTATAGTATTTTTTGTTTTTATCTTTTTATTACGGACGCATTTAACGTGCACGTCTTTCTACATTGTTTTCACATGTGTCATTTCAACATGAATGATGTAACCAATACTTTGTAACAATGTTTTAATTTAAAAGAGTATCCGTAGAGTTTCTTGCCTGTTCTTCTCCATAGGAACCTACTACGCTTTGGAATGGGCAACTAGCTCTGACTGGTTTATTTGAAATAAATACTTTCCCCCTTATTACAAAACAAGGTTTATCTTCTGACCCAGGTTTAAAACATGGAGCCATTATTGAATTTCCAACTTTATTCCGACTATGGTAAAGTTCCTAAACTCAAAACTGTCAACTTAGTACCGAACTAAGTTTTCAGTTTTGTATAAAGAACGGTATTTCAATTACTGTTAGGTTTTTATTACAAAAACTGGCTCCATGGTTTAAGCCATGTCAAAATATAAATCTTGTTTTGTAATAAGGCGGTTTGAGTTTGAGTTTAATCCTTCCACTACTAATGGTTTAGCCATACACCTAATCAGCCTCCTTTCTGTTATCAATAGAACAAAATAATTGTGAACTCTGTCCAGCATGCAGGGCATAGAACTGAAACTGCTGTCACTGTGACATTTACGTTCCGTACACTTTCGATTCATAGATAATATATTTGGGATGACATTATTATTAGCTTGTGGGTTTTTTAAAACCGGAACCTGGTAAAAATTAATCGTTAACGATATGGGAGCGTGATGACCTAAGCCTGATTAAGGATAAGAAAATAGATGAAAATTGATAATTCCTCCGAAACTACTGAACCTAAAATTTTGAAAAAAATACAGAAAATAGTTAATTGCTTAAAGATTACAGAATAAGAAGTCTATGGTCTTAAAATAACATTGTTTATCACTCAATATTGTGCGTACAAACTTACATTTGCAGTTGGAATGTATGGGGCAAAATGTTTTTCAACTACAATGTTAAATTGGTTCTTGGGATAAATTCATCCGAACTACGGAACCTTTTATTGTGCGTGGTCCGACACGCACTTGGCCAGCTTTTATCTCATTTCATATTCACACGACACCGACCAAATTATACTTATAGGAATGAACGTTCATCTGGCTCCTCTAAGTACTAAAGTTGTTTTTAGACTAACTCATCATCATCGTATCAGCCGAAAGACGTCCGCTGCTGTACATAGGCCTCCACCAAAGAGGGGGGTTATCCACAATAGCCACGCTTGGCAGGCGTGTTGGCGATCGCACTAAGGTGTTAAAAATGCATAAAGAACGCTGCTACCCATTCTCTAGTAAGTCTAGGAAGAAATAGGGTGGTGCTATTCTTAACATCCAGCACCCCACAGAAACTAAACTATACTACGATACTAAACTAACTATTAGGACTTAATTCGTACCTATGTAGTGCTAGTCAAATTAAAATATTGAAAGTGAAATTATAGGTAGATACTAGATCTATTTATATAAATCTATCTACCCAAAAAACAACGAGGGGAATTCTTATGTTAGTGATAGATGTACGAACTTAAAGTATGCGGTTTTTAAGTTCGCAAACTTACTCGGCTTGAGGTTGGCGACACACGTGAAGCTTGCTCACACTGTATCGCGATGTCGTCGACAGAGGAAGCTTTGTGTTATTTAGGAATTATATCATAAAGGCTCTTACAGACTCACGCGATATCGCGGGCGCGACGTGACACTATTAAGACAATTTCTTTTTCGGTGCCTGTCGTGTGTGTGTCCCGCGATTTCGCTTGAGTTTGTAAGACCATTGTTTTTTTTTTTAAACCAATAAAAGAAGACGAAATCAGCGAGTGTACGTGAAGCACTGGCTTAAAACTGGCAAAAAGAGAGCAAATCAAATCACTAATTTTTAGAAGCAAAATAACCAAAAATTGCATAAATGAATCATAAAATGTTAAATAACACAACTCACAAGCGGTGCGCACTCACAGAATAACAAAACAAAATGGTGACTCGTGACTTGCGGCTATAACAGACATACGAGCCAAGGTGGGCTACGAGCATCCTTTCAAACATGTTGGATAGCCAACGAACTTACTCGGTGGTTTTAAAGTACGCGTGATTAGGGTGACACACGAGCAAAAAAGGTCGTAGAGCCTCAAGTACGCGTACTTGCTCGCACGTCTATCACCTACTTTAAACACTACATTCATGCGATGTAATAAACCTTCACAATCGAAAGAAACCTGCATGCTATCACTAAGCTATAATGACATGCTCGATTGATAAGCAAAATAAAAAAAAACATCGCATTATTGCACATAAAATACCTGACGTGGAACTTCATCAGAAATGTAGACCCTAGTTGTGTACCTACGTACGAGTGTGAACTCCTGGGTCTTGTAATGATAAGCTCGGAATCCCGGTTATCTTATATTAGGTATTTAAGTAAATATATAATTAATATTGTGGATAAGAAACGACTTGGAAAACTTCGTCAAGTCTTCTCGTTACCTATCCCGCTATGTTTGAAGACTTAGTTCTTCAACGAGTGCATCTTGCTCGTTATGACATACGGTGCCGAAACGTGGACACTGACAGTCGGGCTGATCCACAAATTCAAGGTCGCTTAGGGCGCTATTGAGCGGGCTATGCTCGGAATTACTTTGAAGGATAAAACCAGGAATGAAGTTATCTGGAAAAGAACCGGAGTTACCGACGTAGGTTGCAGGGTTCTTAAGCAAGTAGAAGTGGTAGATCTTCGACAAACCGATACACCAAAACATGACCTCAGCCACAGCTATTTATCCTCCAACCTATTAATTCTTCGCAAACACAGCCAACCTACCTTAGATCCTAAATGCTGTTCTACAGGCCGCTCGAATAAGGTTTGTGACACTGAGTCTCGTAGAACCGTAGCTGCAAATCGTCACTGCAATCACATAAGTTCAAAAATCTACAACAAATTAAACAAAACCTACCCAAGGCAAATGCAAAATCAAACTTAACTCCTGGTTAAAATCACAAAATCATGAGAAAACAGAGAAACTCATGGAAGTAAAAAATACTCATCACTCCCTCATACACCCCAACAAAACCACACACAACACACATGACACAAACACCCCTCGCACACATCATAATCACTCACCCACACACCCATTCACCCTACTACACTCACAACGTTAACTCAACGTCAGTCAAAGTATTTTGACGTGTACCTATGTTTTTTATTATTAATTATCTAAATCTAAAAGAACTATAATGATTAACATAATAACCTATTTAGCACTTCTTGCATGCTGGAGAAAGGTTGTTAACTCCGCAGTTTATACTTTTGCAGCTATCATTATTATACCCACCAGTTGTATTTACTCTTGTGTTATTGTTCCGAAATAAATTATATATTTTTTTCTTTTTTTATGAGCGATGGCCGATGGAGAAGACGAGTCAGTGGAGATCGCGTATCAGCAAGCGTAGTGTGGGACGCCCCCAGCTATAGATGGACCGACGACCTCAAAAAGGTGGCTGGGATAGACTGAATACCGAAGGAGGAGGACAGGGTGTTGTGGCGCAGCATGGGAAAGGCCTATGTCAAGCAGTGGATTATGATAGGCTAAGTTAATTGATTGATTAAACAATGTCTATTATAGGTCGTCGGACTGACTTGGTTTTAAAACTACTTGAAGCTGGCATAGCTTTTTCTGGCTAACTTGTTTCTATTATGAATTGTCGTTTTGCTACCCCGGTTTCTTTTGTAAGCCTTGTGAATGTAATCAAATCAAAATAACTGATCACAGAAATTAACATAAATGTTTAAGTTTCAAAAGCGGGGTTGGGCAAAAGTTGGAAAAGATTCTGAAGTTAAGTTAATGTTGACTCAAACTGCAGCTAAGGAAATTATCAATCAGTGTGAAGTAGGCACAGAATGATTCACTTTTCTACCTAACAACGATCTTGTGTTTACTTTTCTATGAATCTATGACCAACAATAAATCATCATTATCGTCATCGTCGTCGTTAGCAGGACATAGGCCTCTCCAATTGCACGCCATTCAACTCGTTTCTCGGCAACTCTCATCCAGCTGCCACCAGCCACCCTGCGAAGATCGTCGCTCCACCTAGCCTGAGGGCGTCCTACCTTACGTTTGCCGATTCGCGGTCTCCACTCAAGAACACGTCTACCCCAACGGTCATCGGTTCTACGGCTAATATGGCCGGCCCATTGCCACTTCAGCTTACTTATTCTGTGGGCTATGTCGACAATTTTAGTTCTCAGCGAGCTATGGAACGGGCTATGCTTGGAGTCTCTCTGAGGGATCGAATCCGGAACGAGGTGATCCGGCAGAGAACCAAAGTTGTCAACAATAAATAAACAACAAAAATTTGAGCGAACTGTGGCAAGACTAATGCAGTATTTTCCATATTTCAGGTGAAACTGACCGGTGACGGTGTATGGAAAGTCGACAAGAACACCAGATTAGTTGCTGGAGGCAACTTAGAGAAGACCTTTGGACATGACAAGCCCCAAATTGGACTTGAAGCTAAAATTGAACACGACTTTTAAGTAGAGTGAAAAGACTGCTTTCATTACAGTTACTTGAGTGATCAACTCAATTTAAATATTTCTAGATGGGGCTTTCAATAGTCATCATTAGACAGCCCTTTTATACACTTATTGTTATTGCATAATATGTAACTTGATTGTGTTCGTTTCTGTATTATTTATTTCTACTTAACTTTAAGGTTAAAATGTGCCAAACTGTTCTGTATTGTGAATAGATTATCCTTAATTGTATAAAATTGTAAATATTAATTATAGTTTTTGTAAATAAAATCCATAGAATGAACGACAGAACGACTTGCTGTTTATACTTAACAACAATTGCTTGGTTGTGCTTCCCTAATTAAAAATCATAAGTTGATCGGTATTTCCGGAAAGAGCTTAATCGATCACATTTCATTTTTCAACAAAAGCTCTAATTGTGATATGCGTTCGAAAAACGTTAATACCAATTTGTTGTGAGAAAAACAGATGCTGAAAGTCAGAAATCGCAAACACAGAGTGGCTCATCGAATGGGTGATGCTTGTTAATTTCTTGTGGATGTTAAAATCCTCTAATTTTTGGTGCAAAGACTTCATGGTTTGAGAACTGACCTCGCCACACAATGATCTTATCCGTTTTCTCTACGAAATGAAGAACCAATCTTCTTCCCAATGTGGCAAGTCCAGTTATTTAAGTTGCCGGGGGATTTGGATCCTACGTACCTATCACGGTGTACGCACGCATGGAATTTCTTAATACAGAAAGAGAATAGGAAGTCTTTAATTCATTTTATAGTATTTTTTGTTTTTATCTTTTTATTACGGACGCATTTAACGTGCACGTCTTTCTACATTGTTTTCACATGTGTCATTTCAACATGAATGATGTAACCAATACTTTGTAACAATGTTTTAATTTAAAAGAGTATCCGTAGAGTTTCTTGCCTGTTCTTCTCCATAGGAACCTACTACGCTTTGGAATGGGCAACTAGCTCTGACTGGTTTATTTTTAAAACCGGAACCTGGTAAAAATTAAGCGTTAACGATATGGGAGCGTGATGACCTAAGCCTGATTAAGGATAAGAAAATAGATGAAAATTGATAATTCCTCAGAAACTACTGAACCTAAAATTTTGAAAAAAATACAGAAAATAGTTAATTGCTTAAAGATTACAGAATAAGAAGTCTATGGTCTTAAAATAACATTGTTTATCACTCAATATTGTGCGTACAAACTTACATTTGCAGTTGGAATGTATGGGGCAAAATGTTTTTCAACTACAATGTTTAATTGGTTCTTGGGATAAATTCATCCGAACTACGGAACCTTTTATTGTGCGTGGTCCGACACGCACTTGGCCAGCTTTTATCTCATTTCATGTTCACACGACACCGACCAAATTATATTTATAGGAATGAACGTTCATCTGGCTCCTCTAAGAACTAAAGTTGTTTTTAGACTAACTCATCATCATCGTATCAGCCGAAAGACGTCCGCTGCTGTACATAGGCCTCCACCAAAGAGGGGGGTTATCCACAATAGCCACGCTTGGCAGGCGTGTTGGCGATCGCACTAAGGTGTTAAAAATGCATAAAGAACGCTGCTACCCATTCTCTAGTAAGTCTAGGAAGAAATAGGGTGGTGCTATTCTTAACATCCAGCACCCCACAGAAACTAAACTATACTACGATACTAAACTAACTATTAGGACTTAATTCGTACCTATGTAGTGCTAGTCAAATTAATATATTGAAAGTGAAATTATAGGTAGATACTAGATCTATTTATATAAATCTATCTACCCAAAAAACAACGAGGGGAATTCTTATGTTAGTGATAGATGTACGAACTTAAAGTATGCGGTTTTTAAGTTCGCAAACTTACTCGGCTTGAGGTTGGTGACACACGTGAAGCTTGCTCACACTGTATCGCGATGTCGTCGACAGAGGAAGCTTTGTGTTATTTAGGAATTATATCATAAAGGCTCTTACAGACTCACGCGATATCGCGGGCGCGACGTGACACTATTAAGACAATTTCTTTTTCGGTGCCTGTCGTGTGTGTGTCCCGCGATTTCGCTTGAGTTTGTAAGACCATTGTTTTTTTTTTTAAACCAATAAAAGAAGACGAAATCAGCGAGTGTACGTGAAGCACTGGCTTAAAACTGGCAAAAAGAGAGCAAATCAAATCACTAATTTTTAGAAGCAAAATAACCAAAAATTACATAAATGAATCATAAAATGTTAAATAACACAACTCACAAGCGGTGCGCACTCACAGAATAACAAAACAAAATGGTGACTCGTGACTTGCGGCTATAACAGACATACGAGCCAAGGTGGGCTACGAGCATCCTTTCAAACATGTTGGATAGCCAACGAACTTACTCGGTGGTTTTAAAGTACGCGTGATTAGGGTGACACACGAGCAAAAAAGGTCGTAGAGCCTCAAATACGCGTACTTGCTCGCACGTCTATCACCTACTTTAAACACTACATTCATGCGATGTAATAAACCTTCACAATCGAAAGAAACCTGCATGCTATCACTAAGCTATAATGACATGCTCGATTGATAAGCAAAATAAAAAAAAACATCGCATTATTGCACATAAAATACCTGACGTGGAACTTCATCAGAAATGTAGACCCTAGTTGTGTACCTACGTACGAGTGTGAACTCCTGGGTCTTGTAATGATAAGCTCGGAATCCCAGTTATCTTATATTAGGTATTTAAGTAAATATATAATTAATATTGTGGATAAGAAACGACTTGGAAAACTTCGTCAAGTCTTCTCGTTACCTATCCCGCTATGTTTGAAGACTTAGTTCTTCAACGAGTGCATCTTGCCCGTTGTCATAACGGGCCGAATATATGGTGCCGAAACGTGGACACTGACAGTCGGGCTGATCCACAAATTCAAGGTCGCTTAGGGCGCTATTGAGCGGGCTATGCTCGGAATTACTTTGAAGGATAAAACCAGGAATGAAGTTATCTGGAAAAGAACCGGAGTTACCGACGTAGGTTGCAGGGTTCTTAAGCAAGTAGAAGTGGTAGATCTTCGACAAACCGATACACCAAAACATGACCTCAGCCACAGCTATTTATCCTCCAACCTATTAATTCTTCGCAAACACAGCCAACCTACCTTAGATCCTAAATGCTGTTCTACAGGCCGCTCGAATAAGGTTTGTGACACTGAGTCTCGTAGAACCGTAGCTGCAAATCGTCACTGCAGTCACATAAGTTCAAAAATCTACAACAAATTAAACAAAACCTACCCAAGGCAAATGCAAAATCAAACTTAACTCCTGGTTAAAATCACAAAATCATGAGAAAACAGAGAAACTCATGGAAGTAAAAAATACTCATCACTCCCTCATACACCCCAACAAAACCACACACAACACACATGACACAAACACCACCCCTCGCACACATCATAATCACTCACCCACACACCCATTCACCCTACTACACTCACAACGTTAACTCAACGTCAGTCAAAGTATTTTGACGTGTACCTATGTTTTTTATTATTAATTATCTAAATCTAAAAGAACTATAATGATTAACATAATAACCTATTTAGCACTTCTTGCATGCTGGAGAAAGGTTGTTAACTCCGCAGTTTATACTTTTGCAGCTATCATTATTATACCCACCAGTTGTATTTACTCTTGTGTTATTGTTCCGAAATAAATTATATATTTTTTTTCTTTTTTTATGAGCGATGGCCGATGGAGAAGACGAGTCAGTGGAGATCGCGTATCAGCAAGCGTAGTGTGGGACGCCCCCAGCTATAGATGGACCGACGACCTCAAAAAGGTGGCTGGGATAGACTGAATACCGAAGGAGGAGGACAGGGTGTTGTGGCGCAGCATGGGAAAGGCCTATGTCAAGCAGTGGATTATGATAGGCTAAGTTAATTGATTGATTAAACAAATTAATGTCTATTATAGGTCGTCGGACTGACTTGGTTTTTAAAACTACTTGAAGCTGGCATAGCTTTTTCTGGCTAACTTGTTTCTATTATGAATTGTCGTTTTGCTACCCCGGTTTCTTTTGTAAGCCTTGTGAATGTAATCAAATCAAAATAACTGATCACAGAAATTAACATAAATGTTTAAGTTTCAAAAGCGGGGTTTGGCAAAAACAGCACAAATTCACAAATAAAAAAATGAAGGCGAGAATATATTGTGCGAAAACAACAAAACTGGCGTTTGGGTGAATTATGATACACCCAAATTTCGTCTCTGCCTATCATATTCTATTTCGAAAACATGCGTAATGTTATTTACAAAACGACAAGTTATTTACAAAATCACACACATTTACCCCGTTACAATATTTTTAATCACTTAAATAATGAACTCTGTATTTGCTTACGTGATTTCAAATAAGTCCCCGTTCCTATCGGCACAGGGAAGTCACCTCAGATACTGAAGCTAGTATAAATGATCGGTTCGAGCTTGAGTCGGCACAGTTTACAAGAATTCCTTGTGGAGAGAAGAAGTACCAGTTTTAATAAGGTATGTCTTATTACTTATACATCGTACTAAGAGTGTTCTGTGATATAAGCTAATACGGAGATGTAATAACATCATATTAAGGATATCTAATGCCTATAACAAAATTTATTAAATGTGGCAGTGGTGGCGATGCATGGGTTTGGACCCATGCATCTAGCACCATGTACCAATGCTTCGGGTTGCTACTGATAGTTCCTAATAGAAAAACCAAATAGAATTGTGCTTAATCAGGAGATCAATCCAGATCCACACGCTTAACAGTCATCCTTGCGACTACTACACCAACGAGGTATCATTTTCTTCTCAGCTTGTCGATGACAATCTAAGTTGTATCAGCCCGTAATTTAGCTGGCTGTTTATTTATTGGTCAATCTACACTTTTACACTGTTCAGACAATTATTACTTGACAAGCCAACTTATAGCTATGAGATAGATGTATTGAGTTCTGAAGTCATCATAAGATATTATAGTTACCTAGTAACTTACTGGTAACTGTCATTCTGCATCATCCCAGATATAACTTATACCTAATTAATGTTTTTTTGTTTCAGTTCAATATGCAATCTACCGTTCTATTGTGTTTCATTGCCCTTGTGGCTTGCTCATTCGCCCACCCGTACAGACTACCAGAATTGGAGGAAAGTAGGTGGTTCAAAGACTTGCACTTTGAGCGTAATGCCGGAGCAGGCAAGGTCTTTGGCACTTTGGGCGGCAATGATGCTGGATTATTCGTAAGTACCTTTACTATCTTTTTGGAAAAGGTAAACACAGCTTTAACACCAACAGGGTGGCTATGCTATCATGCTCAAAGTGTTCAGTCTCAACTGTAGTTTGATCATCAACGTCTAACGCATGTCTTCACGTGCTGTGCCTTTTTGGTGATTTAATAAACGCCTTCGCAAGAGATGTTAAATTTTATTGTATAGTCAGCGCCACCAGCTTTGCTGACTGGCTCATGAATATTATCATAAATCTTCAACTCAAGAAAGGTCGTCCCTGTAGCATAGTAACTGCAAATATATTATGACTATCAAAAATTGTTAAACATGATGTAGCATAGCAAGGATCTATTGCTGTGGTTCTACAGACGCCAGCAGGTCAAGCTACCCGAAACTGTCAAATTTTCCCATTCAACCTTGAACCTTATGCTGTAAGGAGAAATTTGAAAATCTATTAAAGAAATTTGACAGACTGTAGTTGCTTGGTGTGCTGGCGTCTGTACTATGTCGTGTAACAACCACCGCTGTTCTAGTGAAAGAGATGAAGCTACACAAAATTTATGTTATATCCCTTTTTCGAAACGAAAAAATAACGTCTATAAAATACTCTTCACGGTCACGAGAGCGATTTCGCGAAAACCTTTCTAACCAAAACATCTTTCCACAGGGTCGAGGCGGTTACAAGGGAGACATCTTCAACGACCACCGTGGTCATCTAGAGGGACAAGCGTACGGAGAGAGAACGCTCGGTGCTAATGGTGACAGCAGTGTTCTAGGAAGCAAGTTCAAGTGGAATAATGCAAACGACAACGTAAGAGCTGCCCTCGATGTGCATAAGGAAATCGGAAAGGGTAGTGGCGTAAGTTTTCTTTTTTTATAAACGAACTTAAATTTTACGGATTTCTGCCTAGATGCCAAGGGTGTAGAAAAATGTGCGATTTTGTCATTTCCCTTCTTGTTCATCGAGGTAGAGACCCATGAAGAATCCAAGTTATGTTGAAAGCCAATTTGTATCATTTTAAAATTGCTGACTGTTCCTTAAAAATTATTCTGAAGTTAACTTATTGTTGACTCGAACTGCTGTCAAAGAGAGTGGTGTTTCCAATATCAATCAGTGGGAAATAGGAATTGGGAACAGATTTTATCACGTTTTTACCTCACAAAGATCTTGTGTATGGCCAACAATCAATAAACAGCAAAAATTTGGATCGATCTGTGGCAAGACTTTAACGCAATATTCTTCACATTTCAGGTGACCCTAACCGGTGATGGAGTATGGAAAGTCGACAAGAACACCAGATTTGTTGCTGGAGGCAACGTGGAGAAGACCTTCGGACATGACAAGCCCCAAATTGGACTTGAAGCTAAAATTGAACACGACTTTTAAGTAGAGTTAAAATACTTTATTAATTACAGTTAGTTGACTGGTCAAATCAATATATTTTGTGATATTTCATTCACATAGATAATTTTCTGTGAGATCGTTTTTATGAGGCAATAGTCATCATTAGAAACAGACACCCCTTTTCTGCATTTATATTCATCGCATATGTAGCTAACTTGATTGTGTTCTTCTGTATTATTTATTTATGTCTACTTACCATTTAGGTTGAAATGTGCAACTGTAAATTGACTACTTATAATGAATTTTATGAAATTGTAAATATTAGTAATAGTTTTGTAAATAAAATCCTTAGAATGAATGACTTACTTTTTACTTAACATCATACCTCTACTGCTTAGTTATCCTACTTAAAAATTATAAGTCGATACCGAAAGAGATTGATGTAATCTTATGTCAATTTAACTTGTGTTGGTAAAGATGCGTTCGAAAATCGTTCAATACCAGTGAGAAAAACAGTAGCTGAAAGTCAAAAATCGCAAACACACTGACTTTTTGACTCTGGTCTACGAATATTGGGCCTGGAATTTAATCGAATCATAATGGCAACATTCTAAAAATGTCAGATATTATGTCATTCCAAATTAAGGCTTTTTTCTACAGACCGGCGCGACTCGCGACGCGACACAAAGGCACCGCTCGTCGCGCGACATTCGGGTTCATTGTGTCGCGTCGCGTGTCGTGCCGGTCTGTAGAAGCCTTTATAAAATGTCACGCTATTGTAATTTATGTTTATCTAGATTTTATATAAAAAACCGGCAAAGTGCATGTCGCGGACTTCGCACGTTTAGGGAGGGTTCCATGCCAAATGTAGGGTTCCATACCAAGTATAAGCCCTCCGAATGGCAGAATTATTCATAAGCAGTAGGTGCGCATTTGGCCGCTTAGTCATGTTAGTTGTAATAGGAAAAATGACGGAATTTCAAAGAAAAAATCTGGTTTATCAATATGTTGGTATTTGATAGTAAAATATACGTAACAATAAACATTATCATCAAATTTCAAGTTCATAGTTCAATGGGAAGTTAAAAAGTTATTCGGAACAAAATTTTGTAAAAAAAGCTGACTTTGGTGCCTTCTCATTCCTTTGCTTTCAATATAAAAAAACCAGTCAAGAGCGAGTCGGACTCGCGCACCTAGAGTTCCGTACGTATATAAATGATGTTGATGATTTCTGAAAAACTGTGCTATTCGTATCCATCGTTTTATTTTTTCTGTAATCTTTACATAAACTTCTATCACATAGAATAATTTCAGATTTTTATCCATGCAAACTTCGGAGATAAGGGGGGGAAGGGTATTTTTTTTTTAATTTTTCATCAAAAGTCGGAAACTGGGCTGAGAAAAAAAAATGTTTGACAATGTGCAAACAGCGTTCTTTCATATGATACCCCACATGCTCTAGTAGCCCCACTTCCAATTTTTAAGACGCCCGCCCTTTCAGTCCCTTTTGCAAAACAGATATATATTTTTTAATTTCTTTCATATTTGCATAATAGTTGGGCAAACGTTATATAAAACTATTCTGAATTTCAAGTTGATAGCATTAGTAGATCTTGAGATATCCAGGTGTGACAGACAGACTTAGTCTCACCATAAGGGTTCCTTTTTATCATTTTGGTACGGAACCCTAAAAACGATATTTATCTACTCAACTTACGACAAATATAGTTTTGCTATGGAAACTTAATTATATTTCATTTAAGATTGGCTCCCCTTAAAAGCATCATCATCATCATCATTTCAGCCGAAAGACATCCACTGCTAGACATAGCCCTCCCACAACGGGGGGTTTGCAAACAACCGCTACGCTTGGCAGGTGGGTTTGCGATCGCAGTATGGTGTTAAAATGCGAGAACGAAAGTTAACACACTGAATTAATTTGCAGAAAAACAATAGCAGAAATGTGAAGCTTGCGACAAATACAGTTTTGTTATGGAAACTTAATTATATTTCCTTTAAGATTGGCTTCCCTTAAAAACATTATCATCATCATCATTTCAGCCGAAAGACATCCACTGCTAGACATAGCCCTCCCACAATCCTCCCACACAATCGCCACGCTTGGCAGGCGGGTTGGCGATCGCAGTATGGTGTTAAAATGCATAGAGAACGAATTACTTTTTAATTCTTAGACGAGAAGCAAAATATGAGGATAAGTAATTGGAAGGAGGAAAGTAGGCCCATGCCCTGCAGGCGTAGTTGGACAGGGCTACAATAATTTTGTTCTGTTCATATTATTATCAGAAAGTAGGCTGATAAGGTGTATGATTTAGTAAGTGATGGTACAATGAAGTTTTCATACTCTCAATCTTTTACTGTATTTTAAACTTTCCATGCGTGACTGCTACATTGTGTAACGTACGAAGGATCCATTCTCCCCTGACAACTTACTTGGCTGGACTTGCTACATGGGAAGGCGAGTGCTTCATTTCGTAGAGAAAACGGATGAAATCATTGTGGGGCGAGGTCAGCTCTCACACCACAAATACATACCTTTGTATCAAAAATTCAAGGATTTAAACATTTACAAGAAATTAACAAGCATCTAGACTCTGTCACATGAAAGTTGATCCTGAAAAGCGCAACAAATTAAATTTAATAATAATTTACATGGCTGTGGTATTACTGAGTATAATGATTAAGTTAAGAGCCTATTTTTAAATGTCTGACTGAATGAGTTCTGAGAGAATCTATTCTGCCCCTACCACTTAGTTAACTAGATTAACTATTATGGGAAGGTGACTGGTTCCTCATTTCGAAGAGATAACGGATAAGATCATTATGGTACCAAATGTTACTCATATGTACCTCCTGTCACTCTTTGCAGCATTCCTTTAAAAAGGGTGCAGCATTTCAAATACTTGGGCCACTGGGTCTCTGACGACTTGTTTGACAATCTGGACATTGAGAGAGAGCGCAGGGCGCTGTCTGTCCGGTGTAATATGTTGGCTCGCAGGTTTGCGCGATGTACTAGACCTGTGATGGTGACTTTATTTACGGCATATTGTCAGTCGTTTTACACGTGCAGCCTGTGGGCCAACTTTACGCAGCGGGCGTATAGCGCACTGCGCGTGCAGTACAACAATACCTTCAGGATACTGTTGGGGCTTCCGCGGTTTTGTAGTGCTTCGACTATGTTTGCTGAAGCGCGGACCGATGATTTTTTCGCGATCATGAGGAAGCGGAGCGCACTATTAAGTCGCCTGCGAAGCAGCTCGAACAGTCTCCTGAGGGTGTTGTCCGAGCGGTGGGACCTGTCCCTGATACAGAGTTGGATGCAGCTTCATGTTAGCGCCCCTCCTCGTATTATTTGACATGAGTTTATGTATTGTGTATGTCTAATTCAGTTATTGATTGTTTTTATGTATAATATTTTAATTTGATTGTGACATTGGTTATCTATGTAATTTTAATGTGTATGTGTAATTTAATGACTGTTGATAATTTTAATGTAATGTTTACTTGGATTTTCATTTTATATAATGTATGGACTATGTCTGAAATATATGAATTAATAATTATCGGACAAGGTCAAACCATGAAGTCATGACTTTGCACAGAAAATTCGAAGATTATAATTATCATTTACAAAAAATGAAAAAGCATCTATTACTAATCAACAAGTCACTGTGCGTTTGCGATTTCTGACTTTCAGCACCCTAATTACGCAACACGATTTGAATCGGAATCGGAATGATTTTGAAGTATATTGCTAATCCATTGCTTCATATGTTAGAAAAATTTGTCTGCTCAACAACGTAAATGACGCAATGAATGTTGTTGAACTGTCAAATTGAAACCGATTCCTACTGATAGTATGTTACGCAAATTAGCCCACAGGTTCAGTTTTTGTCACTTATTGGTATGAACGATTTTCAAAACTACCTATATTATCACAAGTAGTGCTTTTGTTTTACTTAGCAATGACAAGATGTCATTTCTTTTCGGTAAAAAACTTAGAATTTTTAAGCAGGTGAGCAGTATGCTAAGTAAAAAGGAAGTCGTTCATTCTATAGATTTTATTTACAAAAACAATAATTAATATTTACAATTTTATACAATTATTAAGTACCTACCTATAATCTATTTTACAACACAAGACAGTTTTGCACATTAGATAACCTAAAAGTTAAGTAGAAATAAATAATACAGAAGCGAACACAATCAAGTTTCCTACATATTACACGATGACTATAAATGCAGAAAATGGGTGTCTACTATTGACTATGGAAACCCGATTTAGAAAGATCAGACAGAAAATGATCTAAGTGAATTAAATAGGTTGATTTTACCACTGAACTAACTATAATGATGATATTCTATTAACTCTATTTAAAAGTCATGTTCAATTTTAGCTTCAAGTCCAATTTGCGGCTTGTCATGTCCAAAGGTTTTCTCCAAGTTACCTCCAGCAACTAATCTGGTGTTCTTGTCGACTTTCCATACTCCATCGCCGGTCAGTGTCACCTGAAATATAGAAAATAATTGCGTTAAAGTCCGAAGATCGATATTTATTTTTGTTTTTTTTTATTGTTGGTTTGTGGTTGATTCGTAGACGAGTAAACACAAAATCGTGGTGAGGTAAAAAAGTGATAAATTCTGTGCCCTATTCTAGTTTTACATTGATCGATATTGTATAAGAGTATGAGCCAATAATAAGTTGACTTCAAAATCTTTTTCAATGAACAGTCATACATTATAAAATGTCACGATACTGCCTATAAAGAGTTGTCTACTTTTGTGACGTATTGAAATCCTCTTGTATGTCCTCCGCCTCGTGCATGTAACCACACCCACAGCAGCTATTGCGTACTAGATATAAAAGCGTAATATGTAGCGTTCGATTGTAAAAAAGTTAATACTTACACCGCTACTCTATCCGACTTCCTTGTGAACATCGAGAGCAGCTCAGCTCAGCCTCACAAGATGTGAGGAAGGAAAGTCAATTGTAATTAATTCTGTGCCCTATTCCAATTTCTCACTGATTGATATTGAAATCAATACTACCTTTGACAGCAGCTTGCCATTTTAAAATATTTCAAATCGGCTTTTAAGAAAATGTGGATTCTTCGTGGGTCTCTTCCACCCTAGGTAAAAATGGGACGTTGTTATTACAAATGCTTCTAGCCAGAGGATTGGAATGCCTACCCACATTTATCTACACCCTTGCCAGATAGGCTAAAATCCATAATGATTAACTTCGTTTATAAAAAAAATACTTACACCACTACCCCTTCCGATTTCCTTATGCACATCGACGGCAGCTCTTACGTTGTCGTTTGCATTGTTCCAGTTGAACTTGCCTCCTAGAACACTGCTGTCACCATTGGCACCGAGCGTTCTCTCTCCGTACGCTTGTCCGTGGAAACGACCGCGGTGGTCGTTGAAGAAATCTGCCTTGTAACCACCTCGACCCTGTGGATAGATATTTTGTTTATTTATGTAAATAAATTTACTTATGTAAAGGTCTTTGGCACAAAAATAAATGGTCGTATTGAAATCACCTTCGTGATTGTGAAAAGCCTTTTAGGCGTGATTGTTTCGTTGCGAAAAAGGGATGGCTATACAATTGGTTATGTAGCTTCATTTCTTTCTACACTAGAACAATGATGGATGTAGCACGACATAATACAACTACAGAAATGGGTATTATGTTTAGTTCTATATTTTTCGATACTCGTAATATCTGCAGATACTGAGCTATGGGAATGTCACAAAATGGTTGAGCTGAATGCTGCTAATGCGGCATGCGGCATTTTCGTGAACGGGCGCCATCATCTCTTAGCGGCCTTGGCTTATTTTAATTTAATCTTTGGATTGTTTTTTTTTTACTTTTTTTTACGGACGCTTTTGGCGTTTTGCATCGTTCTCACATGTTTAATTTCAACACGAATAATGTAACCAATATTTTGTAACCATATGTTAATTTAAAAGAGTGTCCGTGGAGTTTCTTGCCCGTTTTCTCCATAGGTACCTACTAAGCTTTGGAATGGGCAACTATAGCTTCATCTTTATGACTGACCGACCCCTTGACAATTCAAAAGTGCCTGTAATTGGTTAATTTGAAATAAATGCTTTGAGTTTGAATGACTTTTCATAAGACGAAGATTGATGACCCAGTCAGCAAGGTTGGTGGGGCTGACTATATAATAAAATGCAACATCTCTTGCGAAATAAAGTACAAAAACGCCAAAAGACAGCACGCCTTCCCATATTCAAAAAATATGATGTAAGGTGAAACTGAACACTTTGAGCATCAATAGCAATTCTGACAGAGTTAAAACAGGCCCAACAGCGTGCTGATGATGATAGCGAACAGGCTCAACTGTCCATACATTAGACACTGCAGTGATTTGCACGTCACCTACAGTCGTCGGTAATGTAAGTGTAGATAGTGCGATGGTTGATTGGTTGTATTGTATTGTATTGTAATGATATGTATTGTCTGTTGTGTGTATATTGTATATGAGTCATGTAACTTGAAGAGAATAAATGAATAATTTAAAACACCCACAATTATGTATGTTTGGAAAAATAGATAGAAAAGTTACTTACAAATAATCCAGCATCATTGCTGCCCAAAGTGCCAAAGATTTTGCCTCCACCAACGTTACGCTCATAATGCGACTCTTTTAACCACTTATTTTCTTCCATTCCTGGTAGTCTGTCCAATGCGTATGAGCATACCACGAGAGCAGAGAAAGACAATAGAACGGTAGACTGCATGTTGAACTGAAACAATAAAAAACATTAATTAGGTATAAGTTGTATCTGAGATGATACAGAAAATAAATAATAACCAGTAAATTACCACAGGTTTATCTTGTGATGACAACCCGAAGCATGAGTACAAGGTCGGTACTGCCATTTAAGAAATGTTATAGGCACTATACTCCATTTGAAAATAAAATCCTTTTTTTACAGTCCGTTCAACTGATTTTGACGTCTATTCCGTAGGCATAAGGATGGCAATAAAGCAAAAACGTGATTACAATACGAGTACCAACTGTTTATTACAGCTGCTATTTGTCATGCCACCAACGCAATAGAAGTCAAAATTGGTTAAACGGAAATTTGTAAAAAGGGGTTATTTTAATTTCTAATTTTATTTCAATGGAGTCCTCTCAGGCCCTGGCCTGTTAAACCGGATATAGTCTGATAGAGTGCTCCTCCTTAACGTCAGCCCCGTTGACAGGTGACAGTTGACAGTTGTTTTTACATTTATACATGCTGTCCTGTCGTATCAATAAAACAAAGTTACCGATAAAACGATGTTTCAATTTCAAAATAAAAAATTTGTACCAAGATTCCTCAAAAAAAACACAAAAACCGCTATATCTTGTGAAGGAAGCGAGATAGACCAAAAACAACACTTTTTGGGGGGTTCATAAAGGGGTTTCACTAATCATGACACATCGATCGAGAGGTTCGCAAACCTGAAAAACCTATTTCATATTTTTAAATCACATCATCGATATCATCTATCGATACGAGTGGACAGCATTTAATTACGTCAAGTCAACTGCCAACTGCCAGTTTCGTCAACTGACAGCTGTCAACGGCACTTTCCGTTAAGGGTGAGCGTTTTTTCGGGAAACCACTTCCGGCACCTTTTAGGTGCCAGTAGGGCCTGAGTGGTAAACACCGTTGACTAGTTATTCGAGTAATACATATGAGTATAGGCTCTCACATAATAATTATGTGAGGGCATAAACTAATACCATGTCTAAGTAAATAATACATACCATATTAAAAATTTTACTTCTTTTCTCCACAAGGAACGATTGTAAGCTGTGACTTCTTCAATCCCGAACTGATCATTTATACTAGCTTCAGTTTCTCAGGTGAATTCCCAGTACCGAGAGGAACGGGGACTAACCTAGAGATCACGTGAGTCATACGCAGTTCATATATATTAGGAACTTCATCTTTTTGAACTTAGCATTTATAATAATATTATTATGTTCATTTGTAACGGGGTAACTTCACGGTTGTGTGTCTGAAAGTAGTAGGAGATAAAGAGGCCTACTCCGAAGCGTTAATGCGAAGTATCGGCCGAACGTTCGGCCATTTTATAACTTCCATAGTTTCCTTTTTTGACTTTGAATCCTTACCCGACTTTAAGTCACATTTCTGACTTTGGCTTGTCTCTGACTGTAATTTTTTTTTCGCCGTAGTCAGCCATAGCTAGCAGTCGTCAAGCAACGGCCGAGCATTCGATACATCGGATTTAAGTTCGGAGTAGACGCCCTAATTTGGTCGTAAGTAACGAACGGGAACCTATAATCACGCATGTATACGAAATGGGGATTGGCAGAGATGGTTAGTGCACATTATAGGTACCTACAATCACATTTCGCCAGTTTTGTTTATTTTGTCTCCATTTTTTTCTCGCCTTTTTAAAACTGTCATGCAATTAGCAAACACATTATTAACTAGTTTGTGATTGATTGCGTCATGTATGGACCGCCATTGAAATACTCACAGATCAGAAAATGTATTTTAAGATCTGTGGAAATACTAGTGCTGTGACAATCTGGCAGTTCATTGGTGATTTCTGTTTGTAACTGGTTGGTTACTTTTGAGCAGCGTCGGACTCGTGGAAGATGGGCTATACTTGGTTTACAAATTAATGAACACTATCAAATCTCAGGTAACCTAATTGTTATAATTGCCTAACCGAAATAACATCTGTCAATCACTTTTTGATATGAGATTAAGCATCTGATTACATTATAATATGGCTTTCAAAGGAAACCGGGGGGTTACCTTGCGGTGTTATAAAACAATTAATGTATAAACACCAATTACGAACAGTTTAATTTAATTTAATCATTTAACTCAAGCAACAAGACTCTTTCCGCCTTATTACAAAACAAGATTTATATTTTGACATGGCTTAAACCATGGAGCCAGTTTTTGTAATAAGAACGTAACAGTGATTGAAATACCGTTCTTTATACAAAACTGAAAACTTAGTTTGGTACTAAGTTGTCAGTTTTGTGTTTAGGAACTTTACCATAGTCGGAATAAAGTTCGAAATTCAATAATGGCTCCATGTTTTAAACCTGGGTCTGAAGACAAACCTTGTTTTGTATTATGGGGGATAGTGTTAGTAACAAAATACTTATACAAACTATGTTAGTAAAACATTAACACTGAAACAATTTGTGACATTACTGTTGCAAGGTGACAGGCCCCGCCGATACTTTGGAGCTGTGGCTCACAAACGCACTATCTAGCCTGCTTGCTACCAGCTGCTACCTGCTTAGAGTAAAGAATAATAATAAAAAACTGGAGTGACTGCTGGACATAGGCCTCTCCCAAACATCACCACATCGGCAGGTTCCGTGCTTCTCGCATCCAGCCGATCAGCAGACATAGATCGTGACTATCCAATTAACTTACATATAGAACACCCAGAGGGCTAATTGCGTAACACACTATCAGTAGGAATCGGTTTCAATTTGACAGTTCAACAATATTCATTGCGTTATTTACGTTGTTGAGCAGACATTTTTTTCTACCCTATGAAGCAATGGATTCGCAATATACTTCAAAATCATTCCGATTCCGATTCAAACTGTGTTACGTGATTAGGGTGATGGTCTGCATACATGCCAAAATTAGTAAAAAAACCTGAGCAAAGCATTCTTTATTTCATTGAACAATCTCAAGCTGATCAAATACAGAATTCGACACACATTTGAACTTGACCTTCATAGTCAACATTTATGTTAGTAAGTAGGTCGTTTCTTATCTACAATATTAACTACATACCTATTTACTTAAATAGTTTAAGATAAGCGGGACTCCCAATTAAAAGACACATAGTTCACACACTTTAATAAACACTAGTCTAAATTTCTGATGACGTAACGCATTTCTCGTGCAAAAATGTGATGTTCTTTTATTATTTTAATCAACAGAGCATGTGATAGCATTGAGATTCTTTTTTTAGTGAAGTTCATTACTTACTTTATTTTTAAATATAAGTCGCTAGACTTCTGCTACAGTTATTTAAGGCGCAGATATATGATTTGAGTGACTTTTAAATCTGTTATTACGCCTTCATATAATGCAGGTAAGTAATGCATAAAATGTTTAAACTAGAACGCATACACATCAATTCCTTAAGTGAATATTTTAGTATTGAAGTTTATTCCTTTATGAAATAAATTCAGGAAGTAATGTCTACAAACCGGCCAAATGCGAGTCGGACTCGCGCACGAAGGGTTCCGTACCATTATCTATAAAAAGGTAAATTGCGGTTTACGATTTATGACGTATTAAAAAAAAACTACTTACTAGATCTCGTTCAAACGAATTTTCGGTGGAAGTCTGTACATCATATATTTTTTTTTTGTTTTATCATTCTCTTATTTTAGAAGTTACAGGGGGGGCACATTTTACCACTTTGGAAGTGTATCTCGCGCATCACTCGAACTATTAATTTTAGAAAAAAAATATATTAGAAACCTCAATATCATTTTTGAAGACCTATCCATAGATACCCCACACGTATGGGTTTGATGAAAAATTATTGTAGTTTTCGTTCTAAGTATGGGGAACCCCCAAAATATATTGTTTTTTTTTTCTATTTTTGTGCGAAAATCTTAATGCGGTTCACAGAATACATCTACTTACCAAGTTTCAACAGTATAGTTCGAATAGTTTCGGAAAAAAGTGGCTGTGACATGCGGACGGACAGACAGACAGACATGACGAATCCATAAGGGTTCCTTTTTTTGCCATTTGGCTACGGAACCCTAAAAACGATATTACTTTCAAACTACTTAAGATATTTTCATGGAATAGACTTTTTTATTATCTATAGTTCTATCTGTGATTTTTTTCAAATATTCATATTTTCGTTACTAAAAATAAAAAATATTTCGTATGAAAGTTAATGGTTGCGCGACGTGAGCGCGACGTGCATTTGTATGGCCAAGGTCAACGGCGAATATCAGACCCTTAAGACTCAGATATATGGCAGTGACCTTGAGTGGTTAGCTTGCGTGTTCTGTACTGAGCTCACGCATCGCGTCGTACGTTCAGCCAGTAATAGGACTCGCCCATCAAGGAGCGCTGTCCCCAATTTGACGCATTATTAATTTATTATATATTTAAATTTAAAGATTATTAATATTATATAATAATCATTATTAATTTAAAGATCAATAATTAAATTATCTTTAAATTGGTGGAGGTTTCAGAAAAATACCCGTGGTAGATTTTGCGCCATTCTCAGTTTTTTATCCGCGTTAGACATAATAATTTCACTATGTAATATAAACATAATCTAAAATATTCACATATTAAGTTATTGAGAAAATGCTCTAATTTATCATATATTTTTTTTTAATCATTAACACTACACGTTTAGACGTGATCTTCAGTATAAAATCATTAAAAGTCGGTTATCGTCCTCTTAAGTCATCAAGTCATTACAGTCACCATCTATTCAATTCACATTTACAGTATTACAATTTGATTTCAATTAATAACTTATCTACATTGCTAACCATTTCTTTCGATTTTCAAGAAATTGGTTTCAATCAATTTGTTTAGCCTTTTCCTAACTGTGTTAGGGGTCGGCTTCCAGTCTAACCGCATGGACCTGAAGCGACTGCCTATCTGATCTCCACAACCCATCAGTTACTGGGTAACACGATACCCCGTGGTAAGACGGCTTCTGACAAGCCGTAACGACTGTTAAACAATATGTAACAAAAACCCTGTAGTTCCCTTTAGGGACGTACACATTAACCTACAAGCACAACATTGGTGGAATTATGATTAAAAAAAAAAACTTTTTACAAAAAAAAATAACCGACTTCCAAAAAAAGACTACAAAGTGAAAAATAACTTTACTTTCGGAAGTCGGTGTTGTGTACTGCAATCTTTGTTGCAGCTACCCTTCAATCCCAAGAGTCGTCACTCCACACTTATCTACATACATACATAGACATACTCTCACTTCTAAACTTATTTAATTATTCAACCGTCGACGCTCGGGAATACTCGTGGATACTCGGATGAGCTCGGTAAACTGCAAAACTTTGATAATTACTAGCATTCCGAGTGGAGATATATTATTGTCTGTTTTTGTTGCAGCGCTGTCGGTAAGAATGTGTTTAAAACATCTCAACCATTTTGGTTACCCTGGTACCCTGGGTAGAATAGAGATAGAATTGGTCATACTACGCGTGCTGGGCGGATATCGAAATTACATAATATTATGATTTTTTCATGTCACTGGGTTTCAAGTAGGTACAGAACCCACTGAATGGGTTATCATGTAACCCTTTCACTGGGTTTCTAGTATAAAACCCATTCTATGGGTTAGTAAATCATGATAAAGGTAACCCATTGAATTGGTTACCCCTTCGAAAGGCTTAACCTTTAACTGGGGTTGTACGGTCCCTGGTTTAAAACAAAGGAATAAATGATGCTTGTAGTTTTTACATAGAATAATCACTTTAATCTCTCAGAGGGGCTTGTGGCTAAATAATAACAGCCACACAGGTCGATGGGTGACCATCTTTACATCACATAACAAGACCCCTGCTTGTCTCAGAAACAGGGACCATTTTAGTTACCCATTGAAAGGGTTTTCGATAGGGTTTTTCTAAGCAGTTAATCCAAAACCCATACGATAAAGGTAACCTTTTTGAACGGCTTAATTTGTAAGCCATTCAAATTTGGTTACCCGGGGTTTTGATTGGGTTTGGTTTTTCTAAGCAGTTTATCAAAAGCCCTTACAGTGTGGCTACTTACCGCTTTTAGCTAAGCTAAAATGAACTCTATATTGCATGCAATAATGATGATGTTTGTTTTTTAATTTAAACTAATAAAAAAAAATTGAAATTCAAATATCTCGAAAACGAAAAAATTACAGAAATTTAACATCCCCTGTGTGACCCTGCTGTGTTACTCCCGTGCAAGCGCCATGCCAACATGAATTTAAGTAAAAAAAAAACAACATTAATTTAAGGAAAATACACATACAATTTTTTTTTTTTTTCGCTGAACCCATTGAAATGGTTTTCGATAGGGTTTTCCTAAGCGGTTAATCAAAAACCCATACGATATGGGTTTTTACAGGGTTTCCCTTTTACTGGGTTTCAAGCAACAACTTAATCAAGGAGTTACATTATGATAAAGGTAACCTCACCAACGGCTTAACTCTTAACCGCTTGTACGGTCCCTGCTCAGAAAGCACGTTGAGTCGTTGTTCCCGGCTGTCATTCGTGGATCTTTGGCAGTCGTTACGGGTCGTCAGAACCAGTCTTACCAAAGGGTATCGTATTACCCAATAACTGGATTGAGGAGGTCAGATAGGCAGTCGCTCCATGTAAACTACTGGTATTCAGCTACATTCGTTTAGACTTGAAGCTGACCGCAACATAATTGGGAAAAGGCTAAGCAGATTAAGATGATCAATCATTTTTATCACTATAATCAGTCTGCTGGATAAAAGACCCCTATTAAAGTTGCGTTGACATGGTCAAATAATGTTGTGCTGTTACGCAAACGATGGGGCACTTAATCTCGAGTCCTGCGTGCACTTACGCCTGCCCAGGACAGTGGCGTAACCAGGCGTGGGCGAACTAGGCCCCCAGCCACGGGCGTACAATGGTACACTAGCGCCATTCTTCAATTCGCGGGCTACCTTAGCGCATTCCCAGTGACCTTGAGTGGTTAGCTTGCGTGTTCTGTACGGAGCTCACGCAACGCGTCGTACGTTCAGCCAGTAATAGGATTCGCCCATCAAGGAGCTCTGTCCCCAATTTAACGCATTATTCATTTATTAAACACAAAACAAAAGGTATTTTAATAAAACGCGTAAACTAAAAGATAAATAATTAAATCATCTTTAAATTGGTGAAGTTTTCCGAAAAATATGCTTGGTATATTTTGCGCAATTCTTATTTTTTTATCCGCGTTAGACATAACTTTACAAAATTATTTCACTATGTAATAATAAACATAATCTAAAATATTCACTTAATAAGTTATTGAGAAAATGCTCTAATTTAATATGTATTTTTTTCAAATCATTAACACTACTCGTTTAGACGTGATCTTCAGTATAAAATCATTAAAAGTAGGTTATCGTCGCCTTAAGCGCGACTGCGAGGCCGTTGTAACTACCTTCAAAGACCGCAACCTTTAGTTTGACGGAATACGAGACTTGTCAGGAATTAATAGCTATGAGTAAGCGTTTTTCACATAAGCCGTATAAAGTTTAAAGTTAGGAAAAATGCAAAGGAATGCCAATGCTAATGGCATTTTTTATTATAGATATATATTTTTTTTTTTTTGGGTGGGAAATTATCAAATTACTTTAGCCGCTCTGGGCGGAGCGGCAGGGCGTGTCAGACTTTTACTGACTAAAACCCAGCGTGTTCCTTCAAATGCCTGTGTGCCAGGGCCACGATATCCCTTTCGGACAGGCTCGTAACCCTGGCAGGCATTGGCCCTTTCGGATCCCGTCAATTGGTGCTGACATATCTTTGAGGCGCGCGTGGAACACAACGCGCCGTCGACCCGGGCCTGGTCCTTATCGGACGGCGAGCTACCAATCGCTCACCGTCCGCAAGCCCGCGCCAACAGTGGCCGGGAATCGGCCTGTGATTCCCGACGCTCGGGGCGTCTCCTGCGGCGACTAAGGGCGTGAGGGCGCGAACCCTGCCTCACCCTCACGCGTTCCACCTCCTCCTTCGCGAGCATTACTGTTTAGCAGAAGGAGGTTCTCTCGCTCCGAACCATGGCCTGAACCAGGGCCTTCATTATAGATATAATAATTAGATCTTGGGAACGAAAGAAAAGAGGCCTCGCTGATGCGACTTCGCCCACTTCTATATTAGTCCACGCTACGCCTCTGAGTGTGGATGTTAATGTTGGCGCTAAACTCGTACCTACTAACAAGTAGACCAGTTTGCATGCTTATACTGTACTGATACTGATGAACAAGGTCTATGCTCGGATACCTAACCATTCGCCAGGGGTTTTTTTTTATTGCTACAGCCTGCTGGTAAGTAAACACGACGACGGGTGATTTTATTTATTGTTAATCGCTTAGTCCTGAACTCCTGGCTGCAGCTAGCTAGGAGGATCCTGCAGATGCAGTACCAGTTCAGAAGAAAATGTTTCAATCAGCGACATCTATAACAAACATGCAGAACCATCCATAATGACAAGTTGGAGTTTCGTCTTCAAAACTTCCGCATAATGTTTCTTGAAAAAAATTGCCATCAAAAAGATTGATTTCTAGGTGTAGGTACAAAATCTGATTGTTTTCCTTTCACAGTATTTCGATTTAAATTTATAATAATAAAACACGAATGTACAACAAATATTACTAATAACAACGCCATCTGTAAATGCTTTCGTGAACTATTCACACCGCTAGCAAACCAATGCATTACGCAGCATATTAGTTCAATCGAACAGCACTAGATGGCGCTGTCTGCAAAAGACGTCTCATTTTTTTCGGTAGAATTTCTAGTTAAATAAAACCAAAATCACTAGAAATAGAACATTGCAGCTGCATTTTCAACAATTCCACCATTGTCAAATTGTGCAAAAGAATTATCAGGAAATTGCCTACCCCACATAACCTGCTTTTTAGTTGACTTTAAAAAAGGAGGATTTTCACATTCATTAAAATCTTTTATTTTTCAAATTCTGTAGAAAATTTAATTTAACGGTATACGCATGACTTCATCACACTAAATTACGCTTAACTGCAACTGATTTATTAGCTACGCCCGTGTGGAGGTCGGAAATTATCTCACGGAAACGTACCTACTACCGTAACGCGGACGCCAATACAGCGGGAGTCACCATGATTTTTTCCGACATCGTCAACAATCATCGTCATATTTCGGTCAGTTTATACAAAACCTCATTGAATTATCACCTAATCCTTCCTCATGAATCTCTCCGTCCGTTGGTGAAAATCGTATGAAAATCCGTTCGGTAGTTTTTGATTTTATCGCGTTCAGACAGACAGACGCGGCGCAACTTCGTGTTAGTGATAATAATAAAGTGATGATAGGTTTTTGTTTTGGCCAAAAATGTGCCTACTAATAATTGCAATTTAAGGCTGACTGGTACTATGGGTAACGTATTAGATCAAATTAAATATGTATTATTGTGTTATTAATTATTTAAAAATAAAAAATCGTTAAGTGTTTTGTACTGTTGATAATAAAAAGTAAATGGGTTAATGCTGACTTTCATTTAACAGATAGACGGTGAGTTGCACGAAACCAACATTACTTTATCGGAGACTTTTAAGATTATGCCTGTTTTCACTAACACTAGGCGACACCTACATAAATGTGTACCAAAATATTGACGCAAATGACACAAAAGTCGCGTATTAGGCTATAGTGACACAATAGTGGCACAAAATGGTAGAAAAAAACTAGAATGAGCATAGAAACCTGGTTTTGTATCAAGATGGGCCGATGGGATTTTCGATGGTGGATGGGGGGATGGTTTTGTTTAGTAGGGATGGGCCGAAATTCGGTTCACATTCGGTTCCACCGAATTTTGGCACCTTGAACCGAACTTCGGCATTCAGCCGAAATTCGGTTCAGATGCCGAACATTCGGCACAAGAAAAATAATACCTACTTACACTATTTTGACTGAAATTTAATAGAATTAGAATAGCATTATTGTAAAATAAAATTGTCTTCTACTCACTCATGGTCATTTATTTAAGTTAGGAACATTGTACATAATATGTAAACCTTAAATTAAATCAGTCCTTCTTGTTAGACTTGAAAAATCTCTGCCTAATTAGTTAGGCATAAAAATTAGACATAGGTACCTATTACAAAAATAAATAAGCTTAGTAGGTATTCATATACCAAACATCTGGATTACAATTCGTAAATTGAATTAAAAAAATACGTTTTTGGTTCACAAACTAAACATTCATTAAAATCAAGTACTTTTTATTACAATTAAAGGGTATTCTTGTCAACAATCAAATTAAACAAACTTTTCTACTCACTCGTACTTAAAATTTACTAGACGCAGGTTATGGTGCAAAAACACCAAAGACTCTGCCTTATCTGGCAGAAGTTGGTAACGTTTTTTTGACGAGCGCGGTGTGCGGGCGGGATACATCTAGCAATAATTGAAGTAAATGCGTAAACAAGTCACGACGTGTCGCTTTCGAGAAAGTGCGCGAAATTGAACCGAATTTCGGGCGAAAATTCATTTTAACCGAATGTTCGGCCGAAGTTCGGATTCGGTTCAAACCACATTCGGCCCATCACTAATATTTAGATATTTTTTAACATTTAATAGAAACAGGTTTACGAAATAAAGTTGTTTTTTTATAAAATTATATTTATTATTCAGAATCAACATGGAACATGGTCCAGGAACTGGGCAGGTGGATTAATATGTTCCTGATACCTTGCCCAACTTAAAAACCAAATAATAGTCATAATACGTGCACAGCAACCTACTGTTCTACAGCCCACCATACAGTTGCAGCAGTATTGTTTCTGTATTTACCCACGCAATAAACTGCAGTTGACCGAAGGGAGCAGGAAACCTTCCAGTAGGTTGCTGGCAGTATTTCTGCACAGTTCAATGTTATAGGAACCATCGCCTCTTATGTGTTCTCCATAGTAAGAACGTGCTTGCTTCAATTGATACGTCCCACATGCAATTAGTATTAAATCACTATATTCCAGCCTCGGAAAGGATACATTTACTTATGTATGTTTACATTAATTGATTGAAAATCTGTTCGCCGTCTATTTAAATTATTTTGATTGACAAAATCAGCAAGAGTTGCGCATTTATGTGCATGTTTTGATTTATTATTTCTAGTACCTATTTGCCCTGCATCCTCTCTGTCTCTGATTCTTTGGTGAAACCTATTTATCAGAGCTGCTGCTATCTGTCATTGCATGTCTTGATGCACAATTAAAAAATATGTGTCTAAGCAATTTAAATGATTGTTTAAATATGCCATTTACAGCTTCAACCACCCACATATAAACCGTGACAGCTATCGAATTATTAGCAGCATGGGTTGACAATTGAGTTTCACCTTGTCTTTGCATGTCTTGATGCACAATTAAAAAATATGTGTCTAAGCAATTTAAATGATTGTTTAAATATGCCATTTACAGCTTCAACCACCCATATATAAACCGTGACAGCTATCGAATTATTAGCAGCATGGGTTGACAATTGAGTTTCACCTTGTTGTAAGGATGGCAGGCATATGAACTGAATAATTACATTCTCTCAGGAATGCCACAGAATCTCTAAAGCCTCTATCCAGAATAAATCCATCACCTGCTCGGAAATACCTCCTTACTGGTTTTGTTTCTTCATTAAATTAATTTATTATTATATTAGCATCTGATATTTTTGCTGGATAGGGGCCCAATACATCTATAATGTATCCATCACAACAAACCATAAGTAAAGGCTTCATCAGGTTCCTATACTTGTGCAAAGAATATGTATTTTTTTGGTACATATAATTAGATGATTTTTGTATATATAAATATGTTCCATCACTTATATGTTCTATGTTCTTCATCACTTATAATAATTGGTTGCTATTTTCACCTCCAAATAAACCATTACGTATTAATAAATTCCTTTTAGAGATTTGTGTTCTACTTATATTTTTGATCCCTAAGTTATTTGGGTCAAATACTCGCTCTATTATATCTCGAGCTTGACCCATTAACCTCATTAGTGTAGTGCGAGGTGTATTTAAAAGTGTTGAGATCCTTTGATCACTATCACCTGTTCGTAATTTAATTAGGTAGGCAGCAAGCGCTAATTTATTTTGGGGAATGTTTTGTATTCCTGGCAATTCTAAATAGAGTTGTCCAAATTGCTCTTTGTTCAGCCCAACCCAATAATGTAAAAGTTCATCTGACATAGTTTCTATATTTGAAAAATCCAGGATTAATGGTCTCTCATTTACAAATGTTGCAAAATCTTGGATGTGTTCTACATTAAAACTATGAATGGGTGACTCAATATCAGCTAAACCATCCCAATTATTACTGTATAAATGTAATGAGCAAATCCTACAGTTCTGGGGCACGTAGAATTTATAGTCTACAAATAACTTAACCCTTAGCCATTTAGGGACAGCTAGCCTTTGGGTCGAATGACAATCAGGATAAAAACAGCACTTTTGAGTGCCTGATGCTCTGGTATACAAAGGCAAGTTGATTGTTGTTGCATCCGAATGTCTTTCAACCTCATTGGAACGGACAGCAGCTCGATCTACTCGTTGCCAGCACTTATGACAGATTTGATCGGATCCATGTAACTATAACAAAATAAATCAATATCAGAAGTAATAAAAAAGAAACTAATTAAAAAGATGTGCTTGGATTTCATATTTATATAGGGTGAGTATTAATTAGTGACCGAAACTTGAACACATGATTATACTCATTTAGATTACAAGCAACTTTTATTTCGTGATTTCAAGTTTGGTCCCATAGTAAAAGTTGCTTGTAATCATGAGTATAATGAAATCATGGGTTCAAGTTTCAGTCACTAATTAACAGTCACCCTATACAACATTAGTTTTTGTTTATACTAAACCTCTTAAGGGGTCATTGTACTCATCATTATGAACAAGTTTTACTATGGGACCAACCTTGAAATCGCGAAAAAAAAATCAGCTGTTCCCTACATTTAAGTTCGCTGAACTCGTCAAAATGTAGGGAATAGCTGATATTTTTTTCGCGATTTCAACTTTGGTCCCTTAGTAAAAGTTGTTCATAATGATGAATACAATGACCCCTTAAGAGGTTTAGTATAAACAAAAACTAATGCTGTATACACAAAACCACGGCACGCAAACACATTATGCCTATGTTCAAATCCTGTTGTGGCAATAATATACAAGCTTGTTTAGTTTATTTTCCAGTTTCCCGCTTTATTGTAAATATGAATTTTAACAAAACTGTGGTGAGAAATAATTTACATTATATTGCACTTTATAAATACACTGGATACTTATTTAAAATAATTACTTACTTGACGAGGAGCTATCTGTTCCATCACCATATTCCTAATACGAGATTCTCTTTCCGTCTCAGTATGCAGTCTATGAGATCTTTTCCGTAACAAAGAGCATCCACAGGAGACACAGATAGTTCGACGATGACCACTGTTAGTTGTTGGTTCATTTATTATTTGCGTTCTCGAATGATTAAGAGCCATAGTCCAGCAAGGATGACAAACTAAACTATCATCTTCAATCTAAACAAACCAAAAAATAGATATAGTTAGTGTTATTAGCGTTTGATTTTTATTCTAATTAGATTTAACGGTAATAAAAACTTACCAAACGAGGAGCAATCCAATGTTGTACAATTAACCGCACCTCCTTTAGAATGAGACTGTGTCTCCTCCTTTGAAATAAATCGTCTCCACAATTCACACATCGCTGCGTTGTCACTTCATTCGTCATCAGATCACCAGGATCCATGTCCACATTCAAGCCGGGGTTATCATTAGGGCGAGGTTCGGCGTCCGTAGGTGTGCCAGGTTCAACGTAAATACAAAGTTCTGGGTCCATAGAAGTGCCGGAGTCGTCAAGAAGGGAAGAATCGGAATCCATTTAAAAAAAAAACCAAAGTAGTCGTTATAAAACTCAGAAAAACAATACTCACAATGCAAAGAATGAAAGAAACAAAGCGAATGTTAGGTATGATAACTGTCATTCTATACTGTCATTTTGACAAATAGGCACAACATTTTTTAAGCATCGTGCTGCCATATAAAAAAAACCATTATATATCAATCGATTTGTAATCGATCAAAATGTTCAGTTCTCCAGAAATAATGTATAAAATGTCAGTTTATCAATTTTTTAAGTCTTAAATCATATAAATCGTTTATTTGTATTTTGAATTATGTGATTTAACGAAAACTATGTTAAATACAGTACTGTATTTAAATCGATTTGAATTTGTGGTTTTATGGAGTTTTGGTTGGGCAACACTGAAACCAAATCCAAAGCCGGTTCCATTGACCTCTATAATATTCCTACCTCAATGGCCCCGGGGGTCTACTCTGAAATGACAAATCCGATATATCGGCCGAACGTTCGGACGTTTCCTACTACGAACTTTATTCTATTTCGGTCGGTCGGTTCGGAACCGATCGAACTTCATTTTGACGTTTGTTGCAACCAAAACAGATAATAAAAAAAAAATTTTTTTTAGTGCTAATTGACACAAAGTTATTTGCATCAGATATTTATATAGAATATATCGCTGCTTCAATTCAAAACTACCACCACAAATGAAAATTACACTTTTTTACAGAAGAGCCAATCTAAAAAAAAAATTTTTTTTTTTGGCTTATGCTTTCTTATTTTATATCAAATATATGCATATTATGCATCGTTAAAACGCGTATTTTTAAGCAGCATTCAATGTTTTTAGTTGTTTTATAATAAACTGAATGCTAAAGGAGTTATAAGCATATATGTTACTTTTGAATATAAAAAATACGTTTCAAATATAATAATTGAATGGAACAAAACAACCATAAGTCACAAAAAATATTGTATTAATCATGTTTCTCTATAAAAAAATTAAGGAACACAATAAAAATCACCATGCAATTTAATAAAATAACTATAATGCTATCTAAAATTAAAAAAAAATCAAAGTTATCCTCAAAATAACAAATAAAAATCTTCGAAACTGTTGTAAAATAGTCATCGACTATTTTTAAATGAAATGAAAACAAAAGTATAATAATAAAATTAGCCAAGCTGATTAGAAAAATTAACGTAAGTTTTTCAAATCTCAAAACAAAAAGAAAAGACTTTATAAACATGACGAAAACTTTAAAAACTTTTGAACAAAATTCTTTATCCTTATACTATAAAACTCTTAAATCAACAATAACTTTTAAAATATTATCATAAAACAATAATAGTATGCTAAATGCAATTAGGAACACTTAAGAGATCACAAAATCACAACCATTTCTAAAATAAAAACTATGTTAATACGTCTATGTACTTTAAAGCTACTCAAACTATGTGGGTACTCAGGGCCCAGTCTTACAGACAAAGAAGTATTCATAATATTTTGGAATAATATTTCTATTAATAAGCTTAATAATGCCCCCCCGTTTCTTTGCTTGCGTTACGTTTAGTTTTTGGGTATAAAGTTTCTAATATTTTTAGATTAATTCTGCTGCCTGCCCTTATTTAATGTGAACACTGATTTAAATTCATTGTCTTGATATGCAGTCTTTTATAGGAACTTGTTCTTCACGTATAATTATCTTTTTTTATTACTTTTTAACAGACCATTTAACCTTCTCTCTATCGTCATTACTAGTATAGTTCATCATCATCATCATTTCAGCCGAAAGACGTCCACTGCTGGACATAGGCCTCCCCCAATTAAGGTTTGCCATAATCGCCACGGTTGGCAGGTGGGTTGGCGATCGCAGTATGGTGTTAAAATGCGAAGAGAACGCTACTGCTCTTTCTCTAGTAAGTCCCTTAGTCCCATGGGAAGAAATAGGATAGTGCTATTCTTTACGTTCGACACCACACGCAACATAGTTACCGCAAGCCAAATGTTTTAAATCAACAAAACTATTATGGGCAAGTTCTTTAACTATAAAAGGCAAGCCTTTTATTTTTGCAGTTTTAATTAGCGTGACAAATTGATCAAGTACCTACATAAATGGGCGGTGATTTTAAAGCTAGAGTATTTATATATTTTTTTGATACTGAAATTAAATGCAGCTCCTTCGTTTTGTGTGTGGTCCTTAATTCAAAACGTATGCTTATTGGTACATCGATACCATAAATTTATTTTCAGACACGCACTTTTCAACATAGCCGCGATGTGAGGCCGCTAGGATAAGGCTACCATCAATATATTCACGTTTTTTTAATAACTAAACTTCATAAAACAGCATAAATAAAATATCTAGTAAACAAAAAAATTCAAATAAAGCACCTTAAAATAAAATTCATTTATTTAACGTTAATAACTATAGAATACTAATAATATAATACGTAAAAACATACCTACAATTTTATAATTACCATGATTACAATGCCTTGCACAAAAAATATTAAAGTAACGTATCTCAAAACATGACCTTAAAGATTCCCTATTTGTATTAAAAACAACTCTGTTAAAATAAAAGCAAAACGGGTGTATTCCTGAATAAGGCCCTTTTGATTTGAAATTATAATAATAGAAAGTAGTTTTTTTTATATTCAAAATAAACTATTTTTAAATACCGTACTTCATATTAAATAAATTAAATTCAAAACGAACACATTGTCTCATAAGTTTATTTTGATCAAAAATGTAAAGTTCATTTAGGTATATTTTCTGTGCAAAACAACCAGTTTTGAAATATGGTTCTTTTGATTTAAAAATAGTGTCTTACTTACGTGAATCCTATATTCAAAACTGAAGTATTTCGAAATATGGTCATTTTCTGTATAAAATTAATAAGTAACGTAGATTATATTTCGAGTTATGGCAGTTTTGCACAAAAGATCGTGCTTTCAGTTCGGTTGTCGACGCGCAACTCATAATATGGTGGTTTAGATTATATTTCGCGCGTTCAAAACGCAAATTCAAAAGAAACGTTTGCATTGTTTTTGTACCTTAACATGCAAAATCAATGGGTGTTTTTTTTAAATATAATAGGTGTTTTTTTAAAATATAATAATATGAAGGATTACGATTGTATTTTTGCAATAAAAACATTTTTGCATGTTTTTTATTTGTGGTAGTTTTGAATTGAAGCAGCGATATAATATATTTCGATTTAATTATAACATTAATATATATAGTACTTATATAAGTTTTATACTTAGTTACTTCTATTACACTTAATTTTACTATAATATATCCCTACAATAGATAAATAAATAAATAGGTATAATATATACATACTAATTCAAGTAAAAGGCATAATTGAGATGACTCTTCGCTATTTGTTTTGAAAATAACTCTGCAATTTTTGCTTGAACGCATACCGACTGGTGGCCATCCTGAAATCGAGGGGAAGCGCATTCCAGAGAAGAATGGACTGAATATGAAAGGAAGAATGAACAAAATCAGAAGTATGAGAAGGACAGAGTAGAAGAAGATTGTTGGAAGAACGCAGGTTCTTAGCGGGTGAAAAACATAGATATGTATTGGAAGTGTGACTTATGATAAGAAGGAGGGATGGGAGAGTTGAGAAGGGAGAAAAGTGTGGTCAAAGCGCGCAAACTTCTTCTCTGGCGAATGGACATCCATTTGAGCTCAGGTCAATTTATTGCCTTTTCGATACCTACTGTTTACTTATTGTTTTGGATGTGTGACTGTGTGGACAAGATAATATAAGATAATATATTTATTTGCAATATATTTAATATTCAAGTCTGACGCATTACCTACATAAATATACAGGGTCAAATTAAATTAGCTAGCGAAACTCCGCAGACGTGATAGGTATGGATAACTAAAAAATAGAAATGATAAAGATTTAAAGATTTTTTTTTGGGGTCGAAGACCGCTGGTAGTGTTGATGATGGAAGTATGATTTGAGAAAATCTGTTTATTTTTATTTTATCGTGTTTATTTAGTGATACCCATCACGACTGAAATTAAAAGAAAAATACAGATTTTTTAAACTGTTATTTCAAGCGTCTACACTACCAGCGGTTGAAGACCAAAAAAGAAAAAACTCGTCAAATTAATTTCGTTTTTGTTTTATCATGTTTACACATCACGTGTAAACATGATAAAACAAAAACGAAATTAATTTGACGAGTTTTTTCTTTTTTTTCAAACTCCGCAGTTTCACTAGCTAATTTAATTTGACCCTGTATAAATTAAACAAACATAAAAATATTTTTTTTCGGACCCTTAAACAACATTATTTTTAGTTTATGCGAAACCTGAATACAGTTTGTTCAGAATAAGGAACTGAATCGATTTCAATCATTTTTACACCATGTTATACAGGGTGTCCCGTAAATAATGGATCAAACGTAACGGGTAGGTAGCTTACCTCATTTCCAACAACTAATTTGAACAGTAAAAATAAAACCGATAAGGTAACCAAGATATTTTTTTTTTTCGATTTTTACTATTTTCTGTACCAGCATTCAGTGTTTTTAATGCTGTTGCTGCAAATGGTATCATATTTAGGTGTGATTTTTGTCAAACATTTCTGAATAGTTTACTAATGTTATAAGATACCATTTTTTTAAATAACATTTTATTTGTCTTAGAAAAAAAATCTTGAATTGAAAAGTTTTGTTTTTACGATGAAAAGACCAGAATTGGAAAAATTCTCCTGTAAAAAAAATGTATGACACCAAAGTGTACCATTATTTGAAAAACTTGTAAAATTACTAAGGTTTGCAAATTGGTATAAAACTTACGTCTAGTCTTTGCGGTTACAAAGATATTGCTATGAATGTGATGAAGAAGACAGAACAGAAATTAAAATGGTACAATCTAACTTTTCTTTCTCGTAATGGCTTATGCTTGTAATCTAAACTTGTGGTTAAGCGTGTAGCGTAATTCCGAGCCGATGACGTCATCTGTTCGGAATTTGGGACCAATACCTGCGGAGTTGCACCTCACTCAGTGTGAAAGGGATAGATAGCGCCGCTTTTGTATTTTTGGTAAATCTGTGTCTTTGTGCAGGTATTTTTTTTCCTTCACCCTTCACTCATACAGGGCTTTATTGTTGCATGATTTTATTTGTTTAGTTGACACGAATCTCTCTTCGAGTTGATACGTACGTCAGACTACTTTCGCTCCCACTGTGCCTAAATGTTGTGTTCCTTAAAATTAAACTTGTGCTGTGTATTTGGACTTTGCTTTGCCTAACGATTTGGAACTGTTTGTGTTTTGGACGAATGACTTGGCAATCCTACGGACTTCGAAAACAATCGTTTGTGTGAGATTGTACGTGTGTGCAGTAGTACGATGCCTCGTTACGAGTACACGCCACGGGAGTATGCCGAAATGCATTTTATCTACGGAGAAGCAAGAGGTAATGCCAGGGCGGCCGCAAGATTGTATCGTGAAAGATTATCGCGACTATCGCGTATTCATTAGAGTGCATAACGCGCTTCTTGAGGGAGGAATTCTTGGCACCGGAGTTGGGGGTGCCAGTGAAGGGCAACCGTCACAAGTAAATGACGAAATTATTATTCGAGAAATCGAGGAAGATTCGTCGGTCTCAATTCGCGTCATAGCGCAACGCACAGGTATTCCAAGATCGACGGTACATCGAGTTCTAAAAAGGCACCGGTTGCACCCATATCACGTGCAACGTGTTCAAACGCTGACGTCACGTGATTGCCCGCAAAGAGTAGCATTTTGCCAAAGGATGCTTAGAATGATACGGGCGGACCCACAGTTTTTTAATAAAATTTTATGGAGTGACGAGTCTTCATGCCGGCGAGATGGATATCTCAATTTGCTTAATTTGCACAGTTGGCAGCTGGTAAACCCACATTTGATGCGAGAGGACAGGAGCCAACATCAATTTAAAATAAATTTATGGGCAGGAATAATAAATGGGCAAATAATAGGGCTCTTTGAATTACCAGCAACTCTAAACGCCGAATACTATCTGCATTTTTTAAGGAATGAGTTGCCAACGTTATTAGAAAATATTCCAGAAGACGTGTGGCAAGCAATGTGGTTACAAAATGATGGTTGCCCCGCTCACTATGCGACGGCAGTAAGGGCGCAACTCGATGAAACTTATCCTGACAGATGGATCGGCCGATTAGGACCAATTTTGTGGCTTCCGCGATCTCCGGATTTAAATCCCTTAGATTTTTTTTATTGGGGATGTTTAAAAGACAAAGTTTACAAACAACGAATAACGTCAGAAGAAGAATTACGTCAGCGCATCCAATCTGCTGTATCAGAAATAAAGAACAGCCATTTTGTCCGTCGGATAAGAGCTTCCTTTATTAGGAGGTGCAGACTTTGCATTCTCGTAGGGGGACGTCAGTTTGAACATTTACTGTAAAAACAAAATAAACGATTTATTTGTAATTTTTTTTTTAATTTAACCTCCTAATTTTTTTCATACGCTGAGATACCTAAACATTTTTAAGAAAATAGTTGAATTGTGCACACTTTTTCAAATTTTATTTTATTTCGTAATTTGGCACCTCTGTCAGATTCATAGCAATATCTTTGTAACGACAAAGACTAGGCGTAAGTTTTATACCAATTTGCGAACCTTAGTAATTTTACAAGTTTTTCAAATAATGGTACACTTTGGTGTCATACATTTTTTTTACAGGAGAATTTTTCCAATTCTGGTCTTTTCATCGTAAAAACAAAACTTTTCAATTCAAGATTTTTTCTAAGGCAAATAAAATGTTATTTAAAAAAATGGTATCTTATAACATTAGTAAACTATTCAGAAATGTTTGACAAAAATCACACCTAAATATAGATACCATTTGCAGCAACAGCATTAAAAACACTGAATGCTGGTACAGAAAATAGTAAAAATCGAAAAAATAAAATATCTTGGTTACCTCATCGGTTTTTTTTTTACTGTTCAAATTAGTTGTTGGAAATGAGGTAAGCTACCTACCCGTTACGTTTGATCCATTATTTACGGGACACCCTGTATTTTGTCTCCAAAATATTTAAGTGTGATGGATAATGTTATCACCATTTAATTACTTACATTGCTTACAATACAATGGGCCGTACGGTTAGGTACCTACTGCCAAACTATTAAGGCTTCTACATACCAGCGCGACACGGCACAAAGGCCCCGCGTGTCGCGGGACGAGCGGTGCCTTTGTGTCGCGTCGTGTCGCGCGACAAGTCGCCCCGGTATGTAGAAGCCTTTATCAATGAGCACAAGACGACCCTGGAGGCGCGGGGGCGCCGCCGCCCGCCGCGCCGCGTTAAGGCTTCTACATACAGCGCGACTTGTCGCGCGACGTGACACGGCACAAAGGCCCCGCGTGTCGCGGGACGAGCGGTGCCTTTGTGTCGCGTCCTGTCGCGCGACAAGTCGCCCCGGTATGTAGAAGCCTTTATCAATGAGCACAAGATGACCCTGGAGGCGCGGGGGCGCCGCCGCCCGCCGCGCCGCGTTAAGGCTTCTACATACCAGCGCGACTTGTCGCGCGACGCGACACGGCACAAAGGCCCCGCGTGTCGCGGGACGAGCGGTGCCTTTGTGTCGCGTCGCGTCGCGCGACAAGTCGCCCCGGTATGTAGAATCCTTTAGCATGTGTTTGTACGGACAACCCGGTAACATAACAATTCTTTGTGATTTCTCATGATACAGACAGACATAACACGTGTTTCGGGTTTCACATGTAAAAATAATGTTGTTTATATAATCTGACATAACAAATTAAAAGTCATACCTTCCAAATTGTCACAAATTACCTTATAAAATAATCACTTTTATTAGTGTACTACCAAAAACTAATTGAAATAATAAAATCGCCTTACATAAGTGAATGTAAGTATCAAAGGGGCGTTTACACCATTCTCTTAACTGATGTTAGGTGGCCGTAAATCTTAATGGACATAACGAGAGATTTACTGAGCAAGAAATAGATTTGATATCATTCTGTTTGAATCCTAGATTACTCGTATCTCGTTTTTGCGTTCTATTTCTCTAACATAAATCTATTGGGCTGGGTGGTTCCTATGCCAGATAGTTAATACCTTCATTTTTGTTTGGAAAATGTTTGAGGCTGGATTTTTTTTCTAAATCATACCCATTTTCTGAGGTTCTCAGATTAACTTTCAATAGATGTTGATTCGACAAAGTTATTTTAAACGAATTTCTTCCATATTATGACGAAAGCGCCAGGGTAGCCCACGAAATTCAATTTTTCTTACTTTTTTCCAAATTTTTCGGCCATTATCAAGTTGTATGTTGGTCAAAATATGATTCGCGACCGTAACATAAAAACAATAATTAAAATCATAAATACAACTCTCTAAATTCAATTTACCCTGTTGAATGACTATTTCCTGAAATCATGACATTTGAGACCAATTGAGATGAGACAAACTTAAAAAGATGTGTTGTGTTGTGTTGATGTGTTGAGTGGTGTGTTGAATGGTTCTAATGACTATAATTCAGTAAATACACATTTAGGGACTTACCTACTAGAGAATAGGCAGCAGCGTCACTATACATTTTAACTCCATACTGCGAGCGCCAACCCGCCTTCCAAGCGTGGCGATTATGGCAACCTCCCCCGTTTGGGGAGGCCTATGTCTGACAGTGGACGTCTTTCGTCTGAAATGATGATGATGATGATGAAATACACATTTATTACGGTCGCGAATCTTAAGTATTTTGACTTTCACTGACCTGCAAATTGCAAAAAGCGTATGAAAATTTTAATTCCACTGGCTACCGCACTGTCCACTGTGCTACCATACCTATTCGTGTCCCCAATTAACAGCAATCTAATGCTGTCTGTGTTCCGGTTTAAGGCGCTGACAAGAGGCAAATGATAAAGTAGGCTTGTGCCAAATCTATAAAGTTTGTGGTAGCGGAAAATATACAACATTAGTTTTTGTTTACCCTAAACCCGAAAAGGACTGAACAACGGGATTGTACTCATCATTTTGAACAACTTTTTCTATGGGCCAACCTTGAAATCGCAAAAAAAAAATCAGCTGTTCCATACATTTCAAATCAAAATGATGAGTACAATGACCCCTTTTCGGGTTTAGGGTAAACAAAAACTAATGTTGTACTTATATGTTATTCTTGTACATATTTCTCAGAACTTGGTTGCTACCAAAACAAGTTTAGAAAAACAAAATCGATACAAATGAACGGTAAACGAACCCTTTACTTTGAGTTTCAATCCAAATAACTGTATTAAATATCAACGTACGGTTGGTATTTAATTAATAACAAGAACGTCTTATTTGTATGCAGTACTTGGTTGTTTTTTCTTTTCGATTACTCAACTCATTTTTGAGTAATTAAATAATTGCTTCATATTTTGCAATAAATTACAAGCGTTGTGTCATCGCACTTCTCTTTCTTTTGTATGCAGTCTGACAGTGACAACGGTTTACTTGTTGTCAGCGTCTTATTAATTGGTACACACAATAATAAGAGCAGATTTTACATCAAGTAAACACCTTTTACTACTTATTACATAACTAAAGTTAACATAATGCAATCGACATTCACAAAAAAGAAAAAGAAGCTTTTGAGTCATTCGTTCAAAAAAAATTGAATATTCAAATTAGATTGGGTTTATTTTTAACTAAGCTGCTTTTAAAACTCGGATAACAAATTGGCCACCTAAACTACTTCCGTGGGTGTCAAAATGACTGATTGAAGAGTTTATTTAGGCTGATCAAGTTTTTGAACGTCAACATACTTTAATTACGAAAGTGCCTGTGAAATTAAAGGCTCGTGCAGACTGGCGTGATATGACGGGCAGCGCGACATTTTCCATGAAGTTTTCATAGAAATTGTGCTACTAGTGCCGCGACGCGCCTGTCTGCGGGAGCCTTAAAAGTATTAATGTATGTACAAATAATGTATTTGTTAACAAATTATACAGACATTTAAATAATATGGTGATACACTATCATTTCAGCCGAAAGACGTCCACTGCTGGACATAGGCCTCCCCCAATAAGGGGGGGGGGGTTGCCATAATCGCCACGCTTGGCAGGCGGGTTGGCGATCGCAGTATGGTGTTAAAATGCATAGAGAACACTGCTGCCCACTGCCCATTCTCTAGTAAGTCCCAGTCGCCTTTTACGACACCCACGGGAAGAAATGGGAAGGTGCTCTTTACGTCCGGCACCATAATAATATGGAATACACTAGAATAAACTTTATTCCATGATCAGATATTGAACATCCGTGTCTGAACTAGATATAAAATATCAGTATTTCAGACATCAGCGCTGTTCCCCTGAGTTGTGAGGGTTCAATTACAGAGATATAATAAAACCTAGATTTAAATAAAAATCAATGTTTGTTTGTTTGTCCTTAGGACTCCGAAAGGGCAAACCGATTTTGATGAAACTTTGGTGAGTTTTTCTGCATACACCCGCGAACGTTTAGGAGTAGGGTAGGGTAGGACACAATGCGAACTTAGTCGCGCCGGGCAGCTAGTTGCTTAAAAATGGTTAGCTATTGTCGTGATGGTCCGAAGGCTCTTATTGGTTGGAACCCTGGTAAGTGATGAGTGCCTTATCAATTGAATACTTTCTGAGCTGACGAGTAATAAAGACCTAGAGACCTGTATGCCGTGCGGACTCCAAATAAGTTGGTAGGAATGACGGAAGGAGGATGAAGATGATGATCTTTTTTTGAAACTATAAACACCAATCTGCCTAGCCTTTTCCCAACTATGTTGGGGCGGCTTCCTGTCCTCCATAACCCAGTAACTGGGTAATACGAAACCACTTTGTAAGCCTGAAATTCAAATTCAAGGTCGCCCAGCGCACTATGGAGCGGGCTATGCTTGGAGTCTCTTTGAAAGATAAAATCAGGAATGAAATTATCCGGAAAAGAACCGGAGTTACCGACATAGCTTGCAGAGTAAGCAAACTGAAGTGGCAGTGAGCTGGCCATGTTTGTTGAAGGACCGATGGCCGATGGAGCAGACGAGTCCTGGAGTGGAGACCGCGTATCGGCAAGCGTAGTGTGGGACGCCACCCAGCTAGATGGACCGACGCCCTTTTTTTTTTTTTTAATGAAGGTGGTGGGGGACAGGGTGTTGTGGCGCGCCTGGGAGAGGTCTATGTCCAGCAGTGGACCTTGCGATAGGTTGAGTTGATTGGTAAGACTGGCTGTCAGACTTTTGGAACCCATAACGACTGTCTTTTTTAGGGTACCGTGAGTCAACAGGGTAACCCTTACAGTTTCGCGATGTCCGTCAGTCTGTCTGTCCCCGCCGTCCCCGGCTAAGATCAGAGACTCTTAGTACTAGAAAGCTGTAATTTGGCATGGCCATATTAATCACGCCGACAAAGTGGTAAAATAACATTTTTTTTGTCGTCTATTCCATGGTGTTCTTTGGATAGGCCGTTCAAAAATATGGCGGGTCTGTGAAAATCATTTTTTGCGTAATATTAGGCTTTAAACTGGTAATTTTTGTTATATGATAAATGATTTATTTTCTGTAAGTAGGTTTGTATAAACACTTTACACGTCAATCATATTTAAAAAAAAACTAGATGAGGTCCTTAGAATAAGGAAAAGCAGAGGTCGGCGTTTCGTATCTGACTACTCTGATAAGAAAGGCCGAAACAAACTCAGAGGTCACAGTCTCTTTTAAAGTCCAGACATAATCTTGGTCAGATCATGTGAAGTCATCAGATAGACTCAAGTACCAGATAAATGGTTGTTTTTGGATAAGTTAAAAAATTCATGGCATTATTCCTAATGCCATTCTTTATGTATCCATATAAAGAAGTTGAAAGGAAAACAATCATAGCTAAGTAGGCTTTTCAAATTAACAAGTTATAGTCGAGCAACTTACATTTGCAGTTGGAGAATTGACCGTGCCGTACATCGATTTATGGGAGAACATGTTTTTCAACTACAATGTTAAGTTTATTTTTGGAATAAATTCATCGCAACTACTTGGTTTATTATGGTCTGCACGAGAACAGGGGGTCTACTCCGAAGCGTTAATCCGAAGTATCGGCCGAATGTTCGGTCTTTATATAACTTCCATAGTTTCCTTTTTTGACTTTGAATCTTTACCCGACTTAAAGTCACATTTTTGACTTTGGCTTATCTCTTTGTCTGTCGTTTCTTTTTTTTTCATTCGCCGTTTTCAGCCATAGTTAGCCGTAGACAAGCAACGGCCGAACATTCGGCCGATACTTCCTATTTATGTTCGGAGTAGACTCCCTGGACTTTGGCCTGCCGTAATAAGCTGATACCTATTAATAAATAAATTATTTATATAGATGGACACGCTGCCTCACTTTCAGATACAATTACCAACAGACAGACAGACAAACAGATCTTGATAAAATAATATTCAGAACCAGAATTGGAATTGAGATTGAAACGAGCTTAAGACGCGTCCGTTACGCATGAAGTAGTATTGAGTTCTCACGTTTTAGGTAATTAAATAATTGAATTACTTTATTATTTAACAACTCGAATTCCATTGGGATACTTAGCTACAGCGAAACCTCGGCATTACGTAACTTGGGCATTACCTTGCTGGCTAACAAATGATTGTATTATTTTATTTTGATACGGTATGAAAACGATTTATTCCGTTCTACTGCCATCAGCTAATGACACCGGTATTTGTTTCAACTCATATTTATTTTCCATTCCGAACGGATACCACTCTTTAAATAATTAAATGTAATGTGCGAACGAATACTAACAACTTGAATTTGGTACAGTCAGCTCAGTCAAAACTAGTCAAATTAAATTTGTTTTCTGATTTGTTTTATGTATTTTGATGATTTAACTAATTAATTTTTCAATTAAAAATCTTTTAATTACATACAAATAATTTTTACTGACTGTCCCATTTTTGATATTAGTTTTAACAATGGTATCCGTTCGGAATAGAAAATAGTTATGAGTTGAAATAAATACCAGTGGTATTAGTAATTGGTATTAGAATGGAATAAATCATGAAAACAACGCCATAATTGTACAGACAAATAATAATAATCTTAATATCGTCGTTATCATGACGAATAACCGGAGATTTATTGTAAAAGACGGCACGGTTGACGTGTTTCAGGCATGCCACCGTCCGGGAGAATCAATCCGACACATTATCTCCGGGTGTTCTCGTCTAGCAACGAAGAATACTTGCATAGACACAATCTTGTAGCCAGGATTATCCATCAGTAACTTGCTCTGAAATACAGCCTTGTGGAATCGAAAGTGCCGTACTACAGGTATGTGCCCGACCCAGTTCTCAAGAATAGAAATATCACATTGTACTGGGACCGATCCATCATCACTGACAGGACTATTGTTGCCAATAAGCCTGATATAGTGGTGGTGGATCGAATAGAGCAACGTGCTATGGTTATTGACATAATGGTCCCTCATGACGGGAACCTCGTGAAAGCCGAGAAAGATACCAACACCTAAAGAGGCTCTCGTTGGGCAGCTGGATTAAGGGCCTCATTCAGAGAGGAAGGGACTTCTGGACACGGCTCGCATAGTTAGGAGGTTCCTCTCTCTGGAGCCCTGACCGCCCGGTAGCTTGGACCCTGTTCCCGATACCGGTGAGGTACTATTTTTAACCGACTTCCAAAAAGGAGGAGGTTCTCAATTCGCCTGTATGTTTTTTTTTTTTTTTTGTATGTTTGTTACGCGATTACTCCGTCAATTATAAACCGATTTTGAAAATTCTTTTTTTGTTTGAAAGGGTATACTCCCGAGGTAGTCCCATTGCCACCAAATCAGAATCTGATGAGGGGATCTCATGGAAATCGAGGGAAACCCTCAAATTTTATATGCAAACCTATAGCAATTTGGGTATTTTTTATAGTAACTCGTGCATTTGCTCTCCGAAAGCACCATTTGGTGAAGTGGAACTGATGATGGAGACCACAGATGGCCACCGGAACAATATAATAATGAGTACCTATTAAACGGGTTGCGATTAAGCAATTTATGCTCGTCACTATGCATATGGTGAGTGGCAGTAATACGTTGATTGTTGAGGAGTTCTCCTGGTAAGAACCAGGAGAACTCCTCAACAATCAACGTCCCGGCATCGGGAAAAGCAATATTTTGTAAAAGGTGATAAGCAGTTAACATTAGGCTATTGTAACTTAGATAAATTCAAAACTGACCCACTAAAAAGTGAAAAATAAAAAACTTTTTACAAAGAAATAATAACCGACTACCAAAAATAACACTACAAAGTGAAAAATAACTTTAATTTCGGAAGTCGGTGGCAAAAAACTCAAATACAGATCCAAAGAAACCGAATTTCGAAATCTGATTGATTATTATTTTATTATCTATAATTACCACATTTGCCTCTGGGGCGTTGGTGACGTTACAACCCACATATTATTACATGTTTCTTAAGTTATGTCTTAAATAAGTTTAATCGCACTTATTGAACAGCTGTGCTCCTCAACCGATATTGTTTTTTGCCGTAATTAGTCCGTGCCAGTGCAGTCATTAGTTGAAATATTATTATTGTAACCGATTTGAAGCTAAATCAGCTTCAAATCGGATTAATAATTAACATTTACGATTATACGAGGTGTAACATAAATAACGCACAACCTCTTAAAGGGTCATTGTAATCATTAATATGAACAACTTTTACTATGGCACCAAACCTGAAATCGCGAAAAATAAATCTGCTGTTCCCTATACTTTGACAAGATGTGGGAACATAAATGTATGGAACAGTTGATTTTTTTTTGGGATTTCAGGTTTGGTCCCAAAGTAAAAGTTGTTCATAATGATGAGTACAATGACCCCTTAAGAGGTTGTGCGTTATTTATTTACATCTTGTATACGAGAAGAGACTCCCAGTGATCTGTTGCCAATTAGTTACGAGCTACTTAAATGCTGCCTGAATGACTTCGGGTACTACTCGTATGTCTGGCAAAACCCGCTCTTCAGACGAAGAGAATGTAATTCGTCTTTTGTTTGATGTGACGTATATTTATGTCAAGTGACAGGCTAAACCACAACGGAACTCAACTGTTGAGTGAATGATTGACAAGTCGTTAAATAATTTGTTTCGCTGTTGACTTTAATTATTTTGATCTATACTTAACATAAAATTAAAGTCGCTTTTCATGTCTGTCTGTGTGACCGCGTTGTTTTTTAGGGTTCCGTACCTCAAAAGAAAAAACGGAACCCTTACAGGACCATTTGTGTGTCTGTCTGCCCGTCTATCACAGCCGATTTGTTCAGAATCTACTGGACCGATTAAGTTGAAATTTGGTCCACATATAGACTTTTGTGACCCAAATACGGACGTGTAACGTAAATAAATGAAGTTTGAATAAGGGGGCCACTTGTTAATTAAAAAAAAAAAAAAGTTTTGCAAACTGTACCGTGCGACACATTAAATGAAAAGGCTTGTTGTTGTAAGAATTTCAGGTTTTATTCTTATAATTTTAAAATATACAACGTGTTTTTTTTGATATCCCATAACTCTAGGGTATGATTGAGGCCATATCAAAGAATCAACTGGCATATGAGTTATGTTCCAATCCTTCGTAATTTTTTTTTTTCATTTTTCATACAAAATAATTCGGCAAAGTCACGATTATTAATGTAAAACACCCTTACGTGAAATATGACAACGTCGCATTTTCTTTCGTCCCTTCACTAGCTGCCGCCGGGAAGCCCCAATACCAACATACCTACATATTTTATTTTACTATTTATTTTACTACACTACTGCGAAGTTTGGCAACCTCGCAAAAGTAAAGATTCGTCATACTGGTGACAATTTTTGACCTAATTTAATTATGATTGATGATATCTCCGAAACGATGCATTTTTGGACCACCTATTCTAGGAGTTTTAGTATTATTTTTACCTACAGAATATAACACTAGAGTTATGGGATATCAAAAAAAACAGGTTGTATAACTTTGTAAAATTATTAACGAAAATAGATGAAAATTTACTTTCTCCGACCCTTATTTCCGAAACTCCTGAGCCTAAAATTTTGAAAACAATGCAGAAAGTAGTTCTTTACTTTACAGAAAACTTATGAGAAGTCTATGATCTTAGAATAACATGGTAAATCTCTCAATATTGTGCGTACAAACTTACATTTTCAGTTGGAATATAAGAGGGAACATTATTAACTACAATGTTAAGTTTGTTCTTAGGATAATGATTCGCCACTACGGAACCTTTCATTGTGCGTGGTCCGATACGCACTTGGCCGGTTTTTTTCTAAATTAGGTACGCAACGGATTTTGATGCGGTTTTCATCATAATTTAGAGAATTAGTTCTGGAAGGTTTTCGTGTTTAATACATTAATTTTAAACTTACATGTAATATAGAAATCTCGAGGAGAAGAGGGCTCGTGGCTAAGTAATAACAGTCGCATGGGTCGATCCATCAGGTTAATCTGCGCTTGCCAGGGTTGGTCCATGGTTATTTATTTTAAACCAACTTCCAAAAAGGAGGATCTTCACCGATCGCTCCGTCAATTTTGGACCGATTTTGATTTTTTTTTTTTTAAAGGGTATGCTTCCGAGGTGGTCCCATTGTCACCAAGTCAGAATCTGATGAAATCTAAATTTATTTCCGTCACTGGGAGAATGTAAGAACACGAGTAATGGCCCCTTGAGATCCCAATACAAGAACTTGCTTTTTTTTTTTTTTTTTTTTTTTTTTTTTTTTTTTTTTTTTTAGGTATGGCATCTCGTAGCAGACCTAGAGAGGTCGTTGCTACTTAACCGGATATTCCTGTGGCTGCCCTAAGGTTTTTAATCTTAAAGCCTCCAGCCAGGGCGCAAATTATATATATTAAAAACTAAACGACAGCGCACTAAGGGCACCCCCTGTGGGGTACGGACCTCGGCTCAGGGCGTCGTTGGGGGATCACAAAATTACTAACAATTTGGGGACGGGCTGGATCAACATTTTGATCATGATTATTATCAGGGGATATTATATTTATTGCTACGGCGCTCTCAGCCTCTAACCGGGCGGCTGGCGCATCGACATTCAAGGGACGGGGGGGAGGACTTTTATTACCATTTATTCGGGAAGTTCGCGTGGTACCTCGGCGGCGAGGACGGAAGGTCGGTTTGTGTGATTTGTGCACTGTACTCGTGGCCCTATTGCTTTCCTGAAGGAGAGTGATGGGGTCATCCGGATCTAAGAGAGTGTGCCTCGGTCGGCGAGTCTGACTAATGGCAGAAGGCCTGTAACTAGCGGCCTGCACAACCAAGGGGTTGCGATGACGTTCCGCGGATTCGAAAAAGCGCTTTGCAAGGCGCTTCATAAACTGTTTGATGGTAGGCATCTTAAGGTCTACGTGAAGTTGTTCGTTCCGAACGAACCAAGGAGCTTTCGTAATTCTACGGAGAAATCGGTTTTGAAGCGTCTGCATCTTATGGATGTGATATGACTTTGCGTGAGCGAAGACTACGCAGGCGTAAGTCATGATCGGTCGAATGCACGCGGTGTAAATACGCAATTTGCACTTAAGGGACAACTTGCTGCGCGGGTTGAGTACGGAGTGTAGTCGGCCGAGAGCAAAACTGGCGCGCGAGCGCACCTGTTTTATGTGCTCGCCGAACGTCATGTGATGGTCTAAGACCACACCGAGATATTTGGCTCGCTTCTCCCAAGGGATAGGCTTGCCGAACATGGTGATCGGTTGGGGCAGGGCGGGTGATCGCCGGGGCCTACAGAATAGGACCCCCTGGCTCTTATTAGGGTTGACTTCAATCCTCCACTTCCTGAACCAGGCCGCGAGTCTGTTGACTTCGGCCTGAAGGATGCGGGCGATATTGTCTTGCCTGAGGCCGGAGTAGTAGATGGCCGTGTCGTCTGCGAACAGAGCTAACTGCGCCTTTCTACATTTGGGGATATCACTAGTGAATATAGTGAATATCAGCGGTGCCAGCACAGCGCCCTGAGGGACGCCTGCGCGGAGCGGATGGGGGGAGGATAGCGCACCCTCGATGCGATAGCGGAAGGTGCGGTCCGACAAAAAGTCTCGTAAGATGAGCACGAGACGATCGGGCACACCGAGTTTGTAGAGCTTATATATTAAGCCGTTGTGCCAGACTTTGTCGAACGCTTTCGCAATGTCGAAGAACACAGCACCCGTCATGAGCCCGCGCTGGAAGCCAGCGCTTACATGCTCGACGATACGGTGGACCTGTTGTACGCACGAATGTTGGGATCTGAACCCGAACTGTTCGTTTGGGATGAGGCCCTTCGTCTCGGCATAGTCTCTGAGACGCTTATAAATAAGCCTCTCATAGACTTTGCCGAAGACGTTGAGCAGACTGATGGGTCGGTAACTGGAAGGTTCGGTCTTAGGTTTGCCGGGCTTCGGGATACCGATGACCGTGGCACTTTTCCAAGCTTGAGGAAAAATGTTGTTGCTAAGAGCGCCATTGAAGATGGTGGTCATTAGCATGATCAGGTGAGCGGGGAACAGCTGGAGCACCCTGTTGGTGATTCCGTCTGATCCGGGAGATTTACGGGTTTTCAGAACCTTGATAATGTCGTGCACTTCGTCTGGGGTGACGGGAGCCAGAGGACAATCAGGGTCTTCGACCGGAGGGAGATTCGCCCTACGTTCGACTTCAGCGTCCACCTCAGCGAGGTGAGCTTGGTCTACTGGTTGAGAGCTGGGCGAGCACTGAGTCTCGAGAGTGTCAGCCAGGCATTCAGCCTTGTCGGTGTCGTCGAATGCTATCGTCCTGTCGGGTCGTGTCAGAGGGGGCATTGAAGCTACTTGCGGGGATCTGAGTTTCCTCTGAAGCTCCCAGAAGGCAAGATGAGTGGGCTCTAGTTCGCCCAGCATCTTGTCCCAGTTAGCCTCACGCAGTTCTTTCATTCGCTTCCTTACAGATTTCTGTAATTGGCGCATGAAGACTTTGTTAGCGTCACAGGGAAAGACACTGTATGCACGAGTGGCCGCGTTCTTCTCAGTCAGCAGTTCACGCACATCGTCCGGCAGCTTTCGGCGATGGGGGTCCATCGCCGGAACCTGCTTCGAGCAATCGCTCAGGACTGATTGTACGTGTTCCGTGAGTGAGTCGATCGCGGCCGTCGTGTCGGCGATCGAGTCAAACTGATCGGGGATAGAATCCAGTATCGGGGATGTGGTGGATTTCAGTCGGTCGCTTACTTTCCGCCAGTCCGTGACTACTTTCGTGAGGGGGGGCTGGTCAGGGTCAAGGAGTCCGTCGCGAGGGGCCAGTCTTAAGACGACCGGCCGGTGGTCAGAAGTCAGTTCGTCCATCGCCTCTATCGAATCCAACCGTAGGTTGATATTCTTTAGGAGCGCTATGTCCAATATGTCCGGGGATTGACTGGGGATATGGGGGTAGTGAGTAGGATTCATCGGGCCGATGATATCGAAATTTAAAACGGCGGTGAGGTCAAACAGATGTTGGCCTCGAAACGTGGTGGTATTACAATTCCAGGACGGATGTTTGGCGTTGAGATCACCCGCTACGATAACGGATTCACTCAGGCCGAAAAGAATCGAAAGATCGCGAGACAGCATTTGAAGACCGTCTGGGCTCGTGGTCGCGGTGGGCGGCATGTAAGCCGAAACTATCGTAATCGGTTGATGACCTGACATTGCTATTTTGCATGCAGACACTTCAAGACACGAGAGAGTTGTCGGAGCATCGAGCGGGATGCAATGGAGAGGAGTCCTATAGTAAATCAGGGTGCCGCCCCTGTGGCATCGAGTCCTGTCATTGCGAACTACGCGATAGTTCGCAATTGACGGGTCTCGATGACAAGGCTTGAGGAAAGTTTCCTGTACTAGGAGAATATCTAACCGATGGTCGCGGAGGAACACAGCGATTTCGTCGCGTTGTTCTCTAATGCCGTTGGCATTGAAAAAGCCTAACTTTAGTGATCTGAGTTTAGTTCTCGCGGGGGCCGTATTATACATTATGGTTTCCTATACGCGATGGACTCTAGGGCTTGCGTGATCTCGGGATACGCGTGATAAATTCGCTGGATCTCCGATAGATCGCAGGAGTTACGGGCTACGATTATTTCGCTGGCCATTTTCTTGGCGCGGGGCGAAAGAAAGATGTTGAATGTGCTCGAGATCACATTAAACGCATCGAAGGTGTTAGGTGATGATGCGACCACTGGAGTGGCCGCGGGTTGAGGAGGCGCGCGAGTGTTGAGAGGGGGAGCGGCTTTGGAAGCAGGCTCTGGCACGCGGGCCACTGGGGGCGCGAGAGGCGCGCTCCTACCGGCGGCGGCAGATTGTTGTTGCTGAGCGCTATGAGCGCGAAGTCGAGGGTCCATCAACCGTGGGATAGGTTGAGGGGGGGGAGGAGCCATGTATTGGCCGAAGGCAGGGAAGGCCTGCTGGTGGTTAAAATAGTTCCACGGACTGGACCTTTGGGGGCTCAGTCGTTGCGGAGGTTGGGACAGAGAGGAGGAGAATCCCCCCTGGTTGTCTCTCTGTTGCCTCGCGTCGTAACGCTTGGTCAACTTCGAGGAAGATGATTTTGGTGCCTTAGGGCAGCCACGGTAGTTGGCTGGGTGGCCTTGTTGGCCGCAAAGAACACAACTGGGAGGTTCGGTGCAGAGGGCACGGTCTTTTGGTCGCGAGCATTCAGACGTGCCATGCTCACCCAGGCACTTGACGCACCTGGGTTTCGCGAAGCAGTTCTTCTGCGCGTGACCGTATAGTTGGCAACGATGGCATTGTCCGATAATGCTTGATTTATGGGGCTTCTGGATATCAAAGCCTTTGAGGCTGCAGATCGAAGCGACCTTGAAAATAGGGTGATGCCCTTCAACTTGAGAGCATACGACAAGAACCATGTCGTATGGTGAACCGCCTCTAGAGCGGTGCATCCTGTGGACTTCGAGGACAGGAATAGCCTGTCGCTCTAAGTCCGACTTTATGTCAGCGGTGGCAATCTCACTGGGGATCCTACGGATCACCACACGCGTCTGACGCTCTTCGGGGAGGGTATAAGAGTGGTATGAGATGCCTCTCACCCGAAGTGTCTTGGTTAGTTCCCTAAAATCGTTAGAAGTGGGAACTGTAACTTTTATACCCGGTTGGGTACTGACCGCGCTGGTGAAGTTGATCCGCTGATCAACACACCATTTTGAAATTTCCGTCCATTTACCCTTGTCCTGGATGACAATGGGCGGAGGACGGGATGCCTTCTTAGAGGCAGAAACGAGAGTGAAACCGTCTTGGTCTTGCGTGGAAGACGCCGGGACCGGTGACGGAGTAACGGTAGGAGGGGCCGCGGTAGGGGCCACTGAGGTGGATGCCACGGGGGCAGAAGGGATAGGGGTCGAGGGAGGCTCGTACGCCACTATCTTGGACGCCTGGCCCGACTTACTCTTCGACTTCTTCCTCTTGCCAGGTCCAGAGGTTAGGACCCCTGACTTGGCAGAGGGAGAAGAAGACGAGGAGGAAGAGCTGGACTCTTCGGAGTCTGACGTGCACGGACTTGGCGCGAGATTGTCCGCGGGTGCGGAGGTGTCCATAGACACGATCGGACTAGGGGAGGGACTCTGGAAGTCCTCTTCCGCCTGTTGGTTCGCGAGTACATCGCTGAACTTATCGATGCCAGCAGAAGGCTGGCTCTTTAGTTGAGCGAGCTGTACTCCATATCGTTGCAAGAAGGCTGGGTCCTTAAAAAGGACCTCTCTGAAGAACGCCAAAATAATGGCGTCCTCCATAGCGGTTTTAAGGTGGTTCCTAATAGGGAGGAATTTTGGAGCCGTCTCCACTAAACTTCTACCTATCTTTCCCTATACCTAGCTCCCCGGGTGGATTGGCCCGGGGATGTGTTTCCCTCCCTGTCGGGTGCAGACAGGGAGGATGTGTAGCCTATTGGTGAGCCCTAAGCTTGTGATCCCGTTGCCAATCTTATTGTGCAAAGGGGCCCTTTCCAGTCTAGCGCGAAGGGTGTAGACACACCCTAGAGACACTAGGTGAGTAGCTGCGGAAGGAAAACTGCCACCAGAGCCGACTAGGAGATCCCCCAAGGCCGGTTAACTCTGGGACCCGTCCAATTTACTGCCTCCCCCTGAAGGGGTTCGGCGGGTGCGTTTGGGTCAACACCCCACTCGGTTTCGTTAACACCGTAAGGTTTCCACCGAGGACCACGAAACTGTGGTTTTGCCCAGAAGGGGCCTAATGAAGCTACTCTCTGAACAAACTGTTAAAGAAACGTTTGCCTTGAAAAAGGCACTTTTTTTGATCTAGTGTCTTTCGATTAAATTAATTAATAAATTAATCAGTCTAATCAATCGACGATCGGTTGTAGTCGGGGCGACTACGAGAGCGTTACGCGAGCGTAACGTACCGAGCACGAAAGAGCAGCAGCAGGAGAGCGGGGCACAGCGAGAGCAGCGCAACACACGTCCTTCCGCAGCGAGCTTCGAGCGCAGAATGGCAAGAACTTGCTACTTACTGAAGAAGTTTTCATTTCAAAAACATGTGCACAATTTGTTATAGTACCGTACTTATTTGCAAATAAGTAAATGATTTTGAAATTTGAATCTGATTCAGTTACAAGATCAAAATAAGTATACTTAATTTCAGGAAATCAGGACACGGGACAGTTTAGAAAAAAGTATAGGTAGGTACCTATTGCAGCTATTTTGTGTTAGACTTTTTTATTATTTATTTTGTGAAGTTATTAATTTACTTATTACAATGTTTTATTACTTCGATTCTCGCTAAAATGATAATACAGCTTATTTAATCTCCTTCATATTTAGGGATCCTTACTGAAATGGAATAACCCTACGTTACCCTGGTAATCAAACAAGCTCGTTCTATTAATTTAGTTTTAGTTGCTTTTGCTCTTTTATGACGTAGTTTTATTTATCTTAATGTTAAATTCTGTGCCATCAGCACTTGTCGGTGTGATTATTTTTTTAAAAGCTTTCAATTTTCAGTACACCAATAAGCACCTGTACTCCATTGGGTTAGACAATTAAATAAAGGGGTTTTTAACTTTTTATAGATGACACTTTAATGTTTAAAAATACGTTGTAACTTTTAAGCAAATAGGTAAAATTTATTTTATATTTTTACGATTGATTCCTCTTTTATTAATGTACTTACTTATGTTAAACTTTATCATTAAATTTTATTCTTGAACTACTTTTCGTAGATGTAACTGCTTGAGCACAATTGTTTAATTAGATTTATAATAATATTTTGTAATCTGTCTATTGTTAAAACCTTATCTAAACGTCAACGAATTATATCGTTGCTAAATTGAAGAGTACAACTGTGACGTAGCATAACAACGGAAGTGACAGGTATTATGCTTAGTCGGTTACTTGACAGCTCTCTTGTCACGTGTTTTTTTTGTTGACCTATATTTAACTACCTAAACCAACGGAGTATATGCCTTAGAATTTCCTACGATTACAAAATTCTGGGTAATTTGAAATTTAATCCCGAGCCTCAACTTTGGCTGTTTTGCAAATACTTAATAACCTCTACTCACTAAACGCTAACCTACGACAAAAAATCGCTTCGAACTTGGCAGTTTTTTTATCGTATCAAAAACAAATTATTTTTGGGAGGTACGCAATAAGTTTATTTGGATAAAACATAATAAAAACATAATTGAAAGATAATATGACTTTGTTATTAGAGGTCGTTGAACTCGAACTGTTTTATTTTCGTTGGTGGTAGAGAACGTCTAATTTAAAACTGCACGCCCCTCCACTGCACTGCTTGTTGCATACACACTTCAAATGTTTGTATGGAAATTTTAGTGGAAACTACCCAGTTTTAAGCTAGACGATTTCTAAAGAAAGAAAGAATAATGCGTTTATTAGCATTACAGCAAAAAATACACCTTATAACTATAAAAACCGGCCAAGTGCGAGTCGGACTCGCGCACTAAGGGTTCCATTATCTATAAAAAATGCAAAAAAAATCACGTTTGTTGTATGGGAGCCCCCTTAAATATTTGTTTTATTTTAATTTAATTATTTATTTTTAAAGTGAATATATATAAACAAATATTGTGTGAATATTTCAAGCGTCTACCTGTTGCCGTTATCAATATATGTAGAGCAAAAACGAGCAAAAAAATCACGTTTGTTGTATGGGAGTCCCCTTAAATATTTATTACATCCTGATTTTTAATTGTTGTTATAGCGGCAATAGAAATACATAATCTGTGAAAATTTCAACTGTCTAACTATCACGGTTCATGAGATACAGCCTGGTGACAGACGGACAGACAGACAGACAGACGGCGGAGCCTTAGTAATAGGGTTCCCGTTTTACCCTTTGGGTACGGAACCCTATACCCACCCCTCTATCCACTTATCAGTCATTTTTATTTATTTTATTTAATACAATCATTAAATAAGGATACGATCATAATGACTATCATCACTATCACATTATTAAAAAACCATTCTGCAAAGATCGTTGCTCCCGGGCATGATGGCATTATGTTCTTTGACAATTCTTGGTCACCGCTCAAGAACAAGTCCAACCATCGGTTCTAAGACGAATATGGCGAGCTCGTTGCCATTTTAGCTTATTTATTCTAAGGGAGATTGACTATCTCGTTCCAAGGTCCATTGCCTACGACGCTACTCAAAAATAACATGTTAAAAATATACATCTCGTCGTGTACGGCCCGCCATCGAAATATTAGTACTGACATTCATGGCTACTCTTATTTTTGCATCTGGTACCGCCCTGAGGCGATTGCGGAACTTTCTTTCAATTGCCACTAAAACTGCACTTACACAATCTCTTTTGCTTCCCATCCTTGACTGACGACACGGTTGGCGCAGTGGTTAAGCGATTGACTGCTGCGCTGCGTGTCACGGGTTCGATTCCCGCACGGAACAAATATTTGTATGACCTACAAGTAGTTGTTCCGGGTCTGGCTGTTTGTGTATGTGAGTTTAAATGTTTGTAAACGCACCCACGATACAGGAGAAATTCCAAGTGTGGGGCAACGTTTTTATTAAAGAAAAAAAAATCCTTGACCACGCTGATGTCAGTTATTTCGATCTCACTGAGGCACAACTAAGTACATAAACTTGAGCGACTCCAAAACTTTTGCATAAAGATTTATATTTGGACTGCGCAATTATGCTTAACTACTACACGATCCAAGATTTTCTTAATAATTAGAACCTACTACAATCTGTCACTATACAACTAATTCTTAGTTTGATTGAACTAATTCTTTGTTTGTAAGATTTTCTATTCAAAGTCCAACTCAAACTCAAAGCATTTATTTCAATTAAACCAATTACAGGCACTTTTTCAAAGAGGTATCAATTATCAAAGAGTCAGTCAGTTAGTCAGAAAGTTGAAGCTATTTGCCCATTCCAAAACGTAGATCTCTATGGAGAAGAACAGGCAAGAAACTCTAAGGACACTCTTTTAAATAAAGATATTACTTGAGAACAATGTAAAAAAATAAATTATTTAAAAACAATTCAAATAAAAGATTACAAATAAGACCTGGCAGTTAAGAGATGACCATGTCTCAACTGACGGCGCCCGTTCACGAACATGACACATGGAGCAGCACCGTCCAGCTCAACAATTTTGTAGGGTATATACGTGATACCTGTGAATTTTTTTATACTGCATGTTGACATAATTTGATCTGTAATTTACCTAACATCTGTCTGTATAACCTAAGCCCACAATAAAAAGATTTAATTTTATTTTGATATGATCACATTTCTGAATTTCATACAAAGCTCAAATGGCTTCCCATACGTCTTCGCAGGAATTCATCTGTTTAATCCTACAACCCCCTCTTATCTTAAAGATCGGTTCAAGTTCCTTAATGACGCACAAAGTAGATATCAGTCTGAACTCTTTTACAGTTCAAGCAGTACGGTTATGTAATGCCTTGCCCGTGTCGATAAGGCATGCTCAATCTTTGCCCACTTTTAAAATTCTGGTAAAAAGACACTTTCTCTCTCCTTAAACATCATCATTACATAATATATAGGGTGATTGTTAATTAGTGACTGCAACTTGAACCCATGATTATACTCATGATTACAAGCAACTTTTACTATGGGACCAAACCTGAAATCACAAAAAAAAATCAGCTGTTCCCAACATTTTGGTGAGTTATGCGAACATAAATTTAGGGAACAGCCGATTTATTTTTCGCGTTTGGTTCAGGTTTGGCCCCATAATAGAAGTTGCTTGTAATCATGAGTATAATCCCACTAATCACCACCCACTGTCACTAATTAACAGTCACCCTATAGTTCCTTGCTCTAGTTTCAAGTTTATTATTACACGTATACATATAGTATACATATTTACATAGATAAGTATATGCTATATGTATGTATGTATTTATTGTTTAAGTAAATGGTACACCACTGACTACTTGCAGTAGGTATTGTCTCTCCTTCTCCCTTTGATCCATCGAAAGGTTAATTGTCTGTAGAAAGATCGCCCATTGTGTCGGGTGTGTAATATATGGCATAATAATTGATAGTATAATGTAATTTTAAATAACGTTCACATGATTTAATTTTCATATGCTATAAAAACAAATAACCTAATTTCATGTGATCTAATGTTTTATTTCATATAACCTTCTTTTGCTCTAATAACATTTAGTATAACGTTAATTTCTTATAATTTTCAATTTGTATAATGCTCTTGTAATATGTATAACGGTCAGTTCCAAATGATTCACCAACACTAATGGTCACTGTTCTAACCTAACCTAACACATTAAACGTTACTTATAGATTTAGAATAATTAATTCAAATGTGCATTATAGAAAATGATCATTAAACCATATAAAATTAGGTTAAATGAAATTATAAATCAATAATTCATTATAACATCATTCCATGGTTTTATTTAAAAAAAAAATATATTAATATTAAATGAAGATATTGAATGAATTATATTAATTTCCCATTAGGAGTTTGCGACCGAATTCGTTCGTAAAGCGATCGCTATCTATGTCCAGACTGATCACATTAAAAAAAAAATGAAGAGAAGTTTCACATAAAAAAAAAAAACCGGCCAAGTGCTAGTCGGACTCGCGAACGAAGGGTTTTAAATATTTATTTTATTCTGTTTTTTAGTATTTGTTGATATAGCGGCAACAGAAATACATCATCTGTGAAAATTTCAACTGTCTATAACTATCACGGTTCATGACATACTGCCTGGTGACAGACGGACAGTCAGACAGACAGACAAACAGACGGCGGAGCCTTAGTAATAGGGTTCCCGTTTTACCCTTTGGGTACGGAACCCTAAAAATCACGTTTGTTGTGTGGGCGCCCCCTTAAATATTTACATTATTCTGTTTTTTAGTATTTGTTGTTATAGCGGCACCAGAAATACATCCTCTGTATAAATTTCAACTACTCTAACTATCACGGTTCATGAGATACAGCCTGGTGACAGACGGACAGACAGACAGACGGCGGAGCTTTAGTAATAGGGTTCCCGTTTTTACCCTTTGGATACGGAACCCTAAAAAACAAGAAAATGGTAAACAAACAAATTAATGCCTTTCTTAATATTTACGGGGTTATTTCCAACCACCGCTTGTAGGTCTTGGTAACTTACATCTTATTAGTGAGGCCCTTATCTATATTGTTTCTACACGTACCAAACCGGGACATGAATGATACAATTCTGATTCTCTGAATGGCATTGAACGCATTCAGCCTCGCTTCCGCGTACATTCCAGACGCACTAATGTGATATTTTGTTGTATAAGTAATGGGAGTATTACAAATAGATACTTAGCCAGCGCAAGTCAAACATAACACTTCCTTTTGTCTTAGCTGCAGTCGGATATAAAAAAAACGACAAAAGAATTTGAGCTGACATTATAATAATGATCAGACATTCTTTCCATCAAAGTAGACAGGTACTCACGGCTACACATCAAGCTATACATTTCCATTATATGCTGATCTCGCATTGTGTAGGCTTTCCGTTCAATGACAGGTCAGCGTATACTGGAAATGTATAGCTTGATGCGTAGCCGTGTGTACATTCTATTTAATGATAATGTTCTGTAACTATGCAGGTATAAATTAGAAGGCAGACAGGGATACATTAATAATGTCAATATGCACTCGATACCAGACAAAATTACTTTCTTTTTTATCGCGTATCTACTTTCAATTAACGTATTGTAACAAGAGCAAATTGAGGATTGGGGAGCTGGCATCAAATTGCAAATCTAATTTTTTTTTTCTGCCAGTTGGAGTGTTTGACAACTATCTCACCTGTAGACTTAGCACGAGAACAAGAGAGAAGCGTTTTGTCGACGGAAGAGAAGACAAAAATGACGTTCCCCTGTAGACAGTTGACAGTTTTCTACCGATGCTGCTGTTGCTGCATGCTGGTCCAGCTCCAAAGGACAATCTAGAGTCCAGACAAAATCAAACTCAAAGCATTTATTTCAAATAAACCTATTAAAGGCACTTTTGAATTGTCAAGGGGTCGGTAAGTCAGATAGATGAAGCTAGTTGCCCATTCCAAAGCGTAGTAGGTTCCTATGGAGAAAAACGGGCAAGAAACTCCACGGACACTCTCTCTCTTTGTATAATCAAACTGGATGCTATTTTAATTGTATAATTTTGTTATTTTATGACCTCGATTTTACATTCTGTGATTACCTAGACATATTATTAAAAAAAAAATAGGAAAACATAAATAATACTTTTACGATATTTGTAAATATGTGAGAACCATTTGTATCCATCTCATAATTCAGTTATTTTTCATTGCTTCATTTTTAATTATTTTTACCTCAATTCTCAATTCTTTATTGCATTCCATATGTATTTATAGATGGTATAAAAAAAAGTAAAAGATCAATATGGACCCTGTCGGGCACAGCAAACATTAGGAGAGAGGAAGAGGGCTAAAGTAACAATAAAATTCAAGCAATTCATTATTATTATAAATTATTAATATGTGTTTAGTTGGGTGGGTACCTATTGTGGTATAGTAATTTTATTCTAGGTGCATCGTCTTCACATTATATACTGGTCAAATAATAATAGGTCCGTTTTGACATATTATTATATCTTAAATCGATTTATAGTGAAGTAACCGTACGACTCGGTACTCGATACTCACGATAAATCGATTCAAGTTAAATGTCAAAACGGGCCTATTTTTTTTTTCTCAACTTCAATTCTAAAATTAATGTACTTAAACAAAATAATTATTGTAAAACAAAAATAAAAGAGCAACGGTGGAGTTTCTTGCCCATTCTTCTCCATACGAAACTACCTTTTGGAACAACTAGAATTTCTATCTACTATTTTTTTTGTAAATTTTACTGAGGGTTCCGTACAATTAATATGTTAACTACCGTTTTTTTATCCCAAGAACAAATTTAACATTGTAGTTGAAAAACATGTCCTCCCATACATTCCAACCGCAAATATAAGTTTGTGCACACAATATTGAGAGATTTACTATGTTATTTTAACACGATATACTTCTTATATGTTTTCCTATAATCTTAAAGTAAAGCACATTTTTCTGTATTAAAGAAAAAATTAGGAGCCTATTCTTTTTTGACAACTATAATATAACATAGTTTTAAGACCGTTGTAACTAACAATTACGGACAAATCAATTAGTCTGCATTCAATTAATTTAATTTAATTTAATAAAGCAGAATTATATAGTTTTTAAATTTTTGAGTATATAATTTTGTTATTTTTATAAATTAATTAGTTATAAGATGTTATTTATGTACATAATATTTTAATTCTAACTAAATAAAAAACTTCCATAAAGCAGAAAATGTATGATTGAAAGTTGTAAAAGCTTATTTGCATGTCGCGGTCAAAAAATCCACCATTGCCTTCCCAGTGCCCAATGACGCTTACATAGCGTCACCTGTGAAATCTCCGTTCACCTTTTCATCGATCACTAATCTATAAATCTATTATCGGAAACGAGGGTATTATAGCATACTCATAAGCGTTCATTGAAACGGATAGTAGGAACCGTTCACAGTTATGAAACATTTGATAATGATGGGGAGTAATAACGTAATTAGCTTGGAGACCAATTACCAGTGAAGCAACACGCACGAATGAGCTAAGATGGGTTGTTAAACAAATGAAGAGTGCGAGTGTGTTTTTTACGGGATCCCATTCTTTACTTATGTTTTTTTTTACTGCTCTATTTTGGCATAACTGTTTTGGTATAATTTTTTTTGCCATAATTGTTTTTGGCACACAGTTGATGTAGACATAATTTTCTTGTTGAATAATTTGTTTTACGAGTAACATAATTTTAACTCGCATAATGTTACTTGGCGTAATTACTATTAGCTTAATAGTGTTAAGGCAAAAACATTTACAAAGAAGTAGACCCTTTTTAACCGACTTCACAAAAAGGAGGAGGTTCTCAAGTCGTGTGTATGTTTTTTTTTTTTTTTTTTAATGTTTGTTACCTTAGAACTCCGTCATTAATGAACCGATTTGGAAAATTCTTTTTTTATTTGAAAGGATATACTTCCAGATTGGTCCCATTTTTATCAAAATCCAGTTCTGATGTTGGGATCTATGAGTAATTGAGGGAACTCCTCAAATATTATAGGCATACATATAACGATTTTTATATTTTCATCAACAAGTCAATCATTGGCATTCAGAAAGTATAATTTGCTGAAGTGGAACTGATGACGAAGGCCACAGGTGGCCACCGGAACTTGTCAATGACAAGTATTTCACGGGTGGCGATGAGATATCTGGATTAAATAGTTAAGCAAAGCAAATTTGATCTGATGCTCGAAACTGATCTGATGATGAAGCCGGAAGGTAGGCACTGGAACTCGGTAATAAAACAATCTATCCTATCCGTGTTTGGTCTTATTGGAATTGTCATGAGATGCATTCTGGCTATAAATGATTTTTAACCGACTTCAAAAAAGGAGGAGGTTCTCAATATATATATATATATATATATCCGTATAAAGGTACCTACATATAAAAGGAAACCGTGACTGATTGGTCTATCAACACAGCTCAAACCACTGACAGATTGGGGTTGTTGGAAATTTTACCTTTAAAGGGGGGGAAACGGGGGGTTTTGTTTGCATGAAAAATCTTATTCCTAGAGTTAATAAACTTGAAACTTGGACGAATACTTACGTAAATAAAATATAAAGTTTGTATTTTTTTGTTATCTTAACTTCAATGGATGGGATGTCAAAGCTTGTATAGAAGAATTATAAAGCGTGGTCCGATCAACTCGAAACTCAGTATTTATACTTAAAACCAAAAATGAAGAATAACTTGTATCAGGATTTTTTTTAAATCTACCTATATCGGGGTGAAAAGGGGTAGTCAGTTTTAGAAGAGAGGATTTTACTACATGGCTTGATTAACTCGAAAATTGGTATAACCTTTAAGTCAAATAATGGAAAAGTCGTAAACCTCTTTAAAAGTTAACCTCTTTGGGGGTATAAAGGGGGGATGGATACAGTTTGTATGAAAAAATCTTCTTTCGTTGATCTATTAACTTGAAACTTAGACTGAATTCTTCATCATCAGTCTCCTGCCCTAATCCCAATTTATTCGGGGTCGTCGTAACATGTCGAATTACACTATAGATTTAATACATACAAAAGGAAACAGTGACTGACTTACTGACTGATCTATCAACACAAAACTCAAATCATTGAATGGATTGAGCTAAAATTTGGCACACAGATAGTCATTATGACTTAGGTAACCGCTCGAAACAGAATTTTGAAAATTCAACCCATAAAGGGGTGTAACGGGGTTTCACAACTTGTATGGAGAAATCATATGAATTGTATCAATTCGACAATTTGCAGGGTTACTCGTGTCAACAAATAAATAAAACGTGTTTCATGTTTTAAAAAAAACAGCCTATTCTGGGGGTGTAAAGAGGTAAATAGTCTACAAATCAATATGGTGTCATTTTCAAGTGCACTGGGGTCCCTTTATGTAGTGTAGGTACTTTTAATCCCGGTTCCCGTGAAATTTTTTCTGACATCTACGCGGGTGAAGCCGCAGGCAAAAGCTAGTATTATGTTCAGGCATAACTTATTTGTTTATGAACTGATTTTTATAATTCTTTTATTTGGTAGAGGAAGCTTGCGCGGTCTCATATACATTACAGATTTACAGCTAACTCTTCAATAATACGTATTTAATCCACTCGGTGTATGTTGATGATGTTATAAAACTTCCTGTTACTGTTGTTTTCATAGCAAGTAGTATACGAATTGGTGTGGGGTAGGTACCACTAAAACGTGAAAAATAAATAACTTTTTTCCAAAAAAAACAACCGACTTCCAACAAAAACCCTAAAAAGTGCAAAATAACTTTAATTTCGGAAGCACATAACATAATCACGCCTTGTTTCCTCGAAGGGTTGGGCAGAGGTGTACCTGTAGTATACCCACATTTAATATTATATTTAATTTAATTTCGGAAGTCGGTGGCCATACCTATAAACGAAAATACAAAACCAAAGACACCGACTTCCGAAATTAAATATTTCGGAAGAATAAAATTTAAAGAATATAAAGGTTTATATTGATTTTTTTTTCCAAATTGTTATTTTTTGCTTTCATAGACACCTAGATATAGTGCACAAGATACTTATTAGTTCAAAAATTTCAAAGAAAGAATATGTGTTACAACTCCATAATCACGTACGAGCGTTTGTATGAAAAGTATGACGGGTTGGCCGCTCATAACAGAATAGATCGGTTGTTCTTGAAAAGAGACCAGAAATCGGCAAACGTAATTTCTTACGCCCTCTGGCAAGGTCGAGCAATGATACGAGCAGGTTGACTGGTAGCAGCTGGGTGAGTAGCCAAAAACACAATTTGCCTTATATCCTCGAGCCGGATGACATGACTGGACCCACAGCCTTTATTTGAGTTTACTAGCTCTGTAAAGTATGACGGTAAATCCAGTTCTTACCGCCAGGAATTGAGCACCCGTTACTTAACTAAACCATTTGTAAGTCCGGCTTATCCTGGTCGGTCAGTACCGCTTCCACATTTTCTGACAATAAACCTACTCCCAGATGTCATGACTGGACCCACAGCCTTTATTTGAGTTCAATAACTATGTAAAGTATGACGGTAAATCCAGTTCTTACTGCCAGAAATTAAGCACCCCTTACTTAATTAAACCATTTGTAAGTAACTCCGGCTTACCCAGGTTAGTCAGTGCCACTTATATACTTTCTGACAATAGACTCCCAGATGTCATTACTGGATCCACAGCCTTTATTTGAGCTTACTAGCTCTGTAAAGTATGACAGTAAATCCAGTTCTTACCGCCAGGAATTGAGTACCCCTTAGTTAAACCATTTGTAAGTCCGGCTTACCCTGGTCAGTCAGTATAGGTACCGCTTCCAAACTTTCTGACAATAGACTCCCGGATGACATGACTGGACCCACAGCCTTTATTTGAGCTTACTAGTTCTGTAAAGTATGATGGTAAGTCCAGTTCTTACCGCCAGAAATTAAGCACCCTTTACTTGATTAAGCCATTTGTAAGTCCGGCTTACCCTTGTCAGTCAGTACCGCTTCTACACTTACTGACAATAAAATTTTCATTTTAGCAAGATTAGAAACGGTGTTGACTGTTATAATCTTATAATCCACATCAAAATAATCATCATAGATTCAAAATCAATATATTTTATTTTACTTAAACCGAAATGGGCACATATGAAACGTCAGAAGCTAGGTGCACGGTTCTAATTGGTCGTTTCCTATGAAGAAGAGCCGGCAAGAAGCTCCACGGTCACTTTTTTAAAAATAATTGGCTTTTATAATGCTTTCAAATTACAGTATTAATAGGTATGGGAGGACAGTGTAGGCCTGTCAACAAGTACCAAATAGAAAATGGTCTACAAATCTACAGTCTATGACGCCTACGTTGTTGTTGATTGTTATCTATGAGCTCCATCATCGCATTGATTTTTTATTTACACTATAATATCTTTACAAATATCACCCGAGGAGCCACAATACCAGTTTAGTCCTGGAACCCTTTCAAATCGAAAGCTCTATCAAGTTTAAATTCAGAACTAGTTCCTGAACGGCGGCACATAACACAAACTGCGCCAAAAAATGAAAAAAAGTAAAGGTAATTGGTACCAAAGAAGGCATGGCCGCGGTATGTGTATAGAGTTGATGATACCGCACGTTAAAATTGAGTTTGGTTGAAGTTTCAAGTGTTTTATTTCGTGAATGTATTGACAATTTACTGATTTATATGTTCTTTCTTTATTTTTATTAAAGGAAGTATAATCATTTGTTTAATATTAACTTTTGTTTATTACATATTTTTACCATGAGCAAAAATAAACAAGGTAAAAGAATAGAACAGTAAACTACTGAGAAAATATCGCATGAAAGTAAATGTAATTTATTATATGAACAGACGTTGAAACTAACTTCTGTCTATTTACCAACTCTTGTTCCGAGAAATGTTGTTGCTTTTGGCTTTCATTTGCTTTGCTAACAAAAACCATACTTACCCATTATAGTTTTTTAAAAGCAAATTGAATCCATCCAATGCGCAATCCGATTGTTGTAGCACCTAAAGGAAACTATAGAATAGTAGATAAATTAACCAACATATTTTTGTACTTCTAATTTACAATTTATTTACAAATTCACTATACTCATATAATAAGGATGGCATTAAAAGAAAAAACGTGGTTATAATACGAACTGTTTATTACAGCTGCCATTTGACATGCCATCAACGCAATATAAGTCAAAATCGGTTAAACGGACTATAAAAAAGGTTTATTTAAATGTCTAATCTTATTTCAAATGGAGAATAGTTTGGTGACAAAAACAAGATGTAAGGTTACGTACGTAAAAATATCGTGACACGATTTTATCGCGCACTAAAGTTGTCAAATATTAATAGGCCCGTTTTGACATTTAACTTGTATCGATTTATCGTGAGTAGGTATCGAGTACCGAGTCGTATGGTAATTAAATAAATAAATATAATTAAATAAATAAATCGATTCAAGTTAAATGTCAAAACGGGCATATTATTTTTTGATAAGTATAGATTTTCAACTGTCGGCGCTAAGCAGAGCTTTGAAAATCAAGTGCGCGAAAACAAAATCACCGCGGAAAAATAGCGCCCGTGCGTACCTAAGTTTTTCGAAGTTTATGCTGATTCAGCTGGATCCGGCTGGACTAGAAATCAAGCAGCTATGGTACAACAAATTCTGAGAAGGCCAAAAAGGACCAAGGTTTCCTGTAAATTAATCATTACACTTCAATCCAAGTCCAATGACCCAAATGATCTCCAGCTAAATTTCCGGGAAATCTCATAATTTGTTAAGGGCAAGGCTTGAAACTTGGAATTTATTCAAATGATCCGAATCGTAAATTTATTTGACCGGCGCGAAATTATCAAGGCCCCTTGTATTTGACCATCTTGTTTATATTCATTACTTTGTATAGATAATGAAACTTTGATTACCACGGCCTGGGGATATTTTGGTTTATGTATTTCTCTTAAACTTAATTACTTAGCTGGCTTTTCCATTTTCAGCGCATTTATTGTTGGATTCGTGATTGATTTTGTTTTAATAAGTTTGTTCATTTTGATTGCGTATTTGTTTTTCATTTATATAAGGATTGCGTTTTGGTGGGCTCTGCGTTTTTTAATGGCACTGGTGAAATTGAGTAATGACTTGACTGTGATTACATTTATTAGGCCCTATTTCAAAGGGTGAATATAGAAAAGTTACTATTCAATAAAATATATAAAATAAAAAAAAAAAAAATAAAAAAAAAACTATATTTATAAATCTGTTAAATTTTTTAACTCATCTTGAGTTAAAAAATTTAACAGATTTATAAATGATACATGTATTTTATTTCTGTAAGTAGGTTTGTACAACACGTCAATCATATTTTAAAAACTAGATGAGGTCGGCGTTTCCTATCTGAATACTTTGAGAAGAAAGGCCGAAACAAACTCAGAGGTCACAGTCTTTTTTAAAGGCCAGACATAATCTTGGTCAGATCATGTGAAGGCCATATATGTCTAAAATGGCCTTTTGAGGAAAGAACCACACAGATTGAGTGGACCTGACCAGTCAGTGCACGCATTTGTCAGTAATCGTGCAGCTCTACTCAGAACTTAAGGAGCTCAACGATGCGACGATCAATACCAAAGAAAGGACATTTGGGTAGGCCGCTTATATGACTCACCCGCTTATACAAAATTAACTGTCAAAATAAGTTAGGTAACCGAAACTTATCCCGAGGTGGTGAAACAAGCCGTTAATTTAATATTTTAAAAGGAGGTCTACCATTCATAACATATCATATCACGCATGTATTCCTCGAAAGGTTAGGTAGAGGTGTGCCAATAGTATGACACCCATTATATTTCGCCTTGTTTTTTTTTTTTTGTTATGTTTGTCTATGATAAACGGGGTGAATAGAGACGCAACTTTAATATGAATTTTAACCTTGAAATAATATAGTTTTTTGCCAACAAGGACACTTAATCGTTAATTATAGTACAGGTAGAACATTGTAGTCCTATTTGGCAACAAAATATATTATTTCAACGTTAAAATCCATTTTAAAGTTGCGTCTCTATTCACCCCTGCATCTCTGTTCACCCCGTTTTACCCGGTAATTATCTGGCCATAGCATCTCTTGGATGCAAAGAATGTCGCAGTGAGTTTTGCGGAAGACATCTGAAAGAATTACAGATTTGTCTTATGAGGACCCTTCGATGAAATTATATAATAATTTATATACTGTATTATGAATATATATACAACATTAGTTTTTGTTTAAAACAAAACGCGAAAAAACAATCAGCTGTTCCCTACATTTAAGTTCGCTGAACTCGTCAAAATGTAGGGAACAGCTGATATTTTTTTCGCGATTTCAACTTTGGTCCCATAGTAAAAGTTGTTCATAATGATGAATACAATGACCCCTTAAGAGGTTTAGTATAAACAAAAACTAATGTTGTATATATATTATACAGCGTGCCGCTACAGTGGCGACATTAATTTAAGACACGTAACGTATACAGTTTCGCCTTTACGTTTTGGGAAATTATTTTAATTTCATTAAAAATTAATATTTACTGATTTATTTACAATTTTCTAAAAAAGCATCTTGGAGCAAACTGCACTTAAACAGCGTAGCACAGAGGTAATTAGCCGGGGTCATGGATCATAACATCGAATCAATGAAATTAAAACAACGTCGACACACTAACAAGAAGAAAAAGGGCCACAATAAGCAGTTGTTATACACAGCTACACATCAAGCTATACATTCCTAGTTTACGCTGATCTCGCACTGTACGGAAATCCAATACAATGAGAGATCAGCTTAAAGGCTTCTACATACCAGCGCGACACGGCACAAAGGCCCCGCGTGTCGCGGACAAGTCGCCCCGGTATGTAGAAGCCTTTATACTGAAAATGTATAGCTTGATGTGAAGCCGTCTGTACAACAATATTAAGTACACAATATGTCTATTGCAAGTATGACGAAGGACAATTTATATTACTACGACCCAAAAATATTCTGTAAGAAAAATATGGGCACAAAGAACTAATGACGGCTTAGTGACGATATTTTTGGAGATAATTGAGTAAATTGCTGTCTGCTATAATATGATCAGTGAATCATGTGGTTTGACTATGATTGTATCTTTATTTTTAGGGTTCCGTACCCAAAGGGTGCCAACTCTACTTACTAAGGTTCCGTCCGTCTGTCACAGAGCTGAGCTGCATCTTTTGTACCGTAATAGACAACTTGAACTTTTCAGTGTGTGCTGTGGCCGCTATTTCAACAAATAATAAAAAAAAGTAAAAATAAACAATATTTAAAAAAAAACCGCTTCTTGTATGGGGTGCAAGAAACATGTTTTTTTTTAAATGAAGTATTTTTTTTATGTAGTATTAAATGTTGTTCGGTGGTACGGAATCCTTCGTGTGCCAGTCAGACTCGCATTTGGCAGCTTTTTTTAGGCTACTAAGTAATTGTTGTATGAGAAAAAGTGCTGAGAAATTATTTAGTAAGTATTTTCAAAACAAGTTGTAATCATTAAATCTATTTATTTTATTGAATAGCGTTATCAATTAATAATATTATCAAGAAATATAAATGAAACATACAAACATCGAAAGTGCAGAAAATAAGAAATGTCTGGAAAAAATACGCTCTATTTTTCGTACGAGTAGATAAGTTGAGTGTGGCTTGGAAGTTTTTGTTAAAAGAACACTAACCCCCTTATTCCAAAACAAGGTTTATCTTCAGACCCAGGCTTAAAACATGGAGCCATTATTGAATTTCGAACTTAATTCCGACCATGGTAAAGTTCCTAAACACAAATGTGACAACTTAGTACCGAACTAAGTTTTCAGTTTTGTATAAAGAACGGTATTTCAATCACAGTTACGTTCTTATTACAAAAACAGGCTCCATGGTTTAAGCCATGTCAAATATAAATCTTGTTTTGTAATAAGGCGGCATAGGTCGTGCCAGCAAAAAACTAGTCTGACTTTAGTACCTATTATCTTAACTACACTAGTCAGTATTAACTTTTTGTTGCATTTGAACATTTAAATAATCCTCAAATTTTCTATATACATATTATCACTTTTTTGATACTGGAACGAAATATAATTAACACTAAATTTCATAAAAATCAATCAACACACACAAATTACAAAAAAAGATCATAATCAAAAAACACTCGGTAACAACAACTCTATAGAATTCCCTCCACCTTTCTACCGCACTCCTCTCTGAGACAGTCACTTCCGGTCTCTATAAAAATGTTTGTGCATTTGTCTGAAGCTATCACTGCAAGCTACGCCGGCTGATACGCCATACCAAGCTGTAGAAACATGAAGACTTTTGTAAGTGATCGATATTTTTTTCCTCTAAAGTGATAGAAGTGCGTGTTGTGATTCATAGATGGCGGTAGTGGATTTTGGATTTTTTGTGACGGGTTTTCCGTGTGAACAATTTGGATTATTATTAGTACTTCGAAGACAAAATGCTAGTAGTTAAATATTTACTAAGATTAAGTACGTACTTTTTTGTGAATCAGTCAGTGATCTATATTTTCTAAAATTCGGTTCTAATTCCGGTACGTAGTTCAAAATTGAAGCATAATATCACCCAAAATACATTATCGCCATCTTAATATTTAAAAAAATGGTTTTAAAAGTGTAACTAAACCGCGAATTGAAGAAAAACTCCAAAAAAAATTAAATAGGTACATACATAACAAACAATTCATGATTGTTAGAACTCAAAAGAAAAGTGCTCCCAAAAAAGACTAGGAATCTAAAACAAAGTCGTGATAAACAAACATACATATCGAAACCTCAGAACTGATAACTACCAAGAATATCACAAAACAAACGCCGACAAACCACAAGCATTTAAAAGAACACGGTTAAACCACCACATTCATTCCTTTGTCTAATAAAATACTATTACAATAGACTTTTGATTACAATCAAAATAACAGTTTTGTCACGATAAAGATATCTTTTTGTTACCAAACGTATTTGTTACGTGTAATGAAGGCAATCATTACACTCATCTTGGTAATGATGTAGGAGTTGGTGTAATTAAAACTGTGGAAAAGATTCTAGATATCAGGGATTTTAGTGTAGATGATACAAGCATTGTTGATCAACGTGATCCTGGTTTTGATCACAGTGTTGATTGGATCAGAATAGTGTCCAGATTAAAAGAAAGGATTCTAGGATAAGAGTAGAAGTAGATAAAGAAAATAATATATTAGGCTTTCTCTAAGAAGTATCAAATCATGTAAGAGTGGAAATTTTATAAACGTCATCTTCGTCCTTTTGCTTATCCCAATTTATTATCGCCAGGGAAGCATGTTTTCTTCTTCCATTACATCTAAATTGTCAGCTGTATTGTCAGGCTTCGACCTCTTCCTGGCCATACCATGTCACTCAAACGTTTAGTATTATAAATAATAATAAAAAAAAAAAATATTCAAAAATATAAGATACAACGTTTGCAGTTTTCCTTAAATCTACGTCAAGTTCACGATGATTTGTGCCTGAACTAGGAAGTCCTGTGTTTCAGGCGATTGGAGGTAACTTTAGTTGACATAATAATCACATAGCTTAATAATATATTTGGTAACAAGGTATATAAAAAAATTATAGTATCTTAACCTAGCTAATTAAAATAAAATAAAAATAAAAAATAACAATATGAACAATATTTACTTTAGCACAAGTAATAACTTCTCTGTATCTTCATAGGACATAGTTTGAAGAGCTTTTTTTGCTGTTACTGTGGTTTAAGGAGTAGATGTTTTTCCTTTTTCATTTAGCCTGTTATAGAGTAGCGGTCCGAGGTACATATAAAACTTGGCTGTGAAAGCATGTTTTGTACTTTTTTGAGGGCAAACTATATCTTTCCGTCTTTTTTTAGTAAAATCAGTGCTGTATGGAAGTGCTGCGTGTTGTTTTAGTACAATGCTCATAATAATTAACTGTCGAACTGTTAGTACTTCACAAGATTCATACAGGAGGTTAGTGGGGAAAAGGAAAGGGCGGCAAGTAGCCACCTTGAGACAAGCTCTTTGAGCTCTTTCAATGGGCAATAACAGACCTTTACTCACCCCACCCCATGAGGTAATACAGTAAGTCAGAATTGACTGTTCTAGGATAAAGTTAAGACTAGACAAATACATAACCTATGTATTATTTATCCCTGTCAAGAGGATAGGTATCCGAAATGTATCCCAGTAAAATCAAACCATCAAAAGTTGACTTCCAAACTTTAAATAAAACTTGATCTAGAAAGTGCCAATCATTAAAATGTAACATAGTTACATGGAAGCAGCATAAAATTATACAGAAGTTAATTGAAACAAGTCAACGGACAAGAACTACTATTAAATTAACATAATCACATCATCAATTACATCAAAAAACAATTTGGGCTACCATGTTTCAGTACAGATAGAGTTCAAATTCCAATGGATTTTAAGTTTTAGATGGTTCAGATATTTGGATTTTATGGTAATCAATGTCTGACTTACATTGTGTCTGTTGCCCTTTAGAAATATAAAATTTTGTACTAGCTGATAACAAACTGAAGATTAATATCGAGCTTTGTTAAAGGCAATTTCAATATTGTTCTTTTAAAGGTCTACTTTTAGTTAAGATCCACTTTTGTCTAGACAAGTTTGTTTTTAATTGCATAATTAAGTTTTCAATGAAGAAAATAATTATCAATTGACTGAACTTTTCTGCGTTGACACTTTCAATTTCACTTTTAATAGCACTCACTATTTATAAGTAAGCACACGCTTATTTGACTTTCAGAACTTTCTCATAAGCTTTAATGAATTTTGATACAAATAATGCCAAAACTTTTAATCTTGTTTACAAATCTGTGCGTCGAACTTAGACCGGTTTTCCAAGGAATAAGTAAAAGGGACACCTTCACTATCTTGAAGACCAGTTTTTGAGACACATAAGCTACCTTTCTCTTTCATTATGCGTTTTACTCTCCCATTTTACCTTTAAGAGATTAGTACATTGCCAAGCAAAATAACATCTTATGGAATCCATTCAAATAGTATCGCTTGCCATCACCTTCCTATATTGGCAAAGTCAAACTCCGCATTATTAGATAATTAAAAAAAAAATCGTCCCAGATGCTAACACTCTCCCAAATTAAGTTTACCAAATTATTACTCAGCCTTGAGCCTTATCTCATTAGCGAAATGTAAATGAACTACAGCACTGGCTTCCAGAGGCCCAAAACTTTCGACACTTATGAGTCCAGATAGCAGGGATCTATTACATCGTAAACCTCGTAAACCTGGAATTTCCTTAAGATAATTTGTGACAGCTATTACTTGGGCTATCCTGACTCTCATAAACATAGCTTCACATACGACCTTGGCATTCTTCCCTTACATTTTCCGCCTACTTACCGGTGCTTTTCACGGGAATATATCGTCCATAAAGTTACCCAAGTTCTTAGTGTATGAAGAAAATACTCTGATTTATTATACGTATCCGAGACTAGGTTTTTTGGAAGACAAATAACCGTCGGTAGTTTGTTTGTTAAAGTTTCTGTTGTAATAATATTGTTCTAATAAATTAATCCGTTATTCTATAGCAAATCGTTCATTATTTCTAGTAAATTCGTATATTATGTCAAATTTGATCTTCGACCTGGTTTCTGTTTTCCGACCTCTTCTAAGAAATTTATATATCATCATAATCTTATTAGTTTACTTGTCAAAGCTGCTTCTCATCTATCTCATATTATTCATATTTATTTTAAGAAATTCACGGTTACAGAAGCTCATTTCTAAGGCACACTCGATGGAGTATTCTTAGATATAGCCTTTATTCCATAAGACTGACTTTTATCGATATCAAATGAAACATGATGGAATGCATGTTTTTTCCAGTCTCTTTTAAGTCTTTAGAATCCCGCTAAAGGTGCTTATCCGCGGTTAAAAGTCATCTTAATCCATTCGACTATCCTTTGCCTCCTAAATAGCACCCACATTGGTATTGTTCCAAACTTTTGTTACCCATTTCAACAATTTCAACACCTCATTTGGCGCACCTTATTCGTCTGATCGTGTCTGCTGGCAGAGTGCCCGAAACTATTTCGTAGGTTTATTAAGAAGATTCCATAGGAAGTAGTTTGCGTAGAGATTATTAAGCGGGTTTTTTGTCGTAATTATTATCATCCAAGGAAAAACGGTTCCTGTTTTTAATTTGGTTCTGAGAAACATTTCAATGCTTAATATTTAAAGCTTAGACATTCTGGTATAGCTTCAGATGAAATAGATAGTCAACCATAGAAATACTGTTTAGTTAGTTAGTTAAATTGTCTCCGTAAAAAACCGCCTTCCCGTTCTTACCAACCGGACCCATTAAAATGACGAGGAGTACAACTCCGGTGTGCGCCTGTCTGCTAGACACTATAACTCAATCAGTAGAATGTCAGTCCCTCTGTCAAGCGCGATATTTACATAACTTTTTCTTTTGTCTGTTGTTATTATTGGGGTTTTACTAAGCAAATATTTAGTACACTTAAATTTTTCTATAAATTTTTTAACGATAGGTTTTCTAAAACCCTCGAATAGAAAAGAGAAACGTAAGACTAAAAGAATTGAAAACCCGCAATTCGAACTCCTCAAGCAGTATTGTCCCATTCCACTATATTTACAACTAGAACAAGCACGGGAATCAAACCGATAAAGCAAAGTCCTTACTCTCAGCATACAAAAGTAATAGTACGTTGGGAAATTCTACGCTAGAATAACTCGGATACTATTTTTGCCTTTTTTGCTCTCCGCTAAGGAAATTGCAAAACCGATTCTGACACAATTTCCTTCCAACATAATTCTTTATTTATTACGTTGTATTACATAAATATGACATTGTGTTAAATCTGAAAGTTCAATGGCACAAAGGAATCAACAACCCGTGAACGAGTGGTTTTTGTGCGAGCTGTTTTTTGTGTTTCCATTCCAACGATTGCATAGTATAAGGTATGTTTAAAAGAATGTTATGCAAATTCTTCTATGTATAACGTTTTTTTCGATGTTGTGACATAGTTGGGTGGTTCGGGAAGACTGTCCCTTTGGAGTTCATCTGAACTTGCTCTGATTTTCAGATCCGGTACAATTTTCTTTTTGCTGTGTCATATTTCTCGGAATAATTGTTTAATCAACCATGGATACATGAGCAAAATATTTCTTCCTTATTTATTGAAAAATATTGTCGATTTATATCTCGTCTTTTCAAATAATACCGTATTATTTATTTTGATTTGCTTGACATGAAAAGATTTACTTCCTTTCGTTTTTTATTGAAATGTGCCATTGGGTTTAATATTTTTTTTCTAGTATTTTTCTGATCTTCAAATAATTTAACTAAGACCATGAGCAAATAATAATATCTTCAGCAACCGCAGGCTATATCAAAATGGCGTCAACGAAGTAGGGTCTGCAAAATCGATGACGTTATTCATATCTAGGACAAAAAAATATATATTAAAACGAAATTTCAATAAATCTGTGTTAAACGAACAATAAAAGCTTTCGGTTTTATATAATTATCCCAATAGAATCGCCGCCTTATTATATCAGTAAGTGTAGGGCTGGATCACCTACAATTTATTTATAATTATGCTTTTGTCTCCTATAGCGAATCAAATTCTTAAGTCGTTGTCCCGTATTATTACATTCTACATTTAGCATCACACGTGAAAAAGATTCAAAGAAAAACTTCTACCAAAACAATCTACTTATTGATTTCTCAAAACACAATCCAGCGCTAAAAACACATAGGCTAGTAATACTAAACTATTTCAGTCACAGAGAAAGACAAACATGAAAACAAAACACGGATACGGAAACACGTAATGTAACAGCGGAGGTGAACATTAAAAGATCATTAAATCGTCCGTCGTTACATCAATGTTTGCAAACCCTGATTACACAGAGAAAATGTTCTACACGTAATGTTAAAATACGAGTGTTTGTAGTGTGATCTAACAGAACTTAGGTATATAATTTTAGATGTTATTTAGATAGATGTGTAGATAGGTTATTATGAAACTTGATCTAATAAGTGTGAATGATTTTCTAATCAGGAATTGAGTAACTCAGTCTACTTAAAGAACATTCTATGAATTGATACCTTAATCCGCAAACCAGCAAAACTCCATAAGAGCAAAATTTTCAGGAGACACTTAAAAATTATATATTATTGCGATATTTTGTTTAGACTACTTATGAAAAAATCTAAAATATCGTTGATGGATAATATCTTAAGCTGTTAAAATGTTAAACAAAAAAAAATCTTTAAAAAAATTCAAAATCAACGTCTTAAATCTCAGAATGTGTTTGACGAAATGTGGAGTTGGCTGGTTTGCAAATTGATGTAGTCTACTATTCATCAGAAAACATGCGAACGCCACACGGTTTGTATGGCAATTATCTTACTTAGCTATCAAAGATTAAAATCTCAATTCTTCGATTAGAGAATCCTAAGGTGTATTTATTATTTAAGAATACAATGGTCCATTTTAAGCCACAATCTTGCTAAGATATCACAAAAACCAATTGGACTTACAGGTACTCAATCACTGGAAAATTAAGGCGATTAAATACATCCGCAATAATCATAATTCAGAATCAGTAGTAACGTTTTTATAGCCACCATTTTTTGCTCCAAACGTAATACAAACAGTAATAAGAGCTCTTGTGAGTATAGAATCAATTAATTTGACAATGAAGAGGTAGGTAGAAAGGCAGTGAACGTCAGTGAAAGGAGACTGTATGACAGTCTATACATCCTTTTTTTAAACATGCTATAAAATAGAGCGATTCAGAAAGTCCACTACGCTAACATAACAAGATAATGCTCACATTGCATCATTACTATCTAGTAAAGCGGGGATTTCCAAATTGTTGATTTTAATGTGGATTGGTAGTATGTATTTATTGACGCATTCATTGCTACCGCGAATGATTTAAACTTATAAATATTGGCTGTTTGCAGTGCGACAAATGCTCTTAAATAATTACTTAAACCAGCATATCGTACATAAATATTGAAATAAGAACTCTCTAATAGCAACTGGCCAAATTAACATTCTTTTATTTTTAAAGCGTCTAGAGAATTTCGTGAATTCAGTTCAGTTCTGACAATCAGTCTTACCAAGGGGTATCGTATTACCCAGTCACTGGGTTGTGGAGGTCAGATAGGCAGTCACTCCATGTAAAATACTGGTATTCAGCTGCATCCGGTTCCGGAGGATCCGGTTGGAAGCCGACCCCAACATAGTTGGGAAAAGTCTAGGCAGATTGATTGATTGAGTATGTTTGAAAACAAAGTAAAGGATGCAATTTGATTATAAATTTTGTTTCGTAGTAATATATATAAATGATGACAAGCCGACCCCAATATAGTTGGGAAAAGGCTAAGCAGATTGATTGATTGAGTAGGTTTGAAAACAAAGTAAAGGATGCAATTTGATTATAAATTTTGTTTCGTAGTAATATATATAAATGATGACATAATAAAGTAAATTGAATGCTTTTTCTTTTGATAATTACCGAAGTCGTTTTAAAAAATAATAAAAAGGACTGGACGAACCAAATCTAAGATTAAGATTAACCCATATGGAGAAACAATATACTTATAAAACTGATCTGATGAAGATCTACGCAATTTTTGCTGGTAAAGAGACACAATTTTAATTGTAAACTGTCAAAGCCAGGCAGTAACAGAAAAATAATTTCAGCGGTGTTTTTGCTACTTCCATTCAAACAGGTGAAGGATTGTCTACTGAAAAAAGGACATTTTATACAATTACACTCTACAACGTTTGTCCGAGTCAATTCACGAAATAAACCTTAAAAAGGCTACTCCAAAAGTAATTGTGAAAGTTGTTTTCAGTATTTTTTATTATACCAACTTCGCAATTAAGGCGGTCATTCAGTTCAAATTGGCTATTAAGACACCGGTTGTTAAGCTGATTTTCTTCTGTTGTTTTTAATTGTCCATCTGGTTATGAAATCTGTTGTTTGATTGTAATAAATGAGTTGAATAGTCTATCTCGGTCTTTGAAGTCTGATTTAAAATAATTTCAGTTATTTTGGGCACAGGTCCTTTTTTGAATTCAGAGAGATGGAGAATGTTTTTGAGTTAATATTCTAGAGTTAATAATAGATTGAATTTTTCGCATAAAATTATTTTAAAACTTACCTACTGTGACGATTTTATGAGCAATACAAGTTTATACGCTGTTTATCACGTTGAATTGAGTATTAATATTGTTAACCCTGACATAAAGAACTTAATAAATAACACTCGGGCAGTCGTGTAAAAAGTAATGTTATTCTCAAAGATTTATTTTGGAAGAAAACCTCAATACTTATCACCGTTTTCATCTTTGCAGGTGTGTTTGTTGCTGGCAGTTGCCTCTTGCAAGGCCGGGTTCGGCTACTCCAACGAAGTAGCAGGAGATGGTGGTCACGGGGGTGGCGGCACAGGATACGAATATTTAGCACCAAGTGGCGGTGGGGGCGGACAAGGACATAATCTAGCAGGACTTGGCGGACAAAGTTTTGGAGACAGCGGCGGCGGCCATGATTTCTCAGGTGGTCAAACCCACACTCTTGCTCTAGCCCAAGGACACGACGGAGGCCAAGACTTCAGCGGATTCGGTGGCCAATTCCACGGAGACTTTGGAGGCGGCAACGGTGGTGGTCATGCCCAATTTGCGGTCCATGACGGCGTAAACCAAGGAGGTCAAGATTTTAGCGGGGATTCGTATCTTTTAGCTGCTCAAGAATCCGGTCATCATGGTCAAGATGACGGTGGTTCTCAGGATGATGAAGGACACGGTCTTGGTGGCCAAGTACAAGGCGGACATAGTTCTAGTGGTCAGGGAAATGGTGGACATGACTTCGGTGGCCAAGGACAAGGTGGTCACGACTTTGGTGGGCAAGGACAAGGTGGTCACAACTTCGGTGGGCAAGGACAAGGTGGTTACGACTTCAGTGGGCAAGGACAAGGTGGTCATGACTTTGGTGGGCAAGGACAGGGCGGTCACGGATTCGGCGGCCAAAGCGAAGGTGTACATGGATTCGGCCCTGGCTCCTTCACTCTTCACGATGGTGGTCAGGAATACGGACACGGTGACGGCCACGATTTTGGCGGTGCTGAAGCTATACCTGTTGGCACACACGTTGACGAAGAGCACCCCGTCGAAGTACCCAACTACAAACATGTTACGTTCGCCATTCCTAAGACTGTCCACATTAATGTCCCCAAACCTATTCTCATTGGTGTACCTCATCCTTATCCTGTCAAGGTTCCCGTCAACAAGCCTGTTGCTGTACCCGTTGAGACTGAAATTTCCATACCCATTGAAAAGGTTGTGCCTTACCCTGTAGTCAAACATGTCCCCTACCCCGTTGAGAAGCACGTGCCAATTAAGATTGAGAAGACTGTCACAGTGCACGTGCCCCAGCCTTACCCTGTTAAGATCCCCGTGTACAAAACCATCCACCATCATAAAGATCATTAAGGAGTAGTCACGAATGATATTCTTTGGAGAAATTAACAATTTTTCTTCTAGTTCGAACTATGGTTTCGATATTTTTATTGACTCATGATTTTCACTACCATAAGTCTGATTTTACTATCATGTGAAAAGAGAGAGAAAGACATTTTGTGTTGACTCATTATATAAAATTTTAGGAAGGAATTGTTAAATTTTTCAAAGAACTGTTTTAATTGAGTGCCTTGTAAATAATTGTTGTTAATTTTAAGTCATTTTCAACTGTGTCCATGTTGTAGTTGATTTATTTATTGTATGTTGTTACTGTTGTTATTGCTGTTGTTGTTGTTGTATGATTTTGATTATACATTTACGATTGTTAAAGATTTACTCTGTTGTCTTTATTTATTTCTCCGGTGATTTTGAAAGTACGAAAGTACGAATGCTCCTACATTCCTATTCATTTTGAATAGGAATGTAGGAGCATTATTACTTAATATTGCTCTTAAAGTCTCATTCTACCTATTCTTTAAATATTTAAAAAGAAGTAGAATTCCTTTTTAGAATTGCTGATTTTCAAAGCTCTTCAAGTGATTCAAATAATTAGGTTAAAAAAGTCTTCATATAACATTGGAATTAAAAGAAAGTGCATTGTATTGGCTACTAAAAATTGTTATAGACTATCTAAAATCAATGGCAGAGAATATGTTGCTTGTTAAACGCACAACAACCTTTCATTTATTGATAAAATTTCGTTTACGGCGACGCTTGTATAAGAATAAATCGTTTAGAGGCAAAATGTGCAATTCCCAAAATGTCCAACGGTGTCAAAATGTCCAAATCCCAAAATGCCCAATTATTATTGTCAAAATGCCCAATTCTCAAAATGAACTTACAGAAGTCGAGCAGACGAATTTTTCAATCTTATGAAGCAATGTAATAGGGGATAACAGCCGCATACGGTCGATCAAAGGTTAAGCTACACTAGCCACGGTCGGTTCGTGGATGGGTGACCATTTCCATCTCCAAGCCTCGGAAATTATATTAAGCCCTCGCTCCCGGCTGGTATTCGTAGATCTTTGACAGTCGTTACAAGAAGTCAGAAACCCGAAAGTTACCAAGGGGTATCGTGTTACCCAGTAACTGGGTTGTGGAGGTCAGATAGGCAGTCGCTCTATGTAAATCACTAGTATTCAGCTGCATCTGGTTGGACTGGAAGGATAATCCTTAAGGTATATGATTAAGGAATATCCTTCAAATTCCTTTGGGTTTTTAACAATCCGAAGGATTTTGAAGGTAAGTGATTTTTATTTATTTTTGGGATGGGTTTGCTCTTGACCTTAGTCTAGGTCAGAGGTGACAGAGACAAAGTCGACGATGGAGTGAGCTTACCCAAAAGAAGCCTGTGCACTCTCACTTTGAAGAGATTAGGGTTTTATGCGTTCGGAAACACAGACGCAGGCAGAGAGTTCCAATCCTTTGCTGTGCGCATTATAAAGGACATTTGGAAACGCTTATTGCGAATTGGTGATTTAAGGCTTCTACATACCAGCGCGACTTATCGCGCGACGCGACACGGCACAAAGGCCCCGCGTGTCGCGGGACGAGAGGTGCCTTTGCGGCGCGTCGCGTCGCGCGACAAGTCGCCCCAGTATGTAGAAGCCTTTATGCAATTGGGGTACAGGGTCCGTATTATAAAGTTAGTCTTAAAGATATCATTGTTCCGTTGCGAAAAAGAAAAAGTGCTATCTGTACCTACTGCAGGTATAGCTCCATCTCTTCTTAACACAGTACATATCGTGGTTCCCTAACATCATAATACAGCCTTTGCCGCTGTCAAATATATGAGCGATGAACTACAGAAGAGAAGTAGTTCCACTATGGTAACATTTTGGAAACTCATTTCAACCATGAACTCAAAAACGCTAAAGAAAACTACGTGATTTAACAAAAAATAAGTGGCAGTAGAAAAGAAATAAACTAAACTTAACAAAAGCAATTGTAATGCAGAACTGAGTATAAAAAGTTTATGTAAGTAAGATAGTATACAAAATAGTTCAGAAGGTTAGCTCCATACAACGAGCGAAAACAGGGGCTTGCACACATAGACACGTATGTTATTATTTCGTTTATATATTTCCATACCATATTAAATACATTTTTAAATATTTTTACAAAAAAAAATATTTATAAAAAAATTGTGGTTAGCCGGTATCGGTGCTTCAGAGTTAGGAAGCTCCCCACAATGCCTCACTCGCCGTATTGAGGAGAACTGCTTTCTGAATCAAGCATATATTAACTAGCTGCGCCCCGCGGTTTCACCCGCATAAGTCTCGATCCCATGGGAATAAATAATTTTTTAATAGAAGTACTTGCCTATTTTACACTACCAAAATGCAAAATAGGCCGGTACTTCTATGGTTGTAACAACTTCTTATTAGATCTCATCACCGCACGTTCGTATTTCCGAAGATAGACGATGATTTCCGAAGCCAATATTTTCCTTGGGATACTTGTACCTATGTGCGTGCGTTTTCGCTCGTTGTATGGAACCGACCTTTTGTACTATTCTGTGTTAGGTATTCGCTTCCTACTATTTCGACATAATATGGCTGTTACCTTTTGTGCCTGATCAACACTGATGGAATAAAATTGTTTATTACGAAAACATGTTTGTGTATTCGGCTGTACGAGCAAAATAAACTTTAGTCGGTGGTAATTGCTATAAAATGTAACGTGAAAATATTTTGCTGTGTGAAAATGGGCTGGAAAATTACTATGCGGATAAGTATTTAAGGGGCTTCCAGGAAGATGATGCAGAGGCTTCCCTGGAACCTCATTAACGGCAAAACTATGTAAATGTCTATTAACTGCTCCCAAATTACGATGTTTTATTTTATTTTATCTTTTTTACAAACTTCACTGACATTAATGTTTTTCTTATTTGACATTATTAAACCTACAATTTTAATTTCAACTAGGTTCTAACTTTTATTATTTTAATCATATTTTATATTGTTTTTTGTTAATGTGAGGACGTTGTAGGCTTAATATACTGTAGATCTGTAGACCATTTTCTATTTTGTTAAGTACCTGGTACTTTTGACGGGCCTACGCTGTCCTCTCATACCTATTAACACTGTAATTTGAAAACATTGTAAAAGCCAACTTTTTTTTAAAACAGTATCTGTGGAGTTTCTTGCCGGCTCTTCTCCATAGGAAACGACCAACTGGAATCGTGCACCTAGCTTCTGACGTTTCATAAGTGCCCATGTAGGCTTATGTGAAATAAAATATTTTTATTTTGATTTTGAGAGGAAATGGATGTAAATGGAAAGGATATAGATAGACTAAAGTTCACTGTAAATAATGTGATGGTTATCATCACCTACTTATTGGAAATATATCTAATATCTAATAATAATAATTTGTACACAAAAACCAAATAGATAAATTTAATCAAGTTGTACAACAGTTACACAGTCGAACATTTGGCTTCTAAACTGGGCAAAGAGCCTGTGTTTAACGTAGAAATCTATAAACGTTACTTAGACCGTAAGTACCTACTTAGGCTAACCGCTATTCCTGTCACTATTGCACAAGTGTCCAACTACACGTGCAAGATGAAGACGGGACCATGTCTAAGTCAAAGCACGAGCTAAGTAAAATGTGTAGCTGATCTCGCCTTAAAAGCTAAAAACCTTCGCTATACAAAGATAGAATAGAAAAGAATAGAATAACGTTTAATGTCAACAGTATTATAGTTAGTAGTAGTAGCTACGTACATACCTACACAAAACTACAGGGTGACTTTGAAAACATGCGACAAAATGGTGTTCATATTGATGGGTAGAACACTCCCTTAAATTTTGTCGCATGTTGTCAAAGTCAGCCTGTATAATACCGGAAGCAAAAGGTTCAAGCGTTAGCATTATGCTAGGGGAGCTAAGCATAATGCTGACGCTAGCGTGTTGCTAAGCGCTGGTTTTCATCTTAAACCCTTGGGTCTTGTTTCCAAAAATAAAACATACATTTTTGGCAACAAATGGAACGATGAGAACATGCTGATCGTACATTAATACAGACTTTTTTTTTAAACTGGTTTCGGACACGACTGGATATTTTATCAATAAAAACAAAAAACAAAAGAAAAATACAGATTAAACTTCCTACTGAACAACGATGGGCATCTTTTATAATAAATTGGTGCTTATTTTTTTTTTTTGATAGTCAAAGACATTTTCGTTTAAAATTGATTGAGTTTTTAATAGTTCCAGTTTTTACCTAATTAAGATACCCTAATTGTTTAAGCACAAGATTGGAATTCCTTTAGTAAAACTCATGAAGAAATTGAAACTAGTATAATTTAGTCATTTTGATAACCTCCGTTAGCGGAGCCGAAATAATGAATACAAAATTTTCTCTTCCACGCCTACCGACATGATAGAAATATAAAAAAAGTAAAAAGTTGCATGTAGCAGTAAAACACGCGGGTGCTGATTTGCCCAAACAAAATGAGCAGGCGCGAACATAAATTCCCCCCGTTGAAGGACGCAGAGCTTCAACCAGGAAACTCTTCACACGTAGGCAGGGGGCACAGGTGGACTATAGATCGACGCACGCAGCCTCTTGCCGTGTTGATATCTGCGACTCGAGATATGCCATCTGGTCCAGGGAAAAGTCTGGCGACACGTCCGAGGCGCCAATTGAGTGGTGGTGTATTGTCTTCTTGTAAGATCACCAGATCTCCGATATTCAGCTTTTTAGAATCAGTCTTCCATTTAGTACGTTGGTGAAGTTCAGAGATATATTCTTTTTGCCAGCGCTTCCAAAATTCTTGCCTTATTTTCTCATGGCGAGCGTACCGGTTACGATGGGTCGTCTTGCAATCGTCTTGAACTGGGGTTGGCAGCGCATTGAGTGATCTGCCAATCAGGAAGTGCCCTGGGGATAAGGATAGGAAATCATCAGGGGATGAAGACATTGGGCACAAGGGGCGACTATTTAGAACTGCCTCTACTTGTGCGAATAAAGTACCTATTTCTTCGAAAGAAAGATGGGAATTTCCCATGACTCTTTTGACATGATATTTAGCAGCTTTAATTCCAGCTTCCCAAATTCCACCGAAGTGAGGACTGTAAGCAGGTATAAATGAAAATTTTATTCCTTCTCCTGTTGCAAACTGAGAAAGAGATTCGCTATTTAGTTTTAGAAAATTGCTAAGTTCCTTAGCAGCGGCAACGAAAATCCGTCCGTTATCAGAGCAAACCTCCGCCGGCTTGCCACGGCGAGCAACAAATCGACGAAATGTCATAATAAAAGCTTCTTTGGTCAAGTCACAACGGGTTCTAAATGAACACATTTAAAACGTAGACAAATAAATAGACATAAGTAGCATTTTACTAATCTAGCACCACGTCCCTTGCGATTTAATATGAGAAAAGGACCGGCGTAGTCAATCCCGACAGATTTGAAAGGAAAATCAACGGAAATACGATTTGTAGGTAAGTTGCCCATTTTTGGGGATATGGTTTGCCCACGAACACGCACGCAAGTAACACATTGCTTCACAACGCTTCTAGCTAACCTTCTGCCGTTAATAGGCCACACAGATTCTCTGATCGTTGCTAGTAATAGCTGTGGACCAGCATGCAAATTTCGTAAATGTTCGTGTACAAAATAAAGTTTTGTTACATAATGAGAACAATCCAAGAGTAATGGATGTTTTTTATCAAAAGAATAATTAGAATTATGTAATCTCCCTCCAACTCTTATTAGATTAGTTGTGGGCTCAAAGAAAGGTGATAAACATAATAATTTAGATTTAGGCAATAATGATTTTGATTGAATTCTTTTATATTCAAGAGGAAAAGATTGTTTCTGTGCAACTCGACAAATGAAAATAAAGGAATGATTTAGTTCATGCACTGTTAAAGGGCCAGATAAACGATTAAGCCTATTTAATCGTTTAGAGTTGTGTAAAAACCGTAAAATATATGCAAATGTTCTTTGCAATTTTGAAAATTTTGAAAATACCTTGAAATTGAATGTAGATTCAGGTAAATTAATATAATGACTTTTTACTTCAGGTAATTCAATATTTTGATTTGTATGTAGTATTGGCCATTTTGATTCATCATTGTATAAAAACGATGGGCCTCGCCACCACATCAAATTGTCACGAAGGTGATGAGCGTTTACACCTCGAGAAATTAGGTCAGCGGGGTTTACGTCAGTGGGAACATGACGCCAATCCTTGCGATTAGTAAGATCTAAAATTTCAGCTATTCTATTTGCGACGAATGTTTTTAGTTTTCCTGGATCATTTTTTATCCAGCATAGTACGATATTAGAATCGCACCAATGTATCATTTTTGTAGGAAGAAGTCTTAAGGACTCGATAACAGATTGACATAGATTAGGTGACAATAACGCCGCGCAAAGTTCGAGGCGAGGTATGGTGATGGGCTTTATAGGAGCAACCTTGGATTTTGAACATAACAAACTCACTGTCACCTCATCGCTTTCGTTCACCGTTCTCATGTAGATACATGCCCCGTAAGCGACTTGTGAGGCGTCGCTGAACGAATGCAGTTCTATGGACTTTGGTGAATCACCAATCACTCTACGTGGAATATGAAGGTCTGCAAGTAAAGGTAAGTTTTTTGATATTTCATTCCAACTTTCCTGTATTTCGTTAGGTACAGGTTGATCCCAGTCAATTCCCTTGACCCACAACCTTTGAATCAATATTTTAGATTGAATTATACATGGGCTCAATTAACCCAAGTGGATCAAAAATACGAAGTGACTGCGACATTATAAATCTTTTGGTAATTATTGTGTTGTTTATGTCATTATTTTTTACAGAAAAATTGAACGTGTCATCACTTGGATCCCACCCTAGACCAAGAGTACTGGAGGATTCATTCAAGGTAAGTTTTTCTTTTGTATTAATTTCTATATTATGGAATAATTTTGGTAAGTTAGTTTTGTATTTTCGTAGGGGAAAACAAGCTGTGTTTAGAGCAGTAGAAAGTGCCTTTTGTATGTATAAAAGTTGATCTTCATTGTCTGAGCCTGTAATGACGTCATCAACAAAAATGTCATTTTGTATTATAGTTTTAATTAATTCATCATCACACTCTTCTCCTACTTGCCACAGACATTTAGTGCTAAGATAGCTGGCACTTGCAGTACCGCAAGTGACCGTATCTAAACGCAAAGTTTGGATAGGATGCGACTCATCTTCTCTTCATAATATTAATTGAAGATCACAATCATGTGGGTCCATAGCAATTTGTCGATACATTTTAGCTATGTCTCCAGTCAAAATGTACTTATATTGACGTGCTCTAATTAGAATGGAGAATAGAGAATTCTGCAAATTAGGCCCAACCATTAAGATGTCATTTAGAGAGTAGCCAGAAGTTGTGGGATTTGAGCCATCAAATACCACTCGAATCTTGGTGGACTCACTGTCCTCGTTGAATACAGCATGATGACATAGAAAATATGAAGGATTTGGTATTGCAACAGGTGACTCTGAAAGATGTCCTAGGTTGGAATATTCACGTATAAATTCTACGTAATGTGACTTTAGTGTCGGATTTTTCTTGAATCTTTTTTCGAGATTTTTGAAACGGTTTTTAGCTTGGTAATAAGAATCACCGAGGCAGTCAGGTGAGTCCTTTAGTGGTAACTTCACTCTAAATCTGCCATTACTCAAACGAGTTGTGGTTTTGTGAAATTGTTTTTCACATGCTATTTCGTTGGGACTGAAAATCTTTCTTTGAGGGATCCCGACTTTCGAGTTCCCAGAATTTAGTAAGCATTTCATCCAAATTGTTGTTTGGAACAATTGCATGATTGCATTGAATATTTTGATTATACTTTTGTGCATTGATAGGGCCGGCTATAATCCAACCTAATTTAGAATTTTGTAATTTAGGATTATCTGGGCCTAGGGAGCGTTGTCCGCTAACTAGTATATCCCAGAAGATGTCTGCACCAATGAGAATCTCAATGGCAGCAGGTTCATTGAATTTAGGATCAGCTAATATAATAACCCTTTGGTATTTTCAGGTGATTTGTATCGACGAAAACCTTTGGAATGTCTCCGGTAAGTTGGTTGAGAACATAGCTAGACAACTTAACTTGGTAAGTGCCATGGATTGATTTTAGATGAGTAACACAACTTTCTAATATTGTGTCACACTTATTGTTTCCTATTCCTATAACATTTAATGCATTTAACGGATTACACATTAAACCTAATTTTAGTTGTAGGGATTTTGTAATGAAAGTAGACTGGCTGCCACTGTCTAACAGCGCGCGAACCCTTTCGGTTTTGTCATTTTGAGGATTATGAACTTCTATAATAGCCGTAGACAGAAATACATGACCATTATTTTGTTGAGAAAAAGTCACTACGGTCTCCTTTTTACTATCGTCATTTGCGTCTATTTTGTTACAGTTAGCTGATACGCTAGAATCGTGGAGAAGAGTATTATGCTTTTGGTTGCAATGCCGACACGAACCCATGCCACACTCAGACGCAAGATGACCTTGGCGCAGGCAATTTACACACAATTTATATTGGGATATGCATGACATTTTCTCTTGAATGGATTTTGATTTAAAAGTTGGACAATCATAAATCCTATGATTTCCATTGCATACTACACACAGATAAATAGTTGAAGAATTATTACCAGATTGAGAAGTTGATGCAAAGACATTGGTATTTTGGTTACGGCTTGGTTTATTAGAAGCAAGCTTATTGTTATTTGATTGAGATTGATTAGACGAGGGACGTGGGTTTTGTTGTGATTTAGAATTATTTTTATTGTTGCTCATAGATTTATTCTGATTAAATGATTCTAGTACATTGGCGCGGTCAATTAATAATTTATTAAATTGCTTCAAAGTCGGCAAGTCATTAACGCAATCTATTGTGTTGCGATATTCTTCCCATTTTAGTATGGTACGACTATCCAATTTAAGCAATAAAATAAATATTAGCAACATGTCCCAATGGTCTGTAGGTAGACCTAAACTCTTTAAAGCTCTTAGATTTTTAGTGACGTTATCAACTAAACACCGAAGAGACCTATCTGACTCACGCGTTATTGGTTGAATATTTATTAAAGAATCTAGGTGATGATTCATAAGAATCCTTTTGTTATCGTAACGCTCGCAAACCTGTTTCCAAGCCTCTTGGTAATTATACGAAGATACCTCGAGGTTCGATATTTAACACGCGCAGCGTCACCATCCAGATAAGAAACTAAATAATGAAACTTATGTATGTCTTGAATGCGCTCATTTTTATGAATCAAACTAAGAAATGTGTCCCGAAATTCGAGCCAGCGGAAGTGTGATCCATCGAACTTAGAAATCTGTATTTGAGGTAATCTAAAACCCACGTTTTGATGATCCGAATCCGCATTTACCAGGATAGATTGACGACGCTTACCATCATCATCAGTATTATATTGTTGTAGCTCTGTCTTGGCTATAGCTATATTTTGAACTATATCCTGTTCGATGCGTTCTCGCTCATCAAGTTCTAATTGAATATTTGGAGCATTTAAAACTTCAATCTCTGTTTGCAAATCATCAAACCTTGTCGATAATCCTTGAAACTTATTTAATCTTAAACTCAATTCCGCAAGGTCTATGTTTGATAACTCGGATAATTCACTTATTTTGTCTAAATAGTTTTTAAATTTTGTAATTTGTCCTTTAATTGAACTAAGTTTTACCAATAATTCTTTTAAAGACACCTTGGCAGAGAATTTATCGCCACCTTCTAGCGGCATTTTGACGTAACTAAAGTTAAATAATAATATCACTTTAGTTAAAATGGATTAAACGTCTACCTATTACTTTAGTATTATAGGTACTTAAAACCAATGGAATTTAACTAGGTATATCGACAATGTTTAAATTCTAAACTAATGCGGAAAAGGAATAAAATAATGATAGTCTCACGCTACTCCTCTCGGTGGAATATCCTGGGATCTGATCTCGGCTGGCTGCAGTGTCTCACTCAGCAAACAGGCAATGATGGCCGCAATACTCAGTCGAGCGACTTGGCCCTCAGGATAACGCCTGGAAATTTCGGCAAATCGGCTTAATATAGGAATAAAAAACCGACAGCTATATCGAGGTAGGAGTATGACAATTAGGAATAATATTTATTTACTTATATGTACGTTATTTGGCAAATGAATAATTTAATGAACAAGGACTTTAATTTGGAAAATTTCAATATGATTTTATAGTGGACGGTATATGTAGGTACTTTTACCTATACACTTATTTGGCACGATAAAACCTATTACATTAAGGAAAATAGCACAAATAAAGGCTAGTTATTGGAATAGAGGTATTTTAGAAAGGATTATGTATGGAATTTGGAAATTGGTTGTATTTTGGTGAGGTAGAACGGAACACAAGGAGGCACTTAACTTGGTGATATTGATGAATCCATGGAATCCCGTTACGATCTTTAGCTGATTCGTTGGCACGGAAGACCAGACTGGTTGCTTGCACTGCAGTAACTTCCAATTTCGTTCTCCTTTGGCTCTTCAGTATCGCCGAGTAAGTAGGACGCCACTCGTGTTCTACTATATTACCCAATTTTCATAAGGACAGTCCTGTCACGGTCGCCAAATCTTTGTTTAAGCACAAGATTGGAATTCCTTTAGTAAAACTCATGAAGAAATTGAAACTAGTATAATTTAGTCATTTTGATAACCTCCGTTAGCGGAGCCGAAATAATGAATACAAAATTTTCTCTTCCACGCCTACCGACATGATAGAAATATAAAAAAAGTAAAAAGTTGGATGTAGCAGTAAAACACGCGGGTGCTGATTTGCCCAAACAAAATGAGCAGGCGCGAACACTAATATTATTTATGCCTCTTACACATATTTTTAAGATAAGTACCGACGACGTCAGAAAACACCAGTTTATTAATTATAGCAGAGTTAACTACACAACAATCCTAAAATCATAATTTCTATTTTAAATATTCTATTATATCTTTTTTTTATTATTATTATTATTTCCTGTATATGTTTCAGTTTAGTTTTATTTTTTATATTTAATTTTAACCAATACAATCAAATTTAGCCTTCTACATACTGGCCCGACTTGTCGCGCGACGGGACACCGGTAGAACAATTTTCTTTAATTATTGTTCTACCGGTGTCGCGTCGCGCGACAAGTCGCGCCAGTATGTAGAAGCCTTTATTAACTTAATATTCATAAGCGCTATTGACTATTACCAACTAGTATCATTAGCTTTTCACCGCACTTTAATAATCTCTCTCTCAAAACCGATAATTACCCAAAACTCCAAAACTGCACTTATATGCCATTATACACCCACTTAGTAAAAGCTTAATACCTACTAAAAGCTAATAACTGTATCTAGTTGCCAAGTGTTGCATGCTTTAGCCAAGTACAGGCAAATACAGCTGAGTACGGGATGTCATAAAAAGGGAGCGTCAGAAAAACAATACTATAGTGCGCGCGGAACTAGTTGGCCGCGCCTTAGGTATGTGAGCGGTGGGACGGCTTTGGTCCAGCCGTTCACGAGTTTTGCGCTTAGCAACACATTTATCCAATAATTTTAAGGGTTCCATTAATCAACAAGGAACCCTTATAGTTTCACCATGACTGTCTGTCTGTCCCAGGCTTAGTACTAGAAAGCTGTAAATTGGCATGGGTACATATATTAATCACGCCGACACAGCGGTAAAACAATCTGGAAAAATAAAATGAAAATTGTACACCTATACAAAATATTGTAAAACATTTTTAAAAGAGTAATGGTGGAGTTTCTTGCCCATTCTTCTCCATACGAAGCTACCTTTTGGAAGGGGCGACTAGAATCAATTCTATTTTATGTGTAATTTTTGACGTTCAAAAGTGCCATTTATGTGCCTATTTGAAATAAATAATTTGACTTGACTTGACTTTAAAGTGCAAATTTTTGTTAGAGTCAAGTCCACCCCCCCCTGCTAGCTAAATGATTGTTTTTGGACAAAAATGATGTGAAAAAAATCATGGCAGTAGTATAAATAACGAAATTAAAAGGACACAGCTAAGTAGGCTTTACAAGTTAATGAGTAATAGTCGACCAACTTACGTTTTCAGTTGGAGAATTGATCGCGACGTATAAAGATATATGGAAGAACATGTTTTTCAACTACAATGTTAAGTTTGTTTTTGGGATAAATTCATCCCAAATACGGAACCCTACACTGTGCGTGGTCCCACAAGCACTTGGCAACTCTTTTATTAAATAGATTTTCTTGTTTACAAGCAGTTACAATAACAAGACAATTTCCAAAAAAATACTAGGTTTTAAAATGGTCTAAGTGAATTTAGGTATAACTTTTTATTCGTTTTTAGATAGTTTATGGTACACTTAGGCATTAGTGACAATAAGATTACTGACAAATGCTTGTACTGATTGGACAGGTCTACTCAAATTTGTGTGGTTCTTTCCCCAAAAGACCATTTTAGACATGGTCCTCACATCATCTGACCAAGATTATGTCTGGACTTTAAAAGAGACTGACCTCTGAGTTTGTTTCACCATTTCTTCTCAGGGGTAGTCAGATAGAAAATATCGGCTAGATCTAGATTTTTGATTCTAATATCCTATTTACAGAATATTATTTTAATAACGCTAAAACTGAAATGAAATGAAATCGTTCATTTCATTTCAGTTTTAGCGTTATTAAAATCTCTGTTATTGCAGCAAGATTGATTTTCAATTGTTTTTGCTATTTGATGAGAATCAAGTACCAAAAACACTTGAGTTAAACTTAATATTAAAGTAAAGATTTTAAAGTAAAAAAAGGAACAATTTTTTTTTTATTTGTCCCTTACTTTTTGAGTTTTGCTTTGCAGCCGAGCGGCTTACAGTGCAAGGAAAATTAATTTCTCAGCGTGAGTGGAGATGTTTTAATACCTATCTCCTCAGTGACTAGGAGGTTTGCACATGGAAGTGGCTTATTCCATTAATGTATAATACGTCATTAGCTTATTCTAGTTATTTTTGGGAAATTGTATCATGTACTTTCCAGTTTTAATAGTTTCCTGTTTAGAATAGCAATCTTGAGTTAAGGAGGTTTTAATACGATATGAACTAAGTGCTAACAAAAATGCTAATTGGTTCTGCCTCTTAAATATTTGGTAGGTATTTTCAAAGTACCTAAAACTACCGAAGTAGTTCTGATGTTTGACAGAGAATCAAAATCAAAATATTATAAAATACATGGCACATAGGCACCTATAAAACGTCAGAAACTTAGTGCACGGTTTCAATTGGTCGTTTCCTATGGAGAAGAGCCGGCAAGAAACACCACGGTTACTCTTTTAAAAATAATTGTAAAATGAAAGAAAAATATATTTATTTATCACCGAAATGATATTATGCACGTGCATACAAAAAGATATGATAATTCAAAATAAAAAACATAAAACATGCATAAAACAATACAGATTTATAATTATAAACATAGAACATAAATAGTCGGCAGCTGCACGCAATTAGCATTTACAATACTCGTATTTTGAAATAGCAGTGTTATTAGGATTCGGAGGATGTCTATTTATAGGCCTTTCAAAAAGTACCAGGAACATAACAGAATTGAACATGGTTAACAATGATATTATATTAAACAGCGGGCTAATTGCGTAACACACTATCAGTAGGAATCGATTTCGATTTGACAGTTCAACAACATTCATTGCGTTATTTAAGTTGTTGAGCAGACAGTTCGTTCTAACTTATGAAGCAATGGATTAGCAATATACTTCAAAATCATTCCGATTCGGATTCAAACTGTGTTACGCAATTAGGGTGCATATATGTTGTGAGCGCGCAATCGTGAAGACTCGAAAACGTGCTAATTGGGACGTATTTGTTAGTCTGTGATGCCAACATTCGGTGATTGGTGGCCAGAATAATGTTTGTTTACATTCACGCGCAATTGACAACACTAGCTGTCTCTTTTTTTCTTGTTGTTTTTATCAAGCCATCATTTTCACTTGTAGTGAAATGTAAAAAGAATGAAAAGTGGTTATGTGTGCTGCCGCTGCCGCGCGGAACACATTTTTCGGTTGTTTTGTGAGTGATTAACATATCTGTTTAATATTATATCATTGATGGTCAACAAATCTACAGTCTACTACGAAGAGTTTATTAAAAACTAATAAAACAGTAAAAATAAAAACACAGACATTATTGCTGTTACAACTAGAGTAACAATTATACGAGTATATATCTGAATAAATATCATGTCCACAAAAGCCACTAATAAAGAGTTGTAATTAGAATTGTAGGTATATAATGTCAAATAATGAGATGAAGTATAGATTGATTAGATTGACGCCTATCTACACAGAGTATTTGAAAGTTTAAACTCGAGAAATTAAGAGGGCCCTTCCCGGTCCATCTATCGTCAACGCAAGGATGGTCAAAAAGCTTGTTGTTTCATCTAGCGCAAGTCAGAACTACTAACAAGTAAGTCAGAATGCGATAACATTGAAGACAAAATAATTCCAGGTTTAAATAGTTCCAGGAAATACGTGTTTTTGAGTAAGCCTTACAAGTTGGTGAAATAATCGTTTGTCATTTAGATTGTCCGTTACATGTGCGAGGTTTCTGTGAATATGTTTTCTTTACTTTTACAATTTATGAGTACATTATGGACGGTCAAAATTCAGGTAAAATTTGTGCAATAAAGCAGTTTTTGCAGGCTTATACTGATTTTTTTCTCCAAATTTTTAGTTTTTGCTTTCAAGGAAACCTGGATATAGTACCTATTGGTTCAAAAAATTCAAAGAAGGACGTGTTTTAAACCCTTATGGGTTTGAAACACGTCCTTCTTTGAATTTTTTGTTCGTATGAGTTATGAAAAGTATGACGGGTTAGCCGTTCTTAATAGCTTCACGTCAGCCCACAGAGAGTGTCTACCAGACCAAAGTAGCCTTAACCTAGACAAGCATAATTAAAGTTAGAATCCTCCTAGTTTTCTCAACAAAGACTAGAGATAGACACATAGCTAGTATACAAACACACAACACGCAAGTAAAAGGTAGTAGCTACTACGGAGAGCCGTATCCAGTTAGCTACATCGTTGTTTGTATCATAAACATAATATTCTTGAGTACCGAGATATCTGACAGCGCATAGGATATGCCAGTAATGATGTTGAATGTAGCTCTTATTTGAGTTCCTGTATTTAATAGAACGAGATATTTCTGCATTGGTATGATTGCAGTTCAAAGGGACATATAAGTTTTGATTATAAGGGTGGCATCGACACACATCCTGTTATCATGCATTCAGACATGATTCTGGACCCCCAGCGTAATTCGTTTTTTTTTGGTTATTTAAGAAAAAAAACAAGCGAGCCCTTTTTTTTGGGTGGGAAGTTACTTATCAAATAATTGCTCCCGCTCTGGGTGGAGCGGGAGGGCGTGTCAGACTTTAACTGACTAAAACCCACCCGTGTTCCTTCCGTTGCCTGTGTGCCAGGGCCACGATATCCCTTTCGGACAAACTCATAACCCTGGCAGGTATTGGCCCTAATGGACACCTTCAATTCGTGCTGACATCTCTTTGAGGCGCGCGCGGAACACAACGTGCCGTCGCCCTGGGCCTGGTCCTTATCGGACGGCGAGCTACCCATCGCTCACCGTCCGCAGGTCCACGCCTACGGTGGCCGGAAATCGGCTTGCGACGCTTCGCACAAGGAGATGACGGCCTCCCATGCACTCTCGCTCCGAACCATGGCCTAAACCAGAGCCGGACGCGATCGCTTCCGTGGGCCTGTCCGGTGATAACACCCAGGCCTGCACGATCGTGGCTTCCAGGAGGAGCTCCCGGTCCAGCTGCTTCAGTGCCCACCGCGGACCACTCGGGGTCAGTCGGATCGGCGCGCCCGAGATCTGGGCGGAGACGTCAAACCGGTTGTACCGGTGATCGGAATATGTCTCCACCCCCTCCATGACGCGCCAGTCCATGACATGCGGCGACAGAGCGGGGCTGGCGAACGAGATGTCCACCCACCACTGATTCACCCCGTATCCGCACCCGCTCCCCGTATCACACGTGGGGACTGAACCCTGGTTTAGGAAGACCAGGCCTGTCTCCAGAGACCAGTCCCTCACCATCCTACATTCTACATGTTACACACTTCCGTCCATTTTTACGAAATCACTCTCACAGAATGCGAGAGGAAAAGAAAAAAGTACTAACTAGAAAGAGGTTACTAGTTGTTTTCGGGTTTCGTAGATTTTCACAATAATAAAAAAGAAAGAAAGAAAAATTGTTTAAATAATTATTGTTTTAATTGTTTTTGTTTATTGTTGTTTTGTTTTCATATCAATAACATTTTGCTTTTGGCATTTTATTTATCGGTGAGCGTTAGCAAATGGACGACGCCGTTGTAGTAGTGCCGAATCATTCAATATGGCCGATGACAAATTATATTTGACAAAAATCCAATCATTTTGAAAAGGGAACACCGGAAAAGACCTTGTCAACGTATACAACAAGTCCCGGAATTATCATATACCACCAAATACCCCAATTAGAATAATCATCATCATTTCAGCCGAAAGACGTCCAATCTGGACATAGGCTTCCCTCAAAGGGAGGGGTTTGCCATAATCGCCACGCTTGGCAGGTGGGTTGGTGATAGCAGAATGGTGTTAAAATGCATAGAGAACGCTGCTGCCCATTCTCTAGTAAGTCCTTTAGTCGACTTTTATGACACCCACGGGAAGAAATCTTGAGGAAGGTAGGCTATTTAAGTTTGGTTACGCTTCGTCCCTTAGGAGCCGAGCATAAAGAAAAAAGTCACGTGAAGAAATAGCGTAGTGAATTAGAATATTCTGTTATAATCATAATAATATACACTGAATTTTCACTATCATATATAAAAAATAAAAAAAAATATTTCACATAAACATACATGGGCACTTATGAAACGTCAGAAGCTAGGTGCACGGTTCCAATTGGTTGTTTCCTATGGAGAAGAGCCGGCAAGAAACTCCACGGTTACTCTTTAAAAAATAATGGGCTTTTACAATGTTTTCAAGTTACAATGTTAATAGATCTGGGAGGACAGTGTAGGCCCGTCAACAAGTACCAAGTACATAACAAATATTGTATAAAAAAATATTTATATATTAAATTAGTTTTACTTATTCATCATCATGTGCCTAGGCTTTTCCTAACTATGTTAGGTTCAGCTGCCAGTAACCGGAGGCAGCTGAATACCAGTATTTTACATGGAGCGACTGCATAACTGACCTCCACAACACAGTCACTGGGTAACACGATACCCCTTGGTAAGACTGGTTGTCAGACTTTCGGGCTTCTGACGACCCGCAACAATCGACGATCTAAAATGACAGCTGGGACCGTCGGCTTAACGTGCTTTCGAAGGTACGGATGGGTCTCGGTATGTAAAGATGGACACCCATCCACGGACCAACTGCGGCAAGCGTAGCTTTACCTGATCGGTCGTACGGCCGTTATTACTTAGCCACAAGCCTAAATTAGTTATACTGATTGTGGAAGAAAATTGTGGTCCCATTACAAATCTACGCACACAAACAGTCGCACACGTACTTATAATATAATAAATAAATAAAAATTATGAAGAACTGTTCAAAATTTGTAAAGTACTCCCGGTACATCATAAAAGTAAATTAAATATCTTGACTGAACAATTTAATAATCATGACCACAAAATGGAACGTAAGCATATGTACCCAACTCGTTTATCTAAGAAGAAGACACTTGCTGTTCCAAAAGTAACTAACTACTTTGGTAAGCGCACAAGAAAGTACGTAGTACCAACGTTAGCGAATGAGCTACCCCCCAAACTTATATCGCAAGTCTAAGGCTCAACTTAAAAAAGTTCTGCAAAAACATTATCTCTCATTGTGTCCATAGAAAATATTTGAGTTTTTTTTGTTTGTTGTAAAATGTGAGATTTTTTATTTTAACTGTAGGTATTTATTTTATAATTTACTTAGCACAATTAAGTTATAGCATATTCATTTTCAAAATTTGTAATCTAATTGGTAGACGAGAACTACTGCCGACAAACTGTTTTGCAGTTTGGCAGACTTTATATGTTATTGTTAATACAGATTTAGAATAAATAAATAAAAAAATAAAAACTGCATTCAGACGACACGCGCCCGCCCCGCTTGCTTTGAAAGTTGTTGTATATAATTTGAGTCTTATGACACATTAATAGATCTCAAATTGCATTTATCGAAGTCGACCCACACACGCCACACGCCCGCCTCGCGCCCGCTCCACGCTCACCCCGCACACGCGCTGCCCACAACTTGTGCCCGCGCTTCGGTTAGTGCCGTATTGACTGTGATGAAGGGCGTTTTTTGATTAAATAATAGGTAGTCTAAGCAGGTTCGAGGCGGGCGCATGGCGTGCGCGTATTTTGCGCGTGGCGAACGCGGGTGCAAGGCGGGCCCACCGCGTATGCGGGGCGTGTGCGTGGTCTGCGCGGGTTATCTGAACACGGCCTAAGGGTCTAGCGTAGTAGGTTCTTTCAATTTTGATTTGTTTTAACCGTACAGTTCCGCTGTATAGTCAAAACAAAACAAAATGTGTGAGTGTAATTTACATAGTTTTAGTTATTTTTGGCCTACAAAATTACCTTTATTAAAAACTAGCTTCTGCCTGCGACATTGTCCGCGTGAAATTTAAAAACGTTTTACTAACTAATAACATCACATGGAAACAAAATTGTTACTGTTTTTTTCTTACAAAGCATTGTATGGACGCAGACATTTCACATTTGCATGTGTCGAGTTCAGAGAACCTTGTTTTGTCTCTTGAGATGTAAACTTCAGGCCAAATTAAATGGGACACAAAAATAAGAGGGTTTTTTTGAAGTGGCGGAGTGGCTTCTTAGGAGGCGATTCGATAATTGGACTAAAATTGTTCAAAGACGCGTCACGTTTAGGCTCATTTCGTTACACGAGAGAAAAGAAAGATATAACTCTCTCTGACTCTCGCACAATTTTTTTTATTCTTTATTGTTTAAGAAGTTTCGCTTCTATCACGTGTGCGGTGTTCCACGCTCAATTTTTTATACATATAAGTAATATATTTGCATCATCATCATCATAATTTTCAAAATTTCAGTCGTAAGATATCCATTGCTAGACATAGGCCTCCTCCAAAAGAAGGGGGGGGGGTTCATAATCGTCACGCTTGGCAGGCAGGTTGGTGATCGCAGTATGGTGTAAAAATGCATAGAGAACGCTGCTGCCCATTCTCTAGTAAGTCCCTTAGTCGCCTGTTACGACACCCACGGGAATAAATAGGATATTTGCTTCACTTTATTGTAATTTTGATGTTTTCCTTGTGTTCTAAAAACAATGCCCACACTCTGATATCCGTAGAATATCGGGTTGCTTTTACAAACAAAAATCTCAATTCCACTAACACCCAGTCCGGGGATATCTATCTGTACGCCCACAAACAAATATTTGGTTTAGCCGGATTCGGAATCGAACTAGATTTGCATGGTTGAGATTAGCTTGTGTGCAACAAGCTAATCTCAATCATGCAAATCTAGTTCGATTTTAAGTCTGTTTTGAACCATTTACAGCAGTGAAAACTGCTTGCAAATTTTGAATATATATTGGCAGAAAATTAACTAAACATCAGATAACAGAATTTGGGATGCAAGGCATCCTTAACACTAAAAACATGTAGGTATACAGTGAAGTAATTGTTTGAAACGAACCACAACAGAGGAACTATTTACGCCATAATCATTATGGTGCTAAGTAGGTTTATATATTACGGACTAAATGGGTCATTAAATTGTCCTACACTGTACGTCTGGTGCCTAGACTACATAATAAAGAAAATAATATGTTGACGAGATCAGCTACGAGACGAGCACGCCCATCACCTCCAGACTCTTCGCTCAGCTCTGCCTCGCCACCGCTGGTACCCAGCCCCACCGTGAGTGCTGTGACGACACCGGCTGCGGCAGTTGCGTCGAGCTCGAGCGACGAGTATTTTTCCCCGCCGACGTCGCCAACACCTGTACGTCGGCAGGGGAGAGGCCGGCCACCGAGGAGCTTGGGACTTAGGGGCCAACCGGCCCCGAGCCGGGTCCTCGCTGCCGGTGGTTGTGTGCAGCGCATGAGATGGACTCAGTCTATGAACGAGAACGTCATGCGCGCATATTACGGGTCTACAGAGGGAGGAACTAACCTCACTGCGTACCGTGTTAGGATGCTGTCTCTGTTTCAGGAACTAGAGCCAACCGTCAACGTCTCGGCCCAACGACTTTCGGATCAGGTGCGGGTCATCCAACGCAATCATAGGTTGGACGATGCCGCACTTGATAGGCTGCGCTCAGAGGTACTGAGCAACCATATCGTCTCAACTTCGGCACAAACCGCGGCACTAGTGTCAACTATTGATTCAATCCCGCCGCGGTCCAATCATGATGTTGAAGAGGAGGATGATAGGGTTGCCACACTAAGTAGCCAGTGCAACGCCCGATTGAGGATCGCACTGGAGGATGCGGTTCGCGAGTATAGGTCCACTCCGACCGAACTTAGACCCCGATTACCACGCCTACCCATGCACAAAAAAAATAGGGCGCTGTTGTGTGCCTTGGACTCTCAGCTTAAACATTTTTTCGAGAGCAACGAGAACCTCGTTGATACACATTCGATCCTGTATTGCGCTGCTGTTGCGGCATGTCGTGTAGCAAACGTCAAGTTTCCAAACTGGGACGGAGCTACTCAACCAAAACCAGCCGTACCAGCCTGGCAATGCAGGATCGAGCGTCGTATCGATGGGGCCAGGGTACTCATTGGCAAACTATACTGCTTCAGGGAGGGCAATACACGACCACGAGTGATGCGCTTTGTGAGGCGGGCATTCTCGGGAACTGGAGTCAGCCCTCGAGAATACATGTCCCATGTCACAGAGCGCATCGACTTCCTGAAGCAGAAAGTTTGTGCATGGGCGAGCCGTATTCGGCGGTATAAGCGGCGGGTTGATCGGTACATGCAAAATCGCATGTTCCAGAGCGATGAAAGGTGGGTATATAGAGCTTGGGAGCGACCTGAACGAAACGTGACAGACGTGTGCCGCCCGGATGATGCAGCCACGAGTGCATTCTGGCGCAGCATCTGGTCGGAACCCGTCTGTCACGCTGAGGCTGACTGGATGCGGGAAGTCGAGCGAGTGTGTGAGACTATACCAGAAATGGAACCAGTACTGATTACACCATTAGACGTAGCCAAAGCGGTCCGTCCGTTACCGAATTGGAAATCACCGGGACCGGACGGACTGCACAACTTCTGGTTGAAATGGATAATTAGTTCACACACTTGCCTGGCATCTCAGTTCCAGTCATCCTTAGAGTCTGGGTCGCTACCGCAGTTTCTAACAACAGGCGTTACCCACCTGCTCCATAAGTCAGGTAGTCCCGTGGAACCCAAGAATTATAGACCGATCACGTGTTTGTCAACGGTCTATAAACTTCTTACATCCATTTTGAGAGTGAAAATTAACACGCACATTGACAGTCACTCGATTATGTCTGCCTCTCAAAATGGATGTAGGAATGGGTCCCGCGGTACTAAGGAGCTACTCCTCATCGACATGGCCATAAGCCAACAGGTTCGTCGATCCCGCAAGGATCTGTCAACATGCTGGATAGACTATAAGAAGGCCTTCGACTCGGTGCCACATACATGGCTCATGAGGGTGCTGGAGTTGTATAAGATAGATGCAACTCTGCGCACCTTCCTGATGTCATGTATGGGGCAATGGAGGACGGTCCTTCGCTACCCAGGATGTCGACGGATCCAGGGGAACGATGAGCTTGTATGGATTAAGCGGGGAATATTTCAGGGCGACAGTTTGAGTCCACTTTGATTCTGCTTAGCCCTGAATCCTCTAAGTACACTGCTGGAGGATTCAGGTCTAGGCTATCGGTTGAGGAGAGGAGGTCAGGTCATATCTCACCTCCTCTACATGGATGACTTGAAACTCTTTGCCCCCAACAAATTGCGACTGATCGAGCTACTGAAGGTAACTGAAACTTTCAGTAGCGCCATCAGGATGGAATTTAGTGTGGATAAATGTGCAGTCATGCATGTAAAACGAGGGGAGATTGTGGAATCCGAGAGAACGCAACTCTCGGATTCCATACACCTTAGATCCCTCTCCTCATCCGAAAGCTATAAGTATTTGGGTATGTCAGAAGCGTTAGGGATCAACGTTGCTGACATGAAGCAATCGCTGAAGGAGCGCTTCTTTGGTCGCCTGAAAAAGGTATTTATAAGCCTTCTTTCGGGCGGAAACAAGGTGCGCGCCGTCAACGGTTGGGTCATGCCGGTTTTGATGTACTCTTTTGGCATACTCAAATGGACTCAGACCGAACTGGACGCCCTGGATAGGAGGGTCCGTACACTGCTGACCGCAAACCGGATGCATCACCCACGATCATCGGTGATGAGACTGTATATCCCGCGGAAGTGCGGGGGTCGAGGCTTTTTAAATGCGAAGACCCTCCACAACCGCGAGGTGTGCAGTCTCAGGGAATATTTTTTAAAAACCGAACTGGGTATGCATCGTGATGTGGTCGCAGTGGACAAGGGGCTCACACCGCTCTCCATGGCTAAAGAGAACTGGCGCAAACCTGTAATACTTACTACCGATGACCGCAAGAAGATATGGCAAGGCAAGGAGCTTCACGGGCGCTTCTATCGGGCTCTACATAAGCCCGGTGTAGATTTCTTAGCGTCCATATCCTGGCTACGTTTTGGAGACCTTTTCGGGGAAACCGAAGGTTTTGTCTGTGCAATTATGGACGAAGTTATCTTGACGAATAACTACCGGAGACATATTATGAAGGATGGGACGGTTGACGTGTGTCGGGCATGCCACCGTGCGGGTGAGTCCATCAGACATATTATCTCTGGTTGTTCTCGTCTGGCTAACGGGGAGTACTTGCACAGGCATAACCAAGTAGCCAGGATTATTCACCAGCAACTTGCTTTGAAATATAAACTTGTGGATTCTGAGTTACCGTATTACAAGTATGTGCCCGACCCAGTTCTCGAAAAAGACCATGTCACGTTGTACTGGGATCGGTCTATCATCACTGACAGGACTATTGTCGCCAATAAGCCTGATATAGTGGTGATAGATCGATTAACGCGCCGCGCAATGATTATCGATGTTACCATTCCACATGACGAGAACCTCGTGAAAGCTGAGAAAGAGAAACAAATTAAATATCTCGACTTAGCACACGAGGTTGTTGACATGTGGAATGTGAGCTCGGCTTTCATTGTGCCGATTGTCGTCTCGGCCAATGGCCTGATGGCCGAGAGCCTCGATCAACATCTCTCGAGGCTCTCGTTAGGTGGTTGGATCAAGGGCCTGATTCAGAAGGCAGTACTCCTCGATACGGCTCGCATCGTGAGGAGGTTCCTATCTCTGGAGCCCTAACCACCGGTAGCTTGGACCCTGCTCCCGCTACCGGCGGACAACTATTTTTTATATTTTTAAATGTTTTTATATACTTTTTTGATATTCTAATATTTAAAAATATAATTTATAAGTAAATCACTAAATAAAAAATGTATTCACAAAACATAATCTTTTATTTTTAAATTTAAATAATCGTTCTGTTTCTGACAATCATTTGAAGATGACAGAGACAGGGAGTTGTTTCAAATATGACGTATTTAGTGATTTGTGACAACTTCTTAAAAATCTCAATAAATTCTACTGGGTAGTGTGTCGTTCATTTGTCCGCCACTGTACCATAATAAGTACATAGACTTGTGTGCACTAAGTGGCACCTAAGATCGCAGAAACCAGGGAGATGTGTTGAACGTGACTGCAAATTAATAATGAGACATGAATGCTGCATAATTTTACTACCAATCTACGTAAGTTTTGCTATTAAATGTACATATCAAGTAAAGGTGGCTTTTCACTATGATTTGGGAAATTGGTCCTTTTGTCTTACCTTAGGATCCTCACCTCTTTTCTCTTTCTAGTACCTATTTGAGGATCTGCGTTTTACGAGGAAAATAGGATGCAGCTTTTCTTCCTTGTTTTCTTCGGAATAAGGTCGACATGTCTTAACAAGAGTTTGCCAGTCCTCAAGGTTGCACGCCTGGTTGCTAAGTGGTGGGAGCTCTATTATGTTCTATGTTATAGGGTTTGGTTTCCGCACTTAGTCCTTCATGTGGACCATTGTGCGTGGGCCATGGCGGCCGCCTGTTATTTATTCCAACCAGCCCACCTCCCTCCAGAAGCTGATTAGGTCTCCTGGTCTGCATAGAATATCTGTGAAGGATCTGGGTGACCCGAGGGTTTCCGTTCTGATCTGGGTGACGCCTGTGCAGTCAAAGAGCACATGCGCAACGGTTTCTCCAGCCTCCATGCAGGGCCTGCACAGAGGGCTGTCCGTTATGCCTATTGTGTGGAAGTGTTTGTTTAATGAGCAGTGTCCCGTGATGGCCCCCGTCACCAGGCGCAGGCCGTTCCTGTCCAGGCGTAGCAAACTCCTGGTTAGCTTGCTATCTAAGGATGGCATGGCTTCCCTGGATTGCCTGCAGCCCGGTGTCGAGGTCCACCAGTTCTCCGCTTGTGTGTGGGTGAACTCCTGTAGCCACCTGCGTAGTTGGTTAAAGGGGATGGGTACGATGGGTTCGGGTCCCCAGACTGACGCGCTGGATGCTCTCCTAGCAAGTTCGTCAGCTGCGTCGTTACCCAGTGATCCGCTGTGTCCTTTTATCCATTGCAGTGTCACTGTGTTACGGTTGCACACCGTCACCCGCTCCAGTGCATTGTGACATTCTAGTGTTAGTCTCTATTAATAACATAACATTATCCCTGTACTCCCCGAAGGGTTAGGCAGAGGTATGCCTATAGTAACACCCACATTTCGCCAGTTATGTTAATTCCCATGTAATGTGGGACAAGCCTTTTGCCATCAACCGTGCACAAATCCAGACGCCGCTGCTGAAAAACCCAATAACAAATTGGCCGATCAGGGAATCGAACACAGGACCTCATGCGCAGAAGTAGCGCTTGCGAACATTAGACAAACGATGCTGCAGGTTACCAGACTGCGCAACAGCTACCTACAACTTTAATTAAAAACAAAACATCCCCCTTCTCATCCCTTAAGACGCAGATATATGCCAGTGACCTTGAATGGTTAGCTTGCGTGTTCTGTACTGAGCTCACGCATCGCGTCGTACATTCAGCCAGTAATAGGACTCGCCCATCAAGGAGCGCAGTCCCCAATTTGACGCATTATTAATTTATTATACACAAACCAAAAGGTATTTTAATAAAACGAGTATACTAAAAGATTAATCATTAAATTATCTTTAAATTGGTGAAGGTTTCAGAAAAATACGCTTGGTAGATTTTACGCCATTCTCAGTTTTTTATCCGCGTTAGACATAACTTTACAAATTAATTTCACTATGTAATACAAACATAATCTAAAATATTCACATATCAAGTTATTGAGAAAATGCTCTAATTTATCATTATATTTTGTTCAAATAATTAACACTACTCATTTAGGCGTGATCTTCAGTATAAAATCATTAAAAGTCTGTTACCGTCCCCTTAAGGATTGAAATTCTAACAACACCGTTGCGTTAGCTTGCAACCTAGATAATTTTAGTGATTTTTACTTCGAAAATTAAGGACTTTCCATACACAACTTCATCCCCCTTTCCAACCCTTCGGGGATGGAATTATCAAAAACGCTGAGACACATGTAAATTAATTTTCAAACGTGAAAAATCCTTTCTTAATACACCCCTAAACTTCATAAGGAATCTACGTGCCAAATTTGGAATTTCTAGACCCAGCGGTTTGGGCTGTGCGTTGATATATTTGATTTGACGGCACGGTTGGCGCAGTGGTTAAGCGGCGATTGACTGCTGCGCTGCGTGTCGCGGGTTCGATTCCCGCACGGAACAAATATTTGTATGACCTACAAGTAGTTGTTCCGGGTCTGGCTGTTTGTGTATGTGAGTTTAAATGTTTGTAAACGCACCCACGATACAGGAGATTTTCCTAGTGTGGGGCAACGTTAAAAAAAAAAAAAAATTCTTCGTTTATATATTTAGAAGATATATATAGATAATACAACACAGTAGAAAAGGGAGTGAATGAGTGAATGATGGCGTGACGGTTGACAGGGCAGAATAGAAGAAGGAAACGTGTTGCGGCGACCCCAAGTAACGTGGGACAAATGCAGGTAAACAATGATATAACTCAACTAACTATTACAGTAGGTACCAAATTAAAAGAGTAAATTAAGACGCTGCCTGTGTGGTGCCGGACGTAAAGAATAGCACCGCCCTATTTCTTCCCGTGGGTGTCGTTAAAGGCGACTAGGGACTTACTAGAGAATGGGCAGCAGCGTTCTCTATGCATTTTAACACCATACTGCGATCGCCAACCCGCCTGCCAAGCGTGACTGTTATGGCAACCCGCCCCCCTTTGGGGGAGCCCTATGTCCAGCAGTGGACGTCTTTCGGCTGAAATGATGATGATGAAGACGCTGACAACAACTAAACCGCGGTCACTGTCTGACTACTAGTATAATACAGAAGAAAGAGAAGCGCGATGACACAACCCTTGCAAAATATGGAGCAATTATCTATTTACACAAAAATGAGTTGAGTAATCGAAAATAAAAAACAACCAAGTTCTGCATAAAAATAAGACGTTCTTGTTATTAATTGACAACCGTACGTTGATATTTAATACAGATATTTTGGATTGGAACTCAAAGTAAAAGGTTAGTTTACCGTTAATTTGTGTCGAGATTTTATTTTCTAAACGTTTTTTGGTAACAACCAAGTTCTGAGAAATACATATGTTCAAGAATAACGTATATTATTTTCCGCTACCACAAACTAAATGATTTGGCATTTTTTTTGTTTAAGACAAGCCTACTTAGGTCATTTGCCTCTTGTCAGCGCCTTAATTACTATACAAATAAACACAAAGTCGCAGCCGTGCTTTTGACTTTTTCAATAATTTGAACACAGAAACTTATACGTTTCATGCAATTCATACGGTGTTTACACTCATGTAAACAGCACCCTAATTGCGTATGTATACAAGATATAACATAAATAACGCACAACCTCTTAAAGGGTCATTGTACTCATCATTATGAACAAGTAACGCACAACCTCTTAAGTTGTGCGTTATTGTTACACCTTGTATATAACGCTTTCAATCACAACTGTTTTTTTTTTAAATTTGTCTGGTGAATAACGTTAAAACGCAATGTTTTGAACTGTCAATATCAAAATGAAAGCTATTATACAGGGTTACTGGTAATTCGACGTATATCCGTCAGGGGCTGATAAGGGGGCCAAAATGCAACAAATTGAACCCCCCATATGTATGGCCGAAATTCAATAGTTTTCGAGATATTAGAATTTTAAGGGTTTTTCGATATTTACTCAAAATTTGACATTTCATTCCAAATAAAAAAAAAACTAAATATTTGAATGGGTACCATTAAAAATGATGTTGTAGCTGGCACTTCAATTAAGCTATGGACATAATTAAAACTACTTAATTTAACAAAATAATGAAAATAATGAGCGATATAAGAATAATATCTTACCAATATTTTCATTTTACGCTTCAAAAATGTTGTCTCGTCACAAAAATTTCTATGACATTAATCGTACAAATAACTAAAACAACTTGCTTATTCTGTAAGCTTTCCAGAAAGCTATAAAAGTCAATTTTAAAATACATAATTCGTGCCAAGGCATGTGTTTGAATCGGCGCGGGGAGAGAAAGGGTCATTTGTATTTGTATGAAATAAAATGCATAAAAAAATGTACATCAAATTTTATTACAAATTTTACACATCTTTTTCAAAATGAGCCCCTCGATTACGAATGCAGGTTCGAATTCTCTTCCTAACTTCGGTTTTCGTCACTCTTGATGTGAACGTTGTTCTCATCTGTTGCGCCGCGTTTATTATTCGCTGTCGAATTTCTTCGACTGAATTTATTGGGGTCACATAAACTAATGCCTTCATATGACCCCAAACGTAAAAATCAAGTGGTGTGATATCAGGGCTTCGTGCTGGCCACGGAATTGGCCCTCCCCTCCCAATCCATCGGTTTGGATATCTCTCGTCTAGCCACTGTCGGACAGTAATCCGGTAATGTGCTGGGCAACCATCATGTTGAAACATGAGGTTGTTTTTTATTTCTTCGGGAACATCCGCCAACAAATCGTCTAGGTTGTTTCTCAAAAACTCCTCGTAATTTTCGCCGTTCAAATTTTGGGGCAAGAAATGAGGGCCCACCAAATAATTATCAACGACACCCATCCATACGTTCAGGGAAAATCTCATTTGCGACGCAGTTTCTTTTAGTTTTTTTGGATTCCTGCCTGCTTTAGGTGCCCAAAAATGTAAGTTATGGTAATTCGTTATTCCATCCCGGTCAAACTTTGACTCGTCAGTCCACAAAATATTTCTTAGGAAATGTTCCTGGTCAGCGTCAGCGTTTAACATAAACCGAGAAAATTCGAGTCGCCTGGCAGGATCTCCCTCGTGCAATGTTTGAACAGGTTGATAATGGTATGGGTGTCTACCTGATAGATGTACTACCGACCACACTTTCCACTGGGACATACCGAGCTGTCTTGCAACAATGTTCATTGAGATGTTTGGGTCATCAATAAAACACTGAAGAATGGTGTCCTCTTCGTCAGCCGTGTACCGTCGAGGTCTGCCAGCGTTGAATTGTGCTCTTTGAACACTGCCAGTTTCAGACAATCGTCGATAGGTGCTCCCGAAAACAGTAACGTGGGGAAGTCGACGATCGGGAAAGCGGCGTTGGTATTCTCGCCGAGCCGCAGCCGCGTTTCCATCGGCAAAACCATAACAAAACATTATGTCTGCGTATTCGTTATTAGGATACGAAGCCATGTTATCCGAAATAACAATGATAACAAAAAGAATAACAAGAGAAACAAGAATTAACAATAATGATCGATAACAAATTAACGGGATGAGAGATTGGTAGCAAGATAACAACACACGTGCTTGCGCGGCGGAGAGTCAAAACTTACTAAGGAAGGCGACGCGAGCGCAGCAGACGCCGTGTACTCCCCCGCCCGCACACCCCGCCCTCACACCCCGCCCCATCGCGAAGAATTTCGCCAGGAAAATCGGTTGTTTTAGCGAGGATCATAAACTAAAAACACAGATAATTTCTCTCCCCGCGCCCGCCGGTTCAAACACATGCCATGCCACGAATTATGTATTTTAAAATTGACTTTTATACCTTTCTGGAAAGCTTACAGGATAAGCAAGTTGTTTTAGTTATTTGTACGATTAATGTCATAGAAATTTTTGTGACGAGACAACATTTTTGAAGCGTAAAATGAAAATATTGGTAAGATATTATTCTTATATCGCTCATTATTTTCATTATTTTGTTAAATTAAGTAGTTTTAATTATGTCCATAGCTTAATTGAAGTGCCAGCTACAACATCATTTTTAATGGTACCCATTCAAATATGTAGTTTTTTTTAAATTTGGAATGAAATGTCAAATTTTGGGTAAATATCGAAAAACCCTTAAAATTCTAATATCTCGAAAACTATTGAATTTCGGCCATACATATGGGGGGTTCAATTTGTTGCATTTTGGCCCCCTTATCAGCCCCTGCCAGATATACGTCGAATTACCAGTAACCCTGTATAAGTTACTGTGAGGCCCGTATTTATAGAACGTTACTCAGTACTCAAGCATTACTTAAGACTAGATTCAAGTTATTGGATTGGTTGAATTTAGTCTTAAGTAATGCTTGAGTACTGAGTAACGTTCTATAAAAACGGGCCTGTGTTACGAAATTAACTCACAGGTTCAATGACTTCTTACAAAACTTCAAGAATAAACGAACAGTCACCGCCACCGAAAAACAAAAATGTTTTCGTATCCCAACAATAATAAATTTCTCGTACAGGGAGACAAAAGAAATAATGTTTAACACATGTCCTTACCACGAGAAAAAGGAGGAAATTCTCACCTTTTTTTCGTGTAAATAAGTGTACGTAGTTTAATTTACGGTTGGCTTATTATGAGGGATGATAAACAAAGGGATAGTGATGGGCTAATTCCATGTTGTGTTTTTGACATTTATAGGTTGAGTTAAATAAATAAAATGTTTATTTGTGCACTTTGAAAACATACATAAGTACACAAGGATTAAATAAATGTTGTACATTATAGTCACATTAAAGGGCGAACTGATGCCTCCTAAACTAGGCTAAAAGCCTGTGTTAAGGAGTCAAGTTGAAAGTCGAACCTCCTTTATTAATTGAATATATTATGAAGAACAATAAAGAAAGAAAAAATATTTGTTGGGCCTCAACACAGGAGATCACACATTAAAGTAAAACACACTCTAGAAACATAAAAAACAAAAACATTAAAAAAAACAAAGTAAAATGCAAATAAAAACAAATTCCTGTACGAGGCCAAAATGCTCCTATAATATCGTCGTACAGACGCCAGCACATCAAGCTACTACAATCTGTCAAATTTCTTTAATTTTTTATGTGAATATTTTAGATTATGTTTTATTTTTATTTTACATGGTGAAATTAATTTGTAAAGTTATGTCTAACGTGGATTAACAACTGAGAATGGCGCAAAATCTATCAAGCGTAATTTTCTGAAACCTTCACTAATTTAAAGATAATTTAATTATTGATATTTTAGTATATATACGCGTTTTATTAAAATACCATTTGTTTTGTGTATAATAAATCAATAATGCGTCAAATTGGGAACAGCGCTCCTTGATGGGCAAGTCCTATTACGGGCTGAACATAATATGACGCGTTGCGTGAGCTCAGTACAGAACACGCAAGCTAACCACTCAAGGTCACTGGCATATATCTGAGTCTTAATGAATTTAATATAAAGACCAATAAAGAAAGAAAAAAATATTTATTGGGACTCAACACAGGAGATCACATATTAAAGTAAAACACACTCTTAGAAACATAAAAAACAAAAACATTAAAAAAAACAAAGTAAAATGCAAATAAAAACAAATTCCTGTACGAGGCCAAAATGCTCCTATAATATCGTCGTACAGACGCCAGCACATCAAGCTACTACAATCTGTCAAATTTCTTTAATAGATTTTCAACTTTATCTCTACAACATAAGGTTCAAGGTTGATTGGGAAAATTTGACAGTTTCGGGTAGCTTGACCTGCTGGCGTCTGTACATACATAATACACTGACTAACGCCTTTTCCCATGGGGGTAGGTAGAAACTATAATAACAACTATAATATCGTCGTCTTTATCTATATAATTATGAAGTCAAAGTGCAACCCCGGAAGTGCCAAAACTTTTGTTTAACTCAGGTTTCATAAAACGGATGAACAAAAAAATACACTGTTAGATTAAAAAAGGCTTAAGGCGACGATAACCGACTTTTAATGATTTTATACTGAAGATCACTTCTAAACGAGTAGTGTTAATGATTTGAAAAAAAATATGTGTTAAATAAGAGCATTTTTTCAATAACTTATTATGTGAATATTTTAGATTATGTTTTATTTTTATTTTACATGGTGAAATTAATTTGTAAAGTTATGTCTAACGTGGATTAACAACTGAGAATGGCGCAAAATCTATCAAGCGTAATTTTCTGAAACCTTCACTAATTTAAAGATAATTTAATTATTGATATTTTAGTATATATACGCGTTTTATTAAAATACCATTTGTTTTGTGTATAATAAATCAATAATGCGTCAAATTGGGAACAGCGCTCCTTGATGGGCAAGTCCTATTACGGGCTGAACATAATATGACGCGTTGCGTGAGCTCAGTACAGAACACGCAAGCTAACCACTCAAGGTCACTAGCATATATCTGAGTCTTAATGAATTTAATATAAAGACCAATAAAGAAAGAAAAAAATATTTATTGGGACTCAACACAGGAGATCACATATTAAAGTAAAACACACTCTTAGAAACATAAAAAACAAAAACATTAAAAAAAACAAAGTAAAATGCAAATAAAAACAAATTCCTGTACGAGGCCAAAATGCTCCTATAATATCGTCGTACAGACGCCAGCACATCAAGCTACTACAATCTGTCAAATTTCTTTAATAGATTTTCAACTTTATCTCTACAACATAAGGTTCAAGGTTGATTGGGAAAATTTGACAGTTTCGGGTAGCTTGACCTGCTGGCGTCTGTACATACATAATACACTGACTAACGCCTTTTCCCATGGGGGTAGGTAGAAACTATAATAACAACTATAATATCGTCGTCTTTATCTATATAATTATGAAGTCAAAGTGCAACCCCGGAAGTGCCAAAACTTTTGTTTAACTCAGGTTTCATAAAACGGATGAACAAAAAAATACACTGTTAGATTAAAAAAGGCTTAAGGCGACGATAACCGACTTTTAATGATTTTATACTGAAGATCACTTCTAAACGAGTAGTGTTAATGATTTGAAAAAAAATATGTGTTAAATAAGAGCATTTTTTCAATAACTTATTATGTGAATATTTTAGATTATGTTTTATTTTTATTTTACATGGTGAAATTAATTTGTAAAGTTATGTCTAACGTGGATTAACAACTGAGAATGGCGCAAAATCTATCAAGCGTAATTTTCTGAAACCTTCACTAATTTAAAGATAATTTAATTATTGATATTTTAGTATATATACGCGTTTTATTAAAATACCATTTGTTTTGTGTATAATAAATCAATAATGCGTCAAATTGGGAACAGCGCTCCTTGATGGGCAAGTCCTATTACGGGCTGAACATAATATGACGCGTTGCGTGAGCTCAGTACAGAACACGCAAGCTAACCACTCAAGGTCACTAGCATATATCTGAGTCTTAATGAATTTAATATAAAGACCAATAAAGAAAGAAAAAAATATTTATTGGGACTCAACACAGGAGATCACATATTAAAGTAAAACACACTCTTAGAAACATAAAAAACAAAAACATTAAAAAAAACAAAGTAAAATGAAAATAAAAACAAAGTCCTGTACGAGGCCAAAAGGCTCCTATAATATCGTCGTACATACATAAAATAATACACTGACTCACGGCTTTTCCCATGGGGGTAGGTAGAAACTACGAGTATAATAACTACTATATTATCGTCGTCTTTAACTATAATTATAATTATGAAGTGAAAGTGCAACCCCATAAGAAGTGCCAAAACTTTTGTTTAACTTGGGTTTCATAAAAGGGATGAACAAAAAAATACATTGTTAGATTAAAAAAGGCTTAAGGCGACGATAACCAACTTTTAATGATTTTTAACCGACTTCCATAAAGGGGGAGGTTCTCAATTCAGCTGTATGTTTTTTTTTTGTATGTTTGTTACGCGATTACTCCGTCAATTATGAACCGATTTTGAAAAATCTTTTTTGTTTGAAAGGTTATACTCCCGAGGTGGTCCCATTGCCACCAAATCAGAATCTGATAAGGGGAAATCCCATGGAAATCGAGGGAAACCCTCAAATTTTAGATGCAAACCTATAACGATTTGGGTATTTCTTATAGTAAGTCGTGCATTTACTCTCGGAAAGCACCATTTGGTGAAATGGAACTGATGATGGAGACCACAGATGGTCACCGGAACAATATAATAATGAGTACCTATTTAACGGGTTGCGATTAAGCAATTTATGCTCGTCACTATGCATATGGTGAGTGGCAGTTCTCCTGGTTCTTCCCAGGAGAACTCCTCAACAATCAACGTTCCAGCATCGGGAAAAGCAATAATTTGGAAAAGGTGATGAGCAGTTAACATTAGGCAATGTAACTTAGATAAATTCAAAACTGACCCACTAAAAAGTGAAAAATAAAAAACTTTTTATAAAAAAATAATAACCGACTACCAAAAATAACACTACAAAGTGAAAAATAACTTTAATTTCGGAAGTCGGTGGCAAAAAACTCAAATACAGATCCAAGGACACCGACTTCCGAAATTAAAGTTATTTTTCACTTTGTAGTGTTATTTTTGGTAGTCGGTTATTATTTTTTTGTAAAAAGTTTTTATACTGAAGATCACGTCTAAAGGAGTAGTGTTAATGATTTGATAAAAATATATGTTAAATTAGAGCATTTTCTCAATCACATAGAATAATTTCAGATTTCTATCTATGCAAACTTCGTAGATAAGGGGGGGGGACGGTATTTATTTAACATTTTTCATCAAAAGTCGGAAACTATGCTGCCTAAAATAAAAATAAAAAATGTTTGGGAATGTGTGAACAGCGTTATTTCATATGATACGAGTACACCACATGCCCTAGTAGCCCCACTTAAACATTTTAAGACCCCCTTTCAGTCCCTTTTGCAAGAAATATATATTTTTTTTAAATTTCTTTCTTGTTTGCAAAATAGTTGGGCAAACGTCATCTAAAACCATTTTAAATTTCAAGTTGATAGCATTAGTAGTTCTTGAGATATCGAGGTGTGACAGACAGACAGACAGACTTAGACCTTAGACCTTATGGGATCCTTTTTACCATTTTGGTACGGAACCCTAAAAACTTATTTATCATCTAAAAGCAGGTTTGTACTGCTTAGAGCTTATTTTTTACATGAAAAATCAAGTTCAAATATATCATCTCGGACTGCATTTGTAGAAAAATCGTGTATCAATTAATTTTTGTGATAGGTTTTTCCAATACCTACCGACCAAGGTTTCAACGACGGCTCCGATATAAAACCAAATGCGCCACTTCTCATAGTGATTTGGTAATTGTTTTGAAATAGTATATAATAAAGAATACTATCCAACATTCTGCGCACCCTAAAATTTTCGATTAATATGATCGGCTAAAAATAAAGACAATAGAATAAAAGCGTAGGTACTAATCGAATAAGAAAAAAATCGGTTAAATTGCAGACGATGTCGTTATTAGATTTTCGTGAATGACGAAATTGCAATCGTTTCCGAATCGATTCCAATCGGAATACATTTGGAATGCTCTAGTTGGAATGTAATTATTGAATACAAATGGAATATTTTCTTCCACGTTTTATTTTCGACGATACGCCATTCAGAGACAGATTTTTATTATTTCTTCGTCTTATCGTGCTTCAGCACCGTAATTGCATAGCACAGTTTGAATCACAATCTGAATGATTTTAAAGTAGATCATTAACTACGATAAAATGGCACGCCCCTCCACAATTCAAAACGCTTGAAAGTATTTAAAAAGCGCCACCAACACTCACAACGTATGTGTGCGTAATTGAAAAATGAGACGGCCGACAAAAAAAAAAAATCACGGTTTGTTGCTCGACTAGTGGCGTCATTAGGTACTATTAGTATGGCGCTGCACTGACGTACTCTATGAAAAACGACACGTGCGTTGTCTTGCGCGATCGGCTAGTTATGATTAGTTGACCAACAAATCTAGTAATAAGTGAGATATTACGAGTACTGATTCAACTGATTGTACAAAAACTATGAATAAATTCGATGAATACGAAGACGAATACCTACAACTACATACAAACTCTTTGGTAAGAATGTGACTACACACATTGAAACAGTAATTTGGAGGGGCGTGCCATGTTATCGTAGTTTATCTCTATATTGCTAATACATTGCTTCATATGTTAGACAATTTTGCCTGCTCAACAACGTAAATTTATAACGCAATGAATATTGTTGAACTGTCAAATTGTTACGCAATAAGCCCGCTGTTCTCATACAGAGAACGAATGAGCATTGATTGGTGATCAATGCTCATTCTTTCCTATCTCACTGGCTCACTATTTATGAAATGACGAATTTAAGGATTTTTGGTGATGTAAGCGCTTACCATACCGCATTAGAATGTTGGTCATGCCAAATTTTAAACCTGCGACCGATTGCCTAAAGCCGGCTCCGCTGCGACATATTTCCGTGTTATAAAAATACCTAACGTCGTTAACTAACCGATTTGGGGGCGCCAATTCACCAATTCGTTTAGGTAGCGATGTTAGGTGAAAACATGGCGCCAGCTTAAGAAGCGTGTCCAGTACCTTCGGGAAACTACGATTAATAATGAAGCGCTTAAAAAAATAGATAAGATCTTCACGCCTAACCATACAATCAATAGCCCTAACAATACATTCTCTCAACCCGTTCTAAATAGAATGATACACTCGACTCAATTACGTAACCAAGCAAAAAAGAATCGAATAACTCAAATACAATATCGTTACATCACTACGGACGTAATTCTGTGGTTAAAACGTAATACTTTATTAAGGTAATTAGGCCAGAATTATTTTGTGTATAACATCTGGTTGTCAGTGGCGTCTCGTTTCGAATAATTTAGTCGAAACAATGAGATAAAAGTGACGAATTTCGGGAAGGAGCTGTCGTTTTTTTGCGACTGAAATTATTTCGGTTGACTTGTTTTCTTTGTTTGTCGACGGACACTTTAGGGTTAAATATTTTTTACATTAATTCTGCTCCAACGAAATGGACCTAAAAATATTGTTATATTTTAGTTCCTGTTTGAAATACACTAATAATAGGAATCGGCGAAATAGTAAAGTCAGTGTATTGTTAAGCAAATTCACTACCAAATTAAATTGTCCGAATTATTATACATTCAAATCACAACTGTTATTTTTGAACAGTTGTGTGAAGTGATTGACGTAGTAAGTCAATTCACCTGTATGTAAGTGATTGTTGCACCGGTGCATAGCATAACCAGTGAGAACAAATTGTCGGTGAACCATTAAAAATAAATAAAATATCTACACATTTCCCCGACGATGCAAGAGAGTCTTCGCTCGACGCATCAGCCATCTTTGGTGTCTTAGTTGAATGTATCTACTCATGAGATGAAATATCAACTTCAAAATACCAGCGACTGTAATCAGTTAAACTATCACCCCTTAGTATATCACTCAAAATCTTACAATACCCAGCACGTTACAACTTTGCTCACACAAACAGATTAACAATAATACAGCCAAGTTTCTGCCAGGACAAACGTGTTGTCTGCCCTGATTTCTGTGACCCAGTCAGTGTAATTCACAAAGGCTAGGTTTCAGCCTAAACATTTATTAGTTACACTGGTTGCGGGCCAGGCTTCCTTTGTGTGATTCAGGAAATGGAAACGGGATAGGGAGTTTATAATATATGACATCAATCTAGGTTGTTTGATTAGAATTGCAAGGACAGATTATTACATTTCTGTTAGTAGGTTTGAACAAATACTTCAACCATATTGTAAAAGCTAGATAAGGTCAGCGTTTCCTATCTGACTACTCTGAAAAGAAAGGGCGAAATAAACTCAGAGGTCAGTTTCTTTTAAAGTCCAGACATAATCTTGGTCAGATCATAAATCAAGACCATGTAGATTGGTATCTGAAATGGTCTTTTGAGGAAAAAACCACACAGATTGAGTGGACCTATCTAACAGCATTTGTCAGTAATCGTGCAGCTCAACTCAGAACTTAAGGAGCTCAACGATTCAACGAATAATACCAAAGAAAGGACATTTGGGTAGGCCGCATAAATTACTCGAACTGCCAGACAATGATTAAAACGTCAGAGTCTTCACATTCACAATAATTAAAATAATATAATACTTTACAAAGTAAATATTCACGTCATTGCATAAAATATATCAATTCATTAATGTCAATGAGTATATAAAATCCAGAATTAATTTCGGTCAGATCATTTGAGGACCATGTAGATTGGTTTCTGAAATGGTCTTTTGAGGAAAACACTATACTTACAGACTTAAGTGGTCCTGTCCACTAAGTGCACACATTTGTTAGGAATCATGTAGATCAAGTCCGATTCGTCGAAAAAAACCAAAGAAAGAACATTTGGTTAGACCGCATAAAGTACTCAAACTACCAGATTATAATTAAAACTAACTGAGAAAAAGAACCGCCCCTAAGACTAACCACTGACCGAAAAATAAAAAAAATATATGATCCACATGGTCCTCACATATCTGTGGTGGTCTTTTTTTTTTTTGGGGTGGGAAATTATCAAATAACTTCTCCCGCTCTGGGCGGAGCGGGAGGGCGTGTCAGACTTTTACTGACTAAAACCCACCCGTATTCCTTAATTTGCCTTTGTGCCAGGGCCACGATATCCCTTTCGGACAAACTCGCAACCCTGGCAGGCATTGGCCCTATCGGACCCCGTCAGTTGGTGCTGGGTGCTGACATCTCTTTGAGGCGCGCGTGGAATACGACGCGCCGTCGACCCGGGCCTGGTCCTTATCGGACGGTGAGCTACCCATCGCTCACCATCCGCAGGCCCGTGCCTACGGTGGCCGGAAATCGGCTTGCGACTCCCGACGCCCGGGGTGTCTCCTGCGGCGACTAGGGGCGCGAGGGCGCGGACCTTGCCTCTCCCTCACACGTTCCGCCTCCTCCTTCGCAAGCATTACTGCTTCGCAGAAGATCTGTGGTGGTCTGGATACATAGCCAATTTTGGATTGGACATACAGCAAAATGTATCCAGCAGTCAATTTCACTTAAAGATGTTTGTAAAATACTGACTGCTTGTTAGTGTTTATTTATTCTAGCATTTAATTGGGTTTAGTTAAGTGACTAAACCCAATTAAATGCCAGAAAAAGAAAGTGATAACTAAAAGAGTTCATAAAAAAATGAAAATGCTTTGGGAATAATTATTTTATTTTATAGTTAACGCCAAAAGATCCTGAATTTGAATTTGTGTCTTATTTATGGCACTTTCCTGAATTTGAATTTGTGTCCACTTATTTATGGTACTTTCCTGAATTTGAATTTGTGTCCACTTATATATGGCACTTTCCTGAATTTGAATTTGTGTCCACTTGTTTATGGCACTTTCCTGAATTTGAATGTGTGTCCACTTATTTATGGTCTGAGCATGGGACTTACCCAAACGTAACTGGCGAAATGCAGTACTGTGAGATGTAACGAACTATATCACAGTCAATCAGAGACCCTAGCAAATTCGATCAATTTTTTAATCGAAAATACAGCTATCCTGTAGCATTTTGATTTAAATGTTATCGGCAAGTACAATTATTATTATTAACTCGTAAATATTAATAGTCTTAAAACTGAGTTTAAATATTATTTGCGAAACGAGTACTTATTTTCGATGTTATAATCGTACGAATTTACGTCACGTTCGCGCTATCGTGCTAGGCCTACTGATTTATAAACACACATTTAGCTTAAAATAATAATAATAAAAACGTTTATTTCGAACAACAAACGATCTTAGGCAATACACACAATTAAAAAGACTTCACATAATCAAATTACAGACCCGGTTAGCCGTCTGTCAATCTACTAAAACAATGTTAAAACAAACTTGACCAATCAAAACAACAAAAAACAAAAGATAGCTACCCACTGAACTTCACAAACACTGAACTGTTGAACCGCGTTATAACCCCAAGAGACGTTACATACATTTGAGAACCACTGACACAAAGATAGGTAGGTACAGAAGGTCGGCTCCAAACGACGAGCCAAAACAGGCGCTTGCACAAAGTAAAGTAAAGTAAATTTTATTTGCGTCTTTATTAAAATAAGTTGTTGCAATAAAATGGGCGATCCCTGTAATCAGATAAGCAAACACTAATAGTGTATATTTATTGTCAAATATCAAATTTAATTATTATGAATTTATTTAATATCAATAATAATTGCTAATAATTTCAATGTATAATTTATTTGATTTTACAATTATTTATTCCTGACAGTTTTCTTCCCACTTAAACTAATATTTATTCAATTTTGATTGAAATGAAGTTTGAAATTAATTAATTTCGATTTACTCCCTTATCTGTGCTAAACAAAATAACTAATATAATTATGTAAGTACTTAAACAATAATTTATGGTTATAATAGAATTGAATTGAAATGTATTTTATTATATTTGTTGAGATGTGTGTTTAGGCAGGATAAATGAAAAATATATACTGGAGCTGTAAAATGCGTATGTATTCCGAAGAACAAAGAAAAGAACATAAAAAGCATGTAGGTAGACTTAAAACTAATTCACCGTCACAGAAACGCCTGATAAAGTCTTCAATGCAATAAGTTGCACGAAGTTGTAGTGGTATAATTTAAACGTCTTTCAATGGTTTCTAAATCTAAACATGCCCCCGGGCGTTGAAAGGCAATCTTTCAACCAGAATTTTAATTTAATGGCTGTGGGCATATCTTGCTGCACGCACGCCGAATCGTTCCACTTGCAGTTTTAATGTCGGCCACACGACTAATTCCGTCACGTCCTGGGTAGACTGCTGAGATACGGCCTAATCGCCATTTCAATGGTGGTAGATTGTCTTCCTTTACTATTACAAGGCAATCAATCTCTAAGACCGCCTTTGAAGACCTCCATTTTGTCCGCTGCTGTAGTTCAGAGACATATTCTTTATTCCACCTCGACCAGAAATGTTGACGTAATGCCTCTATTCTCTCATATCGCTTCAAGTGAGTAACTGATGCAGTTTCATACGACGGCACGGGTAAGGATGTGAGTGTGCGTCCTATCAGGAAGTGTCCAGGTGTCAGCGGCAGAAGGTCATTAGGGTCTGATGACAACGGCGTGAGCGGGCGCGAGTTCAGGAGTGCTTCGATTTGAACCAGTGCTGTATATAGTTCCTCGTAAGTTAAATGACAATTTCCCATTACTCTTTTTAAATAAAACTTCACTGATTTGATACCTGCCTCCCAAAGACCACCGAAATGTGGAGCGTAGGGAGGAATAAAAATGAAGTTAATCCCTTCAGTGGCCATGTCACCAGACAACGAACTGCTGTTAGCCTTCAAAAATTTGCCGATTTCATTATAAGCGCCTACAAATGAGGTTCCGTTGTCGGAATATATATGCGTAGGTTTACCTCTGCGAGACATAAAACGACGAAGTGCTGACAAATAATTTTGACTGGTTAAGTCACCCACCAACTCAATGTGAACTGCCTTTGTTGTAAAACAAACGAAGAGTACAATGTAAACTTTTACAAGTCTACAGGCACGACCTTGTCGAGACGCTGACAGTATAGGTCCAGCGTAATCAACCCCAACACATTCGAATGGATGACCACCGGACGCCACACGTCGTTCAGGTAAGTTTCCCATAATGGGATTAATTGGTTTAGCTGTAATGCGACTGCAAGTGACACAACGATGGTAACACAGTTTAGCCAGGTTGCGACCTCCTATTGGCCAGTAAGTATCTCTTATACAAGCCAACAGTAGTTGTGGTCCTGCATGCATTAGAGTTTTATGTTTAAATTCAAATAATAGTTTAGAAAATCGATGAGTGGACTGTATTACTAATGGATGTTTTTTCTCATACACGAATTAATTTATTTTTATCTAAAAATACGTTAAGTTTAGTCAGTGGACTTCCTTTTGGTAAGCACTGATTTTTTATTAATATTTCGTATTCGGGAAATGATTCTATTTGAGAAAGTTTCACAATTAAGTTTAACGCATTTTGTAGTTCATCTTCACTAACATGTAAAGTGGTCGGTGGGTGCTTTTTACAAATATTAATAAATCGTAACATATATGCTACTGTGCGTTTAAGTCGAGATAGGTTTGAAAACCGATTAACATCAATTAAAGGTATCGGAGTCTTAGAAGTATTTACTAAAGAAATCTCAGATTTAGTTTCAGGTAGTGATTTTACCGCAGTGGTTGGAAAAGAAGGCCACTCGCTTGTATCCTGGATTAAAAAATTAGGTCCCGACCACCATAAATTATGACTCTGTATTTGACTGACATCAGTTCCTCGAGATACAAGATCAGCGGGGTTAAGATGTGTGGGAACATGTCTCCAGGTACAATTATTTGCATTCGTTTTTTCAACTATTTCTGCTACACGATTACGCACGAATGGTTGCAGCTTACCTGGTAACATTTTCAACCACCCCAGCACTATTGTAGAATCACTCCAAAATGTACTACTTTGAATTGGTGCGCCAAGAGAATCAATCACCTTTTGATAAAGCCTCACTCCAACCAAGGCGGCGCAGAGCTCGAGCCGAGGAATTGTAGTTGGCTTGATAGGAGCTACTCTACTCTTTGCTGTAAGCAAACGCACCATAACTTCATTATTTGTATTAATACTCCTTACATAGATGCATGCACCATAAGCGGTTTGCGACGCATCACAAAATATGTGTAATTCTATCACCTTCCAAGAATCACAAAAAACTAAACGTGGGATGTGTAAACTATTCAAAATAGATAATCTATCAACGATATCTTTTCATGTCTTAGCGACATCTGGTGGTAAATAGTCATCCCATGATAATTTGTGTAACCAAAGTCTTTGCATTATGACTTTCATTGGAATGATACAAGGAGCTAATAGACCCAGAGGGTCGAATATTTGGGATGTAACTGATAGAACTTCACGCTTTGTTACATTATTCGTTATTGATGTATTATTAATTGAAAAACAGAGCTCATCGGAGTCTGTCAGCCAGTTAAGACCCAAAGTTTTACTTGGCTCATTTGAACCAATGTTTAAATTTAATGATGAACTAGTGACTTGATCTGATAAAACCAGGATGTTGTTGGACTTCCACTTCCTAAGTGGCATACCAGCGGCAGCCAACTCGGCAGTGACTTTCTGGCGGATATTTGTGACGTCAGATATTGTATCCCCACCCGTGAGCAAGTCATCGACGTAAAAATCATGGATTATAATATCAGCAATCATGTCATCCTTACAATCTAAGCCAATTTGTTTTAAACACCGAGTTGCTAAAAAAGGTGCACTTGCTGTTCCATATGTCACAGTGTTTAATTCATAAGTCTTAATAGACTCTGAAGGGTTGTCACGCCACATTATTCTTTGTAAGTGTCTGTCATCAGGGTGTACAATCACTTGCCGATACATTTTTTCTACATCAGCAGAAAGAATGTATTTATGTTTTCTGAACCTAAGAAGTAAAGACATTAAGTCGTCTTGAACAACTGGACCTACCATTTGTAAGTTGTTAGATGAAACACCGGAAGTAGTAAGACTGCTGGCATTAAACACTACTCTTAATTTTTTGGTTATGCTATGCTCGCGCAGAACACCATGATGTGGAATAAAATATGCCAGTTTTTTTGAATCAACTGAACACTCAGACATATGTCCCAACGAAATGTACTCTTTCATGAAATCACAATAAAGAGTTTTTAAAGCTGACTGACTTTTAAATCGACGTTCAATCGAAAAGAGACAATGTTTTGCTCTAGCCAGTGAGTCGCCTAGAATATGATGTGATTGTTTGAGTGGTATCCTAACACAAAATCGACCATCTGCCATTCGAGTGGTATTTTTTACAAAATGTTCTTCACACTTAGCTTCTTCATCAGAATATGAAGATGACTGATTGGGAACTTCCTCCAGTTCCCAGAAACGTGATAAAAGATTTTGAATGTCATCTCCTAAAGATGAGTTGTGTGAAGTACTGACATTGAGTTTTGCAATGTTAATTTTAAGAACTGATGGTGATACATGGACACTATTAATTAACGGACCTGAAACTAGCCAACCTAACCTAGATTCAAATAATATTGGTTTGCCTTCACCTAAGTTTATTTTTTGCCGCCCCAGTAGGTCCCAGAAAACATCTGCACCTATTATTAAATTCACTGCCGATGGCGTGTGAAAATGAGGATCAGCTAAACAAATATCACTTGGTATATTTAAATTATAAATGGATAATTTATGGCATGGTACTTCATCAGTTATGTTTGGTAAAATAAAACAATAAAGATTAGTAGTGAAGTTTTCACTTAATGATTTAACAGAGACACTGCACATCTTGCTAATGTTTGTTTTAGAGTTGTTAATGCCTTGTACAGATTCATTAACCAGTACAGTAGGTAAACTCAATAAATCACATAACTTATCTGTCATTATACAAGAAGTACTGCCAGTGTCCAGTATAGCCCGAGCGAGATGTTCGCGGTTATTATTATCATAAACCTTTATTAATGCAGTAGCTAATAGAACCTGAATTTTACTTTTATTGTTGAGATAAGTAGTAGCACGTGCAGATAGTGTCACATTTGTATTGGGTTTCTTTTCAGCTGAGTTAACATCTACAGTAACAGTGCTGTCACTTTGCGAAGTAGAAGCAGTAGGCATAGTTTTCTGTGACGTACCTGCTACATGAACCAGTGAATTGTGCTTGCGCTTACATATTTTGCAACCAAAAGATTTGCAATGATTTGCGTAATGACCAGACCGAAAACAATTAAAGCATACCTTGTATTGAGGAAGAAGCTCAAGCCGTTTTTCGTTGCTGAGACCAAGAAACTGTGGACAGTTGAGTAAATTATGTTTATCACTACAATGCGGGCATGACACCGGTGAGGAACTAGTATTATTTTTATTTTTCTGTGGTGATGTTTCATTGCTCACCGATATCATTGTTTTATGCTTGTTAGATTTAGGAGTACTATTATTATTATTAGCCTGATTGCGAGATAAATCTAGTGTTTCAAGCAAAACTGCACGATTTCTTAAGAATTCTAGGAAGATTTCTAATGTGATTGTTGTGTCTTTATCTAAATGACCTTTTTCTTCCTCCCACTGTCGATAAGTCCTTGAATCTAATTTGTGGGTAACTATATAAATTATCAACGTATCCCAAAACTTAACAGGCTCATTTAAAGATTCTAACGCACGTAGATTTTTATTTAAAGTATCAATGATGTTTTTTATATTTTCTGAGGATTCTTTGTTAACCACTTCAATGTTAAATAAGGCTGCCACATGATTTTGAATGAGAAGCCGTTTGTTATCGAACCTTTCGCAAAATAAATTCCATGCAATGGAATAATTATTAGCCGAGAATTCAAAAGCTCGTATTACTAAGGCGGCTGTCCCTTCCAAGGAAGCTCGGAGATAATGAAACTTATTTATTTCATTAATTTGGTCATCCAAATGTATTAAGCTTGAAAACGTGTCATGGAACTCTAACCACTTGTCATACGTCCCGTCAAACTTAGGTAGTTGAATGGTTGGTAGCCTAACCAGTCTATTATTGCTAACGCGAGAAAACTTATCTTCATTAACAATGTCATTGTGTCTGGCTAGTAATTCCTGTGCCCTTGCAACAACTTTGAAATATGAGGCTTCAAATTCATTACGTTCTGATAACTGTGTATTCATATCCTCAGCTATACATTCCAACCTTAACTGAACGTCATCATATTGCGAATAAACAAGTTCAATCTTACCGAGGCGTAACTGCAGTTCGTTCATCTGGGTTTGCGTTAAAGAATCCTTCTTAAAATCCTCTAAGTAATTAGAAAATACCGTTAATCGACCTTTGTAACTTGCTCTTTTTTTAATGAGCTCCTTTTCTTCCTTATCAGTCATTCTTTGCGAAGCAGGTAACCAAACTGAAATGTAACACGTTTATATTTTAATGAATATAATATTAGTATCGTTAATTACAATAGGATAAACACCTAAAGGGCTTACTAAATTGCTAGAGCAACTGTTTAACAATAAAAGTTGCTGTTTTGAACTAGATATTTGTTCTAATGTGAAAATAGAAAACAAGATCTATTGATGCCAACAACCAATAAACAAAGTTCTAATCTGCTTTCTAGACAATAACATTAATGTGATTGTCGGTTTCACATTCACTTAATATATTATGAATGAACTTTACTAAAATTAAGTGAAAATATAACGGAATACAATACAATGTAGGTAATTGAAAGTATGATTTCTTATGATATTTATTGCAAGGTAACAAAGGAAACTGCTTAGATTAATGGTTAACAATTATTGAAAACCTAGTTTGCTGCTTAATTACCTTTAATTCAATAGGTTGACTGCAAATTATAACAATAGTTTGGTAACTTGAAAGGAAATCATACATGTTGAAATGAACAAAGAAGTTAGATACCTACGTACCAATATTGTACTAACCTTTACAATTCCATAAAAACGTTAAATACTACCTGAATAAGAGTAATGGGTTCTGAAATAAACGTAAATAGGACCACTGCACTGTATTGCACTATGCTGCGGGCTGCGATGTGACCCTTTGACCTTAGCCAGCTACTCACAAAACTCCAAACGGCAGTATTTTTCAATAAATTTAATATTTCCTGGAATTATCCTTATTCCTGGTTCAATTATCCGGCTCGAAGGACCAAATTATGTTGAGATGTGTGTTTAGGCAGGATAAATGAAAAATATATACTGGAGCTGTAAAATGCGTATGTATTCCGAAGAACAAAGAAAAGAACATAAAAAGCATGTAGGTAGACTTAAAACTAATTCACCGTCACAGAAACGCCTGATAAAGTCTTCAATGCAATAAGTTGCACGAAGTTGTAGTGGTATAATTTAAACGTCTTTCAATGGTTTCTAAATCTAAACAATATTAATTATGTATGTATTGTAATTGTAAGGAATCAATAAAAGATTTTTTATTTTTTGTAGGAAACTTCTTCATCTCTTCAGAGGTGCAGATCAGAAATTATGACAGAGTCTAAGAGAGACGCATATCTCATCCACTGCTCTGTCTTCCGAGGAGGACGTTGACCCTTAAAGCAAGAAAAATGTAGCTGTTGTCCAATGTCCATACGGAGGGTGACAGCTAACTCCGCGACCACACTGGACATACGAAAGTCCCAACAGAAGAAAAAATAACTATGACGGCCAAATAATTATGTTGTTACAGTAACTAATTTTTTGCTTCGGTTTTCTGCAATACAAACTGTTTGTCAACTTTTTTTACAAAAAGAAAACAACTGACTTCCAAAAACACACTCAAAGTGAAAAATAACATCAATTTTGGAAGTCGGTGGCAAAAACCAAAGACTTTCGAAATTATAGTTATGTTTTTGGAAGTCAGTGGTTTTTTTTTATTCCTGATAATAAACGTTATAATCGAACCTATTTACAATATACATTATCGTAACGTGAACACTGGAATGCCAATAGGTAAGGTTACGTTAGACGTACCAGCGCCTAATTTGTACCAATATCTGCTTTTATCTTAATATATATAAATCTCGTGTCACAATGTTTGTCCTCAATGGACTCCTAAACCACTTAACCGATTATAATAAAATTCGCACACCATGTGCAGTTCGATCCAACTTGAGAGATAGTAGGTAGGTAGGGTATGTAGGTAGGGTAGGTAGGTAGGGTAGGTAGGTAGGGTAGGTAGGTAGGGTAGGTAGGTAGGATAGGTAGGTAGGGTAGGTAAGTAGGGTAGGTAGGTAGGGTAGGTAGATAGGTAGGTAGGGTAGGTAGGTAGGTAGGGTAGGTAGGTAGGTAGGGTAGGTAGGGTAGGTAGGTAGGGTAGGTAGGTAGGATAGGTAGGTAGGTAGGGAAGGTAGGTAGGTAGGTAGGGTAGGTAGGTAGGTAGGTAGGTAAGGTAGGTAGGTAGGTAGGTAGGTAGGGTAGGTAGGTAGGTAGGTAGGTAAGGTAGGTAGGTAGGTAGGTAGGTAGGGTAGGTAGGTAGGTTAGGCAGGTAGGGTAGGTATTCTTTTACCCATAGAAAGCCACGTTATTTGTGAGTGTCATAGAGTGAAAATGTTTACCGCCCAACGGAGTGGGCACGGGTCAGCTAGTTGATTATAAAAAACTGATTGCTGTTGATGAAAAAATGTGCTATTTTGTGACGTGAGGGGGCGATAGTGCAGAAGAAAAATAAATCAAAAAGTAAGATTTTGGTTCAGATGTAGCGGCATCAACAGCGCCACATGCGAACTACGCGTCACACTGACGTCACGCAATATCCTGCATCGCGCAAGCAGAGTTTACCGCGCAGCTAGCATCAACATCCCTACATCAACCGTTGGGCAGTTGCCCACCAGACACAACACCCGTCTGGTCGGAGGATCCTCCCTTTTCTATAGAGTATGAGTGAACTTTACACCCTGTACTTCATGCCTCTAAACAGTCTTCATTAAAATTTCATGCACATCTGTAAGCTATTTCTGGAAAGCATATGACGAGAAAGATATTATTTTTGTTCATGGCTATTTTCGCGCTAATCCAACATTAATTTAAACATAACAAACAGAACTTTTCTTTAAAATTGATTTGATTTTGATTTAAAACTTTGAAGGCATTTGTGTTTTACAACGAATAATGCTATTAGCCTTTTTTATGTTTTAAACGGTGATCTCAAACAAATGCCGGTCGCGCTCGCTGTACGTGAAACGTGTCTAAACTTGAATTATTAATTCATTGGAGTAATCTGACATTCCTAGCTGTCATTTTGTATAATAAAATGATAATTTGTATTGTATTTGTGATCGTTTAGTTTAATCGATTTATAAAAGTGTAAAAGTTTAAAACACAATAAATGAATATGACCATTTTATTACGCAAAGTGACAGCTAGCACATGTCAGATTACTCTATACTCCGTTTGAAAAAAGATTAGACATTTAAATAAACCTTTTTTACAGTCCGTTCAATCGATTTTGACTTCTATTGCGTTGGTGGCATGACCAATGACAGCTGTAATAAACAGTTGGTATTGTAACCACGTTTTTGCTTTCAATGCCATCCTTATGCCTACGGAATAGAAGTCAAAATCGGTTGAACGGACTGTAAACAAGTTTATTTAAATGTCTAATCTTATTTCAAATGGAGTATAGTGAACTAACAATTCTAAAGGTGGGCGCATGCGCTCGTCACTCGTTGTATGAAGTCGACCTTCTGTAGCTATCTGTTTCCTGCCTCGGACGTAGCTCTCGGTCTATTTATCAGACAAATCGAAAAAATCCTTTTCCAACATATTGCGAACAAATTCTCTGAACGCGTGTGGGGTTCGATTTTATTGGACCGCTAATCGTTTGTGCTAATAGATTTTATTTTTCAGTTTCGTTGTTCGAATTTCGGCGTTTTTATTCTAGGATTTTGGTTTTAAACTTTGGATTTTGTATTAGGTTTGGATTAGATGTTGAATTTGTTATACGGCGGCCTGTAGCGCTTTGTGAGTGCACCGTGCACGGATCAATCTAGCTAATCGCTAAGAACAGGCTGTGCTGGGACAGTTTTTTTTGTGTTCGATTTTTTTATTTTGTTATTATTTTTATTTATTTGGGTTTGCTCTTGACCTTAGTCTAGGTCAGAGGTGACAGTGACAAAGTCGACGATGGAGTGACCTTACCCAGAAGAAGCCTGTTCACTTTCACTTTGAAGAGATTAGGGTTGTATGCGTTCGGAAACAGACGCAATGCAGAGAGTTCCACTCCTTTGCTGTGCATAAAAGACATTTGGAAACACTTAGTGCGAAATGGTGGAATAGCAACCAGGAAGGGATGGTAACCTGCAGTGCGCTTAGATGTCTGATAATAGAAGGAGGCCGGTGGAATGAGGCCGTGGAGTTCTTGGGCACACTCACCGAAGTACAATCTGTAGAAGACCAACAAGCATGCAACCTTGCGGCGTAATATTTAATTTGAATACTAGTTTGTTTGTTTATTTATAAGTATAATTAATATGTATTAGGTATGTTGAAACTGTTTGTACTCTCCATCACTTGTCCCTAAAGTTCATTAGAAAACCAGCGTCAGACAGCATCTGTCTGGCATGAAGGCTGAAATGGACCATTTTGGTCACATTATTCATCATTATTTTCATGGAACATTATTTTCAGTATTTTATTTTCTTATTTGTATTTTGTGTTTCACGAACTGTGTCCAAATAAATATTATTATTTCTTTCATAAAGTGACAATTTTTTTCTATAACCTAATACCCAATTTGACAATTGTATTATTAATGATGTTGACACTGTTAATGGTATTTTGACATTATAATGAATGATTTTGACATTATTATTGATTGGGGGGGCCCAGTGCGGGTTGGTAGATGTCACACGTCTTCGAATTGTTGATGGACATGCTAGTTTCATCACGATGTTTTCCTTCACCGTTTTGAGAGCAGGGGTGATGAATAATTTACACAAAGTAAAGCGCCTATCAGGATTTGAACCTACGACCTACAACTCGTAAGCCGTTATTACTGGGCCACCACTGCTATAATGCATTGCGCGCTGCTCATGTTATTAGGTAAGAGGCCGGCGATGGATGCATAGTTCATACAAACGTACACGCGGCTACACATCAAGCTATACATTTCTAGTATAAGCTGATCTCGCATTGTGTAGGATTTCCGTACAATAAGAGGTCAGCGTATACTGGAAATGTATTAGCTTGATGTGTAGCCGTCTGTAACAGATACCAGAATAATTTATAAATCAATCATATTCTTAAGGGAGTAGGTATGTTTTTATTCCGATTGGAATAAAGAATATCTAGGTTTCCAAATATATATTTTGAATGGACACTGATTTAAACAAGAGTTATGACTTTATGTGAAAAATAAGTTTCATTTAAAATTTTAAAATTCCTCATACCTCGTCTTTATATCATTGACCTTTGCCCCCGCACATAAGTGCGGGGTAATGCGTAACACACTTACAGTAGCAAAAATTTTAATTTTGTCAGTTTAATCATCAGTTATCTGCCATCGAAAGTCCCGTCGAAATCGATCCAGCCGTTTCGGAGATTAGCCGGAATAAACAGGCAGACAGAAATAAAAAATGTAATAATGTACCATACATTATTACATTTTTTTTTTCTGTCTGCCTAGTATAGCATGATGAGATGTGCATTTCGTAAAAGCTGTTATTTTGACAATAGAAACAAACACTCAAAATTTTACTTCAATTGTATTTATGTGTATACAATTTTCCCAGTAAGAACGATGTAACAATGCAGATATCTCCTAAAAAATATGCGTAAGCAAAAAGAAAAAAAGGAACAAATTAGTTCAAAAGCCTTTCATGAAAAAATGTTCTCGCAAACCCTTTGTTTTGTCCACATTAGCATATTTCGTTCATTTGTCAAGGGTAACCGTGGCTATGAAAAATGTTACATTAAATGAGGGTGTGAAGTAATTTATTTGTTTTTTCTGACCCTCAGTTTTTGGTGTCACTTTCGTTATTTCCTTATGTATATTTAGGAGTTTTGGTAAGCTTTATTTTCGACGTTTCCTTAGTATTTCCTCTTTTCCTTGTCGTTTTTATAAGTATATGAAATGGATGTTTTTTTATATAAATCATTTTGTCAGTCAGCTTTTCCTTCAAATAACTTTTTCCTCCGAAATCCGTAGGTATGTAGGTAGTTACCGGTAGGTATAAATTATAAAGTTGAGAAAAGAATGATTGATATTCAACCTTTTTGAATTAACATGATTTAAATGTTGGTTTTATATGCCTGTTTTAATTTTCTGTTCTGAAAGTAATTATTTTCAAATTATTATGTTTTTAAAAGTTTTATAAAGCGCCTGCTGTTTTTCTTAAAGCAATTTTGATAAATAGTGTCATATTGCATTAAGTGTTTATTTTATCTTGTTTTGTTTACATGCTACGCCATGTATTATTTAACCCTACTCCAATATCGGGATTGTACGGAAACAGAGGATTTACGTTGTTGGCACATTTTATGTAAGATTATTCCTTAAAATCATATACAAGATTCTTTTGACGTCGTGGCACAAGACGACATTTGAAATATTAGATAGAAAATTAAGACATGTTAATGGTCGTAACCACGTAAATAATTTCCACAGATGAATCAATCAACTCAGCCTATAGCAGTCCACTGCTGGACATAGGCCTCTCCCAGGCTGCGCCACAACACCCTATCCTCCGCCTTCCGCATCCAGTCTGTCCCAGCCACCTTTTTAAGTTCGTCGGTCCATCTAGCTGGGGGGCGTCCCACACTACGCTTGCCGATACGCGGTCTCCACTCCAGGACTCGTCTGTTCCACCGGCCATCGTTCCTTCGACAAACATGGCCAGCCCACTGCCACTTCAGCTTGCTTACTCTGCAGGCTATGTAGGTAACTCCGGTTCTCTTCCGGATAACTTCATTTCTGATAACATACATAGATGAATAACATAATCATAATTATCTTGAAATGAAAACTGGCCAAGTCCAGTAGTTGCGACGCACGGCATTTCATACAAACTTTCACGCCTTTGTTTTTCGAAATAGTGTTACAGCCAAATCAGACCGAATTAAATTTTCCATAGATACAAAGATTTCCAGTTAACTTTTTAGACCTTTGTATCCTGCTTATGCGTATGAAGTTTCATTAAAATCGGTTCAGTCATTTCGAAAAACAAGGGCTTGAAAGTTTGTATGATTTGCCGTACCTACGTAACGCCTCTAAAGGCGTTTACATCCGTTGGGGACGGAATTTTATCCGTAGAATCGCTCCCCAAAGACCTAAGAACGTAACGAAACCAATATTGGCTACCAATATTGACAACCTAAAATCCAAAATGCATGCACAATATTGGTAGCCAATATTGGTTTCGTTACGTCCTTAGGTCTTTGGGGAGCGATTTTACGGATAAAATTCCGTCCCCAACGGATGTAAACGCCTTAAGAGGCGTTACGTACGGCATTTCATACAAACTTTCAAGCCCTTGTTTTTAGAAATGACTGAACCGATTTTATTTCACTTCATACGCATAAGCAGGATACAAAGGTCTAAAAAGTTAATTGGAAATCTCTGTATCTATGGAAAATTTAAAATCGGTCTAATTTGGCTGTGACAATATTTTTCGAAAATGTTCTTAACTAACTTTTTAGACCTCTGTATCCTGCTCATGCGTATGAAGTTTCATTAAAATCGGTTTTGTCATTTCAAAAAACAAGGGCTTGAAAGTTTGTATGAAATGCCGTACGTCGTAAACGCTCTTTACACAAAAAACTATTTTTGAAATGTTGTTTTTCTGTCTGTTTATTCCGACTAATCTCCGAAACGGCTGGAACGATTTTGACTGGACTTTCACGGGCAGGTAACTAAGTACTATTTTAGAAAAAGCCACGAGGGCGAAGCCGTGGGGCAGCAGCTAGTTACAAACTAAACCCTAATAAAACACCGCTTTCCGCCAACAACCTTCAAACAGGAACCAACTCAAAAATACTATCCAAACTTTCGACTTCAGCTTTCAAAAACAGTTTAATATTTTCCGGACATTTTTGTATCCATTGGTATGTACTATAAACAAGTACTGTAAGAACTTCGCTGGCTAGTTGCGAACTCGATAATAATTTCCAGGATTTTTCTGGATGCTTCCACGCTTGGTTTGAAGTTAGAGAAGTTCGTTTATAGTATGACTGGGTAAGCGAGGGACGAACGTCATAAATTCAATTGCACGGGCTACAGCTGCTACCAAAAGATAACGTGGTATAGATTATTAACAAAATTAGAATCATTTACATCTCTCTAAGTTTGATTTGTTCCCCAATGCCATGATTTCATGAAAAAATCATCAATGGAACTGCAGCGGCATCAACACCGGTACATGCGAACTACGCGTCGCACTGACGTCACGCAAAATCCTGCATCGCGCAAGCAGAGTTTACCGCATAACTAGCATATATACAACGTCCTGACGTCAACCGTCGGGCAGTTGCCCAGCAGACACAATACCCGTCCGGTCGGAGGATCCTCCCTTTTCTATACAGGATGAGTGAACTTTACACCCTGTTCCTTATACCTCTAAACTGCTGACCCTGACGTGATCGAAATCTAACTAAGAGAGATGTATGAATGATGATGAAGGTTATAATTCTGTAAATACATATCTGTTATATCGTGAATCATATTTTCATCAAGGTAGGACCTGACATTGACTTGCAAATAGCAAAAAACGTAAGAATATTTGACTTTTGCGGGCTGCGGCTGCAGGTCCAACTTAAGTAGTAAGACTTTTAACCTTCATAAGACGCAGATATATGCCAGTGACCTTGAGTGGTTAGCTTCCGTGTTGTGTACTGAGCTCACGCTACGCGTCCTACGTTCAGCCAGTAATAGGACTCGCCGATCAAGGAGCGCTGTCCCCAATTTGACGCATTATTAATTTATTATACACAAAACAAAAGGTATTTTAATAAAACGCGTATACTAAAATATCAATAATTAAATTATCTTTAAATTGGCGAAGGTTTCAGAAAAATACGCTTGGTAGATTTTGTGCCATTCTCAGTTTTTTATCCGCGTTATACATAACTTTACAAATTAATTTCACTATGTAATATAAACAAATTCTAAAATATTCACATATTACGTTATTGAGAAAATGCTCTAATTTATCATATATTTTTTTCAAATCATTAACACTACTCGTTTAGACGTGATCTTCAGTATAAAATCATTAAAAATCGGTTATCGTCCCCTTTACTGCTCCGTTGGTCTCTGGTCGCAAAAGCGAATGCTGAGGGTAGGGTCCTGGGTGTGATTCCCAGGTCGGACAGTGTTATTAAGATTTTCTTTCCTTGGATTGCCGTCCTATCAAATTATCAGAGTGAAGGAAGAGACAGTGCACCTGTGTCTACGCATACACCAGTGCACTATAATATCTTCTGCGTCAATGGCTAGTCTACGCTGAGATACGCCGCTATGAATAAATCAATGAATGAATGAATTCTTTATTTGCCAGAATATAGGGTACATTGTATACGGTAAAATAAACCGGTATGTTGGTAGCGGTTTGTATGGCCTAAATTTGGCTTGGAGGACTATTATGAATAAAACTTATGGTTCCAATGGGTAGACTCGTTCTTTGGCCAAACAATAAGCACTGCCATTCAACGTGGCAATGCTGGCAAACGTCTTCTGGGCCCGATTCCGGATGGCAGCAATGTGGAGGAGTTCTTTAACACTAAAGTATCCTTTTTGTTTTTGTAGTATTGTAGTTAGTTGTTTAATGTAAGGCCTTGTGTACATTTATGTCGTTCACATAACCTCATAATATATGTCTGTATTCACCTATGGGTTCAGGCTCATGCAGAATGGCGCAATATCACGGGCGTGACAAGGGTCGCGCTGCCTGTCGAAGAGAAGGGAGAGAATGATAGCGTAACTGTTGAAAGGGGAGAATGGAAAGAGAAACTAGAATCAATTCTATTAACTTTGTAAATGTTGACGTTCAAAAGTGCCATTTATGTGCCTATTTGAAATAAATAATTTGACTTTGACTTTGAAAACGTGTTGCACCGAACCCAAGTAACATGGCAGGGTAACAGTAACATGGCATGGCAAGATGACGATGATTGTCTGTTAGTGAATAATGAGTTCTATTGTTTTACACAATAGGGAATATGCACGTAATTCAAAACTTATCCATTATTTTAATAGACATTGTGTAGGAATCAAAAAACAAATTCCATATTTTTTTAAATTTTTTAATGCTTACTTAATTCACAATTAATTTATTTATGTTGCGTTTTTTGGTAGAAAGGAAAAACGCGTCCTCTTCGAAAATGCGGGAAGTGAAGAAAAATACTATGTGATTAAAGTAATTGATGAATGTTAATAATAATCTATTCTTTGCTAAGTACTTGAAATCTCACTAAGGTAAGTAACCAAGTGCGATTTCTGCTTGTATGAAGCATAATAATTTAATGTATAAGATGTAAATAAAGCAGTTTTGTGGATAATGATGTCACATCATGACCGCGACAGAAACGGACGTTTGAACTGTAGTAGAAAATTAAATTTTTTTTTTTGACCTTTAATCAGTAGTTCAATCAAAGTCAAATTATTTATTTCAATTAGGCAGATAGGATTGGAGGCACTTTTGAACGCCAAAATTTCCAAAAAAAAAAAAAATAGGATTGATTCTAGTTGCCCGTTCCAAAAGGTAGTTTCGTATGGAGAAGAATGGGCAAGAAACTCAACCATTACTCTTTTAAATTAATACTTTCAATACTTTTCTTGGTTATATTACAGTAAATTATTGATTTAGATGGAAAAAAAAATACCATATTATTATTCTCTATTGGGTTGAAAATCGAAACCATCAACAATTTGACGTATGTCCCTAGTTTAACCAGTCAGCCTGTGTATAGCTGGTAATAAAATTCGTATTTACGTTAGATCGTTTTCGGTTGTTGTTTTTTGCACTAACTTGGCCTTAATTTGTTTTGGAAAAGGGTGTGAGAAGGGACGAGCTCCTTTATTTTTCCTGTAAGTTATGTTTTAGTTATGTGGGATTTTCATGTGAAAATTCTTGTAATACCGACTACTAATAGCTAACCTTCCCAAAGGTTGTTGAGGGTATGTTGCAGTCGGAAAATAATCATTACACATTAATTTTTAGGAGCTCGTGGCTAAGTTATAACAGCCGCACCGGTCGATCCATCAGGTTAAGCTACGCTTGCCGGGGTTGGTCAGTGGATGGGTGACCATTTTTACGTACCGATACTCCTCCGTGCCTCGGAATTGGTCCCAGTCATTCGTGGATCTTTAACAGTCTTTACGGGTCGTCAGAAGCCCGAAAGTCTGACAACCAGTCTTAAAAAGGGGTATTTTATTATCCAGTTACTGCGTTGTGGAGGTCAAGTAGGCAGTCGCTCCATGTAAAATACTGGTATTCAGCTGCATCCAGATAGACTGGAAGCTGACCCCATCATATTTGGGAAAAGGCAGGCAGATTGATTAAGGATTTTTTAAATAGTTAGGACAGAAGTACGACCAAATTTTGCAAGTTACCGTCACCAAGTGGCATGGTATTACAAAGGATTTTCGTAAGCGGAAATGATTTTGAATGTTATTTTCATACCCTTTGCACTCACATTTCATTGATATCATCACAAGGGTACTGGAGCATACCGCGACATGCCGTGAGAGGTTTCGGCATGCAAATTTTAATACTTAGCCGTGCCATGCGTGTTGTGCCGCCTAGTGAGCAGCCTATGACGTCGTGCCTATTTCTACCCGGGCATAAACCCTGACTTTGGTGTACTGTTCTCAGAAGGGTTTTTGGGATATCTGGTGGTGGTATAGAGGTATGAGGAACAGGATGTAAAGTTCACTCATACTCCATAGAAAACGGAGGATCCGCCGACCTGACGGGTGATGTGTCTGTTGGGTAACTGCCCGACGATTGATGTCGGGACGTTGTTTATATGCTAGTCGCGCGGTAAACTCTGCTTGCGCGATGCAGGATTTTGCGTGACGTCATTGTGATGCATAATTCGCATGTGGCGATGTAAATGCCACCACCTCGGAATGCATCAGTTCCCACCTTTGTTCTACATCTTAGGTCCTTTGTGATGAAACGTAATCATCGGAGGTTGGTATTAAAAATAATAATTACTTGTAGATCTTTTTTTATTCACTACCACCAAAAAAATAAGGAGTAAAAAACTCTGAAGTCAATTAAAAGTTTTCAGTGGTCTAGATAAAAACTGATTATATTTTTCCTAACTTGCGGGATAAGACCCAAAACTTCAGAGATCCTTCTTCGAATTCGGAAGTCGACCCAAACAATCCGTCAAGTATTAAGTACTGTTTGGAATCTTAAGCCTTAAGTAAACCTTACTTTCTGGTTACTAAGTCAATGTGATGATTTAGTCTTAAGAGTTTTCAGTGCGATATAAGTCAATGTGGTGGGCAGCTCTTCAGTGCTATCAGCTACTTCCTGTAATACAGACTACTCGTCGTCGTTCGTGCTAATTACTGTAATATGTTTGGCTACTTTGTATTAGAGTGTGTATTTTGTCAATTGTTTTATTTATTTTTGTAAAGTCTGTCTTGTTTGTGCAGAATAAAAAAAATCTTTTCTTTCTTTCTTTGTTTTATTTATATACAGCATTAGTTTTTGTTTATACTAAACCCGTGAAGGGGTCATTGTATTCATCATTTTGAACAATTTTTTCTATGGGACCAACCGTGAAATCGACGAAATGTATGGAACAGCTGATTTTAATTTCGCGACGTCAAGGTTGGTCCCATTGAAAAAATTGTTCAAAATTATGAGTATAATGACCCCTATTCGGGTTTGTGGTGGCCCAATGGTAACGGCCGCGACTAACGAGTTGTAGGTCCTAGTTTCGAACCCAGACAGGCGTTTTACTTTGTGTAAATTATTTCATCACCACTGCTCTCAAAACGGGGAAGGAAAATTTCATGAGAAAACCGGCATGATCTAGAACAAAAATTGGAAGACATGTGACATTTACCATCCCGCACTGGGCCCGCGTGGTGGATTACCGCCCACTCCCTCTCACCGAGAGGAGACTTGTGTCCCAGCAGCGGGAACATTTTAAGCTTATTATAGCATAATTATAGCGTAGACCTACGTAGATGTTACAAAATTCGAGGGTTCCAGAATCACTTATCATAATTCAAATGACTCTAGATTTAGTAAGACCTTGCTAAATTGGTAATATATTCACCATGGCATGAGTTATATTTTGGAACAGTGGCAGCGCTTGTATTCGAGAACAGTATAAGAACGCTTATTGTGTGGCAAGCAAGGATAGGCCAATCTGAGTAGGAGATCACTGCCGTTTATACGGACATCAGCGGCGTAGCAGGTGCGTTACCAGCGTAGATGCAAAGTTAAATATATCTTGTGTCTATATGTAATTACCGCATTCAAATTGGAATAACGAAATTAAGCTTGACGGAAAAATACAACAGAAACTGCAAATGTAAGTTTGTACGCACAATATTGAGAGATTTATCATGCTATTTTTTAACACCATAGACTTCTTTTAAGTTTTTCTGTAATCTGTGTAAAGAACTATTTCCTGATTTTTTTTCAAATTTTTTTGCTGAAAGATTTGGTGGGGGGGGGGGGAGAATTAACTTTAAAACTGTTTATTATAAAGTTATTAAAATATGTATATTTGAAAGCCTCACTACAAGCCCTTTAATTTGATATGACACGCGGTACACATTGCAATACATTTTTTTTTCTATTTTGCCCCCTAAAAGTGAGCCCCATATTCAAAATTCATTTATTTACACATCTGTTTTACAGAAAATTATATGTGTACTTTTCAACTTAATCGGTCAAGTAGATTCGCGGAAAATCGGCAGACGAATAGACAGACAGACACACGAGTGATCCTATAAGGGTTCCGTTTTTCCTTTTGAGGTACGGAACCCATTAAAAAATCTTTCGTCATTATTTTCCACGAATGATTACTTAGACTATTTTTAGTTACCTTTTGATCAGTGTAGAAGGAATTTCTACAATTCTAGTTAATGGCATTCCAAGAAGTGTCTATTAAAATAAAACAGGGGCCTATCCCAACCGCTCTCTGTGTAAACAATTTGTAAAACAATTCGGAGCCCACCTTGCGCCTTCTGCTAAGTAAAATGAGGAAGATTTACAATTTACGTTTGCGACGGGGGGCTTTGAGAAACGCGATTTAATTCTGACTAATAAAATGGATTGGCCTTGAAGATTTGGAAGTTTTAGTACAACTGCAAGTTGTTGGACTGCGCTGAGTGGGTACTTACTGAAACTATGTAGATAGGTACATTTTTTTTATTACACAAATATTTATTTCAATTATTATTTGGTTAGAATCGAAATAAAAACATAAAAATAAAATAGGTAAGTTATTCTACAGCAGAAGAAAAACCATTTTGTCTAAAAACTCCGAAAAGAACCATTCGTTATTTAAACTAAAGCCACAAAACCTTTTTAACAGTTATAAGACCCTGGAATATTTTTACTAAGTTATAAATTAGTTTAATCACACTATTGTTTACATTTCTGTTTCATTTATCCTCACTATACGTACTCACGCTCCGTGTGGTGCCGGACGTAAAGAATAGCATCATCCCATTTCTTCCCATGGGTGTCGTAAAAGGCGACTAAAGAACTTACTAGAGAATGGGCAGCAGCGTTCCCTATGCATTTTTAATACTATACTGCGATTGCCAACCCGCCTGCCAAGCGTGGCGATTATGGCAACCCCTCCCTTTTGGGGGAGGCCTACGTCTTCGGCTGGATTGATGATGATGAATGATGACACTTACTCAAAATTATAATTATGTCTGTAGATTTTACTGAGTACATACCAAAAAAAAAAAATTTAAAAATACAAAACGATTTTTTTTCAGTGCCTCTGTCACTTATACTTATAGCAAACTACTATTTATTTTAACCAAACACCCCAATTACCTTTCAATTTGTATAATTTACAAAACCCGCCCAAACCGCTGCCTCGCTGCCCCCACCCAATGTTTAACATTCCCGGCTAGCGTTGACAGAAATTGGCCCCTACAAAATGAGAGTGATAATTTCAGCAAGCCGTGACCTGAGTGACAACGCAGCAGATTTAATATCGCGGAAGCCCGCTTCCACATTTACTAAATTAGCTTTGGTGTGAACGAAGGATGTAGAGGATATAAAATAATTGTTTGTTTTTGTTGTGATTGGATACTGCATAGAGGAGAAAGAATGTAGGGAGTTATCTGCTATGCTGAATAGTTCAAGACATTTTTGGTCGGGTCGGGAAAATCCAGTGTAAAACAGGCCGAGTGCGTGTTAGAACCGCACACTAAAGTACATTGTACGTGTACAGTGTACACCTATTTTAGGTTTGTAGCCTCTTCAGTTTAGAGTCATCTTCCAGTTCACGGGGGACCTGTTGCGCCAAAATCATCGTAAGTTATTGCTTTGGAAGGCGTATCAGTGCCTCAACTACTTCCATGTCCCGATGCCGCATGGCCATCTTCAAGTTGTTGTTGACGATTTCTATGGTTGATGCTTCCAGTGCACGCCTCACAAACCATTCGATGGTGTCGTCGGCGTTGTCAGCGTAGTACGGATACGGCCACAACCGCATGGGGGACGCTACTGTGAATCCTGATGTGGTAGGATTTTGTCTTCAGGATGATGTCCGACTCGCTGGTGAGACCCTGAGCTTCGTGGATAGTCAACACGCTCAACCCAGTATCCACTCCATATCCCTGGTCAATAAGAGCCTTTTTCTCCTCCTGTGTGTGGACCAAGATCAGTGTGTTGGGGAGGGTGCAGCGATGGGTATTGGCACCCGTGAACCTTTTCAGTTGCAGCAAGTGCACTTGGTTCCTTGACGAGTAGATATACTTCTCCAAGGGCGTACGCGACATCTATCGCGTTCCGGTGCGTACAGGACAGCTTTTGGCTGATGGTCACCACAGGGTTCAGACGGGCGTAACTAAGAGGTAATAGGTTTTCCCTATCTAGGCTATGGCAGTAGGTTATTATCGCCGATAAGAACCGCCTCACCAGGACCTGACCACCGAATTAACATCACAATAGCCCCAAAATAGTTCATTAGAGCCTCGTCCACAAGAATGCGCTTACATTTGTGAGACCCTCTGACCCTGTTCGATAGTGCTCAGGCCATCGTGCGGGCTTTTTTTCGGTTGTCTCTCGCCTTTCGCCAATTTGGTATGCTAGTTTTGCCGCAGATCTTTTGCGGTCTCGGTTGTAGTCGTAACGATGACATAATTTTCCCTATCGAAGTTCATATATGTTGTAAAATCCATTTACATAATTACTCGCCAAACATTGGAGCATAAAACAGCTCAAACTTGCCAAAAGAACAACATGTAAATAAATCCAAACAGAATAACAGGAACTTTTTGGGGTTAATTCCCCAATCACTGTTCAATACTTTTGTGTAATTATAAATCCGAATATCGTGGGTGTATCATTGGTTTGTTATTAATGAAATGGCAATTTGGCTACTTAAAGGTACATTATAGTAATATTTTGTTCCGCAATATTCGATTTGACCTTTTTCGTTTCTGGTATGTTCTATTTTGGGCATAAGGACAATTTATATTGGAAAAATCCAATGTCAATCAATCTGCCTAACCTCTTCCCAATTAAGTTGGGGTCGGCTTCCAGTCTAACCGGATCCAGTATTTTATCCATCCTATCCTATCCATGAATACCAGTATTTTACATGAAGAGACTGCCTATCTGACCCCCACAACCAAGTAACTGGGTAAAACGATACCTCTTGATAAGACTGGTTGCCAGACTTTCGAGCTTCTGACAACCCTTAATGACTTTCAAAGATCCACGAATGACAGCCGGGACCAACAGCTTAACGAGCTTTGCGAGGCACGGAGGAGTCTCGGTATGTAAAGATGTTCCCCCATCCACGGACCAACCCCAAACAGGCAGACTGACAATTTTTTTTTTAAATTGTGTTATTGATCAAGTACCGTTTAGACTTTCCTATGCATTCAGTAGAAAACTGTTATTTCTTGCACACGTTCTTCACGCACAATGGTCCACATGAAAGACTAAGTACGGAAACCAAACCCGCTAACATAGAAGCTGTTATTTTTTTACATTACAAACAGACATTTTAATTTTATTTATTTGTATATATTATTGCCATTGACCATGCACAATGAAGGGTTCCGTAGTTTTTATGAATAAAATTTATCTCAAGAACAAACTTAACATTGTAGTTGAAAAACATGTTCCCCCATACATTCCAACTGCAAAAGTAATTTTGTACGCACAACTGAGTGATTTACTATATTATTTTAAGACCATAGACTTCTTATAGGTTTTCCTGTAATCTATAAACTGTAAGTATAGACTTTTTAGAGGTATGAGGAACTGGGTGTAAAGTTCACTCATCCTCTATTGAAAAGGGAGGATCCTCCGACCAGACGGGACGATTGATGTCGGGATGTTGTATATATGCTAGTCGCGCGGTAAACTTTGCTTGCGCGATGCAGGATTTTGCGTGAAGTCAGTGTGACGCGTAGTTCGCATGTGGCGATGTTGATGCCGCTACAACTTCTTAGATTGCTCTTATTAAAATACTAACACGACTAACTACGACTAATTACGACTTATTACAATTTTATTCCCTGTATTTTTTTTAAATTTTAGCTCCGCCGTTTCCGAGGTAAGCGGAATAAAATAAAATAAAATAGTAAATTTGCGTCTATTTTCTTTAATAACTTTAAAACTAATTATTTAAAAAATATTATAAAAAATATATTTGAAATCCTCATAATCAGTCCTTTCATTTGATATGTCATAACTTTATATGGTACAGTTTCCACTTCCTTTTTTGTTTTTCAACATTTTCCCCCAAAACTGATTGAGTGAGCGCATAGGTATTCAAAATTGATTTATTTATGTTACGCGTTTGTGTTTGGATCACAGTAATTCATATATGTACTAAGTTTCATTTTAATCGGTCCAGTTGATTCGGAGAAAATCGGCTGTGACAGACGGACAGACATGCAGACAGATACACGAGTGATCCTCGAAGGGTACCGCTTTTTCCTTTTACGATAACTTAAAAATGTATTATTTGTGTTTCGTAAAAAAGTAAATATCACCGCCTAGAATGTTTGCTGGCGTGTCTACTGGAACTCAGGCCTCCTCTCTGTGAGCGGGCGTGGGCGGACGGTGGATGTCACATGTCATAGTATGGAATTTTCGGTTTTTCCTCCATTTTTATTATTTATCAGTTTTATTACATACCTACATATTTAGATTAGTAGTGGGCGGTTGTTTCATAATACTTGCTAGCGACTCCTCTGTTACTGTCATGGTAGATATAGCGCGGTGTAATAGGAGAAACAGAACAAAAACTCGTTGTAATCCACAGGGAATCAGTTAACTTGGACAAAAATAAGCGGGTATTTGGAGTGACGTCACTGCCATCAGCTGTCAGCACTTGTTTCATTCATCAGCGTTAAATTCATAATGTGGATGTCACATTTTTACCTGACTTGCAAAAAGGAGGAGGTTAAAAATAATTATGTTTGTCTGTTCCGTCAATTGTGGACCGATTTCGAAAATTATTTTTTTGTTTGAAAGGGTATGCTCTCGAGGTGGTCCCATTGTCACCAAGTCAGAATCGGATAAGGGAATTCCATGTAAATCGAGGGAAATCCTCAAATTTTATAGGCACAACTATATTATTTCACTCATCTATTTTTGTTTGATTTATTTCCGTATGATCTTTCCGTGACATCACAGCGTAATACCAGCGCTGCGACACTCATTTTTAAGTACCGCAGCATCATGCTGAGATACGGGCCTTTTGGCCTCGTACAGGACTTTCTGTTTTTATTTTAATTTTAACTTTGTTTTATTTTTAGTTTTGTTCTTTATGTTTCTATGAGTGTGTTTTATTTTAATTTGTGATCTGTGCGAGTCCCAATAAATGCTTTTTCTTTTTTTCTTTCTATATCGATTTGGGTAATTTTTATAGTAACTTGTGCATTTGCTCTCGGAAAGTGGAACTGATGATGAAATACCATAGAATATGGCCACCGGAACTACTAAATAATAAGTATTTCACGGGTGGCGATTCAATATGGTACAGAATATATGCTCGTCACAGTGCAAACGGTGAAGTGAAGCTTATAGTGAAGTACTAGGAGAACTCCTCAACAATGAACGTCTCTGCATCGGGAAAATCAATATTTTGTGAAAGGTGATGAGCAGCGGATTCCTGCGGCCTTCACAAGAATCACAAGGTCATTGGTCCACCATGTAGAAGGCCTTCCAACGCTTCGTCTTCCGGTACGCGGTCGCCACTTCAGAACCTCTCGACCCCATCGATCATAATGTTCTGCGAGCAATGTGCCCTGCCCACTGTCACTTAAGTTTGGCAATTCTTCGGGCTATGTCACTAATTTTTTCGGAAAACCATTCGTGCGAAAACCGGAAAGCACCCTCTGTTCGCATGACAACGCGTTCTGCTTCAACGAACAGAATAAAGAAAGAAAGAAAAAGCATTGATTGGGACTCGCACAGATCACAAATTAAAATAAAACACACTCTTAGAAACATAAATAAAAAAAAAACAAAGTCGAAATTAAAATAAAAACAGTGTCCTATACGTGTACGAGGCCAAAAGGCGTATCTCAGCATGATGCTGCGGCAGAATAAACGAGACGGTTGATGTTTGCGATGAGTGTGAAGGACAAGAAGAAGTAAGGACACGCTCTCTCTTTCTCTCACCCACTGGAGTAAGTAGGTACTTAACTTTGTAATTTTTTGTCCATCGCTACTGCTCTAAAACCACATTACCATTTTTCTCCACCACCACAAAACTGTTGAATAAAACAAACCTTATTTTCAAGGAATTAAGGAGGAACACAAAAGAGTGTTACATTTAAGAGCTTCACCAACTTATGGGGTACATGCAAAAGCTTTAAAAATCTTTTGTTTTCAGGTTCTCTAGGTGGGAAAGTTAATCTTGAAACAATTACTGAAAGTAGTGAAATGGCGGGAGCTTATGTAAAATGTGGGGTAATGTGTTAGGTACGTACCTGCATTTGGGTGGATGCGCTTTGTAGCGGGTCCATACAAAATGAATACATACACAACCTGAATATAGTTTGTTCAGAATAAGGAACTGAATCGATTTCAATAAATTTACACCATGTTTTTTTTTCCCAAAAATATTTAAGTGTGATGAAAAATGTTATCACCATTTAAGACGGAGATATATGCCAGTGACCTTGAGTGGTTAGCTTGCGTGTTCTGTACTGAGCTCACGCAAAGCGTCGTACGTTCAGTCAGTAATAGGACTCGCCCATCAAGGAGCGCTGTCCCCAATTTGACGCATTATTAATTTATTATACACAAACCAAAACGTATTTTAATAAAACGCGTATACTAAAAGATCAATAATTAAATTATCTTTAAATTGGTGAAAATTTCAGATAAATACGCTTGGTAGATTTTGCGCCATTCTCAGTTTTTTATCCGCATTAGACATAACTTTACAAATTAATTTCACTATGTAATGTAATTATAATCTAAAATATTCACATATCAAATTATTGAAAAAATGCTCTTATTTAACATATATTTTTTTCAAATCATTAACACTGCTCGTTTAGACGTGCCTTAATTACTTACAATACAATCGCCGTACGATTAGGTACCTACTGCCAAATTATTATCAATGAGCGCAAGACGAGACGCTGGAGGCGCGGGGGCGCCGTTAGCATGTTTTTGTACGGAAAACCCGATAACATAACGACCTTATAACTTTGTGATTTTTCATGATACAGTTTTGAAATTTTGTACATAGATTCTTTACATAAAAATACTTGAATTATAATGAAAAACAGTGATCTGAGATACTTGTAGGTACACCTACAAGTATCTCAGATCACTGTTTTTTACCTTAGTTAAAAACACTAACTTTAAAGATTGATCGAGATTTCCAATATTGAAAAATGCCCCTATGAAAAATCTTAATTTATATATATTTTGTATGGAGCCTCGCCAAAAAGCGTCACCACAATTAAAACAAATAAATTCAGTAGGATTTGCGTTCGGTTCCGAATTGCGAACAATGCCGAGAGAAAATGATCTTGAAAGGGACCAACCTGATTTGGGTCAAAGGTATCAGCGGTAAAATGGAAATGAAGGGAAATGTAATAATAACATTGGAAATGTTAGCTAATTACTTAACATATTTCAAAAATTAAGAAAATCACCGGTTTTCTCTGAATTTCTATGGGATCCTCTTATCAGATTCTGACTTAATATCAATAAGGCCAACTAGAGAGCACACAATTTAAAAAAAAAATCAAAGTCGGTCTACAAGGGACGGAGAAATCAGTGAACATAAATAAAAAAAAAAACAGACGACTTAAGGCTTCTACATACCGGCGCGACTTGTCGCGCGACGCGACACGACACAAAGGCCCCGGTTTTTCGTAAAAAGTTTTTAAGCATGGCTTAATAAACATTTGTGTGTACCTTTACGACCAAATAAAATCTGTACTGAAGCATAAATTATGTATAAATACATAATTTTATTATTGTTTACAACTTTTTCATATAATTTTCTATCAAACACAGACCACTAAAGATACATCTCTTTGAGAGCATCGCTGGAGGGTATTACAAGAGTTTTATCAAACGGATGAGCAGGGATATTTATTCAAGTGTTAAGATTACAGAATTATTCCACTAAGATCGTTCCACTTGATTTTGGAGTTCCGGTCTTTAAGGCCCATGTTTAATTAACTCTTGTCTTGTGTTTTTGTTTGATGTTAACCGCCAGTATTGTACACTTGGTGTAGACTTTATGTTGTTAAGCCTCGTTTACACGTCCGGTCTATCCTATAAAAATCCCAATGTGCAAACATAGATGAAGTGAGCTTGAAGTGAGATGTCATTCCACCCTACCTATTTTGTAAAATCTCACCGTGAATACTTAGTAACAGTGAGCGGTCAATAGTGTCAGTCCCTATAGTGTCAGCCAGTCTATTCTGTAAAAATATCAGCGTGAATACTTATATGAAATGAACTTGAAGTGAGATGTCATTCCACCCGACCTATTCTGTAAAATCTCACCGTGAAAACTTAGTTACAGTGAGCGGTCAATAGTGTTAGTCCCTATAGTGTCTGCCAGTCTATTCTGTAAAAATATCAACGTGAAAATTTAAATGAAGTGAGCTGCCATGTCACCAGCAGACCTATTCTGTAAACATCTCACCGTGAAAACTTTAGTGAAGTGAGCTTGAAGTGAGCTGTCGATAGTGTCAATCGCTAGCATCAGCCTGTCTAATATATAAAAACCTCACCGTGAAAATTTTAGTGCAGTGAGCTTGAAGTGAGCTGTCAATAGTGTCAAGCCCTGACAGCAGCCGGTCTATTCTGTAAAACTCTCAACGTGAAAACTTTAGTGATGTGAGCTTGAAGTGAGCTGTCAATAGTGTCAATCCCTGGCATCAGCCTGTCTAATATATAAAAATCTCAGCGTGAAAACTTTAGTGAAGTGAGCTTGAAGTGAGCTGTCAATAGTGTCAATCCCTGGCATCAGCCGGTCTATTCTGTAAAAATCTCACCGTGAAAACTTAGTTAAAGTGAGATATCGTTCCACCTGGATTGACACTATTGGAATGTATATACGATTGATGACGGTCAAGACACCCTTGTTGTGTAAATAAGGCGTAAAGAGTATCATTGATGTCATACTTTAACGTTTTGATCGTTCTCAAAGGAGCATCATTCTGCGTCTAATGTACAATTGCGTATCTGAAGCGGAGTGTCATTATCATCTACAGCCAATTTGCAGACTACTGTTGGACATAGGTTTCTCTGGCTCTCATCCAGCTGCTTCCAGCTACCCTGTGCAGATTGTCTGCCTCATAGCAAACGTTTGCAAGACACTTGATTACTTCCAAACACGCTCATAAGACACTGTTATAATTTATAAGTTAATGGTGACACGATGTGGCGGCATCTATAACGCCAACCGACACCAACCGTCGGGCAGTTGCCCACCAGACACAACACCCGCCTGGTCATCAGATCCTCCCTTTGTTATAGAGGATAAGTGAACTTTACACCCTGTTCCTCATACCTCTACACTCTTACATCTCTCTCTTATATCTGTTACTATTTTATTTGAATTCCGAACAAAGACAACGCCTTTAATTTTTCTTTGACCACAAAGATAAGCTTGAAACTTTCATCAATAAAAAAGTTGCTTAACCCACAGGCCGGGAAGTTGTCCTATCAAGATTTTCCCATATAATACTAGTATAAAGGATTCACCAAGATATTCCTTTTGTGCAGTAGATGAACCCAAGTTTGAAGCCTGGTTGCATACGTAACGAGAACATTTGTGCAGTCGGCAGTACGTGACTGAACTACTTATATAGCTGAGAAAGGTAGAAGTTATAAAATGGAGGATGACACAATGTAGCTTTGCTTGGTTTACCACCCACACATTTTAATGTGTCGGGACTATTTGTATAAAAATTATATCTTATACCACTAGGTATATGATATAATTTCACAGGGTGCGCCAAAGTTCACCTAAATTTTCAACTCCGATAATTGGAAATCCGAAAATGTTCTTCCTAACATTTTTTATCCTAACAATCACAATTCCTAACTACTCTGTCTCTAATGTTCATAATTCCGAAGCATTTAACTTCATAATGTCAGTAGCAATAAACATCTAATAGACTTTTATTTGTTTTCCTATATTTTCTCAACATAACCATCTTTTACAATATTATTCAAAGTCATATTTTAATTTTATTTATAGCGGTGTGTACCTGCAAAGATATCCATAGATTAGGTTAGGTTAGAACTGTGACCAACTACGCGCGAGCCGAGCGAGCGAAGCGAGCGGTGCCGCGGCAGCGGCCGGCGAGCGCTACCTCGAAATTGGTCGCGAAATTTTTATAAGTATTTTTTATAGTGCCCCCAAGACGACATTCTGACCTGAATTTCATTCATTTAAGACAAAAATCTGTGAAACGACCTTAAATCATTCTAAACAGTTGGTTTTTGAGACATAATTATCGCATGTATAGTTATAGTTTTAGGGATAAAAGCGTTATGATAAAAAACAGTAGGAGTTTAAATATATTTACATTAATGATATTATTAATTACAATTTTCGGAAACATGAGTGTTATGAACATCGCCGGTAGCACTACAAATAGTATGAATGAAAACTTTAGGATGAAAAATTTTAGGAAGAGTGATCATTCGGATTACAAATCGTTAGGAAGAACAATTTCGGGTAAAGAACTTTAGTTGAGCCAATATGGACCCAATTTCACATCTTATGGAAATAAATTACTTTTATTGTTATTTGCTAGTCGAGAGCCACTAAATGAATGCATGTGTTCTTAGCGTCTGTTATGGAGAGTTGCTGTATGCACACACATGGTAGTACAATTATTTCATAAGTAATTTGACTTGTCCGGTGACATGATACAGCCGTAATAAATGTTGTTCTAAAATCTAGTGTGCTAATTAGTTCCAAGTACACCGGGAAAATTAAATATATAGAAGCAATATAATCTTACCTGTTCGAGGGGCCTGCAAGGCTTGGTAGGTATCGCAAAAGTATAATAGGCACTAATTGATTTTCATCAAATGAGCATCAGTTACCTATTACATAAAAGTTGGCTTAGAATTACACACACGGATATAAGTGTCGATAAAAGAACTCTTCAAATGTTTCAAAAGACAGACGATGACCCATAAAACCAGGCCACACATGCTATTTAGATCAACTGAACTCAAATACCACTTTAGTCACCCATACATATACAGCCTTGAAACTCGATCACAGTCAATTCAGCTTACTCACAATTTTTATTCCATCTAGCTTTGAACTCTGCAAAGATTTGACAAATGAAAGCTACGCAGCACTAGAGAATGTCGGCGGGAAAAATACATTTTCGCCAATCAGGATTCTGGCCACGTCGTTTGAGAATGTCAACCGAAGCGGGTGACGGTGGAATTTCATTTCTACCCGCTATCGAACATCTGTGACTCGTCGAAACAAAAGATACGCTATTGTTATCACAGAGTAACTAAATGAGTATTAGAACAGACAAACATAATGTTAGGAATATTTTCTAATTTTAATTGAATTTCTTGTTTTTTAATTATTGTGTTGGTTTTGGTTTGTACCTGTTTGTTATGTTTCATGCTGGATTATTCCTGAATAAAATAATATTGAATTGATTCGAAACAACAAACCCTGGGCCCAGCCGCTGGGGCCGACAGGTTCTGGAGTAGCGACCGCGTACTGGAAGACGTAGCGTTGGAAGGCCTCCTACAAGGTGGACCGATGACTTTGTGACGGCCGCAGGTATCCGCTGGATGCGGGAAGCACAGAACCGGTCGAAGTGGCGGTGCTTCCATCCAGCATCCAGCAGTGGACGTCTTTCGGCTGAAATGATGAATAGCAACATTCATCTAAGAATGACGATTCTAAACACTCTGGGTAGTCCGATACGTTACCAAACTTGCTGACTGGCAGTTTTATTACGGTACGAGATATTTATTTGGTATACATTCATAACAAATAGTGCTCTATCTATTTTCATATAGCCCGTGAAGGCTTGAAACTGAAACCAGTGCTAGTCAAGAGACATTATGAATTGATGGCAGCTGCAGCAGTCCTGTGTTGCCTGCCACAATATTGTTGCTACTCGGTATCTACTCCAAACAAACGCTTTGGTAACATAGAAACGATGAATGTCAACAGCCAACTGCATTCAACCTCAGAATGCATTAATGTCACGTTCCGAGATGCTGCGGACGCAAATTTCGCCAATTAAAAGCCCCCGACGATTAGTAAAATGGTTGAGTTGACCAACTGCTACAGATAGACTGTGGTAATGTATAAAAAAGAGAAAAATATAGCTTAACATACATTTTTAATAGATTTGATGTCAATAATTCTATGATTTTCGGAGGCAATACCGAAATAGGAGGAAATAAAGTCCCCAAAAATTATTATTCAGTTTGCGTAGGTACTGAAAAGTTATCATGTAGCCAAATAAAATAAGTATCAAATTGTAAAAACAAACACATCGAAATTACACAGACGAAGTGAAAATTACATTAATTTGGTCAATAATTCGTTCGTTTGTTCATTGCATTCATATTATTTTCTCACCAGTCAAGTTATAATATCCGTATGTCAACCTAATCTTCGAATACAGTCCACTATAAATTGTCTAACGTGTTCATAGTTAGTTCCTCGTAACACTGGGAGGATATGCCCATGCCTGTTTATGGACAACACACACACAACATATCGCGGTCGTTGACGTACTGCTGGGCCGGCTGGTGCGCGCCCGCTGGTCGAACGCCCCCTCCGCGACCGCTGCTTCCCGCCCGCGGTCGAGCCTTACAGTAGTCGCATAAGATGTGTAACATCTGACCTCTCACCTTGGTAATAAGGAACAGAGCAGTGACAAAAATGAACCTGAAGATTTAAAAAAAGCTAAATACTGGAATATATGTATATTTGAATAATTATTTATTACTAGTGGTCGCCCACTGATCGAAATTCGATGCCTTCTACTTAACATCTATACAGGGTGTAAGGGACAACCCTCCGCAGACTGATGGGGTGAATTCAGTATATCGTACTAAGATGACCGGTACATGAAATTATTTCAGGAACGATATGGGAATCCAATGAACCTGATTTGTCGCGGCGAGGAGGACGGCCGCGTTCGCTGATTTCAGGCGTCGTTCGTTAGAGAATTTCAACAACCATTGCTGATTTTTTTATTTTAGCTGTGTTATTTACAATAATGAATGTGATTTTACATTGAAATAAAGGAATAGTAACTGAAATTACGATAAAAAAAAAAACCATTTTCCTGAGAAAATTTTCAGTGGAATATGATTCAAAATAAGGATCTGAATGCACTAATTTGCGGAGGGCTGTCGCTTACACCCTGTATAGTACTAACTGCTTCCATGAGTACACTAATTCCAAGCTATTATAAAGTACTTACTAATCATCATCATCTGCCTGCCTTTTCCTAACTATGTTGTGGTCAGCTTCCAGACTAACCGGATGCAGCTGAATACCAGTATTTTACATGGACCGACTGCCTATCTGACCTCCACAACCCAGGTACTGGGTAATACGATAGCTCTTGGTAAGACTGGCTGTCAGACTTTTGGGCTTCTGACGGCCAGTAACGACTGTCAAAGATCCTCGAATGACAGCCGGGACCAACGGCTAAACGTGCTTTCCGAGGCACGGAGGTGTCTTGATATATAGTCACCCAGCCACGGAGCAACCCCGGCAAGCGTAGCTTAACTTGATGGATCGACCCATGCGGCTGTTATTACTTTGCCACGAGCTCTGTTGGAAGTTACAACATTTTAGTTAATATTCACACATTATAACATTGTACTACTGTCATGTTGATGATGCCTTAGCTAGATTTGCACACCATATTTGTACGCCTCCTGGCATAACATAGCGCCCTGTTTATCAACAATAAGATCTGTATTTCTTTACCTATGTTAACAAATAAAAACAAATAAAAAATAAATAAAATGAATGATATGTGAGTGTGGGTCGCAGCATTATGCTGAGCGGTGGCCGTTTTGCGTGGATGTAACGCATATTTTCCCCCTACTTGTTCTTTTTGTATCTATGTTCTTTCTTTGCGTCATGTTTACCGCAAATAAACGTATTATCTTTCTTTCTTTTCTTTCTTTAGTGTGTTTCTGTGTGTGCAATAAAAAAAAAGTTGGAAAATCCAAAAGTGCACGCCTCATAACGTTCACGTCGTTTTTTCCTTATTACTGCTAACAATAAGATAATTAATCAAATGAAATAAAATAGAAAACAATTATAAATAAAAAAATAAAACCTTAAAAAAAAAGAACAGGAAACTCTGCTATGGTCTATTGGCGCCATAATTATAAGGTGAGGAAAAAAAATACAATAATAAATATATAGATAATATACAAAAAATTACGCAGTCGTATATTCGTTTTTTATGAATAATAAGTAAACAATAGTGAATTGAACGCTCATTGAGAAAGTCCGTAGTGTATTACTTTAGATAATTAAAAAAAAAATATTCCGGTATGATAATTTTTTCGACCAATTTCCCTGCCACATACACTAATCTATAAACACAGACACACGGACGTCCAGGAAAGATCATTTTTAATGTTATTATTTACTATGTTAAACAAAATAATTGTTATTGAATTATATTTTAGGTGTCTGACAAATTATTTGACTTGATATTAGTACACTCATATTAACCTGTAAGTGCGATATAAATAAAAAAAAACCGGTCAAGAGCGTGTCGGACTCGCGCACCTAGGATTCCGTACGAATATATATTGTTTATGATTTCTGAAAAACTGTGCTATTTAGAGACATCGTTATATTTTTCCTGTAATTTTACATAAGCTTCTATTATATAGAATAATTTCAGATTTTTATCTCTGCAACCTCGGAGATAAGGGGGGGGAAAGGTAGGAAACTATGCTGCCTAAAAAAAAAAGGAATGTTTGAGAATGTGCAAACAGCGTTCTTTCATATAATACCCCACATGCCCTAGTAGCCCCACTTCTCATTTTTAAGACCCTCTTTCAGTCCCTTTTGCAAAAAAGATATATAAAAAAAAAAATCTTACTTGCAAAATAATTAGGCAAATGTCATCTAAAACTATTCTAAATTTCAAGTTGATAGTATTAGTAGTTCTTGAAATATCCAGGTGTGACAGACAGACAGTCAGACTTAGTCTCACCATAAGGGTTCCTTTTTACCATTTTGGTTCGGAACCCTAAAAACGATTTCAGTTTCGAGAAAACTGCTTTTTTTGTAATGTCGAGAGTAGAGCATAACCTCAACGCTTCGCTTATGAGGCGTGCAAAAGCTTCGGAATCATATATTCAAGGTAACAGTGCATGTTATATTATCGTTCTTCCCATCCCTCATCTCCTGGCAATCAAACCATAAATACAGTCCACTAATAAGTTAGTCGAGCGGATTCGTTGAGTAGTGCCACACACTAAAGTCCGGTCGCAAAGCAGAAAGAATTTCGTACAATGACCCCTCATTACTTATCTCTATTGCTCGCGCACAATTGTATTGCCGTCCCGCTCGCGCATTTTAAGGTCCTTCTAATGTACGAGTGCGACGACAATACAATTGTGCGCGAGCGATAGAGGTAAGTAATGATATCATTGTACAAAATTCTTTCTGCTTCGCGACCGGACATTAGATAGATAGATAGAATACCTACTCTTTAATGTATACACCATCCAAGTTACAGATATAAATGTTGAAATTTTACATAGGGTGACACAATGGGCGGTCTCATCGCTAAAAGTGATCTTTTACAGACAACTTTTGGATGGATTAAAGGGAGAAGGAGAGACAATACTGCAGGTAGTCAGTGGTGTACCATTGACATGTACAATAAATACATACATTCACAAAGCATACACTTATCTAGATAAATAGATATATGTATATATAATATACAATAATATACATGAAACAAGAGCACATTCTGTAATGATGCTGTTTAAGAAGAGAGAAAGTGGTTTTTTACCAGAATTTTAAATGTGGACAAAGATTGAGCACGCCTTATCAACACGGGCAAGGCATTCCATAACCGTACTGCTTCAACAGCTCCTCCTTCCGACCTTGTTCCCTAGTATCCAATTGATTTAAACAAGTGCCGCCTTATTACAAAACAAGATTTATATTTTGACATGGCTTAAACCATAGAGCCAGTTTTTTGTAATAAGAACGTAACAGTGATTGAAATACTGTTCTTTATACAAAACTGAAAACTTAGTTCGGTACTAAGTTGTCAGTTTTGTGTTTAGGAACTTTATCATAGTCGGAATAAAGTTCGAAATTCAATAATGGCTCCATGTTTTAAACCTGGGTCTGAAGATAAACCTTGTTTTGGAATAAGGGGGGTGAAGTTTAATGGGAGCTTGTTTAATCTTTGCGCCACTTGATGTAAAATAAACAGTACCTGTGATTTCTTCAAGTACAACATTAACTATATTTAACGTGAAAGAGGGCTTTCTGTTTCCGTTAATGGCATTATCATGTTTGCTATAAGTGATTACACCACAATTCTCATTTGTTGTGAAACTGTGAATGTATGGTTTATTTCAAAAGTTTCTGAGTAGATCTGAGAACTTACTTGTGGATGCCAATTTTGTAGTCATAATCAACCATGTTCATGTTCCCACTGCTGCGACACAGGCCTGCTCTCTACGAGAGGGAGTGGGCTGTATTCCACCACGCGGGCCCAGTGCGGGTTGGTAGATGTCACATGTCTTCGAATTTTTGTTTCTAGGACATGCCGGTTTCCTCACGATGTTTTCCTTCACCGTTTTGAGAGCAGTGGTGATGAAATTATTTACACAAAGTAAAGCGCCTGATTACGTTCGAACCCACGACCTTACAACTCGTAAGTCGGGGTCATTAGTGCGAGAATTTTGTAGTGCCACTTACAAATTGAGTGCCTTCTAATTTTAAACTCAAAACTAAAATTTTAAAAGATGTTTTTTATTTGACAATTCAAGTTAATATTATAACCTCAATTTTTGTTTCGTTTAGTAGTGGTACTTACAAATTGAGGGCTTGCTAATATTTTAAACGAAAAATTCGAATTTTAAAAGATGTTTTTTTATTTGACAATTGAGGGTAGTTTTATAATCTCAATTTACATAAATTTCGTTTTCATAATTTTTGAATTACAATTTATTAATAATTTTATGTAGGTACTACAAATAAATAAAATTCTCAAACAAATTCTCTAAAATTCTAAAAACAATCCCCACGGCTGCGCCAAAAAGGTTCACTTCAGCATTAATGCCAGTCGGATACTGTCTGACGCTGGTTTTCTAATGAACCTTTAGGAACAAGAGAAGGGGAGTAAATCAGTTTCAACATACTTAAATACAATGTTTTAAACTTGTCAATAAATAAATAAACTAGTAATCAAATATAATTACAAAAACAAAATACGAAAACAACAAGAACTGTCTAAGAAAAACCTGTTCTTGGTGACTAGCTAGATTAATCCGTGCACCGTTCTCTCCAGACGGCGGAAAGGATTTTTCCCACGGGAAAAAAGGGTCTATCAATTGAAACACACGTAACATATCGCCGTAATAGTCATTGCTTGTTCTTTCTCTTTATCAGAAGGGTCCTTAACTCTTTAGCGAAATAACATGCCGTTATTAAAGTCATTATCTAATCTCAGAGTGAACGCGGTTTGTTCTGTGGTAGTGTTGTGACGTCGATACTAATGTTCTACCATTATATAAATCAAAGCTTTTAAAAAATAAAGCTTAGCTGTTGTGTTCTGCAATTACCGTCGTGTCATTGTGACTATTTTGTTTCATTATTTCGTGATGATAAATTTCAAATAGTGATATAGTGAATGACAATATTTTTACAACAATAAACAATAAATTAACTATTAAATTATAAATTAATTAACTACTATATTAACTAATAATTAAATTAACAATAAACTATTTCAATTTACATTCATAATAATACAAGTGATTTTTTAAACGTCGACAAGAAACGGTGCAACAAATTATCAGCATCAAAGAAATCTAAAGTGACAATTATCTTACGAGAATTCATCAGAAGTTTTGAAGTCAAGATTGATTAAGCTACGTCTAGTCAAGTGTCGTGCATCATCATGCACATGCACTTAACATCAAGACAGAAAAAGTGGTCAAACGCAAGTCAATAAAAATAAAACAAAATGAGACCCACAACTCCCCAGGATATACTAGAATTACCTGGCGATGATGAAGATAGCTCATCTGAAGAAAAAAATGAAACATGGGATGTTATGCTTACAATATTAGGTACATTTATTGCCATAAAAGTTACTATCTGCGTTTTATATGCAGTATACAAGTCGTATAAGAGAATTAAGAATTGTTTGCGAAGAGCTGATAATATAATAGCTCCTAATAACCCTTAGATGAGAGTGAACGGGGTTGTAAACACCGACCAGGCCCCGGGACCAGGACGAGCAGTCTGCAGATACCTGTGAGTTTTCGTGGCAGTCGACCAGTCGTAATCGTTGATGTGAAGGTCGGTGTGATCGGTTGAAGTGCTAAAAGGACTCTTAACAATAGCCGGGAGAGAGATTATTACAAATGCGACCCGAGCTTCGTTGGCTAAAAGTATGTTTTGGAAGAACTACATGAGTCACCTAGTGACAATTTTACCAATGAAACTGAACACGATCAGCACTTATACAACGTTTAAAAAGAGCTGTCAGTGTCATTAATTTCTTTGGAATGACATTGACAGCTTTTGAACTCGGTTTAGATGTGTGCTGATCGCGTTGGAAATTCGCCCTAAAGTTCGAGATACCCCATAGCCTTCACAGTGAGGCGCGTACTAAGCATCTACCAAGGTCTTTTGTAGTCTCCAATATTGATCTTTACATAATTGGCCTGAAGGCTAGAAGTGTTGAGTGGTGTAAAGAAAGAACTGTAAGTTTTCACGTGGATTATTTTACAGAAAATACTGATAAGTATATTTAAAAGTGAAATTAAATAACAAACTATAAAGTCAAATTAAAGTGAAGTTATTACTATTGTTTTATGTCGTTTCATTTATTTAGTGAGTAAATATAATACAGAAATGGTAGGTGAAAAAAAAAATTTGAGAAATATGTGTATGGTGTGGTGCCGGACGTAAAGAATAGCACCACCCCGTTTCTTCCCGCGGGTGTCGTAAAAGGCGGCCATACTGCGGTCGCCAACCCACCTGCCAAGCGTGACGATTATGGCACCCCTCCATTTTTGGGGGAGGCTTATGTCCAGCAGTGGACGTCTTTCGGCTGAGTTGATGTGTATGGTAAAAATTGTGGATAGTCAGGCCCGTCCAAAAATTGCCTCCACGCAGAGACCTTGGTAGTGGCGGGTGATCCTTCTAATAATAATAATCTTTCCTCATAGTTATATCACAAAGTGGGCCTCTGACTTGGCTTCACATATCGCTGAGAAATATTTTCCTCACGATGTTTTTTTAAGCAAGTGATACAATACGCACATGCATCCAAAATGTCCGCGGTGCGTGTCTTGGATTCGAACTCGAGATATATGACTTGGCAGTCCGACGGTCACATGACACTACTAGGCTATCACTGCTGGTGATAAAAACCGTTGCTTACTTTTGAAAATTAACGCAATCACACAGACAGACGAAAAGCGACTTAAATGTATAATATTAAAAACAATTTATATTGATATTATTTAAAAGACTTATGTAAAAGGAGTCCAGATTAAATATTGGTTCAAATAATCTTTTTCCATTTCCCCACTAATGTACCACTGATAACACCACTGAGCACTTAAGACGCTGACAACAGGTAAACCGCTGTCACTGTCAGACTGCATACAAAAGAAAGAGAAGCGCGATGACACAACGCTTGTAATTTATTGCAAAACATGAAGCAATTATTTATTTACTCATAAATGAGTTGAGTAATCGAAAATAAAAAAACAACCAAGTTCTGCATACAAATAAGACGTTCTTGTTATTAATTAAATACCAACCGTACGTTGATATTTAATACAGATGTTTTGGATTTGGTCTGCCCGGCTTGGGCGGAGCACCGCCGTGTCCTCACGGAGGCGATCGGCGGCGGCGATCTCTCGCGTCCGGCCCTGGTTCAGGCCATGGTTCGGAGCGAGAGTGCATGGGAGGCCGTCACCTCCTTCTGCGAAGCAGTAATGCTTGCGAAGGAGGGGGCGGAACGCGTGAGGGAGAGGCAAGGTTCGCGCCCTCGCACCCCTAGTCGCCGCAGGAGACGCCCCGGGCGTCGGGAGTCGCAAGCCGATTACCGGCCACCGTAGGCGCGGGCCTGCGGACGGTGAGCGATGGGTAGCTCACCGTCCGATAAGGACCAGGCCCGGGTCGACGGCGCGTCGTATTCCACGCGCGCCTCAGAGAGTTGTCAGCACCAACTGACGGGGTCCGATAGGGCCAATGCCTGCCAGGGTTGCGAGTTTGTCCGAAAGGGATATCGTGGCCCTGGCACACAGGCAAATGAAGGAATATGGGTGGGTTTTAGTCAGTTAAAGTCTGACACGCCCTGAAATTATTTGATAATTTCCCACCCAAAAAAAAAAAAAAAACCGTATGTTGATATTTAATACAGATATTGTGGATGGAAACTCAAAGTGAAGGGTTAGTTTACCGTTAATTTGTATCGAGATTTTTGTTCTAAACGTGTTTTGGTAACAACCAAGCTCTGAGAAAAATGTTCAAGAATAACATATATTTTTTCCGCTACCACAAACTATATAGATTTGGATTTTTTTTTGTTTAAGACAAGCCTACTTTTATCATTTGTCTCTTGTCAGCGCCTTAAGTCATCTCTACCCACGTTTTCTCCTATGCCTCTGTTACAATACATGGTAAGTTTACAGCTAATGAAATATTAATGAACCCTGTAACTGACAGAGCCGTGACAATTTCGCGGTAACGAGAATCATACAAGCTTATATGTGTGACATGATTTGCAACTACAGTAATGTGATAATTATGTAAATGATTTCAGGAATATAATGTTTCAGTATCTGTAAGTTAATTTTAGAGGTGACTATGGTACAGTCAAAATACGAGTTAGGAATGGTTTGAGTTATGTTTAAAAATACAAAACTGAATACAAACATGCTTCAAAATAAAAAAAAATGCTATGAAAGGCTTTGCCTTTTCCATTTAACACCTCGTCATCATCATCATCATCATTTCAACCAAAAGACGTCCTCTGCTGGACATAGGCCTCCCCCAAGCACCACCACATTGATCGATTCTGTGCTTCCAAGCAGATACCTGCGGCCTTCGCAGAGTCATCGGTCCACCTTGTAAGAGGCCTTCCAACGCTACGTCTTCCGGTACGCGGGCGACTCTCCAGTACTTTTCGGCCCCATCGGCCATCAGTTCTGCGAGCAATGTGCCCTGCCCACTGCCACTTAAGTTTGGCAATTCTTCGGGCTATGTCGGTTACCTTGGTTCACCTGCGGATGTCTTCATTTCTGATTCGCCACCTCAGTGTTTTTTTCAAATTCAAATATTTTATTTCAGTTATACAATATAATTATCCATATGTTAATTTATTTTTAATAATATAGACACACAATGGAATGACACAACAATGGAAACTTTGGATGACCGCACTACTCGTACATGTAGTTTAGTACAATACCTACTCCCGTTTTACTATTGGAGAAAATATTTAATTAAAATCGAAACAGAAGTAAAATTCAAGGAGTTCAACGAAATGCTCAAAATATATTTATCGAATCATTTTGTAGTAATTTAGATGATGGAAAAAGACGCAGTATTATTGGACTTTTGTTGCTCAAACTACATACATATATGAGTATTTGTGAAAGTAAATCGACTTACAGAAAGTGAGTATTAATTTATCACAATGATTCAAGTGATTTTTGAGAAAGAAAATGAAGTAAAACGACTGCTAACCAAGCACTCGTCAAACAGTGTCACATACTCGTAAGTATATCATCTGCCTAGCATTCTCCCAAATATATTGAAGTCGCCTTTCATTCTTATTATTATTTTAATAATATTTTATATATTTTCTTTTGTGTTTTATATTTTGAATTTAAGAGAATATTGTAGGTTTAATATACTGTAGATTTGTAGACATTTTTCTATTTTGTTAAGTACCTGGTACTTGTTGACGGGCCTACACTGTCCTCCCATACCTATTAACATTTAGAGGTATGAGGAACAGGGTGTAAAGTTCACTCTTACTCTATAGAAAAAGGAGGATCCTCCGACCACACCATTGTGTCTGGTGGGCAACTACCCAACGATTGATGTCGGGTTGTTGTATATTTGCTAGTCGCGCGGTAAACTCTGCTTGCGCGATGCAGGATTTTGTGTGACGTCAGTGTGACGCGTAGTTCACATGTGGCGATGTTGATGCCGCTACATTACTCCCCTCCGGAGACCGGAAGTCTATTGTGGGCTGAGTCGTGTATCTTGCGATACTTTCCAGTGCCAGTAGAAGGTTCCAGTGAGTCGGAACCGGGTGTCGCATAGTTATCGGTGAGTCGGAACTGTTTGCGGTGATTTTTCAGTGAGTCGGGGTGGCAGCAGCAGTTCACTCATCCTCCATAGAAAAGAGAGGATGCTCCGACCAGACGGGTGTTGTGTCTGATGGACAACTGCCCGACGGTTGATGTCGGGATGTTGTATATATGCTAGAGGCGCGGTAAACTCTGCTTGCGGGATGCAGGATTTTGCATGACGTCAGTGTGACGCGTAGTTTGCATGTGGCGATGTTGATGCCGCTACATCCACTTTTGAAAACATTGTAAAATCCAATTATTTTTAAAAGAGTAACCGTGGAGTGTCTTGCCGGCTCTTCTCCATATAATCGGAACCGTACGTACACCTAGCTTCTGACGTTTTATAAGTGCCCATGTAGGCTTGTGTGAAATAAAATATTTTGATTTTGATTCTAACCAGATGCACCGGAATAACATTAATTTACATGGAGCTCAATGTGCTTTCCGAGTCACGGAAGTGTCTCGGTATGTAAATATGGTTACTCATCCATGGACCGGCCTCGGCAAGCGTAGTTTAACCTGATCGATCGACCCGTGCAGATGTTATTGCTTAGCCATGAGTTAAACAATGTTAGTATTTACATTTAATCCATCTTTTGTTCTATCCCATATACATTAAAACCACACCCAAAATCTCAGATTAAACTTAATTGCCTCAAGATTTACGTTATCAGAATATCGCCATCTAATCTATCCTTTGATACAACGGTTCTATAAATCAATTAGCATCAATTGGGCCGCTCTAGCTTCAATATTAGGGTTATTACATACTATAGATTGGTATATAAATGTCTATGGAGATTATGGAATTATGTAACGGATTATTGTTTGAGATTGTTTTAGTGAAATTATGCCTGACAGTTACAATGTTTGCCTACCGTCACCCGTCAACAGGACATCAACGAGAAACGAGATTATTCGAACTGAACGTGACGTTCGTGACGGTGCTGTGCCGTGGACACGCAGCCAAAGTAAACGTTGTTGGGCGAATGTGTTTGGCGCCGTCACCTCGTTCTCGTTGACGTCACGTCACAGATTACCAGATAAATCGCTCCATTTATTTACGCGCGCCGTCCATGCGTACTCCGTCTGTGTGGTGCCGGACGTAAAGAATAGTACCACCCTATTTCTTCCCGTAGGTGTCGTAAAAGGCGACTAAAGGACTTATTAGAGAATAGGCAGCAGCGTTCTCTATGCATTTTAAAACCATACTGCGATTGCCAACCCGCCTAACAAGCGTAACGATTATGGTAAACGCTCCCCTCTGGGGAAGGCCTAGGTGCAGCAGTGGACGTCTTTCGGGGCTGAAATGATGACTTACGCGCGCTAACTAGCTACCGGCCGCCAGGTCGCACGCGACCCATTTCTCAGTGGGTTGCCGACAGCCGCGAGGCGCGTACGTACGCATAAATTTCCGGGGCGGCACGTAGCTACAAGAAAAACTCACTTTGCGCTTGCAAGGTTAGGTACATTTTCGTTCGCAGCGTCTAGCGACTCGAAGGTGTAGGCCATTATAGCAGCAGTTATTGATAATTTTGTGTGGAGTGATTTATCTGGTAATCTGTGGTCACGCTGACGGTGCCGGACGACGAAACGGCCAAAGGTTTAAGTCTAGGGTATGAAAAAATAAACAGGTAAAATTGTAGTTGGTTATTTTTTGGCATGTGAAGTCAAGTCAAAGGACCATGGGCAGCATAAAAAGACAGCAAGTTATACAACATTAGTTTTTGTTTATACTCAACCCGAAAAAGAGTCATTGTACTCATCATTTTGAACATTTTTTTTATGGGATCAACCTTGAAATCACGTACATTTTGTATAGTATAAACAAAAACTAATGTTGTATAGTCACTAACCACACGAAAAAGAAAAAAAAAGTTATTCTCCCAGTGCGTCCAAAGGAAAGAATAACCTCCATTTCTATTTCACCCATTCAAGAATTACAGACATCATTGAAAACTACACTTTTCAAGAAGGTAAGTATTAACAAAAAACCATAAAGCAGAAGAGAATTTTCCTTGAAGTTAAACTGTCATGTCATGTCAGCCTTGACACTATAGTATTAACTTTATTATTAGACAAAGCTATGTAAAATTCAAAGAAATGATAGAAAAACTGTGTTTTAAATGAGAAATGCTAATTCTTTATGTCGTAACAATCCTTTTGAAATGTTTGCATGCCGCCTGTGAGTACAATTTGCTTGTAATTTTTACACGACTGCTCAACAAAGGAGTGTTAACAACTTTGCTTGACGGCAAAATAGGTATGGAAGTAGTGTTTCTTCGCCCGGGCACAGATTACCAGATACGCGCGCTTACTACCTATCTACCGGCCGCCAAGTCGCACGCGACCCATCCCATTTCATAATGGGTTGCAGATAGCCGCGAAACGCGCGCGCCGTGCGCCGCGGCGGTGGCGGCGTGGCGATGGCGCCGCCCAACTACAAAGCAAAACTCACTTTACACTTGTAGTGACTCGAAGGTGTAGGTTAATATAGCAGTAAATTTTGTATGGAGTGATTTCTCTGGTAATCTGTGGCCCGGGTCCCTTCAAAATTTGTTCTGGTACGATGATATCGTGAGATGAGGCTTTTTTTTTGGTGGGAAACTATCAAATAACTTCTCCCGCTCTGGGCGGAGCGGGGGAAGGTGTCAGAGTTTTAGTGACTAAAACCCACCCGTGTTCCTTCAGATAGCTGTGTGCCAGGGCCAAGATATCCCTTTCGGACATACTCGTAACCCTCGCAGGCAATGGCCCTGTCGGACCCCGTCAGTTGGTGCTGACATCTATTTGAGGCGCGCATGGAACATAACAAGCCGTCGACCCGGGCCTGGTCATTATCGGGCGGTGAGCTACCCATCGCTCACCGTCCGCAAGCCCGCGCCTACGGTGGCCGGGAATCAGCCTGCGACTCCCAACACCCGGAGCGTCTCCCGCGGCGACTAGGGGCGCCAGGGCGCGAACATTGCCTCTCCCTCACGCCGTCCGCCTCCTCCTTCGCGAGCATTATTGCTTCGCAGTAGGAGGTGACGGCCTCCCATGCACTCTCGCTCTGAACCATGGCCTGAACCAGGGCCGGAGGCGAGAGATCGCTGCCAACGAATTTCACAAGGCTAAGACGCCTTCTACACGGGTGAGAGTGTCGCGGCGATAGTCACGCCCTGGAATCAAATGCAATAGAAACTGTTTATAGCAATTCCACATGCCGATACCATCGGGGCAAGAATTTGATGGCACGGCGATACTATTGCTGCGATAAGTGCGATATTGCCCGTGGAGATGGCGCCTTCTACCTCGACTTACGACTCGTAAGCCGAGGCCGTTACCACTGGGCCACTGTCTACTGCTCTTAATAAATGATTTAAATAATATATTTATTTCTGTAAATTAGTTCAAAAAAACACTTTTTCACGTCAGAAATAAATTGTGTTTTAAAACGAAGTGGTCGAGAACGAACTTTAGTTGACGCTACCCTTCCGGGAAATACAGTCGTACTAAATTATTTTCTTAATTCTATTACAGATTTATACGACGAAGATGACCCAATATTCAAGGCTCGCATGCCATCGTCCGACGACCTAGAATTTGAACCAGTAATGACACTAACAAAAGACAAGGAAAAAATGGTTATAGTGAAGAACATAAATTGCGATGACTTCGCGAAGTATGCAATGAACTGCACCTTTGAAGCTGCATTGATGTATAATTCTAGCAAGAAGTCTCCACCGATGCCTGCTAAAGTTAGCGATTGGTGCAAGTAAGTATTTTTTCTAGAAGGAGTTCTAACTTTGGTCCAAGCTTAATCCTTGGAGACAGTTTATGTATTTCAAACCTTATTTCAACTGGGATAAGGTTATTAATATAAAATTTACAACTTAGACTTGGGTTTAAAAAGATAAACCTTGTATTATGAGTCCATAATAACTCAGCACCACCTCACTCTTTATCTCGCTCGCACACTACTGATAGCGGTTACGCGAGCAAGCGAGACAGAGCGGCAGGGAGAAACCTCCAAGGCGCCGATAGTTTAATTTATTTATTTTTAAGGTGAACATAATGGTAAATTAAAATGAAATTAAAACATAGATTCTGCTTTAACCGTTTAAGCCCGGCGTTGCCGATTCGGTAACAGTGTGCCCAAACCGTAAAGCCCCGGTGTTGCCGATTCGGCAAGAGTGACTCATGCTACTGTAGGCTCAAATTACACTTGAATATAACGTTTAGTATTGTTTGTGGCGATTTTAGTCGATTGTCTGGTAGATATTCTCACAAACGTGAGTCGGTGGGGCTTGGCGGTGGGGACAACTGACTCACCGGTGAGTCGGCGGGCCTTTATCGGTTTTAAATTTAGTTCAGTTATTAAGTGTGGGAGGAGCTCGTGGCAAAGTAATAAGAGCCACATGGGTCGATGTATCAGATTAAGCTACGCTTACCGGGGTTAGTCTGTGGATGGGTGACCATCTTTACATACCGAGACTCCTCCGTGCCTCGGAAAGCACGCTAAGCCGTTGGTCCCGGCTGTCATTCGTGGATCTTTGACAGTCGTTAGGGGTCTTCAGAAGCCCAAAAAGTCTGAGAACCAGTCTTACCAAAGGGTATAGTATTACCCAGTTACTGTGTTGTGGAGGTCAGATAGGCAGTCGTTCCGTGTAAAATACTGGTAAGTATTTTATCTACTATCTTCAGCTGCATCCGAATATTCCGAATCCGCAGATTGATTTAGTTCAGTTAATATGCAAAGTTTAATTATCTAATTTGTACAGTATTTTACCAACCAAGCTAAAATAACTCTGTTCAAGGCTTACTGTCAGTCGTTCTACACCAGTCAGCTCTGGTACACGTACACGAAGAGTGCTTATAACACTCTTCGTGTACAATATAATAAGCCTTTAGAGCTATATTAAAGCTGCCTTGGCGGTGTAGTGCGTCTGGCATGTTCGTTGAGAACCGAGTTACAGATTTTTACGGGCTCTTGAGGAAACTCAAGGCATCCTTCCTGACTCGACTATGTGCATGTACGAATCAAATAGTGTCTGCAACACTTCGCTGTGTGTACATGCTAAGACGGTGTATTTTAATTTAATGTAATTCATTTAATTTTCAATATCTATTGTAATTTAATTTAATTTTGTGCATGTAATTTAATTGTGTCTATATCATGTAAATAATGGATTGTAATTTTGTTTTATTTTTGTAATTTTAAGAAAAAAAAATCGTTTAATTCAGGTATTAAACCCATAGGTTTAATACCTGAATTAAACGATTTTTTTTTTCTGAATACTATCGGTATATTGTTCGGTTTGGAGCTAATTTTGTAACTTTTTCCATCGAGAAAATTTTATGGGATCGTGTTTTCGTCAAACTTAGTACTTTACATTTATCTTCAACTTTACTTTTACAATAGAATAGAATACTCTTATTTCAGAAAATAATGTCCATAGGGTTAGATACATTTTACTTATCATCTAGTGTTAGTACAGAAAAAGATTAACAAAACAATTAAAATTCATCGCGAAGATGCGCCCACCTCCGCAAAATCGGGGAATCCCACCAATCTGCGAACACAATGAGAATACTATTGGTGCCGCCGCGAACACGCGACATCAGGGATGCACATCTTTTTCTGATAATCGCAGCAAAACCATCAATGTTATTATCTGCAAAGATCCCAGACGCACTACAACGCCACGGCAGCCGAAGCAGAACTCTCAGTGCATTATTATATTGAACGCGTAGGTTGCTGTATGCCCACTGAGTGAAATACAGCGACCTACGCGATCAATATAATACTACTACAATCTCATCATCATCATCATTCCAGCCGAAAGACGTCCACTGCTGGACATAGGCCTCCCCCAAAAAGGGGGGGTTACCATAATCGCCACACTTGGCAAGCGGGTTGGCGATCGCAGTATGGTGTTACGCATATGAGGACGCTGCTGCTCATTCGTAAGTCCCTTAGTCGCCTTTTACGACACCCACAGGAAGAAATGGGATGATGCTATTCTTTATGTCCGGCACCACACGGGACACTACAATACTATTATATTTATTTCAAAATTAATGCTGGAGTATTTTCGATTTAACGCAGAATCATGCTAAGTAATTTGAGGTGTTATGGACTTTAAGGCTGCCTGTCTACCGGAGCGGAGCAATACTGCGGAGTGGAGAAACGGAGAAATATTAACCAATAGGATTGCAAGTGGACAGGGATTTGCAAACCTATTGGTTAATATTTCTCAGTTTCTCCGCTCCGCAGCCTTGCTCCGCACCTGTGGACAGGCAACCTTAGGCCCGGCGCCGATTGGCGGCACGGCATGGCACGGTATTTTTAGGCGACGAATAAAAATAAAACTTAATTATATGGAAATAAAGTTGAAATTTCAATGATATTTCAACAATACCGCAGTATGGTTGAAATTGAAATTTCAACTTTATATCCATATAATTAAGTTTTATTTCTAAAAATACCTTGCCATGCCATGCCGCAAAAAGGCGCTGGTCCTTAAGGCCGATACTGTTCCACTGCTGTGCAATGGCCTGCTCCAAATTCTTCGGAATTACTTTTATCACTTCGCACAAAATTTTATTCGCTGGCAATCCAAGCTGAAGAAGCTCAGGTTTGCTACACACTTGTTCGGCTTGGTATGAATGAGTCGAAAACTAGGCGGAAAAATCGAATATATTTGTCCCCCGCCGGCTGTGCCAAACCATGCCGAATCATGACGACAAGTGCGTAGAACGGTTCAGATGAGATTAGGCGGATCACATCAGCCGCATGCATGATGAGTTGTTGACTGATATGTGCCTGAAGTATTGGATAATAGAATGGATTCCAGTCAACTAATTTTCGAGTATTTCCTCATGGCCGATCAAATTAAACTTTGTTTAGACCAGGATTTTCGTTGCATACAATTGGTTCATAGTACAAGGAATGCTGAAAACGCAAAGGCTAACTCGTTGTACTTGAAGTGTGTCTATGTGTGCGTGCATTTTCGCTAGTTTTGTGGAGCCAACTTCTGTACTACGTATCTTATAACCTTATCTTATAACGTGGTTATGAGTATCTGTCTAAATTCACTTCTATAATTTACACTCAACACTTTTTCTTCCAGAGCAATACGCCACCTCACAAATTGTGCTATAGATTGGAACTCGGATTGTAAAGACGTCACCGAAAGCCACTTCAATGAAGAAAGTATTCGTGGACACATGCATGTTCTCAACAATATCTGTGATGATGAGTGGTTCCTGTCTAGTAAGTATTTGACTACGGTTATTGAAAGCCTTTCTCCTATTGCACACTCAAAGTGAAGGAAAATATTGTGATGAAACCAACAATACTTGAAAAAAAAGTCGAAGACATGTGACATCCAGAGACACACACTAGGCCCGCTTGGTGGATTGGTGTCCACTCCCTCTCACAGGTAGGAGGCTTGTGTCCTAGCTGGTAAAATTATATAATCAATAACTGCCATTTATGGCGTTAACTTCTCTTAGGTCAGCACGAGGTATATATGAATAGCTCATGCAGTTATAGTTTAGAGGGATGAGTAACAGGGTGTAAAGTTCACTCATCCTCCATAGAAAAGGGAGAATCCTCCGACCAGACAGGTGTCGTGTCTGATGGGCATCTGCCCTAAGGTTGATGTCTCGACGTTGTATAATGTGCTCGATGCGCGGTAAACTCTGCTTGAGCGATGCAGGATTTGTATGACGTCAGTGTGACGCGTAGTTCGCATGTGGCGATGTTGATGAATATATTAACCAGTCAGCAATGTAATTCCGGATACACACAGGTCATACCACAAACCCTAACATCAAGCTGCTACTGTGAATTTCTTGACAGACGAATTCAGTATCTTTTGAGGACCGTTTCTAGATTGAAACCAGGGAGTTTACTCCGAACATAAATCCGAAGTATCGGCCGAATGTTCGGTCGTTTCTTTCGTTCAATGTTTGAAGACTAAGGTCTTCAACCAGTGCGTCCTGCCCGTTATGACATACGGTGCCGAAACTTGGACACTGACAGTCGGGCTAGTCCAAAAATTCAAGGTCACTCAGAGTGCTATGGAGCGAGCTATGCTCGGAGTTTCTCTGAAGGATAAGATCAGAAATGAAGTTATCCGGAAGAGAACCGGAGTTACCGACATAGCCTGCAGAGTAAGCAAGATGAAGTGGCAGTGGGCTGGCCATGTTTGTTGAAGGACCGATGGCCGTTGGAGCAGACGAGTCCTGGAGTGGAGACCGCGTGTCGGCAAGCGTAGTGTGGGACGCCCCCCAGCTAGATGGACCGACGACCTTAAAAAGGTGGCTGGGACAGACTGGATGCGGAAGGCAGAGGACAAAGTGTTGTGGCGCCGCCTGGGAGAGGCCTATGTCCAGCAGTGGACTGCTATAGGCTGAGTTGATTGTTCAGTCGTTTCTTTACTACGGCTAACTATTGCTGAATACGGCAAAAAAAGGCATTCGAAAAGATAAGCCAAAGTCAAAACTGTGACTTGAAGTCGGGTAAGGACTCAAAGTCAAAAAAGGAAACTTTGGAAGTTATAAAACTTCCGAACATTCTGCCGATTCTTCGGCTTAGCGCTTCGGAGTACACCCTCAGGAGTCTTATGATCCGCAGGCTCTAGTAGCTACCAACCAGCATCCATGAACATGCACTGGGCACGCGTGATGGATTACAGCCCATTCCCTCTTACAGTAAAGAGGCCTGTGTCCCAGCAGTGGGAAAAATATAGGCTGATTTATGCTAAGCTAAGCTAGACCAACGAAGTAGTAAACTAATAATAATTTTGTTTCAGGATACGACGTACTACCCGTGTGCATCGAGGGCGCCTCCGATACTTGGGAGAGCTGCTACTCAATCTTCAAGACGTTGGTAGATGAACAAAAGAACACCTCACACGAATGGACTCACTTTGATACACATTTTCATATGTGTTGGTAAGTAGTTTTCGGTTATTGGTGTCTATTTTTAGAGCTCCGTACCTCAAAACGGATCACTCGTGTGTCTGTCTGTCTGTCCGTCTGTCACAGCCAGTTTGCTCGGAATCTACTGGACCGATTAAGTTGAAATTTGATACACATATAACTTCTGTGACCCAAACACGGATGTGTAACATAAATAAATGAATTTTGAATATGGGGGTCACTTTTGGGGGAAAATTACAAAATATAATAAAAAGTTTCACAAACTGTACCGTGCAACATATCAAATGAAAGGTCTTGTTGAAAGATTTCAGATATATTATTTTTATAATTTTAAAATAAATACTTTTAAAGTTATTTAAGAAAATAGATGGAAATGGACCATTATCTATCTTCGGAACTACTGAGAATAGTTCTTTATTATAAATTACAGGAAAACCTATAAGAAGTCTATGGCCTTAAAATAACATGGTAAGTCTCTCAATATTGTGCGTACAAACTTACATTTGCCATTGGAATGTATGAGGGAACATGTTTTGCAACTACAATGTTAAGTTTATTCTTGGGATAAGTGTGTAAGATTCTAAGTTAAGACGCAGATATTATGCAAGTGACCTAGAGTGGTTAGCTTGCGTATTCTGTACTGAGCTTACGCAACGGGAGCGCTGTCCCCAAGTTGACGCATTATTAATTTATTATACACAAAACAAAAGGTATTTTAATAAAACGCGTATACTAAAAGATCAATAATTAATTATCTTTAAATAAGTAAAGATTTCAGAAAAATACGCTCGGTAGATTTTGCGCCATTCTCAGTTTTTTATCCGCGTTAGACATAACTTTACAAATTAATTTCACTATGTATTATAACATAATCTAAAATATTCACATATTAAATTATTGAAAAAATGCTCTAATTTAACATATTTTTTTTTCAAATCATTAGCACTACTCGTTTAAGGCTTCTACATACCGGGGCGACTTGTGGCGCGACGCGACGCGACACAAAAGGTACCGCTCGTCCCACGACACGCGGGGCTTTTGTGCCGTGTCGCGTCGCGCGACAGGTCGCGCTGGTACGTAGAAGTCTTAGACGTGATCTTCAGTATAAAATCATTAAAAGTCGGTTATCGTCGCCTTAAGCTGAAAGGAAAATTGATGCCTGTAAGTGAGACAAACGCAAGTACAAGAGGTGCGTTACTATTCGAATGGTAGGTACCAGCTCGTGGAGGACGTGGTGAGCGCTTTGTTCCCTTCGCGAGGGGAACAGACTCCCCCGCCCATGGCTCCGCCTCCTGCGGTGCCCGATGCGGACCACACCAATGACGACGACGACGATACTCCGGAGGTGACCGAGGTAGATTTGAGAGTGGCGGTACGTAGGCTTAATGCCAAGAATACCGCCCCAGGACCCGACGGCTTACCTGGAAAAGCCTGGGTTCTGGCCTTGGAGGCTCTCGGGCCTCGACTAAGGGGGCTCCTAAGCGCATGCTTGGAGAGGGGCCAGTTCCCACTTCGTTGGAAGACTGGGAAACTGGTCCTCATTAAGAAGCCAGGGCGCCCGGCGGACTCTCCGTCCGCTTACCGGCCCATCGTGCTGCTCGACGAGGTGGGCAAGCTCTTTGAAAGAGTTATTGCAGACCGCCTTGTCGGGCGGCTGGTGCGGGTAGGGCCAGATTTGGCGGACAGCCAGTTTGGTTTCCGCAAGGGGCGCTCTACGGTGGATGCCATCATGCGCGTTCGAGCCCTCACGATGGGGGATGCTATTGCCCGGGGTGGGGTCGTCTTGGCGGTGTCTCTTGACATCGCCAATGCTTTCAATACCCTGCCCTGGAGTTGCATTAGGGAGGCACTCCGGTATCACCGGATGCCGACCTACCTCTGTCGAGTGGTCGAGGCCTATTTGACGGACAGGGCCGTCATCTACCCCGGTCACCACGGAGAGTGGAACCGGCGAGAGATGTCGTGCGGTGTCCCACAGGGATCGGTCCTGGGGCCGCATCTGTGGGACATCGGCTACGACTGGGTGCTGCGTGCTGACCTCCCTAACGGCGTCAGCGTGGTCTGCTACGCTGACGACACGCTGGTCCTGGCGCAGGGGAGGTCGCATCAGGTGGCAGCCGAACTGGCGGCACGTGGGGTTGCGACAATCGTCAACAGGATCCGGCAATTGGGACTCGAGGTGGCTTTGCACAAGTCTGAGGCCATGTGTTTTTATGGTCCTCGGAATGCGCTACTGTCGGGTTCCCAGATAACGGTAGGAGGGGTTCACATCGGTGTCGAGTCGACGATGAAGTACCTGGGACTCGTCCTCGACAGCCGTTGGAACTTCGTGGAGCATTTTCGACGTTTGGCTCCCAGACTGGAACGGGCCGGGGCTGCCTTAAAGCGGCTCCTACCCAATCTAGGGGGTCCAAACGCCTCCTGCCGGAGGCTCTACGCGGGGATCGTGCGGTCCATGGCCCTTTACGGGGCACCGGTGTGGGCGCGTTCCTTAAGGCTGCGACCAGCCCGCCAATTGAATGCGTCCCAAAGGGTCATGGCCATCAGGCTGGTACGGGGTTACCGCACGGTCTCCCGTGAGGCGGCGGGCCTCCTTGCCGGACTACCGCCATGGGATCTGGAGGCAAAAGTCCTCGCGCACATCTGGGAGTGGCGCGAGGAGGCGAAACGCCGGGGTGAAACTCCGCTGCCGCGAGAAATCACGGCACAGCGGACAGAGCTCCGGCGGGATCTCATGGCGGTATGGAGAGTGCGATTGTCGCAACCCAGCGCTGGGCACGCTACAATTGTGGCGATAAGTCCCCTCTTTGAGGAGTGGCTAGAGAGGCGCCACGGCGTCCTCACCTTCCGCCTGACGCAGGTCCTCACCGGACATGGTTGTTTCGGGAGGTTCCTGTTCAGGATAAAGCGGGAGGAAACGCCCGGGTGTCACCACTGTGTGGATCGCCCGGAGGACACGGTGGAGCATACGGTGGAGGTCTGCCCGGCTTGGGTGGAGCACCGCCGTGTCCTCACGAAGGCGATCGGCGGCGGCGATCTCTCGCGTTCGGCCCTGGTTCGGGCCATGGTTCGGAGCGAGAGTGCATGGGAGGCCGTCACCTCCTTCTGCGAAGCAGTAATGCTTGCGAAGGAGGAGGCGGAACGCGTGAGGGAGAGGCAAGGTTCGCGCCCTCGCGCCCCTAGTCGCCGCAGGAGACGCCCCGGGCGTCGGGAGTCGCAAGCCGATTTCCGGCCACCGTAGGCGCGGGCTTGCGGACGGTGAGCGATGGGTAGTTCACCGTCCGATAAGGACCAGGCCCGGGTCGACGGCGCGTTGTATTCCACGCGCGCCTCAAAGAGTTGTCAGCAGCAACTGACGGGGTCCGTTAGGGCCAATGCCTGCCAGGGTTGCGAGTTTGTCCGAAAGGGATATCGTGGCCCTGGCACACAGGCAAATGAAGGAATACGGGTGGGTTTTAGTCAGTAAAAGTCTGACACGCCCTCCCGCTCCGCCCAGAGCGGGAGAAGTTATTTGATAATTTCTCACCCAAAAAAAAAAAAAAAAGGTACTTATAGTAGCAATGGCATATTGTTCGTAATATTTTTGAGGTGATTTTTTGAGAACAGGCACCACCAGGGCTCGGAAACCGGTTAATTTTCTATGTAAACTTAACCGTTATTATAAAGTTTTTCGAACATATTATTTCGTTAATTATTTTATTTTGTTACAAAATCAATGCTGAACGTAATGTGATGAAGCAATCTTTGAAGCTACATCAATTGTATCAAAAATAATTTGTATCTTCGGAAATCAAAATTAACCGGGTTCAAGCCCTGGCCACCACTGTGAAAAGTAAGAAGATATATAATAACTGACACGACGGTTCCGTTCTTGTGTTTTTAACCGACGAAAATAAGGAGGAGGTTCACAAGTCAGCGCTCATATATATATATTTGTTTTCTTTAATTCAAGTTCATTAATCTTTAGAGGCATGAGGAACAGGGTGTTAAAGTTCACTCATCCTCTATAGAAAAGGGAGGATCCTCCGACCAGACGGGTGTCGTGTCTGGTGGGCAACTGCCCAACGCTTGTTATCGGGACGTTGTATATATATGCTAGTTGCGCGGTAAACTCTGCTTGCGCAATGCAGGATTTTGCGTGACGTCAGTGTGACGCGTCGTTCGCATGTGGCGATGTTGATGCCGCTACAACTCTATAGTTCTGGCCATTTAGATGTAGTTGCATAAAAAGGTTAAAGCAATTGCACATACAGTTTTGGCAAAGCTTCTAGCGCTCGAATTGATTTCTCGGTAGCTAATAAAACGGGACAACAGACACCTTTGTAGTAACGCACTTCGAACAACTAGTCAAACGGAATATCGGTCAAAGGGACACTACAACGCCTGAGTGTTTTTATTTACCAGGGCTATAGCGAGCGTGCTTCAAACAAACGAAGTTTGATAAAACACAATGTTTTGTAGATACAATCTAGAAACCAACATTTTTGCTAATGTTTTGTCTTTACTCTTCTTCTCTTCTCTTGAAATGGCAAAAAAGGAACCCTTATGGTAAGACTAAGTCTGTCTGTCTGTCTGTCACACCTGGATATCTCAAGAACTACTAATGCTATCAACTTGATATTTAGAATAGTTTTAGATGACGTTTGCCCAACTATTTTACGAACAAGACAGAAATTAAAAAAAAAATATTTTTTTTGCAAAAGGGACTGAAAGGGGGTCTTAAAAATTTTAAGTGAGGCTAGTAGGGCGTGTGGGGTATCATATGAAAGAACGCTGTTTGCACATTCTCAATTTTGTTTTAATTTTTTTTAGGTAGCATTCGTTCCGACTTTTGATTAAAAATTTAAAAAAAACATACCGTTCCCCTCCCCTTATCTCCGAAGTTTGCATAGATAAAAATCTGAAATTATTCTATGTGATAGAAGTTTATGTAAAGATTACAGAAAAAATAAAACGATGTCTCTACATAGCACAGTTTTTCAGAAATCATCAACATCATATTTACGTACGGAACCCTCGGTGCGTGAGTCCGACTCGCTCTTGACCGGTTTTTTAGAAAAACGTATACTTTTACAATGTTTGATAATATGTGAGCAACTTGTATCTATCACATAATTAATTTATCTGTCATTGCTTCATTTTTAATTATTTTTACCTATTATTGTGGTAACTATATTAATTTTATTCTAGATGCATCGTCTTCACATAATCATAATTACAATTAATGTACCTATAAAAAATATTGTGAAACATTTAAAAAGAGTAATGGTGGAGTTCCTTGCCCATTTTTCTCCATGTGAAACTAACTTTTGGAAGGGGCGACGATAATAATCAATTCAATTCTTTTGTAAATTTTGACGTTCTAAAGTTTCTTTATTAAATAAATCATTTGACTTTGACATTAGGAATTCCTCGGTAATAGTCCGGAGACTGGATTTGTGCCCGGTTGATGGCAATAGGCTTGCCCCCTATTACATGGGACAAAACATAACCGGCTAAATTTTGATGTATTATTGGTACACTTCTGCTTAACCGGGGGATAATACCTTTGGGTATTATAAGCGTGATGATTTATCATGTTGTGCATCCCAACGTGTGGACGAAATGGTAGAAACTGCTAATATGCCATAGTGCGTATAAAAACAAACGAGCTTTAATTACTTCGCTTGTTAATTGGCAACTGAAGTCATCAACATCATCATCATTTCAGCCGAAAGACGTCCACTGCTGGACATAGGCCTCCCCCAAAGGGGGGGGGTTGCCTTAATCGCCACGCTTGGCAGGCGGGTTGGCGATCGCAGTATGGTTGTAAAATGCATAGAGAACGCTGCTGCCCATTCTCCAGTAAGTCCCTTAGTCGCCTTTACGACACTCACGGGAAGAAATGGGATGGTGCTGTTCTTTACGTCCGGCACCAAACGGATGACAATGACAACGGATGGCAACTGAAGTACTAAATGCTTATTTTTGTAAGTTAAGAGGAATGTTACGTAAACGTATGTTACGTTATGTTATGCTATGGTTATTTTATAATTATGTTATGACTGCTGAGCATGAGGTCCTGGGTTCGATTACCAGGTGGGGCAAAGTGGTATTGGGTTTTTCCATCTGAAATTTCTCAGTAGCAGCCCGGAGTCTGGATTTGTGCCCGGTTGATGGCAATAGGCTTGCCCCTATTACATGGGACTTAAACATAACTGGTGAAATGTGGGTGTACTAAAGGTACACCTCTGCCTAACCCTTCGGGGATTACAGGCGTAATGTTATGTTGTGTGTTAAGACTAACTATGCTATTCAGTTTGAAAGTTATAGGCCAATAATGATGAATTTTATTTAAACAATGACATGAATATTTACTGTGATATGTACTATATTGTTTTAATTAAGTATTGTAAATGTGAAGACTATGTGGGTTATTGTTTAAGTTAGTTTTCATCATTGTCTGGCAGTTTGAGTAATTTATGCGGCCTACCCAAATGTCCTTTCTTTGGTATTGTTCGTTGAATCGTTGAGCTCCTCAAGTTCTGAGTAGAGCTGCACGACTACTGACAAATGCGTGCACTGAATGGACAGGATCCCCTCAATCTGTGTGATTCTTTCATCAAAAGATCATTTCAGGCACCAATCTACATGGTCTTCACATGATCTGACCAAGATTATGTCTCGACTTTAGAAGAGACTGTGACCTCTGAGTTTGTTTGGTTCTCAGAGTAGTCAGATACGAACCACCGACCTCATCTAGTTTTTTTTTTTTTTAATATGATTGAGATGTAAAAGTGTTTGTACAAGCCTACTTACAGAAAATAAATAATTTATCATTTAATACACCTAGGCAAAGTTATGCCAATAATCAGTATCAAACATTTTTAAGCTCAAAGTCCTCATAAACTCCAGTACAACTAAAAAAGATACCACCATTTATCTATCTAATCCTCTGAACAAAAGCCATCCAGCGTTCACCCTAACCGCTGTACCAATGAAGCGCGAATTCAAATCGACAGCGCTACAGCGCTACAGATATTTCAACAAAAAATCCTAAAGAGTGTGACAAATGCAATTTTTTCTTTCTTTTTTTTGTTCACAGTGCCCGAGCTCAATTCAGGCGATGCACGTTGGATTCAATTTTTGACATGCCCGAAGTCTGCCCCTATGAGCAAGCTGTCACGTTGCAAAAATTTTCAGTAATTGTCTCCGAAGGAGATGTGTTTCAGGTATGAGAACTTTTCGGTGATATTTTTGAGCTTGCTTTCAAATCAAATCAAATCAAAAATATTTTTATTTAAGCCTACATGGGCACTTATGAAACGTCAGAAGCTAGGTGCACGGTTCCAATTGGTCGTTTCCTATGGAGAAGAACCGACAAGAAACGCCACGGGTACTCTTTTAAAAAAAAATTGGCATTTACAATGTTTTCAAATAAGAGTGTTATAGGTATGAGAGAACAGCGTAGGCCCGTCAAAAGTACCAGGTATTTAAGAAAATAGAAAATGGTATACAGGTCTACAGTCTATTAAGCCCTCACATTAACAAAAAAACAATATAAAATATGATTAAAATAATAAAAGTTAGAACCTTGTTGAAATTAAAACTGTAGGTATAGTAATGTCAAATAAGAAAAACATTACGTCAGTGAAGTTTGTAAAAAAATATAAAATAAAATATAAAATAAACATCGTGATTTGGGAGCAGTTAATAGACAGTTACATAGTTTTGCCGTGAATGAGGTACCAGGGAAGCCACATGTACAGAAGGAATGAATGCCAAACTTCCTTGTCTTCAACGTAGTCCTTAATCTTATAATATGCTTTTTGATAAGGGCACGTTTGATGTGCGTTTTGAATTTTCCATCAGTAAGTTCTGTAACCGATTTTGGCAACTTGTCATAAAAGCGGATACTGTTTACAAGAAATGACTTGCTTGTTTTAGTTAATCTAATATTGGGTATCGCAATTTCATGTTTTTGCGAACATATAAAATACTTTCTAAGATATAAAGAGAAGGCAGAGTTAGTACATCAATTTCTTTGAATTTGTTTCTAAGGGACTCACAAGGACCCATTCCACAGACCGCGCGGATTGCCCTCTTTTGTAAAATGAAAATTGAATCTACGTCGGCTGCCGATCCCCACAGCAGAACGCCATAAGACATAATACTGTGGAAGTAAGCAAAGTACACTAACCTAGCTGTGGCTATATCTGTCAACTGCCTTATTTTTCTTACTGAATATGCAGCTGAACTTAATCTACGTGAAAGAGCTCTAATGTGGGCTTTGTGTCGCTAAAGATCTTTTCACACGTTACACTGCTGGAAAATTTAACGATTGACACCCGGATAAAATATATGAAAAATAGCATGACCACACATTCAAAGACATTTGACATACACTAACACGCACTGGGTCCGCGTCCCGTCACTGGCTCACTCCCTCTCACAGAGACAGGAGGTTTGAAGCCGCTCTCTATAAACGTCACTTGACACGTGCTTTGACTCATGTTCTCGTGTCTATCTTGTACTCGTAGTTTGAAAGTTGTGCGATACTGACAGGAATAATGCTTAGGCAAATTACGTACCGTTACAACTGGGCCACCACTGCTTTATCTGCGACTTACGAGTTGTAGGCCGTAGGTTCGAACCCAGACAGGCGCTACACTTTGTTTAAATTATTTCATCACCACTGCTCTCAAAACGGTGAAGGAAAACATCGTGAGGAAACCGGCATGTCTTAGAACCAAACATTCTAAGACATATTATGACATCTACCAACCCGTACATGATGAGTGCATCTAATCGAATAAACCAAATTCCAAGTATCTGTGTTATTGGAAAAAGTACCAGACACTTTTGAAGTCGTAGAATCCATTTAAAATGTCACAAAATAAAGTAACCTCAATCGTTCAAACTTTTTTAAAATCATGCTCAAAATGCTCCAAATCGAGTCAACTGTCACCCCGTTAAGGCTTTGCACCTTGCTTCAAAACACCCTGTATATGTATGAAATTTTGTATTCTGTTTGAGGAAAATGTTTTTGATTCCACTGACGTGTTCAGCGATTTGAACAAAGGCTCATGGAATCGTGATTTTTTATTAGTCTACTATTATTTTTATTCGCCAATTTATAGTTACTGATACTATTCAGATTTTAATTTAAATATTTTATGTTCGCTTTTTGAACGGATCAGCAGTTTCATATCGTTATTGTCTATTTTTGTTTTAAACAATGTTCATTTTTGATAAAAAGGTCATCGTTGGAAAAAACGATTTCAATTAGATTTTCACTTTACGCATAATATCAGCTCTTGATAGACTGGGCAATATTTTCATGGACCTACAAAGAAACTGTATTTACTGCGATGAATCTGTAGAGTGGTAAACATTATTTACATAACAGACCGTCCTAATTATTTATTTACTTCTAGCTGCACCCAGTGACTACGCCCGCGTGGCTATTTCTAAAATAAAAGTAGCCTTAGTAAGGCTGCGTACAGACGACACGCACCCGCTACACGCACGCTACACGCACGCCACGCGCCCGCCCCGCGCTCACTCCACACTCGCACCGCACACGCGCTGCACACACACGCCTTGTGCCCGCGCTTCGGCTAATGCCATATTGACTGTGATCAAGGGCGTTTTATGATTAAATGACAAGTAGTATACGCGGGTGCAAGGCGGGCCCAACGCGTATGCAGGGCATGCGCATGGTCGGCGCGGGTTATCTGAACACGGCCTTACTCCGTATAACATCAGCTATGTGCCAATGAAAGTCCCGTCAATATCGGTTCAGCCGTTTCGGAGATTAGCCGGAACAAACAGACAAAAAATAAAAAATAAATTGTAATTAGTACCGTATATACTTTCATAATAATAATTATGCATTTAGTACCTACACAGCTGTTATTTTTACATTACAAACATACACTTCAATTTTATGTATTTGTATAGATATACTATGATGGCGCTAGTAACAGCTTACAAATTATAGAAAGCCAATCGATTGGATAAATCCAATCCTAAAGTCATTATTTCAGCCTATACAACAATGTAGCATGGCATCTGGGCCTCAAGTCTGCAATTACAATAGTGTCAGAAAGGTCGATTATTGATTTCATAATTGTTGATTTTGACAAAACTGGTAATCTACCATTATAATGGCGTCATTATGACTTTCCAATGGTCGGCCACTGACACTACATTGAAAGAATGGATAATAAGTTAAATTGGAAATACCAGATTGAAACATTGTGCAAAAGATTAAATAAATCAGTATATGAACTTAAAAACTGCCCTACATGAACTTAAAAAGGTCTCAAATATAAATACGTTGTTAGCGGCTTATCATGGTTTAGCTGCTTCAGTACTGAGGTATGGTGTAATTTTCTGGGGAAATTCTACGGATATTAACATAATTTTTAAAGCACAAAAACGGTGGTTAAGGGCTATGTTTGGGCTTCAAATGGTCGAAACCTGTAAACCGTTTTTCCAGGACTATAAGATTCTGACTCTCCCAAGTCTGTATATTTATGAGGTCTCATTATTTGTGAAAACCAATAAAAACCTATTTAAATTAGCATCAGAAATAAATAATAGGCAACAACGAGACGCACTACGCCTCTATGTACCCCGAACATGTACCTCTTTAATGTACAGGAGTGTGTTCCATATGGCTCCGGTAATCTTCAATAAATTACCTAAAGAAATAAGGGCAATGAATACGGCCCTATTTAAGAAAAGTCTAAAAAAAAATTCTGATTAATAAATGCTACTATAACTTGAATGACTTCCTCAATGATAATTTTGCCAAACTAAAGACCTCACAGTGACATCAAGTAAAATCAATTATTCAATTAATTATGCATGTATCTCTTAATAACTAATTTTGACATTGACATTGGAATAATCTAAATATTTTTATTATTTAATTTATAATTTATTTTCCACTATGACTTTAACTTATTATAACTATATCGTGCTTATTTCATCTAATTTTATTTATTCCAATGTCTTTTTTGATTAATTGATGAATAACTATGACTGTATAAATTTTGCATGCCTTACGGTAGAATCACTTGAAACATGTAATTCTTATAACACCATTGTAACAGTGTATTCAGCAAAAATAAATGATTTGATTTGATTTGATTTGAGAAATTGCATTTATTGGTAATCTCGTACATGTAATGTAATGACAAATGAATGACATTTCTACTAATGGGTTTTATAATAATGGTAATACGACAATGCCATTATAAGTAACACAATTCTATTACGAGAACATTGACCGACCAATGATCGACCATTATGAATTTAGCAGATTACGATCTTTTAGCAAAATAACAATGGGATCGTGTTGGAATGACTGAATTTATAAAAATAGCAGACTTAGGGCCCTGTTTCCTTACATTTAGCAGTCAATGTTAACGGAAAATAAAGGGGTTGGCGATTAGAGTACTCGTTTTAGTGGTGGAACAGTGGTGGCCCAATGGTTATGGCAGCAGGTCAGTGGCGATGAAATAATTTAGACAAAGCAAAGAGCCTGTGAGGGTTCAAACCTACGACCTACAAATCGTAAAGGCTTCTACAGACCAGCGCGACACGGGACGCGACACAAAGGCCCTGCGTGTCGCGCGACGAGTGGTGCCTTTGTGTCGCGTCACGAGGCGCGCCGGTCTATAGAAGCCTTAAGTCGCCGCCGTTACCACTAGGACACCACTGCTCTCCCTGCAGTGAGACAAAAGACTCATAAAAAATAAAACCAAATAGCCAACAAAAGCAAACACACACAGAAATTAATAATGTAATCCCCAAAAACATCATCACTCGGTCCCAGCGCTGCATTTAACAATTCAAACTCATTTGCATTTAATATTACATTGTTCTACGTTTTAATTTGACAAAAACTACCTTTCCTATGCATTACAGTCTTGTTTAACTAATAAATGAAGTTATGAATGAAGTTTACCTAGTTCTACATTTATTTTGTAAGTAGGTGCGGTGTGCGTTGAGATGGCGTGACCACTATTTTAAGTCGTCTTTTTCTTGGTCGTGTACTTCATTACTGAAGGTCGGTTCCCTGAAAGGCCTTCGTGGCTTTATAATAATAAAAACGTTTACCAACATAAGTATTTTGTTTTAGAAAAATAAATATAAATAAAAACACATTAAAAATAAATCAAAACACACATTAAAAAAAAATTGTGGTATGAGGGTGTAAAGTTCACTCATACTCTATTGAAAAGGGGCGATCCTCCGACCAGACGGGTGTTCTGGTGGGCAACTGCCCGACGGTTAGTGTCGGGATGTTGTATATATGCTAGTTGCGCGGTAAACTTTGCTTGCGCGATGAAGGATTTTGCGTGACGTCAGTGTGACGCGTAGTTCGCATGTAGCGATGTTGATGCCGCTACTTCACTCCCCTCCGGAGACTGGAGGTCGATAGTGGGCTGAGTTGTGCATCTTGCGATGCTTGCCAGTGCCAGTAGAAGGTTCCTTTGAGTCGGAACCGGGTGCCGCATAGTTCTCGGTGAGTCGGAACTGTCTGCGGTGATTCCCCAGTGAGTCGGGGTGGCGCTGCATTATGCTCCAGGGAGTCTGATGTGGTACAGCGCCGGGTTGAGGCTGACTGCTGGCGTCGACCAGGAGAGGTATCATGTTCTCTGCTTGTGGACCGGCCGAAAGTGCAGTGTGCTCTGCCAAGGTTGCTGATGAGGCTGTGGGTGATAACCAGGAATGCGCGTCCACTGCATGCTGGTGGTCAGGATACCCGTTGAAGCCGTGGGTGCTGGCTGACTGTGTGACTCGCCGCTCGAAAGCTTGAGGAAGTAATGATGATGGAGATGACGTCACGCTGAAGTAGTTGCACGAAGCCTGCGCTGACGTTCATACTCGGGGTCACCAGTTTAGAGGTATGAGGAACATGGTGTAAAGTTCACTCATACTCTATTGAAAAAGGGACGGTCCTCCGACCAGACGGGTGTTGTGTCTGGTGGGTAACTGCCCGACGGTTGATGTCGGGATGTTGTATATTTATGCTATTTGTGCGGTAAACTTTGCTTGCGCGATGCAGGGTTTTGCGTAACGTCAGTGTGACGCGTAGTTCGCATGTAGCGATGTTGAAGCCGCTACCAAATAAATCAAAACACACATTAAAAAATAGATAAAAACACACAGTTAAAAAGACCATATACTCATTATGTGAACCATACAGCAATGGTTCAAGTACTCTGCGCGAATGTCCTCAGGATGCCGCTGGAGCTAGCCCGAACCCTGCGCACCAGCTGCGAAACAGTCAACATGCGACTCGGCGAACATTCCTGATGCGCTGCAGAATCGGGGCAGCCTCATTAGCTCCCTGAATGCATTATTATATTGCACACGCAAGGCATTGTATTGTCTGCGCACCAATGAGACCCACATAAAGAGAAACACAGAGAGGTTATGTATAATATTCTCACACTTCGTTCGGTTTTTCGCTTCTCTCAGGGCAGTTGTAACAGAGACTCCAGTGAAGGCGATCCCTTGGTCTGACCAGCGGTTAGGTGACCGGCCGCGACGTATTTTTCCATTTACCTTGCCCATTAACACCAACCTTTTCAAGGTTATCTGGTTCCCGACGGGCAATGTGACTTAAGTCACCGAGAATCCTTTGGTAACAGATCGTGAATAATAGTTTATCTCTTAGTTGCATAGTTGTTTGAGATTAAATTTGTTCGTCCTCTTTGCGGTCCATGGTATGCGGAGCATTCTTCACCAATACCACATCTCAAAAGCGTCAATCTTTTTCCGTTCTTTTCCCCGAATCGTCCACGACTCTGAGCCGTTAAATAATATCGAGAAAACCAGTGTCCGGGCTATCCTCATCTTGGTGACATTGGAGACCTTTCTGTCCTTCCAAATACGTTTACATTTAGCAAGCAAATCAGAACTAATGCCGCCATCTCGACAAGATGGCGTTTAATTACGTAATATTTTTAATTCAGTAAATAAATATGAAAGATATCAAAACAGCTTATAAATAATTATGGTTAGGCATATTTAAGACCAGTTCAAGTCAGCATTCATGCAAAATGTTTTATCGCCCATGACTGTCTTTTGGATTTTGTTACACATTACAAATTATACTTCATAACGATCTTACGTATGTTATGAAGTATAATTTGGAATGTGCCATGTAATGACCTATGACAAAAAAAATACTAATAAACTTGTGCTAGGTCCACGTCAATAGTTAAGCCGATGAAGTTTCAACTCTTGAATTGACTACTTGCCCGGACTTAAACCCACGACGTCCAACACACAGACCTTGACCCTTCGACCCTTGAATAGTACACTTAATTTTTATACCTACATTTTAATATTAAGCCCTGTGGTTACGCCACCTTTATGCACAGTCCCATTTGTTCTGCAACTGTCCAACACCGTGCCTCGACAGCATTCCCCCGCCATTCCTTGAAAATTTTGAATACCCTACAAATTTACTGTAAAAGAGACTACAATTTGAACAATTTCTGGCACTTCAGCTTTGCGTAGTTCATGGTTGAATATTGAAAAATAAAAGTTTATTGCGATGTTTATTTGAATTTTTGTTTGTTATGTTCATGGAAATAATCCTATTCAGTTTGTTGGAATGAGATACAATTTTAACACCCTCTTTCATGATTTTTTTATCCCTAATACTATTAATCATCATCATCATTTCAGCCGAAAGACGTCCACTACTGGACATATGCCTCCCCCAACATTTAGGAGGGGGTTTGCCATAATCGCCACGCTTGGCAGGCAGATTAGCGATCGCAGTATGGTGTTAAAATGCATAGATAACGCTGCTGCCCATTCTCTAGTAAGTCCCTTTGTCGCCTTTTAAGACACTCACGGGAAGAAATGGCAATAATAGGTACTATTATTGCAAAGGAATTCCAAAGTCTATTCTAACTAATCAACTGTCACAGGTCTGTTAATCGTATGTCAACCAAGACTTGTGTCTTAACTCGTGTTTGTATATTTTATTGAGTTCCCTAAAACCGTATTCAGACGTGTCTTATGTGTAATGAAATGTATCGTGTTATGTAAAACGAATAGTGTTGACGGCATACAAACTCGCGAATTCTGTATGTGTTTGACTGCAAGAGCCTTTGTGTTTGCGCTAAAGACAGCCGATGAATTAGCGCGAGCGTTACATGTAATGCTCGTAGTCCCGTCCACACGCAAAATTCGCATTCAATTACACAATACATATATCATTACACATTACACGCGTCTGTATGCTAACAGTATGGACGGCATACAACCTCAACACGAATAGATATGTTATCGACAGCAGCCTTTGTGTTCGCGCTAAAGACAGTCGATGAATTAGCCCGAGCGTTACATGTAAAGGCTTCTACATACCAGCGCGACTTGTCGCGACGCGACACGGCACAAAGGCCCCGCGTGTCGCAGGACGAGCGGTGCCTTTGTGTCGCGTCGCGTCGCGCGACAAGTCGCCCCGGTATGTAGAAGCCTTAATGCTCAAGCGCAGAATTCGCAGTACATTACTTGATACATTACATTACACATTTACACGCGTCTGTAGATGGCTTGAGGCTCAACACAACTGATAGTCTCAATGTAAAAAGAATAGCTATTCCTATATTTGTATGAAGAACGCCCGTCATACATATTTCTGCCGGGATGCAGTCTTTCTGCGATCCGATTTGACGGGAATGGGTGCTGGATTAATGAGGAAGGCAACTGTCAAAAACTAGTTCCCATAACAAGCTACACTATGAGGCAAGAGGTGGTTTTATTTTATTTTTTAACCGACTTCACAAAAAGGAGGAGAGGTTTGTTACCTCAGAACTCCGTCGTTTATGAACCGATTTGGAAAATTATTTTTTTAATTGAAAGGATATACTTCCAGATTGGTCCCATTTTTTTCAAAATCCAGTTCTGATGTTGGGATCCATGAGTAATTGAGGGAACTCCTCAAATATTATAGGCATACCTATAGCAATTTTTATATTTTCATCAACAAGTCAATCATTTGCATTCAGAAAGTATAATTTGGTGAAGTGGAACAGATGAAGAAGGCCACAGATGGCCACCGGAACTTCTCAGTGATACGTAATTCACGGGTGGCGATGAGATATCTGGATTAAGATAGTTAAGCGAAGCAAATTTAAATAAATAGTTCTGATCAAAATGGTACCATCAAACTGATCTGATGATGAAGCCGGATGGTAGGCACTGGAACTCCGTTAAAAAACATTGTATCCTACCCGTGTTTGGTCTTATTGGAATTGTCATGACATGCACTCTGGCTATAAATGATTTTTAACCGACTACAAAAAAGTAGGAGGTTTTCAATACATATATATCTAACCATATGTACATATAAAAGCAAACCGTGACTGATTGGTCTATCAACACAGCTCAAACCACGGAACAGATTGGCCTGAAATTTGGCACGTAGACATCCGCTAAGAAGGGGTTTTTGGAAATTTGACCTTTAAGGGTGGAAAACGGGGGGTTTTGTTTGCATGAAAAATCTTATTCCTAGGGTTAATAAACTTGAAACTTGGACGAATACTTACGTAAGTAAATTATAAAGTTTATATTTTTTTGTTAACTTATCTTCAACGGATGGGATGTCAAAGCTTGTATAGAAGAATTTTAACGCGCGGTCCGATAAACTCGAAAATCAGTATTTATACTTAAGACCAAAAATGAAGAATAACTTGTATCAGGGTTTTTCGAAAATCTACCCATAACGGGGTGAAAAGGGGTAGTCAATTTTACAAGAGAGGATTTTACTACGTGGCTTGATTAACTCGAAAATTGGTATAACCTCTATGTCAAATAATGGAAAAGTCGCAAACCACTTTAAAAATTAACCTATTTGGGGGTGTAAAGGGGGATGGATACAGTTTGTATGAAAAAAATCTTCTTTCGTTGATCTATTAACTTGAAACTTAGCCTGAATACTTCATCAGCAGTCTCCTGCCCTAATCCCAATTTATTTCGGGTCGTCGTAACATGTCGAATTACACTATAGATTTAATACATACAAAAGGAAACAGTGACTGACTTACTGACTGATCTATCAACACAAAGCTCAAATCACTGAATTGATTGGGCTATTTGGCACACAGATAGTTATTATGACCTAGGTAACCGCTAAAAACAGATTTTTGAAGATTTAACCCCTTGAGGGGTGTAAAATAAAACTTCCTGTCTCTGTTGTTTTCATAGCAAGTAGTAGTATACGAATTGGTGTGGGGTAGGTACCACTAAAAAGACAAAAATATTATTTAATATTTTACTTTTCACTTTTTAGTGGAAGTAGTAAGTAGTTTAGTCGGTGGCCATAAACGAAAATACAAAACAAAAGACACCGACTTCCGAAATTAAATTAAATATAATATTAAATGTGGGTGTACTACAGGTACACTTCTGCCCTACCCTTCGAGGAAACAAGGCGTGATGTTATGTTATGTGCTTCCGAAATTAAAGTTATTTTTCACTTTTTAGTGTTTTTGTTGGAAGTCGGTTGTTTTTTTTGTAAAAAAGTTTTTCTAGAATAATTCATTGTTGTGTTCCTAAATATGCCGAAATTAGAGTCCAAAAGACTTTAAAATTAGAAGATTATGGCATAAAGCAAAATGTAAATAAACAGAGTTTGACGAGTTGTAAACATTTTGAAGTGATTACGAGAAAGTAAACAATAATTAAAGTTTTAAATTCTGATACTTTCCATGATAAATGATAAATGATTTATTTTCTGTAAGTAGGTTTATACAAACACTTTTACACGTCAAACATATAAAAAAAAAAAAAAACTAGATGAGGTCGGCGTTTCGTAACTGACTACTCTGAGAAGAAAGGCCGAAACAAAATCAGAGGTCACAGTCTCTTTTACAGTCCAGACATAATAATGTCAAATCATGTGAAGACCATGTAGATTGGTGCCTGAAATGATCTTTGGATGAAAGAATCACACAGATTAAGGGGACCTGTCCAGTCAGAACCCAACTCAACTCAGAACTTGAGGAGCTCAACGATTCAACGAACAATACCAAAGAAAGGACATTTGGGTAGGCCGCATAAATTACTCAAACTGCCAGACAATGATGAAAACTAACTGAGTAAAAATAAAAATAAACAATAACCCACATAGTCTTCACATTTACAATACTTAATTAAAACAATATAATACTTAACGAAGTAAATATTCATGTCATTGTATATATAAAATTCATCAATGTCAATGTGTATATAAAATACGGATATAATCTCGGTCAGATCATTTGAGGACCATGTAGATTGGTGTCTGAAATGGTCTTTTGAGGAAAGAACCACACTGATTTGAGTGGACCTGTTCAGTCAGTGCACGCATTTGTCAGTTATCGTGCAGCTCAACTCAAAACTTAAGGAGCTCAACGATTCGACGAACAATACCAAAGAAAGGACATTTGGGTAGGCCGCATAAAGTACTCAAACTGCCAGACCATCATTAAAACTAAGAGAAAAAAAAAACAAAAACAAAAACAATGACCCACATAGTCAAAGTAATATAATATAATACTAAAATAATATAATACTTTACGAAGTAAACATTCATGTCATTGTTATTGTAAAATGGTATATAAAAAACAAGAAGAAAAATATAAATAGTTGGCAAAAAAAAGAAGTATATAAATCAAATCAAGATTCACTGTAAATTTATTGGAGCAGCTCAATCCCAAGCCTTTTTGTCCTCAATAAAGTCTTTAACAGTATAAAAGGCCTTCTGGCACAGTTTCCGCTTTATAAAAAATTTGAATTTATTAAGACTTAATTCTTGAATATGGCTAGGAATTTTATTATAGAAACTTATACACTGGCATCTAAATGAGCCACCTATTTTTTAAGCCTGGTTGTAGGAACAACAAATTATGCTTGTTCCTAGTGTTTACATTATGGTTATCACTGTATTTTTTAAACATATTAATATTTTTATGTGCACACAAAAGATTTTCATAAATATAATGAGAAGCTACAGTCATTATATTAATATCTTTAAATTTGTCTCTGAGGGAATGTCTGGGACTTAATTTATAAATTGAACGAATTCCCTTTTTTGTAAAACAAAAATTGTCTGAATATCGGCGGCATTTCCCCACAACAGAATACCGTACGACCACCACCTGGTGAACCACCACCGATATACGCACATGAGTTTACGTGCATTCATAAAAACTATGTTGACTGTAATTGTAAGCCAATTGTACGTGATAAATGTGTAACATACCTCGGAGTAAAGGTTGACGAGAATTTTTCTTGGTCAAACCATATTGAATACTTGTGTAATAAACTTAGAATATTACTCGGTAAATTCTACCATCTAAGCTTTAAAGTGCCAAGTAATACCCTTAGGTGCCTTTATCTTCAATTAGTTGACCCAATATTAAGTTACGCTCTCGACTGCTATGGACTCACATTCAAAAGTAACTTGGAAAAATTAGAATCAAAACAAATAAGATTTTTAAAACTATTAGTAAGTAACAAAACTAAAAACAAATGTAAAGATGATTATTATAAATTGTTTAAAATTTGCAAAATTCTTCCTATCAGCTTAAAACATAAATACCTACTACTGGTTAACAGTCATGGCAGCTGGGGGCGTCACTCGTTAGTTACCCATAACCACGCAACTAGGATGGTATCAGCAGGTAAATTTGATGTACCTAGAATAAAGAACTATTTTGGCGACCGAACGCTTGACAAAAGAGTTCCATACCTTCTCAATCAATTGCCTACTGATATAAGAAGTCAGGAAATGAAAGGTAAATTTGCCAAGTTACTTAAGCAGTTCTTTTACAGGAATTTGTAAACGATGTTCTAAAGAAAATGGTTTGCAGATTGTTGAGGAAGAGCGGATGAGTGATTAGGCGTATTTTAAAATAATTAATTCATAAGATTAGATAATTGATAGTTACTTAATAGGTTCAGTTAGAGAAATTAAAGTGTCCGCACTATAAATAAAAATTGTATAATTGTGTTCTGTTCCCACAGACAAACCGTGAAAACGCTTTTGTGGGGCAAAGTCCTTATGTTAAGTTTTTTGTAAACGTAGTTAATAAATAAATAAATAATAATTACACTATGAAAATAACTAAAGTATACTAAGCGGGCTGTCTCTAAATCAGTTAAATCACGAATTTTTCTAACGGCGTATGCTGCAGAGCTAAGCTTTTTTGACAATTTATCTACAACGTGTTTTTTTTGATATCCCATAACGCTAGGGTATGATTGAGGCCATATCAAAGAATCAACTGTGGCATATGAGTTATGTTCCAATCCTTCGTTTTTTTATTTTTTATTTTTCATACAAAATAGTTCGGCAAAGTCCCGATTATTAATGTAAAACACCCTTACGTGAAATATGACAACGTCGACAAGGTAGCTTTCCCTTCACTAGCTGCCGCCGGGAAGCCCCGATACCAACATACCTACATATTTTATTTTACTATTTATTTTACTACACTACTGCAAAGTTTGGCAACCTCGCAAAAGTAAAGATTCGTCATACTGGTGACAATTTTTGACCTAATTTAATTATGATTGATGATATCTCCGAAACGATGCATTTTTGGACCACCTATTCTAGGAGTTTTAGTATTATTTTTACCTACAGAATATAACCCTAGAGTTATGGGATATCAAAAAAAACAGGTTGTATATGGGGGCCTCATTGAAGCTTGGCATCCAAAGTTATGCCTAAAAACACTGGTATTTTCGGGTTTCAACTTTTCACCCTTTATGAGCACACTACTTTTTACTTGTCTAACATGAGGTATTGTAAACTTAATACATTTAGTTTTTTTTCTAGTTAAGAAGTAGGTTATTACGAGTAACATTAAACCAGTTAACTATTTTTTCCAGGGCATTATTTACATTGTCAGTAACCAACTGCTGACGTTTGAGTTTAAATAACAGTGAAGTGTCGTCTAAATATTGAAATATATGTCGTAATAATGTTGAATAAATATTGATTTAAATTATTAAAATCACTGAAAATAACGAAATAGTGGAAGTAAAACCAAACTCATGAATGAACCATTGAATGAACATGAAATAGAATGAAAGGCATTGAATGGACGAAATTTCAAATTTACTACAGGCCGGAGGGACCTAGCTATGGTCACGCCATCTACAAATAGCTCTGGCATGCCTTCCCCATTGCAGGCTCTTGATCGTGTCTATTCTAGCTCTGTCTCTAGCGTGGCAATGCCATATTACTGATATTGCAGATTTCCATAGGCGCTGGTCACCAATAACGTTAGGTGAGCCGTCACGACGGCTGGTACCTATGCCTTCCAATAACATATAATATTATAAACAAAACCGGCCAAGTGGATGTTGGACCACGCGCAATGAAGGGTTCCGTCGGTGGCATGAATTTATCCCAAAAACAATCTTAACATTGTAGTTGAAAAACATGTTCTCCCATACATCGATACACGTCACGGTCGATTCTCCAACTGCAAATGAAAGTTGATCGACTATTACTCGTTATCTTGTAAACACTACTTAGCTGTGATAGTTTTCCTTTCAATTTTGTTGTACAATATGCCATTGCCATGAATTTTTTCACATATTTTAAAAACAACCAGTTAGCTGACACATGACTCTAACAAAAATTAGCACTTTAAAGCTTATTATTACGCAAACGGATCGCTGAATCGAAAAATGGTTTTCCTTTGAAAACCGTCAAAACTTCCTCCTCTTCTTCCTCCTTTTCTTTCGTTCAAAAATATTGCGAATCTTTACTCGCAATATTTTTGAACGGTCTATCCAACGATACCCCACTCCATGGGATAGACGAGAAAAAAAATATCATCCCCACTTTACGTGGAAGGGATACGAGTACCTCCCTTCCACGTAAAGTGGGGATGATATTCAAAAAAAAAAATTTTAGGTACCTCCAATAGAAGAAAAAAAACTAGATTTTGTTTTACACTTTGTCGGCGTGATTAATTTATATAATATCCATGCCAAATTACAGCTTTCTAGTACTAAGGTACTAAGGCCCGTATATTTATAGAACGTTACTCAGTACTTAAGCATTACTTAAGACTAAATTCAACCAATCCAATGGCTTTAATCTAGTCTTACGTAATCTGAGTTAAGCAGGGGACAGATAGACAAACGGACATGGCAAAACTATAACCGTCTTATTAAAAACAAGATTTATATAAAGAAAGAAAGAAAAAGACATTTTTTTTTTAGATTTTGACATGGCTTAAACCATGTAGCCAGTTTTTGTAATAAGAATGTAACTGTGATTGGAATACCGTTCTTTATTCAAAACTGTATTCTAGCATCTAACGTCATGTGCATTCTCATTCTCAGGACTGCGACGCAAACATGATGTACAACAACTGCCCGGGTGGCGATCCCCGACCCTCAGGCAAGGCTCTCTCCAAGCTGATGAACATGGATTCCTTCAACAGTCTCCCTAATGCCTCTGACCGATCTAAGTCTGTTTTTTGCGTAGTACTTCCTGTTCTTCTTTGTAGATTGCTAAAGTAAAAAGGTTTGATACCATGTTTATTCGTTTTTCAATTGTATTTATGGTTTACTAGCGACCTTTCCCTGCTTTGCATGGTTTTAAGGATATGACACAACATCGAGATTGATTTGTTCTGTGCAAGTTTTAATAATGTATTGTATACATAAAAATGTTCCGTGTGGTGCCGGATGTAATGAATAGCACTGTTATGTAGGTACGTAGGGCACAAGTAAAACTACTGACAGCTATAAGCACACTGTTTAATTCGTAGGTTAGAGCAGGCCAGGGACGCAGCCGACGGACACATATACAATGTTGACACACATAGATATAACATGTCCGCCCCTTATTTGACCAAAAATGTTACAAAGCTGTGTACAAATAAATACAGCCTTATCAAAGTTACAGAAATGGTTTGTAATCTACCCTGGGCATGTTTCTCAATAGTCTGTCTGGATTCCTTGATATCGGATCCAACACTGTGTCTGCGTCAGCAGACGGTGGTGATTGCACATTTGCCTCATCAGTTTCCTCCCCCGCGGAACTCAGTACCTGAGGGTTGCCAGCTGACGGCTCGCTATGACAGTTGTTGAAGTCGTCAAAGTCATAATGGTGTTGCGGCTGTTTTGAAACATTACCCCTGTCACCTTTTTATAATATTATTTGGTTCTTATGCTTTTTAACATCGCACGACAAACTCAAATCCTGTTTACAGTAGAGTACTGTACTACATAAGTCTCTTTTTAACCATACCTCTGCACCATTGGAACTTTCCGTTATTTAAAAACTTTTTGTACATTATCCCATCCTCGTCGACACTGTTATGTAGGTACGTAGGGCATAAGTGAAACTACTGACAGCATCATCATCATCATTTGTCATCCTATTTCTTCCCGTGGGTGTCGAGTGGGCAGCAACGTTCTCTATGCAATTTAACACCATAGCCAAGCGTGGCGATTATGGCACCCCCCCTCTAAATGTTGGGGGAGGCCTATGTCCAGCAGTGGACGTCTTTCGGCTGAAAGAATGATGATGATGATGTACACATAAACCTCCGCATCAAAATCCGTTGCGGAATTTAGAAGAACAACACGCGCATACAGACAGACACGGAAAGTTACTTTAATTTATAATATGTAAAGATTTTTATAGATAGACTAGCACTTCACCCGCGACTTCGTCCTCGTGGATTTCGCACTTTACGAAGTTCAACGCCCTCCATCCATTAAACCAAATCAATCAATTAAAGATTATTTATACCAATTATTGGGTTAACCAAGCCACGTAGTACAATCCTCCTCTGTAAAATTGACTACCAAGGGGTAGTCAATTTTTCACCTTATTAAGCTGCTGTCCACTGGAGCGGAGCGAGGCTGCGTAGCGGACGAACGGAGAAATATTAACCAATAGGATTGCAAGTGGCCAATGCTTGGATGTGGATGTGCAATGCTATTGGTTAATATTTCTCAGTTTCTGAGGGGTAGGTTTTCAAAAAACTCTGATACACAGAGCAATCAATCTGCATAGCCTTTTCCCAACTATTTGGCGTCGGCTTCCACTGTAATCAGATGCAGCTAAATACCAGTATTTTACATCGAGCTACTGCCTATCTGACCTCCACTACCCAGTTACCAATCTCCATATACCCAAGCTAAAAGGATCTATACCTTTTATCCTGTAACAAATTTTTACTCAATTCAAAAACCACAGAGGTCAAAAATTCAAAAGAAAAATGTACCCAAAGTAATTACTCTGTAACATTTTCTTGAATGCCAAGATGTTTTGGTGCTACCATGGGCCCTTTAAAGAAATTAAAGCGGGGTAACTGGGAACTGGGAACATTTTATAAAAGTTGTTCAATTTCCTTTTTGTTCAGTTATTTTATGGCTCGGTTGAATTAGCTTTAAATTATTTTTATTTGATTGGTTACTGTTTCCTTTGTGAAAATATTTTAGCGTTTATTTTTTTTTATTTTCCAATAAGTCTTGTTTACTGCCACACGTATCTAATGATTTTCTTATTTTTTGTTAAAAGTTGTCTTCTCTTCATTATAATCAATACCAACTGTTTACTCTGTAGAAATATGGCCAAGTTCCCTGCTGAATAGGCAATTGTAAATTCACAAGACTTTAACACTTTTTTACGAATATTCGTTACTATAGCTTTTTACGTTAGTAAGTATACCAATCCCCTATTCGACTACTTTTCCAAAAAAAAATCCATACAGCCTTAATCATCTAAACTTCTAAGCACTACTTCCCGAATTTATCTAAGCTTAGCCCTATTACTTCTAAAGTAAACATCTGGCGTACCCACTTCCACATGACAACTAACCAACCCTTTCCCTATGAAAACAAGCTACCTATCAAAATGTAATTCTGTATCCTTTTTAAGAAAGTGGAACGACCACGAAGAAATTCGGGTGCATCAATTTGACCGCACCTAGGGTTACCATCTGGAATTTATCCGGCCATGTCCGACTTTTGTCCTTCGTCCGGAATTTTTCCGGAAATGTCTGACTTTTTGGCGCTTCGTCCAGAATTGTCTACCCTTTTCGTTTGTCTGTACCTAATTTTCAAATTAATGGGAATTTTTTTGAAGGAAAAAAATGTAACCAGTGCGCAATTTTTGGTGGCTCAGTATCACTATTAGAACACATTTCAATTATTTGTTCAATTTATGCTACACCATAAAACCAGTTCCAAAGTAAACATCTTTCGTTAACGATAACTTTATTTTTTTGTACTAAGACATCAAAATAAAAAATACTTGTTTTAATAAAACTCGCATAAGTTTATATTGTCAAAATTTGCGCGCTAGTTACAATTTTTCCTGAGTATCTACAAAAAAAAGATAAAACACTTCTTTGACAGTTATTGTATCTATTTCGAAATTTGAAAAGTCATTTTCAAATGTCGAAATAGTACTTTTGCTAAATGCTAAAAGACATTTTAAAGTCCTTTCGCAGTTATTTTACCTCTGACAGCCAGCAGCAACCTAACCAGTTTTGTCCTGGCGAGAATAGAATTCAAAGGATTTTCCACATTGGCCGCCCTAAGAGCCCCTAATAAGTGAGAAGGTACGTGAGAATTGTCCTAACAATTGGCAAGGGACAAAATATTTGGTACAAATAAGGGACACCATTGGCGTACACGAGGACAGCTGTTTGGGTTGGACGTTATTTTAAATACTTAATGAGGCACACAGGAAGGCGTTAATGTGAAGGGTTTGTTGGAGACAAAACAAAAAGTAAACTGCGTTTTAGTTTTTAAAAAATCACGCGTGAAAACTGATCCCTTTTTTTAAACCGCCCTTTTTCTTTACCAACGTGTGTATGGACTACAGAAATTACAGGAAGAGACAGAAAATTAAGTACTAAATTTAACATAATCCGTTTAGTGCTGCACGTAAAGAATAGCACCATCCCATTTCTACTCGTGGGTGTCGTAAACGGCGACTAAGGGGGCTTACTAAAGAATGGGCAGCAGCGCCCTCTATGCATTTTAACACCATACTGCGATCACCAACCCGCTTGCCGAGCGTGGCGATTTCGGCAAACCTCCTTGGGGGAGGCCTATGTCCAGCAGTGGACGTCTTTCGGCTGAAATGAAATGTAACATACTAAATAAAGGTAAAAACAAAATTTTCTTATTATGAATGATTATAACATAACATCACGCCTTATTTTCCCGAAGGGTTGGGCAGAGGTGTACCTACCTGTAGTAGACCCACATTTGGCCAGCTATGTTTAAGTCCCATGTAATAGGGGGTGAGTCTATTTTCCATCAACCGGACACAAATCCAGACTCCTGGCTGCTACTGAGAAATTCCAGACAAAAAAACTCAATATAACTTTCCCGATCCGGGAATCCGAACACAGGAGCTCTTGCACAGCAGTAGTGCTTGCGACCACTAGACCAACGAGGCAGTTCTTATTATTCATCATCATCATCATCATTTCAGCAGAAAGACGTCCACTGCTGGACATAGGCCTCCCCTAAAAAGGGGGGGATTTGCCATAATCGCCACGGTTGGCAGGCGGGTTGGCGATCGCAGAATGGTTTTAAAAATGCATAGAGAACGCTGCTGCGCATTCTCTAGTAAGTCCCTTAGTCGCCTTTTACGACACCTACGGGAAAATGGGATGGTGCTACTGGATGGTTTTCTTATTATTAATAGGTGTTTAATCTTCTCTAACCCATAGGTAATGTTATGTTCAAGAAAATATAGATTGATTGATCTGGAAAAAGTGAGGTTATACGAGAACAAGGCTCCGTTTTCCTTTTCATACCGGAACCCTGAAATTAAAACACAGGTTACTCAAACTCAAAAGAAAATAATTATATTTTTTTTTAACTTAAAACAGCAATGTCAATTTTTTTTTGTTTTTTTTTAATAAAACGTTGCTCCACATTAGGAATTGCTCCTGTATTGTGGATGCGTTTACAAACATTTAAACTCACATACACAAACAGCCAGACCCGGAACAACTACTTGTAGGTTATACAATTATTTGTTCCGTGCGGGAATTGAATCCGCGATACGCTGCGCAGCAGTCAATCGGTTAACCACTGCGCCAAGCATGCCGTCACTTTACGACACAATTACATTAGCTAAAGATAAAATTAGACAAAAAATATATCATACACGCATAAAACAGAACTCCAGACATACTTAAATTATCAACTTTATCATAGTTCTCTGGGTAGTATCCCAATTTATTTGTGGTCGACAATGTAAAGTTTATCTCAAAATGTGAAAGAAAATCTTCTCAATAGAGATAATATTTTCCATTTTGTTGCACTCCGAAGATGAAATCCTCTATAGAAACTACAGTATCAAAATCAAAAGTCATTTATTATAATTTGACTGAGCTACTGAATGACTGGCGGGCTGGGGTTACTTTTGAACGTGACAGTCCCCCAAAGCGCCAGCCGCGTTTTGGGGACTGTCTTGTGTCATTTTTAGGGTTCTGTAGTCAACAAGGAACCCTTATTGTTTCGTCTGTCTGTCCGTCCGTCCCCGGCTTAGCTCAGAGACGCTTAGTACTAGATAGCTGTAATTTGGCATGGGTATACATATTAATCATGCCGAAAAAATCGTCAAATAAAACCATGAAAAACAATTTAGGGTATACGTAAAATGGGGATGATATTTTTTTCTCGTCTATTAAATGGTGTGGGATATCGTTGACAGGCCGTTTAAAAATATTGTAGGTCTGTGAAAACCATTTTTCATTTCAGGGATCCGTTTGCGTAATATTAAGCTTTAAAGTGCTATTTTTTGTTAGAGTCAGGTCCTCCCCCCCCTGCCAACTAAATGGTAGGTTTTGGATGAAAAAATGTGAAAAAAATTCATGGCAATAGTAAAAAGTATACACACATCAACAGAATCTAGGGATACCTTAATCCTAAATCCCACCAAAAACATTTCATGTAAAATGTTGCCAAGACGACCACATAAGGTTTGCCCTGTGAAAAAGATATCAGATCTCATGTAGAGCCAAGCTTCTGAATCTGCACGGCCTAACTTTACCGACCCTAACTTCACAAATTCTACATATCAGTAAAAATGTATGGCTTCGCCGTTTCGCTACCGTCGTGGAGGTGACGCGAATATTTAGTTTTTAAAGTAAGTAACGAAACAGCCAAGCCATACATTTTTACTGATATGTAGAATTTGTGAAGTTAGGGTCAACTACAATGTTAAGTTTGTTTTTGGGATAAATTTATTCCAATTACGGAACCCTTCATTGTGCATGGTCCGACATGCACTTGACCGCTGGAAAGAAGAAGTGGCGCAAAAACTCCCCAGTAGCACAGCTCTCTGTTAAGGTTTTGGTGGTATGAGGAACAGGGTGTAAAGTTCACTCATCCACCATAGGAAAGGGAGGATCCTCCGACCAGACGGGTGTCGTGTCTGGTGGGCAACTGCCCGACGGTTGATGTCGGGACGTTGTATATATGCTAGTTGCGTGGTAAACTCTGCTTGCGCGATGCAGGATTCGCGTGACGTCAGTGTGACGCGTAGTTCGTATGTGGCGTTGTTGATGCCGCTACAAGGTGAAGGACTTGATTCTCTATACAAAATTATAGTATCTCTTTGTATGTTATAATTCATAACTGCACTATCGTTAATAGTAATAGTTTAACCAGTTCACTGAACTTGAAAGCTATAAACCAACCCTAGTACATTTAATAACTTATAAATCATAACGAACGTGGTCATGCATAAAACTCGTAAATCAAATCCCATTTCGTAGGCTTTGTTATGCATTTATTTGTGGCCTAATATTAATATATTTCAGCACTCTTTAGATGTATTATGACAGTGCTTTCATTGTTTTAAACACGGATGTACAGTCGGGGAAATAAAGCAAATTGACACCCTACAATTTATAGCCATTACATACCACTGTAAAATAATGACGTTCGGTTTTGAATACATCGGAATATACGGACAAGACCTCCAACACCTCAGCGCCACCCATGAAGGTTTAGTGGTATGAGGAACAGGGTGGAAAGTTCACTCATCCACCATAGAAAAGGGAGGATTCTCTGACCAGACGGGTGTTGTGTCTGGTGGGCAACTGCCCGACGGTTGATGTCGAGATGTTGTATATATGCTAGTTGCGCGGTAAACTCTGCTTGCGCGATGCAGGATTTTGCGGGACGTTAGTGTGCCGCGTATTTCGCATGTGGTGATTTTGATTCCGCTACAAAGGTATAGATAAAATTGGAGGCAAGACTCTAAATACCTAAGTGAAGACGACTATGGTCGGACTCTCTCTTTCTGAATACATACATAAGATAAAGAAAACACATATCACAGTCTCGTTCTTATGTATATATTCAGAATGAGAGAGTCGGACAACAGTCGTCTTCACTTAGGTAGGTAGTGTTGCCTCCACTTATATCTATAAGCTTCTTGGCGCCACCTCACTCTTTATCTCGCTCGCACACTAGTGCTCGCGGTCACGTGAGCACGCAAGACAGGGTGGCAGGGAGAAGGCTCCAAGGCGCCGATAGTTTGTAAAAATAAATTGCCTAATTAAAAAAAAAACATACTGTCTGCTTTATATTTTTAGTTCAGTTATTATGCAAAGTTTCATGATCTAATTTGAAGTATTTTTGAATATATTGTATATTGTATTGGTTTATTGTTCTTTGTTATTTTTTCCTGTCGAGAAAATTTTGTGGAATCATCATGTTTTTGTTAACATGAATCCTCAAATTTCCCATAATTATATTTATTTTAAAATAAAATTAATGCTGCAGTATTTTCGATATAACGAAGGTTCATGTGGTGCCGGATTGTCCGTGTGGTGCCGGACGTTAAGAGTAGCAGCACCCCCCATTTCTACCCGTGGGTGTTGTAAAAGGCGACTAAGGGACTTACTATGGGCAGCAGCATTCTCTATGCATTTTAACACCATACTACGATTGCCAACCCGCCTGCCAAGCGTGGCGATTATGGCAAACCCCCCCGTTTTGGGGGAGGCCTATGTCCAGCAGTGGAAGACTTTCGGCTGTAATGATGAAGGTTCATGTAAGTATGCGCATGACACTCTCTTCGCCTTTGCTCTATTCAAGCTTAAGAAAGTAGTAAGTCAGGCAGCTGTTATAGCTGCATATTATGGCTATGTAGATTCCACATTACGATACGGAGTAATTTTTTGGGCAAATTCATGTGAGAAAAATAACGTTTTTAAAGCCCAGAAGAGGTGCATTAGATCGATGTGTAATTTAAAACAAGCAGATAGTTGTAAACCTCATTTTAAATCCCTTAGGATATTGACATTACCTTGCCTTTATATATACGAGACTGCATTGTTCGTCAAGAAAAACAGTAAATTATTTAAAAAAGCTTCTGAGGAACGTTATAGATCAACAAGACCGGAATATCGACACGAACTATGTCTAAGAGCCTCAAAGACGGCCTTTATGCATAAAAGCATTATCTGCATGGCACCAAAAATATATAATAAAATACCAAATGCTATCAAAGATTTGAATTTGATACAATTTAAACGAAAACTGAATGATTTTTTAATTGAAAAATGCTACTATACCATTGGCGAATTCCTTCTTGACAAAGTGTAAAAACTGACAATTATATATTTATGCTTGACTAACTGATTGTATTTTAATTTTTGTAATAATAATTAATTGTAGGTATTCTAATATGATGTTATCTCAATTTTGACATTTTTATTTAATATATCAATTCTCTTTTGTTTGCATTTCAATGTAAATCAATTTTGACATTTTTGTTTTGTATTTCAATGTAAATCAATTTTAATCTCTGATATTGTTAAAACGTGTATGCCTAATGGGTAGCTTTTTGAGTTTCCATAAAATTACTGTAAGACCTGTTGTATCACCAAAAAGCACACGAATAAATACTTTGACTTTGACTTTGACTTTGACTTTGACATTAACTACAAACATAGAAAGTATAGAGGTATGAGGAAAGAAAAGGGTAGAAAGTTCACTCATACTCTATACAAAAGGGAGGATCCTCCGACGAGACGGGTGTTGTGGCTGGTGAGCAACTGCCTGGCAGTTGATGTCGGGACGTTGTATATATGCAAGTCGCGTGGTAAACTCTGTTTACGCGATGCAGGATTCGCGTGACGTCAGTGTGACGCGTAGTTCGTATATGTGGCGATGTTGATGCTGCTACAAAAGAAAGAAAGCAAGATTTGGTAGTCAATAATTTGCTTTACATATACACTATTACAATTACCCTGACTTTACCAAAAAGGGTAAGTATAGATCCAGTGCTTCTAACTTCCTAATGTCTCTCGGCAAACTTCGTGTTTCGTCAGTCGTCGGATTTCTATTAGTTGCCCTTTGCACTTGGTGCAGGACGGACGCTCTCAATCGACTTGGAAGTATAGATTTGTCACCCCTTTTTTATTTATTATGGAATTTATTTAAAAAATGGGAGGAATGCTGCTAAAGTCGGAAATGTGATGATTGCCGAGACATTAAGAAAATAGAAGCACTGTAAGCTAAAGTGGAAGGCTGGATCTGTCGAATGACCGATAGCTCTTGGAGAACACGGGTCTTTGAGATCACGAATAGGGATACACAGCGTGCAAAGGCATTTATTAGTATGGAGCGGTGATGTGATAAAGGCTGGGGCAGACTAGATGCACAATTGTGAATATTTGAGAACCCAAACTCAAAGCATTTATTTCAAATAAAACAATTACCACAGCAGCATCATGCTGAGATACGGGCCTTTTGGCCTCGTACAGGACTTTCTGTTTTTATTTTTACTTTGTTTTATTTTTAGTTTTGTTCTGTTTATACGAGTGTGTGTACGGTCTCATGAACCGTACATTTACTTTGCGAACGCAGCAACCTACTTGGATGTCGTGCGTCACATTATGCTATAATTATAGCGTTTTAAGCGATATTATGCGTTTTTAAAGAGTCAACCAATATCTGTGGAACTAATCTAAAATCTAAACAATGACGGCACGGTTGGCGCAGTTAATTAAGCCATTGACTGCTGCGCTGCGTGTCGCTGGTTCGATTCCCGCATGGAACAAATATTTGTATGACCTACAAGTAGTTGTTCCGGGTCTGGCTGTTTGTGTATGTGAATTTAAATGTTTGTAAACGCACCCACAATACAGGAAAAATTCCTAGTGTGGGGCAACGTTTAAAAAAAAAAAAAAATCACTGGCCAAGAGAAGAATCGCTACCACTTTAACTTTGTGAACCTTCTACATGTTAATATAAACTTTACTACTTTACTCCATAACTTAACCAACATCAACAAAGTGATAGTGTACGGTGCCTACAACCATTGGCTCCTACAGTGTGCTTTATTTTTATTTGTGATCTGTGCGAGTCCCAATAAATGCTTTTTCTTTCTTTCTTTCAATTACAGGGACTTTTGGATTGTCAATGGCTTGGTCAGTCAGAAAGTTGAAGCTGGTTGCCCATTGCAAAGCGTAGTAGGTACCTATGGAGAAGAACGGGGAAAAACTCTACGGAGACTCTTTGAATTGAACGTGATGGTAAGGAAGTTCTTGTCCAGCAGCGGAGTGAAATAAATGCAGTCGGAGGCATCTAGGATGTTACGAACGCCTTAAAATTTGCCAGCGGAGTGGATTTGGTTGCAACTCAACCAAATCCATCCAATCCATTTATTTATTTTTGATACTTAAAGGATACTGGTTTTCTTTTCATCTTGTTTCCATCTTTGCAGTTATTTTGTTTGTTTTGTTTTTCATATTTATATATTTTTAGAACACAATTAGAGGTCAATGCGGCTGTATGGGCTTCACATGAAACCAAATATGTCCTAATGCTGGAGCGCATACAGAATAAATTCACACTGTGTCAGCACGAATTGACGGGGTCCATTAGGGCCAATGCCTGCCAGGGTTGCGAGTTTGTCCAAAAGGGATATCGTGGCCCTGGCACATAGGCAAATGAAGGAACATGGGTGGGTTTAAGTCAGTAAAAGTCTGACATGCCCATGAGAAGTTATTTGATAATATCACACCAAAAAAAAAAAAAAAACTTGTACATGAAACTTTATGGAGTCTATCCTTTCTATCCATTGATGAAACCAACCCTATTTGTGTTAGGTATGGATGCGTATAACAAGCTGGAAATAAGAAGGTATTTGGCACTTGTTACATATATTTATAAGTTATTGCGTGGAAAGATCTATAGAAGCTCGTACAGACTGGTGCAATATCGCGGACGCGACGTGACATTAGTAGCACAATTTTCATGTCGGTGCCTGTTGCGCCCGCGATATCGCGTAAGCGCGTATGAGCCCGGGTGTGCTAAAAGATGTGTTTCTGAACGTATATATATTTATGTGATAGTTACGTGTTGCGGCGACGGAGACTGCGGTTACTGGCGGTGCCTCGCGGCCGGACCTGTCTGCTGGGTAAAGCACCTTTGACGCGCGCCTTGCAAACATTTAACGAAATCGCGGAAAGGGTGGATTTATTTACTTGTTCTCTGAATGAGTTCACGAAAATTACTTTACATGCTGTAATGGAAAACAATGTGTTTCAGAGCACGCTAACGATTTAGGGTAACCTGTAATGCGAGTTGTATTTGGAGTAATAATAAATACATTTTAATAATTAATGTTCGTAAAATAGTCTGAATAATGGTCTTACGGAAAGAAAAAAAAATGAAATTTTCTGAAAAATGAAACTGATCGTACTTTTTTATGAATTGACAGGATAACTTATATCGGATCAGCTAGTCTATTGTTAAACTAATTGGCTATTTACACAAGACCATATAACATTGTCTTTTCATTCGCCTAGGACAATGACCTTCAAACAACAATTATTTTCAATAGGACTGCCAAAAGCAATTCTGTTAAAACTTCCTGTCATCACAGGAACAGGAAAAAATATCAACAAAAAGAACAAGCTCCCCCGGGAAATAAAAATGACCGCAAAGAAGACATCGGTCTCGTAATTCAAAAAAAGACATCGCAACATTCATTAAATATACATTTTATTAACCTTAGTACTCAGAGTCGTTACTAAAATTGTATTAATCAATAATTAACTTTTACTTACTTTATTTTTTACAAAGTGTATGTATCTTGGATTTCTATCTTTCACTGTTTTACTTAGAACAGGACATGCACCTAAATAGTTTAGTTTTATTCTTTCAACTACGTAGTAATGTTATCATTAATCACTACAAAACCGATCTCAAATCACGTATTTTTTGCTTAGAACCAAAACAGTGAAGAAATGTTTGTAATCTCATCGTTGCACTGGTTTTCAGTGCAACAATGAGATTTCATAAAACATTTCTGCAGTTTTAATTTTTTAAATTTCCCATTAAGTATAATATAAAATGTAAAAAGATACGGGCTGAAAATAAAAGTCGGCTGAATAAAACCGACTTGGTGAAAACTTTGTTTTCATTAACTTGAGTTTTTATTTTGAGTAGGTATATTTTATCACGGTAGGTAGATTGGTAGTTTAAAGAAAAGTAGATTACGCACCTTGCTAAAGTGAGTAATTAATGCACATCATTACATAACACTTGTGAATTAATAACTCACTTTGCGCTCGGTGCAACAATCTACTATTATTTATCCTATCATGTTATTGTTTTTTTATTTTATCTCACGAAGCGACGCGCGCTTTACTTGTGGTAACCAAGTGTACAAACACGCTGTGAATGTGTGTGCAAGCGCAGGAACTACTAGCGTGTCTATGGTTAAGACATGCTGCTCAATGGGGAAGGTAACTGTCATAATGGCACGGTTGTAGCTAGTTACCAAAACCAGCTAATAATGCAAGGTGAGAGGTGGTTTTATTTTATTTTTGTAAAAAATACTCTTAGGTAAGTATTCCAAAATTTGAGTCCAACATTTTTCGAAAGACCGTCAAATTTGAAGATTGTGGATCGAAAGCATATTTTTTTTATGGTTTCGATAATATAAGTTCGTAACAAATATCTATCAATAATCTAGGAGAAAATCGCTTATAAGAGTTCGAGGTTACGTCGGAACCATTTTGAAGAAAGTCAACTGTGGTATCTTTATTTTCCATGAGCAAGTTTACCCATGAGAACTATACTTAAATATCTCTCGATTACTAAAAATCCGTTACAAATAGTCGATTTTCCACTTTTGTATTGCTTTGATAATGAAATGGTAGCACCAGATTTTTCCATGTTTTTCGATGTCAAATACAATAATTGATTTAAAATATTGTAATCACCGAAAGTAACGAAACAGTTAAATAAAACCAAACTCGAGAATTAACACGAAATTGAGAAAATGAGACCGGTACCCTAATTGCGTAACACAGTTTGAATCGGAATCGGAATGATTTTGAAGTATATTGCTAATCCATTGCTTCTTATGGTAGAAAAAAAAATCTACTCAACAACGTAAATAACGCAATGAATGTTGTTGAACTGTCAAATTGAAACAGATTCCTACTGATTGTGTGTTACGCAATTAGCCCTCTGGTTATGGTCACGCCATCTACAATTAGCTTTAACCGACCATCCCCATTAAAGTTAATGACAGATTCATTTCACGTGACGTCTTTAATGTTGTTAACAATTGCGATTGATTTATAAAGAAACGTCTCTGAATGCGACAGTAACATTTGTTTCGCTGCTTCCTTTTAAGAAAACGTTGACTTGTTCCTATCGGTGGGTAGATCTTGTTTTTTATTCTGTTACGTGACTGTAATGTTAAATAAGTTGATTTTTGAAACCGTTATACGTACCGTTAAGTTGTTGGTTTTGGGCGGGAGTTAGGCAGAAATGTGTAGGCTATAAAATAACTTTGAAGTTTATTGTGAAGGAAATTATTGTTTGAATAATAACATCTAACAGCCTGAACTTTATGTCACAGCATCATCATAAATGTCTGTGTGGTGCCGGACGTAAAGAAAAGCACCACCTTATTTCTTCCCGTGGGTGTCGTAAAAGGCGACTAAGGGACTTACTAGAGAATGGGCAGCAGCATTCTCTATGCATTTTAACACCATACTACACTACTACTACATTATGGCAACCCCTCCCCCACCCCTTGGAGGGAGGCCTATGTCCAGCAGTGGACGTCATTCGGCTGAAATGATGATGATGATGATGGTCATCATAAATTGAGGTTACCTACTACGGCACATATGTTTTGTCAATCTATTCTTGAAATCTTGTCAAATCATCTAAATTATTACTCCAAACTTACATTATTAAATTGCACCCTTTTAAGGTTTGATCGTTAGTCTTTTTTTTTTTTGGGTGGGAAATTATCAAATAACTTCTCCCGCTCTGGGCGGAGCGGGAGGGCGTGTCAGAATTTTTCTGACTAAAACCCACCCGTGTTCCTTCCGTTGCCTGTGTGCCTGGGCCACGATATCCCTTTCGGACAAACTCGCAACCCTGGCAGTCATTGGTCCTAACGGACCCCGTCAGTTGGTGCTGACATCTCTTTGAGGCGCGCGTGGAACACAACGCGCCGTCGACCCGGGCCTGGTCGTTATCGGACGGCGAGCTACCCATCGCTCACCGTCCGCAAGCCCGCGCCTACTGTGGCCGGAAATCGGCTTGCGACTCCCGACGCCCGGAGCGTCTCCTGCGGCGACTAAGGGCGCGAGGGCGCGAACCTTGCCTCTCCCTCACGCGTTCCGCCTCCTCCTCCGCGAGCATTACTGCTTCACAGGAGGAGGTGACGTTATTTGTCTGATTTCACTTTATAATAGAAACTCTATTAGCTACGATACTTGACCCTTAGTATTGTGTACGGTACACTCATCATCATCATCTGCCCAGCCTTTTCTAATTATGTTGAGGTAAGCTTCCAGTCTAACCGGATGCAGCTTTATACTAGTATCTTACTTGGAGCGTCTGCCTATCTGACGTCCATAACTCAGTTGCTAGGTAATACGCTTTGATAAAACTGGTCGGCAGAAAGCCCCGCTAGTCGTTTCTCAATGTTTAAGAGTAATTGCATTATACTAACTCTTATTGAAACTAGAGAGAGAATCTTAAATGCAATATTTAAGTCTACACCAAGTATCTCCTAAGAATCTTTTACAGTAAAAGCCTACATTCAACTGAGCATAAGCCCCTCTTAACCTCTATGTGCTGCACTCAAGGCGTCCTTAATATCGTCCAGTACTATCATCCTCCCGCCTACATCTACAACTTTTTTTACTGGGACAAATGTTGAAGATAATAATGAAAAAGTAAATGCGTATACAAGTGTGGCTATTCCGCCTCTGCGGTCATCCTTCAGCTTTTTGCTTTAAAATATCTACATAATTTTCTGCTTGGGGTGTTGTGATTTTGTGGGACGATATTACTACGATATTTTGATGATACAAATCGATGTTCATCATCAATGATTAGTCTCTAAGAAGTTCTGCTATAAGACTAGTGCACGGTTTGATCAATTTTTCCCTCATTTTCCTCAAATTTTGCTACATAATATATTCTGATAGGCATACGAACCATATGTGGGCCGTCCAAGCATAAAGGGTCCAGTTTTCGGCATTTAGTTTCCGAGATATACGCCGTTTTGTAAAGTTGGGTGAAAAAATTGCATTTCGCGATTTTAATTGATTATTAATTAATGCTCAATTATCTACAAGTTCATAATAGTTGTTCTCAAATCTAGCTTTTTCAGAGTTTCAACTTCAAATATCTGATAAAAAATCCTTATTATCAATTGATTATTCTAGATACTGAATCTAGTCTTAACTCACTAGCCCACAACTGGACCCTTTTTGCTTGGACTCTCACATATTTGCAACAATAGCCGAACTGTTATCTGCCCCTCGTCATGGAAGAAGACTTTTGGCCGCAGGATGTGGTTTTCCGTCGCTACCGTGGACAAGTTCCACAGCACAGCACAATTTAGTGCAAAGTGAAGTGCTACTAACATAGTCTTAAGCCTTTTTACTAACACAAGTTTTTGTTTATATACAATAATATAGTTATGTATGTTTAAGTTAAGGTATTTTTCTATGGGCCTGTGTCGCCTGAAATAAATGGTATATTTATTATTATTAATAGTAGTGCATTCACTTAACTGATGAAATAATGTAAGACTTTGACAAGTTCTTGGAAGATGTCAAGTCATGTTTATTATACTTAGTTTTTGAAGGAATAAAAAAGTATAACGAGTCAAAAAAGACTATTAAATCAGTAGTAGATAATATAAAAGAAATGTGTAATATTTTTGCTGTAGTTTGTAGGCTTGTAGGTACACTATTATCGTAAACCTTAATGTCTTTCTTGCTTATTTGTATCTCTAAAGCCTACGTAGGGTTTTATGTTTACACTGACTCAGCCTCGTAAAATAATGGTAGAAGTAGTGCATGAATGTTGTCTTTTAGATGTATCTTTGCTATACATAACGTGACTGTCCTGATTTGATCTCCACAGTACCCAGTATCCCTGGGGGTAACTGGGTGACACGTCTTGGGTCGAATATTAACTCATGTAAATGGGGTACCTTCGTGATTTAGTAAAACCTGGTAAAAGAAGGTTTTATTTGCGGTGATTTTTACAAAAGTTAGTATTATTTCTTTGCTGTTTCGATTTATGGATCAAAGCTGTGCGCGTTGATTTAAATCTTAACGTGTTGTCTGTTTATCTCATTGATAACGAAGAAACTATTTTAAGCAACTAAAACAAAATAATTTACCTAACTAATACAAAAAGCCTATTCTTATTAATTTAATTATTTGCCTGTTATATTGAAGTCTTGCAGTTTACCATCTGTGTCCAATATTCTATTGTGAAAACGCCATATTATTGAATTTATCGTCATCTATGTTCGAGCCTCCGCATAGAACAACTTGATATAATACTCGAGAGCGCATTAGGGTCCCGTTCTAGGAAAATGTTGATCTTGAGAGCTCTTAGGAGCCACTTACACTGTACTCAGATCAGTTTTGAACTACATAAGTAGGTATAAGGGTATCTTTTTAGGTAAATTGAAATAGTTTTAGAATTCATTCGAATATATTGTACTCGTGAACAAAGAGATTATGTATTTCGTAAAAATATAGGGTTTGAATACGTCGTAACGAATGTAAAAAAAATGCTGTAGGTATATTGTAAGTTTGCTCAGTTTCCCAAAACTATGAAGTCATCATGATAATAATTATTTCTAAAACATTTCTAAAAAGCAGCAACGATAACTTTTGCTGGGTATTTAAATCATTAAATGGCTATAATTAGGTACTTTCAGCTATTTTGTAAATATATACATTTATTGGTTTTCTTGCAAGAGATCATAATCATTTTCATTAGCTAAAGTGAAACCTGATAATAGCCACACAAAACGTCAAGATGTGATTGATTCAAAAAAGCTTAGAACAACATATTGAGAACACAGAATGAGCAGTCCCAAGGCTCCAAAGCATATTGAAAGAGTATCTCAAAAAAAATATGGAAACATTATTTAGGAAAGCAAGATACTCAAATACATCCATATTTTTTCCTCTTTTCGCTTTTGCAAGACCATGTCGCATTTTCGAAATTTTCCGTAATTTTTAACATGACTCGTATTGTTTCGCTATCCACAAAGGTGTTTCTTTTCCTTGTGTCAAAAGTAAAGACCCAATTTTCTGTGGTAGCCTCATTTCTGTCATCTAAAAATTACTCCTTTGTAGAGAGGAATTACTTTGATTCCAATCGTATTCAACGAGATTCGTGTTGGGTCGTAATAATTTGCCTTGTGATCTTGGATCATTGAAGTATTTTGATTTCGAAAAAGAATTATTGATGAGGCAATCGTCTTCTTCTTGGTATATGATTTAATCTGGAAATATTAGTTGTCATTTGTTTATTTTGATAAATTAGATTACACGTGTCTTATTTTTGTAGTATCAAGCGATTTTGTACCATTGCGGTGCAATTATGAAGAGGAGGGGGGGTTCGTGGCTAAATAACAATAGCTGCAAGGGCCAATTTTCAATGGGACTATCCATAAAATACCGAGACCCCTTCGTGCTTAAGAAAGCACGTTAAACTGTTGGTCCCAGCTGTCATTCGTAGATCTTTGACAGTAGTTACGGGTAGTTAGAAGCCCGAAGTCTGACAACCAGTCTTGCCAAGGGGTGTCGTGTTACCCAGTAACTCGGGTATGGAGGTCAGATAGGCAGTCGCTTCATGTAAATTCTGGTATTCAGCTGCATCTAGTTAAACTGGGAAACCCCAACATAGTTGGGAAAAGGCTTAGCAGATTGATTGCGGTGAAATTATTACCGTCACATTAGCCTACCATGACGGGGCAATGGGCCCTCTTTCGGAAAATTAAGAATTTAAATCACATTTATGTGGGTAAAAATCAATGTTCATGAATCAAAATAATATACTCCATTTGAAATAAGATTAGACATACAGGTAATATGGGCTGGTGTCCGCAACTCCACGTCATTATGCGCGTATTTTGCGAACGGGTGGAAAAATCGATTATTCGATCCACCCCAGCTCTTCAAGAAACGCCAGCAACGCCTTGGTGTTACTGACAATCTCACAGAGGGTACCTGGGTTACCGAAGTACTTTGCCCTGTATGTGGCGAGCACTGGGCAGTATATTAGCAGATGCGCTGCTGTCTGGTCATCCTCCATGCAGGCCCTGCACAACGGACTGTCTGTGACTCCTATGACAAAAAGGTGTTTATTAAATGACCCATGGCCAGTTATAGCTGCTGTCATTGTATGCAGCGGTTGCTTAGTTGGTCGGAGAACCTGTTTCGTGAGGCGGCCATCATTTGTAGGGAGTGCTTCCTTGGCCTGCCTGTACTCACCTTGGTCCGACAATAGTTTATGATGTTGGTCCCTGGTGCGATTCCTTACCAGAGTGCGAAAGTATCCGAAGGGGAGTGGCACGATGGGCTCAGGTCCCACTGGTGCCATGCTCGACCCCTTTGTTGCCTAGCGAGATTAGATATTTAAATACAGACAACGACAGGCATCTTCTGGGTAAGCTCACTCCATCGTCGACTTTATCTCTGTAACCTCTGCCCTAGACTAAGGTCAAGAGCAAACCCAACCTAAATTAAAAAAAAAACCTTTTTTACAGTCTGTTTAACCGATTTTGACTTCTATTGCGTTGGTGGCATGAAACATGGCAGCTGTAATAAACAGTTGGTATTGTAACCACGTTTTTACTTTGAATGCCACCCTTATGTTCTCGGAATAGAAGTCAAAATCGTTTGAACGGACTGTAAAAAAGTTTATTTAAACTTCTAATCTTATTTCAAATGGAGTATAGATTTGTAGAGATTTTAATCAATATTTTGTATAATATGAATCGAATCCCGAAAATGAAAACAATCTAATGGCATGTGTGTTTGGTTGAATGCACAGGTTGTAAAGTACCTACTCAAGATACATGATCGCCTAGTTCAGGCCAAAATGAACTCCATATTTTTGTTGTGTATGTAATCTTTTCTTAATAAAATAACAGAATTTCTTATTACATTCTCGCGGTCTAATAAAGAACAAAATTATTTACTATAAGGTTGGTATAATCTCAAATAAGGTCGGTTATTCCCGAAATCCGTTCGCATGGAAAAATCCACATCGCCGGAATTTGGTAACAGGTGTGTGCCAAAACTTAAATGAGTTACAATCGTGAAATACGGGAGAGTAGTTTGAAGGATAAATGTAACATATTTTCTGTGAAGAAGAAAGTAAAACGTATGTTTGGTATGAACTTAGTTGAAAGCGAAAAATATGTCGATGTAACAGCTGTTCACATAAATGTCTTGAGAGTAGATATAAAGTCGGGATAAGTATGAACCCTGTGTCTGGTCTACTGTTATTGGTTGAAAATAGCACTGATTTTTGCGGCAAATTATAAGCTTAATAATTATGTTATTAATGATACTTTTTCAGAATTTTAATCTCACTTTCTAATTTGTTTTCTATGACATTTTTTTTTAAAACGAATGGAAAGTGGTTACTACCCCACTTATAGACTTACTAAAATATTTCACGATGTATCTGTATTGCGAACTGAATTGGGAATTAATTTATAGAGGTATAAGGAGGATCGTCCGACCAGACGGGTGTTGTGTCTGGTGGGCAACTGCCCGACGGTTGAATTCGGGACGTTGTATATAATGCTAGTTGCGTGGTAAACTCTGCTTGCGCGATTCAGGATTTTGCGTGACGTCAGTGTGACGCGTAGTTCACATGTGGCGATGTTGATGCCGCTACAAACTTTATAGGCCTGTAAACACAACAGCTACTTCTGTCAAACAAATTTCCAGGCAAATCCTTTCTAATCTTTGAATCTTACTTCATATTTATTAACTTATGATAAACTTCACGCCGGTTTTCCTATACTACATCCACATTTTGTCAGTTATGTTTAAATCTCATGTAATAGGGCGAGCCTATTGTCATCAACTGTGTACAGGTCCAGACTTCGGGCTGCTATTGAGAATTTCTTGATGTGAAAACTAAACAACATTTTGCCTGACCTGGGAAACAAACCCAGGAAGGACCTGGTGTTCAAAAGTAGTGCTTGCGACTACTAGACCAACAAGACATTCCATTTGATGATGTAAAAACGAGTCCTGAAACTTTTGAGCCACCATAAGTTTGAATGTTTAACTTCAGAACGCCGAAGCATTTGTCCGTATGTCATCAAGCATTACCCATCTCACAGAGAATTTAGAGGCTCGTTATTTTCCAGTGGTCTCTCACTTGAGCAGGATTTATCGGTAGTTATATTCCTTTGTCCATCTCACTCCCACATACAATTTTACAGTGTCGTGAAAGGGATAGAAAGATTATTATAACACGAATATTGCAGGTGCATTGAGTATTTAAACTTTTATTAGTTTGAGCTTGGGCGTTGTCATGATCTATATCTTTTGAACTAGAAGTTGGGAGTATTTGCTATTAGTATGAAAAGTTTAAATTTTATGTGATTTTTTTGCTCTCTGTGGTTTTTCTATATGAATCTTTAATATTTAAGAATGTTATCCCACTGTCATGTGTTTGGTTGATCTTTGTTCCAGCCGTTTTGTCACTAATGACAAATAGTTTATTTTTTGTAACTATCTCTAGCTCTATAAAGCTCAATAATAGCATAACCCTTGGATCCTCATTAATAAAAAAGCTAGATAACACAAATGAGATTTTCTTTAATCAGGAAATATTTTCGAAACAAGCAGGTATTATGTACAAATGTTATGTTATGGCTGCTATGAAAATGAACGAACCAATGTTAATCTAAAATATTATGTGTATCTTTTCAGAAACTATTTTAACGTTAAATTCAAGATTACAATCATAATTAAGTTTCAGTTTGTTCAGCATAATCAAAGCTGTTATCTCGTCGACACTCGCAAGAAATCTTAGAAGAAAATTGCATCTTAAGACACTGTGACACTGGATAACACATTATTACATCACGACTGAATAGAATAAAATAGACTTTTTTTTTTTATCCCTAAAGGGTTAGTCAGAGGTGTACCTATAGTCCCATATCACCCACATTTTTCCAGTTATTTTTTAGTCCCATGTAATATAGGGGTCCAAACGGGCTGGAACTAGCGTGGTCATCAATGGTCTTCTCTATATGAGAAGAGGTTTATGCCCTACAGTTGAAAATTGCATCTTAAGACACTGTGACACTGGATAACACATAACATCACGACTGTAACACCTAAAGGGTTAGGCAGAGATGTACCTATAGTACACCCACATTTCACCAGTTATTTTTTAGTCCCATATTATAGGGGTCCAAACGGCCTGGAGCAAGCGTGGTCATCAATGGTCTTCTCTATATGAGAAGATGCTTATGCCCTACAGTTGAACAATAATAGGCTGATAAAAACTGCGTGCCGCGAAGCCGAATACTCCGGTGTACCTATATTTCCCGTCTCCACTACACCGCCGACGCGGAAGACATCGTGAAGTACGTGCGCCAAAGGCTGAAGTACGCACCGAGAGTGCAGCAGCTGGAGTCGCATCGCAACGTCAACTTTAAGGCGCTTGTGGTGCGCATACCAACGTGCTACCTGCATCAGGTGATGGAAGAAAGCTTTTGGCCTCAGGATGTGGTATTCCACCGCTTTCGCGGTCAAGTGCCACCAGATCGCACAAAGACTTAGTGAATGTAAGTGATACTGTGAGCGGCCTGCAACAGGGGCATTGATGGACGAACGTGAAAATGTGGCACCAATGCCTGGTTACGGCCAAGCTTTGTATAGTGCTTTTCTCAAACCATGCGCGGAAATACAATCAAAGTAAATTATTTATAAATTACAGATGACGAACAACGATAATTTTTCACGCGCCAATGAAAAATTCGCCAATTTTCCTTTTTTTTTTTTAATAAACAGCTTGTAAGCCAGTTCGAAAATTAAATAAAACCTTTGATAAGTTATCTCCTTGGTTGCCATGTTTCGGAGTAAAAAATCGTTCTATTTTTAAATTACACGATAGATATGAGTTTACTATGTAATTTATTTGGCCGCTAAACCATGAAACATATATTATGGATTTTCAAACAACTTTTGGTGGCCGCAGCTCGCATGTATTTGGCCAGTACAGCAAATTCGATTTATCTTGAAGAAGGTTGTCAAAATAATACTCGAATTTCCAAGCATGTTTGAGAAAAAATAAGATTTTAATATACCAAAATCGAAACAAACACAACAAAACTAAAATATAAACAAAATTATTTTCACATCCCAACAGGTTCATTTTTCACTTATAAAATGCCAAGAGCCCTGAATATATATTTTTATAACGCTAAGAAGCATAAAAATTTATGTTTCGCAGCAAAATGGACACTTGGACGCATCGTTGTAGCGACTAGCGCGGCACAAAATTGCCCCGGGCTTTGGGATCTTACGACACTAAATTGCCCCGGGCTATGTGATCTTATCTCTTAATCTTTTCTTATTTTAGAGTTTCAGATACCCATGTTGATGTTGAAATAAAAAGGGACAATAATAGGCTGTTTTGGGTTCTTGGGGTGAAAAAATTTTAAGGGAAATAATATCGTCATGAAAAACGGACATAATTTAATTTTGTTTGAAATAGTTTTTGATGACGGTGCATTGGATTTGCATTTCGTTTTTTGAAGAGATCAATTTTCGAATCCGGCGCGGCTGGGCACCGTTTGGGAAGCTACGCAATATCTGCGCATACCGCAGTGTCTCAACACGAATATCTTTGACCTGTGCGTGTTGCCTTGCCAGTGATGACCTATGACACTGAAACGAGGTCGCTCACAATAATGGGCCTCATTGGAAGGCTCAAAGTCACCCAGTGGAGAGGGCTAGGAGGTGCTTGGAGTTTTTGGATTCAATCAGAAATGAAGACAGCCGCAGAGAACCAAGGTAACCGATGTAGCCCGCTGAATTGATAAACCACAGGGACATTGGTTGCAGAACAGATGGCCCATGGGTTCAAAAATTTCTGGAGTGGCGACCACTTACCGAAAGACGTAGCGTTGGAAGGCCTTCCACAAAGTGGATCGATCACCTTGTGAAGGTCGCAGGAATCCACTGAATGTGAAAATCACAGAACCGATCGAAGTGGCAGTGCTTGGGGGAGGCATATGCCCAGCAGTGGACGTCTTTTGGCTGTAATAATGATGATGTTGATGATGATTCAGTTTGTGTAATCAATGTTAGTACATTAAAAACAGCTTTTGTAATGACAATCCATGAGTATGTCTAGCAAGACCAGGTCTGCCCTGGTAGCAAACTGACTGGCAAATCACCATAAGCTTATCGGGCACATCACGTTAAATGGCTTTTATTTTAAAAAAAATCAGCCTACGCCAATGTAGATAGAGCATCAATTCACACATTGAAATTGTACTAACAACCATTAATTCAATTTGTAACTACTACGTTGTGTGTTAACACTTTTTTATATCGGTGAAATTGAACTCTAGTATTTTTTTTATTTATTCAACATCGTTGTGCAAGTTTTTATTTGTAAGTGTAAAAGTAGTGTGTGTAAAATTTTAATTAAAAAAAATAACAGGGCAAGTGCGTGTCGGACTACGCACAATGAAGGGTTCCGTAGTTCGGATGAATTTGGACAAACCTAACTTATTATAATCTATAAGTAAAGAACTATTTTTTGTAATAAAAAAAAAAAATGCTCTGTAGTTTCGTAGATAAGGGGAATGATCAATTTCCATCTACAGTATGTACCAAAAACCCTGTTGTTCCTTTTAGGGACGTATACATTAACCTACAAGCACAACATTGGTGGAATTATAATTAAAAAAAATTAGGAATTGGCTAGTCAAGAAGTCAAAATCAAAGAACTAAAGAGGTAGAAATCAGTTAAACATTACAAATATTAATAATTAAATATTTATTTTAATTATTTTTGTTGAACCGTTTTTATAAAAGACATGCTTTATTACGTATGTATACCGATTCTTAAAACGTAGGTAGAAGGAACAACAGGGTTTTTGTTACACATTGTATAATGTTGAAAGTATTTATTATATAATTACAGAAAAAAAAATTGTCTGAAATCCTTGCAACAAGCACTTTCATTTGATATGTAAAACAGTACAGTTTGCAAATCTTTTTTCTTTCTTTCTAACTTTTACCCCAAATGAACCTCTTAATCAATGCCATAATCGCCACGTTTGGCATGCGGGTTAGCGATCGCAGTATGGTGTTAAAATGCATAGAGAACGCTGCTGCCCATTCTCTAGTAAGTCCCTGAGTCGCCTTTTACGACACCCACGGGAAGAAATAGAATGGTGCTATTCTTTACACACCTTACAGTTACAGTTACTAACAGTAAACTTTATTTCAACGTGGCTAAATGTTCTATCCTTTTAATCACTCGAGTCCACGCCCCATGTCACCATAAGCACCACATAGAAGGTAAACTGCTGCAGCGTGTCGTCGAGGTCAAAGATTTGGGCATTCATTTCACCATGGATGGCACTGCCGCAAACATGTCGTAAGGGTTTTCAAAAAGGCATACCGCAATCTATATTCCATTGGTTTAGGTAGTATGAAGGTAAAAAAAAAAACTACGTGACGAGACAGCTGTGAAGTAGCCGACTAAACGTAATACCTGTCACTTCAGTTGTCATGCTACTTCACAGTTATCCTCTTCAATTTAGCAACGTTATAATTCGTCGACATTTTGAGAACCTGTATTTTTGGGCTCTTTACAATAGACAGATTACAAAATATTAGAGTATTATTATTAATAAATTTAAAAAATGTGCTCAAGCAGTTGCGTCAACGAAGAGTAGTTAAAGAATAAAAGATAAAGTTTAACATACATTAATAAAAGAGGAAACTATCGTAAAAGACAAAAATCCATTTAATTTGCTTATAAGTTGCAACGTGTTTTTAAACAAGAAAGTGTCATCTATAAAAACCCTTTTTACGATTTGTTTACCTTTCTTTAACTACCTAAACCAATGGAGTATTATAGTATAGGGTTTGTTTTGCGACATGCAAATTAGTTTAATAACATGAGTGATTTAGGAACCCTGTATGAAGCACTTGTGAAGAGCCAGTTGGAATACAACGCGGCTATTGAAGCCAAACACAGTACGATGCTAGAGCGGATACAAAATAAATATGTAGTACTTTATTAGGTTTATGTGTTTGAGGTAACATGGAGTATAATTATTTAGGATACCCATTTCTGTATCCAACCTTATTTATTTTGGGAATGGTTGGATACTATAAATTAGAGATTACGCGGAATTTGTACAAGCCACATACTTCTTCCATGTAATATCGGGTAAAATTTCTAATTTATTTATTTATTTAAACTTCTCGCACACAATAATGTACAAAAGCGGACTTAATGCCTTAGGCATTCTCTACCAGTCAACCAAAGTTGGTGAAGAGATAAGATGGCGGGTGCTCTGATTGAAAGAAAAAATAATATTATAAAATATTAAAATACAGGGTGTAAGGGACAGCCCTCCGCAAATTAACAGGGTGCATTGAGCTCCTTATTTTGAATCATATTCCACAGAAATTTTTCTCAGGAAAATTGTAATTTTTTCATCGTAATTTCAGTTACTATTCCTTTATTTCAATGTAAAATTACATTCTCTGTACGCAGTACTCCATTAATGTATAACACAGCTAAAATAAAAAAAACAGCAATGGATGTTGAAATTCTCTAACGAAAACGACGCCTGAAATCAGCGGGCGCGGCCGTCCACCCCGCCGCGACAAATCAGGTTCATTGGATTCCCATAACGTTCCTGAAATAATTTCATGTACCGGTCATCTTAGTACGATATACTGAATTCACCCCATCAGTCTGCGGAGGGCTGTCTCTTACATCCTGTATATCATAATTAATTACAAATAAAAAGGGACACAAGTACATAAATAGGTTATAAACTTAGATAATAATATAGCATATTTTGCCATACTACAGTCAATTCGGCTGTGCGTATCAGATGCGTATGTGAGTAGGCGGCGGCGGCCGCGGGTGCTGCAGGTGCCGACCGCGCACACCAATCTGCTTCAGCGCGCACCGCTAACGGGCGGCGTATAAATTTTACTTGTTTTCTTGTTCACTGAACGACTTTACTCTGGCGATCTCTAGGGTGTTTCGTTATAATTAGGTTAAATTTAGGTGTTATGTTTGTTTAGTTTATTGTGAATTTAGTATATGAAATATATTTAAAGGTACCCAGTATAATATTCAATAAGTAGAAAGTATGGAGATTTATATGAAGACTTAAATAGGCATTAGGGCAAACTGTAATGGTAGATTTAAGGTGTTATAATAAATAAATAACTAAAAGTATGTCGCATCCGGCAAAATGTTTACAACAAGACGAGACGCGCCACCTAGCAGAAACTATAAAGACTACAATTGGCGCGCTATGACAAAGTCGGGGCGTTTCCGGTCGGTTACGAGGTTAGAGAACGCGCCAAGTCAGGCATTCTTATCCTGGTGATCGAGCTGTGAAGACGCTTTGGAACTATCCTACGTTTTGTTGCATCATCATACCAATATGTTATTGTCGCAATGCAGGGCAAGGGCCATAATACCTAGTTGATTGTAATACCTAAAGTTATTAAAGTGATTATCATTCGTAGTGATTGTGTCAATTTTTGATTTCAATAAACGCTGTGTATCGCACCCAGTGTGATTTCATTGCATGAAACCCAACTTCTGCCCACATGATGACCGAATCTAACAGAGTAAAATCCCGACGATCCGACAAGTTATTAAAGTCGTTTAAGGTTTTATTAATCTACAAACAGCCAGGCTTGGGAATGGTGTAGGTACATATAATCGTTGGGTGAATCGCTGCTCTCCTAGCTAGATTACTGAGTAATCTGTATTTAGGAGAGACAGTTTCAACTCCCTATTTGAGTATCACAATAATCATGTACTTATATTTAAAAAAGAAAAACAAAACATCTTAAAATTAAAATAGAATAAAACTAAATTAAACAATAAAGAAAAAAAAAATTAAATTGAATGAGTGCTGGTGTGGCGAGTCGAGTGCATGCGTGTGTTTGGATATGAATTTGTGGGTGTGAGCGTGTGTGTGTGCAATTCAATAAAATGAAATAGCTTCGATCAATAATAGCACTGAAATAGGGTTACTTTCATTTAAGTGTCACTAAGTAGTTTTCAGTCTCGTCGTAGGTTTTATTCAGGAGGAATGCAAGGAGGGCGAATTTGCATTTGCTGTGTGGTAAGTCATAAATGTAAATAGATGCGTTAATTTTATTGTACAAACAAGGGCCAAGATAGTAGAAAAATCTCTTTGTGAATTTGAACTGAGTTTGTGGAACAGTACAAATCAAATCTTTGTGTTAAGTGATTATCATTTGCAGTGATTGTGTCAATTTGTGATTTCAATAAACGCTGTGTATCGCACCCAGTGTGTTTTCATTGCACGAAAGCCAACTTTTGCCCACATGATAACCGAACCTAACAGAGTAAAATCCTGATGTAAATTTTTGAGTTTGTGAGGTTGGATGTTTTTCACTCATGTTTAAGGCCATACCGTAATGTTAAAATCTGATATTAGTGATACTATCTACAGCTACACTACACTTACCAACCAGCCTAAGAGTCCAACCCAAACCAGATGCGTTCCACAAGGGACTACCTAATAAATGATGTGTTACAAACTTTAACATAGTTATCGCGAGTCCGCAACTTTGTAGAGGATTTTAGAGTAATTAAATATTATGTAGGTTAGTTGCTACGTGAGGAAATTGTAGTTTGAGATGAGATTAAAAATGTATAGTGGTTGGTTTAGTTCAGGCACGCGTGCGCAGTCTGTGGGCGGTGACCCAGGCAACGACCCCGAATTACTAGTCTAAGTTGCAAGTCGTAGATTCGACTCCAGGCCGGGATGCACTTCACTTTCTGCAATTTTCTGTCTGTAGACGGTAACAGAAAACATCGTCAGGATGTTCAAAAAAAAACTTTTTTACAAAAAAAACAACCGACTTCCAACAAAACGACTTCCTGTCTTTTGTTTTGTATTTTCGTTTATGGCCACCGACTTCCGAAATTAAATTAAATATAATATAAAATGTGGGTGTAACTACAGGTACACCTCTGCCCAACCCTTGGAGGAAACAAGGCGTGATGTTATGTTATGTGCTTCCGAAATTAAAGTTATTTTTCACTTTTTAGTGTTTTTGTTGGAAGACGGTTGTTTTTTTTTGTAAAAAAGTTTTTATTTTTCACTTTTTAGTGGTACCTACCCCCCACCAATTCATATACCACTACTTGCTATGAAAACAACAGTGACAGGAAGTTTTATAACATCTTCAACATACACCGAGTGGATTAAATACGTATTATTGAAGAGTTAGCTGTAGATCTGTAATGTTTATGAGACCGTGCAAGCTTCCTCTACAAAATAAAATAATTACAAAAATCTGTTCATAAACAAATAAGTTATGCCTGAACATAATATAATACTAGCTTTTGCCCGCGGCTTCACCCGCGTGGATGTCAGAAAAAATCTCACGGGAACCGGGATTAAAAGTACCTACCCTACATAAAAGGAACCCTAGTGCAAAATTTCACGTCACTCCAGTAGTTTGGGTTGTGCGTTGATACGTAAGTCAATCAGTCGGTCAGTTTCTCCATTTATTTATATAGATAGATTTGTTATTTAGATCAATACAAAATAATAATAAATTAAGACTTAATAGTTTTTTTTTGTTGTTCAAGTGTAATCAATCTCAAAATTGTTGACTTTTACGTGATCAATGTCCTGAAAACGACACCATATTGATTTGAAGACTATTTACCTCTTTACAACCCCAGAAGGAGCTGTTTAAAAAAAAAACATGAAACACGTTTTATTTATTTAGGGGTTGAACTTTCAAAAATCTAGGTTTAATCTATGTTTTTAGGGGTTACCTACGTCATAATAACTATCTGTGATTCGAGCTTTGTGTTGATAGATCAGTCAGTAAGTCAGTCACTGTTTCCTTTTGTATGTATTAAATCTATAGTGTAATTCGACATGTTACGATGACTCCAAATAAATTGGGATTAGGGCAGGAAGACTGATGATGAGGTGTTCAGGCGAAGTTCCAATTTAATATAATAGATCAACGAAAGAAGATTTTGTTCATACAAACTGTATCCATCCCCCCTTTACACCCCCAAAGAGGATAATTTTTAAAGTGGTTTGCGACTTTTTCATTATTTGACTTAAAGGTTTTACCAATTTTCGAGTTAATCAAGCCACATAGTAAAATCCTTTCTTGTAAAATTGACTACCCCTTTGTATCCCGTTATGGTTAGATTTTCGAAAAACTCTGATACAAGTTATTCTTCATTTTTGGTTTTAAGTATAAATACTGAGTTTCGAGTTGATCGGACCGCGCGTAAAAACTCCTTCCGTATAAGCTTTGACATCCCATCCATTGAAGTTAAGATAACAAAAAAATACAAACTTTATCATTTATACTTACGTAAGTATTCGTCCAAGTTTCAAGTTTATTAACTCTTAACTCTAGGAATTCCTAGTGTGGAGCATGGTTTAAAAAAAAAAAGAAAGTTTTTTCATGCAAACAAAACCCCCCGTTTTCCCCCCCTTAAAGGTCAAATTTCCAAAAACCCCTTCTTAGCGGATGCCTGCGTGCCAAATTTCAGCCCAATCTGTAAGCCTTGTGTGTGTCAGTGGTTTGAGCTGTGTTGATAGACCAATCAGTCACGGTTTCCTTTTATATGTATATAAGACCTCTAGAAGACTCCTCCTTTTTTGAAGTCGGTTAAAAATCATTTATAGCCAGAGTGCATCTCATGACAATTCCAATAAGACCAAATACGGGTATGATACATTGTTTTATTACGGAGTTCCAATGCCTACCTTCCGGCTTCATCATCAGATCAGTTTGATGGTACCATTTATATAAATTTGCTTCGCTTAACTATCTTAATCCAGATATTTCATCGCCACCCGTGCAATACGTATCATTGAGAAGTTCCGGTGGCCATCTGTGCCCTTCTTCATCAGTTCCACTTCACCAAATTATACTTTCTGAATGCAAATAATTGACTTGTTGATGAAAATATAAAAATCGCTATATGTATGCCTATAATATTTGAGGATTTCCCTCAATTACTCATGGATCCCAACATCAGAACTGGATTTTGATAGAAATGGAACCAATCTGAAAGTATATCCTTTCAAATAAAAAAATAACTTTCCATACCTATCGGTTCATAAACGACGGAGTTCTGAGGTAACAAACATGAAAAAAAAAAAAAACTTACAGACGACTTGAGAACCTCCTCCTTTTTGTGAAGTCGGTTAAAAACACAGATACTTATTTTACTAATTAAGTAACCTTATTTATCTGTATTTTAGAACATCCTCTCAGATATAACCCAAAGTCCACCCACCAAGCACGATCACTCACACATATAATAGAACACACTGACACACTCATATATACCCACAAAACACAACAAAAACACACACACGCGTACACAAACGAGATACGATATTTAATTTGATTGCTTAAATTGTTATTGTTCCTAAAACGGGTAACGATACTGACTCCTGTAATGCCAGGGCCACACATTGGATATAATTTGACCCAAGATGTGTGGCATTGGAGCGTTCGCTCCAATGCGTGTATCGGGCTTGGACAGATATTGGACAGGATTTTACAGATTTTTGCTTGTCATTCGATTTGGTGCCAAACCGAACCAATGGCCAAGGCCAATGAGGCGCTGCCATTACCCTGTAACACAGGTTCCACCTAGCTTAGGAGTTAAGACTTCAAATTAAAATGTAATTCCTTAATGTCAAAATAACAATATTATTTTCCATTTGGTGCCGGACGTATAGAATAGCACCATCCCATTTCTTCCCGTGGGTATCGTAAAAGACGACTAAGGGACTTACTAGAGAATGGGCAGCAGCGTTCTCTATGCATTTTTAAAACTATACTGCGATCGCCAACCGGCCTGCCACGCGTGGCGATTATGGCAAATCCCCCCCTTTTTGGGGGAGGCCTATGTCCAGCAGTGGATATCTTTCGGCTGCAATCATGAATGATGAACAATATTATTATTATAAGAGGGTTATCTGTATCTCTCAAGACCAAAAACTTCTTCGACCAAGGTCTTAATAATGTGACATCCACAAACTCGCATTTACATATTACTTTAATACATAACTATCAAAAATTGGGTGTCTATTTTACTTCTGCCTACCGGAGAATACAGGAATTATGTTATTCCACATGATTTTCAATAAGTATCAAAACAAAATACTCATGAATAGAACAAATCAAAAGAGATTCGGCCCCCATAAATTAGAACAGACATCAGAAAGAATTACGTTTCGGGAGCTGACCACAACAATGTGTAAGCCGCGACAGCACCCTTTGTATGGCAGGAAATGCCACAAATAATGGCTTCGTGTAGGGATGGCCAACTTCGGGAGGTCAGTTGTCCGACTTGTAATATAAGTAAATGGTATTAGCTGAAGGCTGACAATAATTATACGTCATCCTCATGATCACCTATCACCATTCTTCCGGTTTTTTTTTTGTATGGCATCTCGTAATTGGTCTTGAGAGGCCGTGACTACTTAACCGAGCTTTCCTGTGACTGCCTTAAGGTATAAGCTTAAAGCCTCCAGCCAGGGCGTTAATAAATATTATAGACAAAACGACTGCGCGCTAACCCCTTGTGGGGTGCGGACCTCGGCTTAGGGCGTCGTTGGGAAACAGCAAGTTGGGAACAGGCTGGATCAAAGTTTAAATCATCTATTTATTTAATTTACACGGCTTAAAAAAAAACAAATACATAAATCAAAGTACATACAAACATAACACATACACTAATAACACCAATTAAGTACTATTGTTTTAAAAAAAAAATTGGCACACACCATTAAATTGGCAAATTTATTGGCAAACAGATCGCAGTCCGGGTCGGCTTCCACGAGCTTATTTAGTGCGGTCAACACGCGCGGTACGGGAGACGCAACACGGGCCGCTGCTGTCCAACACGAAAGCACGCCTAGCAGTCGATGTTTTCTGCCACGGAGATAATTATTCGGTGTATAGAGTCGAATCAGCTCATTATGGATGTCAGGCGCATCCGTCATACCCTTCCACACTTTGAGCATAACGCCTCATCATGATTATTATCAGGGGTTACTATTAATGCTACGGCGCACTCAGCCTCGGCGATTCGTCGGATTCGACGTGCAAGGGACGGGGGGGGACAATTTAGTCTTGGACTTCGCGTTGTACCTCGGCGGCGAGGACGGAATGTCGGTCTGTGTAATTTGTGCACTGTACTGGTGGCCCTATTGCTTTCCAGGAGGAGGGTAATGGGGTCGTCTGGGTCAGTGAGAGTAATTCTTCCGGGAGCCCTTATACCAATTTATTTGGGGTCGGCAGAACTTATATTTTTCTTCCATACCTCTCAAATTGAAGTCAAATAATTTATTTCAAATAGATAGAATTAGAATTTTGAACGTTCAAATTTTCCAAAAAAAAATATAAAAAAATAGAATTATAAATAGAATTGATTACTCTCTATTAGTCGTCATCTTGGTAGTGACTCCTTTTCTAACCATATCATCTTTCTCACAGTCCATCCATCGTTTCTTGGGTCTTCTTCGACTCGTCGATCCACATTTATACTTAAAACTTTCCGTCACTGATTTCCACACAACTTTTGAGTCACCGGTGTCACTTTCAGATGAAAATTATACAGTCAGAGAAATTATTACACACTATTGTACCGCGTTCTAGCCTTTTTATACACCTGTCAAACAATGGCAGTTACGATTTCAATATATTAATAAAAACAATAATGTTGGTATTCAATTTGATAATTTTCCGGACTTTACATCAAGCACACTATGGAACGGGCTATACTTGGAGTCTCTTTATGGGATCGATTCCGGAACGAGGTGATCCAGTTTCATGTACACCATTAATGGTGCAAACGAAACTAATTCGTCTCCTCTGCACCATTGATGGTGCAGGTCAATGGTGCATACGATACGGTACAATGGGGATCCGGCATAGAACCAAAGTTGTCAACATAGCTCCCGAATAAGCAAGCTTAAGTGTCAATGGGCCGGTCATATTAGCCGTAAAACCGATGACCGTTGGGGTAGACGTGTTCTTGAGTGAAGACCGCAAATCGGTAAACGTAAGGTAGGACGCCCTCACGCAAGGTGGAGCGACGATCTTCGCAGGGTGGCTGGTAGCAGCTGGATGAGAGTTGCCGAGAATCGAGCTGAATGACGTGCAATTGAAGAGGCTTAAGTCCAACAGTGGACTGCTATGGGCTGATGATGATGATGATAACATCAAGCACACTATAACTGCTAGCGTTCTCCGCATATTTAATTTCCTTTGACTTAGCCTGTGACTAAAGGCCTACCATTTGATTAAGTAGGACCTCTTTAAATCTGGGCCGCATGTATTGAAAGTAACAAAACAAGCCCTAACTCTAAACCTTATAGACGCTATTGCAAAACAACACGTCCTCGTCGAGGTCGTGAAGTTGATATTAGAGGTAGATATTTCAATCTCATCTGATGCGAATCCGTGACTTCAAAAAAAATTACGCACACGCTAAGGTTAAGATATACAACCTGTTTTTTTTTATATCCCATAACTCTAGGGTTATATTCTGTAGGTAAAAATAATACTAAAACTCCTAGAATAGGTGGTCCAAAAATGCATCGTTTCGGAGATATCATCAATCATAATTAAATTAGGTCAAAAATTGTCACCAGTATGACGAATCTTTACTTTTGTGAGGTTGCCAAACTTCGCAGTAGTGTAGTAAAATAAAATATGTAGGTATGTAGGAATTCCACTGGACATTATTCTTCTAAAACAGCACCCTGTCCTCCGCCTTCCGCATGCAACTGTTCCAGCCACCATTTTAAGGACGTCGGTCCATCTAGGTATAAAGATCTACCTTCGTATTAGTTATCCTTTGTTCCCGTTGAGTTACACCATTTTGTGTTACAATGTTACCGATTGGAAAGAAAATTACCGATTAGTAACATTGTAACTCAATGCCACGTTTTTTTTCCCATCAATTTACACTGCAACCTAGTAGTACGTAATAGGGTTACACATCGGGAACAAAATATGCCATAGAGTTAATCTAGTCGTTTCTGGCACTCACCGGCCGCTGCCGCGGCACCGCTCGCTGGGCTCGTGCGTAAGGGGTCACGGTTTTAACCTAAGCTAACCATTTTTTTTAAATAATTAACCTACTCTAACTAGTTCCATAAATAACCTTGTATTAAGTCAAGATGTATTTCAACAATGATTTTACCCAAGGTGTTACTTAACGGGAACACAGCGTTCTGTTGAGTTACAATGTCACTCAAAGGGGGAAAAAAGGGGCTTTGAGTTACAGTGTTACTAATCGGCGATTTTTTTCCCAATGGGTAACAGTGTAACACAAAATGGTGTAACTCAACGGGAACAAACTTTAGTTATTATCCCATCTCAGATTCATGTATTATTATTATTTTTATTTATTAATTTTTCAGACAACATGATCCATTTTGTTAGTAAAAATAGTGCTTATAACCATGTTAGTTCACACATAAACGCATACAATGTTCGAAGAACGGATAGTCATTGGTCTGTGTGGTGCCGGACGTAAAGAATAGCACTCCCCCTTTTTCATCCCGTGGGTGTCGTAAAAGGCGACTAAGGGACTTACTAGAGAATGGGCAGCAGCGTTCTCTATGCATTTTAACACCATACTGCAATCGCCAACCCCCAAAAGGAAAAACGGAACCCTTATAGGATCACTCATGTGTCTGTCTGTCTGTCCGTCTGTCACAGCTGATTTGCTCCGAATCTACTGGACCGATTAAGTTGAAATTTGGTACACATTATATGAACTGTGACCCAAACATGGACGTGATACGGAAATAAATTAATTTTGAATATGGAGGTCACTGATACCCATGCAATGGAGCAAATTAGAAAATTAAAAAAAGAAGTTTTGCTGAATGTACCGTGTGACATATCAAATGAAAGCTGTTTTAAGGATTTTAAACATGTATATTTTATAATTTTAAAATACAGACTTTTGAAATTATTTAACAAAATAGATGAAAAATTACCATCTCCCCTTATCTCCAAAACTACTGAGCCTGAAATTTTGAAAAAAATACAGAAAATAGTTCTTTACTTATAGATTACAGTAAAACCTATAAGAAGTCTGTGATCTTAAAACAACATAGTAAATCTCTCAATATTGTGCGTACAAACATACATTTTTACTACAATGTTAAGTTTGTTCTTAGGATAAATTCATCCGAACTACGGAACCTTTTATTGTGCGTGGTCCGACACGCACTTGGCCAGCTTTTGTCTCATTTCACGTTCACACGACACCGACCAAATTATACTTATAGGAATGAACGTTCATCTGGCTCCTCTAAGAACTAAAGTTGTTTTTAGACTAACTCATCATCATCGTATCAGCCGAAAGACGTCCGCTGCTGTACATAAGCCTCCCCCAAAGAGGGGGTTATCCACAATAGCCACGCTTGGCAGGCGTGGTGGCGATCGCACTAAGGTGTTAAAAATGCATAGAGAACGCTGCTGCCCATTCTATTGTGCATCACCTTTAGGTTATGTGCCTTATCTGTCTAGCCATTTCTTAACTATGATAGGGTCGGCTTTCAGTCGGATGCAGCTGAATACCAGTATTTTAAATGGAGCGACTGCCTATCTGACCTCCACAACCCAGTAACTGGATCACTCCACTACACTTCACCTACCTATAACTTATGTATCAAACATTCGCCAACCCTGAACTAAACCTGACAATGTTTCTCGCTAACAGAACGGCTCGAAATTCATTAAGTTAAAATCTAAAGCTCCGGTTTTAGCTCATAAATGAGAGAGCCGTAATCATTGTATTCAGTAACTGAATACAAAATCTATTACTTAACATTGTACAAGTTAATACAAGATTTACGTTAAGGCAATACAATTTTAATTATGTGTTTATTTTCAAATGAATAGAAGTACAGTATAGACTGGACATCGGTGATAACAACACCAGGAAAAGCTTGGCCACTTATCCGATCTATATATGCTAGGTCAGCTCAAGGTTACAGTGTTACCACGGAGGTGCGATCGAATGACGGCGGTTTTGACGCCATGGTTGGCGCAGTGCTTCGCTGCGTGCGTGTCGCGGGTTCGATTCCCGCACGGAACAAATATAAATTTGTATGACCTACAAGTAGTTGTTCCGGGTTTGGCTGTTTGTGTATGTGAGTATAAATGTTTGTAAATGCACCCACAATACAGGAGAAAATCCAAGTGTGGGGCAACGTTAAAAAAAAAATGTTTACCTAAATGTTTGTTTACCTAATGCACAAGAAACACTTTTGCATTCACAAAGACTTCCGCTCTAAATTCACCTTATTGTCATTTCTTTCCCATTATGAAAAAAATACCGTGGAAAGGCTTCTACATACCGGGGCGACTTGTCGCGCGACGCGACACGGCACAAAGGCCCCGCGTGTCGCGGGATGAGCGGTGCCTTTGTGTCGCGTCGCGTCGCGCGACAAGTCGCCCCGGTATGTAGAAGCCTTTATATAAATAACTATCCGGGACAGACTATCCAAATTAAATTATTAGCTGTAGTTTAATGTATCGTTACGAACGCGGAGCTATCGTGCTTATGGAGGAGCTGGTGGCTAAATAATAACAGCAGTACGGGCCGATCCATCAGGTTAAGCTGCGCTTGCCGGGGTTGGTCCGTGGATGGGTGACCATCTTTACATACCGAGACTCCTCCGTGCCCTGAAAAGCACGTTAATCCGTTGGTCCCAGCTGTATTTCATGGATCTTTGACGTCGTCAGGTCGTCAGGTATTATAATGTTATATCAGTTTTTTTTTTGTAATGTAATTATATCAGTGTGTAGGCTTATTGCGTAACGCAGTTTGTTTTGGAAGCAGATTCCAATCATATTGTATGTTGATCGAAATGTTGGTTGAATGTATGTTTCGCGAACGTAACACGTAACATACACATATACATGCATACATACATAATCTCACGCGTTCTTCCCATGGGGGTAGGCAGAAATCATAGAACGCCACCTGCTACGTGTTATGATGTTGTAAGAATGAAAGACATTCAGACTGGTTACTGATTTATGTTAATTTTTAAAGAACATGAGTCGGACGGGACCTGTTGACGGTGGGCGTGACATCTTTGGAAAAACGCTACAGCTGTCCCCGACCGAATACAATTAATAGTAATTGGCTTGTACTAACACTTCACGCGTCTGTGTGGTGCTAGACGTAAAGAATAGCACTCCGCTATTTCTTCCCTTGGGTGTCGTAAAAGGCGACTAAGGAACTTACTAGGGAATGGGCAGCAGCGTTCTCTATGCATTTTGACACCATACTGCGATCGCCAACCCGCCTGCCAAGCGTGGCGATTATGGCAAACCTCCCCTTTAGGGGAGACCTATGTTCAGCAGTGGACGTCTTTCGGATTAAATGATAATGATGATATACTTATACAGGGTCAAAATAAATGACCTAGCGAAACTCCGCAGAGGTGATGTAATTTGACCCTGTATTATCAGAATTATAATCATAATAATCATCAATACAACTCTTGAAGTTAGAATTGGCCTCAAATGTCATAATTTCATGAAATTGTCATTCAATAATAAATAAATAAAAAACTTCATTGCAGACACACAAAAAAAAATACAATAAAATTACATACAGACAATACATATAATAATATCAATAGGGTAATTTGAACTTAGACAGTTGTATTGATGATTTTAATGGTTACAATTCTGTAAATACATATTATTTATCGCCTTTCACATGTTAACACATAAATTTTGAGCGGAACATTAGATTACCAAACTTAAATTCTACAACTAAGATTATGTATGTAATGATTCTAAAACATACAATTTCGGGGGACAAAAGAAACCAATTTATTTCGCGTAAAAGTTGAGAGAAATTATCTCGCGAACTTAGTTTTGAACTTTGAATAATTGGACGATAAAAAATGGTATGATTTCTTTTAACGAGCGCAAGTTTTGTTTTGTATAACTACGTTGTCTGCGGATTCCGAAGAGTTATTTTCTTTATGAGTATTTGAAAGAAAATGTAGTGAGAAACTGTACTCAGCAACAGCATTGTTTTTTTTATCTTTTCGTAACTTTTTCCAAGGTTATCTAACTAATCGTAGGCATTTTCATAAGCAATTTTCTTTGACCATAACTTGAAGAAATCTTGTAGAAAGATGGCAACAAAGCCATTATTTACTAAAAACTTAATAAAGTTTTGAGCTATTTATTATCTGTCAAGATTTCATTTAAAAAAATATTTATTATTTAAATACCGAATTATAAAATCCACTGTGGCAACACTGTCAAACTAAAAATGATTAATAATGTAGCAAACTTTAAAATGTATTTTTATTAAGGCAACTGAATGTGTAGACTCAAGTTTTTCTAACTGAACAGACAGCTGTGCTGCCTGGGGAGTTTGTTGCGCCACTTCTTCCCAGCTAATAAGGCACTAAGGAGTGGTGAAGGGCGGGCGTTTTTGGGGTACTGCCTTGGCGTTCGAAAAGTGCCGATTCTCAGCCATGTTTGAATAAATGACTTTTGATTTGATGTACTATTTTACTTTGGCAACACTTAGAAATAACGGTTATGATGATATCGTTATTTCTGGGTGGGGTAAAAGTAATTTTAATTAGTAAGATGTAGTGCAGAGTCAGTCGTCGCTTTATTGTAAAATAATACCTAGGTGCACTTTGATGAAATAAAAGTGATAGCAAGAAAATACTGTTTTCTTCAAATATCGATTCTGTGCTTCTATGAATTATCGTGATAATTAGTGGAGAGTGCTTACAGACCATGAATATTTAATATTCAACGGAGTGTTCATAAGTTGCATTGGTTATTCAGACAGAAGTTACGCTCTAAAAGGCTCACTGTTTATCAGATACTTCTTCACTTAAGAATCGCGTTTTGTGGTTCTAGGCCTTTGTTCAGCATTGGGAATGTACCGGCTAATAATAGTAAAAAACTTGATTGTTCACGTGCTTCTAAACGTGCTTTTAAACTCGCCATCACACACCCATGTTGTAATCTTCTAAGTGATCAAACATAGAAGAACTATCGTTAATATACTTCATCTCTGTGGTCTTATCTGCTCCTTTAAGACGCAGATATAAGCCAGTGACCTTGAGTGGTTAGCTTGCGTGTTCTGTACTGAGCTCACCCAATGCGTCGTACGATCAGCCAGTAATAGGACTCGCCCATCAAGGAGCGCTGTCCCCAATTTGACGCATTATTAATTTCTGATACACAAAACAAACGGTATTTTAATAAAACGCGTATACTAAAAGATCAATAATTAAATTATCTTTAAATTGGTGTAGGTTTCAGAAAAATACACTTGGTAGATTTTGCGCCATTCTCAGTTTTTTATCCGCATTAGACATAACTTTACAAATTAATTTCTTTATATAATATAAACATAATCTAAAATAACATATTAAGTCATTGAGAAAATGCTTTTATTTAACATATATTTTTTTCAAATCATTAACACTACTCGTTTAGGCGTGATCTTCAGTATAAAATCATTAAAAGTCGGTTGTCGTCCCCTTAATGCAAACAGGTACTAAACTATCAGTATAACTTTAAATTCTAATTATTTTAAATTTAAGATTACTTTAACAAGGAACGGTTCGAAGTTTTTTCCGTAATATCCTTCGGGTATCACTTGGCTAGAGTTTCCATTTAAAAAAGCTCTTTCAACGTTAAAAAGAAAGTTGAATTTATTTTGTAATAAAGAAGTTGATGTTTCGTTTGAGAAGAAGGAACGGAAATAATTATTATAGTTCATGTATAAAAAAATAAATTTATGCCGTAATATAGAGTTATTAAATAACCAAAATAATAATACATATTTTCCAAAATAATGTATTATTTATTTGAAGGGGAACACACCTATACCATATGTTCCGTGTCGTGACGGACGTAAAGAATAGCACCATCCCATTTCTTCCCGTGGGTGTCGTAAAAGGCGACTAAGGGACTTACTAGAGAATGGACAGCAGCGTTCTCTTTGCATTTTTAAAACCATACTGCGATGCAACCCGCCTGCCAAGCGTGGGGATTATGGCAAACCCCCACCCTTTTGGGGGAGGCCTGTGTCCAGCAGTGGACGTCTTTCGGCTGAAATGTTGATGATGAACACATATAACGTAACGCCTGTCAAAAATATCAGAGCAACTTTGAGCAACCAAAGTGTATTTCTGCAGACAGTAAGTTAATTTAAGTTATTTTCTTAATCTCAACATAAAAGTTAAGCAAGACAGTTACAAAGTAAGTAAAAACAAAACCAATAATATTATATAGGCGCCATGCTTTTAGCATCGCACTTAATATAAAAGATGCTTGTTTCGTACTAAGAATGTGGTCTCAGTTAAAGCGGGTTGGTACACACTGCTTCATATCAAGCTATATATTTCTAGTATAAGCTGACCTCTCATTGTACGAAAATCGTATACGATGCGAGATCAGCTTATACTGGAAATGTATAGCTTGATATGTACAGTAGCCGTGTGTACCTAATTCTGTTTTCTGTCAAAATAACATTAGTTAAGTACCTACTTTATGTCTTAGTATGGCAGAAAAAGAAGCCTGTGTGCCTTTTTACCCGGCTGCGGCAAAGCCAAAAAAGGAGGGTTATGTGGTTGACCTATATGTATGTCCGTCCCTATGCTTCCTCGTTACTACTAAACGGCTGAACCGATTTTTATGAATGATATGTCATTAGATTCGTCTTTATTGCGCGAGTGTCACTGGCATATTAAAATGATTAAAAATCAAAATGGCGGATTTTTGATGCAAAAAGGTATGTTTTTCAAAAAAAAAATATTTCCTAAGCCTATCGAGTGGGGTTCCAATGGGTGATTTCAAAATTATATGCAAATTATAATATACGTTTAAATGTAAATTAAATGAAAAATATAAAAAAGCTATCCCGAACTTTTGAAGTGAGTGAGTAGGAGGCCGTTATCACCCGATTATATGTGAGTAAATAACCTAATTTACCGTTTTATAATCCTAACATCTTCACAATAACGACCTAATGCCTCCGACTGCATGAGATTGTTTTCAGTTTTAATTTAAAATTTTGTTTCCAACTTTTTTTTAAGTTTACTTATTACGCAGTCGAGTTTTTTGATTTTTTTATTTACTTTTTTTATTAGTTTCTTTGCAATTCGGATAGATGTACTGAGTACGGGTCCCGAGTTCTATTCGGGTAAAGTGATAATATCTTTAAAAGGTAGGTACTAAAAACTACCAAATTCAAACCCCCCAACACAGGGAATCCTAGTGTGGGGTTCAGGGAATTTGCGAAATCTAGCATTTATGGCTCTTAAGTAACCTATTACTAAATTTTTTTATGATGTACCGTGTTTTTTTTTTAACTGAACAAAGGTTTTTTTTTTTTTTTTATCAAACCGAGTTAAGGCTTCTACATACCAGCGCGTCTTGTCGCGCGACGCGACACGGCACAAAGGCCCCGCGCGTCGCGGGACGAGCGGTGCCTTTGTGTCGCGTCCGCGTCGCGTCGCGCGACAAGTCGCCCCGGTATGTAGAAGCCTTTTTAAATACAAAACACACTTAGATATTGTGAGCCAGCCGACATTAAACACTAGGGTAACCTCTTATGAAAAGAGTTCAAGAGGTTATCCTTTAGTTCAATTAAGGCAAATTACCCATTACTGATTAAATATTATTATCATAACTGACATAATTATCTACTCAAGCATGCGCTCCTAATAACTATTATTTTAAACGAACGAAAGTGACTTTGTGTGTTTATTTGTTTGTTACGCTTTCACGCTAAAACGGCAGAACGATTTTGGATGAAATTTGGCACATGGGTAGACCATGATCTTTTTTTATTTTTTTTTATTTAATTATCATATATACGAAGAACACAGGATTAAATAATAGATAGCAATCAAAAACCACTAAGGTTTAAACTTATGCTATCGTGAGTCTATCTCATTCATTATCAATCTGTACAATTAATAAAATCTTTAGGTCATTAAGTGGTTACAATCATTCCTTTAAAATACTTAAGTAATATTGCCTAAGTTTACATTTTATATTTTTAGGTGTAATATATTTATTTATTTCTGAGGGTAGACTGTTTATAAGTCTCGGTATAATATAACCGGTAGTTCGGTATCGGTTCGGTATCTGAATTAGGATATAAGATACTTTTTGTTCTGATATTCCCACGGGATCGAGACTTAGATATGTGGCTGAAACCGCGGGGCACAGCTGGTCATTGTAAATAAGAGACTTATTAGACTACTTTATTAACCGACTTTTAAAAAGGAGGAGGTTAATGTTTGGCTATTTTTAGGGTTCCGTACCTCAAATAGAAAAAAGGAACCCTTATAGGATCATTCGTGTGTCTGTCTGTCCGACTGTTACAGCTGATTTGCTCCGAATCTACTGGACCGATTAAGTTGAAATTGGTACACATATGAACTTCTGTGACGCAAACACGGACGTGTTTCGTAAATAAATTAATTTTGAATATGGAGGTCACTTTTGGGCCAAGTTATAAAATTTAAAATAGAAGTTTTACTGACTGTACCTTGTGACATATCAAACGAAAGGGCTAGTTTTAAGGATTTCATATATATATTTTTTATAATTTTGAAATATATACTTTTGAAGTTATTTAAGAAAATAGATGAAAAATGACCACTCCCCCCCATAACTCCGAAACTAGTGAGCATAAAAATTTGATAAAAATACGGAAAATTGTTATTTTCTTATAGATTACAGGAAAATCTATAAGAAGTATGTTATCTTAAAATAACATGGTAAATCACTCAATATTGTGCGTACAAACTTACATTTGCAGTTGGAATGTATCGGGGATCATGTTTTTCAACTACAATGTTGAGTTTGTTCTTGGGATAAATTCATCCCAACTACGGAACCCTTCATTGTGCCACTTGGCCGGTTATTTTTTTACGGGTACAATGGCGACAAGTCAAAACATTGAGATTTCTTAATAATATCTAAGTAAAGTAATACATATAACTGTATGAATACATTGTAATAAATTTAAAACTACTTAAGACGCAGATAAGTGACCTTGAGTGGTTAGCTTGCGTGTTCTGTACTGAGCTCACGCAACGCGTCGTACGTTCAGCCAGTAATAGGACTCGACCATCAAGGAGCGCTGTCCAATTTGACGCATTATTAGTTTATTATACACAAAACAAAAGATATTTTAATAAAACGCGCATACTAAAATATCAAGAATTAAATTGTCTTAAAATTGGTGAAGGTTTCAGAAAAATACGCTTGGCAGATTTTGCGCCAGTCTCAGTTTTTTATCCGCGTTAGACATAACTTTACATATTAATTACACTATTTAATATAAACAGAATGTAAAATATTCACTTATTAAGTTATTGAGAAAATGCTCTAATTTATCATATATTTTTTACATATCACTAACACTACTCGTTTAGACGTGATCTTTAGTATAAAAACATTAAAAGTCGGTTATTGTCCCCTTAATAGATTTTGCTTTAAACATGTCGAAAATGACTTTGATTTATACTATTTGAGAGGAGTGCTCAGTGGTAACGGCCCTAACTTACGAGTAGGTCATGGGTTTGAACCCAGGCAGGTGCTTTACTTTGGTAAATAATTTCATCACCACTGCACTCAAAAATGGCGAAGGAAAACATCGTGAGGAAACCGGCATGTCCTAGAACCAATAATTCGAAGACATGTGACATCTACCAACCCGCACTGTGCCCACTCCCTCTCACCGAGAGGAGGCCTAAGTCCCCAGCAGTGAACAGTATAGGCTGATTATGTGACACTATTTATAATAGATAAAATAAAATAATATCCAAAATATTAAAAAAATATCCTAATCGTAAAAAAATATCCTAAACGTAAAATAAAAATAATATCCTCTTAGTAAAATAAAAATATATCCTAATCGTAACTAATAATATAAATGAGAAAGTGAGTTTGTTTATTTGTTTGCTTCACGTTAAAACGGCTGAACGGATTTGGATGAAATTTGGCACATGGGTATATAGACCATGACCTGATCTAGGACAGGGTACTTTTATTCCGGTAGTACGTTCCCGTGGTAAAATTTCCGACCTCAACGCGGGCGATGCCGCGAGCAAAAGCCATAATAAAATAATCATGGACTTCCATTAATTTATCTGTCGTTCAAAGTTAGGCCAATGCACTTTCAATGAAAACGAAATGGCACTGACGTCGATGGTTTTATATCAATAATATAAAAAAAACTAATGACGCACTTTAGCACGATAATGTTCCTACAACAGCGGGCCCAGCACGGGCGTGCCAAGACGTTTGTGACAAGACATGATAAATTATGTCATGTCAATTTGTACTAGTATTTTATGACAAAACAGTTTTATCGCTCAAACTGTGATAAAATGTGTGACTCAAGTCATGTCACAGTAGGCCGTGCTCGCCCCGCTGGTATTTTCTTGAGGAAGTAACCTTACTCCGTACAAGGAATTTTATTTATGGTCTAACAGAGTGCCTTTGTATCTACAAATCTAACTTGAACAAACATTCAGATGTAAATCTCAGTATGCTATACTAATATTGGTAGCGTACGGGATTTGGACACACGACCCATAGTCATTTCTCAGCCATTTCGCCAACAGTGCTGCCTATAAATTGGTCCTTGGAGGCAGAGGGATGTGGCTACAACTTCCCCAAAAGCACATAACACAACACAATGCCTGTAATCCCCAAAGATTTAGGGGCTAGGGAGATGTACTTATTAGTACACTCTCATTTCGCCAGTTGTATTTAAGTCCCATTTAGTGGGGGGCGAGCCTATTGCCATCAACTGGGCACACAAATCCAGACTGCAGGCTGCTACTGAGAAATTATTGATGAAAAACCCAAAAATACTTTGCCCGACCTACACTCCAATGGTTTAGATAGTTAAATAAAGGTAAACAACAAAAACCACGTGACGAGAGAGCTGTCAAGTAACCGACTAAACCTAATACCTGTCACTTCAGTTGTCATAATAATAAATAATAATAAAACTTTATTGCTAAAAAGATTACAAAGGTGTTATCATTGGCCCCAAACTAGGCAAGCCTGTATCTTGGGATTCATGCTACGTCACAGTTGTACTCTTCAATTTAGCAACAATCTATTTCATTGACGTTTAGAGAACCTGTCTTTTTGGACTCTTTACAATAGACAGATTACAAAATAATATATTATATTATTGTTATAAATTCAACAAAAAAATGTGCTCAAGAAGTTATATCTACAATTTATGGTTCCACTAATAATAAGTGCTCTGAAAAACTTGGATGAATATTATGATTAAGTTTGACATAAGTACAGGGGGCCTAAAATGGACGCTTTGGCAGAATCATAATATGATCTGCGTACAATTCATACATCCCGCAATTCATCTGTTTGACAGCTGCTATTTGACATTAGACTTCACTGTATCAATTCATAATTTGTGAACCATTTTACGAAACTCCATTAAAAACTGTCAAACAGATGAATTGCGGGTTAGGAATTGTACGCAGATCATATATGATTCTGCCAAAGCGTCCATTTTAGGCCCTCTGTTGTTTGGATTGTGTGTTCTTCAGGGTAAAATAAAGATGCTCTTCCTGGTTTAATACTATAATTTCTTGAATGACTAGTTACAAGTTCTAAGTATTATATTAGAAAAAACCGTTATGAGTTTAAACAGTAAGTAGTTGTGATTTTGATGTTCACAATTTGGAAAAAAGGTTGCAATGCGACCTCTACGGCTGTGTAGAGGTCTTATATAGCAGCGGAGCAGCGCCATCTCGTCCGTCTGTCTGGAACTGTGCAGTGATGCCGCTGTCAAGAGTTTGACGTGCGATGGCGCGCGCGCAGTTGCAATGGCGCACGCGCAGTTGCGTCGCCTAGCCGCCGGGTGGCGGTAAATGCGTAAACAACAGTAATAAATGAGGAAACTCGTAAAAAATAAAAAAATAATTTAATTTGGTTATAAGTTACAGCGTATTTTTAAACAAGAACGTGAAGCAAAAAATTTAAAATTTACGTTATGTTTTCGGGTTTGTGAACCTCTTCATCGATGTGTTTGATTAAGTGGAACCCCTAAAAGAGACCGCTAAAACGTGTTATTTTTGCTCTATCTCGCTTCATTTACAAGTTATAGCGGTTTTTATGTTTTTTTTTGTTTCAAGGTCGGCATTGCATGCTAATCAATGGATTTAGAATGCATGGTTATCCAGTTGAGAGCTACTCTAAAAGTTTCAGCCGGATAGCTAATCGGGAAGTGCTCGTAATTTGAGTTGCAAGATTCTACCCGGAACGACAGACAGACAGACAAACAAGAAAGTGTTATTTACATTTATCATTTATGATATATTTTTATTTTGAGACACCAACAGTTTATTGTTTTTGGTAGCTATATTTTCTTTATCGTGACGTCATATAGCCCATATTATAGCAAATCGACTGATGTAATAAGTATTATAAAATCCATTAAGTAGTTACACTTACGAAGACATACATACCTAAGTATTTATTTATATACTTACATACCAACCAGAAAATATAACACTTAACGAAATAAATATTTTTGTAAATCGATACTCCTTTATCCTATACTTATATCCGAATTTAGGGGTACACGTTTCAATATAAACGAGCAACACCGAATGATTTTTGTTAAAGTTTTGTTTCAAGATGTCACTAACAATTAACACGTAAAATAAATCCAATTATACGAATAATCATTATTTTACCTATGAAAGATACTCCATCTTCTTTCTTTTGTTTTAGGAACAGTTTTTACAATGTATAAAAATACAAAATGGCTTTATTCTGAAATTATCTGTTAGAGCCCGTGACATATTAACGATGCGACGCTTCGTGCTATACTGACTCGAGATTGTATTCGCTTTTGAATTTGTATTTGGTTTGTTGGCCGCACTCTCGGTGTTCCGCGAGGTCTATCTGCTTCTTTCTATAATCTGACGACTAAATATACCCACCCTTCTTTAGGGTTCCGTACCCAAAGGGTAAAACGGGAACCCTATTACTAAGGCTCCGCCGTCTGTCTGTCTGTCTGTCTGTCCGTCTGTCTGTCCGTCTGTCACCAGGCTGTATCTCATGAACCGTGATAGTTAGACAGTTGAAATTTTTACAGATGATGTATTTCTGTTGCCGCTATAAGAACAAATACTAAAAAACAAAATAAAATAAGGGGGCTTCCATACAACAAACGTGATTTTTTTTGCTCGTTTTTGCTCGATATTGATAACAGCAACAGGTAGATGGTTGAAATATTCACAGAATCTTTAGATAAATATTCACTTTAAAAATAAATAATTAAATTAAAATAAAACAAATATTTAAGGCGGGCTCTCATACAACAAACGTGATTTTTTTGCCGTTTTTATAGATAATGGTACGGAACGCTTCGTGCGCGAGTCCGACTCGAACTCTGCTGGCTTTTTATATTACACTAATATGCTACGTTATATTATCTTGTATGATTATGCTTCACATGCCATACTAAGGCTAAATAGAATATAAGACCAAAATAATAATGTAACATGTGAAACCATCGATTGTACTTACTTTAAACTAGACTCAGCCAGTTAGTCTGACACCTTAAAACCCACAAAATGATTGATCATCATGAAAAACAACACCTCTATAAGTACTTCAACTTCACCCCCACAAAAAACGCTCATTATCATTCATCAAAAATAATCACAATCATAATCATTTCTACGCTTGCATTAAGGCCGCGCCGGTTCCGCTCATGAGTAAAGTTTCCTCCACCATTATAGAGATAAGGGTGAGAATTGAACGCATTTAGTTGATATCGTGGAATTAAATGAACCTTCAGATGGCTAGGTATTGTGCTGATGGTGATGTAAGGGCAACTTCTTATCGTATTACTTAAATGTGAATGTTGAGTTGACACGCGCCGTTTTTGGGACCATGGTCGCTGCGCCGTGTACAGGAATTTGATAAGACGTTTTTGTTATTAATTACTTACCAACCGTACGTTGATATTAATACATATATTTTGGATTGGAATTCAATGTAAAAGGTTAGTTTACCGTTAATTTGTATCCAGATTTCTTCGTTCTGAGAAATATGCTCAAGAATAACATAGGTACCTATTATATTTTTTCCGCTACCACAAACTATATAGATTTGCCAATTTTTTTGTTTAAAACTAGCCTACTTATATCATTAGCCTCTTGTCAGCGACTTAACCGTACGTTGGGACCAAAAACTAAAAACGCGTTAAACTAAAAATATTTTAATATGAAACACAAAATACCTACAACCACCTTTTCTTAGTTACGTTTAAGCTTAACACTCACTCCACTGGTGAAATATTTATATAAAACATACAAGGCAGTGACAAATACTGCAAATATAGCTAATATTCCTATTAACACAGTTAGTACTAGTTCTAGTTCTAAGTATTGCACCCACGACATGTTGGCGGCGGGCGCGCGCAAATGTCTCGCACCGCCGTGACGCAGTACGTACTCCGTCCACCACACGGCACGCTCCAGTGGAGGCATAGGCTCGTCCTTCATCGCACTACGTAATTTTTGTATATTGCGCCGATACCTGTAACCAAAAAGAAAAAAAAGCCGCCTCAAAAAACAATTTTAGAAAGAAAGAAAAAAAAAGCATTTATAGGGACACGCACAGATCACAAATTAAAATAAAATACAAATTAAAACAAATGTCGCAGCGCTGGTATTCTGATAGGGCCCGCTGAGATGTCACGGATAGATTCAGAAAAAAAAAAAAATTGATGAGTGAAATAACATAGTAAAAATAAGATAAATATTTAATACAATTATTGTAATTGTAAATGTACACCGCGCGTGAGACCCGACGTAACATCAGTTACTTGTCAATGCAATTTTATAATTATGTAAATATGCAAAAGTTTCTAAAGTTGACGTTTTCTTTTTGATATGAATTGTAAACGTACACCGCGTGTGAGACCCGACGTAACATCAGTTACTTGTCAATGCAATTTTATAATTATGTCAATATGCAAAAGTATCTAAAGTTGACGTTTTCTTTTTGATTTGGTAAGAGGTATCAGATTTACGCTAACATTACATTTTTAACAGAGGACGTTGAGGAACTGGATTCATTTATGATGATGATACTAAATACATGCACCTAATTATACACGGAGGAACATCGACGCGTGAAATAACATAGTAAAAATAAGAAAATTATTTAATAAAATTATTGTAATTGTAAACGTACACCGCGTGTGAGACCCTACGTAACATCAGTTATTTGTCAATGCAATTTTATAATTATGTAAATTATGCAAAAGTATCTTCAGTTGACGTTTTCTTTTTGATTTGGTAAGAGGTATCAGATTTACGCTAACATTACATTTTTAACAGAGGAAGTTGAGGAACTGGATTCATTTATGATGATGATACTAAATACATACACCTAATTATACACGGAGGAACATCGACGCATAAGCATAAATTACATGTGTAGTATAATATCATATTATTTCCTCTCACCAAAAAAAAAACAAAAAGGAACGGAAGTGTGTAACAGGAAGTGACAGCTTGAGCATGGAATAAGTAAGTACTTTTGAATAGCATGGAATAAGTAAATAATTTATAATAGCATGGAGTTAGTGTACTCATAGAATTAGTAAGTATTATACAGTATGTAACAAAAACCCTCTTGTTCCTTTTAGGGACGTATACATTTAACTACAAGCACAACATTGATAGAATTATAATTAAAAAAAAATAAGCATTGGCTAGTCGAGAAGTCAAAATCAAAAAAATTGCAGAGGAAATCAGATAAACATTACAAACATCATTAATTCATTATTTATTTTAATTATTTTTGTTGAACAGTTTTTATAAATGACAGGGAGGAACAACAGGGTTTTTGTTACATATTGTATAGATTGTTCCCGTCCCATTTCTTCCCGTGGGTGTCGTAAAAGGCGACTGAGGGACATGCTAGAGAAAGGGCAGCAGCGTTTTCTATGCATTTTAACACCATACTGCGATCGTCAACCCGCCTGCCATGCGTGGCGATTATGGCAAACCCCACCCTGGGGGAGGCCTATGTCCAGCAGTGGACGTCTTTCGGCTGACATGATGATGATATAGATTGTATGTAGAGGGGGTCGAATTTCAACCAGTGGTCGACCACTAGTAATGAAAGTCTGAAAAGCTTGATTTGAGAAAAAACTATAGGAACTTGTGAAATGAGCATTAATTAACAATCAATTAAAATCGCAAAATGCCATTTTTTCACCCTACTTCACAATACTGCGTATATCTCGGAAACTGAATATCGAGAACTGGACCCATTGTTGCTTGGACGCCCACAATTATTCTAATAAGTATATCAGTATATTTAGTTTTTTTTAATTAGAGGTTAATTTTGTTTCTTATTACCAAGGCGAGATGTATGTTACGCATCATATCTATATATATTTTATTGCTAAAAATTTGAAAAAAAATTGCTTTTAGGAACATCCTGTATCAATCTAAGTTACATTCCTCTACCAGTTTTTGTTGTTTGAAGGACAGTCAAATCGGTCACCGATGTTCGCTCGTTTGTTTAATATTAGATAAATGTTTCGCTAAATACCCTCGCTGTTACTTTTATTGTTGTTTAATTTTAATTAAGAACTAAAGTTTGGTGTATTTTCTAAATTATGCTGTCGATGATTTTGGTGCACGGTAAAACTCTAATGAGTTTATGTTTGCGCCAAATTATATGAACAAAAATGTAACTGTATTACTGAATAAATAAATATGCAACTACTGCAAGCCTCGCTCGTATTTTTTTTACTAGAGCTTTTCGTTGACTATATAAAAAAACAGCGTCATAAAAAAGTGTGTATGTTTGTCGTCACGATTCACGTCGTCACACACAATGGATTAATCAAAATTTTCTATAGATTGTATTTCATCCTTCTGAGTAGTCTCAGTAGGTATGTAAAGATGATCACCCATCCACGGACCAACCCCGGGAAGCGTAGCTTAACCTGGTGGATTGATCCGTGTGGCTGTTTATACTTAGCCACGAGCTCCTGACAGAGATGACATCACCTGCCCCACATAAATTGACATAAGTCTGAAAATCATCGTCATCATCGCTATAGGCTGCATATTGCATGCCATTCAACTTGATTTCTAGCAACTTTCATCCAGTTGCCCTACACGCCACCCTGCGAAGATCGTCGCTTCACTTAGACTGAGAGCGTCCTACCGTACGATTGCCGATTCGTGGTCTCCACTCAAGAATACGTCTACCCTAACGGTCATCGGTTCCAAGGCTAATATATCCGGCCCATCGCCACTTCAGCTTGCTTATTCTATGAGCTATGTCGACATCTTTGATTCTCTGCTAGAAACCGCGTTGCGGATTCGATTCCTCAGAGAGACTCAAAACATAGTCCATTCCATAGCTCGCTGAGTTTGAATTTACGGACCAGCCGGACCCTGGGGGTCTACTCTGAAGCGTTAATTCGTAGTTTCGGCCGAATGTTCGGCCGTTTTATAACTTCCATAGTTTCCTTTTTTGACTTTGAATCCTTATCCGACTTTAAAGTGACATTTTTGACTTTGGCTTATCTCTTTGACTGTAGTTTTTTTTTTTCGCCGTAATCAGCCATAGTTAGCCGTAGTTAAGTAGAAAAAAAAAAGAAAAAAAGTTTATTGAAACAAAATAAAAGGCTGCACAAATAGTGAAAAACCCTGCCTCCTAAACCTCATCTTCAATTACTGTACTAATAGTATTCTTAAACTGTAGTAATAGCATTCACTTAACATACCTGTCATCTTCAATTACTGTAGTAAAAGCATTCTTATTACTGTAGTAATAGTAATCTTAAACTTAACATACCTGTCATCTTTAATTACTGTAGTAATAGCATTCTTAAACTGTAGTAATAGCAATCTTAAACTTAACATACCTGTCATCTTCAATTATTGTACTAATAGTATTCTTAAACTGTAGTAATAGCATTCACTTAACATACCTGTCATCTTCAATTACTGTAGTAATAGCATTATGAAACTGTAGTAATAGCATTCTTAAACTGTAGTAATAGCAATCTTAAACTTAACATACCTGTCATCTTCAATTACTGTACTAATAGTATTCTTAAACTGTAGTAATAGCATTCACTTAACATACCTGTCATCTTCAATTACTGTAGTAATAGCATTCTCAAACTGTAGTAATAGCATTCTTAAACTTAACATACCTGTCATCTTCAATTACTGTAGTAATAGCATTCTTAAACTGTTCCTCAGTAATAGTATCCAAGTCAAGTCGAACTCCAATCTTCAGATAAACATATTTTTCCACGTTGAACCACTGGTCAGCTAACATTGGCACACCAATCAGAGGTACTCCCGCTGTGATAGCCTCGTCTGTTGACTGTAGACCTCCTTGTGTAATGAACAGCTTTACATTGGGGTGTCCTGAAAAATGTTAAGAAGATTTATTATTATTATGTACCTTGTATTATGTAATTATCAACTAAAACAAGCAAGTCATTTCTTATAAACAGTATCCGCTTTTATAAGAAGTTAGAGTCTGTTACAGAACTTAGCGATGTAAAATTCAAAACCCACATCAAACGTGTCCTTATCAAAAAAGCATATTATAAGACTACGTTGAAGACAAGGAAGTTTGGCATTAATTCCTTCTGCACATGTGGCTTCCCTGGTACCTCATTAATGGCAAAAATATGTAAATTTTTATTAACTGCTCCCAAGTTGCGATGTTTATTTTAATTATTTTTTTTACATACTTCCTTGACATAATCTTTTTTTTCTCTTTGACATTATATACCTACAATTTTAATTTAAACAACGTTGTAAATTTTATTATTTTAATAATATTTTATAACGTTTTTTTTTGTAATGTTTTGTTAATATGAGAACGTTGTAGGCTTAATGGACTGTAGCTTTGTAAACCATTTTCTATTTTGTTAAGTATTTGGTACTTTTTGACGTGCCTACACTGTCCTCCCATAACATTAACACTGTAACTTGAAAACATTGTAAAAGCCCATTATTTTTAAAAGAGTAACCGTGGACTTTCTTGCCTGCTCTTCTCCATAGGAAACGACCAATTGGAACCGTGCACCTAGCTTCTGACGTTTCATAAGTGCCCATGTAGGTTTATGTGAAATAAAATATGTTGATTTGATTTGATTAGATTTCTTCCTTTTAAGGGGATCCGTACGTCCGAATAAAAAACGGAACCCTTAGAAAGATCACTCGTGTGTCTGTCTGTTACAGCCAATTTGCTCCGAATCTACAGGATCGATTAAGTTGTTTGGTACTTACACATTAATGAATTTTTATGACCCAAGCACGGACGTGTAACGTAAATAAATGAATATTGATTATCCCGATGTCATTTTTGGCGGGCAAATTAGAAAAAAAAATTGCAAACTACTTGTGACACATAAAATGAAAGGGGGTTTTTGTAAGGATTTCAGAAAATAGATGAAAACTTACCATTCCCGCCCTTATGTAAAGAAAATAGTTCTTTACTTAATGTAGGTTACAGGAAAACCTATAAGAAGTCTATGGTCTTAAAATAACATGGTAAATCTCTCAATATTTTGCGTACAAACATACATTTCCAGTAGGAACGTATCAGAGAACTTGTTTTTCAACTACAATGTACCATCTCTCAATATTTTGCGTACAAACATACATTTCCAGTAGGAACGTATCAGAGAACTTGTTTTTCAACTACAATGTTAAGTTTGTTCTTGGGATAAATTTATCCCAACTACGGAACCCTTCACTGTGCGTGGTCCGACACGCAGTTGACCGGTTTTAGCTTATTAAAATTGCATGTGCGATCATTCACAACTGAATACATAGGTGGCGTTCGAATTTATTTTCCACTAGCTGATTCCGTGACCGTCATTAAAATCTTCTATGAGTAGGTAACTAAGTCCGTATTACGCATCCTTGGAAGAATGTGCCCAGATAAACTTGGCAGATCGCCTTCTGTTTTACTAGATGAGAGAGATAAGACCCATTTTTAAACGGTCCAAAAAGGAGAAGGGCTTGAGGGTAGGTTCAGTATCGATAAAGGAACACATGAAAAAAAAACAAAAATGTAAACACAAAAAAAATATTGCAAGACTAACCTAATAATTTAGTACCGACTAACTTAAAATAGCAATGTTTAGAAATACAATTATTTTATTTGACGGTCCTAAGCCCGTTAAAGTACGAAGAGACTTATTTTTTTTTTGTTTATGTTTTTTTTTTTTTTTTTCCTGGGTTCCTTTATCTATACTGAACCTACCCCTAAGCTATGGCACGCAGTTACTTTAACACCCTGTATTTTACAAACATTTAGCATAATCAGCCTATAATGTTCCCACTGCTGGGACACAGGCCTTCTCTCTTCGAGAGGGAGTGGGCTGTAATTTACCACACGAGTCCACTGGGGATTGGTAGATGTCCAATTTTGGGTTCTAGGAAATGCCGGTTTCCTCACGATAGTTTCCTTCACCGTTTTGAGAGCATTGGTGATGATTATTATTTACACATTTTACACAAAGTAAAGCACCTGCCTGGGTTCGAACTTACGATCTACAAAGTAGATGTAGTGAGGGTATCTCGGGGCCGTTACCACTGGGCCACCGCTGCTCATTAAAAGAAACATTTATAGAAATGAATTGAGAATAGAATGTCATAGAATAGATGTACACCATAAAAAATACCTCTTTATAGTAACATGTACCATAACACTTAGAGTAATTAGACAAAGAGTGATAGTTTCATTCAAAATTCCGTTCAAAGTTGAAGCAACAACGTTCGCCGGCACGCACACAAGCAAACTGTAATGTTGCAAGAAAATTAAATTTTCCCGAAAAAGTGGGAAAATGGAACTGTTCCAATTTTCCCAACCTTGCTGACGTGCGTGGGAACCCTAATAATATTTTGCAAAACAAAATAAAAATAAAACATTTATGTGAATAGGTATTAAAGGCAGTACCTACATAATTATAATAACAAAAATGTTTTCCTTTGCCTAGCAACATTTTCTATGTAATGGCATCAGAAAATGTTGCTCATTTTCTATGTAACCGGCATCTGTCAAATTTACGATGTATTAATCTGTTTTGATAAATGTTTTATACAAAAAATTTAAGATGCTAGGCGGTACGTACCCGTGAAATGGAATCTTTGAATTTTTCTCGTGATTATGTGATGAGTTGTGACACCCTTTCACTATACAGTACGTCATTTTTTTGTAAAATTTCGCGAGCTCTTTATTGTAATAATTGGTCTTGGTTACTGACGTGCCGAAAGTCCTAGGTAACCTTTAAAGGCTAACATGAAATGGCTTCACTTTGCATACGAGTACTGTGGTTCTAAGCTTATTACTTTTATGGCATAATATCTCTCCTGTAATCCCCAAAGATGCACAAATGTACATATAGGACACTCACTGTTTGCCAGTTATTTTTAGGTAAGTCCCATGGCATAGGGGGTGAGCCTATTGTCATCAAGCGGGCCCATAACCAGACTCCGGGTTGCTAACGAGCAAGTTCTGATGGAAAAACACACTGCCTGACCTGGGAATCGAACCCAGGACGTCATGCTCAGCAGCAACGCTTGCCACCAATAGACCAATGTGATAGTCAAGTCAAGCAGTCTGTTAATAATATAATTTAAAAAAAGACAACTTACTAAGCAGATCTGGCTGTGGCAGCCATTTGGATATCCTGATGTTCTCACTACGTCCTGGCAGCTCATCATTGTTCCACTTCCAAAGCACATCGTAAGGCAATTGAGAGAATGCTTTCACGAGGATTTGAATCCTTTCTGGTGGTAACGTGGATGGATCTACGTTGGTGCCAAAGCTGATGTAGATCACGCCGTTCTTGGATGAATCTAAGTACGACTTGATGTCCTTGAACAAACCAAACAAAATTTTTATAAAGTATTGTAACTTATAAGAAAGGCAGATGTCACTGCCATAAAAGGCTATAAAAGTTGATTTTAAGACACAACAGGTAAACCGCTGTCACTGTCAGATTGCATACAAAAGAAAGAGATGCGCGCTGACACAACGCATGGCGTAAAAATGCAAATAAAATCGTGTAAAATTAGATATTAACTAATTAATAAAAATTAATCCATCACCGGTTGTTTAGTGGTGTTAGTTTGGCATTTGCAATTTTATGGTATACTTTTAATTAAGTATAATTATAACTGTTAACGAAGGGATATACTGCTTTTAAAAAAGAGTTGTCTTTGAAGTTTTTTCATGTATTAAATTACGTTTTGAGTTCCATCACCGTATGCACAAAAGACTTGAAAATATCATACTGTTTTTGTTTTGGGAAAAAATATTTACGGTTTAAGTGATACACTGCTTTAAAAAAACCACAATTTTGACCATTTTCAGAAATCTCCCACTTAATAAATTTCGTAGTAATGACGTATTATTTCTTACTTTCTATTAGGGGTACTTCTGTACCCCGGTACTGTAACTTAAGGCGACGATAACAGCCTTTTAATGATTTTGTACTGAAGATCACGTCTAAACGAGTAGTGTTAATGATTTGAAAAAATATATGTTAAATTAGAGCATTTTCTCAATAACTTCATATGTGAATATTTTAGATTATGTTTATATTACACAGTGAAATTAATTTGTGAAGTTATGTCAAACGTGGATAAAAAACTGAGAATTGCGCAAAATCTACCAAGCGTATTTTTCTGAAACCTTCACCAATTTGAAGATAATTTAATTATTGATCTTTTAGTTTTGTGTATAATAAATTAATAATGCGTCAAATTGTGGACAGTGCTCCTTGATGGGCGAGTCCTATTACTGGCTGAACGTACGACGCGTTGCGTGAGCTCAGTACAGAACACGCAAGCTAACCACTCAGGGTCACTGGCATATATTATTATCTGCGTCTTAAATGAGCCACCAACCGATGATTATCCCTGTTCGCAATACTAGTGCACCCAAGGACAACCCCCGGTTGAGGATATGGAATATTATTATTGAAGCATGATTTAAAGCCAAGGCCAGCTTAGAGCATAACTCTTTGTTTTTTTCCCTTCAGATTACGCTATTACACACACGCTACGCTTTTTTACTGATCATTGAAAACCAACAATATCTTTAACGACACGACATATCAATTATTTCCATGACTGAATGACTGTTTACAAAGTATTATTCCACTGAATACAAAGATAATGTTTTTAGACGATGTAAATTCACTGAGAAAGAATGATACAAAACCATTTTTAACGGTGGTTTAAATCATATGTGCGAACAAAGCCGCGGACATTCGGACAGCTACTAATAATAGATAAAATACTACACCAATGAATGCGACCTTGGAAAATAATAGCCTAATTGGAACGATTATTCGAAGATGGTAAATTACAGCCCAACAGTCTGTAATTTACCATGAATTTTGAAAAAAATTCTCACTGTTGGTAGTTCCTTCGGAGGTTTCTGATGCAACCCTCCCATATAAACCACAGATGGAGGAACAGGTCTTATCCCCTCAAATAATGGATGCACATTCAAGAATAACATATCCACATTATCCTCCAACTCTTCAACTGGCGGGATCTCAGGACCAAAATTTTGTCTTAGCACTTTGTTCTCAAGCAATTCATTGTTTTCATACAGTTTCACAACGCGGTAATGATTGTACAATTCTGAAATTTTCTCCCAAAAACTGAGATTGTACAGCCTCTGTCTTACGACAGACGGATAGAGCATTGGATGGTCAGCTGCTCCAATCAAATCGTAGTTCCCAGGTGCAGCTCCTAAAGAACTGACTAGAATCATAGGCACGTTCTTATATATATAAGAAAAGGCTAATGCTGGCCTTACACAAGCCTCAAGCAGTAACAAATCAAACTTTTTGGTCTTATCATTTATAATTCTTTGCACCTCTTCAGACTGAATTTGTGCATCAAACACCGCAACAAATGTACTGAGAATTATGACCAATTGGGACAGTAGATCGTCTTTACTTCCTTTAGAAGCTGCTTTCATGAAATTCTCCTGCCATATATTGTAAGAAATATCATGGACGTCGATTTCTGTTAGGTTGGGAGGTGCTCCTCCATTCTTGAAGACTGGGTCTGGTGTGATGATGGTGATTTCATGTCCTCTCTTGGCTAATTCTTGAGTTAAAGGACGGAAGACCACTTGATGACTGATAGATGGAACTGGGAAGACTGCTAAGATTCTCGCCGCTTCATTTGAACTTATAATAACTAGAATAGAACACGTGACTAAATATAATACTGACATTATTACTCGAGCAGCGATGTCGACATACTAAGGTAAATTAGGGTGAGAAGCTGTTTATATGCAGTTTAATGTAACATTTGTTAGAGATCCGTGTGAGGCTAACGAAATTAGAACAATAAGGAAATTAGACAATTTATTGCAGTCGGGGGACGGATCATTGGAAAAGTTCTTTACAGGTCCCCCCCCCGACTTCCATGAAAAGATTGATTTTCAGTTTTCCACTTTTGGGCACAATGGCGTTTTAATTGCACAGTAAATATTATAATGTATTTAGTACCTACCTTATGGCAATTCACCACTAAAATCATGTAACTTGTTTTTAAATTTTAGTTTGTCAGGCGGATTTTTTTTTTTAAATATTTTTTTTTTATTTTATACCTTTTAGTGACAAAACAATATTTTTGCAAACGCAAAAGGTGCCACGAAAGATAACTTAATTTTTTTTGGAACGCGTAATCATATTTCTTATGATTTATTACACGACGTGGAAACGGATAAGACAATTTTTTTCTATGGGTTATTGAATACTACCGTTATATTTATTTAATTTATTTTGTTATTAGTGAACGAATGCATATTGAGAGCTTGCTTAGTAATTAACAAAAATATGTAACAGTAGTAGTTACATATTTTTGTTAATTACTAAGCAAGCTCTAGACGATGATAGTCAAATTATCATGAAAAAAACAAATTATTACCGTTTATTTCATGAACCATGGCTCCCCCTTTATATTTTTTTAAATGTTCTCTAGCCTATGTTACCCGGAATAGTTCAACGCTTCTAAGAATACGATATACATTAAAATCGGTTAAGCCGTTTAGAAGTTATGGTGGAATAAAGAAACTCACAAACATACATACATACATGAACCCTGAAAACATAACACTCCTTTTTTTGGGCAGTCGTGTTAAAATAAAAAGGTTCATTTTTGAAACTTATACAACTTTTACAGTAAATCTTACATATGGACCTCCTTTATACCTCTGCTAGGAGATCCCGCTCTCCAATGACAAGTTTTTTTTTTTTTTTTCCTTCTGGCTTCGCACGGTTTGTGCATTTAGCCAATGTCACGTATTAGTTCTTGTATAGTATTGATGAAATGAATTATAAATGCATGATGATGATATCCCCGCCCACTCCCCTTGAGTTTCAGTAAAGATGTGGCACTTTACTGAGACCTCACGCGGACTTCTTGAGAGAACTTGAAGCGAAGTTGCACTGTTTTGTTTCATTTGCCTACACTAATGCACGTTCACAAACACTTAATGGTTAATAATCCACCATTATTACACATTAATATTCGGCTAAACACAAATTTTGGAAAATTAAACAAACTGCTGAACATGACGCTTCACTTTCCCGCCAAGAACGTCCCCAATGACAAGTTAATGAATTGGTAAAAGTGGTGTACAATAAGAAAGAAAATAGAATTTAACAACAAAAACAAAAAATAAAACAAGTAAAATCCCAAATTAAACAAGACAAGACAAGAGAGAAAATAAAAAACTTAGAGATATACTTATCCTAAAATAGTATGTGTGTGTATGCGTGCGTGCGTGCGTTTGTATTAAATATAAATAATTATGCATCATTATTAAAATAACACAATGAATGTTGTTGAACTGTCAAATTGAAACCGATTCCTACTGATAGTGTGTCACGCTATTAGTCCGCTGTATTCCCCGAGGGGTGAGGCTGATCTGTACCAATAGTACACCCACAATCCCAATACTTAGTTAGATATAAGCTTACACTCCAACTATCTCTTGGAACCGCTAACACCACTATCCACCTAAACACCTTGATATTTAAAGTGAAACATCTTATTCCAAAACACGATCTAAATTTAGTACTAGGATAATTACTAGGTTTGCCACCATGACTAAATAAAACGTTATTATAAAATGAAGTTTATCACTAGATCATGAACTAGCTATGGGACTAAAGATAGTCCGCCGAGACCCCTAGTTTTTCTATGGACTAACTTCTGTACTAATTTATTTGAGGTTAGCGTTTATTGTTATTGTGTGGCTTTTTATTTACAAATCGACTTGATGGATTTGGAAGATTTGGATAATTATGATGGAGACGTCTCGGCGATTTTACAGACATCGTCATACGTAGTACGACGTAATATTTCCTATAATAATATGAACATTCGCGTTAGGCAGTTGAAATAAGATGATACAAAGCATTGCTTACCTAATATTAACAAATTGACTTAACTAGGCATCATACAAGGTCGATCTTGTGAAGGCCACTGGATTCAGGAAGCACAGAACCGGTCGAAGTCACGGTGGCCTATGTTCAGCTGTGGACGTGTTTCCGCTGTAATGATGACGATGATGACTTAACCAGCATTTTAATCGCTTGATCAGTAACTGTAGGTACTTAGTGATAAGTTAACCTCAAAAAAATAAAAATTAAAGCAAAAACTACGATTTTAGACATAACTACGATTAGCTGCGCCCCCCGGTTTCACCCGCGTAAGTCTCGATCCGTGAGAATATCGGGATAAAAAGTAGCCTTTATAAGTATATGTTAATCCAGGGTGTCAGCTCCATACAAAATTTTATCAAAATTGATCCATCCGATTGAGTGTGTAGAAGTAACAAGCACACTCACAAACTTTCGCCTTTATAATATTAGTGTGATCACATTAATTCCAATATTTTAAGATCGACCATTGATTTTACTTTAACTAATTATTATATTTACAGGAAATGACTTTGCTACTTGATATGCAATTAAATCATGTTTTACATAATAGGTTTTTTGGGTAAGTACTTACCTACTAACTACTTACTTTAATGTTTTTAATATAAAAAAAATGGGCCAAGTGCGAGTCGGACTCGCGCACGAAGGGTTCCGTACAAAAATCTATAAAAAACGGCAAAAAATAGCGATTGTTGTATGGGAGCCCCCCTTGAATATTTGTTTTATTTTAATATCATTATTTATTTTTAAAGTGAATATACCTATAACTAAATATTCTGTGAATATTTCAAGTGTCTACCTGATGCCGTTATCAATATAGAGCAAAAACGAGCAAAAAAATCACGTTTGTTGTATGGGAGCCCCCTTAAATATTTATTTTATTCTGTTTTGTTTGTATTTGTTGTTATAGCGGCAACAGAAATACATCATCTGTGAAAATTTCAACTGTCTAACTATCACGGTTCATGAGATACAGCCTGGTGACAGACGGACAGACAGACAGATAGCCAGACAGACAGACGGCGGAGCCTTAGTAATAGGGTTCCCGTTTTACCCTTTGGGTACGGAACCCTAAAAACACGTTTTTATTGATTTATGCTCTACACAGTACCTTTACCTACCCGAAATAATATTAACGTTATTGGGTAACTTTTCCAGTTTTTATGGTGCAAATTAGCTTTTTACTATCAGTCTACCGACCAGAGAATCTATCCAAGGCTACCTCAAACTAACAAAAACTTTATTTTTTAGTAGGATGCTAAAACTAATTACATTTTTAGTCTTAAACAGTTTTGCTAAAAAAAGAGATAATGTTATTGGATAAAATGTATATAAAAAATCTATCCTCAAAACATTTAAGGCTTCTACATACCAGCGTGACTTGTCGCGCGACGCGACACGGCACAAAGGCCCCGCGTGTCACGGGACGAGCGGTGCCTTTGTATCGCGTCGCGTCGAGCGACAAGTAGAAGCCTTTAACCACGAAATAACAACGTGTTAGTAACTTCAATAAAATTCACTTAAAAAAACCGTCCAAGTGTATGTTGGACCACGCACAATGAAGGGTTCCGTAGCACTATAGTAATAATAGATAATCCTAGTGATACGGCAAGTATAAGTTCTTGATCTAAGTATTGCACCCACGACATGTTGGCGGCGCGCAGATGTCTCCCACCGCGCCGCATCGAGACGCAGCACGTGATCCGTCCACCATACGGTGCGCTCCAGTGGACGCACTGGCTGATCTGGCATGAAACTCTTTAGTTTGACGACATTACCACGCTAGCAGTAAATGGAGAAGAAATCCGATTAAACATCTTATAACCTAGTCGGTACATACTCCATTCTCCATAGACGTCATAACGATCAGATTTAATAATGTTAATCGATCTAATCGTTATGGTCACCGCCACCTATGAATATTTACACTACCAAAGCTATTGCAGGTGCGTTGCCATCCTAGAGACAAAGCTGAATTATGAAAGATGTCGGAATTATGTGTGGTTACAGTTAACTTCATTTAAGACAACAGAAAAAGCAATCGCATTTCTCAAGTTTTCTTCATTGATGTTTTCCAAATCTAATCTGACTCCAATCTTGTGAAACTAATAGTTTTCCACATTTAACATTTTGCGCACTGGTCTGCTAATATTGGTAAACCAATCAGAGGTACTACTGCTGAGATAGCCTCATCTGTTGATTATATACTTCCTTATGTTATGAATACATTGATTTGGGATGTTCTGTAAAATAAAAATTGACATCTTTAAACTCCTCGATATTAGAACAAGAATTATTGCTCTTACTAGCTTTTACTAATATGCAAAACAGTGTCAGATTTTATTCTAATTTCTTCATCCTAAAACCTTCTGAAATATATACCAAATTCTTTTTTATTTATTTATTTTTATGTCTAATTATTAATACTTCATAAAAGATAGCTTGATCTCTGCGACAGCTGTCAGTAAAGTCACGCCTATGAAGTTCTGAATTTCATAATAGTACAACAGTACCTGTCAATGTCATACTTTATGGGCATGTCGACCTTATTATTGGTGGGCGATGAATCATCGTGACCACATACTATAAACTATCGATATTTTAAATAAAACTTAATTTAAAATTAATTTATCTTTTAATTTTATTGTATATTTTAATATCATAACATCGTTCGATTTGATAATATTTTCGAACAAGAGTTTATAATAAATTTACAAGATTGTTCTAGCGATTCAGAAACTGATTCAGATATGGATTTGGGGTGTACTCCTTTAAGCGAATAAATGTATTTAATATTAAAATATTCCTTTAATTTAGTAACGTTTGTAATTAAATTAAACCCAATTATATGTTACATTAGCATCGATAATAGTAAGAAACGTCGATAATTTCTATCGACATTTTTTATATCCTGACAACCCTAGGAATGTCAGTCTGACATATGTCGCAGAGATCAAGCTATATTTTATGTATTATACAGGTATACAGTGACTGTCGACATGCCGACTAATAGAGAAGTAAAGATGAAACAGGACCCCAAGTGTAAGTTTGCAAGAGAGTAAACGTAACTATTTCGTTTGCGTTAAAATTTGACCGATAGATCATAATTCTAAGAGTATAAGAGTGAGAATAAAAATCTTAACGCAAACGCGTTAGTTACGTTTACTCACTTGCAAACTTACACTCGGGGTACTGATATGTTGCGCCGATCTCAAAATAAATTACGTGCGAGTTGCGTGTTACGGACAAGAGATAATAAGTGTAAATAGGTGGAAATAGGGGGCTCCGTGTGGTGACGGACGTAAAGGCTTCTACATACCGGCGCGACTAGTCGCGCGACGCGACCAGTCGCGCCGGTATGTAGAAGCCTTTAAGAATAGCATCATCCCATTTCTTCCCGTGGGTGTCGTAAAAGGATGCATTTTAACACCATACTGCGATCGCCAACCCGCCTGCCAAGCGTGGCGATTATGGCAACCCCCCCCCCCCCCCTTTTTGGGGGAGGCCTATGTCCAGCAGTGGACGTCTTTCGGCTGGAATGATGATGATGAGGTGGAAATAGTTAATTGTATAATAATCTACTATTGTGATAAGCATTAGGTACCTGTTAAGGCGACGATAACCGACTTTTAATGATTTTATACTGGAGATCACGTCTAAACGAGTAGTGTTAATGATTTGAAAAAAATATATGTTAAATTAGAGCATTTTCTCAATAATTTAATATGTGAATATTTTAGATTATGTTTAATAATTAAATTTACAAATTAATTTCACTATGTAATATAGTGAAATTAATTGGTAAATTTATGTCTAACGCGGATAAAAAACTGAGAATGGCGAATAATCTACCAAGCGTATTTTTCTGAAACCTTCACCAATTTAAAGATAATTTAATTATTGATCTTTTAGTATACGCGTTTTATCAAAATACCTTTTGTTTTGGGTACAATAAATTAATAATGCGTCAATTTGGGGACAGCGCTCCTTGATGGGCGAGTCCTATTACTGGCTGAACGTACGACGCGTTGCATGAGCTCAGTACAGAATACGCAAGCTAACTACTCAAGGTCACTGGCATATATCTCCGTCTTAATAAATAATGCTAAATTGATTTAAGTAAGCTGATTCATTTTATCAATCCTTCCACGTTTTCTTTGAACTCCTTGTAGTTGCAGCACCATCATCCCGTCAGGGTATAATGTTTTGTGACCATCATTGCATCAACTAACCAGGCTTAGATTATATACTTGTCTAGATTGAGCAATGCAAACAAACGACACGCGAAAACTGTCTCCAATTGCGTGCTATGTGTGAGTACCGCTCGTGTACTTATTGTAGTCAAACTGTCAAGGTGTGCGTGTTTAGGGATGCGTGCTCCAAATCAAATTATTGACTTACCATTTCTCCATGATTAAATAAGATGAAGGTAAATCAAAATAGGCTAAATAAAATAATTATTTTGTAGATCAGTGTTTTATTAATTTAAAACAGATAACTTATACCTATACTTAGTCCAAATTGGTTCAATGCCTATATTCACATCATCTCGCGCCAGAGACGGACCTCTCTATTCGGAGGTTAATTTTTTTTTTAAATCTCGGCAAAGATGCGTCTTTACGGCGTTAATATTTTTGGAATATTTTATAATGTTGTATATATAGTAAATGTTTATAAATCGAATACCATGATTATTACAATTAAAAAAAAACGTTTATGAACAAATTAACATTTATTTGTGTTCTAAACTCAAAAATATTTTAATTTTCTATCTTTCATATTAGGCTGTTTATTGGCTTTATACCTTTGCTTCCTTCCTTTCCTTCAACCTGGCGAAAGCAAACCGCGGAAAAAAAAAGAAAATTAAATCATAGTTTCATAGTTCATGACAAAAATATTTTTCGTTATTTTATTTTATTTCTTCAAAAGTGTATTGAAAAACGTCTTTTGATACACGTGGAAATTTGTTATTGTAGTTTTCGGCTCAAAAACAACCTCGCCTACGGCTCGGGTGTTAATTCCGCCTCGAATGCATTATCAAACATTCTCCACTTGTATCAAAATGTACTATTATGTAGGTAAGTTATCATGTACTGATCAAATAAATACTGTAATTTTTTAAATAATAATGTTCTCCTGATCGAATGATGATGTAATGATATTTGTATTTTGTCTCCTATAGTTTCGCCAAATCTCCCTAGTAATAAACTAACAACACCAGCTAATCAGACTAACCTACAAAATAACGAATGAAAAAATCGTGTTTTCTTAAAATAGTAGTGGTTGAACAACAAAACTTACCGATTGAAAGTGATCTTGGCGTTAATATGCGGTTTTCCCACATAATTGCGACACAATTTCACGGCACAAACTGGCATAATTAATTATTTTTCGTGAGTAAGTTATCCATAACTGATTCAAATGACACTGACGTACAGTAGTACCCAATTGATATGGCTTACCGATGTACCTGCGCAGAAGGTGAATTTTAAAAGTGCGGGAAATGCTATTGACGAATCGGCACGGTCCACGCACCGCGGTTCTTTTTCCTGTACCGCTATTGGTCGGCAGCTGCCGCCATATTAGCGCGCCCCGCGTGGCATGTTTGTCAGCCGCCATAATTCTGATCGAGTGCACGCTAGCAGCTCCAGTGTATTATGAACCTTATAATAGTGACCTAAGGTTGATTGTAAGTTTTAAGCATTCTTTCGTTAATCTTCGGGGCCATACTTTCTTTTCTGTGCGAACGAAGATTCACGACGCGCCTTATCAATTGGGTACCACTGTAAGGGACAAGCGATTCTACCGAAATAGTACACTTTATTTGGGCCGTTCGGTACGGTCAATGCGTCATCTAGACAAGTATATAATCTAAGTAACCAGGGTTCTAGTTTGTAGATTTAAATTACTGTTTTAGAATACAGGCGTAACAGTTAAAGTCAATGAACGTGTCAGTTCGTATGTCTTTTCATATAGTATATGCAGTGTCTGTTCGTATGTCTTTTCATATAGTATATAGTTTTATTACATACCTACCTGCTTTGGGAAATTGGCATTTATGTTTATTGCTCAGATTCTTTAGCAATATGCAACTTAGTTTATTTCAATTTCGAAATTCCTAAATAAACAGGAAAATATTAAGTACGCAAGTCTCCCCAGCTAGATGGACCGACGACCTTAAGAAGGTGGCTGGGTCAGACTGGATGCGGAAGGCGGAGGACAGGGTGTTGTGGCTCAGCCTGGGAGAGGCCTACGTCCAGCAGTGGACTGCGATACGCTGAGTTGATTGGTTGACGCACAAGTCTCGATCCTGTGGGAATATTGGAATAAAAAGTATCCAATGCCTTAAAGGCTTCTACAGACCAGCGCGACTCACGACGCGACACAAAGGCACCGCTCGTCGCGCGATACGCGGGGCCTTTGTGTCGCGCCAGTATGTAGAAGCCTTAATTCTGGTTATAAAAATTCGTAAATTTCATTCAAATCCGTAGGTACAGCCGTTTAAGCGTACAAGCGTAACAAACGAATAACAAACTAACTTTTGTGTCTTAGTCAAGTTTATTAAACCACTCTGTGACTAAGGACAAGGTACTGTAATATGTGTCACTTATTACTAATACCTACACTTTTTAGGTTTATCCCACTTCTGAAGTGAAAAGAAACACATTTTCTTTACGAATATTTCTGTATTTATCTTCTTGAACACATACAAACTTGAATGTCATAAATTGTCAAATATAAATAAGATTCTGTAGTGGATTTTAAATACTAAATATTTAATGTGTGAAAGTATGTGATTTGCCTAAAATTATTTTTGTATCAGTGTGTCTTGAAGTTTAAAAGTATCTCATTTGACAGTTATTTTAAAAAACTTTTTATAAAAAAAAATAACCGAATTCCAAAACAACACTACAAAGTGAAAAATAACTTTAATTTCGGAAGTCGGTGTCTTTGGATCTGTATTTTAGTTTTTTGCCAGCGACTTCCGTAATTAAAGTTATTTTTCACTTTGCAGTGTTTTTTTGGAAGTCGGTTATTTTTTTTTATAAAACGTTTTTTAGTTTTTACTTTTTAGTGTCTCAGTTTTTAATTTATGTAAGTTACAATAGCCTAAAGTCAACCGCTCATCACCTTTTACAAAATATTGCTTTTCCCGATGCTGGGACGTTAATTGTTGAGGAGTTCTCCTGGTAAGAACCAGAACTGTCACTCACCATATGCATTGTGGCGAGCATAAATTGCTTAGCAACCATATTAAAGTACCTAATCGAATCGCAAGCCGTTAAATACTTATTATTATATTGTTCCGGTGGCAATCTTTGGTCTCCATCATCAGTTCCACTTCACCAAATGGTGATTTCCAAAAGCAAATGCACGAGTTACTATAAAAAATACCCAAATCGCTATAGGTTTGCCTATAAAATTTGAGAGTTGGCCTCGATTTCTATGGGATCCCCTCATCAGATCCTGATTTGGTGGCAATGTTACCACCTCGGGAGCATACCCTTACAAAAAAAAAATATTTTTTACAATCGGTCCATCATTGACGGAGATATCGGAACATACAGCCGAACATATAACCTCCTCCTTTTTGGAAGTCGGTTAAAATGTTGTACGGGTTTTTTTAACGGAATATCGCTCGTAGCTACTATCTATGTATTAGATACCAATAAGCCTACATAAAAAACTTTGGCTGTCGCGAGAATCTAACTATAGAAAAATATTCAAGGTCGTAATACATCGCTTCCGCACAGATTAAACCAGATTTTTGCATAATTATCGCATTTTGCTTATTCACCCAACCTGCCTAGCCTTTTCCCAACTATGTTGGGACCGGCTTCCAATCCAGCCTATGTTACATGGAGCGACTGATCTGACCTGCACAACCCAGTAACTGGGTAATACGATACCCAGATTTTTAGGAAAACTTATTATACTTTTACGATGTTTGTAAATATGTGAGCACCATGTATCTATCTCAGCATTAAGTTATTTTTCATTGCTTCATTTTAATTATTTTTACCTATTGTGGTTTAGTAATTTTATTTTATTCTAGGTGCATCGTCTTCACATATAATCTTATAATTAATGTACTTAAACAAAATATTGTAAAGCATTATTAAAAGAGTAACCTTGGAGTTTCTTGCCCATTCTTCTCCATACGAAACTACCTTTTGGAACCCCACAACTAGAATCAATTCAAAAGTGCCTTTTATGTGCCTATTTGAAATAAATAATTATGCCTTAACGTGCTTTCCGAGTCACGGAGGATGTAAAGATGGTACTGTAAACCTGATGGATCGACGTGTGTGGCTGTATTACTTAGCCACGAGCTCCTCTCACCTTAGCTGATAGTACAAATATATGTAAGGTATCTACATTGTACATGGCTTAAGTAGTAAACAAACAGTAACAAAAAACATGACATGTGTAGCAGCGGCGAGGTGTCAATTTTTGTATGAGAGAAGCCGCAGCGAAGTCGATTTTAACTTACTTATCAATAAAGTAAAAATTAAGTAATTAACTTTAAAAGTAATTCTTTCCTTTACTGAACTTAATACCATCTATCCTCAAGTAGCAGAACCAAAAAGACGCATCACTACACAGACATAACTTTCTTGTTTGTTATTTCAATTCAAAGCTAATAAAATAGGCGTTTTTGCTGTTTGAGTGTTATGGTGAATTAAATACCCGTAGTGTAACTATATTTTTTGGCAATAGTAGACACTATTGACTGTGCCATTTTCCAATAGCGGTACAATTATTATTGTTGAAGCGAACTTCCGAAGGGAAGCCGGTAGGAATCGTGTTATATGGTGCTTTCGCCACTGATGTGTATGTATTAAAACCAAACAATATAATTATTTTTTATCAAAAACTACGTCTGATTAAAAATAAAATAAAACAACAACATGGATACCGAAAGCGACAAATAAGGACAAACATCAGAGGGGCAATTCTACTAATTTTAAGAACGTTCACAGTCTGATCTCAGTCTCAATCTGTCAAAAATACCTCTTATTTCCCTACATTTTGACAATTTTTTGACGTTTGTTTGTCGCCAAGATGAGATTGCGACTAGATTTTGAACGTTTTAAATTACGAGAATTGGCCTTCTGAAAGTCTACACAACAAATAAACGCCAACAGATTTTAAGTATTGCAACAGATTTCTATAAGAAATTGTACACAGATACAAATGAAACCACGGACAAGACAACAGAATATTCCTTCCAAATATTGTATGAGATGTCATAGAAAGCTGGATCTGGTGTGATGACTGTGCCTTCATTTCTTAGTTTTACTCGTGAGTTAAAGGACGGAAAACCTAATATATAGACTGAATGAATAATAAATAGACTGTAACACGTAACTAAATATAACAATACTGACATCTTGCCGGTTACAACAACCGAATGCGAGTTCCTTTTTAGGGTTCCGTACCCAAAGGGTAAAACGGGAACCCTATTACTAAGGCTCCGCCATCTGTCTGTCTGTCCGTCTATCACCAGGCGGTATCTCATAAACCGTGATAGTTAGAAAGTTGAAATTTTCACAGATGATGTATTTCTGTTGCCGCTATAAAAAAAATACTAAAAAACAGAATAAAATAAATATTTAATATGACTACCATACAACAAACGTGATTTTTTTGCTCGTTTTTGCTCTATATTGATAACGGCAACAGGTAGACGCTTGAAATAGTCACAGAATATTTAGTTATATATTCACTTTAAAAATTAATAATTAAATTAAAATAAAACAAATATTTAAGGGGGCTCCCATACAACAAACGTGATCTTTTGACATTTTTATAGATAATGGTACGGAACCCTTCGTGCGCGTGTCCGACTCGCACTTGGCCGGCTTTTAACAACGTGCTTATCTTTTTAGGGTTCCGTAGTCAACGAGGAACCTAGGAACCCCTAAAGTTTCGCCATGTCCGTCTGTCTGTCTGTCCTCGGCTTAGCTCAGAGACACTTAGTACTAGAAAACTGCAATTTGACATGGGTATACATATTAATCACGGCAATAAAGTGGTAAATTAAAATCTTTTTTATTGTATCTCGGTACGTACATTGTACGTAAAGTGGGGATGATAATTTTTTCCCGTCTATCCCATAGTGTAGGGTATCATTGGATAGGCCGTTCAAAACTGTTGCAGGATTGTGAAAATCATTTTTTGATTCAGGGATGCGTTTGCGTAATATAATATTGCTTTAAAATGCAATTTTTTGTTAGAATCAAGCCCTGCCAGCTAAATGGTTATTTTTGGATATGTAAAAAAATCATGGCAGTAGGTACATGTAACGAACTTAAAAGGAAAACTATCACAGCTAAGTTACCTATTACCTATTCATTCGTTTATTATAATTGCATTGACAATTTACTCTATTTTGTTGCTGTATTGTGAAATTTGATTTAATTCTATGCACCTAATATGGGTTTTGCCTGAATTAAATGAATTTTATTTATATTTTTATTTAAGAAGGCTGGGAAATTAACGAGTAATAGTCAACCAACTTACATTAATTTGCAGTTGGAGAATTGACCGTGACCTACATCGATGTATGGAAAAACATGTTTTTCAACGACAATGTTAAGTTTGTTTTTGGGATAAATTCATCCCAAACATGGAACCCTTCATTGTGCGTAGTCCAACACGCACTTAGCCGGTTTAGATTGAAGGCTTCTACAGACCGGCGCGACACGCGACGCGACACAAAGGCCCCGCGTGTCGCGCGATGAGGCGGTGCCTTTGTGTCGCGTCGCATGTGGCGCCGGTCTGTAGTAGCCTTAATGAACAAAAATTTTAGTCATCTTATCTCTACGTTTAACTACTATTATTACTATGTCATTGTTTCGTATTGTTCATAATTATGTTCATAAATTGTTAAGTTGTGATGTTGTTGCGAATCATTTAATTGACGTCAATAAATATTAAATTTCATTTATTTTAAATTATTTAATAAATGGTTAATTAATACAGTAAACAATAAATATTATCCCTGGACATACATGTTACAATTTTTATTTAAAGATCTTTTGTTTAAAAAGATCTTTAAATAAAAATGGTAACATGTAAAAATTAATTAATAGCCTCTTAATAATTACATATTATATTCATAATCTGTGGGTCTTATTTTTATGTCTAATTCTAAAATATCTTACTGAAAATGATTGTTTAAACCTATTATTTTGGGTCTGCCACAGATATTAACGCAATAGCAATAATACACGGTTAAAATTGTTTCACTTTAATGAAAAAGTGCAGAAATAGAAGCGTTTTACTTGAAATAAAACGCATATTAAAATACTTACCTCACTGGAAGCTTTATATTGAGAGAGAGAGCATATCCGTTTCCGTCGATTTCATAGCAGTTTTAGTACTTTTTTAACCTACTCAGTGGCGCCACCTGGTGTTTGCTTGCCATTTTAGTTTCGTAAAATGTAACGAGCCACTTTTTGCTCATTGGCTCAATATACCAGGCAGAAGTAAACTTAAAGCTTCCAGTGAGGTAAGTATTTTAATATGCGTTTTATTTCAGGTAAAACGCTTCTATTAAATTACTTGACCGTCACTGGAAGCTTTATATTGAGACCTATTTGTTATCGCCTGGTGTCGCCACTAATATGATTACGCCAATGTGATAGGAAACTAGTTTATTTAAAATAAACAATTATTTTGTCATCAGAAAGTATATTTATTACACAGTCATGTGAAAAAGTATTTACATATTTATTGAATTAATCAAAAAAATACCATAACAAAATATAGTAAATATTCAGAGCTAATTAATCGGGTTAAACAATTGGGTAACAGTTAAATTTGAATCAACACTTCTTATGACTTCTCTTCTGTAGAAATTTTGGAATGTATTTGCCGATAGCCAATTTCCTCGAGATAAGATTTCGTCAAGGGGATGGTTTTCTAGCCAACTTTTAGAGGCTACTGCAGATCGTGTACTTCCTGGAGTTGCTGTGATGCCAGCTTCATTGGATAGGGTTTTTACCCAGCCTGCGATGACGGTACGTGAAGCGGGCTTCTGCACACCTCTAACTGTAATAAACAAATTAAATGATTTTGAAGCATTACGCCTTTCATTTAATAATTGTATATTTCTGTCTATCCAGAATATAGGATTTAGGTTACAATTATTGGGATTTACAAGAAGTTTCCAACCGGACTGTCTGTGATTACTGCAATCTGTTTTCGATCCAAATTGAGGCCAGAATATAACACTATCATCTGATTTAATATAATGGTCAGGATCAACTCTAAGCAGCGTTAAGTCATGTATGCGTCTACCTGAGCAAAGCAGTAATATAGTTGCAGTATGGCGTGATATTTGAAAGGGATTGTTTATGTCTATAGTGTAATTGCTTTGAAAGGTAATTAATTAATTTACTAACATCCCAAATTGGTGGCTTAGAAGTCTTAGGATTTTCCAGAGCAATTGATTTTAAAATATGTTTTACAAGAACATGTGAACTTAATTGACTTGAGCTGTCAACATTACACAAAGTGGAAACGACAGATTTATGTAAAAGAATTGTATTATACGATAATTTATGAATTAGATGCAAATCAGATAAAAATTGGGCTAATTGCGTACCTGTAGGATTATTCGTGTCAACATTTTTAGATATGGACCAGGAAGTCCAACGTTTCCAAGCCATCTCATAAGTTTTCAAGGTAGACTTACGCCAGGATTTTTTGAGCAATAACTGTTGTTCAGAGGTCCATGTTTCTATAGCCTCGGACCACCCCCACATTTCCAGACTTCGAGGATTATTTTGTCCACTTGTGGTGGCGGAAGTCCCGTCGATGTGTCGACCAGGTGCGTCTGTAAGTTTTTCAGGGTTAGAGGTGGTGCTAGCGCTCGGACTTTGAGGTCTGCACGCCAAACTACCTTCTCCCATCGCGGTACTACTATTAAAAATATTCCCGTTGAGTGATTGAGGTGTGTTAGGACTCTTGGGATTAGGAACGGAGGTGGGAACACCCATGCGAGTGGATAGTTCCACGGGACACTGAAAGCATCGTGAAAGAGTGCTTGTCGGTCTCTCAGGTCTCGGGATACATAATTGTGAACTACGTGAGCTGTCGCTGAGGCAAAAAAAATCTATTATTGGGGTTCCCCACTTTGCAAACACACACGTACTGGCTGGCATTAGGTGCCATTCCGGAGGTTGGCAAAAGCGTGACAAGTGATCGGCATGACTGTTGTACTTGCCCGGGAGGTGGTGTATTTTGAAGTGAATTTGAAATGGTCCAGTCAATTTAGAATTTGATAAGTTAGTTCTATTAGTGGTAATGATTTCGTACCTCCTTCGTTCCTTAAATAGCTGACAATAGTCCTGTTGTCGCATTGTATCAGGATCAAGCTGTTGCAGAGTAGGTGAGCGTTGTCTTGAAGGGCGCGAAATATGGCTAACATTTCTTTTTGGTTGCTGTGCAATGCCTGTTCCTCTGGTGACCAACTGCCCGATAGAGCGAGACTGTTCAGTTGTGCTCCTCAACCCTGGTTTGATGCATCTTTTATCAGGAAGTTTACTGGCGGAGGGTAATGTAGAGGTGTTGATGACTGACAATTCAGAGTCCACCATTCCAGTTCCTTTCGAACATTTTGTGGTAGTGGGTAGGATTTCGATAAATGGTCTGGTAGCGAGTTCATGAACATTAATAATTGTCGGTGATTGAGTCGGCCTCGAGGAACAACATAACTGGCAAAGTTCAGGAGTCCTATTATTCTCTGCAATTCCTTTAGAGTTATTATTCCTTGCTCGAGAACTTGACTCACTTTTTTGATTAATGAAAAAGTCTTTTCTTTTGGCAGGGATTTTAAACTGTCCCAGGGACTCCATAATATTCCTAAATATGTAATAGTCTTTTGAGGACAAAGAACAGATTTCTCGAATATTACTGGCCAACCAAGATCTTGTATTATGTCTAATGTGATTTTGACATGATCTCGAAGAACGTGTACATTTTGATGTACTATCAAATAGTCGTCGAGATAGACGATGATTCGGATGTTCCAGCGTTCTCGTAATATTTGGGCAACCCAATTCATTAGTATTGAAAAGGTTTTGGGTGCAGTGCTCAAACCAAACGGAAGGCAGGTCATCTCTAACAGTTGTTGGTTGTATACCAGACGAAGGAAGCGCCTGTGTGACTTTGAATTTTTTAAGTGGAAATATGCCTGTGATAGGCACTTTGCACATCCAGTCTTGTGGTTGCAGAAAGTCCGGAATGCGGTACATGTTTATTAAGTGAAATGGTTGGGTCTTTACAAATTCGTTTAACGCTTTTAGGTTGAATATTGGACGGGCGGAAACGTCGGGTTTTGGAATCAAAAATAGAGGGGAAATGAAACTCGGTGAGAGTTGAACAACTTTTAGAATGCCCTGATCTTTAATTTTGTTTATTATTGCAGACATTTCTTTTGTGACAGGTGTTTGGAAGTGACCATTGGTTACATTTGTGTATATCAGAGGAGGTTTGTGGGTAAATGGTATGCGATACCCTTGAATCAATTTTTGGTGCTCCCATTTCCTTCCATATCGAGTGGTAGTGCGCTAACTGACCTGCTCGAAAACGATTCAAGTCATAGCTTGTACCGTTTATGGTTCGCTCGAGAGCTTTTTGCAGGGTTTGAACGTCCTCGACCTCGATTACTTACACGATCGGGCCGCGAGCCTCGGTTGTGAAATGAGCCTCTACTGTTGGTATATTGGTCGGATTGAAAGGATGGTAGATCCTGACCTTTGTGTAATTGGCGCGAAAATTTCCACCCCGCGAGGGTGAGTTGTCATAGGCATGCGTGTGCATCAGTATGCCTGATTCGTGGCAAAAATATTGAGCTTCACGCGATGGAACTACTGGTTTATGTAGGCCTTGCCCCCGCGAGGGGCGATGGCTAGATTGATTAGATCTAGTATGAGAATCAGTTTTAGAAGGCCAAAAAGCTTTGCGTACACCGCCGGCCTTTTCTAATGCTGTTGTGAAAGATTCGGGACTAAATAAATAGGTCGATGATGGGGGAATTCTGTTCAAAGATGCTTTAATTTGACTAGTAATTGTCTCTCGACGCATTTCTATACTTTCGGCTCGATGCCTACAAACTAATTGTAGTAGGTCAGACGAGATTTTATGCAAATCACCTTTTTGAAATAATTCTTCAACCTTCCCGCTTAAATTATCAAAATTGACTTTTGTATTTTTAGCCCACAAAAGGAGATTACGAATAGCTTCTTGTAATGATTATTTTTGTTTTAGGATGCAAAAAGTAATTGCTGCGTATGATTTATCAGCATGTGTTAAGTGACGTAAGGTACCTGGGGTGTGATTGTAGAGCTTTTGAGTATCAGAATACCTTACATCGGACCAAGATGTGCTACCTAAGCGCTGGACATCTAGTAGCATTTTTAAAAAACTTGGAGGAGTTTTCGGAACAGATGGTTCCTTAAGCTTTGTCTCGATATCAAAATTGAAGTCTAAATTTGAGTTTTTACCTTCAACATCAGGGCACTGTTCGTCAATATTATGCTGGTCATACAGTTCCCCACTGACCCCAGAACAAACTGATACCCCATCATGGCAAGCAGTATGCATATTATTTGCAAAAACTTGTTGGCGTAGCTCACTGACTTCCTTTATAAGCTTGTCCAACGGGTTAGACTGTTGGGCGCGCTTATTCTTTTTGTGGCGTGCACGGCGCGACCGCTTGCCACGTTTTGAAGAAGACGAGCTTGAAGGGCTGCTGCTCGTGCTGCTGCTAGAACAGCTAAATTTTCTTTTCCGGGTCATTCCACTCGGTCCGGCCACAGCTTGTGGCTCGGCAGCCGAACCAATTACGTGCTCATCCATTATCGCAATAAAAGTTTCGTTCGATATTATAGACCTTATCAAATCTAAAGTCTTCTTGACTCACAATAAAATCAAAGCACACATTTATATTAAAAATAACTGTAGGTAAATAATAAATCTAAGTAGTGATCCGAACGGAAAAACCATTTAAAGTAATGAGCACTTACTTTTACGAAATAGGGTGTACTTACAGTTTTTCTTCAAAAATAACACCATAAAACAGCACTATATTTTTAAAATTTTAAATGTAGTATTTTATTTTTATTTATTTATTAGGAACAATTTAGGTATAACTTAACAAAAGACACGAATACAGCTACAAAAGTAAAATACTGTGGCGCCGCTATCAACGCCCCATACAACATACATGGAAGACATTTGTTCCAGCACAGCTTTAGGAAGTTTTATAATAAAATTAACAATTACAAAATGTAGTATTGTATTTACTTAGCTGGTAATTTACAAGATAGTGATCCAAACGAAAAAAAACAATTAAAAGTATGATCACGATTTCTATGCAATATAATATTCGAATTTAGAATATAAAAATATAGTGTAATTTTTGGCATGGGTCGTGAACCGATGCCCACAAGTTGCTTCGACGGAGAAAGAAACGCCAATGTACAAAAAGTGGCTCGTTATATTTTACGAAACTAAAATGACAAGCAAACACCAGGTGGCGCCACTGAGTAGGTTAAAAAAGTACTAAAACTGCTATGAAATTGACGGAAACGGATATGCTCTCTCTCAATATAAAGCTTCCAGTGACGGTCAAGTAATTTAAAGAAAAATATAGCCAACATTTTACTATATACGTTTTTTTTAATCTTCTGTGTCACGCTCCTGGGCAACGTTATTTAGGTTTAAAGAATGTCTCCTATGAAAAATATATAGGTTCGCTTACAATGAGATACAAAGTAATTGCTTAAATCTAAATTAAATACATTTTGCCTCAGGTGCGTGTTGGGGTGAAGTTAAACAAATAAATATTAGGTAGGTAAGAAGTAGCTAACATTAATTGATAGGTATGCGGTATGACTACATTTTATGAATATAATTTTTCATTTTGAATGAGTTAATGTTGTTACATCATTTGGCATCTTTTACGTCATTTGGCAGGTCATTATATAGCTGTGCTCCTTCGAACAATATGTTTTTTTTACTAAAGTTAGTACGAGCTTGTCTTCGTTGTAATGTATTTTGTTTACTTTAAAACCATTTAATTAGGTTGATTCAACGGCATAAAGCGAACCGTGTCTAATTGCCATAAATATAAATTGACACTGAGGTTGGATAACGCTAACATAAATATTAGCATTAGATAATTACGTTCGATACTAAGCATGTATAGCTGCTAATGATGCTATTAGAATAATCTGCAATTGCGGGTTATAATTTAGATAATACTTAACAAACGAGAAAAGTCAACAGTTTCTCTGAAAGAGTTATAATAAGGTTTTTTACGTTTAATATTGAAGGCTATCCAGGTTTTACTTGTGAGTAGTAAAGTACTCATCTTTTGTTTTGTTTTTACTGAGATCGATAACTTAAAAATAATTCCGAGTTTTCTTTTTTATGTTATGCTTAGATAATAATGTTTAATGTAAATAACATTTAAATAACATTTAACATTATTATCTAAGCATAACATAAAAAAGAAAACTCGGAATTATTTAAATGTAAATAACATTTAACATTATTATCTAAGCATAACATAAAAAAGAAAACTCGGAATTATTTTTAAGTTATCGATCTCAGTAAAAACAAAACAAAATATGAGTATATTTTATGTAAGACTATATTTTTTAGATAAGGAACAAAGTACATCAAGATATTTTTATTTTACTTTCCCCGTTTCCTAAAATCTTAAATAACGAATAAATACTAACAATTAGCAATGACACAGTAACCAATAATATTATTAATACAATTAACTCTAGTTCTAGTTCCAGGTACTGCGCCCACGGCATGTTAGCGGCGGGCGCGCGCAAATGTATCGCGCCGCCGTGATGCAGCACGTGCTCCGTCCACCACACGGCGCGCTCTAGTGGAGGCTGTGGCTGATCGTGTATCCAATTACGAAGGTTGACTATGTTGCGGCGATAGCTGAAAACAATCGAAGAAATAATTTCTAATACTTGAAACTTAACCTGGACCAATTACTGCAGGCCAAGTCGACTAATTTACAAACGTTGCAATGATCTCTCCATTGTGAGTCTTTGACAGATTTTTGTGCACGGGAGCATGCTATGAGAGTCACGCCAAATACTAAGTAAAAATATATTACGATATGGATTTAAAACTATACAGCGATGAGCTGAAAATGGAATTAATTTATGCGAAAAAAGAGTATAAGATAAAGTTTGTTAGAATAGCGTTATGTGAACAAAATACCAACTTCATACAAAATCTGTGAATAACTCACGATGGCGTGACCATTGCAACGCTTGTAAATTAGTAGACCAAGGCCCCAGGTGGGAAAGGTTCAACGTGACGCTGTTGAACATAAAAAAACGATTTTGTATATTTTTAGGGTTCCTTACCTCAAAAGGACAAAAGGAATCCTTATAGGATCACTCGTGTGTCTGTCTGTCCGTCTGTCACAGCTGGTTTGCTCCGAATCTACGGGACCGATTAAGTTGAAATTTTCTACATTTATGAGCTTCTGTGACCCAAACACGGACGTGTTACGTAAATATATTAGTTTTGAATATGGAGGTCACTTTTGGGGGGCAAATTAGAAAATTAAAAAATAAAGTTTTGCTGACTGTACCGTATGACAACAAATGAAAGTGCTTGTTTTAAGGATTTTATCTTTTTTTTTATAATTTTAAAATACATACTTTTTGAATTATTTAAGAAAATAGATGAAAGTGACCATTCCCCCCCTTATCTCAGAAACTACTGAGCCTAAAGTTTTGATATAAATACAGAAAATAGCTCTTACTTATGGATTACAGGACCACCTAAAAGTCTGTGATCTTAAAATAACATAGTAAATCACTCAATATTGTGCGTAAAAACTTACATTTGTGGTTGGAATGTATGGAGATCATGTTTTCCAACTACAATGTTGTTTGTTCTTGGGATAAATTCATCCCAACTACGGAACCCTTCATTGTGCGTGGTCCGACACGCACTTGGCCGGTTTTTTAGGATTCCGTACCTCAAAAAGAAAAAACAGATCACTCGTGTGTCTGTCTGTCTGTCTGTCTGGCTGGCTGTCTGTCTGTCTGTCCGTCTGTCACAGCCGATTTGCTCCGACGCGACCGATTAAGTTGAAATTTGGTACACATGTGGACTTCTGTGACCCAAACATGGACGTGTAACGTAAATAAATTAATTTTGAACATGGGGGGGATCACTTTTGGGGGGCAAACTAGAAAAAAAAATAATTGGTAACTGTACCGTGCGACATATCAAATAAAAGAAATCGTGTTACGGATGTCAGATATATTTTTTTTATAATTTTAAAATAAATACTTTTAAAATTATTTATGAAAATAGATGAAAATTGACTATATCCCCCCCTTTTCTCCGAAACTACTGTCCCTGATTTTTTAAAAATAAAACTGAAAATAATTATTTACTTATAGATTACAGAAAAACCTATGAGGAGTCTATCATCTTAAAGTAACACGGTAAATCTCTCATTATATACCAATCTGAAATCCTTATAACAAGCCCTTTCTTTTGATATGTCACACGGTACAGTTTAGAAAACTTTCTTTTTATTTTTCTAATTTGCCCCCTGAAGTGGTCCCCATCTTTAAAACTCATTTATTTACATTACACGTCCGTGTTTGGGTCACAGATTTTTTTATGTACCAAATTTCTACTTAATCGGTCTAGTAGATTCGGAGCAATTCGGCTGTGACAGACGGACAGAAAGACATACAGACAGACACAGAAGTGATCCTATAAGTGTTCCGTTTTTTCCTCTTGAGGTACGGAACCCTAAAAAACACTTTTTCCAACCCGAGGAATAGTCTAGCCTAGTGTAACATAATAATGTATGATATTAAGTTCACAATGAGCTGCTAAAATTAATTTTATCTGTACGTGATTTGCTGCTCACTCAACCGACGATTATTTCATTTGAAATCGACCATCATGCAATCATGCTAATGCTAATTACGCGGTGATGTCCTCCCGGGTTTGCAGTTTGCGTAAAGGCTTCATAATGGTATGAAATTAAATTGTTTATTCTGTAAATAGGATACCGGAATCACTTTTAAACGTCATATTAAAACAAAAACAATATAAGCTAGAATATGGAGTCGATATTTCCTATCTGACTACCTCTGAGAAGAAATTACGAAACAAACTCAGGGGTCAAAGTCTCTTTTAAAGTCCGGACATCTTGGTCAGGTCATGTGAGGACCATGTAGATTAGAGTCTGGATTGGTCTTTTGAAGAAATAATCACACAGATTTGGGTGGATCTATCTGGACAGTGCAAGCATTTTTTTTATCTTAGTGCACCTAGAAACTTAGTCAACCAAATTAAAGTACATAATTATGCGATAATAATGACACAAAGGTATGAAGTGGCAGAGACGACGTTCTACACGTTCAACGTTCGTTTATTTGCACACCTCGCATCGTTATAATACGGTGTACATTATGAACCTTTTGTAACATCCTCTGAACCTGTGTTATGCAAACAAATGATTTGATTTGATTCGATTTGATTTGATTTAGATTTGTTCCGTTTGGTTCCGGACGTAAAGAATAGCACCATCCCATTTCTTCCCGTGGGTGCCGTAAAAGGCGACTAAAGAACTTACTAGAGAATTGGCAGCAGCGTTCTCTATGCATTTTACAGCATACTGCGATCGCCAACCCGCCTGCCAAGCGTGGTGATTATGGCAAACCCTCCCATTTGGGGGAGGCCTATGTCCAACAGTGGACATCTTTCGGCTGAAATGGTGCTGATGCAGAAACAGTCGGACAATCGAAAAAATCTAAATTTTGTATCGATCTAACGTGTTATGAAGTTCACCGGAGATATTAATAATTATCAACTTCTTACTTGTCATCACCAATAACAGTGTTTATTGCATTCCTCAAATCTTCTTCAGTAAACGTTTCCATATCCAGTTTGACTCCAATCTTATGGTATACATATCTTTCGACATTAAGCCATTGGTCACCAAACATTGGCACACCAATCAGAGGTACTCCGGCTGTGATAGCTTCATCTGTTGATTGTAGACCTCCTTGTGTTATGAATAGCTTCACGTTTGGGTGCTCTGAAAAGACAAGACTTTATGTTAAGTAGCTTATTATCAGTTCGAGCCATAGATTTTACTAAATCTATGGTTCATACATAATCAGCCTATATTGTTCCCACTGCTGGGACACAGGCCTCCTCTCTTCGAGAGGGACTGGGCTGTAATCTACCACGCAGGCGCAGTGCGGGTTGGTAGATGCCACATATCTTCAAATTGTTGGTTCTAGGACATGCTGGTTTCCTGAAGATGTTTTCCTTCACCGTTTTGAGAGCAGTGGTGATGAAATTATTTTTACAGAGTAAAGTGCCTGCCTGGGTTCGAACCCACGACCTATGACTCGTAAGAGGGGCCGTTACCACTGGGCCACCACTGCTCCAATCTATGGTTCGAGCTAACAAAAAGTACGTCTTAGGTTGTTTATGCCTGTGCCAATGCCTGCCAGGGTTGCGAGTTTGTCCGAAAGGGATATCGTGGCCCTGGTACACAGGCAAATGAAGGAATACGGGTGGGTTTTAGTCAGTAAAAGTCTGACACGCTCTCCCGCTCCGCCCAGAGCGGGAGAAGTTATTTGATAATTTCCCACCCAAAAAAAAAAAAAACAAAAAGGTTGTTTACCTTACACAAATGCTTTGGCATATTATAATAACTAGCGTTAATTTAGAATTTAACAATCAATTCTGGTTGTACGTACATTGCTTGTTGTTTGGAGTTGGCGGCAAAATCTCTTAACACACTATTACAGATTCTATAATAATATAATTCAATCATGATTCGAAAGACACGTGGTGCCATCTATTGCCATAAGACGTTAACGTTGTTTTCCTCGGGAACAGTACTTTTTTTCGGGATGAAAGGTATCCTATGTCCGTTTCTGTACACCTGACAACATAATTATGCAAAATTTCGGGATGATCGGTTTAGGCGTGAAAAGGTAACAAACAAACAAACAAACTTACTGTCGCATTTATAATATTAGTTAGTATGTTGCCGTTTCTGTCTTGCACTTTTATTAGTGGAACTGTTGTGTGCAGAATAATGCTCAACCAATGCACGTGCTAATTAACGTTTATTAATCTGTCGGCCTTTGATATAATATTTGAATGCACGCACATTAGTTTCTGTATTGAAAAAATAGCCTTCAATGATTATTGGCACTTACCCTTGAAATGGCGAATTGGCTAGCTTGTATGAAGTAAAAATAAACAGGCTGGAAAAAAATCTGCTGGTAGGTGTATGAAGTCGGATATTGACCCAAATCATTAGATACATCCTAAGATCCTAACTAATATTATAAATGCGAAAGTAAGTTTGTTTGTTTGTTACCTTTTCACGCCTAAACCACTGAACCGATCATCCTGAAATTTTGCATATACGTTGTCAGGTGTACAGAAACGGACATAGGGTACCTTTCATCCCGAATAAAAGTACTGTTCCCGAGGAAAACAATAATAACGTTCTTATGATAGTAGATGGTGCCACGTGTCTTTCGAATCATTATTAAATTATATTATGGCACAAGCAGAGTACAACCCCAAAATGATTGTCAAATTCTAAATTAACGCGAGCGAAGCCACGGGCAAAAGCTAGTAATTATTATAAAACAAAGTCCCACCGCGGCGGCCGGGACTTTGTTTTATAATACATCGTCGTCGATCTTTGTGTTATAATACGTCTGTCTGTCTTTCTGAATTCGATCAGTACCCCAAGTGTAAGTTTGCAAAAGAGTAAACGTAACTATTTCATTTGCGTTAAAATTTGACCAATAGATCATAATACTAAGAGTATAAGAGTGAGAATAAAAATCTTAACGCAAACGCGCTTGTTACGTTAACTCACTTGCAAACTTATACTCCGGGAACAGAACTTTCGCACTCAAAAACTACCGAATGGATTTTCATACGGTTTTCTCCAAAAGACGGAGTGATTCATAAGAAAATTGTAAGTTTGTCATTCATTAATTTTGTGTAAAGTGGCTAAAAGTCTTGCTGACTGGGAGCTTTACTGGCGTGCGCCGCGTAAACCAATAGAGTTATATGAAAACAATGTATTACGGAACTATACATATTCCTCTTAAAAATATCTATTAAACTGTAGCAATGCTATAAATGCCAATCTGAATTTTTCATTACTCTCTGAGATGAAGTTGCGGGCAGAGATTAGTGTAAATATACAGGGTGTTTGGTGCATCGTGTGCCAAATTAAAATGGTCGACTGAAGGGGTCATCCACTAGCCTTTCAGACCCCTTAACACCCCTCATGCTCTGTGGATTTTTTTTTATCGACTTTTTATTGTTTTCCAAAAAAAAGACCCAAATTTTACATTCAAATACAGATTTAAAAAAATATATAAGGCGTAGACTCTGAATTTTAATTTTATTTCGATGTGTATTGTTTAAGAATACTTTAAAATACAAAATTAGTGATATTAGTCGCCTTGTTTTTTTTTTAATTCACTCGCAAAGGTAAAACTTAAATTAAAGCTGTACATGTTACAGCTGTTTATAAGGCTACAAAAAAAAAAACCAAAAGCGACCGGGATCTTCCAACTCCCTCATTAATTCTCCAGTCTATCCTCTTTCTAATGATGTGCCACATGCCATAAAAGTATTTTAACAACTTTGTGAATTCGCTAGAATTGTGAATCAAGTCACATAAAACTACATTCCAAATTCTAATGAAAAAATATTCATTGCGGAACTGTTACTTGAGAAAGAGGTAAAATTTGTTTTCTCACTCTTTCACAGTAAAATCTATCTTCTATCTCTTTCTTGCATACCTTAAATCGGTTTGAACAAATCGCGCCGCCCGACCCGCCATTTTTTTAGTCGAGACATGACTGCCTCTGCTACCTAACGTGTGTGCTAGTTCACCATACTCCGCGATTCTTTTATTACTTTGTTATCGTTAAGTTTTGCTGGTTCTTGTTAGATTTGTTTAATTTTTGTTGTTATTGTTAAACTTTGAGTTTTTTGTTATTGCAATGGCGACATTCTCTAACGAAGAATATGCGGACATCATGATGGCTTACGGAACCGCTAATGGCGTCGCTCGTGCAGCGCAACGACTTTACCAGGAACGCTTTCCTGGTAGACGATTACTTGGCCGCAGAGTCTTCCAAGACACATACCGACGCATACGCGAGACTGGCAGTGTTACTTTTAATGAACCAAGGGGCCATATTGTGCGACATAATGTTGAAGTAGACGAGAGAATACTGGCACTTTTTGAGGAAGACCCTACAAGAAGCATTAGCATCCATTCCACTACACTCCGGTGCAAGGTACGTAATTTTAAACTAACTTTAAACCCGTGCAAGCTTTGTTTGACCTTGGCTTTGTTTAGCAGGTAATGGGTATGGTATGGCGTCACTTCCAGGTAGTGAATCTATTAGCACGAACAGCGGGTCCTTTCTTGTGCAATTACTTATTGCCCAAGAGAAATTTAAAAGTGTTTTTTGTTTGTTGCAGGTCTTGAGGGTGGCGATTTTGAGAGACGAGTGGCTTTTTGTCGGTTTCTTTTACACACGGATGTGGATGATCCTGATTTTTTAAAAAGAATACTGTGGACGGATGAATCCAAATTTACCAAGGATGGGATCCTCAATTTACACAATTTGCACCACTGGACAACGAAAACGCAAAACCCACGTGTTAAAAGACAGAAATCTTCTCAAAGAAAGTTTAGTGTAAACGTTTGGGCAGGAGTGATTGGGAATCAGGTAATTGGACCGCATTACCTGCCCGATAATCTCAATGGCGAAGACTACCTGGAATTCCTACAAAATGACCTGCCCGAATTAGTGACCGATGTGCCCGTATTTAATGAACGTGTGCCCATTGTATTTCAAAATGACGGCTGTCCCGCGCATTGGCGATTGACTGTTAGGGAATATCTCGACAATGTGTTCCCCAATGCATGGATTGGACGCGATGGCCCTATTCCATGGCCGCCACGTTCCCCAGATCTAACTCCGTTAGACTTTTATGTCTGGGGCCGTGCCAAAGAGTTGGTATATGCCACGGAGGTTCCAACTAGGGAGGTATTAGTCCAACGCATAGAAGCGGCATTCAATACTATTAAGGAGGAAATACGACTTCGTACAACAACTGTTGAAATACGAAACAGGTGTCGGGCCTGCATTCGCAACAGAGGCCAACAATTTGAGCAAGATTTGTAACAATGATTAAATAAATGTTAAAAATGCAATTTTGTTTTTTTATTTCAAGTAAATCCCACGAAAGATACAGATATGAGACACGAATTTACCTAACCATAAGAATGAGATAGCAGATTTATAGGTTTGACAGGTATCATTTAAGAGATTTTTTTTTAAATCATAATTTTGAATATTAGCCTTAGGTGACTCGATTCACAATTCTAGCGAATTCACAAAGTTGTTAAAATACTTTTATGGCATGTGGCACATCATTAGAAAGAGGATAGACTGGAGAATTAATGAGGGAGTTGGAAGATCCCGGTCGCTTTTGATTTTTTTTTTGTAGCCTTATAAACAGCTGTAACATGTACAGCTTTAATTTAAGTTTTACCTTTGCGAGTGAATTAAAAAAGAACTAGGTGACTAATATCACTAATTTTGTATTTAAAAGTATTCCTAAACAATACACATCAAAATAAAAATAAAATTCAGAGTCTACGCCTTATTTTTTTTTTTAAATCTGTATTTGAATGTAAAATTTGGGTCTTTTTTTTGGAAAACAATAAAAAGTCGATAAAAAAAAATCCACAGAGCATGAGGGGTGTTAAAGGGTCTAAAAGGCTAGCGGATGACTCCTTCAGTCGACCATTTCAATTTGGTACACGATGCACCAAACACCCTGTATAATCATTTATCACCACTAAAGCCTAAATCCTTTATAGCCCAACCCCGCCAAATTAAAAAAAAACAATTTTGTAACAGCACTCTCCACTACAGAAACAGCTACCTTATGTCCATAAAAATGTACAACCATATTCCAAAACGAATAAGAGAACTACTTACCATTTAATTTCTACAAAAAAAGTCTAAAAACATGGCTTCTTTAAAATATTTTGTTACACAGTAAAAAAAATCCTTGATAATAAGAGTAACAAAAATTTGTCGTTGTCGTTGTTTTTTATATTGTATAATAGAGTTTTTAAGTATCTTTATGTCTATAGTCTTAAGTGTTTTGTATTGTAAAATAAAGTAAAAGTAGTATATAAGTTAGGTTTTATGCTTATATGCAATATTTAATATTCGTAAGTAATGTAGCGGTGGATTTGTCCTGAACATAACCCAATTATCCAATCTGTACCTACCATATCCGACGAATAAAATGTCTTTTTCAATACACTTCCTCGAAAACTGGTTCATATCGCACTACGATTAGATTCACAATGCAATGTATTTCACACGCGTGCGATTTTTTATTTTCCAACACGTGTGCGGGAATAAAAATTGCCTCAGACAACTTGTACCTATACTTAGTCCATATTGGTTCAATGCCTCTATTCACACCGTTTCGCACCAGAGACCTCTTTATTCCTCTTTATTCGGAGGTGTTTTTAAATCTCGGTAAAGATCCGTCTTTACGGCGCGGCGTTATTATTTTTGGAATATTTAAATAATGTTTATAAATAGAATACCATGATTATTACAAAAAAAAAGTTTATGATCAAATTAACATTTATTTGTGTTCTAAACTCAAAAATATTTGTATTTTCTATTTTTCATATTATGCTGTTTATCGGCATTATACCTTTGCTTCTCCTTCAACCTGGCGAAAGCAAAGCGCAGAAAAAGAAAAAAAATTAAATCATAGTTTCCTAATAATTTATGAAAAAATATTTTTCGTTATTTTATCATATTTCTTCAAAAGTGTATTGAAAAACGTCGTTGGATACACGTGGACATTTGTTATTGCAGTTCTCGGCTCAAAAACAACCTCGCCTACGGCTCGGGTGTTAATTCCGCCTCGAATGCAATAACAAACATTCTCCACTTGTATCAAAATGTACTATTGTCTTTGTCTTTTGCCTTATTGTCGCTGATCACATTAACGATAACAATGAAAAAAATGATGAAAGCGTATATTTGTAGTGTTGCATGCCGTCGTGCAGTAAAAACCTCATGTATGCAGTAAACGTTATTTTACAGGGGAAGATTAAAACTGTCAGAAAAATAGCTGTTATTTAGGTTCTCACTATCATCAAATACATAATGCCTTCTATTAGAAACATCTTATTGTTTTAAATCATTACGCAACTCAAAAAGAAAATGTTATTTTTATTTACGAGGATTACGGGGTTAAGCCCTGGTGGCTCTCAATGAGAGACGGTTTATATTATCTTGGCAGAACCCCAGGGCTTGAAAGTTACAATGACTACAAAACAGATTAGTTAGGTCAATAATTACTTATTAAATAATAATGTAATATGAAAAGGGCAGGAGGATGATTTATATATTGTAGAAGATGCTTAACAAAACAAAATATTTACTTAGAAGGTCCGACTGCGGCCACCATTTGGAAATGCTGATGTTTTCTGTACGTCCAAGCAACTCCTTTCCATCCCATTTCCACAGCACAACGTACGGCAATTGAGAAAGAACTTTCACTACAATTCTTATTTTTTCTGCAGTAAGGAGAGAAGTCGCCACATTTGTTCCGAAACTTATGAAAATAACACCGTTTTTGGATGAATCTAATAATGATTTAATATCCTGAAAAAATTTAGTATTGTGTTAGAAAATTGTGACATTCCTATTTGTATAGTGCTTTAGAAATTGAAAGTAAGTAAATTATTTATAAATTCCAGATTCAATGACGAACAACGATCATTTTTCATGCGCCAATATTATGGTCATTTGTTTCTTTTTTACTCTAAACAGCTCTATTTGCAAGCCAGTTCAAAATTTAAATAAAATCTTTGATAGCTACCTCCTTGGTTGCCATGTGCCGACATAAAAAGTTCGTTCCATTTTTAAATTACACAACAGTGTCCATGCACGACAGATATGGATTTTCATACTAATATTGACCGCCTGCTCGCATGTTTTTGACCAATAAAGCATGTTCAATTTATCTCGAAGAAGGTTGTCAAAATAATGCTCGGATTTCCAAGCATGTTTGAGAAAACAATTTTTCTTTCTTTTCTATAAACTGTGAGAGTTATTTTTTTACTTACTTATTAAGTTTATTGAAAATAAAACTTACCGGTGGCAATTCTTTACCAGGTTTCTGATGTAGACCTCCTATATACACCACAGAAGGAGGCACAGGCCTTATACCTTCAAACACTGGATGCACATTCAGAAACAGCATATCAACATTGTTCCATAATTCTGCAACCGATGGTATTTCAGGGCCAAAATGTTTTCTTATAAAGACATCTTCAAGTTTCTCATACTCATCATTAATTCTTGCTACCTGATATTCATTGTATATTACCATCATCTTCTGCCATATGGTCAAATTGTGGTTCTTCTTACGATTGATCGAAGGGTAGAGGAATGGATGAATGGGGGCACCCATCGCTTCAAAGTTACCATAAGAAGCACCAAACGAACTCATTTGTATCACAGGCACTTCATACACAAAAGAAAACGCAAGGATAGGTCTCGTACAAGCTTCTAATAGCAACAGATCAAATTTTTCATTCTTATCATTGATTAAATTTTGGACGTCAATGTGAGATAATTGTGCATCAATCACTGAGGTACCTATATCCAAAAAGAGTCTCACTTGATCCGCTAAACCTCCTGTATTGTCTTTCGGTATCGACATAAACTTTTCCCTCCAAAATCTGTACGATATGTCATGGACGTCGATTTCTCTCAAGTTAGGTGGAGCTCCTCCTTTCGGGAAGGCTGGATCTGTTGTGATGACTGTGACGTCATGACCTCTTCTGGCTAGCTCTTGAGTGATAGGTCTGAAAACCTCTTGGTGGCTTATAGATGGTACGGGAAACACTGCTAAAATCCTCGCCGCTTGAATTATATTTAAGAATAAACCACTGAATACAACTAAATTAAATAACACTGACATTGCGACTGAAGACGATGCCGGACTAATCTGTTTTTTTCCTGATAACATAATTATCGTACACTTTCTCAACAAACAAAGGCGGTTATAGTGCTTCACCGATCGTCGGAGCGTAGCTTCGGTCCGAACGACCCGCATTGTCCGACCGTCAGTTTTTAACATTCAGTGCTCTCTTGATGGTGTCGATACTCATGTTCTCACGTCGACGATATGCGCATACATTTTTTTTCAGTTGCCTGTGTGCCCGGGCTACGGTATCCCTTTCGGACAAACCCGAAACCTTGAGAGGCATTGGCCCTAACGAACCCCGTCAGTTGGTACTGACATCTCTTTGAGGCGCACGTGAAACACAACGATTCGTCGATCCGGGCCTGGTCCTTACTGGACGGCGAGCTACCCATTGCTCACCATCCGAAAACCCACGCCTACGGTGGCTGGGAATTGGCCTGCGATTCCCAACACCCAGGGCGTCTCCTGCAGTGACTAGGGGCGTGAGGGCGCGAATTTGCCTCTCGATCCTCATGCGTTTCACCTCCTTCTTCACACTCGTACACAGTGCCTAGCATCATGCACCTGCATTCGGTCAGAGTAGCACTGTACGGATCAAAATATATCCTTAAAAATTACGAATGCGACCGACGTACAGTGAAAGTTTGTTGCCGTCCTAAAATACAACAATACAACTCGACCAAGGTAAGTTTGCACCTTGCGTCGATTACGTCACACTGACGCTTAGGTACGGTCTGCAAAAAAGGATTCGCTATGGCTTTAAAAAAGTATACAAATGTTTGTTAGAAGTTTTTATTTTACTTTGCATTTATTGTTTTTAACATTATACACCTATGTAGGTACATTAAGCGAGGTACAATCCCTTCAATCCCATCAACTTTCCGGCTCGTAACTTGGCAAGGTTTTGGGGTAGTGGGGGTAAGTTCGCGCATAGTACACTTATGCAACAAAAAATGATCACTTTTATTGTTTGTCATTATTCTATGGTTATTGCCATAATTTATTTTAAACATGTCTGTTTAGAAGAAAGTTAAAGAAAGGAGAGGAATTCTTGAGTTTATTAGGTGTTATAAATAAAATATATTATAATAACATAAGTATTTTTAGTTATTGTGGCCTTTAAAAAAACAATTTTAACGAGAACTAAAGGTCAACAAGCTTCATTAGTAGCTGCCGCAAAAATACACTCTTAAAATAATCTTAATTTAAAATAGTAACAACAATTCGTATCAAAAACTTAACAAAAACAAAGGGACAAAATTTTTGTGCAAGCAAGTGTAATCGGGAGTGAACGGAACGCGGGTCGAGGTGCGGAAGTAGTGTATCGACTAACGCACAAATCGCGTGCTCGGAACGGTGCTCCCTCATTCCCCGCGTACCGCTTGACCACCAAAGAGTCCTAAAAAATGACTTCTGCACATCTAACTACTCTTGCCAACTTACGTGCCGGGGACTGTACATTAATTCCAGCGAGGTGCAAACTTAGCTTGGTGGAGTTGTACCTACGAAGTCTTAAAATACAACAATATCTACGTCTTTATCTATGAAGATATAAAATTAGTTCCACTTATCAGTATACGATGCAGTGCAGTACAGTAGGTATTCGTGCCAAGTTTCAAGTTTATGAACACAAGGCATGAGATTATAAACAAATTCCCGCTGTTTTTTCATTTCACCCTTTTCTTTATAATATGAAGATAACTCATTTCGCCTAACATTGTCCCCCATGGTCTGTTGCTGGTGTATATGCTTATTTGAACTTTCTTCCGTTGAAGCCGCGTGGGTCAACGTGTCACCCACTCCCGATTATCCCACCCGCGCGCCCCCACTCCAGCGCCGCGTTATAACTATCTGTTTGCGCGCGCGTCATTTCGTCCTCGCCGCCGAGGTACCACGCGAAATCCCAGACGTAATTGTCCCCCCAGTCACTTGCTCGTCGAATCGCCAGTCACCCGCGCCAAGGCTGAGTGCGCCGTAGCATTAATAGTAACCCCTGATAATAATCATGATTTAAACTTTGATCCAGCCTGTCCCCAACTTGCTGGTCCCCCCAACGACGCCCTAAGCCGAGGTCCGTACCTACTCCGTACCCCACAGGGGGTGCCCTTAGCGCGCAGTCGTTTAGTTTATAATATTTACTTAATTGTTTTGATGGCGTTTTAATTTTTCGTGTTTGTCTTTCTCTATAATACAGAACGACTAGTTATTTATTGGGCCTATAAAATAAATCATAATACATAGATGATTGAAAATGCAAAATAGAAGTGATCATAACTTCAGTCTCCCATTCATTAATTCATTCGTTCATTCATTTTTGAGTTGTTCACATAGGCCTCTTTTAAATGACACCAAGTCTAAAATGCTACAACGTGGTTACGGGTTCCAAACAAAGTTACCAATTGTTCTTTTTCCTTTTTATTATATTAGTATAGAAGTATAGATATAGATGTTGGTAGCTACGTTATTAAACTATACATATATTTGAGTAATCAAAATAAAAGATTGCAAGCTGTGTCACCTTTATTGTCACGAGACATACGATTCATTTAAGCTGGGTTTCCATCTAGAAACAAAACTGCGTAACAAACTATCAATCACAATCCAAATTATTTGAAGTATGTTGCAAAAGTAGGTACTTACCTATTCATATTTTTTTATAATATGTCATAATCAGCCTATTGTATAACGTTCCCACTGCTGGGACACAGGCCTCCTCTCTGTGAGAGGGAGTGGTCTGTAATCCACCACGCGGACCGGCGGTTGGTAGATGTCACATGTCTTCAAATTTTTGGTTCTAGGACATGCCGGTTTCCTCGCGATGATTTCCTTCACCGTTTTGAGAGCAGTGGTAATGAAATAATTTACACAAAGTAAAGCGCCTGCGTGGGTTCGAACTTACGAGGTAGTAGTAAGTCGTAGTCATAGTAGGCTGTAAGTTGCTGTCGTTACCACTGGGCCACTACTGCTCTCTTCTTATAATATGTACTCATCATCATCATTTCAGCCGAGAGACATCCACTGCAGGACATAGGCCTCCCTCAAAGGGAGGGTTTGCCATAATCGCCACGGCATGGCGATCGCAGTATGGTGTTAAAATGCATAGAGAACTCTGCTGCCCATTCTCTAGTAATTAGTCCCTTAGTCGCCATTTACGACACCCACGGGAAGAAATGGGTTAGTGCTATTCTTTACGTCTGGCACCACACGGACGAGTATGAGCTATACGAGAGCTATATTGTCATTATTGTGATAACCCTGTCAGCACCGAATGCTCATACGCCGAATGTCTTTAAGTGAAACACACCTCTAGCAAAGTGAAAGTGTGCAATTAGTGTTCTTAAAAACACGTCGACTAGTCGCGTTTATGTCGAAAATCTTTATTCGTTTTGATACCATTTTCATCAAAGCCGTTTTCGTCGTTCAGAATTGGTGGAAAACAAACTCTAATGTTACGCGTGTAAAATTTTTAGCCTCGAAAGGCGATTATCGAAAGAAGATAAGAATGTGACTCGTTTTTAGTAAATTATCAATACAGTCAACGGCACGTCGACATTTGTAACGATTTGGCGATGATAGCACCTTTATTTGCACCATTGAGGGTCGTTTTCATACACATGCGTTATAACTAGAGATCGGATATTCGGATGCATATTTACCTAAAGTTTGAGAGTTGACTAGTATGGAGTGCGCTTCAGTACGGGAAAAAGTATCGGTTTCCAGGACTGACGAATTTTTAAGAACTACTCTTTATTTGTACTGTGTTCCCGAATAAATATATTTAATTTTAGAATAAAAGGTTTTGAAGAAATATTAATAGTGTTTTTTAAACGTGTTATATTTTCCACAAAATGCTTGCCTAGTTCTAAATAGATAAAAAATATTTGTTATACTTAGGAATACAAAATTGTTTACCTAAACACTGTTATTAATGAAACCCCGCAATCCCGGAATAAAAATATATTTTAAGAAGCCGTTTCCATACTTTGTATCCTTTGCTGGGAAAAAAACATACTTTAGGTAAATATGCATCTGAATATCTGATCTCTAGTTATAACCTACCTCTAGGTAGGTATTCATGGGATTGTGAAAAGTGAATCGATAACAGCGCCTGTCTGTCTGTTATTGGCAATAGGTTGTATTCAACCATCCCAGCATAGTCGGTCAATAAGAGGTTTGATCTTAAAGATGGTTTTTGAATTTGGAATGGAAATTTTGAATAATATAGCAACAATAATAAATAAACAAAAGCGAAACGTAGCGTAGCGTGGGACGCCCTCTAGCTAGATGGACCGGGACGACTTTTAAAAGGCGGCTGAGACCGACTCGATGCTCGATGCGGAAGGCGGAGGACAGGGTATTGTGGTGCAGCTTGAGAGAGCCCTATGACCAACAATGGACTGCGACAGGCTGAGTTGATTTTATAATAAAGAAGAGCTGCAGTAATGAAATGGTAAACAAGTTGCTATGGAAAATCAATAAGGCACATGAAAACATGAAATGAAACAGATGACGGTGACGCCGACGGACAGAAAGGTAAAGTTGCTATGTGAAATCAATAAGGCACATTTGGTTAGGTTTACTTCAATTCTTTTATCAGTCCTGAGCAAAGTAACTAGAAGTCTATTAGAGGAGAAATTCTTATTATGGAGCAAGGTTACTTTCTTTAGAAAATACCAGTGCGAAGTGCATCATAATTTACACTGATAAAAATCGATGGACGTCAATGCCAAATTGTTACCATGAAAGTGCATCGGGCCTACTTTTAAGCGACAGGATTAATATGACTGGTTTGATTCCATAATTAGTTTATTATCTACTAGCTTCTGCCCGCGACTTTGTTCGCGTGAAGGTCTGAATTTGTGACCGGTGAGTGGCAATAGGCTCGCCCCCTAGTACATGGGATATAGAGCCTCTCAAAGAGTCACCGGGGCCTGACGGTATTTGACGGGTGACTGTCATTGAGAGACATCAGGGCTTAAGAGGTCCAACTGAACCAGATGAAGAGAGATCGTGAGGCGACTTACGACTACACTTGCGTTTGGAAAAAGCGAAGGGAAGAAGAAAAAAACATGTTATTTATATTTATTTTTCACACCATTATAATGTCAAATTATATGTAAAGTCTTAGGGCTTAACTGTTTAGAGCTTACTGTCAGTCATTCTACACTTGCAGTCTGTGGGTTAGGTATACGCAAAGGTATGCCCTGCGTGTACAGTATAATAATGCATTCAGAATGTTGGCGGGGCAGACGCGTTTTTGTAGCGCTTCGCGGGTGTTTGCTGAGGCGAGGATTGACGGCTTTCATGCCATCATTCGAAACCGGTGTGCCTCGATCCTTCGCAGAATACGTGCTGGCTCCCACAGCATCCTGAGCATGTTGTGCTATAAGTGGGATTGTCGGTGTTCCCTTGTTTCACAGACAGAAATTTCATAGAATTTTGTTTCGTACAAAATGTTTCTTATAATATTTGGTCCTTGTATTTTTATTTCGAATAATATTGTTTCAATTACTATTTAGTTGAACGAAACATATTTCACAGAAACACAATTCAAAGAATTTTATAGTAACATTTTTTTTTAGAACAAACTTATCAAACAGTAGAATTATTTTTTAACGAATATTGTTTGTTCGGTGTATTTTTTCATAGTATTTTATTTCAACGAAAATGTAAAAATAGACATCATGCTATCCATAATTTTATAAATAAATATATTATATATATTTAGTAAGATTAATTAAGCGTTTAAGAAATATATAAGTAAAATAATAAAAGAATCAAAGTGTTTTAATTAACAAATCTGCGTCAGATACCATTTACTGTTATTGAATTATTTGGGTTAGGTTAGGTTAGAACAGTGACCATTAACGCGTGAAGGCGAGCGAGTGGAGCGAGCGTGCCACGGCAGCGGCCGCCGAGCGCCAGATCCCGTCTATTGTTTAGGCGTTTGGTGAAATGAAAATATGGTAGAAACAGTGGTATAATGAATGTTTGGAAACGTAATACTTCGAACAAATGTTATTTCATCGAAACAGTTAATAAGTGCAATGAAGTCACTATTAATGAGAATAACAAGATTGTTTTCCTGCAACCCGCATTGTTTTTGTGAACGCAGTGTTGTAATTTTATATAGGGTATGCATTTTGTCAAAGATACGAATTGAAACGTTTAGAAACTGTCACTCGATAAAATGTTTTTCTTGGTAATAAGTTTGATATTAACCAAGCAATATGAGGATAGAGAATATTTGATTTGTTATTCTATGAGATGAATATTAAAACATAAAATTTTATTTGTAACAAAAATCATTGATTTAAATTTCTTCAAAGTAAAAGTATTCTGCATATTGATTATTCTATGAAATGATAATATGAGAAAAATTGTATGTGAAACGAAATTCTATGAAACTATTTTTTATAAAACAACGTACAACCGGGATTGTCCGATGCTGCGTCACTGGATCAGACTTCATACGTCTACAAGTGCGTACTCTATACTACGTGGATAGTGTGAGGTCCGACTACGGACTTTAGCATTATGTATACTCGTATTAGGATTATGATACTAACATTAGTTTTTAATAAAAAAAATAAAAAAATAAGCCATTGTAGCCCTGGGGTTCAGCCTTTTTTTTGGGTGGGAAATTATCAAATAACTTCTCCCGCTTTGGGCGGAGGGAGGGCGTGTCAGACTTTTACTGACTAAAACCCACCCGCATTCCTTCCGTTGCCTGTGTGCCAGGGCCACGATATCCCTTTCGGGCAAACTCGCAACCCTGGCAGGTGGTACCCTAAGGAGGTACTGGGATCTAGCCTGGCGGTAATATCGTACTGAATGTCAATATAACCAGTTGGTCAATATCATATGAGATTTTAATTAGGAACCTCGACTTCAATATCATATGATATTTAAATTAGGAACCTCGACTTCAATCAAATTCGCATGAAAAAATTGACAATAATGAAAATTATTTGAAAATTTAATTGATTTGATTTAATCCTTCGCTGCTCTCAGAATTCTAGTCTTAACTTCCTCGCTTCGCTCAGGAGTTAAACGGGAATCACACCCCCAACCTCCCCCCCCCCGGCCTCCTGGTTCACCGTTAACCAGGCACACATACCAATAGACCTCATATACAACCCCAATACTTACCAGTTTTGTTGTCGGAGTTGGCAAGTGAAAACAAAACCTTGTTACCGAGTTTAAAAATAATAACAATATTTTTTATGGATAGAAAACCTGTCACTGAAGAAATCATAAATTGCTCGATTTTAAATGTCAGCCGTCGAAGCTGAAAAACATCACATAAATAAAATAAACATGATAATCTAGTGAATTTATTTCATAAATATGTCATGTTTGGAGCATCATTTTATCCTCAGGGTTTAACGTAGGATTGGATGTCTCGTTAACACTCCGAATCCAGTTTTTGAGATCCTTGTACACGCGGCTACATATCAAGCTATACATTTCCAGTATAAGCTGACCTCTCATTCTACGAAAATCATAGACAATGCGAGATAGCATGCAGCATTGTTAAGTAGCCGTGTGTACCATTAGAATAGGAAAAGTTCTTTAATTTGAACGACGAAATAAAAATCAGCTGTTCCATACATTTTGTCGATTTAAGTGAACACAAATGTAGGGAAAAGCTGATTTTTTTTCCGCGATTTCAAGGTTGGTCCCATAGAAAAAATTGTTTAAAATGATGAGTATATTGACCCCTTTTCGGGTTTTGTATAAACAAAAACTAATGTTGTATAGTGCGCAACCCGTCATAGAAAAAGTTCTTTGGCTATTTGAGACCGACAATTTTCAAATTTGGATCGGTACAAAATGGGCAAATCCTATAGTCGTTAAGCAATTAATCAAGCAATATCCACTTCTCTATTCATATCCCTATCCGTGTTCAATACAAAAACGTTATAAGTGCCAGAAAATGTAAGATACTTACCTCTAATGCGCAAAAGTTTGTTGGTAATAGAATATATTATTAAGTTACCTGACTCCCTGTAAAAAATGAAGATCACGAGCTTTAAGACGCAGATATATGTCAGTGACCTTGAGTGGTTAGCTTGCGTGTTCTGTACTGAGCTCACAAAACACGTCGTACGTTCAGCCAGTAATAGGACTCGCCCATCAAGGAGCGCTGTCCCCAATTCGACGCATTATTTATTTATTATACATAAAACGCGTATACTAATAGATCAATAATTAAATTATTTTTAAGTTATTAAGAAAATGCTCAAATTTAACATATATTTTTTTCAAATCATTAACACTACTCGTTTAGACGTTATCTTCAATAAAAAATCATTAAAAGTCGGTTATCGTCGCCTTAAGAAGAAATTGACACTTTTTCTAATGCATAAATGTTATTATTACCATATTACACTGATAAATTATATAAACAATGAATGTGTGTGTTTTTGTTGTATATTGTGTATTTTTTTATTGAATTTAATATTAAATAATCTAAACTATCTTACTGAATTTGTAATTACTTAATTTATTCTTAGAAAACGTTTCAATATTTAATTTTAATAATAATAAATCTACTGTAACTAAAAAACATTAACGCCGCTGGCAAAACATAGAGAGTCAACTGAATTGTTACTGAAGACCATTGTACATAAGTTTGACAAATAAATATTAATTCATTTGTACATAAATTATGTTCACTAATTACGCAAACTTATGAAATGTATTACCTACCAAAAAATGAGAATACCATAAACTAATTATCTAAAAATATCACATTAAGTACGTTTAATTTTAATCACAGCCGCGTATTTTCTTAAAGTCTGATCGTACAGGAATTTTACTAAGTAAATGAGCACTGCTAGAATTGTTGTTAAACCTAATAAAAGAGTGAATACTAGTTCTAGTTCTAGGTACTCTGCCCACGACATGTTTGCGGCCGGCGCTTGCAAATGTTTTCCTCCGCCGTGACGCAGCACGTGCTCCGTCCACCAAACGACACGTTCCAATGGAGTCATTGGTTGGTCTTGCATGACCCTGACTAGTCTTATAATATTTTGACGATAGCTGGAAGAAAAAAAATGGCATTAATGATGTGTTTTTTTAGACAGGAGTCATAAAACAATTGAACTTGACAAAATTCAATATTTACTATTATATTTCTTGTGATTTTGGACACCTAAAAGTTTTGTTGATTGCAAAACCAGATTTTGTAATAAAAACAACGAAAGTGAAGATATACCGTTGAATGTGTTAATCGAAGAGAATCAACGGCCTATCTTCACTCTTATTAGGAAGATTGAACTTATTATTCTTAAAATATAACGAATCAGAAATCAATCAATACTATAGGGTATTGATTGATTTCTGATTCGTTATATTTTTCCTTTGCCAACAAAGTAATCGTTCTGGCAAAAGAAGTTCACTACTGGATACCATCCCTAAACATTAACATAATGAGTGGTTCTGCGTTTCGCACATCAGCTTTAACTTTTCCTTTTAGTGGGACAATTCCAACAACAATATAATTATAATTATGAAGTTGTCTACAAATTGTACTTTATTGCACTAACCTGTCGTCTCCAGTGACTTTGTTGATTGCGTTCTCTAAGATTTCATCATTAAGTGATTCTAGGTCTAGCTGAAGTCCAATATTATGCTTTACATATTTCTCCACATCGTACCATTGATCACCAAACATTGGTATTCCAATCAGAGGTACTCCTGCTGTAATAGCTTCGTCTGTTGATTGTAGACCTCCTTGTTGTATGAACAGCTTTATTTTAGGATGTCCTGCAAAAAAAGAAATTTTAACTTTAGTTTAGGCTTAACAGTAGATCCATTGTTTTATGGAACATAAGAAAATCGTAAAAAAATATATTATGTACACGCACGAAAAAAGAGTCAATCAAGAAAATTAGGAATTTCAACATTATATTAATCATTTAAATGCAATATTATGTTGGTCGATTTTTCATTGCTTTCTTCAATATTTTTATGTCTAATTTATCTTAGTCCTGTAGGTGATATGAAATTAAATTATTATTTCAAATTTGACGATTATTTTACGAATGTTATTAAAATCCCGAAAGGAATAGAGAATCTTTATAAACATTATAAATCTACGAATTCACTTACTCAGCAGGTCTGGTACGTCCGGGCAGTTCATCGTTGTTCCACTTCCATAGCACGTCGTAAGGCAATTTAGAGAACACTCGCACAAAAGTCGCTATTTTCTCTGGAGGAAACAATGCTGGGTCCACATTTGTGCCAAAGCTCACATAAATCACCCCATTTTTGGATGAATCTAAGTACGACTGTAAATCCTGCAATAAAACATTATGACTTTATTATAATTATATCAATAAGTCTTCATCATCCAGTCCTTGTAGAAATATGTAAGGGCAGGTTTTTTCTTCTTGAAAATCTTCATTCTATTCAAATCAGTCGTCAATTTAATACTTTATTCCTCTTCAAAATTATCATCTTTTACACATATCTTCATTATTTAAGAAGTTAAATAAGACATAAATATCCACATAAAATAGCAGAGCACTTTTATAAGTATTAGACATGAATGTAAGAGTACTTACTTGTGGCAAATCTTTGCGAGGTTTCTGGTGTATACCACCCATGTGTATCACGGATGGAGGAACCGGTGTGTTCCCTTCAAATACTGGATTCAGATCCAAAAAGAACATGGCAACGTTGTTATTCAACTCTTGAACTGCCGGAGTATCAGGTCCAAAATGTGACCTGATTATTTCATTTTCTAGATAATAGTTGTTTCGATGAATCCATTCTATACTCAAGTAATCATACAATTCTACTACTTTCTCCCATAAGGTCAGATTATGCAATCTTCGACTAATGCCGCGATGGTACAGAAAGGGGTGCATAGAAACTCCCATTACTTCGTAATTGTCACTAAAAACGCCAAAAGAACTGATCATAATCGCAGGCGCTTTGTAGATATGTGAAAATACAAGAGCCGGTCTCACCATAGCTTCTGATATTACCAAATCGAATTTTTGGTTTTTATCATGAAGCAACTTTTGCACTTCTTCATCCTTTAGTTGCATATCAAATATGTTAGTTAATAGTTTGTAGATGTTGTTTCTTTTATTTAGTTAAAATATTAAGTACATAAATAACAACTTATAACTAATTAATTTATAAAAATAACAAAATTATATACTAACTAAACTAAAACTATAAAACATTAAAATATAGCGTCGAAAAATTCCTCCGCATCGCTGTCGACTGGTAATGTACCCAAGAGACTGGCGGCATTGCCACGTTGTATGGCAATGCTTAACCTCTGGCCAAGGTAAAAGCCAGCCCTTGGGTCACGGGAAGTGTCAACCAGCCGTTTGGAGATATCTTTGAACAAATCATGAGCACTCGGACCCCACGGCCCGAGGGTTTCAACCCCAAACGGCTCGAAAATATAATTACCAATAAGGTTAATATACTTTCGCTGCTTGAGATTTTCCGCAGACGCAGCAGCAGCGCCAGCACAGCACGCGGAGTCAGGAAGATGGGATGGCGCAAGAGTATCGACACACGTTGCGTCCCACACTAAAGGCCTACCCACCTTCCATGGAAATAAAGACATGCCGTCCAGTCTCTTGCCATCGTCACGTGCCAAGCCATTAGGTTCTAATACAGCTGGAACGCCGACGGTGACAAGAGCTCGTCGGATAATGTCATTAATATTCGCGTGCCGCGCTAAGCGACCTGCACTACGGCTGCAAGACAGGCCGTGGTGTCCGAGGCTGTTGACAACTTCGCCACAGTGACAGCTATGAGGAGAACAACAAGGAGCTCCTAGTCGGAGGGAAGCAGCGAGGCGGAAAGTAGTGTCGTCGAACAAAGTACCTATGTTCGACGATGGTAGTGCATGAAGCCACAGACCCGACTCCCATTTACCCACAGCCAGCAAGCGCGCACGCTCCGCAGTAGTAGCAGACGTGTCAAGTAAATTATTCTGTACTACTCTGCAGAGCTGCTCATCCCACCGTCTCTGGGAAGATGGATTGTCGGGTGCATCTGAGTTCGGGCAAGCGAGTCTCCAGGCATCCATAGCCTCGGAGAACCACGGCACATCAAAATCAATCAGTGTGGGGGTTAGGATTTTCCTGATTAATTTCTCAGTGCCGTGGACCGAGGAAATGAAAGCCGGTAAACTAATACTTGTAATTTTGCGGACGCCGAGGCCTCCCATACGAATGGGAAGAGTAGCTTGTGCCCAAGCTCGGTCGTCCATGGCCACATTTAAGATCGAAGATATTGTATGCCGGATCATTTGGTCAATTTTGTCTAATAGGTGAGTGTGCTTCCATAAATGGGAAGCGCGAATGAAATATGTTAATTTAGGGCCGAAACAGCAGTAACGGATTAAGGTTATAGCCGAATGCATGTTAATGGAACAATCTTTCCGAAACGTCACTGAAATTTTGTATTTTTTCCTCAATAAAATCGGGAAAGGAATTCTCAAAGATTGGAGACCCAAGGAGACGAAGAGAGGTTATTTCAATAATTTTGATTTTTGGGGCTATTGCGTTAAATTTAGGAAGTGTCAGATGTCTGTCAGTACTGTCCGCTAAATAAAGTTCACATTTAGAAAGGTTGAGATTAAGGCCAATGGAAAATAGTTTATGTTTTAAGAATTGAAAGTCTTTTAAAACCGTTTCTACATCGCCTCCCAAAGTTCCATCATCAAGATACAAACGTTAAATTTGGAATTTAGCTGTCGAATGATTGGGTGAATTGCTAAACTAAAAATCACTGGCCCGAGAGGGTCACCTTGTTGACAGCCAACAGCAGATTCCAGAAGGTTGTCCCGATAAAGTAATTTAGAAGAGTGTCTGTAACATTGCCAAAGGAAACTATAAATTTGAGGTATTTCTCTTTTAGTTTCTGCCAGCAAGGTGTCCCTATTAACAGAATTGAAGGCATTCTTTATGTCAACCTTCAGGATGACCTCTCCTTTGCCAGAATTTAGGCGAGCCGTAACCTAGCTGCAGGGGCTGAAATTTTTCCGAAACAACCTCACCAAAAAATTTACAGCAAATCTTGGCTGCCATACGACGGTATGTAGTTCCCACGGCAATAGGACGAATGCCGCCATCCCTCTTACGCAGGGCGCATAGATTGGCCCCGTACAGAACGTCGATGACGGCCTCGTTCACCTTGCCGGAGAGCATAAGGTTAATCAAAGCCGTAAGCTCCTTCAAGAGCAACTCACCAGCTGCCCCGGCGCCTGAACTGATAAGGTCCTTAAGGTGCTGAGGACTCAGGCCGTCGAGGCCGCCAGCGGAACCGCTCCGGAAGGAGCAAACGGCTGTGACCAACTCTCGACCTGTAATGGTGAGGAAGTGATTATCCAGATCAGGGGGGTCGGGAAAAGAAAGACCATCCGCTGGGGCAGGGTGTTTGCTCTCCAGAGCTGCGAGTGTTTCTGGAGAACACGGTGCCACCACATCGCTACTAAAAAGAATCCTGGCTGCTCCACTTATGTCACCTTCCTCTAACTTAGATTATGTTGAAATCTTTCTGTAAGTTTCCTTTCATGCCCTTTGGTTTGACCACGAATTGTTCTTTCCACATTCGATACGATACCTTACCGACATCAATCTCTGTCAGATTGGCAGGTGCTTCTCGTTTAGGGAAAGCTGCATCGGTCGTGATGATTGTGACCTCGTGTCCTCCCTTAGCTAGCTCATGCATAAGAGGGCGGAACACGACTTGATGACTGATAGACGGAAATGGGAAAACTCCCAATATTTTCGCAGCTTCATTTTGATTAACTACTAAATTTAAACACGTAATTAAAGTTATATGGAGAAGTACCGACATGCTGCACAACCACTTTGGTTAACTAGAGAAGATCAACTATGCTGTGGGACATTGTTTCCATCTATTTATTGGCCACATATTAAAATGTCATGCTCATGACTTTTAAATTACTATCAGTCCCCGACGATAACACATAACGTTTTATTTTTTAAAGAACACTCGATTCATTCAATTACAGCCAATTCATATCAAAATCAAGAAACTATTTCATCGTACGTCGTCTCGTATCTTTTTGCGTCATTAGTTTTGTTGAATAATTTTCAAAACTCAAAGCTTATATTACCAATTACAGGCACTTTTGAATTGTCAAAGAGTCGGTCAGATAGTTAAAAAGTTGAATCTATTTGCCCATTCCAAAACATGGATCTCTTTTGAAGAGGCTTTCCCTGGGGATTACTCCGCCAATTATGAATTGGGTTTGATGATTCTTATTTGTTTGGTACGTAGGTCATACTTCAGAAGAGGTCACATATAATTTTTTATCGAAATTGATTCAGCGCTTTTAGAAAAAATCAACAAATATATACACAGATGATTTCGTTTTTCTCACTAGTTAATTATGTGGATGATATTATAACTCGGTCACTGCCCTTTTTACATAGCAGGTAGTGGTGTGTTCGAATTTGTTTGGGATAGGTACCGCAATTAAAAAGTGAATAATAAAACTTTTTACAAAAAAGATTTTTATTTTCATGATTTCAGTAAGCCTCAGAAGTGACATGATACATATATACGAGATTCCTACCGCTCATAGAGGAGCGTCTGTTCAAAAGGTCGTATTTCACTTTTCAACTTTTATTCTTTTTATTAATTTTTTTAACTCATAGCAGAAAACTCCATCGAATGAGCGTAAAAACTTGTTCAAAACGAGCGTATTTCCCATATAATAAAATCCAAAAAACTTGGATTCCAATCAAAACGGATGTATTTCTGCATTAAAATGTTCCCTTGGATTGTTTTAAACAAAACAGGCATATTTCTTCTACAAATAGCATCTTTTATTTATTTTTTTGTTCAAAAGGTCATATTTTTTTCTATACATAACAACTTTAATAAAAATCGTTTCGTTCGAGTAAATAACGGTATCGAGTCAAAAGATGACGGCTGTACGTTGAATATCATTATCAATAGCAACCCTATAAAATTTTGAACTTTGGAAGTTATTATAAAGTATATTTCTAGAAGTGACAAATCAAAAGGTCGTGTTTCTAATTTTTCCGATCAATAAGTCTTATTTCTGAACTAAAATTAAATAAAAAAAAAGTTATGGTGTATTTTTTTTATTTTTAAAAATGCATGTAATATTGTAGTCTTAATCTTCACAATGATCTAAATTTAATTTAATTTTAGAATTTTTATAATAGGAATTAGATGTTTTTTTCTGTTTTTGTAAAGTTTGTTTATCATAGAAATACGACCTTTTGAACAGATGCTCCTTTGTACTCATAGTGACAACGTTTTATTAGTACGATGACATGTAATTCTTAGATTGTGCTAACAGATAGGTCAAGTTCAAGATCAAACTGCCGTCCACATAAATGATTTGCATTATATCTATAAACTTTAGACAATAATATTGATATCATTAAATGAGACTAGGCTAGTTTATTACCTACATGATAGTTCTATGTGATTACTGTGTGGTAAGCCCACCCACTAACGATTAGATGCCTTCTTTTCTTTCTGCCATATTTTACGGTTTCGTGCGTAACTTATTCTAGGCTAATTTACGTCATTTCATGACGCGCTGATTAAGTTGCGGTGCAGTTACAGTCAAGTTCAAGCTTAAGTGATTAACCGTATTGTTGTTATCTTTGAACTGCACTTAGCAGTAAAATGCGCTCTTATTGCGCGTGTCGCGAGTGTATCTGATAGCGGAAGGGGATACGAATACCGTTGTTTTGATTGAAATGCATATGCACTAAAACTGAACTTTTTTCGTGTTACGTGAATTAGCCTACTGGTTTTTAAAGATACGCCAGTCTGGCTACGTTTCTCTAACTTTGGCCTTTAAACCATTTCACTTTGGCATAATTATCGCCCTTTCACCGAGGTTATATACTTTCATCCGAAGACTTTACGACTAGTAGATATATGACTTGTTTCACGGTGTTTGGTGTCAATAGTAGTCTGTGGTCAGTCTCCTTTGTGAACATTCAAATCTCGGCAGCATTCTTACGACACATTGGTTTCTGCAGAGATTATATTTTTTACTAGTAAAGAGAAATTTATTCATAAGTCTGTTTGCTCTGTGATGTAGATGTTCAAGAAAAAAGGATATTTAATTTAAGGAATTATATTAATTAACGTCACTGCAAATTATAGTTATATCTATTTATTATTTTTAACTGAGCGACAGAATAATTTAGCTACTTACATTTAATTTGTTTGTACTATACGTTTCTGCCTGCCCCTTTGGGCAATACATATGTGATGTTATTGTTTATGTACAAAAATTGAGAATCAACTACGTTTCGCTTTGAAAGTTACATCATTTCCGAAAGCTATCTTATAAAGTAAACGGAGAATCAAAATGAATATTGCTGTAACTATCAGAAGTCCTAGCAGTAAGGTAAACGCTAGTTCTAGTTCTAGGTACTGCGCCCACGAAATGTTGGCGGCGGGCGCTCGAAGATGTCTCGCGCCGCCGTGACGCAGTACGTGCTCCGTCCACCACACGGCACGCTCCAGTGGAGACTGTGGCAGATCGTACATCACACTGCGTAGTTTGTTGATGTTCTGGCGATAACTAGAAATAAAGAAAAAGTGTTAATTTGATTGAGTTTATTAATAATAAGTAATTAATTGCCTTTATTAATTAGCTTACAATATTCTATGATATTGACCTGGTTGAGGCCGCAAAATGGCACAAAAGGGAGAAGGTATATACAACATTATTTTTAGTATATGTGAAACCTGAATTTATTTTGTTCAGAATAAGGAACTGAATCGATTTCAATATTTTTTACACCATGTTATATTTTGTCTCAAAAATATTTAAGTATGATGGAAAATCTTATCATCATTTAATTACTTACAATAAAATCGCCGTACGGTTAGGTACCTACTGTCAAATTATTATCAATGCCTGGAGGCGCGGGGACGCCATTGGCATGTTTTGTATAGACAACCCGGTAACATAACAACCTTAAAACTTTGTGATTTTTCATGATACCGTTTTGAAATTTTGTACATAGATTCTTTACATAAAAATACTAGACACGTGTTTCGGGTTTCGCATATACTAAAACTAATATTGTATAGTCAGTAGTAACAAAAGGTAGAACAAGGCTACTAATAATGGTGATGAATATGTTGATTCTATGATATTAACTTACTAACAAAGGAATCAAGAGTGAGATTTTATCTGATTTAGGAAAATAAAAGTTATCTATTTACCAGTTACTGGAGCTTTCCTCTCACGTAGAGGGAGCTTATGTCCCAGCAGTAGCAACATTATAGTTTGATTATTCGATGAATTTGAAACACAAGCAAAGAACAAAATCCAAAAAATCGTGCTTACCTGTCGTCTCCAATAATTTTGTTGACTGTGTTAATAAGTTCCTCCTCAGTCAGTGTTTCCATATGCAGTCCAAGTCCAATTTTGTGGTACTCATACCTCTCTACATTATACCACTGATCGCCTAACATTGGGATTCCAATAACTGGTACTCCTGCTGTGATAGCCTCGTCTGTTGATTGTAGACCTCCTTGTGTTATGAACAGCTTTACTTGAGGATGTTCTGCAAATCAAAATACACTTATTAGAAATACATTTTTGGTGACATCAATGTTAAATATTTTCATTTAATAATGTTTTAATGACTAACAATAAATACAACAGAAGTACCGACATAGCTTGCAGAGTTAGCAAGTTAAGTGACAATGAGCTGACCAGGTTAATCGAAGGACTGATGGTCTTTAGAATGGACAAGTTTTCGAGTGACAACCACGTATTGGCAAGCGTACCTGAGACGGTCTCTAGATTGATGAACTGTCAACCTTCAATATTGTGGGATAGGTTAATGCAAAAGACAGGAAACCGTGAGTTGTGGCACAATTTGGAAGAGGTCCACGCCTAGTTGTTGACTGCGATAAGGCCTGGTTACATAGCATGAGCTGCTGACCTGACAGCTTAGCCAGATATTGGGACTGTATACTCGCTAGCAGTAGCTCGGCTCGCTCTAACCGATCACACGATGAGAGTAACCACCATCCATGGCTCTGGAAAGTAGCTCCGACCTGGGAGATCAAAGCTGCTATCTTGAAGCATAGTAGAGGAAGGCAAACCCCGAGGAAAAGCAAAAAAGTTGTAGTAACTTAGAATAAAATAGAATAGAATCCTGTTTATTATGTACACCATAAAAATTGCAGATATAAATGTTGAAATACGACACGACGATGCGACGTACTAACCACTACGTACGTTACAGTAAGTCGCATGATGTAAATAAATAAAATCAATTTATTGACACACAAGTTAGGAAACATTTATAAATAGGAACAATTTTAATTGTAGGAGTGCTTATGTAGATATAGCCGTGGGCCCCAAACTAGGCACAGCCTGTATCTTGGTAGCCCAAATATAGTCACATGGTGCGATTAACTTAACCGCAGTAACTGACTAGGCTAACTCGCTCTGTGTAACAAGCAAACAACAAACAAAAGAATAACTTACTCAGTAGATCTGACTGTGGCAGCCACTTGGATAGCCTGATGTTGTCACCTCGTCCTGGCAGCTCATCTTTGTTCCATTTCCACAGTACGTCATACGGGACTTTAGAGAGCGCCTTCACCAGTGTTTGTATTGTTCGCGGAGGTAGCAAAGAAGGATCCACATTTGTACCGAAGCTTAAGTATATAACGCCGCGTTTTGATGAATCCAAATACGATTTGAGTTCCTGTAAGAGTAATTTAAGACTTGTTATTTTAATACCATCTGACAGTAACATACCCACAGTTCTTCATAGATCTTTTGGAGCAGGAATGACATTGACAGGGAGGCGTTGTTGCTTAACATTGTGAAAATTGTTTTGTGAAGTTGTATTGAAAAAATAAGATGGTGGCGATCGTTCGGAGTTCAGAATCTTGCCAAGCGGCAAACAATCCTTGTTCAGAGTGTACTTACTTATTATCGTTGAATTATTTATTTATCGGAGTACACAGACAGCTGTTTGTATACTCCGGCAAATATGACAGCAATATGTCATTGTTTATTAACCATGAACATATTTATCGTATTACAGACGTAACGTTGGTTGGTCCGTGGATGGCTGACCATCTGTACATACCAAGATCCCTCCGTGCCACGAAAAGCACGTTGAGCCATTAGTCCCGGCTGTTATTTGAAGATCTTTGACAGTTGTTACGGGTTGTCAGAAGTCCGAAAGTCTGACAACCAGTCTTACCAAAGGGTATCGTGTTACTCAGTAACTGGGTTGTGAATGTCGGATAGACAGTCGCTCCATGTAAAATACTGGTATTGAGTTGCATCCGGTTAGACTGGAATCTGACCCTAACATTGTTGGGAAAAGGCTTGGCAGATGATGAGAATTAACAGGATTGATTTAAATAGGTACCTAACTAAACGATCACTATTACCACAGAGTATGGAATCACCACGACTGGAGCAGCCGTTGTGGCTTCTCAGTGCTCCGTAATATTACAATAAAAAATATAATATGATCATTTAATATTTCCTAGTGACATTAGCACGAATCAGTTGACTCTATTGAATTACTCATCCGACTAAAATTATACTCGTATTATAACTAAATTACGTGGATAAGTTATTCGCGCTCCACAAGTAGCACATTGGTACACAAAACTTGGCTAGTTAGCACACCTGAACTCAGTGTCGCGCCGACGTCAGCGGAAGCAACATATGCTTGTCTCTTTTTTGCTCCCAATAATTACGACATGCCGTCTTAGATTCACGTACCATCATATACAGTGTGAAATTACAATATGTTATGTAAGTGTGCGTTGGTGTGTCGTTTTTGACGATTGCATATTGCTTAGGTAACTTATTTACCTCTTTTTACCTATAGATACTCACGTTTGGTAGTTCCTTGTCAGGGTTTTGGTGTAGACCACCCATAAACAACACAGATGGAGGTACAGGTCGGATGCCTTCAAACACTGGATGTATATTTACGAACAGCATGTGAACATTTTCACTAAGTTCCTCAATTAACGGGATTCCAGCACCAAAAACTGATTTAAGCATTTTATTTTCTAATACTCTGCTGTCTTCTCCCATTTTCACAATGTTATAGTGAAGGTACAATTCGTTAATTTTGTCCCATAAAGAAAGATTATTAAGTTTTTGACGAAGACCATTTGGATAGAGCATTGCATGGACTGGAGCACCAATTACTTCGTCGTTATCGAAAAATGAACTCATCGAACTTATTAAAATTACTGGTGCCTTGTAAATATGAGAAAATACTAGCGCAGGTCGGATATGAGATTCCACCAATATCAGATCAAACTTTTGAGTTTTATCATTAATCAGATTTTGAATTTGTTTATCTTTTAGTTGCGCTTCAAACATCAATAGTATTGATTTTATATATCCAGCAAAATTTAACAGGAGGTCTTTTTTGTGGCCTTTATCAATTCCCATGAATGTATCTTTCCATATAGCATATGATATGTCATGGACATCGATTTCTGTCAGATTGGCCGGTGTTCCGCCTTTTGGGAAGGCAGGATCTGGAGTAATAACAGTCACTTCATGACCACGTTTTGCTAGAGCTTGAGTTATAGGCCGAAACACAACTTGATGACTTATAGAAGCAACTGGGAACACTCCTAAGATTCTTGCCGCTTCATTTTGATTTAAAACTATAATAACACAAGCAACTATATAATATAACACAGACATTTTGGCACAAGCATTCACTTTGAAATTACTTACGGGAATGAATGCTTCATTGATATGACTTCTAGATAGATAAATTGCACGTATATTGAACATTGTTGTGAAATACTTGAATATTTTTTGACAAAGTGCAAGCCATTTAATCTCAGTATTACATATTATCAACGATAACATAGAAAAAGATAAATTGATAAAATGGCTAACTGAACTTAACTGTGATTTTTTACACATTATCTCACTGTATAAGGTGCAAAAGTTCCATAATCATAGAAAATTGTATCCTATTTACTGAGCAAGACTTTCACAGTCATAAATTCGTTATTAAAGATAACAACCTACTATTTTGAAGTCATTCCAAAAATAAGTCATGCATGCGGGCCAATGTGCGTTAGCTAATCCGCACGACAGTAAAAACGACCCAAAGCAAGCATGCTGATGAATGTTCGTTTACTCTGTAATAAAAAAAAAAATATGTATATCTATAGTATCGTCAAGATTTACTCAGTTAGATTTGGACATCATGTGGGCAGAAGTTTGGTTTCGTGCAATGAAAACACACTGGGTGAGATAAACAGCGTTTATTGAAATCACAAATTGACACCATGACTACAAATTATAATCTTCACGATCTGGCACAATCATGTTGTTTAGAGTAATACTCGTAGGAGCCTTCATCATCATTTCAGCCGAGAGACGTCCACCGCTGGACATAGGCCTCCACCAAAGGGGGGGGGGGAATTGCCATAATCGCCACGCTTTGCAGGCGCAAGTTAGCAATAGAGTATTGTTGTACAAATTTTGAAAATTGAAAAACTTTTCATTAAGCATAACACTAACTAAGTATAACATTAAATTCAACATTTTAAACGTAATTCAGCATTTTAAAGGTAATTGTGAATAAACCTGATTGCCCGTTCCTGGGGCACTGGACCCGTTTGCACAGCTGCAGGTCAAGTGCAGCAGGGAACGGACATAGTTTTAAATATTTAAATTAGATTTATTATTATTATTATTTTTGTTTTATGGAGAAATGTTACTAACATAGTTTTATAAGTGTTACTAACAACAATATAAATCATGTGTTCGAATTAAACAAATAAATAAAATAAAAATAAAAAATATTAATTACCTGCATAGGCAAATATGCATGCGCAACCACTATTAGAGTGTATTAGAAACAATAATTATGGTGTTTAGATAAAACAGTAGTAATGGACGCTAAGCTGCTTGCAAACAAATCGATTGAAGGGTGTTCATTCTTAACAATTTGATTAAATGCTTTGACTGAGCGAATCATATAAGAATTGCTACGATAAACTGTGCGAGCGTAAGGTGTATTGGCGATGTTGCAGCCGGGTTGGCGATCACAGTATGGTGTTAAAATGTATAGAGAACGCTGCTGTCCATTCTTTAGTAAGTCCCTTAGTCGTCTTTTACGACACCCACGAGAAGAAATGGGATGGTGCTATTCTTTACGTCCGGCACCAAACGGAGTCTTACTATAGAAGCCTTACTTAGCATTATTCAACAATCGTTTACATAATGATATGATAATTTCGTGTGCACATTCAATGAACCGTCAAAACATTGTTCTAATCCAATCGCCACTCACAGACGTGCGATACTACAAAAAGCAATGGGAATGTAACGGTTAAAGCCCGAACTACGGTGCATCCCAAAATTGCTCAGGCAGAATTAAGATTTACCAAAACTTAATTTAAAATGTATACAAAACACGACAGCCCTGTCAAAAAAATTGAACTATAATTAAAAAACAAGTTTTATTCGTTAATCTGTATAAAAAAAGTGAAAGGTTTTCATTTACTCACTGACTAAGGCGATTCATACACTGGCTCGCTATACACTGCGGGGTGCGTGGCGAAGAAGTCACTGCACGTGGTTGCGGGAGTGCTGATTTGCACCATCATGCTATCAAAGATTCACACTAGCCCCTGGAACTTCATGTTTCATGGGACCACAGACCACAGACACCATTGCATGTCAAAGAGTTGACCGGAGGGCGCGATAATGGTACAGAAGACGTGCCCTTGGGATATGGAGTGATTATTATAGCCATAACGGATATGCATCCTTGAGCAAGCATTGGAATAGTGGAGAGACGGGTTATATTCATCTATGGGTGGGCATCTCTTAATGATGTCACCATCAGGTTGCACTCAGGTTCAGCTTTGCTGATTCGAGAATGTTGAATCCTTTGGCAGGGTTGAACTGGTTTCTCGACACTTTTCTATGTTGCTGCTACGCTGTTTCATGTTGCTTCCGTTAATGACTCCAGTCTCCATCCGAGGTTTCTTTTTTTTAGGTGTAGTAGTAAGTCGTAGCCAAAATAATACAATGACGTCCCACTTATATGCCCCGAAACCAAAGGAAAGAATGTAAAAGGAATATTTGGTTGAGTCGGGTCACAGCTACCTGAGTCCATCACTTGAATCCTGAAATGTCTAAAAATAGAATTCGCACTTACAAAAGACAAATAATTTTAGAGCACTAGTGTAGCACTGCAGCGCACATAGTATTATTATAATTGACACACATGGTATATAATTCAAGCACCACTCTTCAGCAGATCCCTAAAAGATATGGAAAGGTCTCACTGATTAGTTTGGACGGGAGCCAGTTAGGCAGGCGCAATTAGCACCTCGTACGCACTGGTTCGCTCGCCTGAGATCAGGATTGCACATAGGCCTAGTCCACGCCACTTTTGCACAGCTCTAACGAATTTTATTTGGCGAAACAATCACAAAAAAATAAACACTGAATGATTTCGATGCCCGACACAAGGCGCAAACACATTTGCGTTGCGCTGTAATAGACATAAATTTTTTTTTTTTGATAATTTGACCGAGAGGACTCCAGATACGTGTGCTCGAGTCGACGTCCAACGACTGACCCAAACTTGTCACTAAACTGTATAAAATAAAAATAAGTAGGTAATTTTTAAAACAACCGGGGTTTACCCCATTAAAGGTACATCTTCTGAATCTGATTCAGAATGATGAGGTGGTATATCTTCTGATTCAGAATGGTTTCGAGGAACATAATTATATAGGTATTAATTGAAGGCCTTGATGAGCACATGCCTAAACTATACAATTTATTGGCAAACATTTTACATAGGTAGGTAAATTTGTTCAGGCATTTAAAAGTTATGCTGGCACAAAGAAACTCACATAGAATACATACATGAACCCTAAACACATTACACTCCTTTTTGAGCAGTCGCTAGTAGTTTAATAAAATAGTTTGAATTGTTCTGTGAGAATCGTTAATTTGAGGCTGCCATCGTTCATCATTCATTCGATAAATCTTATGTAAAATCGATCATCATCATCCATCATCTATGTAAAATTTCAACATTTATATCTGTAACTTTTATGATGTACATAATAAAGAGTATTCTATTCTATTCTAAGTATTTCCGCATCCTAGAATGCGTAAGCGAGCGAAGAAAGCTTTGGATATCGAGCCCTCAATCTCGGATAGGATAGGTTAGGTTAGACGGGGTGTACTAAGTGAGCGAAGCAAGTGAACTAAAACCCTGTGTAATCGTTAACTTAGCATATATGTACTATGCCAAAATGCCTATAATCAACAGTGATTTATCAAAGACAATTTTTCAGGCGTTTTCCATAGGGAAAAAGACAAAAAAATTGTCTCTCAAACCATAAGTTTTTGGTAAAACTTAACATTTACAAGTAAAACCAAAGTTGGGTTTTCACAGTAACATGAAGATAAAATAAATATGGTATTGAGATAGTAAGCACGTGTATGTATCGTGTGGAATTACTTGCAAATTGATGATTACTTTGCAAATTATGTCATTGAAGATAAGATATTCTTGCCTTCCGCGTTCAGGGCACCTATTTCCTTCAGCTGGTTTCTTCAAGATAACACAGTACAGGACTACCATAACTATCGTTAGATTTAACACCAACTATCGTTTTACAGTCGCTAGGACCAGCGGGTAATTGCATAACACACTACCTATCATTAGCATTATCAGTATCATTATAATTTTATTTAATATCACTATCAGTATCATTTTGACAGTTCAACAACATTCATGGCGTTGTTTACGTTGTTGAGCTGACAAATTTAAGGCGCAGATATGCCACTTCTAATGATTTTAAATTGAACATCACGTCTATACGGCCAGTCCAATTTCTTTGAAAAAAAGATGTTATTTTAGACAACATTCTTCGATATTTGATATGTGAATATTTGAAATTATAATTTTATAAAATATTGTAATTAATGTCTAACGCGGACAAAAAACGATAATCACGCAAAAACTATCAGGTGGATGGTGTGGTTGAGAGGAGGCGTTGTTGAAGCAATAGATCCTACTAATATTATAAACGCGAAAGTTTGTAAGTATGGATGGATGGATGGATTGATGGACCGATTTTGATAAAATTTTGTGTGGAGGTAGCTGACACCCTGGATTAACATATAGGTTACTTTTTTATTCCGATATTCCCACGGGATCGAGACTTACGCGGGTGAAACCGCGGGGTGCAGCTAGTTAGAAATATACTTCAAAATCATTCAGATTATAATTGATAGTGTGTTACGAAATTAGGGTACAGGATGCATTCTAGAACCAGTATGATTTACGGTTGCGAGACACACTCATGCAGACTGGCGCGATATTGCGGCTGCGATAGGCAACAACGACGCGCAGCGCGACACTTTCCATAAAGTTCATAAACATCGTGCTACTAGTGTCGCGTCGCGACCGCGATATCGCGCCAGTCTGCACCAGCCTATATATTCATCATCATCATTTCAGCCGAAAGACGTCCACTGCTGGACATAGGCCTCTCCCAAAAGGGGGGGCAGGGGGGGGATTTGCCATAATCGCCACGCTTGACAGGCGGGTTGGCGATCGCCGTATGATTTTAAAAATGCATATTGAACGCTGCTGCCCATTCTCCCTTAGTCGCCTTTTACGACACCCACGGGAAGAAATGGGATGGTGCTTTTCTTTACGTCCGGCACCAAACGGAACATGTATATATATTGCCTATAAATTCACATGTTGATAATTAAAGAATTATGTTAACTTATGGCAAGGAAATGTTAAAAACATTTTGCTCTTATTAAAATTGAGAAATATTTGCAAGATTTTTTATTCATTCCTGAAAGGCCGCGTCCTTACCAACGCGATCATCGCGTGAATTTTGTTCGGCGGACCCGTACGCGTGGTCGCGTCGACAGAGGGCGCCTTCCGGCTTTCCGAACAAATGAGTGACATACCCCACGTCCCGTTGAAAGCAATCGCAACGTGATTACGCGATCGTCACGTGCATAATCACGTCCGTGCTTTTAAATTAATATTTATTCCACAATTTTCATGATTGCATCTACCACTGCTTGTCTCTGCATCACCCAAAGGTTGACTGGTAGAAAATGCCTATAGCATTAAGCCCACCTCTGTACATTTGTGTGCTTAAAGTATTAAATATATAATTTACTTTTGACTCGGAAAACCGGAAAACGCCCTCTGTCGACGCAACAACGCTTTCAGGTTCACCGAACAAAAAATTACATAATATTATGATTACGACGATCACTTTTATAGCTATATGAACGCGTATTTGCGCGAACTATATTTTTTGTTAGGACGCGCGCTACTATGCTTTTTTTTTTTATTGAGAAATTATCAAATAACTTTTCACGCTCTGGGCGGAGCGGGAGGGCGTGTCAGACTTTTACTGACTAAAACCCACCCGTATTGCTTCCGTTGCCTGTGTGCCAGGGCCACGATATCCCTTTCGGACAAAGTCGCAACCCTACCAGGCATTGGCCCTAACGGACCCCGTCAGTTGGTGCTGACATCTCTTTGAGGCGCGCGTGGAAAACAACGCGCCGTTAACCCGGGCCTGGTCCTAATCGGACGGCGAGCTACCCAACGCTCACCGTCCATAAGCCCGCTGCGGCGACTAGGCGCGCGAGGACATGAACCTCTCCTCTCCCTCACGCATTCCGCCTCTTCCTTCGCGAGCATTACTGCTTCGCAGAAGGAGGTGACGGCCTCTCACGCACTCTTGCTCTGAACCATGACCTGAACTAGGACTTAGCAAATATTTTAAGTAATTTTACAGAATAATAAAATGTGTGATATATTCTATATTCTGTCAATACAAGAAAACTTTATTTATTAATTATAATGTTTATAACAATACTTTCAAAGTCCCTACTTGAGTTGCTAAAGACTCATGAAGCAGGCACTCACTTCTAAATACGTCTCTGTACTGATGTACTGGTTAAATATTTACCTACTTGAAAACTCATACCTCCTGCAAAGTGTATCTAAGATTATAATTATAAACATCATTATAGGAAGTTTGTTTACATTTACTCAACACTTTGCCTCAAGTTCATAACACTTTAACTATGTAGCTACTTGTGAATTAGATAAAGATTTTGCACTTCATTTCAGAAGACTAAATATTCAATTACATTATTTCGTTTTTCAACGCATTCTATTTTTTTTTTTTTTAAAGGCTAGAAATTTTTCTTCACCATCCAATCGTTAAAACACACATAAAGCAAAGCAAGAAGTAATTTTACAAGTACCTACTACTTTAAAAAAGTAAACATCTTTGATTGCAATGAGGCATAATCGGCCTATAATGTTCCCACTGCTGGGACACGGGTCTCCTCAGGGCTGCAATCTACCACGCAGGTCCAGTGCGGGTTGGTAGACGTCACATTTCTTCGAATTTTTGGTTCTTGGACATGCTGGTTTTCTCACGATGTTTTCTTTCACCGTTTTGAGAGCAATGGTGATGAAATGATTGACACAACGTAAAGCGCCTGCCTGGGTTCAAACCCACGACCTAGAACTCGTATATCGGGGCCGTTACCACTGGGCTACCACTGCTCTCCACAACTACCTACTACTATAAAAAAAATACTTGATTGCAATGAGGACTGTGATTAAATTGCCTAGATTTCAGTCAATTCAATGCCTACATTCTGCCGTAAAAAATCGCCGTAGTCGCTTTTCTAACAATATTAGTTCTAATTATGCTTCTTTTTTTTTTCTCTAACCTACGCTGTCCTACTGCTAGGCAAAGGCCTCCCTCCACTCTTTCCATCCTTCGCGAGCCCGCGCGTCCTCCTTCCAGTTTTGCCGGAACCTATCCAATTCGTCCGGCCATCTCCTACGTGGTCTGCCACGACCCCATCGCACTGTTTCAGGGCACCAATTCTGTGCCATTTGGGCCCGCAGTTGGTCCGACATGCGGCAGACATGTCCTGCCCAGTCCCATTTAAGTTGGGCAGCCTTTTGAGCCACGTCAGCTATCTTTATTTTGGAGCGCAGTAATTATGCATATTTAATTTTTAAAAAAAATCGCCGTCTTTGTTACTTTGCACGGTAAATGAAAGATACTTGTCCTTGGTTGATCCATATATCTTTTCTAACTATGTATTCGATGATAAACAATATTATGAAATACTTATTGAACTTCTAAACATATAACATTACTTTCAGTATATTGTAGGCATTCATTGATGCCAGTCGGCTAGTGATAGTAAAATATTAAAATGAGACTATACTCGTGTTTAGTTCTATGTTGTGTATTTTTTGTAAGTCAAAATGATGCGGAAAGGATTTTAGCAGTGTTTCCTATACCGTCTATCAGTCATCAAGTAGTATTTCGGCCGTTAACCCATGAACTCGCAAGACGAGGACATGATGTGACAGTTATAACACCAGATCCTGCCTTCCCTAAAGGAGGAACACCACCAAACTTGACCGAAATCGATGTCCATGACATATCGTACAATGTATGGCAAAAAACATTTATGGCATCTACACAAGGTAATAAAAATGATGTAATCATGGTGATGGACGTGATTCTACAAGCGTTGACCTTGGTAGTAGATACGCAACTCAAAGATAAAAATGTGCAAAATCTGATAAATGATAAAAGTAAACAATTCGATCTACTATTCTTAGAAGCTTGTGTACGCCCGGCACTAGCATATTCTCACATTTATAAAGCACCAGTAATTCAAATAAGTTCTTTAGGAGCAGCACTAGACAATTATGTAAATATTGGAGCTCCATTACATCCGATTCTTTATCCATCTGTTACTCGACAGAGACTTCACAATCTCACTACGTGGGAGAAAGTAAAGGAATTGTATTACGATTATATGACAAACAGTTTGTATGAAAACAGTCAAAAAACGGAAAATGCGATGTTGAAAAAGCATTTTGGAGATGACATTCCACCGGTAGCAGAGTTAAATAATAATGTAGATATGCTGTTCCTCAATGTTCATCCAGTGTTTGAAGGTATAAGACCTGTACCCCCAGCAGTGGTGTACATGGGTGGTCTGCATCAGAAACCTCAAAAAGAATTACCAGAAGTAAGTACTTTTACATACAGAAAGCTAAATTTAAAACTTAATAATTTTCAACGATAGAATCTGTAAACAATGGAGTTTATGAAATAAAAGTTATTGATATAATAGTATATTATTTAACTATAATGTTTTTAATATGAGAGAAAGGACAATAAACATGAAAATGCTATTCATGAAACTAAACACACAGAGCATGTAACTTTACTAATCAGTCAATTTTTAAAGATCTAGTAGTTTTTTTTTTAACTCTTTATTAATCTAGGTTTTTCGTCTAAATATAATAAATTTCATCTAAATAAATCTAGTCATAAATGTTAATAATCAACGCGGTAGAAACTTTTAAAGGCAATAGAAACCAACCGTATATCTTACCAATTAAAATATTATGAGGTGGGGGTGAGGTGGGTGAGGTGGCATGGGAATTAAATATTTTTCAAAATTTTAATACTATTTTCAGGATCTCAAATCATATCTAGATTCATCAAAACACGGTGTAATATATATTAGCTTTGGCACAAACGTGGATCCAACTCTCTTTCCCGCAGACAGAATAGAAGTTTTAGTGAAAACTTTCTCCCAACTGCCTCACGATGTTTTGTGGAAATGGAACAATGATGTACTCCCTGGACGCACTCACAATATCAGAATATCAAAATGGCTGCCTCAGCAAGATCTTTTGAGTGAGTTATTTGATGCTTTTTTATGTGTGTTCACCGATTTCTCCACCAATGTGTGAGACCGATTTTGATAATTGTTTTTATTTTGTTTGAAAGAACTCTCGCGGTGGTCTCATTGTCACCAAGTCGGAATCTGATGGGAATTTTTCTTATTAATTTATAACTTTTATTAACTATAATAAATCGTGGGAAATCCTCAATTATATAATAATTAATTTTGTTAGCACACCTATTTATAGAGATTTTGGTATTGTTTATTAATAGTAGATATTTTTTTTTTTACCATTATTTATTAACTCATCCATTTGCACTCAAAAAGCACCATTTTGTGAAGTGGAACTGATAATGAAGACTGAAGGCCACCGGAACTACTTAATAATAAGTACCTCATGGGTTGCGATTCGATTAGGCACTTTAATATAGTTGCTAAGCAATTTATGCTTGTCACAATGCGTATGGTTAGATAAATTACAAATTGACCCGCGAAAAACTGAAAAATAAGAAAGTAAAAAAAAACAACAAAGTGAAAAATAACTTTAATTTCGGAAGTCGGTGGCAAAAAACTAAAATACAGATCGAAAGACACCGACTTCCAAAATTAAAGTTTTTTTCACTTTTTAGTGTTATTTTTGCAAGTTTTTTTCTCATTAATGTTAAGGTTTACTTCGTGTTAAAATTAAACATCATTATAATTATCTCTTGCTTAGATGTATGTGCCTTTTTAAATGTAGTATAATATTCTAATAGCTGTTACGGCCAAGAGTATCGTAGGTGACAGGAAAGAGGTCTCGTTGGAAGTCAAGTTATAGGTTTGGCGAAGAGAGATCACCTATGATTCTGTCCATATTGTTAGGTTTCTCTTTGTAGCCAAAAGCTTGATTCCCGTTCCTGAAGCCTATTATAATAGATACCAAAAACCTAACACCCAAAGTATGCAATTTATAAAAAAAAACATTTTTTGTTTAATAACAGAGCATCCCAAAGTCAAGCTGTTCATAACACAAGCTGGACTCCAATCAACTGACGAGGCTATAAGTGCAGGAGTACCTCTCATAGCTATCCCAATGTTTGGTGATCAGTGGTATAATTCAGAGAAATATGAATACTTCAAGATTGGAAAGAAGCTAATCATGGAAACGCTTACCGTGGACCAGTTTAAGAACGCCATTGAAACTGTTATTAAAGATGAAAGGTTAGCATTCATTGTTATTTAAATACATTTTAACAGTATTCTGAACGTTGACAACCACGGTAATAGTGCACTAAAATATTGATAATGAAATGCAATATTAACATTAAATTATATGTTTAAACTGTTTAACCCGATTGAGATGTTAAAAAAAAATGTCCATTTGAAATGTTTCTAAATTAATGTTTTTTTTTTGCATCTCAAACAGTAAACGCAATGGTTTTTTACACCTAAAGCTGAATATTCATTGTTACGATATAAATCATTACATTTCAAAATGATGCGTTCCTGGTATTGATGGGGCTGTTCCGCTTCTGTAGTGCATCTGTTCTTCGTCGATTGCTTCTACGCTACGATGTAAAAAAGATGTGAAGAAGAAAGAAGCGCTTTCCTGGTGCGCCGGGTGCGGGCCAGCCCTAACATTATACTGCACTGTGTTGCGAGCAGACTGGACTGCTTGTGTTCGAATCGCTGCTGCAAGCTTACCATATCGGTGTTGAGCTTGTAACAGGAATTCTCATATGGGGCAGTGTTAGGTCAATAAATTGTACTAACATAGTTGTTAAAAAATAATGTTACTAACCATTGATGTATTAAATAGGAAGATATGGTATGCGCTCCTCGATGTGGACCGCATAAATTAGGGGAAAGAACATAATCGACCTACATTACTCTCGGTTTGCGGGGAATACCCGAATCGTAATTTGTTTCCGAGTTGTTATGGGTACGTAACAGTGATAACTATTGCTATCTCGTTCCCGCTATTAGCCCGCGTAATATGTCTCTCTATTTTGGTTGTAGAGCACATGATGCATGACATCGGGTCCATTTAATATTTACGTGATATTAGAGAGTGGCCTATCTTCCTATTTAATACATCAATGTTACTAACACAATATTTGAGTCCATTGATACTTTTTCATTAAAAAAAAAAAAAAAAAAAACAATATTTGAGTGCACTACAGAGCGATGTTTCATAATTGATTGATAAATTAACGTTACATTACCAACTTTCAGAATACACCCTCTTAAAAAATATATTTCTTCGTTTGCATTTTCATTATTCATGGTCTGTTTCTATTTTCACTATACCGCAATATACTGTCAGTTTGTCGTTAGGTAATTCTAAGATCATAGGTATACAATTTTATTCAGATCTAAAATATCTCAAATCAAAGTGCCCCAAGTGTGCCTGTACACCTGCAGTTTCAAGGAACTATTGTCCATGGAGTTTCTTGCCTGCTCTTTTCCATAGGAACCTACTTCGCTTTGGAATGGGCAACTAGCTTCATCTTTCTGACGATCTGACTCCTTGACACTTAAAAAGTGCCTGATAATGGTTTAATTGAAAAAATGCTTCGTATAGTATAGTATATCGGGTTGGTGTCCGCAACTTCACGCCCAAGCGCGTATTTTGCATACGGCACAAGTCACAGAATAAAGTAACACGTAATAAAAAAAACCGGCGAAGTGCATGTCGGACATTGTAGTTGAAAATCTTGTTCTCCCATACATCGATATACGCCACGATCAATTTTCGAACTGTAAAAATAAGTTTGTAATCGCAAAAAAGTTTTTTTTTTGGTCTAATAAAACTACAAATTAACGATTTTTGGACTTTTCCCTTTATTTGTGTTATGAGACCTTGCTTCTTCCTAAATTTCATCATTCTAGGTTAACGGCAATTACCCTTTAGGTTTTGATTTATTTGCGAGTATCAAAATATGTCGCATAAATTGCCGTATTTTTTTATTGCGTTGACTTAGAAGCTTGATTTAGAGCACCAAGGGACAGTAGACCTTCGTATTTGATATTAATTTAAACTCGATACCTTCACGCGTTCCTGAGAAAAAGGGTCTTGACGGACCGACAGACACACAATCGGAAAATGAAGTGATCAATGACGAATGAGGTTTTTTCCCTTTTGAGGTACGGAACCCTACAAACAAAATGATAAACTTGGTTGTTTTTATTTTCAGTTTTCGCAAAAACATGATCCAACTACGCAGCGTAATGCGTGATGAGATCGAAAGCCCACTGGAGCGCGCTGTGTGGTGGACGGAGCACGTACTGCGTCACGGCGGCGCGAGACATCTGCGCGCGCCCACCGCCAATATGTCGTGGGCGCAGTACCTGGAATTAGAACTAGTACTTACCTTACTGCTAGGACTTCTGATTATTACAACAGCATTCATTTTGATTGGTATTTTAATGTACAAAATTGCTTTCGCAGATGCTGGCAGTAATAACAAAATTAAACGTAGTTGATACTCAACTGTGATCAATTAATTTAGTAAAGGTTTTGTCATTTTTGTCATAGGTTTAGACCATAATATAAATATAATGTTTTTTCGAAATCCTACTTGTGTTATTTCACACCTATATCAGCTCAGTACCTTCCCTAAATATATTTTTGTTAATATGAAAATAATTTCGATTTACGTCTGCAACCATTTGGAAGGAACACGTTCAAACATAAATAAAATACTTCAATCATTTTTTTATGTGACAAAATTGATTAGTAAAGTCTTATATAAACGCATAATTTAGTATTTGTGCAAATCGTTCTCTTTATAAGAAATGACTAGATAGAGATTAATATTAACTATTAGATTTAAGTACTTGTATACTTTGATTTTTTTAAATTTAAAATCACCAGATAAAGTTATTTAATGTAAGTACATGTTTATCTACACAGGTAAATCTCGCGACAAGCTTTTATATCAATACTAATAATAGATAATACTGCAGGTAGTCTGTGGTGTACCATCCACATAACTACAATAAATACATACATACATAAAAAATATTAAACCCGTAATAAAACCGTAGCAAACGTTCAGCAGTCGTGCTAGTGAGCATAGACGCATCATTTCCATTGAGTTCTATGTAATGTTAGTATGATAGTACGACGGGGTCGCGGCAGGCCACGTAGGAGATGGCAGGACGAACTGGATAGGTTCCGTCAAAGCTGGAAAGAGGACGCGCGGGCTCGTGAAAGACGGAAGGAGTAGAGAGGAACGGGACAGAATCGAAAATCCTAACGCCAAAACAAACACACAGTCGCATTAACGAAGCCACGGGCACAGCTAGGGATCTCCAAATATACATGCCACATAACGAAATCCTTACCAGTCATGTGAAAGCAGAGACAGACAGAGATATCATTATTATTCTCCTTTGTTAAAGATTATCACCAAAGGTCAGGGAAAAGTTGGTCATAATTAGCATGCAAAAAGCCAGTGAAGCCGCGTATAAGCTTTTATAAATAAACAACTACGAGTTATCGAAGCAAAGATGACGATTCATCGAAAACGTCATTGGTAATAATTGCACTATAATTATTGTGTCTTAAAGAAGCTGATAAATAATACAATATGTGTATTGTCATCAGTTTTGATAACACTATGTCAACGATGTTATCTTATGACAGCGCGTTTATTGTCTACAAGGTTGATATTAGAGTGAGCCTTCCTCACTCTGACGTAGACTGTTACAAGGCGTATAAAAATATTTAGGCGCTCGAACTAAGTCAACATGAGGGCGCTGTTGGTTAACATTTGTGCCATTTGGTTTTAAAACGTATTGAAATGAGTTGGAAATGAAAAAAACCATGCAATTTTATGAGTTGGCCGCGCGGTTAAAATGGACATGTCATCATCTCGGTAGTTACCTAGAAACAATTTATGCCATAGTTTAAGAAAAATAGATATCTCATAAAATTGCGAAGCTGTAAGCGTTTTAAAATGTATGCTAGATAGAAATAGCACTGCTATCATCTGACATCACAAGGCAGAAACTCTAGAACTTAGTCAACTATAACAGTCAGTTCTTTCACAGGTATTTTAGCTCTGATTTTCTTCACTGTCAAAATCACAGTGATCTTTAATCACTTCACAAAAAGAAATTAAAGAAAATTTTTTTTTTGAAAATAAGTTTTTATTGAAATGCGCTAAAAATAATAAAATAAACTTTTAATTTAAAACTTTTACTATCAACTTCTAACGTTATTACATATTTTTTTATGATATGAACTTATCGCGAGATTTCTTTTAATTATTTTTTACTTTTTAGTTATCGCAGGACAGGTTTCTCAGTCTGTTCATCTCATTCATCGCATCATTGTTGCAAGTGTTAACTAACCGATGCTACAGACTCAAACAATTCGACCTCAATATCATAATCGAGGAATCCGAAAACCCCAGTATACCAAAATTTCAGACGGATTGGAGCAACGGAGTTTATGATCAACATCTTATTTCTTTTTAACGCGCATAGCGTATTCTCAGTAAGTCGTTTCATTTGATACACATATTGTAGGAAAGTATAAAAAACTTAGTCCGTCATCTTTGAAGTCCGCCATATTGGATTTAAAGTGACGTCACATTATTTTTCGTGTTATTCTTAACAAGCCCTTTCATTTGATACCCTTATTGTAGGAGTGCATTAGAAATAACTTGTCCACCATTTTGGGTGTTCCGCCATGTTGGATTTAGAATAACGTCACATAGCTAACCATGCATTTTCATCCAAACTTAACGTGTAAACAAAATTTCAGCTCAATCGATTGAAGATAATATCTGCATCGAAATTGAGTTGCAAGATTCCACCAGAATAAACATAGTTGCATAAATACGTTGCACGTTAAATAAAAGCTTGTAATGATTAGTAATATAACTTAAAATAATATATAAATATATATATTATTGTAATTTTTATGGAATATATATAATACTATAGAGTATTCCATTCTAATTCTTCATTAGGCATGGAACACCATACTATGCAGTTTTGGATGGGTCTTAAGATGACCGCACTCCTACGTAGTACGTATGTGCACCAAGTTGATTGCCAAGTTAGGTGCGTGGTTCGTTTGTTTACCAGCCTCGCATACATGCGTAGCGTGACCGTGGGTAGCATAGTGGACGATCTCGCCTATCGCCCTAGCGAAGCTAAGTTCACGTGCGTGGCTTAGCCCTGAGCCGCTGTAGAGCAGCGCCTTTACTTACTAACGTACAGTCACGCTGGTAGCACACCTCCGCCACGAAACCATAGAAGCAAAACCGCAGTAGTTCAATTCTACTGGCTCGCGTCATGTTCCGCTACTCGAATCGGATGCGAGTAGTGGAACATGATGCGAGCCAGTTGAATTAAACTTCTGCGGTTTCGCTGCTATTGTAAAAAAAAAAACATTTATTTTCAGGTTACAAAGATCCATAGATGAATTCCTTAATCTAAGTATACATAATATATTAACAATTGCGTTAGTAAATAAAACTTAAAGCTATGTTAGAATCATTTAAATGCACTAAGTCTTCGTGCGTTCTGGTGGCACTTGACCGTGAAAGCGGCGGAATACCACATCCTGAGTCCTTATGCTTTCTTTCATCACCTGAGGCAGGTAGCACGTTGGTATACGCACCACAAATGCCTTAAAGTTGACGTTGCGATGCAACTCCAGCAGCTGCACTCTCGGCGCGTACTTCAGCCTTTGGCGCAGCGTGTGGCTATGGTTTCACGGCGGAGGTGTGCTATCAGCGTTAACGTCATGTGTGCGACATGCCATATTTTGCATACATAGAAAACATATCGTGAATGACCTGACTACACAGTGTCAAACCAGTATGAACAATATATGGTGCCAATGAAACCCTATTACTAAGTCTGTTTACGCCCTATTTCTGACTGTTACGGGGCAGTATTTTGTATCAGGGTTATAATAATAATAAAACATGTGTATTTCTCTTCGGGCCCTATCAGAATACCAGCGCTGCAGTATTTATTTTTTAAATATCGCAGCATTATGCTGAGATGGGAGCTTTTTTGCCATTGCACAAGTCTTGATTGTTTTTTTTTGTATATTGTTAGTTTAAACGCAATATTTGTATTTCATGTGCATGTCCCAAAAAAAAAAAACTTTTCTCATCTTTTCATTCTTTCTTCCACAAAGGCGCTTTAAAAATATGAAAATTATAACATCCAACAATTCCTTTGTGGGAGACTAGTATCTCCTGCACTAGGAAACTCTGTCACACAGATTACCAGGTATGTAATTATTGGGTTTGTTTATTTTGAGTAGTGAGTTTTTCCAAAGAATACCTATGAGAGCTGTCATGGCAAATAATAAAAACACTGTAAACTTTCAGTTCTTGTCCAAACTTCCCCATCTTAAAAATCCATGCTTGTAGGGGACAGTACTAAATGCTCAAAGCTGATATCTTAACACATTAATTACTCATAGTAAATAATGTGTTAAGATATCAGCTTTGAGTATATATCCATACCCAGGAGATGCCAAAAAGCGAATCACCAAACAACTTTTTATCAACTCTTTTTTAGTATAGATACTCAAAGCCTACCAGCTGACCAGACATAAAGGGAATATACCTTTATTCAAAATTTTAACAGAATCTATCCGGTAAAATTTGCGTGATGGTGGAACATACATTCAGACAAACAGATAATCAGACAAATAGACAGAAATTCCTAAAACTATATTTCGGCATTTAAATCGATCCTACACCTCATAGCAATTACTTTTTTTTAAAATATTCCATGTTCAATTTTGACTTCTCTACGATTTTATTATAAGTTTAATAATAATAAGTATCACGTTTCGCAGCGGTGTAGTCTAATCAGCCAAAGACACAGTAAATCCATTATTATCATTCATTAAGGTCTCATAATAACTTTGATATTATGTAATACCGAGATAAATGATTTGCACTTTGCTTTGAAAATCATGGCAATATACATAATTAAACATAAATTTTAGTTAAGTATTTATCATCATGATCCTCAATATACTCGCCATTTAAATAGGAGACATTGCAATAAGCAGATCAATTCTGTCAGCAAATTCGAAGTGAGTGTTTACTTGTATTAAAATGTCTGTGCTCCGTTATTTAGTTACTTGTTTTAGTTTAATTATCGTTTTACATCAAAGAGAAGCGGCTAGAATCTTAGCAATGTTCCCAATTGCTTCTATAAGTCATCAAGTAGTGTTTCGGCCTTTAATTCAAGAACTAACGAAACGTGGCCACGAAGTGACAATTATTACACCAGATCCTGCCTTCCCAAAAGGAGGAACTCCTGCTAATCTGACAGAAATCGATGTCCACGATGTATCATATGCTGTATGGCAAGAAAAATTTATGTCGCTTCCAAAAGGTCATAAGCGGGATCTCTATCTGCATTTTCAATCCTATTTAGAATCAATACGGCTGATGTTTGAAGTGCAGATAAAAGATGAGACAGTAAAAAATCTGCTTAATGATAAGACTAAGCAGTTTGATTTAATATTTATGGAATCTGCTGTCAGACCTGGGCTAGTTTTATCACATATTTACAAGGCGCCAGTGATATTGGTGAGTTCCTACGGGGCCGTTTTTGACAATTACGAAGTAATAGGTGCTCCAGTTCATCCACTGCTTTATCCGATGGGTGTTCGTCAAAAACTGAACAAACTATCCTTATGGGACAAAATTAAAGAAATGTATCTGCACTTTAATTTAGAAATAATACATCAACATAGCTATGCATTAGAAAATGCTTTGATTAGAAAATATTTTGGACCTGACGTCCCGCCGATTCAACAACTGAACAATAATGTGGACATGATGTTCTTTAATATACATCCAGTGTTTGACGGCATCAGACCTGTACCACCTTCTATTTTGTTCATGGGTGGTCTACATCAGAATCCTGAAAAAGAATTACCAAGAGTGAGTATTCATTACTTTTATCTATACTTTTTGTCATTGAAAAGCGCCTTAAAATGGTCTTAAACGACTTTACCAATAATAATAAATATAATTTATATTATTTGCAAAAGGTAATAAAATAACATCATTTTTTGTCATACAGGAACTCAAATCGTATTTAGATCATTCTAAAAATGGCGTTATTTTCTTAAGCTTTGGTACAAATGTGGATCCCTCTCTACTACCTCCACAAACAATACAAACACTAGTGACCGCGCTGTCCAAAGTACCATACGATGTGTTGTGGAAATGGAACAAAGATGAACTTCCCGGACGAACTGAGAACATCAGGATATCCAAGTGGCTGCCACAAGCAGACTTACTGAGTAAGTAATTTTTTTTACTGATTGAACCAATCTATTAACTCAGCAGGCCACTGCTAGACGTACATGGTGTAAGGGACCTCGACGCGTGAACTGTTACTGAAATATTTATTCGAATAATGATTAATTACTAGTGGCCGCTCCCTGGTCGAAATTTGACCCTCTCCACTTAGAATCTATATTGTTGTACTTTTTAATTCCATAATTCCATGCTATTATAGAGTATTTGTTTTTTTTTTTTTTTAGTTTAGTTTATTTGGTCTTCCCCAACTCGTATAGCCATCCACATGCATACTCTAAACTTTCTTAGCAACATTTCCCTCATTACTCCGCATCATATGCTCATACCATGACAACCTATTTCCTCACAACTTTTCAGTCACCGGTGTCACTTTCAGACTTCCTCTTAATTATGTACTAATTTCTTATTCTATCCCTTTCATGTAACAATACACATCCCACATAGCATTCTCATCTCAGCTGCATGCAATTGCCTTTCATTCATCCCTGTTGTGGCCCAACATTCTGACTGTCTGTGTCTGTCTTCACTCATAATACCTTTATTTCACATTTAGTCACTATATCGATTAAATTTAATAACCATTTGTTAAGGGCAACTCAAACTTTCCGTCACGACTCAACATATTTTGTATGCCAACAGCCAATTCATTTTTAATGAGTGAATTTCAATTTGCAGAACATCCAAAAATAAAGCTGTTCATAACACAAGGAGGTCTACAATCGACGGATGAGGCTATCTCAGCAGGAGTACCTCTGATTGGTATTCCTATGTTGGGCGATCAATGGTACAATGTTGAGAGGTATGAGTACCACAAAATTGGACTTGGGCTGGATATGGAAACACTGACCGAGGAGGACTTAATTAATGCAATTGACAAAATTATTAGGGACTACACGTAAGCATTTTTTTTTTTTTCATTTCTTGAGTGGTAAGTCTATATTGTTTATTGTTCCAAGTTCAATAAAACATTCTCTTGTTTCAATTGCTAGTAAATTATCATTGAATATTGCAAGCTAATTTAAACAATTTTTTCATGATTATTCTCGGCCTCTCAGTGCTGAGGATGTGACCCATCTTGTTGATGTCTTGTCTATTCTCATGATTAATTAAGTTAAAACTTTTTCGTTGTTAACAGATATTATCGCAAAAATTTAACCAAACTACGTAGTGTGATGCGTGATCAGCCACAGCCTCCACTGGAGCGCGCAGTGTGGTGGACGGAGCACGTGCTGCGTCACGGCGGCGCGAGACATCTGCGAGCACCCGCCGCCAATATGTCGTGGGCGCACTACCTAGAACTAGAACTAGTACTTACCTTACTGCTAGGACTTCTGTCAGTTACAGTAGTACTTGCTTTAATTGTCCGGTTGATTTATAAAATTACTTTAGGAAATACTATAATTGATATCAAAATAAAACGAAGCTGATTCTTAATTATAATATGTTAATTAAAGTAAGATTACCAACGAATTATTGGATCATAAAATTAAAATATACCAAAATATTATTAATATTATTTTTAAGATTTATTTAAACTTCCAAACCTAGACAATCCTTGATTACATGCAACCCTACAGCCTACATTACAGATATAGCAAATTATTTTGTATAACACGGCGGGGAACCCAGTGCCGTCTCTGACCAGTCTCCGGTGTAATGCTTCGCTGATGATAGATATGAGTTAGTTTTCAATCACACACAACACTAAACTCTAACTCAAAGCATTATTTCAATTAGAACATTTACAGGCACTTTTGAATTATCATTTATCAAGGAGTCGTTCAGTTTGAGTTAGTAAGTGAAGCTAGTTGCCCATTCCAAGATTTAGATTTAGACATTATAATACAGAGTTTCTTGTTCGACAATTACAATTTCGGCTCTTACAATACACACTCCCATTATGATAGATGGTGGGGCTTCTATCGTAATGGCACGCAGGCGTATCCTCCCAAAAAAAACAGGCCAAGTGCGTGTCGGACCACGCACAATGAAGGGTTCCGTAGCGGGGATTCATTATCCTAAGAACAAACTTAACATTAAAAAAACATGTTCCCTCATATATTCCAACTGCAAATGTAAGTTTGTACTCACAATATTGAGAGATTTAACATGTTATTTTAAAATCATAGACTTCGCAGAGGCTTTCCTATAAAAAAAAAACTATTTTCTGCTTTTAGCAGCGGCTTCACCCGCGTGGATGTCGCAAATTATCCCACGGGCATGTACTACCAGGATAAAAGTTATTCTATGTCCAAATTCAGGTGATGGTCTACCCATGCGCTTAATTTCATCTAAATCCGTTCTGGCGTTTTACCGTGAAAGCGTAACACACATACAAACGCGATTTCGCATTTATGTTATGACTATGTTTATATAAGTAAGGATTAGGATTAGGTCTACCTTGTCATTGCTTTAACACCCCAAAGTTGAATGTTATTATATTTTCTTCTTGTTTATTGTATTGTTGTAAAAGTAAAGAACAATCAGTGAAGTACGTACACAATATGATTCATTGGAAAAACCCATGAAAAATTCAACAAATAATATTATATGACAACATTATTTTCCTAAAATATTCGGTAGGGTTGGCCCATTGGCCTACCCACATTGGCCAACTGCAGAATATTTGACTTGTATTACACCAACATTTAATATTATATTTAATTTAATATCGGAAGTCGGTGGCAAAAATCGATAATACAGAACCAAATATAATATGAAATGTACCCTGTACTACATAACAGGTACACCTCTGCCCAACCCTTCGGGAAAACAAGGCGTGATGTTATGTTATGTGCTTCCAAAATTAAAGTTATTTTACACTTTTTAGTGTTTTTTTGGAAGTCAGTTGTTCTTTTTGTAAAAAGGTTTTTTTTTAGACATTTATTACTTATTTTAATTAAATTTTTAATATTATTTTAATCAGTGACATTATTATTTACTTCTTATTTTTATTGAATTTTGAATGATGCCAATTATTGTTTGAAGTAGATAGTTTAATTGGTACTGGTATAATTTAATTGATTTTTTAAAGGTACAATTTGTAATGACATACCTATTTATATCACTAACACGTGATATTATATATCTAAATTGATTAAGTTTCTAATGATAACCGATAATAAATACATTTTTTTTTTATTATGACGTACGTACAAATTTATATAAATTTACTTAATGATTCTAAAGCATGCTACTTTTCTTATTGTGTAATATTGTGTAAAATTGTTTTGCCCGACAGGGTCCATGTGAACTTTATAATTTTTTTTAAGATCTTGTCCACACATGAGATATGCAATAAGATTTGATTTGATCATTTAGCCACGAGCCTCCTCCTCCAATATTCCTTTACTATCAATAATTCACTACGTACTATATCTCAGATCTAGTTACCCATTTCAATACAGTACAGACTAACAAACGACAGAAATTCATTACAAAACTAGACGCAACTTTAAAATTGAACTTCCGACATACTTTGGTCACACATTGAATTTGGGAATATGTTAGAATATGAATAAGAAATAGAGCGCTTGAAAAGTCCAGTCTAGTTATTTTTAAATTTATTTAAATGGTTGGTTAGTGGAAACATATTTTATTTCAGTATGATCCTTGTCAGAAAAATGCACATCCCCCCGCACACTCAGGGGTCTCTCTATCTTTTGAAATACTTGTACGACAAAAAAAAATAAACATGATGTGGTTTTGAAGTCACTATCATTTCTGATTGTCATTGTTCGTTTGAAAACGGAATACTTAAAAATAACAGTAATGTTTATTTACAATGAGTCGTCTTTTCGCGTGTCTCAATGGAAAAATTTGCGTGGACTTTTCAAAGAAAACAATGCGTGCAACAAACAACAACGTGCTACAGAATGTTCTCCCATGCTTCCAAAATGGCCGTTTTCGGCTCCTGCCAAGTTTCTGTTAGTTTGAACACGCCTCCTCATGTCATCCCATAAGTGCTCTATTAGATTTTTATGACGGCTTCTTGCTGGTTATTTAATTACTGCGATACTAACGTCATGCGGGTATTCTCGATCAATTTTTGCAGTGTGCACGAATGCATTATCATGCATAAAATGAAATTTGAGCCCACAAACTCAGCATATGGCATCACATGATCCTCTAGGTATTGACGAATGTATCGATTGCGATTTGATGGTGGCAACCGTGGTCTCGTCACAACCTCAAAGCCAGTTTTTCCTTCGGTGGAAATTCCGCCCCAGACTGTCCCTGTCCCACCGACATAACACACCTGAGGCGGTGACTTTCATGAGATTCAAAGTAACATTGCTGAAAGTTCTACCTGTCTGCGGTAGATTTTCCTACCTCCATCATTGCCTTACAGCATAATCATGGCTTCATCCGTAAAACGAACATGGCTCCATTGATGTTGAGTCCAATGCAAATGTTTGCGTGCAAACTGTAGGTGCGCTATTCTGTGAGCTCGTGTCAGTTTGGGACTATTGGCTGGCTTATGAGCTTTCAGACCACGTTCTTCAAGTCTCCTTCTATCAGTTCGAGCGCAAACAGTCTCAAAGTCCAAAAGTCTCATACTTGTTCTGAGGTCAGGTGACTTTTAAGCGATTACGCAGGCTGGTGGTAAAGATAAAAATATAATCATAATATTTTGTTTATTTGACATTATTATGCTGGGATAAATTGGATGCAAATGTTTAATGGACGTTAGTCTATAGACAATTTTAGACAAATTCATAAAAAAATTGGTATTCAATTGGAGTTTTATAATTATGAAAGAAAAGAACAAATTATTCAAATCGAACCTCATAGCAATTCAATTACTTTTTGTCAGAAACATTAAATGTACAATTTTGTCTTCGCTACGATTTTATTAATGTTTAGATTATCTATCTATATATATAAAATTCAAAGTCCTGACTGACTGACTGACTGACTGATATATCAACGCACAGCCTAAACCGCTGGTTCTAGAGACATGAAATTTGGAGGGTGTGTTCTTTGTGAAAAGTAAGTATCCACTAAGAAAGGGTTTTTCGAAATTCGACCCCTAAGAGGGTGAAATAGGGGATGGAAGTTATATAGTTATATATATCAGAAAGTCCGTCAGTTTTGAAGTTAGAATATTCAAATTTTGTGTTTAGGCTGACGATTGAAAATTAATTTATACGTGTCTCAGCGTTTTTGATAATTCTACCCCCAAAGGATTAAAAAGGGGGATGATGTTGTGTATGGAAATTTTCGATGTAAAATCACTAAATTTATTATTTAGGCTTAAGGTTGGAAGCTAACGCAACGGTGTTGTTAGAATTTGAACCCATAAGGGATGAAAAAGGGGACACAATTTTATTTTTAATGAAATTTCTTTTTAAGTTAAAATCACTAATATTTCGGCTTATTGTTGGAAACTATAGGCATCCGCTAAGAAGGGATTTTTCGAAATTCAACCTTTAAGGGTTGAACAAGGGGGATAAATCTTATTCCTTGAGTTAATAAACCTGAAACTTGGCACAAATACTAACCTAAGTAAATTATAAAGTGTGACATTTTTGTTTTTTATTAGACTAGGGTAGGGTGGGGCTGAAAGGTCCATTTTGCGTATATCGCCTTGTAACTATTTACGTATAAGGTTCATAGAAATAAATTTTGTAGCAATGGATACCGCTATCCTTCATTTACAAGAATGAAAAAGTGAACATAAGTAATGTTTATCTATAACCCAGATATTTGCATTTTAGAATATCGAGTCGAATGGTCCCTTTTGCCCCAAGGGTGGGGTAAGAAGGACCAGTGTTGGGGTAAAAAGAACCAGCGTAATTAAATAGCTTCTTAAGGTTAATTAAAGCAAGTAAATAAACGAAAACTATTTTAAATCAACCAGTCTTTATTTTAATTTAAAAAAACTAAACAACGTTACTTATCTTAAACTTATGGCACAGCATTTCAGTCTTAATTAATCTATATCTTTAAGTTTTAGGTCCAAAACCTATAATGTAACATTAAAACAACATATCTTTTAACAATTACTCGTCATCTGAATCGCAATTAATACACATATATGTCAAAGATGACAGAGAAGGATTAACACACTTCTCGTGAGACCAACCTTTGCAATTAGAACATTGCATCCAGCCTTCTCCAGGAATGCTTTCCAGGTATGATTCACAGCACACCAAGCAAAAACATTCCTCTTCTGAACTAGAACTGTCCTTCTTTTTATCAGTTAAAATTACTTTCTTCACTTGCTTATTTTTCTGATTAACAGTTTTTTTTCGAGAAATTACTTTTTTTTTCTTATTTTGTTGCTCTAATAGCAGTGCATCCTTTTCCGGCGTGTCTGTTAAAATAGCTGTCTTGCGTCGCTTTCTCCACCCTGTTGCCTTACGAGCTCCAGCCTTAGGGTAAGGTCTTATAGATTCGGGAGAAAACACGTTACTCGTAGATGTTGATGGCTGAGGCTCATTGCAAAAGGATAGAACAGCATGGGAAGTTGATGGTTGTGGCTCTATCACACAAACAGTGCTATCAGACAGTAATGGATCACTTGATGACAATAAGAGCGAAGCTGCAGATGAATTAGCTGCTCCTGGGTCGCTAGGTATTAACAAACTTGGTGATGTGGATGAAATAGGTGGATAACTTTCTATAGCTGCGGGTAACTCAGAATTTGTGATCACATACGGCTCAGTAGACGCAGAAGATGGTGCCTGTTGATTATGAGGGTTTGGTCGATCCGTCACGTAGCTTGGAGCGAAGTCGAAATCATTAAACACTTCTCGATTGAATGGATACGCGCCCGTTTTTTGGAACCCATTTGAAATATTGTTGGGAGTTAGCGCCAGTGGTAATGCAGTTCTAACTATTCCTGGGAGGTCGTAAATTGTCATTGTTTTGCCAGGATTATTACGCATCCATGCATCTTGTGCTGATGACAAATACTTTTTAAGTGGACCGAATACTGACACATCTAAAGGCTGTAGCTTGTGTGAACAGTGGGGTGGATACGAAAGCATCACTACCCCATTATCTTTGGCTAGATCTAATACAAGCAAGGAGAGATGAGAACAGTGATTATCCACCAGAAGCAATACAGGAGAATCTTTAGTTGGTTTTACATAGCTAATGAAATGTTTCATAAATTGCAAGAACTCCACATCGGTCATCCAGCCGCTTGCATTTCCTGCACCTATGCATTCTCCAGGGCCATCTCGCACAAAATGATCTTGATATTTCTTTCTTGGAAACACAAACAACGGTGGCACGGAACCACCAGTTGCTGAAACGGCAACCAGTAATGTAACGTTGGTTCCTCTTTCAGCTGATGTGACTGATCCAACGTTTCGTTTCCCTTTAGCCGCTATAATTTTGGAGGGTTTGGAGACAGTTGACACGCCTGTTTCATCGGCATTCCATACTTGAGACCCTCTAAATTTATGACGATCCATGACCAGTGCCAATTTATCAAAATATTCAGCAACATTCGTTCGGTTAAAGGAAGTTGCCCTACTCAAACTGGTAGCTTCCGGTTTCCGTATGGAGAGACGGTCGTTTCTTGACAAGAAACCTGATAACCAATCTTTGCCAGCCATTTTATTTGCATGCCATGTATTTGGCATCTGAAGATTATATTTAGTGACACAGTCATATGCTAAGCGACGAACATCTTTGGGTCCTAAACCATGAAAGATTTGCGCAAGTGTAAGCAGATACTCACTGAGAGAAGATTCCTGTTCTGTGTTAAATACTAGTCTGGGAGTCCCGTAACCAAATCGTGGTGATTCTGGATTTTCTTTTAGGCGTGCGATAAATCTTATTAGAGAAGTTTTACTAATTTCGTAGTCACGACAAACTTGACGTAGGGATTTATTTTCGTTTGTGACTAGCTCAGCCGCACGTTGCATGATCTCGACAGACTTTTTACCTCTCTCGGTGGTTCTCTTGTAATTCCGCATTCTGAAAAGAATACCGTATCATTATATATTTTGTATAGGGTTAAAAGGTCCACCGTGGGGCATAAAGGTCCAGAGTGGACCTTTATACCCCAATTGTATGTTGATTGACGTTTGAGGTTATATAGAAAAATCTAAACAGACGATTCAATAAACAAAGGCTCTACGTTAAACTTTATACCACTTACTGCACCTTTAATAAAAGTTCAGTTTTGTAACTTTATAAACACAACAGTCAGACTAAAAATAAGTGATATGAAAAATTTTACTTACGTGAATTTTTTGCACCGCGACCGCGTACACACTCATCGGCGCTCACAAGCTCACTGCGCGGGGTTGCGTGGGTACCCCTCCCGTGTCCCCTTCATACGCCTGTCATTCGTTTCGCTCGCGCACTTTTTATTTCGGAGATAGGCATGGTGGACCTTTTTACCCGCGGACCTTTAAGCCCCACCCTACCCTACTCCATATTGGAGGATTTACGGATGAAAAAATTTGTATGGAAGAATTTTAACGCGCGGTCCGATTAACTCAAAACTCAGACCTTATATTGAGTTTCCGAGAATCGGAAAGAGGGGTACATAGTTTTCGGGAAAATTTTACTGCGTACCTTGAACAACTCAAAAGTTGGTACATCAATTATTATTTAAGAACAAAAACTTGTCTACGTTTTTGCAAACAATACAAAATGTATTATACTGTAAACCAAAATAAATAAAAGAATTTATCAGTTTTTCGAAAATTGACCCCTTTTTTTTGCGTGGGAAATTATCAAATAACTTCTCCCGCCCTGGGCGGAGCGGGAGGGCGTGTCAGACTTTTACTGACTAAAACCCACCCTTGTTCCTTCCGTTGCCTGTGTGCCAGGGCCATGATATCCCTTTCGGACAAACATGGCAGGCCCTAACGGACCCCGTCAGTTGGTGCTGACATCTCTTTGAGGCGCGCGTGGAACACAACGCGCAGTCGAACCGGGCCTGGTCCTTATCGGATGACGAGCTACCCATCGCTTACCGTCCGCAAGCCCGCACCTACGGTGGCCGGAAGCCGGCTTGCTACTCCCGACACCCGGGGCGTCTCCTGCGGCGACTAGGGGCGTGAGGGCGCGAAACTTGCCTCTCCCACACGCGTTCTGCCTCCTCCTTTGCGAGCATTACTGTTTCACAAAAGGAGGTAACGGCCTCCCATGCACTCTCGCTCCGAACCATAGCCTGAACCAGGGCTGGACGCGAAAGATCGCCACCGCTGATAGCCTCCGTGAGGACACAGCGGTGCTCCGCCCAAGCCGGGCAGACCTCCACCGTATTCTCCACCGTGTCCTCCGGGCGATCCACACAGTGGTGACACCCGGGCGTTTCCTCCCGCTTTATCCTGAACAGGAACCTCCCGAAACAACCGTGTCCGGTGAGGACGCCGTGGCGCCTCTCTAGCCACGCCTCAAAGAGGGGACTTATCGCCACAATTGTGGCGTGCCCACCGCTGGATTGTGAAAATTGCACTCTCCATGCCACCATGAGATCCCGCCGGAGCTCCGTCCGCTGTGCGGTGATTTCTCGCGGCAGCGGAGTTTTGACTCTGCGTTTCGCCTCCTCGCTTCACTCCCAGATGTGCGCGAGGACTTTTGCCTCCAGATCCCACGGCGGCATTCCGGCAACGAGGCTCGCCGCCTCATGGGAGACCGTGCGGTAATGACCCTTAACAGGGTGAAAAGGGGTAGTCAATTTTACAAGAGAGGATTCTACTGTGTGGCTTGATTAACCCCAAATTATGACGTGGGCATCAGGGGTTTTTGGAAATTCAACCTTAAAGGGGGTGAAAAGGGGGATTTTGTTTGTATGAAAAATCTTATTCTTTGAGTTAATAAACCCTCAACAATTTACCCCTTTGAGTGCGTAAAAAGGGGTGATATAGTTTGTATGAACAGAATCTTATTTCTTTTGATATATAAACTTGAAATTTGGCCCGAGTACTTATTTACATAACATCAAGCCTGCAATCCCCAAAGGGTTTGGTAGAGGTGTATCTTTAGTACACCCACATTTCGAAAGTTTTGTTTAAGTCCCATGTAATAGGGGGCGCGCCTATTGCCATCAACTGGGCATAAATCCAGACTTTGGGCTGCTACTAAGAAATTCCTAATAGAAAATCCAATAACACTTTGCCCGACCTGGGAATCAAACCCACCCTTTATGCTCAGCAGTCGCGCCTGTGACCACTAGACTAACGAGGCAGTGATTACTTAAATAACAAAGTTTGTCATTACTTTTGCGTTTTTCAAAACTACCCTTCAAAAGGATTTTAGGGAGTGTTATGGTTTGTATTTAATGAATCTTAACGCGCGGTCCGATTAACTCGAAACTCAAACCTCATATTGAGTTTCCGAGAATCGGAAAAAGGGGTACATAGTTTTGGGGAGAAATTTACTGCGTACCTTGAATAACTCAAAAGTTGGTACATAAATTATTATTTAAGAACAAAAACGTAGACAAAATAAACAATACAAAATTTCTTACAAATAGACTTAGACATGCAATGGAGGAGGACACGTAGGTATATTGAACAAGTATGTACAAAACGAAGTTTGTATTTATATGCTATATACAACGTGTTTTTTTTGATATCCCATAACTCTAGGGTATGATTGAGGCCATATCAAAGAATCAACTGGCATATGAGTTATGTTCCAATCCTTCGTTATTTTTTTTTTTCATTTTTCATACAAAATAATTCGGCAAAGTCACGATTATTAATGTAAAACACCCTTACGTGAAATATTACATGTCGACAAGGTAGCTTTCCCTTCACTAGCTGCCGCCGGGAAGCCCCGATACCAACATACCTACATATTTTATTTTACTATTTATTTTACTACACTACTGCGAAGTTTGGCAACCTCGCAAAAGTAAAGATTCGTCATACTGGTTACAATTTTTGACCTAATTTAATTATGATTGATGATATCTCCGAAACGATGCATTTTTGGACCACCTATTCTAGGAGTTTTAGTATTATTTTTACCTACAGAATATAACCCTAGAGTTATGGGATATCAAAAAAAACAGGTTGTATATCCGTCGTAAAGTTGTAATTCAAACTGCACTCCTATCTGCTTACCACGCTTACGTTGGTTCCAATTAAGATATGGTATAATGTTTTGGGGGAATGCTGCTGATAGAGAAGCTGCTTTTTTTTCGACATCCACGCGGGCGAAGCCGCGGGCGAAAGCTAGTTAGTAATAAGTTTCATGTTTCACAGCGATGTAGTCTAATCACCCATAGACGTAATAAATCCATTATTATCTTTAATTAAGCAGTATCGTATGATAACGTTGATGTAATATGTAATACCGAGATAAAATTATTAGCATTTTGCTTTGAAAGTCATGGCATACCTACCTACTTGAATATCACTACGATTTTCAATAAATAATACTCGCCATTTAAATATATTTCATTTCCGTTAGCAAATTTGAAGTGAGTATTTACTTGTATTAAAATGTGTGTGTTCCGTTACTTAACTACTTGTTTTAGTTTAATTATAGTTTTACATCAAAGTGAAGCGGCTAGAATCTTAGCAATGTTCCCAATTGCTTCTATAAGTCATCAAGTAGTGTTTCGCCCTTTAATTCAAGAACTAACGAAACGTGGCCACGAAGTGACAATCATTACACCAGATCCAGCCTTCCCAAAAGGAGAAACTCCTGCTAATCTAACAGAAATCGATGTCCACGATGTATCATACGCTGTATGGCAAGACAAATTTATGTCGCTTCCAAAAGGTCATAAGCGGCATCTCTGTCTGCATTTTCAATCCTATTTAGAATCAATACGGCTAATGTTTGAAGCGCAGATAAAAGATGAGACTGTAAAAAATCTGCTTAATGATAAGACTAAGCAGTTTGATTTAATATTTATGGAAGCTGCTGTCAGACCTGGGCTAGTGTTATCTCATATTTACAAGGCGCCAGTGATCTTGGTGAGTTCCTACGGGGCCAGTTTTGACAATTACGAAGTAATAGGTGCTCCAGTCCATCCACTGCTATATCCGACCAGTATCCGTCAAAAACTGAATAACCTATCCATATGGGACAAAATTAAAGAAATGTATCTGCACTTTTATTTAGAAATAATACATCAACATAGCTATACATTAGAAAATGCTTTGATTAGAAAATATTTTGGACCTGACGTCCCGCCGATTCAAGAACTGAACAATAATGTGGACATGATGTTCTTTAATATACATCCAGTGTTTAACGGCATCAGACCTGTACCGCCTACTGTGTTGTTCATGGGTGGTCTACATCAGAATCCTGAAAAAGAATTACCAAGAGTGAGTATTCATTACTTTTATCTATACTTTTTGTCATTGAAAAGCGCCTTAAAATGGTCTTAAACGACTTTACCAATAATAATAAATATAATTTATATTTATTATATATATATAATTACCAAAAGTGAGTATTCATACATTATAATGGTCTGAAGCGATTTGATTTTGATTTTACCAAATTATAATAAATATAATTTATGTTATTTGTGAAAGGCAATAAAATAACAAAATTTTTTGACTTACAGGAACTCAAATCGTATTTAGATAATTCTAAAAATGGCGTTATTTACTTAAGCTTTGGTACAAATGTGGATCCCTCTCTACTACCGCCGCAAATCATACAGACGCTGGTGAACGTGCTGTCTAAAATACCTTATGATGTGTTGTGGAAATGGAACGAAGATAAACTGCCAGGACGAACTGAGAACATCAGGATATCAAAGTGGCTGCCACAAGCAGACTTACTGAGTAAGTAATTTTATTTTACTGATTGAACCAATCTATTAACTCAGCAGGCCACTGCTAGACGTACATGGTGTAAGGGACCTCGACGCGTGAACTGTTACCATGAATTCAGTCATGATTCTAGAGTCTAGATCCACCAGCATTCAAATTATTAGGCGGTTATTAAAAAAAAAGCCAGCGAGCCTTACAGTAGCCGCACAAAGTTTGTTTCTAAACTAACCTCAAAATTTAAAAAAGCTAAATACTAAAATATTTATTCGAATAATTATTCATTACTACTTGGCCGCTCCCTGGTTGAAATTTGACCCTATCCACTTAGAATCTATATAGTACTTACTAATTTCATAATTTGATGCTTTTATAAAGTACTTAATAATTCCATGCTCAAACTGTCACTTCCTGTTACACACTTCCGTCCCTTTTTTCTGCATGTCTCATATGCAAGGTAACAGTTTGCGCGTCAATGTCCCTTAAACCATGGGCACTCCTCCTAAATGACGTCATAACACTTAGTTCTTCACCTTTTGTACACAGTCTGTCTCAGCTGTATTTTAGAAGCATCGCTGGTCCTTCTATCTTTTTCTTCCATACTTTTCTATTAGTTGTCATCGCGGTAGTCGCTCCCTTTCTAGCTATATCATCTTTCACACGATCCATCCGTTTCTTTAGTCTTCCCCTACTCGTATAGCCATCCACATGCATACTCTAATTTTTCCTGGCGACATTTCCCTCATTACTCCGCATCACATTCCTACCTATTTCCTCACAACTTTTCAATCACCGGTGTCACTTTCAGACTTTTTCTTATATATGTACTCATTTCTTGTTCTATCCCTTTCATGTAAAAACACACATCCCACTTAACATTCTCATCTCAGCTGCATGCAATTGCCTTTCATTCATCCCTGTTGTGGCCCAACATTCTGACTGTCTGTTTCTGTCTTCACTCATAATACCTATATTTTACAATTAGTCACTATATCGATTAAATTTAATAACCATTTGTTAAGGGCAACTCAAACTTTCCGTCACGACTCAACATATTTTGTATGCCAACAGCCAATTCGTTTTTAATGAGTGAAACTCAATTTGCAGAACATCCAAAAATAAAGCTGTTCATAACACAAGGAGGTTTACAATCGACGGATGAGGCTATCTCAGCAGGAGTACCTCTGATTGGTATTCCTATGTTGGGCGATCAATGGTACAATGTTGAGAGGTATGAATACCACAAAATTGGACTTGGGCTGGATATGGAAACACTGACCGAAGAGGACTTAATTAATACAATTGACAAAATTATCAGAGACAACACGTAAGCATTTTATTTTAATTTCTTGAGTGGTAAATCTATATTGTTTATTGATCCAAGTTCAATAAAACATTCTCTTGTTTCAATTGCTAGTAAACTATCATTGAATATTGCAAGCTAAATTAAAACAACTTTTTCATGATTATTCTCGGCCTCTCAGTGCGGAGGATCGTGACCCATCTTGTTGATGTCTTGTCTATTCTCATGATTAATGAAGTTAACACTTTTTCTTTGTTAACAGATATTATCGCAAAAATTTAACCAAACTACGTAGTGTGATGCGTGATCAGCCACAGCCTCCACTGGAGCGTGCCGTGTGGTGGACGGAACACGTGCTGCATCACGGCGGCGCGAGACATCTGCGAGCACCCGCCGCCAACATGTCGTGGGCGCACTACCTAGAACTAGAACTAGTACTTACCTTACTGCTAGGAATTCTGTCAGTTACAGTAGTACTTGCTATAATTGTCCGGTTTATTTATAAAATTACTTTAGGAAATACTATAATTGATATCAAAATAAAACGTAGCTGATTCTCAATTATAATAAGTCCATTAAGTCCACCTTTTTACCTTATTGTGTGCGAGAAGTTTAAATATATAAATAATAAGTTAATTAACATAAGATTACCAACGAATTGTTGTAAGTTTAAAATATACCAAAATATTATTAATATTATTTTTAAGATTTATTTAAACTTCCAAACCTAGACAATCCTTGATTACATGCAACCCTACAGCCTACATTACAGATATAGCAAATTATTTTGTATAACACGGCGGGGAACCCAGTGCCGTCTCTGACCAGTCTCCGGTGTAATGCTTCGCTGATGATAGATAGGAGTTGGTTTTCAATCACACACAACACTAAACTCTAACTCAAAGCATTTATTTCAATTAGAACATTTACAGGCACTTTTGAATGATCATTTATCAAGGAGTCGTTCAGTTTGAGTTAGTAAGTGAAGCTAGTTGCCCAATCCAAGATTTAGATTTAGACATTATAATACAGAGGTTTCTTGTTCGACAATTACAATTTCGGCTCTTACAATACACACTCCCATTATGATAGATGGTGGGGCTTCTATCGTAATGGCACGCAGGCGTATCCTCCCAAAAAAAACAGGCCAAGTGCGTGTTGGACCACGCACAATAAAGGGTTCCGTAGTGGGGATTCATTATCCTAAGAACAAACTTAACATTAAAAAAACATGTTCACTCATATTATATTCCAATGCAAATGTAAGTTTGTACTCACACTATTGAGAGATTTAACATGTTATTTTAAGATAAAAAAGTTTTTGTTTATTCTTGTTTATTGAATTGTTGTAAAAGTAAAGAACAATCAGTGAAGTACGTACACAATATGATTCATTGGAAAAACCCATGAAAAATTCAACAACATTATTTTCCTAAAATATTCGGTAGGGTTGGCCCATTGGCCTACCCACATTGGCCAACTGCCGAATATTTGACTTGTATTACACCCACATTTAATATTATATTTAATTTAATATCGGAAGTCGGTGGCAAAAATCGATAATACAGAACCAAATATAATATGAAATGTACCCTGTACTACATAACAGGTACACCTCTGCCCAACCCTTCGGGAAAACAAGGCGTGATGTTATGTTATGTGCTTCCAAAATTAAAGTTATTTTACACTTTTTAGTGTTTTTTTGGAAGTCAGTTGTTCTTTTTGTAAAAAGGTTTTTTATTAGACATTTATTACTTATTTTAATTAAATTTTTAATAATATTTTAATCAGTGACATTATTATTTACTTCTTATTTTTATTGAATTTTGAATGATGCCAATTATTGTTTGAAATAGGTAATTGAATTGATTTTTAACCGACTTCCAGAAAGGAGGAGGTTTGTATATGTATGTTCGGCTGTGTTTTTTTTTTTAATTTTGTTCACCGAATTCTCCGTCAATTATGGACCCATTTTGAAAATTATTTTTGTGTTCGAAAGGGTATCCCGAGGTGGTCCCATTGCTACCAAATTGGAATCTGATGAGGAGATCCCATGGAAATCGAAGGAAACCCTCCAATTTTATAGGCAAACCGATAGCGACTTGGATATTTTCTATAATAACTCGTGCATTTGCTTTTGGAAAGCACCAGTTGGTGAAGTGGAACTGATGATGGAGACCACAGATGGCCACCTGAACAACATAATAATTAAAATTACAAAACAAAACTATTTAACGGGTTGCGATTGTATTAGGTACTTTAATATGGTTGCTATTCAATTTATGCTCGTCACAATGCTTATAGTGAGTGGCAGTTCTCCTGGTCCTCACCAGGAGAACTCCTCAATAAGTAACGTCCCAGAATCGGGAAAAACAATATATTGTAAAAGGTGATGAGCTGTTAACATTAGGCTATTGCAACTTCGATAAATTAAAAACTGACCCACTAAAAAGTGAGAAATCAAAAACTTATTACAAACAAAATAACCGACTTCCAAAAAACACTTCCGAGTAAAAAATAACTTTAATTTCGGAAGTCGGAGAAAAAAAACTAAAATACAGATCCAAAGACACCTTACTTCTGAAATTAAAGTTATTTTTCACTTCATAGTGTTTTTTTGGAAGTCGGTTATTTTTTTTTAATGCTACAATTTGTAATGACTTATATCACTAACATGTGATATTATTTATCTAAATTGATTAAGTTTCTAATGATAAACGAATATAACCTATTTTTAGGATTCCGTATCCAAAGGGTACAACGGGAACCCTATTACTAAGGCTCCGCCGTCTGTCTGTCTGTCCGTCTGTCACAAGGCTGTATCTCATGAACCGTGATAACGAGTTGGTGAACAGTTGAAATTTTCACAAATGATGTATTTCTGTTGCCGCTATAACAAAAAATACTAAAAAACTAAATAAAATAAATATTTAAGCAGGCTCCCATACAACAAACGTGATTTTTTTGCTCGTTTTTGCTCTATATTGATAACGGCAACAGGTAGACGCATGAAATATTCACAGGATATTTAGTGATATATTTAATTTAAAAATAAATAATTAAATTAAAATAAAACAAATATTTAAGGGGGGCTCCCATACAACAAACGTGATTTTTTTACCATTTCTATAGATAATGGTAAGGAACCCTTTGTGCGCGAGTCCGACTCGCACTTGGTCGGTTTTTTTTTTAAATTATGACGTACGTACATGTTGATTTATATTTACTTAATGATTTTAAAGCATGCTTTTCATAATGTGTACTGTTGTGTAAAATTGTTGTGCCCGACGGGTCCATGTGAACTTTATAATTATTTTTAAGATCTTGTACATACATGTGATATGCAATAAACATTTGATTTAATTTGATAATTTAGCCACGAGCCTCCTCCTCCAATATTCCTTCACTATCAATAATTCACTACGTACTATAAGTCAGATCTAGTTACCAATTTCAATACAGTACAGAGTAACAAACGACAGAAATTAATTACAAAACTAGACGCAACTTTAAAATTGAACTTGCGACAAACTTTGGTCACACATTGAATGTGGGAATATGTTAGAATATGAATAAGAATTAGAGCGCTTACAAAGTCAAGTCTAGTTATTTTTAAATTTATTTAAATTTAAAAATAACCACATTCCACTAACAAACATAGTGGAAACATATTTTACTTCAGTATGATCCTTGTCAGAAAATTGCACATCCCCCGGACACCTGAATTGAGCTACCCTGCATATTTTTATTTAAAGGTCTCTCCATCTTTTGAAATAATGGTAGGACAAAGAAAAATAAATATTATGTGGTTTTGAAGTCTCTATCATTTCCGATTGTCATTGTTCCTTTGAACACGGAATCATGGCTCCATTGATGTTGAGTCCAATGCAAATGTTCGCGTGCAAACTGTAGGTAGGCATTTTGTGAGCTCGTGTAAGTTTGGGACCATTGGCTGTCTTATGAGCTTTCAGGCCAAAGTCAAAGTCTCAAATCTGTTCCTGTACCTATTCTGGTGGTGAAGATAAAAATATAATCATAATATTTTCTTTATTTGACTTTATATACCTACATTTTAATTTCAACGAGGTTTTACTTTTGTTATCTTAATAATATAGTAAATATTAAGGCTGAGTTTTATTAAGTGAATATCTAAATACCTATGCGCAAATAATTTCGTCATGTAAATTCGGCTTAAATTCTTATTACCATATGCGCTGTATAATCTTAATACGCAAAGGTAAACAATTCAGAACTCACAGTAGCAGTAGCACCCATGTGTTTCCAGTACGTCGCCAGGAAAACTTAAACCTAACGCAAACTTTTGTGTTTACTCACCGTAACTAGTTCGGATGTTTGTTAGTAGATATACAATGTCCTAATTGTTTCCATAACCTGATATTGATTGGATATAGGGAAACTGTTGTTTTCAAATACCTTGTGAGCCGTGGTGGCGGAGTAACGGCCCCGACTTGTCGTAGATTGTGAGTTCGAATCCGGCTGCCATATTAATTCATTTCAGCTGAAAGACGTCCACTGCTGGACATAGGCTTCCCCCATTGGGGGGGCGGGGTTGCCATAATTGCCTCGCTCGGCAGGCGGGTTGGCGATTGCAGTTTGGTGTTAAAAAGCATACAGAACACTGCTGCCCATTCTCTAGTAAGTCCCTTAGTCGCCTTTTACGACACCCACGGGAAGAAATGGGATGGTGCTATTCTTTACGTCCGGCACCACACGGAGCCACATTATTTTGTGTTATTTATTTCATCACTGCTGCTCTCAAAATGGTAAAGGAAAACTTCGCGAAGAAACCGGCTTGACCTAGAACCAAAAAATTCTAACACGTGGGGTCCGCGTGGGGGATGACCGACTCTCGCTCACAAAGATGAGGTCTGTGTCGCAGCAGTGAGGACATTATACGCTGATTATGCTTAACAGCGTTTACGACGTACGGCATTTCAAACAAACTTTCAAGCACTTGTTTTTCGAAATGACTGAACCGATTTTAATGAAACTTCATACGCAGGATACAAAGGTCTAAAAAGTTACTTAAGAACATTTTCGAAATGTCTTATTTAAAAACAGATATCTGGAAATCTCTGTTTGTATGGAAAATTTAAGATCGGTCTAATTTGTCTGTAACCCTATTTTTCGAAAATGTTCCTAACTTTTTAGAACTTTGTATCCTGCTTATGTGTTAGAAGTTTCATTAAAACCGCTGTCACTGTCAGACTGCATACAAAAGAAAGAGAATCGCGATGACACAACGCTTGTAATTTATTGCAAAATATGAAGCAATTATTTATTTACTCAAAAATGAGTTGAGTAATAGAAAATAAATAAAAAACTAACAAGTCCTGCATACAAATAAGACGTTCTTGTTAATAATTAAATAGCCTAGCCTTTTCCTAACTATGTTGGGGTCAGTTTCCAGTCTTGAGTCTACAATACCTGAAATTGCATGACCAGTGCTATATCGAAATACTGCATCATTAATAATTAAATAAATATATAGTAAACTTGAGGATTAATGTTAAGTACCTACTACATTTGACGAAAACATGATTCCATAAAAAAATCTTCAGAAAAAAATTGCAAAATTATCTACAAATCGAACAATAAACACTTTAAATGTTTATTTTTATTACCATTATTATCACTGTAAAAAGAAATTACCTAAACAATCGGTGCCTTGGAGCCTTCTCCCTGCCGCCCTGCCTCGCTTGGTCGCGTGAGTGCGAGCAGTAGTGTGCGGGTATTACGGACTTTTTTTTACCTATGTACATATCTGGATGATTAGTGCCTAGACAAAGTGAAATTCTATCAGTGATGACGGGAAAGTAAACAAAATGTATTGGATGGACATAAGCTACCGAAAAGCTTAAGGCGCGGACTGACTACGATTTTAAACGCTTTAAGTTTTAAAACAAATCTAATGCAATTAGAATCCTAAAAAAAAATATTGTTTTCGCTGAAAATACAGAGATATTCGACGCCAAAGTTTTTTTTTGTGATGTAACTTAAATTTTTTATTCGGTTAAAAATTTTCTATAAATCTTTTTCTGTCCACTGTATTTTTGCGTCGGATATTTTCATTGCGTTACGTCATACTCGACTATCCAAGAAACCAGTTTTTGTGAATATTGAGGTAACACCGCGCCTTAAGTACTCGTATATCAATTTTGTTATAAGTAGTTGTACAAAAACGACTTCTTAGCGGTTGCGAGTTCCTGGCCTTAGAAATTTTCTCAGTACAACAAAGCGTATGCCACTCGTGGGCTGCAGCTAAAACTCACCGTCAGATGGTAGTACCTAGTTGTTCAGGTCAATCACCGAAGAATAATAAACATGTTAGCGTAATTGCGACACCGCGCTTTAAGCATTGAATATTTAATTTTAATGTATTACCAAGTAATATAGTCAGTACGTTTTCGGATAGCATATCGGGCGCGACTCATCCTCATCTCATTAACCTCATTAGTTTTAATCGTTATCCCATATTACTGAAGTATAGCTAACTTTACAAACTCTATTCTTAGTTTATCTTTTTATCTTAAACTCACCCCAACCCCGAACACTAGTGTTGCCATCTGAAATTATGTTGAGCTCAGTCCTTTTGGCATAAGTACCCACTTTTTTGATGTGAAACATCTATAGGCGCACCGATTGCTGGCGGGGCGACGCATGCCGCGTGGCGATCGGCCACTATACACTTATAGGTACAGTCTATATGTAGTAGTGAGTAAATGTGTGTGTAGTGCGATGTTTCACATCTGCCAGTGGTCCCGTGACGGCAATTTTTTTTTCAAATTACTTTTACATTTTCATTCCTGTTTCTTTAAAAATTATTACATTTACCTCCCAAAAAAACTACATCATTACTTCCAATTCCAAACTACGAACAATATGCTATCATCATCAGGAATCTATTAAACCGTTATCAGACGTTTTCAATAGAGCGCCTTCAATAGATGAAAGACGTGGATTCAAGCCATTGTTGGATCTGTTTACTAAGTGCAATAATGGGTGGATGAACCGTATGGACCACAAAGAGCGATGTAGTTTGAGCTGGGAAGTCTCAATGGCGATTTGATGGCGTGTGGTGCATTTGAAGAGCCTGGTCATGGTCTTAAATCTTAAGTAGGTACGCTGAACGCATTTGTTGCAAACAATAAATAGTCTTGCGTGCAAAAAAATCGGCCCACCCCGTTCTGTTCTGGTTGAGAGACGATATATATTATTTTCTTTAATGATATTAAAATATTTTATATTGTTTGAAGGCAGGCTTGGATAAAGGTTAGGTATGTACACATACCCATAAACTTTGTTAAAAGAAATATTCAAGACAAGATCAACTTGATTCTTCCGACGACAAAAGAAAAATAAAAAAAAAATTATATTCATTTCCTCATCACTCATTTTTGCTCGAATAAACTGCGTGACTTTGTTTTGCCATTGAAGTTGACAAAATATTTATTTTTTATTATTTCCTTTCGTTTATTGATAATTGGGCTTAAATTTTTAACCGACTTCAAAACATGGAGTTCCTTTATTCGACACAAACATTATGTTTGTATGTTTGTGTTTGCAACTAGTCGCGATTTTCTCAAAAACTTTCCCAATTTTGATATTTCTTTCATTTACGTAATGGTCTGCATGTTCTCAGGAAGATTTAAGTATAAATAATATATATTTCTTTATTTTTGATTAACCTTTTGGTCCCACTGCTGGGGAAATTCCACCCACCTAAGGTTTTCAATTAATAAATAAATAATTTATTTCAGAAAAAATACAGACTTTTAAATAACATTGTGACTTTTACTGGTGGCCTTATACAGGGTGGGTTTTTAAGATGGGGCAGTAAGGGCAGCTACCCTAACCGTTGCATATACAGGAAAACGTTCTTAAGAGACTGACCTTAACCTTTTGAGAAATTTTAATCACCATTCACAGATTATGAAAAAAATGTACAGTCAGCAGGAAAATGAGCAATTTAGAAAAAAAAAAAAAAATTATGCCATTCGATCCTGTTTCATATAAGGATAGAAAACCTCTATTGGCCAACTGAGGTTTGAGTACTAGAAAAGTCATAAATCGCAAAAAACTTTTCCCATACATTTCGTAAGAAATGATACTCCAACTTAGTTTTTATGATGGATAGATAGATGGTCCGCTACAATAAAGACTGGCCAACAAAAACAAAAAAATAATTAAACTTCAAATTTCGAAATCAAAATCCGGCAATTCGCAAGGCAGTAAATACAATAGTAGATTGTTGCACTGAGGCCACTAAATTAGCACTAGTGCATTAATTACTCACTTTTGCAAGGTGCGTAACCTATTTTTCTTTCAACCACTCTACCAATCTACTTACCGTGATAAAATAAAACTCAAATTAATGAAAACAAAGTTTTACACCAAGTCGGTTTTATTCAACCGATATTTTTATTTTCGGCCAGTATCTTTTTAATGGGAGACATTAAACCTCTATGGTTTTATATCTAAATAAAAAATAAAAACAGTGCATTAATGAAAAACTGTGCAACAATGAGATTTCGTATAACATTTCTGCACTGTTTTGGTTCTAAGCAAAAAATACGTCCTTTGTGATCGGTTTTGTAGTGATTAATGATAACGTTACTACGTAGTTGAAAGAAAACATAATTATGGTCCGTTCTATCGTGACCACCCACACCAGTCCTGTACCCTAAGTTTAAGTTTGCAAGAAAGTATACGTAACTATTTCGTTTGGTTTTGTAATTTGGGTTTGGTAAATTTGTGATCATATGAAAGTGAGAATAAAAATCTTAACGCAAACGCGCTAGTTACGTTTACTCTCTTGCAAATTGAACTTTATAAAAATAAATACGACAGAGGAACTCAAAGATTTACTTACAACGATTCTCAATGGAAATAATTCTAGCACATTATCAGCTGCTACGCGCTCTGTAGTAAAGAGAATAAACCTATACCTACGAAAAAACAGCTACCATTTTGAACACCTCATAACTAAGAAGAAAGGAAAGAAAGAAAGGAAAAATCTACATCTTTTTAATAAAATAAGTGATACATAATTTTAATACTAGAATTATAGACAAAATAGATCAACCATTTTTCAGGTTATCTAAAGTACATACATCTTTTATGGGGTACCGTGTTAAATGTTACAACAAAATACCTTGTGATATATTGCAACTAAATGAAAGAAAATTTAAAACTCATATTAAAAGAACACTTTGTAAACAAGCATATTACAAATTAGAGGATAAGAATGCTTGAAAACATGCTGGTCCTGCTCCATAGGACAATCTAGAGTCTAGACAAAATCAAACAGGTTGCTATTTTAATTGTATAATTTATTATTTTTATGACATTTATTTTAAATTCTGTGATTACCTTAACTCACACTGGTATTGTAATTTTTTAGGAAATCGTATATATTTTTTAAAAAATTTGTAAATATGTGAGCACCATGTATCTATCATATAATTAATTTATCTGTCATTGCTTAATTGTTAACTCTTTTTATTACCTATTGTGGTATAGTAATTTTATTCTAGGTGCATCGTCATCACATATAATTATATAATTAATATACCTATAAAAATATTGTACAAGATTTTAAAAGACTACCGGTGGAGTTTCTTGCCCATTCTTCTCCATACGAAACTAGCTTTTGGAAGGGGCGACTAGAATCAATTCTATTTTTTTGTAAATATTGACGTTTAAAAGTGCCTTATATGTGACTATTTGAAATAAACAATTTGACTTTGACTTTGACTTTAAGAGCACAAAAGTAAAATTTCTAGGTGAGTCCAAATGTAAAGTTTCAAGTTTTTAATTTTAAGGTAAAATAATACCCAAAGTATAAGTTATTGTTTTTTATTTGTTTTTAGATCAGTCTTTTTTGTAGCGGCCAGTTTAAATGTAAGTTCGAGTCTCATTTCCTACCACAGACTACAATAGTATACGAAATATTGTATGGGAAAAGTTTTTTGCGATATACGAATTTTCTAGTACTCAAACCTCAATATGTCCAATTGAGGTTTTTGATTCATATACGAAAGAGGATCGATTGCATAAAAAAAGGTTTTGTGAAAATTGCCCATTTTCCTGCTGACTGTAATTTTTTTTTCAAAACCTGCGAATTCAGATCTAAATTTCTCAAAAAGATAAGGACAGGCTCTTAAGACCGTTTTCCTGTAGCTACAACGGTTGAGGTAGCTGCCCTTACTGCCCCATCTCAAAAATCCACCTGTATATTGTAATGTCAACAGCCAACAGATCAGGGGGCCTAAAATGGACGCTTTGGCAGAATCATACGTACAATTCATCTGTTTGACAGTTTTGTATGGAGTTTCGTAAAATGGTCCACAAACTATAAATTGCTATAGTGAAGTCTAATGTCAAATAGCAGCTGTCAAACAGATGAATTGCGGGATGTATGAATTGTACGCAGATCATAATATGATTCTGCCAAAGCGTCCATTTTAGGCTTCCAGGAACTTGTCAACAGATAAGGTAATAAATTGTGCACAAAATAATTCAATAATTAAACAATATTTTGCTTTGCCTACTTAGTTTTTGAAAGAAAACATTTAATAATGTTTTCTCTTGAAAGTATCAAACCATTTAATAACTTTTAAGTATCGCGTGTTGGACACTCAAAATATTAAAAGCATCTGATTCAAACTTTAAGTAGCTAATACATTTTGAATTTCAAGTAAAGAACTTAATTATTTATTTATTAATGTGGGATAAGCTCATCTCTGTCATAACGTTCCATCCTACATGAATCATTCCTAATCTTGAATAATCAATGTATTCTTTTTATGTATCTTAACTATATGGAGCTGATTTGCTGAGCAGAATCATACGTACAATTCATCTGTTTGACAGTTTTGTATGGAGTTTCGTAAAATGGTCCACAAACTATAAATTGCTATAGTGAAGTCTAATGTCAAATAGCAGCTGTCAAACAGATGAATTGCGGGATGTATGAATTGTACGCAGATCATAATATGATTCTGCCAAAGCGTCCATTTTAGGCTTCCAGGAACTTGTCAACAGATAAGGTAATAAATTGTGCACAAAATAATTCAATAATTAAACAATATTTTGCTTTGCCTACTTAGTTTTTGAAAGAAAACATTTAATAATGTTTTCTCTTGAAAGTATCAAACCATTTAATAACTTTTAAGTATCGCGTGTTGGACACTCAAAATATTAAAAGCATCTGATTCAAACTTTAAGTAGCTAATACATTTTGAATTTCAAGTAAAGAACTTAATTATTTATTTATTAATGTGGGATAAGCTCATCTCTGTCATAACGTTCCATCCTACATGAATCATTCCTAATCTTGAATAATCAATGTATTCTTTTTATGTATCTTAACTATATGGAGCTGATTTAAATTTCGTTTTCGATCTCCATTTTAAATTCAAATAATTTGACTAACGGTAAGTATTTTAAAATGGTGTATAGTTCAGAAACTCCAGCCATTCCTTAAGTCTTATTCAACGCATAAGTATCTCTGGAATGTATATTAATTATAATTATATTTAGCAAAACTTTCTTAATTAGAGTTGCGAGAGTGACGGATGGAACCATCACTCAGATTTAATAATTGAAGTTTGTAAGTTACTTGTTAATTTCATTCTAAGTTCCATGCTGGTTGTTTATAAACATAGAGTCAAATTATATTTGCTAAGTAGTGATTCTCTACAGCCGTGATGTATATCTAGTGATTTATGATAGATACTATAGATAGAGAGGCTATCAGAAGTAATGTCATAGAAACATTGTGATCCCATGTCTCAGTGACGCCATCTAGCGTAATATAGCAAAATTACACAATAACTAAGTTTTACACGTTACACTTTTACCGACACGAACTGTCAAATAGTTTGAAACATCTAAAAAATTATTTATTTTATCTAAATACTGGGTAATTTACAAAAATAAACCGTGTTTGTCTAGTTGTTTTATCACTACGAGATTTGCAATACCATATTGCACAAATTGATATATATACTTAGGTACTTCGAAAACAATTTTCTTTTGGTGAACACGAATGCGACTTGGGCATACCACACTAGACCGAGCGACTTTTGTCCACTAGGACAAATGTATTGGATTACGTTTTTGTTCGCTATGTCCTGTCTAATGTTAAGTAAATATAAATATATCGCTTACTAATCATGATTATACAAAATATTTATAGCGCAAACTCCAGCATTTTACAGGTGGAGATTTTTGTCATTAATTATCTAAGTCTTTTTTCGTGTACCAAAGTTTTGTACAGACGTTACTATCGTCACTTTATGTAAGTATATCGTCACTAATTACCTAAGTCTTTTTTCATGTACAACTGTTTTAGACAACGAATTAGAAGATAATTAGCTAAATCACGAATTTTCATCCTACATCTTAATGGAAAGACGGTAGAAGAAAAAAAAATTGGAAATTGGGGATTGGAAATTGTTTTATCTGATGTAGACTTTGAGACTTTGTATATGGTAAGTATACTTTCTCAGCTTTAGCAGTAACCAACTTTTACTTACATTTTACAGAAATATGCAATGTAGTAAATGCGAAGAACTGAAGGCCAATTCTCGTAATTTAAAACGTTCAAAATCTAGTCGCAATCTCATCTTGGCGACAAACAAACGATAAAAAAATTGTCAAAATGTAGGGAAATAAGAGGTATTTTTGACAGATTGAGACTGAGATCAGACTGTGAACGTTCTTAAAATTAGTAGAATTGCCCCTCTGCTCAAAGGTATTAAAAGATACTTTCTAGATTGCAGAGTACGAGCGTTTTTGACACCGTAATGCCATCACATCTACATGACGGCCGTCACTGCGGCCTGTATGTGGCGGCCACCGCATTTCTGGGAAACCATAGCTTTAAAACCTGACCGTCAACCTAGTTACCAAGCATATTTCTATTTGCAGCATCATATTTTTTTTTCTATTTTGTAAATGTGAATCATGGAGCCGTTTATTATGTTATAATATGATTTATGTTGACTTAAAAAAGCTTGGCAGTTGAGAGTATGTCATGCTCACATAAATGTTTCGCTGGTGGCGCGTGTGTTGAATCATTCGGTTCCCTACAAAATGGTTGAGCTGGATGGTGCTGTACCACGCGGCATGTTTGTGAACGGGCGCTGTCAGTTGAGACTGATCATCTCTTAACTGCCAGGGCTTATTTTTAATATTATAATAAATTTTTAATTGTTTTAATAACATCATTTTAACATTGTTCTCACATAAAGAAGCGACAAGAATAATGTACACAGGATTTTGTAATACCTTGATATAAAAGAGTGTCCTTGGACTTTCTTACCCGTTTTTCTCCATAGAGACCTATGTTGGAATGGGCAACTAGCTTCAACTTCCTGACTAACTGACCAACTCTTTGACAGTTCAAAAGTGCCTGTAATTGGTTTAATTCAAATAAATGCTTTGAGTTTGAGTTTGCAGCCACTTAAGCGTTCAAAGTTTTATAGATAGCAACAGTTTCGTACATAGATATGTGTGGTACAAGTTTGAGCAAGCGCCTACCACTGGCCCAGATTGCCTTAATTACTTCTCCTTAGCAAGTTATTCGAAAATGCAGCTGGTGCCCCGATTCAAGGAAACGAAATTGTTTTTGGAATCATGTGCCTCTGTAGTACAAAGTTTTTGTAAAAATGCAGATATTGATGAACTGAATTATAAGGGTGAATAACACACACACACATTAGATACATAGTTATAATAATTATGTATCAAATAAACTTGACGATTGCTTGACGTCTAGTATCAATATTTTAGTCCAAAAGTAGCATTTCAATGCGAAGTGTCACGTAGGCACTTCGCATTGAAATGCTGTTACTTTTGGACTAAAATATTGATACAACTTGACTAAACTCGCTACTAAAGCAAAGTAGAATGCCCCAAAAATGTATGAGCAAAAAATCCAGTCGATTAAAGTTTTTATGCGAACAGACAGCTGTGCTGCTGGGGAGTTTGTTGCGCCAGTTCTTCTTCCTAGCTAAAGCACTAGGAAGTGGTGAAGGGTGGGCGTTTTTGGGGGACTGTCTCATGTAATTTTTGACGTTCAAAATGACTTAAATGACTTGTGATTTTGATTTTGAAAAAAAAAACAGGTCAAGAGCGAGTCGGAGTCGCGCACCGAGGGTTCCGTACGAATATATGATGTTGATGATTTCTGAAAAACTGTGCTATTTAGCGATATCGTTTTATTTTTCCTGTAATCTTTACATAAGCTTCTGTCATATAGAATAATTTCAGATTTTTATCTCTGCAAACTTCGGAGATAAGGGGGGAGAACGGTATTTTTTTTTACATTTTTCATTTCAAATGTCGGACACTATGCTGCGTAAAAAACAAAACTTTTGAGAATGTTCAAACAGCATTCTTTCATATGATACCCCACATGCCCTAGTAGCCCCACTTAAAATTTTTAAAACCCCCTTGCAGTCCCTTTTGCAGAAAAGATATGTTTTTTTTTAAATTTATTTCTTGCTTGCAAAATAGTTGGGCAAACGTCATCTAAAACTATTCTAAATTTGAAGTTAATAACATTAGGAGTTCTTGAGATATCTAGGTGTGACAGACATACAGACAGACAGACTTAGTCTCACCATAAGGGTTCCTTTTTACCATTTTGGTACGGAACCCTAAAAAGGGTATTTTTATTTTTTTTTTGGGTGGGAAATCATCAAATAACTTCTCCCGCTCTGGGCGGAGCGAGAGGGAGTGTCAGACTTTTACCCACCGTGTTCCTTCAAATGCCTGTGTGCCAGGGCCACGATATCCCTTTCGGACAGACTCGTAACCCTGACAGGCATTGGCCCTTTCGGACCCCGTCCATTGGTGCTGACGTCTCTTTGAGGCGCGCGTGGAACACAACGCGCCATCGACCCGGGCCTGGTCCTTATCGGACGGCGAGCTACCCATCGCTCACCGTCCGCAAAGGGTACCTACACATAGGTTTTTTTTAAAGGGCAATTGTCTACATCATCATCTGCTAGCTTTTTTCCAACTATTTTGGGATCGACTTCCAGTCTATCCAGATGCAGTTGAATACCAGTATTCTACATGGAGCGACTGCCTATCTGACCTCCACAACCCAGTAACTGGGTAATACGATACCCCTTGGTAAGACTGGTTGTCAGACTTTCGAGCTTCTGACGACCCGTAACGACTGTCAACGATCCACGAATGACAGCCGGGACCAACGGCTTATCATGGTTTCCGAGCCACGGAGGGATCTTGATATGTAAAGATCACCCATCTACGGACCAACCGCGTTAAGAGTAGCTTAACTAGATCGAACGATCCATGCAACTGTTATTACTTAGCCACGAGCCCCCCACTTGTGTACACTAATAACAATATATGAAGAGAAATTATTGTGAGATGGAAAGCTTGTTTCGGTTCAAACACCGACCCCCTTATTACAAAACAAGGTTTATATTCAGACACAGGTTTAAAACATGGAGCCATTATTGAATTTCGAACTTTATTCCGACTACGGTAAAGTTCCTAAACACAAAACTGACAACTTAGTACCGAACTAAGTTTTCAGTTTTGTATAAAGAACGGTATTTCAATCACTGTTACGTTCTTTTTACAAAAACTGGCTCCATGGTTTAAGTCATCTCAAAATATAAATCTTGTTTTGTAATAAGGCGGTAAGCGTTTTCAAATGTCTTTTATAATGCGCACAGCATAAGAGTGGAACTCTCTACCTGCGTCTGTATTTCCGAACGCATACAACCCTAATCTCTTCAAAGTTAGAGTGAACAGGCTTCTTCTGGGTAAGCTCACTCAATAGTCGACTTTGTCTCTGTCACCTCTGCCCTAGATTAAGGTCAAGAGCAAACCCATCCTAAATAAAAAAAAAAAAAATGATAAAAATACCATACCATCAAATGTTAGGGTCTTTCTAATTTAATCTTGTTCTATATCTTCAATAATAAACGATGCATGCAGGCATTGCAAATGACAGTAATTGTTATGTGAGTTCTCTCAACGACAGCTATTTTCCACACTTTTTTAGGGTTCCGTACTTACCAGGAAAAAACGGAACCCATATAGGATCACTTCGTTGTTCATCTGTCTGTCTTGACAGATAGACAGATGAACAACGAAGTGATCCTATATGGGTGCCGTTTTTTCCGTGTTTCAAGACCCTTTTTCTTAGGAATTTGTAGAGGTATCAAGTTGAAATTTATATCAAAAACGTAGGCCTACGGTCTTTTGGAGCTCAAGTTCAAATCAAGCTTCTAAATGAACGGAATAAAAAAATACGGCCATTTAAGCGACATATTTTGATACTCGCAAATAAATCAAAACCTATAGGGTACTTCCCGTTAACCTAGAACCATGAAATATGGCAAGAAGCAAGATCTCACAGCACAAGTAAAGAAAAAAAAACCAAAATTGTTACTTTGTAGTTTTATCACATAAAAAAATATTCTTTTGCGATCGCAGATTGGAAAATTTTCCGTGACGTATATCGATGTATACGGGAGAATATGTTTTTCAACTACACTGTTATGTTTGTTTTTGCGATAAATTCATATCTAATATGGAACCCTTCATTGTGCGTGGTCTTTTTGTGCCGGTTTTTTTTATTATACAATAACATACTAAACCTTCCAGAATAAATTCTCTAAATGATGGTGGTAACGGCATCAAAATCCATTATGTAATTTTTGTGTGTTGGGTGTGTGTCTAACCGGTCACACAGACAGACACGAAAAGCACCTTTGATTTGTACTATGTATAGTTATAGACAAGCGAATGCAAATGACTGTTCATACACCTGCGTCTGTAAGTTTTCTATAAATTGTCTTAAATATATCAAACTTACTACGCATGACATTGAAATACTGATGACCTTTTACCTCGATTATACACGAGCTCAAAGTTTTACATAATGTATGATGTATTCTGTTTTATAAATACAAAATAAAATTAATAATTTGAGAAAAACGTAAAATAAAATACTATCAGTTTTGAAGTTATAGTCAGACCGTCAACATGTGGATGATTGTGTGTATAGTGAGTGTTGTAATAAGTGGAAACAATGCAGCAAGAATATTAGCAGTGTTCCCTACTCCGTCCCTTAGTCATCAAGTGGTGTTCCGACCTTTGACTCAGGAGCTAGCCAAGCGAGGCCACGATGTCACTATTATCACAACAGACCCAGCTTTCCCAAAAGAACAAAAGCCATCTAACATCACCGAAATTGACGTCCACGACCTGTCGTACAAGATATGGTCAGATAAACTTTTGAAGAAAATAGGAAAAGGAAGTAAAAACGATTTGAAAGAACAAATTGAAACATATTACCCAACTATATTAGATATAGTAATGAACCAGTTGCAAACAGATGAAGTACAACAGTTAGTTAAAGATAGAACAAAGAAGTTTGATTTATTGATTTTAGAAGCTTGTGTTAGACCAGCACTTTTATATTCCCATATCTGCCAAGTTCCTGTAATCCAAATGAGTTCATTGGGAGCCATGCCTGGCAATTTAGAAGCCGTTGGTGCTCCCGACCATCCTTTGTTGTACCCAAACCTTTTTAGACAAAGATCTAACAATCTTACAAAACTGGAGAAAATTGTGGAAATATTGAAATTTTATTTATTCCATAGAATATCGGAAAATTATGAAGATGTTGAAACTGAAGTGATACGGAAACAGTTAGGACCTGATACACCAAGTATTTCTGAATTGTATAAGAATGTGCATATGTTATTCTTGAATGTTCATCCCGTGTTTGAGGGTATTCGACCTGTCCCTCCGAGCATAGTGTATACTGGTGGTTTACATCAGAAATCTGTTAAGGAGTTACCAGTGGTAAGTACGAGAGATCCAATGAAAACAAATTTAGGTGTATGTATAATATTGTCACACAAATACTGCACAGCAAAACACTTCCCATTCAGAGACGAAATAAGATAGTACATTCTTTGCTAAGGAAAACACCAAGAATTAATATATATAATATATTTTGTGTTGAACATTTGTTATGGTAATTTAATACATTTTCGTTTTTTAATTGTGCAAAAAGAGGTTTCAGCATTTTAAAACAAAAGGCTGATAATTTTAATATCACTGTTGGGTGTTATTTCAGGACCTCAAATCTTACTTAGACGCTTCCAAAAATGGAGTTATCTACACAAGTTTTGGCACAAATGTAAATACAGATAAATTGCCTCCAAAGCTAATAAAGAAAATGGTCAAAGTATTATCTGAGCTACCTTATGACGTCCTGTTGAAGTGGAATGAAGATGAACTGCCTGGCCGTTCTGATAACATCAGAATATCAAAATGGCTGCCGCAATCGGATCTGCTCCGTAAGTTTATAGTATACTAGTGTGTCCGCGGCTTTGCCCGAGTCGATATCGGAAATTATTTCAAGGCAATGTACGTACGTCCAAACCCTGGTCATGGTCTATCAATCAATCTGCCTAGCCTTTTCCCAACTATAATGGGGTGATGGAGAAGCGGATCCAGGTGGACCAGTGGACCGAGCACGGGCTTGCCAAGACGTTTGTAACAAGACATGATAAATTATGTCTAGTCAATTTGTACTAGCGTTTTCGGACAAAACGGTTTTATCGCTAAAACTGTGACAAAATGTATGACTCAAGTCATGTCACAGTAGGCCGTGCTCGCCTCGTTGTATTGGTCATGGTCTATCCGTCTGCCAATTTTTATCCAAATCCGTTCAACCGTTAAGTCTTGAAATGGGAACAGATAGATAGACAGAGCTACTTTTGCATTTATAATTTTATTATATTATGTAAGTAGAGATTCCGAATATGAGGTTTTCTTTTTATTATTAGAATACTCTTTAATAAGTACACCATAAAAGTTACAGATATAAATGTTTAAATTTTACATAGGGTGACACAATGGGCGGTCTTATCGCTAAAAGCGACCTTTTACAGACAACCTTTGGATGGATTAAAGGGAGCAGGAGAGACAATACTGCAGGTAGTCAGTCAAGTGGTGTACCATTAACATATACAATAAATACATACATACACAAAGCATACACTTATCTAATAAATATATACATATATACAATAATACACATGAAACGAGAGCAGGGAACTGTGTTATGTAATGATGATGTTTAGACATCTCCTTAGGGAGAGAGGAAGTGTTTTTTTACCTGAAACCCCTGTATTATTCCTTTTTCTTTTCTTTTATTTTTCATCATTTTTGATTCTGACAAATTGGTTATGACCGATTTGTAATGTTATTTTCTTCTATATTTAAATAAGCTGATTATTAAAATAAGGTACTAACATTGATTCAGTTTACCATAAAATTATTCAATAACGTAAATTACCATACATCAACTGCGTCAGTTTTAACCTTGGCAAGAGTTTTTTCTTCTAAAAATAATAAAAATAAATCTAAAGATGATATACAGGGTGTAAGGGACATAGACCCGCAAACTGCTACCGTGATTTCAGTTTTATGAAACAGTTATTTTAGGGTTCCGTACCTCAAAAGTAAAAACGGAACCCCTATAGGATCACTCTTGTGTCTGTCTGTCACAGCCGATTTGCTCCGAATCTACTGGACCGATTAAGTACAAATTTGGTGCACATTTATGAATTTATGTGACCCAAGTTTTGCTTACTGTTGTACCGTGTGACATATCAAATGAAAGGGCTTGTTGTTTTCAGATATATTTTTTTTATATTTTTTGTCAAAACGTTATAATTCTTGTCTCTGTCTATAATTATGTGTTTGAGGTTCATAATCTTTATTTCTCTCCTCAGAGAGAAATAAAGATTATACTTATGCTTACTTATACTTCAGCAGCCATAATTTTTGGCATATTTCGTTTTCAGGGCACCCGAAGATAAAGCTGTTCATAACACAAGGAGGCCTACAATCGACAGACGAGGCTATCACAGCAGGAGTACCTCTGATTGGTCTACCGATGTTAGCAGACCAGTGGTATAATGTAGAAAGATATGAACATCACAAGATTGGATTCAAAATGGACTTGGAAACACTTGACGAGGAACAGTTTAAGAATGCGATCACAACTGTTATTGGAGATGAAAGGTTTAAAATTTAATTATATATTTTATTCGCTTTGTTAAAGAAATAGTTATGTTACTAAGGCGCCTCTTTTAGAACAATCTATTAAGTGACAAAGCACTGCTCTTGTTAAAGCATTTTTTTTTTATAATTGGCATCTCGTTGGTCAACCTAGAAGGTTGTCGTTTGCTTAACTCGACTTTTCTGTGGGTGCCTCAATAAATTAAGGCCTCCACCCAGGGCATAAAACTTACAAACTAAGCGACTATACGCTAAGGGCACCCTGTGGGGTACCGACCTCGGGTTAGGGCGTTGCTGGGGGTGGACAGATAGGGATAGGCTGGATTGGATTAATCTTGTTAAAGCATCACACGTAGATAGCGTAGCGTAGCGTAGATAGCTACTACCATACTCTTTTCAGCTATCAAACACCATTGCTCTTTGGGTTTTGCAAGGTATGAACGTCAGTCGAATTTCAGGCATACGAGAAATCAAAATCAAAAGTCATTTATTCAAACTAGGCAGAATTCAAACTGGGCAGAGAATCAGCACTTTTCGAATGTCAACAATTACATAAGACAGTCCCCCAAAAACGTCCGCCCCACTTCCTTTTAGCTGGCAAGAATAAGTGTTGCAACAAACTCCCCAGCAGCACAGCTGTCTGTTTAGTTAGAAAAACTTGATTCTATTTAATAGTATGTAAAATAATTTACATTACGCAACACTAAACATTAAATTAAATTATTTGCCATTATGTTAGCTAGCACACAACCAACAAAAATACATCGATAACTATACTCAAGCAGAAATAAAAAGTAAAAACTAAAAAGGTAAACAGAACTTATTACCCAAAGAAATTAAAGATTTTGTTAAGTAATTAATGTCATGTAATGTCTGCTAATACCTAAACAACCAAAGAAATTTAAGATATTGTTAAGTAAATAATTTAATGTTTTTGCTAATACCTAACCAAAAGGCTTCAGGCCTAAAGACATAAAGGTCGTGCCCGTAACTCCACGTCAGAGCGCATATTTTGTTTGCCATTTATGTTCAAACTCAAACTCAAAACATTTATTTCAATTAAACCAATTACAGACATTTTTGAGTTGTCAAAGAGTCGGTCAGTTAGTCAGAAAAATGAAGCTATTTACCCATTCCAAAACCTAGATCTATATGGAAAAGAACAGGCAAGAAACTCCAAGGACCTCTTTTGAATCAAAATATTACAAAATCCTGGGTACATTATTCTTGTTGCTTCTCTATGTGAGACAGAGAACAATGTAAAAAATAAATTACCGATTTTAAAAACAATACAAAATATAAGATTAAAAGATTGCAAATAATCCCAACTGACGGCGCCCGTTCACGACCATGACGCGTAGACCAGCACCATCCAGCTCAACCATTTTGTAGGGAACCGAATGACACTCGCGCCACCATAAGCTAGCTAGCACACGCCACTTTATACATTTCAACATAGCGTGGAGTTCTGGAAGACTTAAATCACTTATTGATGGACAGTGTTCGATACGAGTCTGATAGAAATGATGTGTTTGCAGTTAGGTTGACTGACTTGATTAAGGCACTTCATTGAATTCTGTCTTAACCAAATGGTGATGATGCAAAAAGTCTGTTCAGGTTCTTGGCCCAAACGTAATGCATAGCAGCGTGTATTTTATTATTATTTATTGTCGGGCTGTTTGCGAACCTAACAGTTGTCACTAAATAATGTCATATTTCTTCTTCAATTCCAGGTATCGTCAAAACGTTGCCAAACTTCGTACTCTTATGTATGACCAGCCAATGCGTCCACTGGAGCGTGCCGTGTGGTGGACGGAGCACGTGCTGCGTCACGGCGGCGCGAGACATCTGCGCGCGCCCACCGCCAATATGTCGTGGGCGCAGTACCTAGAACTAGAACTCGTACTAGCCCTACTGATAAGCTTACTGATTCTAGTATTCTTATTAGTCAGTATTGTTTATTTTGTTTGTTTAAATTATGTACTAACTCCGAAGAAACTTAAGGCAGCTTGATGAATAAACATGTTGATTTTAATAATAAGTTTGTAAATTCAAACGTTTGGTTCGATGGTTGTTTAGAATTTTGATCTACTTCCAAAATCATTTGTAAATTCATTTTGGTTTGTAAGACTTAAAGCCTTGAGTGATTAAAGCAGCTTTTAAGTCAAGTTATTTTTGGTGTTTTGTTTTGAAATCAAAACAATCGTGTTTTACTTTTAGATCCAAAACTAATAGTTTTGCATACTTTAATCTTTTCTATCTAAACCTGAATTATTTTGTAAGCTGATTTTACAAAAGTTAGTTACGAACAAAAAAAAGCTACTAACCGAGGCTTTCGGGGGCTATTAAAAGTTATAAAAACCATTTTAAAACGAATGATGTTGGTATAAAATCGTTTTGACGAACTTTCATTGTAACAATGGACTTTGAGCATTTATTGATTTTGACTTGAGTTTTTTTGAGTTTTCTTGAGTATGATTCTCATCAAGACTAAAATGAATTAAATCGGTTAGCCAAGAACTTATATTATGGTAATTGGTAATTTGATAGGTTATCAAGTGTGGTAAAAGTGTTAAGGCGACGATAACCGACTTTTAATGATTTTATACTGAAGACCACGTCTAAACGAGTAGTGTTATTGATTTGAAAAAAATATATTATATGTTAAATTAAAGCATTTTTTCATTATCTAAGTATGTGAATATTTTAGATTATGTTTTTATTACATAGTGAAATTAGTTTGTAAAGTTATGTCTAACGCGGATAAATAACTGAGAATGGCGCAAAATCTATTAAGCGTATTTTTCTGAAACCTTCACCAATTTAAAGATAATTTAATTATTGATCTTCTAGTATACGCGTTTTATTCAAATATTTTTGTTTTGTGTATAATAAATTAATAATGCGTCATATTGGGGACAACTCGAGCTCCTTGATGAGCGAGTCCTATTACTGGCTGAACATACTCCGCGTGAGCTCAACACAGAACACGCAAGCTAACCACTTAAGGTCACTGGCATATATCTGAGTGTTAAATAAACTTTATTAATCACAAAGATTCTTCAAATTAAACAAGTTAAGAATTCCGAAGCATCTCAGCAAAAGATATAGACATTAAATTAGAAATATTTTCGGTTTCCAGTTAGCTGTCAAGCCAAAGGAACGTGATAATGAAATAGAAGGGCAAGTTAATTAAATAAAGAGTGCGAAATTGAGAACTTGGAAGAGAATTATAAGATTAACTGTCGGCTTGGCTGGCGCTATCTTTTTCTGCGGGTGAATTCACGTGTCCCGTGTGGAGTCGTTCTACCCATGCAAAGTTAGTATAACGAAACGTAGTACGTACGTTACGTAGTAGCTTTGAATGAAACGTGTCGGATCATAACTGGTTGTCTAAAACCGAACCCGGTGCAAATGCTGTATTCACTAGCAGAAGTTCGCAGAGCGCTGGCAAGCTCAAGCGCCGAAAGAGCCAATACAGTCTCCGACACACGACACCCTATGCATGACAACATGCTCATGCCACAAAGCCGAAATAGTTTTTTAGTCCCACATTAGACGAACAATCAAGAGAAAGACTGAAACTGTGACGAGACAGTGCTTCCTTACACATACCATTCGTTCCACCTGCTGAAGATCTCCCACCTGGACATGAGTTGCCGTGGCTAACCTATAAGTCTTTAAACATACTCCTGACCCAGGTAGGCTGAAGCAAGGAAAACCTGTTCAGGTGGAGATTCATAGACGACTTCGTCTTGGAGTGAGAATGTGGTGCTGTTACACAAACGATGGGACACTTACTATCATGTCCTGCATGTCCTCTCGTCTGCACGTTACTGGAACTGCTATACGCTAGTGATGGCGCCCAACACAAAGCCGAGTTCTGGGCCGAGTCCATTTAAATTGTCTTCGATACCCTAAGAAGAAGAACGGTCGACGACTCCATTTAGTGATTAAACAAGTCACCAGAAACTGTTAATTGATTTAGACAAGACATTTTCTTTCCCGATAATAACGAAAATATTGTAATTTTCAAAATATTGGATTGACCGTGAAACCTACTCATAAATGAAAAACAGATTTATATTAACATGAAAACAACATTCCATTAATATTGAACCTTGAATCACCGATGCCCACGCGTAAAGGATTTGAATTTTATGAATACTCTTACCAAGGACAATATTTTTAAATAACAAAAGAGATTTAAGTTAAAATGTTATATACGTACATAATCATAATCTCACGCCTTCTTCCCATGGGGGGCGGCCGAAACTACAGAACGCCACCTGCTATGATCAGTACATACTCCTTTTGCCTCGTTTACGTTCATACATCTGGTCATACGCGGGCGCCATATCTCCCTAGTATATACTTTCATCCCTTTTCATGAAATCACTCCCACAGAAAGCCAGAGGAATGATGATACACAAAGTCAAAGTCAAAGTCGAAAGTATTTATTTCAAATAGGCAAGTTTTGAAAGTCAACATTTCCAAAAAGACAGCACGGTTGGCGCAGTTAGTTAAGCGATTGACTGCTGCGCTGCGTGTCGCGGGTTCGATTCCTACACGGAACAAATATTTGTATGACCTACAAGTATTTGTTCCGGGTCTGGCTGTTTGTGTATGTGAATTTAAATGTTTGTAAACGCACCCACAATACAGGAGAAATTCCTAGTGTGGGGCAACGTTAAAAAAAAAAAAAAAAAAAAAAAAAAAAAAAAAAAAAAAAAAAAACATGCGGGTTAGTCTTTGAGGACTGCCGATAGACGTGAAAACAGTTTACATATAGCTCATGGAAAGCGTTCGGTGAGGAGTTCCATGATTTTTGTTCATACAAAAAGTGTTTAAGGGGCGCCCTAAGAAGTTTTCAGTTCAAAATAGAATTGATTCTAGTTGCCCCTTCTAAAAGGCAGTTTTGTATGGAGAAGAATGGGCAAGAAACTCCACCGTTACTCTTTTAAAAATGTTTTACAATATTTTGTTTAAGTACATTAATTACAATGTGAAGACGATGCACTTAGAATAAAATTACTAAGTAGGTATACCACAATAAGTTAAAATAATTAAAAATGAAGAAATGAAAAATAACTTAATAATGAGATAGATACAAGGTGCTTACATATTTACAAACATCGTAAAAGTATGTTATCCTAAACAATAGAATAAGTCAATGTGTGAGTTAATGTAATCACAGAATGTAAAATCAATGTCATAAAAATAACAAATTATACAATTAAAATAGCAGCCAGTTTGATGTTGTCTAGAACACACATCAATACTCCAAGAAATGACAACTCTCTTCAACCTAGAATCAATAACATTGATCCCCAAGTTTAACAACATAATCACCTCTGATTTGATTTGTATCTGAGAGCCGGAAACCTGTTCAAATAAACGTAATTGAATTTAAAAGCTCAACTTTATTTGACAGAAAAGTTCTGTAAACCATTTGAAACAATTTTTTGTCTAGATAAAAGGTCTTTTCATGGAGCCAGCAGTTTGTTTGCTGACAACCTCTAAGTGATTTGGAGTCTTTTTTGAACGAAACACTGATTGCCTCTTCCATTCAAAGTTTGGTTAACGAAGTGGATAAATAGGATTGAGTTTGCAATTAATGTTTTAGTAACTTGATTTTGGGAGGGTAGTTGCAATGGAAAGGCAAACATTCCTTAGAGGGTCGTAGTGATTAGAAATACTTTTGACTTGGCAAAGACCTCTTGAGTAATATACGTTCTGTGACAAAGACTCACTTCGCATACCAAAATATTGAAAAGTTTTCATTTGATAATTGTATATCGACTACTTGCAAAATTATAATAGCATAACTATATGACATTCATCATTTTAGCCGAAAGACGTCCACTACTGGACATGGGCCTCCCCCGAAAAGAGCGGGGGGTTGCCATAATCGCCACGCTTGGCAAGCGGGTTGGCGAGCACAGTGTGTTAAATGCATAGAGAATTACTACGCTGCCCATTCTCTAGTAAGTCCCATAATCGCCTTATACGACACCTACGGGAAGAAATATAATGGTGCTATTATTTACGTCTGGCACTCGCCGGCCGCTATCGCGGCACCGCTCGCTTCGCTCGCTCGGCTCGTGCTTTGTGTGGTCACAGTTCTAACCTAACCTAGCTGTTTCGATTTAAAAGAGGTTTACTTCGTACGTTATGGGGACAACGGGAAATAAATTTAATCACGTCCCGCTGTCCCCGTGACGGGGATATGGCATACGGGGACAACGGGAAGTGAAGGGCGGGCTTTTTGGGGGACTGTCTTATGTGATTTTGTTGTTCGAAAAGTGCTGATTCTCAGCCTAGTTTGAGTAAATGACTTTTCATTTTGATCATTTGCGACTTTGAGTTACAGCTATATATATATAGCTGTAACTCAAAGCATGTATATATATAGCTGTATATATATATATACATGTATGTATGCGGGCACGTCCTTTATGTCCTTTGGGTATTAAGTTCTCTTTACTGTTTGATTTTTTATGGCTTATGTTTAATTTAATAAAGTAACATATACTTAACAGACAAAAATAGTAAATGATCACCAAAATTAATCCCGCATTTTAATATAAAATTATAACCAAAGTTTTAACATCTTGCTATCCTATTTATGCAAACTGACTCCAAAAAAATCATTGTTAACCCAAAAATAGTTAATGAACACCAAATTATTAACAACATTTCAATATAAAATGACATGCAAAAAAATAACATCTCGTTATCCGATTAAAGTAAATTACCCTCGGTAAAAAAAATATTTTGCCAAACATAGTAAACAACCGAGGCTTCGGCTTGCTGGCCGGCTCTGCCGGCCAGCCTCAGCCACGGCGACAAGCGTTGAAACAACCTGCTCCTTAGCTCGCGGGCCGCCTCGACCCTACGCGCCTACGCGATTTTAAATAACACTAGGGCAGACAAGACTACGTGGAGTCGGTTTTGCTGCGATTCGTTTCTGCCACGCCGCTCCCGCAACACGCTCAATCTAATTAATCGCAATATTATATATTTTAAACGATAGGCCTAATGATTTTCTATTAAATAAACGTTATATAATAATAGAATAAGAATAATTTTTATTTAGCAAAAAGAAGAAATACAATGCTGTTACTATAAGATATTACATTATTTGTGCTCAATTTTTGTGAATAATGACCCCGATGCTAAGAAAATCCTGTGTTATAGGGGCCATCCATTTGTCCGCTTAGATTATTTTACAAAATTAGGGAAGCCAAAACGTGTAACAGCAGCAATAGTGTGTGAGTAAGCGCGTGTGATGTGGTGTAATGGGAAACGTGTATGAGTGTGTAATGTGTGTATGAGTGTGTAATGTGTGTATGAGTGTGTGATGTGTATCGTGTGTGTGTAGAGAGGGAAGGTGTTTTGGAGTGTCTGTGGGTGTGTAAGCGTTCGTCGGAGACTAATAATTATTTATTTGCAAAGGGGTTTCATCAATGCTTCTGTTTCATCATAATCTAGGGTGAGAAGGAATTATTTAGTTACTTTTTTACATTTGTGTGTGTTTAGTGTATGTATATTATGTTTTTAATGTATTTTATTAGTAGTAGTGTAGTATGAGTAGGTAGTGACGTCTAGCAAATGTAGTTTTTGTATGTGTTGTGGGACAAGCCGGTTTGGGTCTTCTTCTTACTGTTGGGTTGTTATTTATGCTGTATGGAAGAGTCGCGTGTTTTTGTTGTGCGTAGTATGTTTATTTGTCGAACCGTTGGTGTTTTAAAGTCCCTGTAAAGTTGCCGCGTTGAGAATCTAAAGGATCTTTTTAGAATTACTTTAATTACGGCTCTCTGGGCTCGTTCCACCTGTATAATGTCGGTCTTGGCGGCTCCTCCCCAGGCCGTAATGCAATAGCTCAGTACAGATTCGGCTAGTGCCGAGTAAACAATCTTAAGGATTTCGCTGTTTGCCCTTAGCTTCTTAAATAGAAAAATAAATTTTCGTATTCGTGCGGACACTGTTTGTAAGAGTGTTTTCCAGGATAGGCAGGCATCTAATTGAAGGCCGAGATATCGTACCACTGATACTCTATATCCAATAACGTTATACTAAAATAAATAATAAATAAATGTTATATCCAATGAAATTATATCAACAGTTGGTATATCTCACGTTGATTATATCTTATAAACGCTAATAAAATGAAATTAGACCAAATGAGTTTATACGTTATGAGAAGCACCCAACTTTCTGTTCACGTCTTTAAAGATACTGCCGGCAGTTGAGCGAACTGTCTCTCAGTATTAGTCATGTATTCATTAGACCAGTCCTTGACTATATCAGAAGCAATTACTAAGAACCGCGCCAAAGGATGACGCTCACGAAGCGTGCCACCATCTTTTATTGTTTTATTGAAAGATTCTAGACCATTGTTTGTAGCAGGAGTCCCCGGAAATGCGCCCAAATACCAGAAACGATTTAATATGAGCCATTCGGTTTCAAAGTATGTAACAAAATCATTTTCGGCTTTCCACTTGTCCAAAAGCATCATAATACTTTATTTGGTAATAAGCCTATATTTTATGGCAATCACAGTGGTTTATTTAGGCAGAAATAGCGCATTAATTTGCTCGCTAAGATTTGGTGATCATTTACTACATTTGGTGTTCGAATACAATTTGAAGTGCAGTTGTGACTAAAATAGCTAGTACTATTGTAATTTTAGACTTTATTTTTCTGGTGTCAAGTATATATTTTTGGTAAAAGAACTAAGGGTATCACAGCATTTTATGGTGGTCATTATGTTAAATAAATAAATAAATAAATGTTTAACCCCATTTTTTATTTCTGCTTGAGTATAAATTTCGATGTTTTTTTGTTTGTATAGTGGCGTATGCTATCCGACATATGGCAAATAATTTAATTTAATGTTTTGTGTTGCGTAATGTACAGACGCCAGCTGGCAGGCCAAGCTACCCGAAACTGTAAAATTTTCCCAATCAACCTTGAACCTTAAGATGGAGCGATAAAGTTGAAAATCTATTAAAAAAAATTGACAGATTGTAGTAGCTTGATGTGCGCCGTCTGTACATTATTTTGCATACGAGTACAATAGTTTGCAACATATTTTTTCTAATAGAACAGACAGCTAAGTTTTTCTAACTGAACAGACAGCTGTGCTGCTGGGGAGTTTGTTGCGCCACTTCTTCTTCCCAGCTAAAGGACTGTCTTATATAATTTTGACGTTCGAAAAGTGCCGATTTTCACCTTAGTTTTAATAAATGACTTTTGATTTTAGTTAACGTCGACTTTATTTCGTGTCTATCTATCAACACATTTATTAAAAAAAAAAAGTAATATTATTTTAGAAACATTCGAACATTGTATTGAAATGCATTGCAAGCTATAGTTTTGTATAATTTAAAAGCAATTTTTCAATTTTGTAAATGTGACTACCATGGAGCCGTTTATTATGTTATGATGTATGTTGACTTAGAGAGTATGTCATGATAATTTAAATGTCTCGCTGATGGTGGTGCGTGTGTTGGATCATTCGGTTCCCTACAAAATGGTTGAGCTGGATGGTGCTGAACCACACGTCATGTTCGTGAACGGGCGCCGTCAGTTGAGACTGGTCATCTCCTATCTGCCAGGGCTGATTTATAATCTTTTATATTTTGTATTGTTTTTAAATAATATTTTTTTTTACATTGATCTCACATATAGAAGCGACAAGAATAATGTACCCAGGATTTTATAATATCTTGATTTAAAAGAGTGTCCTTGGAGTTTCTTGCCCGTTCTTCTCCATAGAGATCTACGTTTTGGAATGGGCAAATAGCTTCAAGTTTCTGACTAACTGACCGACTCTTTGACAATTCAAAAGTGCCTGTAATTGGTTTAATTGAAATAAATGCTTTAAATTGAGTTTGAGTTTGAAACAAGCCAACATCAGTTTTACCAATTATTAGCTCACTACATATTATATAAAATAAATAATCATATTTTGAACTGTTGATTTCTATTCATAATTAAGGATTATTAGTTACGATTGCTTTCATAAGCACGTTGCACGAATGCGAGAGAAACTAAATTAATCCTCTCTGCCTTTGTATTAATGTCAACCCTTTTCAAATGACAGGCCCAGGAGTCAGAGACACGTGGTATTGACAGATTGAGAATAGCTATTCATAAATTAGCTATTCAATTACCACTTTTTATCGAATTCATATTTAGCAGCACTATAGATAAAATTATTGTAAGGGGCTTAAGGCTAAGAAAAAACAGCCGCATGGGTTGATCGATCAATTTAAGACGCAGATATATGCCAGTGACCTTGAGTGGTTAGCTTGCGTGTCCTGTACTGAGCTCACGCAACGCGTCGTACGTTCAGCCAGTAGTAGGACTCGCTCATCGCTGTCCCCAATTTGAGGCATTATTAATTTATTAAACACAAAAAAGGTATTTTAATAAAACGCGTATACTAAAAAATCAATAATTAAATTGGTGAAGGTTTCAGAAAAATACGCTTGGTAGATTTTGCGCCATTCTCAGTTTTTTATCCGCGTTAGACATAACTTTACAAATTAATTTCACTATGTAATATAAACAATCTAAAATATTTACATATTAAGTTATTGAAAAATTGCTCTAATTTAACATTTTTTTTTTAAATCATTAACGCTACTCTTTTAGACGTGATCTTCAGTATAAAATTATTAAAAGTCGGTTATCGTCGCCCTAAGCTACGCTTGCCGCGGTTGGTCCGTGGATGAGTGACGTTCTTTACATACCGAGACTCCGTGCCTCGGAAAGCACGATAAGCTGGTGGCATTGTACGAGTATTACCCAGTAGCTGGATTGTGGAGGTCAGATAGGAAGTCGATGCATGCAAAATATTAGACACTAGTCGGGGATTGTGAAAGTAATAATACATCCCAAGATGCATCGGGGGGTGCAAGTGTTGGAAGGGAACACTGGGGTGGTTTTTAGTCAGTAAGAGTCTGACAGACCCCTCCGCCCGCCCCAGGAGGACATCCATGAGGATGTTCCACCCCGTGAACAAAAAAAAAAGAAGCCGACCCCAAAATAGTTGGGATAAGGCTAGGCAGATTATGATAGAAAAATAATTGTACAATCAGATACATTAATGGTTAGATAAGTTAGATCAACTGACTATGAAAGCGTTTGTTTTATTTTTGCGATATTTCGAAATGTCAAAGTTATAAATCTTATATATAAAATTCTCGTGTCACAATGTTAGTTACTATACTCCTCCGAAACGGATTGACTGATTTTTATGAAATTTTATATGCATATTCAGTAGGTCTGAACGGCTACTATCTATTTTTTATACCCCTAAGATCGAGACTTACGCGGGTGAAACCGCGGGGCGCAGCTAGTGTAAAATAAATGTCAAAAATCCAAATATATTGCAAGCAAGTATCTACAATTAAGGCTCCCGCAGACAGGCGCGACGCTACATCGTGACGCGACTCTAGTAGAATGATTTCTATGAAAACTTAAAATTATTTTACCAGAATAGCGTCGCACCGTGACTGTCTGATCTGAGCCTTGAATTCAAAAATGTTATAACTAACGTGCAGATGATGTTATTATTCTTGCACAGTAACTTTCCCTTAGTATTGGGCAACTATAAACAAGATTCAAAACATCAAATTCCTTGAAATACAACCTATTTAAAAAGGACCTGAAAAATAAAACCTTTTGTGAGAAATTAAAGTCGTTTCATTCCTCACAAAAGGTTTCTTCAAAATATTCCTTTTATAATAATTTTGATTGCCTCGTCCTTATATAGGTACTTTCTTATTTCGATCATCAATTTTAATAAAACGTACTGTAACGTAGACAATACCTACTTATTTCAGCGTCATTATTGAATTTCCAAGAGGAAAAACATTGTATTACCTTAATAATGTAAGTTATAACTTACTTACTTAACTTATTTTGAACTGCTCCGCTGGTCTCGTGGTAGCAAGTGCGACTGCTGAGCGTAGGGTCCTAGGTTCAATTCCCGGGTTGGGCAAAATGTTATTGGGATTTTCCGTTGGGAATTTCTAAATGGATTCAGTTACAGAGGTCAACCTGCGATCATAAGACAGACCTTTTGATTATGTATTTTTATTTTAAATCATTGCTAAACCCCTTAGTGTTGCAGAAGTCAGTTATTTGTATATTATCGCAAGACTGGCCGTATGGTACTTTGGTCCTCCCATACCTATTAACCAATTATTTTTTTAAAGAGTAACCGTGGTTTAGTAGTTTCTTGCCGGCTCCATAGGAAACGACCAATTGGAACCGTGCACCTAGCTTCTGACGTTTCGTAAATGCCCATCTAGCCTTCATCATCATCATCATCAATTCAGCCGTCCACTGCTGGACATAGGCCTCCCCCAAAAAGGGGAGGGACTTGCCATAATCGCCACGCTTTGCAGGCGGGTTGGCTATCGCAGTATGGTTTTAGAAATGCATATTGAACGCTGCTGCCCGTTCTCTAGTAAGTCCCTTAGTTGCCTTTAACGAGACCCATGGACGTAAAGAATAGCACTATCCCATTTCTTCCATGTAGGCTTATGTGAAATAAAATATTTTGATTTTCATTTTAAAACCTGCCCGGTTCGTGCCCGGTTGATGACACGCTCGCCTCCTATTACATGGCACTTAAACATAACTGGCAAAACGTGGGTGTACTATAGACAGACCTCTGCCTAACCCTTCGGGCCATACAGGCAGCGATTGAAAACCGGTACGAATTTGGGTTCCGGTTCTTCATTTCGGTTCTTATAAAGGTTCTTCTTTTCGGTACGGTTTCGGTTCAGGTTCCGGTGTGGTTCTGGTTCCAAAGTACCGGTTCCAAATAATGGTTCCAATATACCGGTTATTAGGTTGTTATTATGTTAAATGTGTGTTACTAAAATCGTTTTAAAATAAAAATTCCTTCTTAGAGATATCCAAAATTACTCTTAAAAAAAATTTGTAGTGGAGTACCACTACATTTTTTTTTAAAAGAGAGTGAGTTGAAACATTATGGCCATCGTGTGGTGGGACATAGGAAATAACTATTTTGTAATGATAAATAAAGTTTTTCTTTTTAAGTATAATTATTTGCATTGATAATTTGTACAAATTTCTAAAGCTAATAAAGTCTTTTACAAAATGAAAAAATGTTTTTGAAAGAACTGACAATGAAATAATTTTTTTCCAACAGAGCTATCGTCCTGCGTTGAGCGGCATCGTATGAACTCGTTCAGACCCGATTTGAAGAAGAACCGGTAAAATAATGTTTCATAAAGGTTCTAATTTAGGTTCCTGTTCCGGTTCGGATACTAGTAACGGAACCACTAAATACCGGTATTGTATCGGTATTTTAGGAACCTGTTCAATCCCTGCATACAGGCGTGTTGTTATATTAACTTACTAAAACATCTAATGACGTAAAACATTACATACATGTACATAGGTATCTAAAGTCTCAGAGAATGATGTAGTGACATCTGGAAGTAACTCATAAGCTCCGTACCAGACATGACGTTAATAAAGGCATCCCTTTGCGATGTTATTAAATATTATTATGATGTTGTTATTTAGGGTTCTGTGGGAGAGGAAACGTTTTGAATATTTCCCTGAGTGAATAAATGCCTAAGTTATAATAATTTGGGCATTTTGGTATGGCTCCAATTGTGAATAGCGAAGGTTTTGTAAGAAAGGTGTAATTTACATAGTTTTTCTGGTATGATTTTTGTCTTTAAGACGCTGACAACAGGTAAACCGCTGTCACTGTCAGACTGCATACAAAAGAAAGAAAGCGCGATGACGCATCGCTTGTAATTTATTGCAAAATATGAAGCAATTATTTCTTTACTCAAAAACGAGTTGAGTAATTGAAAATAAAAAACAACTGAGTTCTGCATACAAATAAGACGTTCTTGTTATTAGTTAAATACCAACCGTACGTTAATATTTAAAACTGATATTATGTTGGATTGAAACTAAAATTAAAGGGTTAGTTTACCATTAATTTGTACCGAGTTTTTTTTTTTCTAAACGTGTTCTGGTAATAACCAAGTTCTTAGAAATATGTTCAAGAATAACATATATTTTTTCTGCTACCACAAACTATATAGATTTGGCAATTTTTTGGTTTAAGACAGGCCTACTTTTAGCATTTGCCTCTTGTCAGCGGCTTAAGCTATTCATTTTATCACCACTGCAGTCAAAAGCTATGAATAAAAAAACATCGTGAGGAGACCGGATAAAAAATATCCGGGGCAATCGCACTGCGCCCACGTGGTGAATTACAGCCCGCTCCTCGCAGAGAGAAGACCTGTGCTCCAGGAGTGAGAACATTTGCTACGCTTAAGCTATGTGGTAACCTCGTTTCGGAAGTGGGAAGCGACCTGTCGCTGCCGGCTGTGATTCGGTCTTTGGTCGGCGGCGCAGCGTGAGACGCGGTGAACTCCTTCTGCGACATGACATTTTCGCAGAACGTGTTCGGGAAGTGAGAGGGAGATTTCGAGTGTTCTCCTGGCCCGCAGCAGACGCACCAAGCGTCGGAAAGGGCAGAGAACGCCCTCTTCCAGCCCCCCTAAATCGGTCAAACGGAAGACTCAGGGACGTCGGCCGCCCCCTCTCATGTAACCTCTTCTGAACCAGCCTATTTGGCGCGAAAATGGGTGTGCGCCACGAACGAACTGAATCAGTCGGACTGAATCAGACCGATTGGCGAATCCCGCATAATTGACATCGGCCTCATCGGCCTCATTAAGGCCGCTCGGTGAAAGAGAGGATAAGACCCGAGGTGGTATGGCGCTCACTCCCCCCGCTTGACCGGATGGAGCCCTCAGAGGTGTGTGAGTGTGGACCAGGAGTGCCCCCGTAGCCCCCGGTGCAAGTGTGCGAACACGGGGTGATTTTAGTCAGTAAAAGACGGATAGACCCCTCCATCCAGAACAGGGCAGAGGGCCTAAAAAAAGGATGACTCTACTGAGGGTTTCCGAGAAAAGAAAAAAATATTAATCACGACTAATTAAAATGTTCATAGCAAGGGAAACAGAATAAATTGCAACTGCGATGTCATAAAAGTCCACTATAATAATATAAACAGGAGTGAATAAAATTACCTTTTAAAAACGTAAAAGAAAATTCGCAAGACTGGGTACGGAATTTATAAGAAAAGAGTAAGTACCTATCTTCCTGTTTTTTTAACTTGCATAATAAAATGCAAAAGTTACTTTATTTTGTAACTAGTGGCCGGCCCTTGGTAAACAGTTAATTAAACAGTTATAAATACGGTTGCTAAGCAATTTATGCTCGTCACAATACATTATGGTGAAGTCACTATCAGCTTCAGTTCTCTTGGTTCTTACCTGGAGAACACCTCAACAATTAACCCCCCTGCATCTGGAGAAGCAATATTTTGTAAAAGGTGATGAGCAGTTGACATTAGGCTATTTTAACGTAGATAAATTACAAACAGACCCACAAAAAAGTGAACCAAAAAACAAACGACTTCCAAAAAAATACAACGAAGTGAAAAATAACTTCAATTTCGGAAGTCGGTGGCAAAAACCTAAAATACAGATCCATAGACATCGACTTCCAGAATTAAAGTTATTTTTCACTTTATAATGCTTTTTTGGAAGTCTGTTTTTTTTCATACATTTACGTTCTGACCCATTATAAGTCAGGCTTAATAAATAAAAAAACCAGCCAAGTGCGTGTCGGACCACGCACAATGAAGGGTTCCGTAGTTAGGATGAATTTATCCTATTGTTGAAAAACATGTTCTCCCATACATCGTCCTACGGCATACGTCACAGTCAATTCTCCAACTGCAAATATAAGTTTGTAATCGCAAAAACCATTTTTTATGTGATAAAAGTAAAAATTTACAATTTTAGGACATTTTCCTATACTTGTGCTGTGAGACCTTGCTTCTTGCCAAATTTCATGATTCTAGGTCAACGGGAAGTACCCTGTAGGTTTTGATTTATTTGCGAGTATCGAAATATATCGAACTAATGTCGCTTAAATTGCCGTATTTTTTATTGCGTTGACTTAGAAGCTTTATTTTTTTAGAGCTCCAAGGGACCATGGACTTACGTATTTGGTATTAATTTCAACTTGATACCTACACGTGTTCCTGAGAAAAAGGGTCTTGACAGACTGACAGACAGACGGACAACGAAGTGATCCTATAAGGGTTCCGTTTTTTTCCTATTGAGGTACGGAACCCTAAAAATGCTTGTACGGAACCCAAACAATAATCTCTCTAAACCATGAAGCGCGTTGTTTTTCCGAGTAGTTGCTCTGAGCGTAATAGACAGATTTTAATTACGTTTTCTTCTTCTTGAATTACAGATAGTTCAGACAAGGTCGAGACTTATTATCTACTTCGGTATAAGCTAGTTTATGCTTCTAAGGTATTTGGGTAATTAAGCCTTTCAGCATAAGAATGAGAATCAAATTTATTTGTTTTTTTGGCTGATATTGCGGTACTAAGAACCTCGAACCTCGTTTCAACGTTTTTAACTACATACACTCGGCGTCACAAAAATCGCACCTCTTTAAGAATTCCCTTCAAAGTCATTTTAACCCTATTAATCAATGGTAGACATATAACTGTAAGGTATCATTGGAAAGGCAATTCATTTAAATTTCAGAATAAATCAATGGATTTGGTTTTTTGTTTACCAGGGAATAAAAAAAAGCAAGCAAATGCATATGATTAAAAAGTAAAATTTTATTTTATCAGCAAAAATTACAAAGAAGTCCTTAAAAACAACTTAAAACCTAGTGTTACCCCCTCTAGCCCTGATGACTGCTTCCATGCGTCCTCTCATGGACCGAATTAATGTGACAATCTGGACTTCGCGCCGGCCAGCGCATAACAGGGATTCCAACTTCTTGCAGGTAGTCTCTTACAATTAAAGCGGTGTGACAGCGGGCGTTATCGTGCATTAACGTGAACCCACTGCCAACAAAACCAGCATAAGGGACAACCTGCTCCTCTAAGATCTCTGTTATGTACCGAGCAGCAGTCAGCGACCCTTGCCCGCGAGCACTTCCAGCCCGAGAAACGCACACAAGGTTCGTTTTACCCTCGATTGACATGCCGCCCCAGAACATGCACGAGCCACCCCCGTATTCCACTGTCTCTTGAATACAGGCTTGCGCGAATCGTTCCCCTTGCCTCCTATACACTCTTCGACGCCTGTCGTTGCAGAAAAGACACACCCTCATCTCATCCGAGAAGAGCACAGCCCTCCATTGGTCTTTTGTCCAATCCACATGGTCACGGGCAAATTGCAACCGGTCTCTCCTATGCTGTGCAGTTAATTTTGGCCCTGTAGCAGCCCTATGAGCTGCAATTTTCTTCTCCCGCATTCTTCTAATCGTGGAGACGCTTACAGAAGTTCTGCGAGCTGATCGCAGTTGTTGTTGCAGCTCAACAGCATTGGAGAACCGATTACGTAAAGACGTCGAAACAATGAAGCGATCGTCTCTTTCGGATGTGCACCGTTGTCTTCCAGATCCACGTCTTCGGATATAGCCACCAGTCTCTTGGAAGCGTTGGAACACTCGTCGAACGGCAAAACGACTCAAGTTCAGTTGCCGAGCAACATCACATTGCCGCATCCCTGATTGCAGTAGTGCAATGACTTGAGCGGCTTCATCTGCAGTGGTATCCATCTTCTGGGGTATTTTTCTTGCTGTAGCTGTTCACGTGTGTTCACTTTAAAGGTTGAATAGCGAATGACTCACATTTAACCCGGGTCGCCCGTTTTATACCCTTGTAGGGAGGTGCAATTAGTGGCCGTTGTAATGCGTATTTTGACAACATTTTTTTTAACGTTACGTGCTAATGAGATCTGTTGTGTTTAGGAATTCTAACTGTTGTTAATTTAAAGGTCGTTAAACATACTTTCAATTGATACCAATATTAATAAGGTTTAATGTATTCGTTACTGGCGGGACATGTTTTAAACTTATTTTCGAAGAGGTGCGATTTTTGTGACGCCGAGTGGTATATTAGATATATTTTTTTGTGGATCTGCTGATAGTAATACATTAATGGTTTAATTAAAACTTTTATTGTAATGGCATAAAAAGATACGTTAAAAGAGGCATCAAAAACATACCTTCTGTCACTAAAGGCGAACACACTTAAGGCGACTATAACCGACTTTTAATGATTTTATACTGAAGATCACGTCTAAACAAGTACCGTTAATGATTTGAAAAAAAAAAATTAAATAAGAGCATTTTCTCAATAATTAAATATGTGAATATTTTAGTTTATTTTTATATTACACAGTGAAATTAACTTGTAAAGTAATGTCTGACGCGGATAATAAACTGAGAATGGCGCAAAATCTGCCAAGCGTATTTTTCAGAAACCTTCACCAACTTAAAGATAATTTAATTATTGATCTTTTAGTATACGCGTTTTATTAACATACCTTTTGTTTTGTGTATAATAAATTAATAAAGATAAAGATAAAGATAATTTATTTGTCCAAACATGAGTGTATACTCATGTTTGGACAAATAAATTAATCTTCACGCGAAAAAAAAAATCAGCATGCAAGTTGTTAAAAGTATTTTATACAGGTTGTCATGCTTGCCTTATACAATGGCATACAAATATTTAAGTAGATAAGTAGGTTGATCTATGCAAACATTTTTAACTTCTTGAAATTAAGTACTCAAGCTAAGAAAATTATTTAAATAATACAACAACAATTCATTTATCCAAATTAAAATATAACACTCACAGTTAACATAGAAAAAATATATAAACTAAGTAGTCAAAATTAATAGGTCAGAATTATAAATCAGTCAAAATATTTTTCAAATAAAAAATCATTATGGTATAATAAGCTCTTTCTGCTAACATTTTTTTTACTTTGGCTTTAAACTGCACGTAATAATGCGTCAAATTGGGGACAGCGCTCCTTGATGGGCGAGTCCTATTACTGGCTGAACGTACGACGCGACGCGTTGCGTGAGCTCAGTACAAAATATACAAGCTAACTACTCAAGGTCACTGGCATATATCTCCGTCTTAAATGAAACTAGGCTCAGGGCATCAGGGGTCAAGAAAACTAAAGAATTCGTCCTAGATGACAGGGGACCGGGTTAACTGAAATAAGGTTACTTTTTTGACACCTTATTTAACAGTTTATGTACACACATATAAACAGACAAGAAGAAAGGAACAGAAAAATACGTATAAAGGCGATGCTAATTAATTCTAAAGAAATCTATTTCAGCATACCTGCGATAGGAAAGTAGACCAACAGATGTAGACAACGTGTGTAAGAGTAGAAGAGAAAACAAAAAAACATAAAATATTAAAAATAACTACTATTCACTAATTTAAATATAAACACACTATGAGACACACCCCATTGTGATTACATTTTATTAGCTCACAAGCTTTCATTAATCATTCTTTCACACAAAAAATCTGTTGTCTGCGCCACTTAGAAGGCTCATCAACATGTGCCTAATCTTTTCCCAACTATATTGGAGTCAGCATCCAGTCCAACCGGATGTATCTGACTATCAGTATTTTACATGGAGCTGCCTATATGACCTTCACAACCCAGTTACTTGGTAACAAGATACCTTGGTTACTAGTTGTCCTTAATAGGCTAATACACAGAAACATAGTTTCATCATCATCATCATTTCAGCCGAAAGACGTCCACTGCTGGACATAGGCCTCCCCCAATAAGGGGGGGGTTGCCATAATCGCCACGCTTGGCAGGTGGATTGGCGATCGCAGTATGGTGTTAATATGCATAAAGAACCTGCTGCCCATTCTCTAGTAAGTCCCTTAGTCGCCTTTTACGACACCCACGGGAAGAAATAGGGCTAAAACATAGTTTAAAAAATATATTTACCTATTTATTTATTCATTCCTATTTATTTTTTAATTCTCAAAACGGCAAATTTTCATAAGAGCCAATTCTTATAATGGCAAATTCGCATCAAAGAAAAATAAATAAAGATAGAAGAGCACAAAGGCACTATTACTAGGTGATGGAATTGTATCTAAACCCAGGTTAACATTGGAGTCTCACGCATTATCCATCAATCGTCATCAGCTTCTATTAACGATAATCCTCCAAGATTCTCACATAAATACAAAATCCCATTCCAATAACAAGAAACTAATTAGGTACTTACATAAAGTTATAAACTCAAATAAACACGGGAACAAAATCCAATCTTCCTCGAGATTACTAATTCAACGCAAACAAGCTGTTTACTAAAACCCAGGACCACATGTACTTACATCAAAGTCATGAAGTTACGGAGTGACAAATAAACAAAAGTTAATTCATTAACACAGGCGTAAACTGCACCGGTGGGTACCAGCAGTTTGTTAGTTCCAAACTTTGCAGATGGTATAAGAGTAACAGAGATAGACATAGAGAAATATGATGTCGAAGAAAGAGATGACGATAATGGCGTAACGAGGTTAAAAGTTAAGAATCTAGGGACAGTATTAAAGCGGAATGGGGCAAGGGTTCGCGAGAAAAATGTTGCTCAAGGCGTTAATTTAGAAAAAAATTGTCTAGTTTTTGTCGCGTTTTAATATTTACGTAATCTGGGCTTGGTAAGCAAGACCCTAGTTTTTTTTGGATTTAGAGATATTGAGATTTTTTTGTAAAAATAAATCTCAGACACTACAGATAACATCGCAGGAAAATATGCAGAAGATATTTATTATCTTGATTGATCTGAAATCGTCAACTTTTAGCGAACTAGGTGTGGTAATTATTGCTTATTTCGAGGCTTGTCATAGCAGTACAAAAATAATAGGATTTAAATTTCATTCTTCAGTTTCAAATCATAGTTTTTTCATTACATTTTCTGTCATAGTATATTATATTAACAGCCTATTATATACTTGCTCCTATATAGTGTGTACGTATTTCTTTTGATATGCTTACAATAAAGTTAAACAGTTTTGCCTATGGGCTACCAAATACCATTTTTTCGTAATCCAGTCAGCTCATAAAACGATATTCAGTGAACTGCCACAGTTTAACCGCATTAATCAGGAGACCGTTAAAAAATCCAAAGGAAATTACGTTAGTAATTGTGACAACTCGCGGTTATCCCGACCGACGCCGACGGCCACCCGGTAAGTAACGAGCGTTTCGGAAATTAGGAATATAATTGGTGAATTTTTTTTTTGTTACTTTAGAAAAATTACCTAGTTTATTTATTTACGATTTGTGCGTTTTAATGGGATTTGATCCTTCTTAGACAAAATTTTCTCTCATATTGTTAGGACCAGCGCGTCTGTAGGACCCTGTCCCTCAGTTCGACAGTCAAGGTCGGGTAAAGTGTTACTAGCTTTACTGAATAGCCCAGAGTTTGGATTTGTGTCTGGTTAATGCCTGTACGATCACGTCATTATACATTGTTCGTACCTATGGGAGCCTTAAATATTACTGACACTGTGTGGGTGTTCCTCCTGCCTTAGGGGAATTCAGACGTGATGTTATGTTTTTATTCTTAGCGTGTCGGTGTCGTAAAAGGCGACTAAGGGACTTACTAGAGAATGGGCAGCAGCATTCTCTACGCATTTTGACACCATACTGTGATCGCCAACCCGCCTGCCAAGCGTGGCGATTATGGCAAAGCCCCCTTTGGGAGAGGCCTAGTCCAGCAGTGGACGTCTTTCGGCGGTGATGATGATGATGATGTGTCACTGGCAATTTGCATTGAGTAAGCCCAGAATTTGGAGTTCGGCGCCTTCAGTAGCATACATCAGTTCCTGTAATGTGCAGTCAACAAGACATGCAGACATGCAAAAATAGATCGTTTTATAATATAAATAAATAATATATAATATAAAACGATATAATAGTTTTATAATAAATAATATAAAACGATTTATTATTTAAAACCTACCACCTAAGTTCGCATGTGGAAGCAATAAATATATTGAGTATTGACTATTGACAATTTTTGCCAATTTTTTTTCAAAAATTAGACAAACAGTAAACTGTGATGCTGCAATGCTGGTTTACTATGGTTATGTATAATCCGTACTTAGATACGGCATTGTAATATGGGTAGATTTTGCCAGAGCTTTTAAATCTCAAAAAAGTGTAGCCGAGCAATTTGTGGAGCTCACTTTTTATATAGCTGTAAGCCACTATTTCAAATCCTTAAAATTCTACCTATGCCATGTTTATATATTTTTGAAATATGTATTTTTGTTAATATAAACTACAATTTATTTGAAACTAGCACTGACAGGCCAAAAAGCCGAAAACGGCATAAAAATAGATTCGGCTGCCACCAATAAAACTAAAATTATTTATGAAAAATAAATGCTAAATGTCAATTATTATTTACAATCATTTGCGAAATAGTTTTCAAGACCAACCGCTGAATATTTTTAAAATAATACTTTTTAAACTATTACTATTTATAAGATATTATACCATTAAGGACTATTTAGAAGACAAATCAATAGAATCTGTAATTTGTAAGTTAGATTAATTGACATCGCCGATTGTGAATACATTTGCACGCCATGTTATTTATTTATTTATTATTTTTATTATTATATGTTATGGCAGGAAATTATTATGCTGAACCAAATTTACTGAAAAACCTTATGTACCATATTCTAGCAAATACATATTTTTGATTTGACCCGATATCGATCGAGTATCCCATAGTTTGTTAAGTTTTGTTACAAAAACGAAAATTCTTATTTAATTTTCAGGTGTGACTATTCAAACATTTTCCCAGAAAATCGTTTAATATTTAACCCCGATTTTTTTTCACGAGTATATTTAACAAAACAATAAATAAGCCGAACTTAGCCATAAAAGAGATAGAGCTAACGTTTTATTAGACGTAAAACGAACTTGTCCTAGAAAGAAACACGGGAAATGCATTACGCGTACTTCAGACAAACATGTATGCATTTAAGTTTATAGAAGATGTAGGGAACATACACGTGCTTTGTGTCCTGAGTCTTGAATATAATGAACCAGTAAGGATGAATATTAAGAGCAGCACTAATAAAAATAGAACAAAAATTAAATTGAATGAATATTATAAAAAAAAACTGACCAAGTGCGTGTCTGTCCATGCACAATGAAGAGTTCCGTACTTGGGAAGAATTTATTACAAAAACAAACTTAACATTGTAGTTGAAAAACATGTTCTCCCATACATCGATATACGTCACGGTCAAATATCCAGCTGCAAATGTAAGTTGGTCGACTATTACTCGTTAACTTGTAAAGCCTACTTTGCTGTGATAGTTTTCCTTTTAACTTCGCTATATTATGTGCTATTGCCATGATTTTTTTCGCAGCCAAAAACAATCATCTGTCTGAGGGGACACTTGATTCTAACAAAAATTTGCACTTTAGGGCTGCCTGTCCACCGGAGCGGAGCGAGGCTGCCGAGCAGAGAAACGGATAAATATTAACCAATAGGATTGCAAGTGGACAGGGATTTGCAATCCTATTGGTTAATATTTCTCCGTCGATTTTGACTTCCATTCCGTAGGCATAAGCATGACATTATTTTACAAATTAAATCTGTGTGTAAGAAGCATTGCTTCTAATTTTGTTCAACAGAATAAACATTTATTGTTAGTATGTTACATAATATAACATTGCATCACGCCTGTGTTTCCAGAAAGGTAGACATGTACCTATAGTACACCCACATTTCGCTATACTCCATTTAAAATAAGATTAGACATTTAAATAAACCTTTTTTACAGTCCGCTCAACCGATTTTGACTTCTATTGCGTTGGTGGCATAACAAATGGCAGCTGTACTAAACAGTTGGTATTGTAACCACGTTTTTGCTTTTAATGCCATCTTTATGCCCACGGAATAGAAGTCAATATCGGTTGAACGGACTGTAAACAAGTTTATTTAAATGTCTAATCTTATTCCAAATGGAGTATAGTTATGTTTAAGTCCCATGCAATTGTAGGCAAGCCTAAAGTAATAACCGTCATGAGAAGCTATAAATACATAAAATTGCAAATTATACAACTATCAACTTTAAACTCAAGATATCTAAGTTGATTTATGAATGAAGAAATTATCGCTAAACGTCATAAAATAATTTTATTTGCAATGGAAACTGAACCATACGCAATTTCAGTTAAAGTTTTAAATCCCAAAGTATGAAATTTATCTCGTCTCATGGCGTTGACTTTATTGCCATCAACCGAGGACGAATCTAGACTATGGACTGCTACTGAGAAATTCTTGATGGAAAAATCGAAAAACACTGCGGGACCCGGGAATCGAAGCCAGGTACTCGTGCTCAGCACTAGTGCTTGCGACCAATACACCAACGAGATAAAATATTTAATACCATAAACTAAAACAGATTCCTTATTTAATTTATTACACGGATTAATAGAATTTGTTTTTACCCATCAGACACTACGCCCCGAGCGTCGGGAGTCGCAAGCCGATTTCCGGTCACCGTAGGCGCGGGCCTGTGGACGGTGAGCGATGGGTAGCTCACCGTACGATAAGGACCAGACCCGGGTCGACGGCGCGTCATATTCCACGCGCACCTCAAAGAGTTGTCAGCACCAATTGACGGGGTCCGTTAGGGCCAATGCCTGCCAGGGTTGCGAGTTTGTCCGAAAGGGATATTGTGGCCCTGGCACACAGGCAAATGAAGGAATACGGGTAAGTTTTAGTCAGTAAAAGTCTGACACACCCTCCGCTCAGAGCGGGAGAAGTTATTTGATAATTTCCTGTTCCTCAGACATTAGGTTCAGTTACGAGTACAAAGACTTTAAACTAACATAAAACATAAAAGGGATTTTCCCGTGAAATAACGGTTGCAACTTTGGTAAAGATCCATTATATTAGTATGGGTTTGAAAATAGGCTATGCTCGTCACACCAAAAAAATTCTATCAATACTTTAGAAGAAAATCGCTTTTGAATCTTGCGTAAGGGCTCAAACACATAAACACGTTACGACGACGCAACGTGCCACGGCACGGCAACGTGACGTGGAAGTCCACTTGTGTATGCTTTGAGATAGCAGAAGGTGCCGTGCCGTGGCACGTTGCGTCGTCGTAATGTGTTTATGTGTTCGAGCCCTTTTATTTATTTTTTTTGGATAGGAAATTATCAAATAACTTTTCGCGCTCTGGGCGGAGCGGGAGGGCGTGTCAGACTTTTACTGACTAAAACCCACCCGTATTCCTTCATTAGCCTGTGTGCCAGGGCCACGATATCCCTTTCGGACAAACTCGCAACCCTGGCAGGCATTGGCCCTATCGGACCCCGTCAGTTGGTGCTGACAACTCTTTGAGGCGCGCGTGGAATACGACGCGCCGTCGACCCGGGCCTGGTCCTTATCGGATGGTGAGCTACCCATCGCTCACCGTCCGCAGGCCCACGCCTACGGTGACCGGAAATCGGCTTGCGACTCCCGACGCCCGGGGCGTCTCCTGCGGCGACTAGAGGTGCGAGGGCGCGAACCTTGCCTCTCCCTCACGCGTTCCGCCTCCTCCTTCGCAAGCATTACTAATTCGCAGAAGGAGATGACGGCCTCCACTCTCGCTCCGAACCATGGCTTGAACCAGGGCCGGACGCGAGAGATCGCCGCCGCCGATCGCATCCGTGAGGACACGGCGGTGCTCCGCCCAAGCTGGGCAGATATGGAGCATACGGTGGAGCCGTATGCTCCACCGTGTCCTGCGGGCGATCCACACAGTGATGACACCCGGGCGTTTCCTCCCGCTTTATCCTGAACAGGAACCTCCCGAAACAACCATGTCCGGTGAGGACCTGCGTCAGGCGGAAGGTGAGTACACCGTGGCGCCTCTCTAGCTACTCCTCAAAGAGGAGTCTTATCGCCACAATTGTGGCGTGCCCAGCGCTGGGTTGCGACAATCGCACTCTCCATGCCGCCATAAGATCCCGCCGGAGCTCTGTCCGCTGTGCCGTGATTTCTCGCGGCAGCAGAGTTTCACCCCGGCGTTTCGCCTCCTCGCGCCACTCCCAGACGTGCGTAAGGACTTTTGCCTCCAGATCCCATGGCGGTAGTCCGGCAAGGAGGCTCGCCGCCTCACGGGAGACCGTGTGATATCCTCGAACCAGCCTGATGGCCATGACCCTTTGGGACGTCTTCAACCGCCGGGGCTGATCGCAGCCTTATAGAACGCACCCACAACGGTGCCCCGTAAAGGGCCATGGACCGCACGACCCCCGCGTAGAGCCTCCGGCAGGAGGCGTTTGGACCCCCTAGATTCGGCAGGAGCCGCTTTAAGGCAGCCCCGGCCTGCTCCAGTCTGGGAGCCAAACGTCGAAAATGCTCCACGAAGTTCCACCGGCTGTCGAGGACGAGTCCCAGGTACATGTATTTGAGCCCTAAGGTATTAAATTTATGCTCCTGACTGTATTATCCTTACACTTTTAAAGTTTATTAATTTTTATCCTCATTATAGTTATACGAGTACCTTAGTGGACTTAAGCCATATGATAAGTTTATTACAAATGGCAATATTTATTTTTATTAAAGGTTTTTTAAATTATTTTTGATATTTTAATTCAGTTACAATAGCCACTCCTAAGTAATGTAAATATGATTAATTAGTAGGTACAGTTTATGTAATGAAAATGAAGAAAGACCAGAAATAAGGCAAATTTAAGAGGGAATTTTAATGAAGTAGCCTGTTTCTGAATGCAGCGTTAATTATTATCTGTATTGTTTGTATTCTAAAAGAACATAACATATAAAGCAGGAGTGAGTTCGAAATTTGAAAGGCAATACAGAGATATATACAAGTACTCGGGGACAGAGAATAAGATGAATAGGATGAAGTAAGAGCCAAGAAGTGTATTTTTTATTTATATTAAAATTAAAAGAAGTTAAACGAGTTTTCAAGTTACATTTCGGTCTGCACCCTACAAATCTCGTCCAGGATAGACTAGAAAATAAAATTATAAAGAAGTTGAAAAAGAAAACAAAAGACGACGCGGACCAGAAAAAGGGACAAGGTGGAGTTTTTCGGAATACGTGCGACATGACTGCAAAAGCAAAATAAGATGGATGCGAATGGGCAATACGGTACGATGGATAACAACATAAAATCTGACGGCGAAGATATGACCTACTCTTCGTCTAAGTGGTCACAGGATATTGAAGACAATGCCGAAGTTTTTGGTTGGACGGCGCAACAAAAACTAATAATAGCTCGAAGGGCGCTCAAAGGAACCGTCAGCTGTGGGAATTTTAATGAAGTAGCCTGTTGTCTGAATGCAGCGTTAATTATTATCTGTATTGTTTTTTACTCTTAAAGAACATAATTATAAAGCAGGAGTGAGCTCAAAATTTGAAAGGGAATACAGAGATATACAAAATACTCGGAGACAAAGAATAAGACGATTATGATGAAGTAAGAGCCAAGAAGTGTATTTTGTATTTTAATTTTAATTAAAAGAAGTTAAACGAGTTTTCAAGTTTCATTTCGATAGGTACCCTACTTTCATATATATATATATAATTATATACATTTATAAACTAATGTCACTTTTCGTGTTTGTTTATGTGACCGCGTTGTTCTTCTAAACTACGGAACGGATTTTGATGCAGTTTTCACCATCATTTAGATTAAATTATTCCGCAGGGTTTAAGTATATTAAATTAATATTAAACTTAGATGTAATAAAGAAATATCTATGTTTAAACATGTCGCCATTGCACCAGTGCCAAGCACGGGCGGGTCGCTAGTAATAATAATTATGTTAATCAAGAACTTAACATAAATAAACAACTAGTTCTACAATACTAAACAAATTAATAATGGACACTAAGAAGAACTATCTACAGATTTTGCAAACACAACACAAAATATAAGCAGAAAACATAATTCAAAATATAAACAAAAACGGCATAAATTAGAGAAATACTGGAAGTAAACGGGATAAGCCTTTAGCCAGCAGCATTCCGAGAGTTCTTGAAAATGTGTAAAAAATATAAAACAGGTAAAGACAGAAACATATCCCAATTAGTAGAAATTTTCAATTAGTTGACGTTACACAAGATGGCGACGAGCGACTCGTCTTTTGCAAAGAAAATTGAAATTAAATAAAAAAAAACCGCTCAAGAGCGAGTCGGCCTCGCGCACCGAGGGATCCGTACGTATATATGATGTTGATAATTTCTGAAAAACTGTGCTATTTAGAGACATCGTTTTATTTTTCCTGTAATCTTTACATAAATTTCTACCACATAGAATAATTTCAGAAAATCTGAAATTAACTATGCAAACTTCGGAGATAAGGGAGGGGAACGATTTTTTTTACATTTTTCATCAAAAGTCGGAAACCATGCTGCCTAAAAAAAATGTTTGAGAATGTGCAAACAGCGTTCTTTTATATGATACCCCACATGCCCTAGTAGCCCCACTTAAAATTGTTCAGCCCCTTTTGCAAAAAAGATATATTTTAATATATTGCTTTCTTGTTTGCAAAATAGTTGGGCAAACGTCATCTAAAACTATTCTAAATTTCAAGTTGATAGCATTAGTAGTTCTTGATATATCCAGGTGTAACAGCCAGACAGACTTAGTCTCATCAGAAGGGTTCCTTTTTACCATTTAGGTACGGAAGCCTAACAAGATACGTGTAACTAAAAAAAAAAAATTGCACTACGAAACGGTAGGACGCCCTCAGGTTAGGTGGAACGACGATCTTGGAAGGGTGGATGGTAGCAGCTGGATGAGAGTTGCAGCTAATCGAGTTGCATTGTGCCAAATAGGAGAGACCTATGTCTCCTCGTAGCAGTGGAGTGCTGTAGGCTGATGACGATGAGAATGACACAACAAAAATGTTGAAACATTAAAATTTATCAAAATAGCGGGTCAAATCACTCACTGCAGTTGCTTCTAAACGAATATCGATTAAACATGAGTTTTAGGAACAAAAGAAGTGAGAGAAAAAGTTCAAAACATGATGTATAATAAATAATTAATAGTTTAAAAAACACTAGAAAAACACGCTTTTATAAATGCACGTAAAAGCGAAACGTGCAAACACGACTATGATACGACATTCCATCATGGAATGCCAGTGCCAATCTTCCGGTTTCATTATCAGACCTTGAAACCTAATCGTGGTCAAAGTTCATTACAAGACTTTTCTAAGAAATCCAAAACAGCTATGATACGATTTTCCATCATGAAGTTCCAGTTCATATCTTCCGGCTCCATCATCAGATCAGTTCGACAGTACCATATTATTGTATTGTCATCAGAACTACATACAGCTGCCAATTTTCATTACGCTATGACCCTTGGAAGATGGTTAAATTAAATAATTAATTAGTTACCTTAGATTCCATTACATAGTTAGTTACATACAGGTTGACCTAATAAAAACGCGTTAAAAAAGCGTGTTAAGAAGGAAAGAGTAATGCAGTACACTTACAGCATGCATCAGAAAAGTGTGGTTATAAAGGGCGTGGTAAAGACCATCAAACTGAAGAACTGTCTCCATGAGACCAACATCGTAATCGCAAAAAAATTACGCTTGCTGATACATGCTATATACAAAGCAAGAAAACATTTAAACGTCATGTCCAGTGCAAAACTTGTCTATGTCTACATAATTTCGCGTTTGTAAGGTAATATCTATATCCTTACAAACGCGAAACAAATAAAAATAATAGCAATATAACTTAAACCCACTAACTATACAGGATGTTAAAGAAATGGCGTGCCATAGCTTAGGGGTAGGCTCAGTATCGATAAAGGAACCAAGAAAAAATTAAAAACGTAAATACAAAAAAAAACATAAAAATGTATTGCAAGATCAACCTAATTTAGTACTTACTAACTTAAAATAGCAATCGTTTAGAATTAAAATTATTTTATTTACTGAAACGGCTCGCGACAAATTTTGCTATTTTAAGTTAGTACTAAATTAGGTTGATCTTCCAAATTTTTTTTAATGTTTATTTTTTTATTTTTTCCTCAGTTTCTTTATCGATACTGAACCTACCCCTAATCTATGACACGCAATTTCTACACTCTGTATAAGTTTCTGAAATTAAATAAACACCGTACAACTCATCGTGCTCAATTCAATTTTGCGCAAGAAGGCAAAGATAACAAATTCTAGAAGGAATAAGATAATAATAACTTTTATTTAGGTACTTGAAGTAATAAATCTCTTCTAATGGACCACAAACTAGCCGAAGCACAACCCAACAAAAATAAATAAAACGTAGGTTAACGTAAACCGCAAGAGACCAATATCGAAAAACTTCGAAGAACATCTAGCATTCATGTATTCTAGGACGCAAAATGCTCTAGACTCTCTCATCCAGCGTCTCCAGCTCTCAAAGGGAGTGACTTTATTAAATTAGGCGGATGAAACTCTGAAACGGAGTAGAATGTGTAAAGAAAAGGGTAAAAAACCTTCTTTATATCGGGGCTTGTTTTTGTGAAAAAGTGAGCCTGCCTTAAAATTTTAGTCATACGTTCTATTTGGAATGTAAGGAATGTAAATTATCCATACTAACATACTTCATATTATTATTATAACTAGCTTTTGCCCGCGGCTTCGCCCGTGTGGAGGTCGGAAATGCTCCCACGGAAACACACTACCCGGATAAAAAGTATCCTTTCATGTGCCAACAAAAATATTTATATACAACATATTATGTGACTGTTCCTAAATTACCCTAGGCTGATTTTTACGGTTCCGTATCCAAAGGGTAAAACGGGAACCCTATTACTAAGCTCCGCCTTCTGTCTGTCTGTCCGTCTGTCACCAGGCTGTATCTCATGAGCCGTGATAGCCAGACAGTGAAATTTTCACAGATGATGTATTTCTGTTGCCGCTATAACAACAAATACTTAAAAACAGAATAAGATAAATATTTAAGGGTGCTCCCATACAACAAACGTGATTTTTTTGCTAATTTTTGGTCTATATTGATAACGGCAACAGGTAGATGCTTGAAATATTCACAGAATATTTAATTATATATTCCATTAAAAAAAAAAAAAGTAAAAAAAAAAAAAAATCAAGGGGAGCTCCCATACAACAAACGTGATTTTTTTGCCATTTTTATAGATAATGGTACGGAACCCTTCGTGCGCGAGTCCGACTCGCACTTGGCCGGTTTTTTTAATTTGAATTTAGGTAGGTTTTTCGTTTAGAATCACATATCCGCTTTCGCACATCATTAGCGGCCGGCGCTGTCATTATGATACCTAAAGTCAAATTATAAATCACTGGAGTAATCTGAAATGTACACACGGCTACACATCAAGCTATAAATTTCCAGTATAAGCTGATCTTGCATTGTATAGGATTTCCGTACAATCAGAGGTCAGTGTGATGTGTAGCTGTGTGTACTAGCTGCCACTTTGTGTTATAAAATGGTCTACGACTATTTACGGTAGAACGTTCGGATCACACGCCAACATTCTCTGCATCCCTTTTTAACCGTATGAATATTAGTTTATACGCTAAGACATTAGTTAGTAAAAAAATCATCGCTAATGAAAGATGTTTATTTGAAACTAGTTTTAATGGTGGCTTGCCAGCCAGCGCGGTGAAGAAAAACGTGAGGAAACTGGCATGTTTTTTAAAACATGTGACGTCTTCCAACCCGCACTGGGCCCGCATGGTGTAATTACGGCCCAATCCCTCTCACAGAAAGAGGAGGCCTGTGTCCCAGCAGTGGGAACATTATAGGCTGATTATGTAATGCTTTAATTTGACGAAGTGCAGAAATAAATTTCTTTTAAAATCATTTGTCTCTATCATTAAATTAAATCTTCTTATGTACATGAGGCTCACGACAGTCGAAAATCTCTAGAAATTCTATTTATACGACATCGATCGATAGGCAACAAATTCCCTTTGATAGATATAGCAAAGGGAAGTTGTTGACCCACAATATTACATGTGCTCAAATAACTATTCACAACTTTTAAGTAGGTTTACCAAATGGAGCGAAGCCAAATAGTACGTACCGTAATCAATCAAAATACTTAACCCAAGTCTTACCATAGAATTAGAACGCATAGAAGCGACACTCCTTCATCGAACGTATTCTAAATGCCCAGGGGTTGATCTACTCCGAACAATGTATTTGAGAGATTAAATTAATTATAGTATTAATAATCTTTTGCCTGCATCTTAAGAGAGTTTTCGGCAGGACTATCTGCAAACTAATTCATTGTGTCTTTATATCGTTGAATGTATAACGGTACAAGGATCTTCTGGCGCGTAGTTAAAATCAGAACTGATGCCGCCATCTTGTTTATTTTTTTAACCAATTTCCGTAACTATTACACGTCTTAGTCACGTATTAACATCTTCATACAACTGTCAAGGAATGACAGTTGTATGAAGACAATTTGCTTGAGAATATAATAATAAAATTCCTCTCAATTTACATGAGTTTCACTAGACTAGAATATGAAATTCGTGTGGTAGTGAATACCACACGAATTTCATATTCTATGACAGTACATAGATCTGAGATTGACACAGATTGACATGTCTACAAATCACTTAACCTGTATTAGACGATATCAATTCAAAGACGTTTAACGGTTTAGGATTTCCCTTGAATCGAGTTCGAGAATGTTCGGAGTGTCGATTTGACTCATAGCTCCCGTTGAATATGTCTGTATTGTCCACGTTTAGAACAATGTATGGATTAAGGTCCTTAGAGGTTTTTAGACAAAGGGTGGATGGATGAAAATACAACCCTAACACATCATCCCACACACCCACATCCACCACCCACATTCTACATCCTAAATCGAGCCATCCTGCAATTTTTTTTGTATAGTGTCTTTAAACAAAACTTTTAAATTGTCGTGAATTCAAATTTGGACCAAACTTACGGCCAGTATGTCGGCTTCAAAACTAGATAAGAACTTTTTGTTGACCAATTCTTATTTTGATGTTTGAGGCCTTTACCTAAATTGCTTTGGAGTACGCGAGTTTATATTTATAATCAGTTTATTTCAGACCAAAAAAGACATCCATAATTGTGTTAGTAAATGCTTAAAACCTATGTTAGTAAAACACAACAAATACAATTACAAGAACAATCAAAGAAAACAAAATCATATTTTGGACACATTTTTTTTTTTTTTTTGGGGTGGGAAATTATCAAATAACTTCTCCCGCTCTGGGCTGAGCGGGAGGGCGTGTCAGACTTTTACTGACTAAAACCCACCCGTGTTCCTTCCGTTGCCTGTGTGCCAGGGCCACGATATCCCTTTCGGACAAACTCGCAACCCTGGCAGGCATTGGCCCTAACGGACCCCGTCAGTTGGTGCTGACATCTCTTTGAGGCGCGCGTGAAACACAACGCGCCGTCGACCCGGGCCTGGTCCTTATCGGACGGCGAGCTACCCATCGCTCACCGTCCGCAGGCCCGCGCCTACGGTGGCCGGAAATCAGCTTGCGACTCCCGACGCCCGGGGCGTCTCCTGCGGCGGCTAAGAGCGTGAGGGCGCGAACCCTGCCTCACCCTCACGCGTTCCGCCTCCTCCTTCGCGAGCATTACTGCTTCGCAGAAGGTGCAATCCAGTAATAAGTTTATAATTTATTTATTTATTTAAATTTCTTGCACACAATAAGGTACAAAGGCGGACTTAATGCGTTAGGCATTCTCTACCAGTCAACCAAGGGTGGTGAAGAGATAAGACGGCAGGGGCTCTGATGAAAAAAAAAATAATATTCAAAAATATTAAATTTTATCATACTTACTTAATCTCAAACTCAAACTTCAAGCATTTATTTCAAATAAACCTATTAGAGGCACTTTTGAATTGTCAAGGGTTTGGTCAGTCAGAGAGATGAAGCTATTTGCCCATTCCAAAGCGTAGTTAGTAGGTTCCTATGGAGAAAAACGGGCAAGAAACTTCACGGACACTCTTTTATCGTTTGCATCGTTCTCACATGTTTAACTTCAATATGAATGATGTAACCAATATTTTGTATCAATATTTTAATTTAAAAGAGTGTCCGTGGAGTTTCTTGCTCGTTCTTCTCCATAAGAACCTACTATTTGGAATGGGCAACTAGCTTGAAATGAAATGAAATCGTTTATTCTGTAAATAGGATATTAAAATCACTTTTACACGTCATATAAAAAATAAAAAAAAATCTAGATGTAGCCGACATTTCCTATCTGACTACCCCTGAGAAGAAATGGCGAAACAAACTCAGGGGTCAAAGTCTCTTTTAAAGTCCAGACATAATCTTGGTCAGATCATGTGAGGACCATGTAGATCCGTGTCTGAAATGGTCTTTTGAGGAAAGAACCACGCAAATTTGAGCGGACCTGACCAATCAGTGTAAGCATTTGTCAGTAATCGTGCAGCTCAACTCAAAACTTAAGGAGCTCAACGACTCGACGAACAGTACCAAAAAAAGGACATTTGGGTAGGCCGCATAATGCGCTCAAAATGTCAGACCATCATTAAAACTTAACTGAGAAAAGAAAGGAAAACATTTAAAGAAAAAAAAAAAAATGACCCACATAGTGCTCACATTCACAATAAATTAAAGTAGTAAATATAATCCTTTTCAAAGTAAACATTCATGTAAAATTGTATACAATATTCTGCAATGTCAATATGTATATAAAATCATGCATAATAATTAAAATGTCAAGTTTTATCACAAGGCTAGCAGAGCGAGCAGCTCAATCCCAAGCTTTTTTGTCCTCTAAATAATCAGAAATCTTATAGTACCCTTTTTTACAAATTTTAGTTTTAATACAGATTTTAAATCGTTTAATGGGTAAGTTCCGAATGTCAGTAGGAAGTTGGTTGTAAAAGCGTATACATTGACCCATGAAAGAGTTGCCTACTCGGTGGAGGCGAGTGCGATGTACAGCAAGATTGTGTTTATACCTGGTATTTAAACTATGAATATCGGACATTTTCTTAAAATTTGATTTATTTTTGTGTACATATAATAGATTTTCAAGTATATATTGAGAGGCTACAGTCAGAATATCTATTTCTTTGAATATTTCACGAAGTGAATCTCTTGGACTTAGATTGTAAATGGCTCGAACAGCTCTTTTCTGTAAAATAAAGATATTATTAATGTCCGCACATGTTCCCCAGAGAAGGATCCCATACGACATAAGACTATGAAAATAACTAAAATAAACAATTCTGGCAGTATCTACATCAGTAATCTGTCTAATTTTTTTAACAGCATGGGCGGCCGAACTAAGCCTTCCTGACAATTTTTCTACGTGTGGGCCCCATTATAATTTACCGTCAATAGTTATTCCAAGAAAAACTGTCGACTCAACAGGGTCCAACTCTATTCCATTAAGTTGAACATTAGTAGTTAGCTGCCTGACATTTGGCATTGAAAATTTAATGAGTTTAGTCTTTTTCTCGTTCAGGAGAAGATTATTTACATTAAACCAATGGACAACTTTAGAGAGTGCATCGTTAACATGTTCAAAATTGACTAGCTGACGTTTGATTTTAAAAATGAGTGAAGTGTCATCTGCGAATAATACAATCTTGTGATTATCCCTTATGTGAAAAGGTAAGTCATTTATATAAATTAGAAACAAGAATGGACCTAGAATTGAACCCTGCGGAACGCCCATAGTGACCGCAGATCCTGCAGATCTCTTGCCATTAACATCAACCCTCTGAATTCTGTTGTTCAGATAAGAAGTCAGAAGGTCCAGAGCACTGTCCCTCAAACCATAATGGTGCAGTTTTCTGATGAGTGTATCATGATGAACGCAATCGAAGGCCTTAGACAAGTCGCAGAAAATGCCAAGAGCATCCCGCGACTCCTCCCAGGCCTCGAATATGCTCTTCAGTAATTCCACGCCCGCGTCTGTAGTTGAACGACCCTTAGTAAAACCAAACTGTTTCAGATGTAGTAGATTATGTTTATTAAAATGTCCTAACATTTGTTTCAAAATTAATTTTTCAAAGATTTTGCTCAATGTAGGTAATATCGAAATAGGCCGAAAATTCGTAGGATCAGTTGTGCTGCCTGATTTGAACAGAGGAATCACTTTGCTAAGTTTCATCAGATCAGGAAATACACCAGATGCAATACAAGAATTAAAAACAATTGCTAAAAAGGGTGAAATAACATTAATTATTGAAGACATGGTATGTACTGATAACCCCCAAAGGTCCGCAGTTTTTTTTATATCAAGGTCTTTAAAAGATTCTATAATGTCTTTAGCGGTAACGACCGTGAATTTAAGGTGTTTATCACATTCTGGTACACATTCTTTTAATATTGAGTAAGCAGAAGTGGAGGACGACGATGACAGAGTTTTGGTTGTTAAAATAGGAATATTAGTGAAAAAAAATTCAAACTCAGTTGCCACCTCCATGTCTGCCTTAATATCTACATCATTGATTTTTAGATGGAAGTCACGATTCCGTACTGTCGTTCTTCCCATTTCTGAATTAATAATATTCCAAGTTGTTTTAATTTTATTTCCAGAAGATTTTATTTTATTTTTAATGTGTATGGCTTTTGCCGAGGAACAGGCTCTTTTAAAAGTTTTAGAATATTTTTTAACAAATTCTTTAAAAGTTTCATCATGGTTATATGTTTTTTCATCATACAATTCATATAACCTCTGCCTACTTTTGTAAATACCTGGTGTTGCCCAATCACTAAATATTACGTGGTCACAAACAGGCAATGTTTTTGAGGTGAACACCTTCCTAAATTCACAATTAATGAGATTAAATAGTAAAGTATATGCTTGATCTGGGTCGGTGTGATAAGGCAAACCCGGTAGTTTTTCCATTAAATTATTTTTAAATTGTTCTAAGCGACTTTTGTTTACAGGAATATAACTCACTAGTTTTCTTTGAGCTCTGACTATTTTCCGAGGGAAAGTTACTAACTGGCCACAGTGATCAGAGTCCAACTCGTTTATAATTAAATGGCTAGAAGGTCTTAAGTTTGTAAAAATATTGTCAATACAGGTAGCGCTAGTGGCAGTTATTCTAGTCGGCTCAAAGAATGTATTGTACAAATTATATGACTTTAATAAGGTTATAAATTTATTTACTGTAGCAGATTTTTCCAGTATATTAATGTTGAAATCTCCACAGATAACAACTGTTTTATTACTGTTACAAGTCTTTAATAATACTTCTTCCATATATTTCTCAAAAATATCATATGAAGCACATGGGGGCCTGTATATGCTCATTACAATGAACTGCTCAAGCTCAATGCAAGCTATTTCAATAACTCGCTCAACAGAGAGGCTCACAATATCCTTACGTTCTTTAAATTTCATATTGTTACGAACAATTATTAAAGAGCCACCGCGTATCATATTAACTCTGCTGAATGAGCTGGCAACCTGGTGGTTGTTAAAGCTGAACATGAACTGGTGGACTTTTAACCAATGTTCAGTTACACATAAGATATCGATATAACTACAGTTCATGAACAGCTCCAGTTCTAATTCCTTACCTATCACACCCTGTATATTTTGATGAACAATTTTTAAAGTATTATTATTATAATTACATTTATTTAAATTACTACAATTTAATGGGTGTGATAATAAAGAAGTTTGTGTAACATTTTTTAAGCAAGAGGTTTCCTCTGTTGTCCTAATTTCTAATTTAAATGATAATCAATGTCATTAGTCGTTGCCAAATTATTGGCAGAATTATTTAAAAAGTCATTGCATTGCTCAAAAGAAGCAAGTTGTTTAGCCAAATTTTTGGCTGAAATAGAAAAAAAATATGATAGCGACACAGCTATCTGTCGTTTATAATAGTTAGAAAGATAGTACATATCAATATTATATCTATCTTTTGTCAAATACAAATTGTTACCTACATAATTGTTAATATCCACTAGATGGAATAAATTATTGTTAAATGTCAAATTATGCAATGTCAAATTAATTTCAAATCTTATGTTATTTTCTTCCTGTGGCAAACTGTTACTATATGGGAATGTAAACAATACAATTTTTCTTAAACTAAGATTACTCAATGTTCCAAAGATTACCAAATATTGGAGCAATTCTCCTTTGTTCACATTTCCCCTATTTCCCATAAAAATTAATAATGTTGTTTCCTGTCTAAAGTTACATTTAATAATTTCTTTCATAATATCAAATAAAGAACAACCAGGCATGCAGTAATTTATTATTGAGTGTCCTGGGTATTCATCTGTCAGCAAGTGGCCTAAGTCCTTGCCAATCTCATCACAAAATAATACAATATCATTATTTACAATTTGTTTACATTGTTTAATGGAGCAATTAGTAAAAGGAATTTTCAAATCAACACAAGGCAGCGGTAAGGTGGTATGGCATGTTGCCAATGAATGGTCTGGTGTAGGTACATCGGATGGTGTTTGACAAAGCTCACAGTTGTTTGTTTGTGAATTTACCAGCTCATTCATTGCCAACACATATTCCCTCATTAGATCTTCAGAGGTATTATATTTGTTAGTCATTGCAGTAAGTTTCACTTGTAGGTGGTCAAGTTGTGATTGCAAGTCCTGTGTGTCAATGTTGTATTTCCTAGTACTTTGCTCCAAATTAAAAGAATACATATCTAATTGTCTAAGTAAGTTTAACCTTTCTCTATTGAGTTTAACATTTTTAATAAAGAACCTCTGTCTTTTTACCATTTTTTGTGTTTTTACAATGTATTTATTAATTTTAATGTATTTTTTTAGTTTGTTTTTACTGGTGACTACCCTCACTATTCGCTTCATATTTGTAACTGACCGACTTCGTGACAATTCAAAAGTGCCTGTCAATGGTTTAATTGAAATAAATGCTTTGAGTTTGAGTTTTAATTTAAATCAAAATATTGTTACATAGTATTGGTTACATCATTTATGTTGAAATTACACATACGAGAACAATGTAGAAAGACGTGCACGTTAAAAGCGTCCGTAATAAAAATGTAAAAAACAACTAAAATACCTAAGTTAAAATAAGCCTTGGCAGCTAAGAAATGACCAGTCCCTACTGACGGTGCCCGTTCACGAACATGACGCATGGATCAGCACCATTTAGCTCAACCATTTTGAAGGGAACTTAATGATCCAACACACACGCCACCATCTGCTAGACATTTGAGTGAGCATGACACTTTCAGCCGCCAGGGCACATTCAAGTCAATATAAGACGTACTCAGAAAATGGTAGGTACATAGTGCTCACACATGTGCTATGCAATTATACAATACTAAACGATTGAATTTATACAATATAAAGATAGTATTTACAATCTTCAGCAGCTCCAACAATATTTTTGAATGCTATTCAATTAGTTTATGCGTCCTTGTGTAACCAGCGTTAAGGCTTCTACATACCAGCGCGACTTGTCGCGCGACGCGACACGGCACAAAGGCCCCGCGTGCCGCGGGACGAGCGGTGCCTTTGTGTCGCGTCGCGTCGCGCGACAAGTCGCCCCGGTATGTAGAAGCCTTTATATGAATAACCATCCGGGACAGACTATCCAAATTAAATTATTAGCTGTAGTTTAATGTATCGTTACGAACGAGGAGCTATCGTGCTTATGGAGGAGCTGGTGGCTAAATAATAACAGCAGTACGGGCCGATCCATCAGGTTAAGCTGCGCTTGCCGGGGTTGGTCCGTGGATGGGTGACCATCTTTACATACCGGGACTCCTCCGTGCCCTGAAAAGCACGTTAATCCGTTGGTCCCAGCTGTATTTCATGGATCTTTGACGTCGTCAGGTCGTCAGGTATTATAATGTTATATCAGTTTTTTTTTTGTAATGTAATTATATCAGTGTGTAGGCTTATTGCGTAACGCAGTTTGTTTTGGAAGCAGATTCCAATCATGTTGTATGTTGATCGAAATGTTGGTTGAATGTATGTTTCGCGAACGTAACACGTAACATAGACATATACATGTATACATACATAATCTCACGCGTTCTTCCCATGGGGGTAGGCAGAAATCATAGAACGCCACCGGCTACGTGTTATGATGTTGTAAGAATGAAAGACATTCAGACTGGTTACTGATTTATGTTAATTTTTAAAGCAAGCATTTTTGTCAGCGATGTAATCCCCCAAGTTATAATATGCTTGTCTACATAGTGTGCGTTTTACACATGATTTAAATTTCGTTTCATTTAGTTGGACTATATGGGGGTAATATTAATAAAATAGGTGCACCAGTACATAAATAGATTATAATACTTATAATACACATACATACATATTATTTATTTACTTTAATATAACCCTATATTTTATAAATATAAATAAATATACATACAAATTCAAGGAAATGAGGTAATTGAGATGACTACGCTATTTGTTTTGTAAATAACTCTGAAATTTCCGCTTAAATGCACACCGACTGGTGGCCGTCCTGATATCAAGAAGAAGCGCATTCCAGACAAGAACGGACTGAATATGAAAGGAAGAATGAACAAAGTCAGAAGTATGAGAAGGACAGAGTAGAAGAAGATTGTTGGAAGAACGCGATTCTAAGCGTGTGAAGAACATAGATACTGGAAGTGAGACATAAGATACGAGTAAGAACTCCTTCTTATCTCCCTTCCTTTTCTCCCTTCTCAAGAAATTTCTTCCTTGAGAAGGGAGAAAGGTGAGGTCAAATCGTGCAAACTTCTTCTCTGGCGAATGGACATCCATTTCAGCTCAGTCCTGCAACTCGTCACATGGTCATACTTTCTTAGATTAAATATGAACCGGATACCATTATCCATATTATTCATATAATCGGTTTTCAGTACCGTCCGTACTTCGTTTTCGGGTGACCACGTCGTTTTCGGGTGGTTTTTAGGGTTCCGTACCAAAATGGTAAAAAGAAACCTTTACGGTGAGACTAAGTCTGTCTGTCTGTCTGTCACACCTGGATATCTCAAGAACTACTAATGCTATAAACTTGAAATTTAGAATAGTTTTAGATGACGTTTGCCCAACTATTTTGCAAACAATAAATAATAAAAAAAAAATATATCTTTTTTGCAAAAGGGACTGAAAAGGGGTCTTAAAAAATTGAAGTGGGGCTACTAGAGTATGTGGGGTATCATATGAAAGAATGCTGTTTGCACATTCTCAAACATATTTTGTTTGGCTGCTTAGTTTCCGACTTTTGATGAAAAATTAAAAAAAAATACCGTTACCCTTATCTCGGAAATTTGAATAGATAAAAATCTGAAATTATTCTATGTGATAGAAGTTTATGTAAAGATTACAGAAAAAATAAAACGATGTCTCTAAATAGCACCGTATCACATCATATATACGTACGGAACCCTCGGTGCGCGAGTCCGACTCGCTTTTGACCGGTTTATTTTTTTATGTGCACGTGTTTCTTTGACAAAACAACCAATTTTATAAGGCTGTAATAGGAAAGTGCTCTGTGATTGAGCTCGTTTGGGAAAGTACTACCCTCCTTTTTCTGCCAACAAGCAAATTAGGAATGAATTTATCCGGAAAAGAACCGGAGTTACCGACATAGCTTACCGAGTAAGCGCATTGAAGTGGTTGGCCAAGTTTGTCGAAGGACCGATGGCCGGTGGAGCAGACAAGTACTGGAGTGGAGACCGCGTATCGGTAAGCGTAGTGTGGCACGACCCCAGCTAGATGACCTTAAGAAGGCTGGGTCAGACTGCATGTGGAAGGTGGAGGACAGGGTATTGTGGCGCAGCCTGGGAGAGGTCTATGTCCAGCAGTGGACTGCGATATTTTGGCTTTGTCTCTGGAACGGCATGATAGTTATATTTCAACCTATCTATGATGGCTTGCCTACAGTACAAAGGAAACCTCTGAGCAAAGTATCAATTCAGTTTTATAAGTCCAAAAGGTTAGGCTTGGCGTTGATGAGTCAGTCAGCGAGGGAGTCTGGATTTTTTATTATTTATTTATTATGGGAGCAGTGGTGGCTCAGTGGAGCAGTGGTGTCCTAGTAGTCACGACCCTGACTAACGAATTGTAGCTCGTGGGTTCGAAGTTCGAACCTATGCAAGCGCTTTATTTTGTGTAAATCATTTCATCACCACTGCTCTCAAAATGGAGAAGGAAATCTTCGTGAGGAAACCGGCATGTGACATTCTACCAACCCGCACTGGGCTTGCATGGTGGATTACAGCTCACTCCCTCTCCAAGAGAGGAGGCCTGTGTCCAGCAGTGAGAACCATTATAGGCTGATTGATCCTGCCAGGGTTACGAGTTTGTCCGAAAGGGATATCGTGGCCCTCCTGGCACACAGGCAACGGAAGGAACACGGGTGGGTTTTAGTCAGTAAAAGTCTGACACGCCCTCCCGCCCAGAGCAGGAGAAGTTATTTGATAATTTCCAAGCCAAAAAAAAGAAAAGTTCATTCCCTCTCCAAGAGAGGAGACCTGTGTCTCAGCAGTGAGAACGATTATAGGCTGATTATGATGTATTTTGTATTGATTTTCCTCTCTAAAACCTACTTCATCAAACCAATTATTATTCTGTTTGCCGATTACTTAAAACTTCTCCAATCTTCAGCAATATTATTAAAACTTGCTTGGAATAATAAGCGGGTAATACCTTCTATAGCAATACAAAACAAATAGGGTATAAATGATCTTAAAATTCCATTGTTAGACTCGGCCCGAATTCAAACACCTGCCGGAGGTTTGTAAGACAAAAGCCTAGTTGAGCAGACATATTTGTATAAGAAAACCAACATTGTTCTCGAAGTATAAGGTTGAAATTCGCTTGCAATGATGTAATGTTTAATTGAAATAGGTATTGTGAGGTCGAGCCGGTCAACCTGCGAATTTCTCGAATTCAGTCGAAGTACAATCGACTTTCCGATGACGTTGGTTGTGCTTCATCAATGACTATAAATTCTCTTTGTGCTTCATACAGTAACATTTGCTGGTATACATAACTCGAAAGCTATATAACGTGTATCTATTCATTCAAAAAAATCAGCTGTTCCCTACATTTATGTTAGCATGACTCGTCAAAATGTAGGGAACAGCTGATTTTTTTTCGCGATTTCAGGTTTGGTCCCATAGTAAAAGTTGTTCATAATTATGAGTACAATGACCCCTTATGAGATTTCGTGTATGAATGGATACACCTTATGTAAGGTATACATGGATTGCAAAATAGACTAGTTGACAATTTTTAGGAAACTGATTAAAAATGTTCCTTGTGGTCTAATTTTCCTCAATTTTTTATGTTTTTTCCGTTGATAAAATTAAGATTAGTTTCCCGATATTATGTGGACATTATGAAGACACACTGTTTATATTATGAACAATATTTAAGTTGGTAGTTGCTTAACAATTAATTTCCCCACACATCCACAAACCTCCACCTAAGCAAAGACAGAGACAAATGATTTATTTCAAATAGGCACATAAAAGGCACTTTTGAACGTCCAAATTTACAAAAAAAAAAAATTGATTCTAGTCACCCCTTCCAAAAGGTAGTTTCGTATGGAGAAGAATAGGCAAGAAACTGCACTGTTACTCTTTCAAAATGTTAAAAAAGAAATTGCATAATGTACATTAATTATATAATACACGGTACATTAATTATATAATAAATAATTAATGTACCTATACAATTTTTTTTTTACATTTTATGTGCAACGACTCACCTAGAAAATAATTACTATACCACATTAAGTAAAAATAATTAAAATGAAGCAGTAACAGATAAATTAATTAAATGTGATAGATACATGGGGTCATTACAAACATCGTAAAACTATAGTTTTCCTAAAAATGTTAAAGTACCTAATAAGTGATGGGGCCTAAAGGTTCTGGAGTGGCGACCACGTACCGGAAGACGTAGCGTTGGAAGGCCTCCTACAAGGTGGACCGATGACCTCGTGAAGGCCGCAGGTATCTGCTGGATGTGGGAAGCACAGAACCGGTCGAAGTGGCGGTGCTTGGGGGAGGCCTATTTCCAGCAGTGGACGTCTTTTGGCTGAAATGATGAATATGATGACCTACTAAGTCAGTGTGTGACTTTAGCTAATCACAGAATTTAAAAACAGTGTTATAAAAAAAATATTTAATTAAAATAGCAACCAATTTGATTTTGTCTAGACTCTAAATTATTGTCCTATGGAGCTGGACCAGCATGTTTCCAAGCATTATTTATTATCTTTGATAACTATGTCTGTCTATTTCGCTATTATTATATTATATTATTAAAAATGAATAAACATGTATGGATGGTTAATTTTACTAACGATTGTAATTTATCTGAAATAAAATGACTGATTGATTGAATAAATAAATAAACATTTGCACTCATACGAGGCCGAGGCGGGTCGAATAATAATAATTAATAAAACCACGAAAATGATTTGGATTGTATCACTAATTTGTAATAAGGTTATTTATTAAGTGCACTTTTAACATGTTTTAAATGTTCTTTTATTTAATTGCAATATTATATCCAAGGTATTTTGTTGTAACATTTATTTAACACATATAAGATGTATGTACTTTAGATAATCTGAAAATTGGTTGAAGGAAAGACGTGTTCATCATCATCATCATGTCAGCCGAAAGACGTCCACTGCTGGACATAAGCCCCCCCTAACGGGGTGTTGGCCATAATCGCCACGCTTGGCAGGCGGGTTGGCGATCGGAGTGGTGTTAAAATGCATAGAGAACGCCGCTGCCCATTCTCTAATAAGTCCCTTAGTCGTCTTTTACGACACCCGTGGGAAGAAATGGGTTGGAGCTATTCTTTACATCCGGCACCAAACGGATAACGACGTGTTATGTTTATGTTAATGCTTCAAAAATTTTCACGGCGTGAAATGTTTTTTTTTTTTGCCTGCATATCTGACTCTTTTGTCGACTGTACGTATTACATGGTACAGTGTAATGACGATGCTCCTATCAAGCCATATTAGTTGAATTAGGATTTATTACATGAGCCAATAACAAAGCGTAATAGATAAGATCAATATATTTCTTGTCCTGAATGGAAGAGGAAATTGGTTTCACTGTATTGAATTGAAGATGGAGTTGTGTGGGGTACATATTTGGGGTACATGTTGTGTGGCTGTGATCAAAATTAAGATTATACAATCTAAACGGCTTGCCGAGGACCATGGGAAATTGCTGCATGCGGAAAGCACAAGACCAATCGTCGTGGTGATGCTTGGGGAAGGCCTATCTCCAGTATTGCAGTCTAGATCTTTTATTATGAAGATGATGAACAACGGTATAATAATACCCGCCTATAATTTCTTCACTGTAGAGCAATAGCGACGATGCTTGCTCAAATGCTCAGTGCGAGTTAGGAATTTAGGCCAATTTCAATCAGCTTACCTTGGTTTGACGTAATATAAAAAATAACCGCCATCCTATTTATTAATGAACAAATAAATCAAATAAGAAAATATATCATATTCTAGTGAAAAACTGGTTTGTTCGAATTTCATTACGTAAATCACGTTGCCCCGATACATTCTTACTGCGATGCTTGTTTTATCGACAACACGTTCAAAGATTCGAATAATACAATACACTAAATCGAGGAAATAATTATCGAAGTATCAATATATCTTAGTAAAGTGGTTCGCATAGAAAGTTATCGTAGTAACGTTACATCTAAGTAAAGTGTCGTCCATGTAACAGGCATCGCAGTAAAATAGTGTCGGAGCAACGTGTTCGAAGTAATTAAATTCGACTAACAAGTTTCGCACTAAATTAGAACACCCTTTCTTTTGGTCTAACTCTGTTCATTATGATGATTGCGTCATCGTAATCAACGCTGGTTCTCCCTCGTATGAAACGAGGTAGGTACTTACGGACAAAGAACTTCATGATCATCACCTTCCTCTTCATTATCATATCCTGTCCCATGTTACTTGGGGTCAGCGCAATACGTCTTCTTCTTCCATTCTCCCCTGTCGACGGTCACGCTACTAAATACTCCCTTTTCTTTCATATCATTCCTCATAGACACAATCCATCCTTCTTTTCTTTGGCCTTCCCTTCCATCCATTACCATTTATATCCATCACTCTTTTAGTTTTTTTTCTCCCTCCTCATCACATGCCCATACCAAGCCAAACGAATTCCTTTCAACTTTTTTGTCACTGGCACCACATTCAAACTTCCCCTTATATACTCATTTCTTACTTTATCTATTTTTGTCACTGAGATGGATATGTGCATCCATCTCAACAAATACCGTATATAGTTAAAAATCGTATTAAATTAAAAATTTTACACTCAGTAAGAGTGAAGTTAGTGACCTTACATTATCCAACATTGCCAACAATCATTTGTTAGCACTCGCAGATAAAATGGCCGACCACAAACAGTAAACATCTTTAAAGTAGATTTATCGCACTCATAAAATAGAGAAATAGCAGTAATACTAGCGGCGTCTTAAGTTTTACGGCCTCTTGCGAACAACACGTAACAGATTTAAATGTTTTCCTTGTTTCTTGCGAATAAAAGTAAAATTTCGTTGATTGCTGTCACATTATTTTGCAAGCTTTCATTAATCTGAATACATGTATCCGTTGCATGTATTCAGATTAATGAAAGCTTGCAAAATAATGTGACAGCAATCAACGAAATTTTACTTTTATTCGCAAGAAACAAGGAAAACATTTAAATCTGTTACGTGTTGTTCGCAAGAGGCCGTAAAACTTAAGACGCCGCTAGTATTACTGCTATTTCTCTATTTTATGAGTGCGATAAATCTACTTTAAATGTTGAACTACTTTCTCTTGGTCAATCAAATTTAAAGTATGTATACTTATTTTTTCGTGGCTATTTTCAAATTTATAGCTCCATAACATTGATTGCATTGTACATGGTACAATATTACAAAATTTCTACATTTATATAATATCTGTAATTTTTTTGGTGTCCATAATAAACAGTATTATATCCTATTATATTATTATTATTGGTGTTAGCACTACAAAAATTTCAGTTGCATTGTAATTCATCCAAACGTTTATTGTATAAACAATAATAATTGTTCTACATGCTGACTACAGTCACTTCCCAGTAATATTCTATGAGCTCAAGTAAAGGAACTTTCGTGGTTGAATTATCTGTCAATGACATAAAATCCTTCGCTACTCTCATTGAGCTACTACCAGCCTCCCTGCAAAGATCGTCGCTCCACCTAGCCTGTGGGCGTCCTTACCCTATGTTTGCCGATTCACGGTCTCCACTCAAGAACATGTCTACCCCATCGGTCATCGGTTCTTCAACCGTTATTATAGGCCCATGGCCTCTATACCTGCTATTGGCAAGAATATATAAAGTTGATATCGTTCGCCGTTTCAAAATGATTTTCACGGATATTTTATGATGTGTAATATACAACCAAGTAAGGTACATAGTTGCATAATAATTATTAGGATATAATTTTAAATAAAATGAGTTTATTTGCAACATTTTATTTAACAGCAGTACCTTCAATTGCCCTTTACTTTATTTTTTTATTTATTGACTATCAAGCCTGATTTACACGGTGCGTTTTCATGCCCAACACCTCCCCCTTACCTCCCCTCCCTTGCCCTTTGTACCGTCTAAACAGTGATTAGACAATGCAAGTCATTTGTTACTACAATTTTAATGCTACAGGCAAGTAGGTGGTGGATTTTCATTGTTAAATACTCAATTGTTTCATTTGCGTTGTGATTTTATTGAAGTAAATTTCTTGGTCATTAAATATTTTTAATGAACAATGAATTATGATGTGATCTTATTGAATCTAACTAATATAATCATCCCTGTCCACCCTATTCTAAAAAAAACATGTTTATCAAGAAATTCTTGCCTATTCACTTTGATAGATTTGTAAAAACCCTTTGCTAAAATATTTGCACCCAACGAAATTGATAAAATATCAGAGAGGCTGAAAGTGACATGGATATTTATTTTCTTGGTCCACACACTTATACATACATTCTTTACCAACCTTATTTCTACAGAACAACGTTTAATTTTGCTTGCTTAAGCTGCAGTTAGTATTGTTGTAATATTGAAGGCCAGCAATTGTGAAATATTATGTCGTCTTATTTCCTATATTTTGTAAATATTTGATCCAAATTCAAAAGGATGTTGCTGGATATTTAATAAATTGCTTATTGACTTCGAAGAAATGTGGCTCGCTGTATGAGTAAAGGTGTATTTCTGTTGTGATTTTTTGATCGATTAAAATAACTAAGTTTCTACGAGTTACCATGGAGTTTCTTGCCCGTTTTTTCCCATAGAACTCTACACTTTGGAATGTTCGAATCCTTGATAATTTAAAAAGTGCCAAGTGTATGTATATGTAGTGAATATATAGTAGGTAAATAAAATATTTATCGTTTTTCTTATGTTCATGTTCAACTTGGTATAGATACTTAAGGTCCTTCCAAGAGGTTCTTACATTGAAACCCTACTTAGGGATAAAAGGGTCTGTGATGTTTACATTATAAATGAAACTATAATGACCCAAAAAACAATAGCTAGTATTTTAGCATGTCTACTGTTTACAATATAAATGATAAACACTTTTGCAATGTTATCATTGAAATTTTTTACCTTAATTTTTTCCAAAGAATCATCATAGTGACAGACTTCAAGCTTACGATTATGCTGTCAACTTGACAGTGTCAAAGTATGTTATGCGTAACGTTTCGTTTAACAGTAATATATTTTGCTATTACCCTCTCGCTCTATCTTTTGTTATTATAGTTGTGAGGGTGAACTGATAGGCAATGTCAATATAAATTTGTTAATATTCTAAGATGGCTCAAACAAATATGGATGATACTGTACTTTTAACAACATAATCTAAATTTTTCGAGTGATTTGTGGCAGGGGGAAGAGATGGGAAATTTTTGTAGGTATGAACTTATAGGGGAAGAGATGGGACTAAACCGAACAAACATACAGATAATGCTAAAAAGATACTCCTCTTTGCTCCAGCAGTCGGGTAATAAGTATTTAATTACCATTACTCAGATGTCCAAGTCACATCATCATTATCTGCCTAGCCATTATCCAACTATGCAAGGTCGGGTTCCAGTCTTACCAGCTGATTACCAGATCACAAGGAGTCTCTCAAGGAGCCTATCTGACCTCCACAACCCAGTTACTGGGTAATACGTAACCTTTTGGTAAGACTGGTTGTTAAACTTTCACTTGGATGTCTAAGTAAGGAATTTAAATATTCTAGTGCTAGGTATGTCATTCTACTTCGAAGTAACATTTCTATGAATAACTAATAATCTGTCTCCATCGATTTATTAAGTGCAAAGTTCGTCAGACTTCTCTTGCGCTATTTTCGTAGTACTAAAGTTTAGACCAGTGTCTTCATTATTAACATTATGAGAATTTTAAAATGCATAGTGTTTTACCCGACTACGGCTAAAAGAAAGAGTCTCACTAGCTGGTGTAAGCATTATGACCAAAATAACATGATTTGCTACACAGGAAAGGCATGTGTTTTAGGTATAATGTCAAGAGATTGACAGCTGTCATCTGTCACTTGTCAAAATGAAGGGAAAAAGTTAACGAGCTCGGGATTTCCATGATTTATTATAAAAATTATTGGAAAGTTCGTATATTAGTGTTAATGGTGAATGCCAATCAAAGTATGATGAAACAGACAATTATAATGGTAAACGAACTGTGAGTTTACTCTCACTGAAACTTATGTAAGTTTGTCCAACTGAATAGATTTTAGCAATAAATGATGTCTATAGTTTAGTGATTGGTCTTCATCCATAGAGTATTCTTGGGTAAATTATTATAGGGAAATTCTATGGCATTGGCCCATCTGAACATGTATTAAAAGTTATGAACCTTTTCTATTTTTCACTTTATCGTATCGTATGCATACGTCGAAGCGGAATTCTACCACGTGAGCAATTATTGTTCCGAGATAAAAGATTGGGGTAAGCTACACCAATCGTCGGCTGATTAGAAACAATTACATTTTTGATTTTAGTATTGACATTGGAATCGAAGTCAAAGACAGTCTTTTCATTAACCAAGTGAATATGTATGTTAACTCAATGATTAGTACATGAATCTCAAATTTTTAAAAATTCATGTACCAATAATTGAGTTTGCTGGATATTGTTTGTTAAAGCTTATAATTTATTTCAGGCCAATTTTTATTTTTTTTGTTTTGTAAGACGTCTAAATTTCCATTTTATTTCACGGCGATCTGAAATATAATTAATTAAACAGAGTAGTGTTCCTTACACACACGTATTAACATCGCATTTTTAGAGATAAAATATATATATATTTTTTTTAAGTTGGATTATTATCTCAGCGTTGGCAAGTGGCAACACAGATATGTCACTTTTCTTTCGCGCGCTGACATGACATCGCAAGAAAAAATTCGTTCTCATCAAATCGTTAATTTCTATTATGTTTACAGTGCTCTTTACTGAAATTATGATCTTTGACAAAGTGTCAATTATGCCAAGTGATAGAAAGTGTGAGTGCATTGTTAGTGGAGACCTGAGACGGCCACGTGTCCACGACGTTCATGAACGACATCAACAGAAAGCAGATAAATACATCAGAGGCAGACTACTAAACCTGACCCAAGATCCGGAGGCATCCCACAACCTTAATGTGCGAGAGTGCCTGGCTTTAACTGACCACCTTGTACGTGATACTGATAGCGCTTTAAATAAGTACTATGGTGGACATTAACACTGCCTATTGCCAGTTGCTGCAAATTTTATAAAGCATTATCTCTCCAGAGACACGAGATGTCACCAGTATTGTTATCTCAACGATACTAGCTGGATGAGGAGCTGCCAGAGAGGCTCGTGAAGCCCTTAGCGATGTTACTGTGCATAGCTAACTGGTATGCGTTTATCAACATTCAGTGCGTGCGAGACACGCCAGTAACGTGTGACCTTCCCGTTACTAGCTGGATGAAAAGTTAACAGTGTGTATAGCTAACTCGGGTATGTACTTGTTATAACAGGTAAGTCTCATTTCTATGATCAAGGTTAATAAAATTTAAAAAGGTGGTTTGATAGTCTTTTAACTTAAGAGCATGAACGCTGCGAGTCAGCCTTACCCAACCCTGCACACTGTCTGTGTGTTATACACGTGCAAAAGCATTATACGCCCTTGTGAGTGCTGGACCCTACCTCCGTACCTGGATTGTTATCATTGAGTATAAAATACTCTTAACGACACTGACTCTTGTCATAAAGGGGGGTTGATATGCTTTTAACTTACAGTATGAAAGCTGCGTGACAGCTTAGTCAACCCTGCACACTGCCTGTGCGTTTATACACTCGCAAAGCATTTGTTATTATTGAATATAAAATACTCTTAATATGCTCATAGCATGTTATCCCACCACTATGTGACCTAGCTCTCGCATCAAGGACAATACTATGGAAGCACACCTCGCCTCAACAGGTTACTTTTTATCAGCCACCTAGGTGGCTTAACTATCCTGAGCTACAAATGATGTATCTATTTTGTAAAGTATATAAAGCAAAATTGTGTAACTTTTACACTCATACATTCAAATACTATAAGTACAGGATATGTTAAAATGATTCTGTGATGCAATGGCTGACGGTACAAGATACTTTGCAAAAATGATTATGTGATACAACGGCAGACAACAAATGCTTCAGATATCTATGGAAATTTCCCTAAATGTAACTGAAATGAACCAAAACCATACAAAGTATTATTCAATGCTCCCTTAATTATCTATAAGGTAATAGGTGTACTTTCAGATTCCTCTAAACTGAGGGAACAAGGGATTGACATAAACAGGGGGATTGGTTACCTCTATCATAGGGACAGCAATGACTGACCTTATGCTCATGAAGAACATAATACAAACACAAACTGCGGATTGACTCGGCTGATGCAACAAAAAACACCTGCCAACATAAAAAATAATTAAAATATAAATAAATAATAATATAATACTACCAAATTAAAACCAGAATAAAACTAATATTGCTTCAAAAATTGACATGATTGCTAACTTACTCTATTTGAAAAACAAACAGATACAATAACAAACTTGGGTATATTATTTTATAGCCACAAACAATAATAATTAATTAATACATATTAAACCCACAAGACATTCACTCTTGCTATCTAACGCTATCAATCTGTTTTTTTTTTAATTATCTATTTAGAATGATTTCTTTGACATTATTATTATGATAATAGAGAAACTTACCAGTCCTTTTGAAAAAATGTACCTAAAAAGCACAACAGGAGTTGACTTGTTATAGTAAATAAGAAATAAATAAATCCTACAACTGGGTACAGAAATCAATCAATATGGAAAACAAAGATGAATGTTGTTGATGGACCTTAATAACAATCCGGCTTATATCTACACTCCTGAATGACAACTTATCAAGATTGATACTGGAATGCAACAACCATATGCTATGCCGAAAAAACAGCTGCAGACCACTGACCCTGTTATCGGCCGTGGGTACAAAGATACAATAAACTATTTGATACCTATCAAAATTCAATACCTCAACTTCTGAATACCAAACCAGCTAGTAAAAACTGAGATGAATTAAAAATGCATTAAGTACAGATTTACAATGAATTTGTACATTTTAGACCCAAACAAAATAGAAAATTCAGCTTCATTCTGAACCTAAAACTGGTACTTAACCCCTCCTAGGGCAGTGAGAATTCCATTATTGGTACTTAATTGACAGAAAATTACAAAGCTCCCAGATATAACCCTATTACTTTATACTGCTAACTTGTACACTATTCAATTATTTTTCAACCTATCAAAATAGATAGGTTATATGATTTTATTCTATAGGTACCCGCAGCATTCTTCCTATGACCAGATAGGTTAAAAATAAGGGTTCATTATAAATACATTGTCTAATAACTTCTTTAATAGAATTCTCATACTTCAACTGTATCTTATAGCTCTGCTGTATTGACCTATAATAAATGTAATCAGTGGTCTTGACTAAATTACCAGTAGCGAGTGACACTTAGGTACCGAAACAAGATTTCCTACCAACCCACCCTGATTATTTATTCGTCAAAATATCAAGACCGACATAATAAGCACCTTTATAGACAGACACCAATTTACGTGTACAAATCGAAAATCGCCCGAAAATTAACCATGGAGATCTAACACCTTGAAACAAGTGCCTTGAAATAACTATATTAAAACAAAAGTAAGAGTTTATTTACATAACATTACGCCCGCATTCCCAGAAGGGCCGGACAGAGATGGGTGATCTTATTCAAAGGCTATAAAATCAAAATGTCTAATTAAACATTTAATCATGCCAACCAAGTACTAGACTACACATTTAGCAGTACCTAGATAACAATGATAATCACAACACTAAAGTAAAATTGTCAAGGAAACAAAGGGAGGGGCAGCGCATTGTGAGGATAAAGTATTGATGGATTGTGATTAGAACATGAACAAGGCCAGGCATACCATACAATCAATGCAGACACCATGAACAAAAGTACCTAAAAATTTCTTTGTTCTTAAGCACATTGTACAGTGAACATAACTAATTATACAACTTCCTCACCTAAGGCATATAACTCAATTTAATGCCCCATAGATGAAACTAATCTTTTCGATTAGCTCTCAACTTGTCAAGTAATAATTATTTTTGACCATTTGCTAGCAGAACGTATGAAAATCATGTGGAAGTTAGGATCCCTTTGATCATAAGTAGTTGAAGTAAATGGTTTCACTATAAATTAAGAAATACATTTTCTTCTTTTTTAAATTCTATTAAGTAAATGGTGCTCACAAAACTTAAAAGTGATCAAGTCAAAAGCTTCATCTATTCAGCCGAAAAACATCCACTGTTGGACATGGGCCTCCCCCGGGGGAGGGGGTTTCCCATAATTGCCACGCTTGGCGGGCGGGTTGGCGACAGTGTCAAAAGCTTATCCAGCGCCAATACAACGCAAAAAAAAAAAAAACAGAGCTTTTACAACGATCTGGGCAACAAAATCTGCCACCTCAGTGACTATAACACATATTATAATACGCAATTAAACGTAATAATAGAGTTCATGAGCTTAGTGCAATCTCACGCAGTAAGTTCCACACTGAATCCCAAATAAGTGAACGTTAAAGCTTATGGAGACATATAAGGCTGCTATTCCCAGTCACGAAAATATTCAAAAGTATTCAATCTCACATACACAACAAACTTTACTAAACAAGTTGGCTGCCGTTTTGGCTCTAATGTTGACTATGTGGACTAATGAAACAAATACTTCATTATAACCGTAAGTTACGATAAGCGAAATAGTAAGCTAAAGTAATATTAATCCTTTACCTCTCACAGTACAACAAAATCAACAGCTCAACTTAAAGTTGACATCAATTGAGACAAACACAATGTGGGTTTTCTCGATGTTGATTATGCCTCATTGCTGACTAACAATAGCCAGGAATAGGAATAATAATTGTATATAAAAGGAATTCTAATTCCTAACAAAGTAACGGTAATGAACCAAAATAAAAAGTACCTACTTAACAAACCAGAATATTTATAACCAGATATTGCAGACAACTCTAAACATCTACTCTGTTTAATTAATTATATTTCAGATCGCCGTGAAATAAAATTGGGAATCAAACGAGCTTACCTCTTAAGCGAAGTCTTGATTCTAATTTTAATGAACGGCGATCTGAAATATAATCACCCACCCGCCACTAGCTAACAACCCCAATGCTGCAATAATCAGTCTACCTAATTCACTTATCCTTTCAGGAAACCCTAGTGAATGTAAGTATGCGGAAGTACTCTGTACAGAAAACAGAGCTTGTTCCTTACTTAAGGATCTCTAAAATAAGTGACATATCTTTGTTGCCACTTGCCAACGCTGAGATAATAATCCAACTTAAAAAAAAATATATATATATTTTATCTCTAAAAATGCGATGTTAATACGTGTGTGTAAGGAACACTACTCTGTTTAATTAATTATATTTCAGATCGCCGTTCATAAAATTAGAATTAAGACTTCGCTTAAGAGGTAAGCTTGTTTGATTCCCAATTATATTGTTTGACACGATGATCAATATTTTAATTTATACGCCCGTTCGTAAGTATGTAAAAGGCTGTACCAACAATCTTATCAAATTTTTACAGTTACGTAAACGACGTCACGTTACGTCTTGAAACGACGAACTTTTATTGACCGAACGAGCGAAGCATCTCTGCTTCAATTCTGGCAAAATTTGCTTTCATCTGTCAGTTTGTTGCTACTACTCTACAGGTCGTATTTTACAACCAATATAGACGAAAATTGGTATACAGGTTTTACGAATTTATGGAATTTGTTGTCATCGGGGATTTTTGATTCCCCTTTTTGCCTCTTTTGGAGGAAGTACCCCTTGTACTTCCTCCAAAAGAGGCAAAAAGGGGACTACTGGATAATATCGCCGCCTTATGAGATCAAATTTCAATGGTGCTTTGTTTTATTTAAAAAGCAGTAACTTTAAGTTGGTGTCATATAAATTTGATGAGGATCTTCGCCGTGACGAGCAGAATAGCTTCCCAAAATTCAGAAAAATGCTCACTTTTAGATTTCTAACAGTGGAATCGGCTGGTATACGAGTATTAATTGTTAGCAGAACTATATTTGTCAAAAAATAATAGGCCCGCTTTGGCAAATGTACAATAACCCCTTTTTTGATCAGTTTTGATTTTTGACTATTGTATTATTAATGATGTTGACACTTTTAATGGTGATTTTGATATTATGATGAATGATTTTGACATTAATTTTGATTGTTTTGACATTATTAATAATATTAGTAATAATTACCAAAATTTGCTAAATGTATGTTACTCACACTAGTGTTTAAGATGTGTATCTAATTACTAACAAATTGGATTTTATGATCTGGTAATAAATGATTTGAATAATGCTATTAAATGTGAAAACGGGCCTTTTATTTTTTGACAACTTTACTAGTTATATTTTACTAGCGACCCGCTCCTGCTTCGCACGATTTTTACGATCAGTTAAAACATCGAGATTTCTTTATTTTATGTAAGGTGAAGATGAATTTATTTACTATACATAAATCTTACGGAATAAATTATCTAAATTACGCATAAAAATCCATTGCATAGTGTAGTAGAATAACACAGTCAAGAAACCGACACGAAAAGTGACTTTAATTTATAATACATAATATCATCATTTCAGCCGAAAGACGTCCACTGCTGGATATAGGCCTGCCCCCAAAGAAGGGGGGGGGGGGTTGCCTTAATCACCACGCTTGGCAGACGGGTTTTGATCGCCAATAGGTACATATATATCTATACGTATTATAAATTAAAGTCACTTTTATTAAGAATATTCCTAACCACATTTTAAACTCCGCTTTACAAACAGCCTACATATTTTCATAAAAATATATTTCTAAACAACTTTCCCCTACATTTCTAAATCCTACAACACAATTACCACGGACGTCAATTGTCCCACCCACCCTGCTCTAATTACGCCACTATAGAGATCTCTGTCCGACAATTCAGGTCACTGCTAATGAGATTCTGAACTTGTCACGGAACCCTTTCATCGGTTGCATTATAAAATAATAACGATGTGAAATGGGGAGGGCAAAATACCCTGATGAACTTTGAGATAAACGATTTAAATACATTACGTATATAAAAACGTTTTATATTATACTATACTATATTTATTTAGTATTTTTACATGAAGTGTACGTAATATATATATTTTTTTTCATACATGTATTTTTTACTTTGTAGTTGAGGTAACTATTACCCTACACAAATCCAAATACCACAACTTGCTATGTAAATGACAGTGACAGGAAGTTATTGTAGCATCATCCACCTACCTATACGAAGTGGAAAAAATACGTTTTTATTGAAGTTAACTCAAAATTTACCCAAGCAACGTTAATATTATAATTACAGGATCACCGTGCAAGCTTCTTCTATCAAATCCAAACAGAATTTACAAAATCGGTTTAAAATTGACGAAAATATCGATGAATATACATAAAAAAACCTACAACAGACGAACATTCCTCTTGTTTTTTGACTTCGGTTAAAGAGATGTTGGATTTATATAGGGAACCAGTTTTTTTTCCAGAAAGTGATTAAATGAACCACAATGAATGTACATAAATTATAGCCGTGAATATTTTTTGTTATAGGATAACAAATAAATGCCAAAAAAAAAGAAGTATAATGATCGTTTTATTTAACGAAGACTCTTTCTATCTACATTCTTGTTTTTTTTTCCAGATTTACTGTAATCGGTTACCTTTTGTGTCCGAGGAGAACTCCTTTGCGGTGGTTTTTGCAATGATGAGAGTGTCATTTAGGTTTTTTAAAAATATAATACACAAATAAATGATAACTGATTTATTTCTGTAAGTAGGTTTGTACAAACACTGTTACACGTCAATAAGAAGCATATTCAGGGAAAAATCAAACAATGTGCGAAGAATGGTCTTCCAGAGATTTTGATTTGAGAGGACCAGTCTATGCCCTCTTTTGTCGTCTTCCAATTTAATATTGAATGGTTTTTCATCAGCCAATTCTTTACTATTTCTACCACAATACTCTCTTATAATAAACAACGTTAGTTTTTGTTTATACTCGTATTAAACCCGAAAAGGGGTCATTGTACTCATCATTTTGAAAAAAATATCTATGGGACCAACCTTGAAATCCCGAAACTAAAATCAGCTGTTCCTTACATTTGTGTTCACTTAAATCGACAAAATGTATGTATGTAATGTATAAAACAATGATCCCTTTTCGGGTTTAGTATAAACAAAAACTAATCTTTTATATATAAAATTCAAAGTCCTGACTGACTGACTGACTGATATATCAACGCACAGCCTAAACCGCTGGTCCTAGAGACATGAAATTTGGAAGGTGTGTTCTTTGTAAAGAATAGGTATCCACTAAGAAAGGGTTTTTCGAAATTCCACCCCTAAGAGGGTGAAATAGGGGATGGAACTTTATATGAAAGTCTGTCAGTTTTGAAGTTAGGATCTTCAAATTTGGTGTATAGGCTGACGATTAAAAATTAATATATACGTGTGTCAGCGTTTTTGATAATTCTACCCCCGAAGGGTTAAAAAGGGGGATGAAGTTGTGTATCAAAGTCCTTAATTTTCACAGTAAAAATTACTAAATTTATTATCTAGGCTTATGGTTGGAAGCTAATGCAATGGTGTTGATAGAATTTCAACCCTTAACCGCTCAGGCCCGACCGCCGCCTTGCGGCGGTGGCGTTGCCCATACCGTCAGGCCCCACCGCCGCCCTGCGGCGTCGGCGAGTACACGCTATTAAAAGTTCAAAATGTTCTAAAGAATAACGTTTAGTATTGTTTTTGGCGATTTTAGTCGATTGTCTGGTAGATATTCTCAAAAACTGAAGGTATCCGAACGTAAAATATGGTATGACAACATTTTAAAAAAGTATTGAATGTAAGTTTACTTTTCTGTTGACGTGTTTGTTATTGTGAAAATAAAGTGAGTGAAAAGTGCTTTTATAAGTGTATTTTATATGGGTAAGTGGATACATTTTCATTTATATGTTGTTAATACATCATTGTAGATAATAATTACACGAAATTGCATCATAAAATCGAAATTTTTGAACAAAGAAAAGTTTCGACAAAGAACCGTTCTATCGTTGGAATTTGGACTTATTTTGTGTTTTATCGACTGCAAATAATCAATAATAATCATAAATAAGTGCTTGAAACATCGTTTTAGATAATATTTGCACTAAATACTTGTGAAAAGTTTCAAAATATCATATTTCAAACTTTGCATCAAAATTGTTAAACTTTGAGGTTAAATTAAATTAAATTATCTTTATTTCTTTCCACAAGAATGACTAAGTGTTAAACTTATATGACAGTATAGTTCCCACTTGTGCATTTATCACAAATATTCAAAAAAAAAAAAAGGTAATTTATTTTTTAATTAATTAATAAATAAATCAATTAACCCCCCCCTTTTCTTCAAGAAAATCTTTTATTAATTAATTATGGTGGTATATTTTTACAAGATATAGGTAGCTATCAGTCAATACAGGTTTATGTAGTATTTTAGTAACATTTTTGTATAAGAAACTACTCGGTGTTACTCCGATGTGAATTTTCAAAGTTTCAAAGATATCATGAGGCCGGCCTCAAGTGCCATGAACTTTGTGATTTATTATTACAACAATGTTACATAGAACTCTCAAAAAAACGCTGTTGTTAGATTTCTTATCTATTCATAATGTAACTTGCAAAATTTTGTGTAAATTGATACAATAGTTTTATCAGAAATAGCCATAACATTGGACCTAAACAATACAGCTGTTATCTGTAATTAGGGGTAATTATTAAATACAAATACAGTTCCCACAACCATTTTTTTTATTGTTAATTACACTCACTCTATTCACAAAGCCAAATCTGCTTAACAAAGTATCCTAAGCTCTAAAAAAACACTTGAAATGTTTATTGTTTACATTAGCGGCGGAGGTCATAAATCTGTCGGCCATTACGATAAGGAGGCGGGAACGATGGGTTTTTGACGTTTGTTATGTCACAGGGCATGAAAGGTTAAGGGGTAAAAAACGGGATAAAATGTTATTTTTAATGAAAGTTCTTTTTAAGTTAGAATTACTAATATTTCGGCTTATGGTTGGAAACTATAGCATCCGCTAAGAAGGGATTTTTCGAAATTCGACCTTTAAGGGGTGAAAAAGGGGGATAAATCTTATTCCTTGAGTTATCAAACCGGAAACTTGGCACGAATACTAACCTAAGTAAATTATAAAGTGTGAATTTTTTTTTTAACTACCCTCTAAAGGGGGATTTGCGGATGTCAGTTTGTATGGAAGAATTTTAACGCGCGGTCCGATTAACTCGAAACTCAGTATTTATACTGTAAACCAAATATAAAGAATAAAATTGATCAGAGTTTTTAGAAAATTTATCCCTAACGGGGTGAAAAGGGGTAGTCAATTTTACAAGAGAGGATTCTACTGTGTGGCTTGATTAACTCCAAATTATGACGTAGGCATCAGCTAAGAAGGGGTTTTTGGAAATTCAACCTTTAAGGGGGTGAAAACGGGTGATTTTGTTCCTCTCCTACTCCTCTATCTGCTTACCACGCTTACGTTGGTTCCAACTAAGATATGGTATAATGTTTTGGGGGAATGCTGCTGATAGAGAAGCTGTTTTTTTTTCGACATCCATGCGGGCGAAGCCGCGGGCGAAAGCTAGTGTTGTATAAATTTCCATCATCACCAATAAGTGTAATGCTAAGATCATCAGCATCATCGTTCTTTTGCCCTTATCCCAATTTATTTGGGGTCAGCGCAACATGTCTCGGTAGTCACCCCCTTTTGAGCCACAGCATCTAAGATAAGATATCCTATAAATTCAAAGTCTTCAAACATCTCATGTTACACATTCTAAGGTAGTCATGTTCCCGATTTTATGTATTCAGCACATACCTGGCTTGTAAGTACTAGGTAGTGCACTTACTACGGAACGCTAGGAGTTTTAGTCAAAACACACGATTAGAATATCAAATTCTTCAAAATGTTGTTCCGCTTACGTTCGTACTGCAGCTTACATAAATAAGTATACGTACATCTTTTGCTTTTGTATCCGTGTGGTGTCGGACGTAAAAAATAGCACCATCCTATTTGTTCCCGTGTATGGCGTAAACGGCGACTAAGGGACTTACAGGAATGGACAGCAGCGTTCACTATGCCTTTTAACACCATACTGCGATCGCCAACCCGCCTGCCAATGGTGGCGATCACGGCAAATCCCCCCCTTTGGGGGAGGCCTATGTCTAGCAGTGGACGTCTTTTGGCTGAAATTTTAAATATACATATACTTCAAGGTTTTTTACTTTAATACCGGAAAAGTACATAACTAAAGTTTATCGGATAAGAAATGGGAAATTATATGTGCGGTAACAAAAGTTTTCTTTAGCACCTGCAAAAAAAGACGCTAGCTTTTTTTATATGTAGGCGACGAGTTAATAGGACAGCTTCAATTATATTAATTCATCATCTTTACTATTCCAACAGAATATCAAAAAACCAGCGTCAATTTACGAGCGTAAATTAATATGACTCCGAGCTACCGATAAATATATTTACTTCTGATTTGAAAACTCAGCGACTAATGTTGTAAGTGAGCTACTTTATATATTTTAGAGATTCAGCATCTGTCTGCTAATAAAATCAAATTCCAGCCTCAAAATAAGCAATCAAAGTTTTTTATTCAACAACTAAAAAATTAGCTGACTGGACAGCCGGATATCTATGGGCTAAAACCGATACCAAAATTATAACAATACAATCAACACCAACAACTAATACCTACCTGGTACCAGGTGACAACTCCACGAGTCCACGAGGACTACTTTGACGGAGAAAACATTCAGCGATTTTGATGAGTACAAAAAGTGTTTTTTTCTTCTTGGAAAATTACATTACCGAAAAAAGAAGAGGAGTGGATTAATGGCCACTGTGACTGTCCAGATTTTCACCGCAAGTATTCTTGCAAGCATTTGGTGGGTCTGGCTATCAGGATGAAACATGCATTTCCGCCGCCAGAAGCAAAAATACAAAAAATTGGTGTAAAGAGGAAGCGTGGGAGACCAAGTAAAGCGCAAGTGCGATTATTCAGTGACAAAAAACAATGTTATTCATTATTTGATTGCCTTACATTATTGTAACTTAGGACATAAGTACAATTATACTTAACATAAAAACCTATGCTACTGCCATTAAAATTATCTGATTTACAAATAAAATAGTTGTTTGTTGGGTTTAATTTTCCCTAAGGTGTGTCCAAACACAAACAAACACAGAGTTGCAGATGTTTATTTTTGATAACAATATTTTTTGTATGTTCATTTGGGTGGTGTATTCCCGTTCGTCCCACTGACTTCGTCCCCGTAGTGGGACGATCGGGAATTTACAAAAATAATATTAAATTTGTTCCCGATCGTCCCATTCATGATTTTAGGGGGACGAACGGGAATAATTTATTAATTATCTTTTAGGCCTCTTGGTCCCACCAATTAATTTCAGACTGGTTGTTTTCACGGTAAAAAAAACAAATTTTAAAATAAAAATCAGTCATTTATTAAGGAATAAAAATCACAGTTAATATCACAGAATCAACTTTACGTACCTAGGTATCAAAATACACATACACTGAAACATTAAAACAAAATAAAATTCTCCATAAAACTAAAAAATATGATTAAAAAAACAGTCAGCTTCTTAAATCAGCTTCTTTTTGAAAAAAGAAAACGTCCTTATTATTACAAAGTCACACAGTTTGCTTATGTAGGTATACAGTGGCACATTTTTGCGTTAAACATTATATAAGTGAGCAGGACAGTGAACTCGTTAATTTTACACATAAATAGCGTCAATAAACAATAAACTATAACAAAATCATAATAAAAATACCCAAAATATCACAAAATCAAGAAGAATATAAAACATCATAAAGAGTAACAATAATAAAAAAATTACATGGATTTAAGAAAGTAGTTGAGACCATAAAATAAAAAATAAGGCGATAATAATTATTGCACACAAAGATTAAATCAACGTACAACCATCGAGCACTTTGCTTATGATTAATATTCACGTAAGTTTTTCTATAAAATGTCCTATGGTTATTTCTGAATTTAGAAGTTGCATTTGGCAATTCATAACATATTGGTCTGTCAACATTGAATGTAGCTTACGCCGTTTTGGACTTTGTTTTATTTTCACGCTGTATAAGTTGGAGTCTTGATGTAACACCGAAAGCAATTTTAAAATATTTGTTTTTTTTTTGCCTATAGCACTATTTAATTTAAAATGCCACCCTTCGGCAAAGTAATTGGTACGGTGTCGTTTACCAAAACTGCATCACACTTTTACGAAATTTGGTTGAAGCCACTGCGACAGCATGTATTGCCGAAACGGCGTAAGCTACATTCAATGTTGACAGACCAATATGTTATGAATTGCCAAATGCAACTTCTAAATTCAGAAATAACCATAAGACATTTTCTAGAAAAACTTACGTAAATATTAATCATAAGCAAAGTGCTCGATGGTTGTACGTTGATTTAATCTTTGTGTGCAATAATTATTATCGCCTTATTTTTTATTTTATGGTCTCAACTACTTTCTTAAATCCATGTAGTTTTTTTATTATTGTTACTCTTTATGATGTTTTATATTCTTCTTGATTTTGTGATATTTTGGGTATTTTTATTATGATTTTGTTATAGTTTATTGTTTATTGACGCTATTTATGTGTAAAATTAGCGAGTTCACTGTCCTGCTCACTTATATAATGTTTAACGCAAAAATGTGCCACTGTATACCTACATAAGCAAACTGTGTGACTTTGTAATAATTAGGACGTTTTCTTTTTTCAAAAAGAAGCTGATTTAAGAAGCTGACTGTTTTTTTAATCATATTTTTTAGTTTTATGGAGAATTTTATTTTGTTTTAATGTTTCAGTGTATGTGTATTTTGATACCTAGGTACGTAAAGTTGATTCTGTGATATTAACTGTGATTTTTATTCCTTAATAAATGACTGATTTTTATTTTAAAATTTGTTTTTTTTACCATGAAAACAACCAGTCTGAAATTAATTGGTGGGACCAAGAGGCCTAAAAGATAATTAATAAATTATTCCCGTTCGTCCCCCTAAAATCATGAATGGGACGATCGGGAACAAATTTAATATTATTTTTGTAAATTCCCGATCGTCCCACTACGGGGACGAAGTCAGTGGGACGAACGGGAATACACCTACATTTCGTGGGAAATAGACTCCAACTTACTTTTTAGGGATCACTTATTTGTCCACCCATCCGTCCATCCGTCTGCCTGTCTGTCGGTCTTGAGGGAACGCGTAAAGGTATCAAGTTGAAATTAATATCAAATACGTATGTCTACGTTCCCCTGGAGATAAAAAAAATCAAACTATATAACTATAAGTCAACGAAATAAAAAATATGGCCATTTATGTGACATATTTTGATACTCGTAAATATAATATATCATAACCTATAGGGTACTTCTCGTTGACCTAGAACCATGAAATTTGGCAAGAAGCAACGTCTCACAACACAAGTATAAAGGAAAACTCAGAAAATCGTTAATCTGTAGTTTTATCACTTAGCAAACATACAATACATTTGCAATTGGAAAATTGACCGTTTCGTATATAAATATCGATGTATGGGAGAACATGTTTTTCAACTACAATGTAAGGTAAGTTTGTTTTTGGGATAAATTTATCCCAACTACAGAACCCTTCATTGTGCGTTGCCCGCCAGGCTGTGGACCGGTTTTTTGAGAAGTAATTACTATGAAAACCCAATTATTGTAATCAATATCTTCTTGATCTTGTTTTTCACTGAAGAAAACAAGGAGGTCAAAAACTACTCGTATAAAGGCTTCTACATACCGGCGCGACTTGTCGCGCGACGCGACACGGCACAAAGGCCCCGCGTGTCGCAGGATGAGCGGTGCCTTTGTGTCGTGTCGCGTCGCGCGACTAGTCGCGCCGGTATGTAGAAGCCTTAAACAAATAAGTTCACTGTTTAAAGATGAACTGATAAAAAGTTTGGAAATTACATTGAAACTTCTTTTAAAATACTATTCATAAAGGCTTCTACACACTGGCGCGACTTGTCGCGCGACGCGTCGCGTGGCGATTCTGCGATATTGCGACACGCAACCTCTTTCATACAGGCGCGACACGTCGCGCGACGCGCCGCGCGACACAAGAGTACATTTCAAGTTTTATAAGACTTGCAAATGTCAATCATCCTAATTTATACCTTATTGCAAAGAGATAAGAGTTACATTGCAATGACTTAGGTACTTGGTTTTGCCGGCTAGTCGGCATGCTCAAAGGAATAAATTATCTTTATTCAAGTAGCGCTACTAGTCGCGCGACGCGACTTGTCGCGCTACGCGACACATGAAAGGGTGTATAAGGCGCTTCAATGTGAGGTGAGCTCAGTAGTAGACGATCTTCGTCAGAAGACGAAGGCAGGAACAATAACTTTAATTTCTTTAGGTAAAGTGTACTTTCGACTGCAACACGTTTTTATGGCCTTTTTGTGAGTCTTATTTATCATTTTGAAATCATCTTAATTTACACACTTGTAAAGTTGATATTTGTTTAATTGGAAACAATGCATCAGTATTAGAACTAACCTAAACTTCCCGCAGATTAGAATAAAAATGTTGGACAAAAAAATACCAGAAGCATAATATTGTAAAATAAATCAGTCAGGTGCGAGTCGGACTCGCACACGAAGGTTTCCGTACCACCGTACACGGTACAGTATTGAATACTACATTTTTATTTAAAGGTTATTTAGTAAAACAAAAACCGGCCAAGTGCGAGTTGGACTCATGCACGAAGGGTTCCGTACCATTAACTATAAAAACGGCAAAAAAATCACGTTTGTTATAACTATAAGGGATCCCCTTAATTATTTATTTTATTCTGTTTTTTAGTATTTATTGTTATAGCGGCAACAGAAATACATAATCTGTGAAAATTTCAACTGTCTAACTATCACGGTTCATGAGATACAGCTTGGTGACAGACGGACAGACAGACAGCGGAGCCTTAGTAATAAGGTTCCCGTTTTACCCTTTGGGTACGGAACCTTAAAAACAGGTTTCTGGTATGGGATAATGGGAACCTCCTTTAATTTTTAAATTTATTTTATTTTTATTATACTTAGTGATAATAACAATACACAATCGTGAAAATTTTAACTGTCTACCTATTACGGTTCATGAGATACAACTCGCTGACAGACAGACGTACGGACGGGCTGCGGAGGCTTAATAATAGGATTCGTTTGGCACCCTTCAGATACGGAACCCTAAAAAAGGCGCTGTAGGTACCTATTTGCGCCGGCGCCGCCGCTTTTTTTTTTTTTTTAATGGCATCTCGTAGCAGACCTAGAGAGGCCGTGGCTACTTAACCGGATATTCCTGTGGCTGCCCTAAGGTTTTTAAGCTTAAAGCCTCCAGCCAGGGCGTAAAATATATTTATTAAAACTAAACGACAGCGCACTAAGGCCACCCCCTGTGGGGTACGGACCTCGGCTTAGGGCGTCGTTGGGGAATCACAAAATTAGTAATTTGGGGACGGGCTGGATCAATATTTAGATCATGATTATTAACGGGGGTTACTATATTTATTGCTGCGGCGCTCTCAGCCTCTAACCGGGCGGCTGGCGCATCGACATTCGAGGGACGGGGGGAGGACTTTTATTAATATTTAGTCGGGAAGTTCGCGTGGTACCTCGGCGGCGAGGATGGAAGGTCGGTTTGTGTAATTTGTGCACTGTACTCGTGGCCCTATTGCTTTCCTGGAGGAGAGTGATGGGGTCATCCGGATCTAAGAGAGGCCGCAAATTTTATTTTATTACTTAAGTTTATATGCATTCATTGTTTGTTCCTAAAATAGAGCATTTAAAAAAAAATAGATATTTTTATAAAAAAATAAAAATACAAAATATATATTTTGTTCGCGATTTCAGGTTTGGTCCCATAGTAAAAGTTGTCCATAATGATGAGTACAATGACCCCTTAAGAGGTTGTGCGTTAATTCTGGGACATGTTGTTTAAACTTAGTCGTTACGGGCAGGGACCGTACAACCCCGGTTAAGGGTTAAGCCTTTCAAAGGGGTAACCCATTCAATGGGTTACCTTTCTCATGATGTAACAACCCATTGAAAGGGTTTTATACTAGAAACCCATTGAAAGGGTTACATGATAACCCATCGAATGGGTTTTTACTTGAAACCCAGTGAAAGGGTTACATGATAACCCATTCAATGGGTTCTTTCTTTAACTACTTGAAACCCAGTAACATTAAAAAATCATAATATTATGTTAATTCGATATGCGCCCAGCACGCGTAGCATGACCAATTCTATCTCTATTCTACCCAGGGACCGTACAACCCCGGTTAAGAGTTAAGCCTTTCGAAGGGGTAACCCATTCAATGGGTTACCTTTCTCATGATGTAACCCATTGAAAGGGTTTTATACTAGAAACACTTTGAAGGGGTTACACGATAACCCATTGAATGGGTTTTATTTTCTTTCTGCTTTCTTTCTTTTATAGTTGAAACCCAGTGAAAGGGTTACATGATAACCCATTCAATGGGTTCTATACGTACTTGAAACCCAGTAACATGTAAAAATCATAATATTATGTTATTTCGATATACGCCCAGTACGCGTAGCATGACCAGTTCTATCTCTATTCTACCCAGGGACCATTTTAGTAACGGTAACGTGTGGGTAATTTTGAAAAGCCGTTCAAAAGGGTTACCCACACCGTATGGGTTTTTATCTAAAACCCTTTCAATGGGTTACCAAAATTTAATAAAAAGCCGTTCATAAGGGTTACCCATATCGTATGGGTTTTTGTTTAACCGCTTAGAAAAACCCTATCGAAAACCCTTTCAATGGGTAACCAAAATGGTCCCTGGTTACGGGTAGTCAGAAAAATTTAATAAGTAACTTAATTTTTTGGTATACAATACCCATAACATCTGCGGAGTTTCGCGAACTAATTTAATTTGACCCTGTATTAAGCTTTCCTTACAATAAGAGGTCAGCTTATAAAGTACCTACTGGAAATGTGGTTGTGAAAATAAACTTTTGACGTGAAATTTAAATTAAAAAATAAACACTATGGTGAAAAATAACTTAAATTTCGGAAGTCGGCGACAATAAACGATTTTTTTTTTGTAAAAAGATTTGTGCTTACCTATTTTTCACTTTGTGGTACCTACCCTACCACTACCTGCTATGTAAATAACAGTGACAGGAAGTTTTATAGCATCATCAACATACCTACACCAATTGGATTAAATACGTAAATTACCTATTATTGCTAAGCTAACTCAAAACTAGGTACCCAAGCAAGAATAATAAAATTTATATGGGACCGCGCAAGTCGGCACAAGCTTCATCTACCAAATTAAATAATTATAAAAATCGGTTCATAAACAAATAAGTTATACCCGAACATAATTAAGTATTATTTAATATACCTACCTATATAGAGACGAATTGGGAACGTCCTCCTTTTTTTGATGTCGGGTAAAAATCATTTATATCCAGAGTGCATCTCTTGACAATTCCAATAAGCCCAAACACGGCTAGGATCATTGTTTTATTACGGAGTTTCGGTGCCTACCGGCTTCATCCTCAGATCAGTTTGATGGTACCATTTTGATCACAACCATTTATTAAAATTTGCTTCGTCATTGTCGCTTAAAAAATTAATAGAGATATCTTATCGCCACCCGTGAAATAGGTAAGTACTTATCATTGAGGAGTTCCGGTGGCCGTCTGTGGTCTTCTTCATCAGTTCCACTTCACTAAATGATACTTTCTGTATGCAAATGATTGACCGGTTGATGAAAATATAAAAATCGCTATATGTAGTAGGTATGCCTATAATATTTGAGAAGTTCCCTCTGTTCCTCATGGATCCCATCCTTAGAACTGGATTTTGATAAAACTAGGACCAATTTGGAAGTATTATCTATACAAATAAAAAAATAATTTTCCAAATCGGCTTATAAACGACGGAGTACTGAGGTACCTACCTACTACTTATAAACATAAACAAAAATACAACCGACTTGAAAACAATGAAAACCTCCTCCTTTTTGTGAAGTTGGTACATTATAAAAAATTCGAATTTTGAGTCAAAATCCACGAATAATATAGGTACAGCTAGGCGCAGTAGCGGCTGGCTTGCGGCAGTTTCAAAGGGTATTTTTTTTTACCATGCCGCCAGCCGCAAATACCAAGTCATTGCAATGTAACTCTTATATCATTGCGATAAGGTATAAATTAGAATGATTGACATTTGCAAGGTCTTTTATAATTTGAAATGGAGAAATTATTATTTTATTAGTTTATTTCGCTTTTTACTAGATAGTTGAGGTTGGGTGCGGCTGGGTGACCATTTTTGCATACCAACTACCAAGATCCTTCCGTGCCTCCAAAAGCACGATAAGCTGTCTGTCATTCGTGGATCTTTGACAGCCGTTACGGGTCGTCAGAAGTCCGAAAGTCTGACAACTAGTCTTACCAATGATGGTGTACGGTGCAACCGCACATTCTGCAATTCAGCAGTTTACGCCACACATTCATTTCAACTCATAATACAGTTCAGTTCGCGTTGGGCTATCAAGTCAGCCAGGCGTTCTCGTTACAGCCAACAAGGGCTGCGTCACTCACTTCATTTCCACACCATCAGTCCATTCAGCTCATTTTACCTTTAAGTACCTTTGAGACAATATAGTAGTGTTTTAGTACTTACCTTCTTTTATTCCATTCATCCCTCATCTAAAAGTAATGTATGATCTAGCAAGGGACCATACATTCTTTTTGGTCCTTCGAGCCGTGAACATTCTTGTGAACATTCGCACGCTATATAGTCTATTTCGCGCGCGTGGACAGTGTAGCGGGAAGCAGTGACTAAAAGTGTGCAGTGTTGAGTGACTAAAAAACTTTGGGACTAACAAGTGTCTCAGGGTCAACAAGGATCCATATCCTATCAGGAGTTCAGTCCAAGAATTTTAAACTTTGGGACTAGCAGGAGTCTCAGGGAACGTTTCATCATCAAGAGTTGAGGCTAGCAGGAGTTTCAAGGAACGTTTCATCATCAAGAGCTGGGACTAGTAGGTGTCTCAGGGAACGTTTCATCATCAAGAGCTGAGGCTAGCAGGAGTCTCAGGGAACGTTTCATCATCAAAAGCTGAGGCTAGCAGGTGCCTCAGGGGTCAACAAGGATCCGTTAACAGTAATCAAGAACATTCAAGTAAGAGCTTTCCATTTATTTCTTACTACTAAGTCCTCGTCATGGAGGATATACATGCAAATCAAGACGAACTTTACACTACCATTCTAAAGTTGGCTAAAAGTTCATCTAGCAAGTTTGATGAACTGTGGAAAAAACAAGCAAGCAACTTCAGGGCGCTGCAGCGCACTGTGGCAGGGATAAATTTGGATTTTATGACCGAAAAGTGGGAGTTGAAAGATGCCTTACGTATTCTACAGTCTCGATGGTCTATCATAGATTCCTTGCATTGGGAATTAGACAGCGAATTGGAGAGTACGAATCAAGAATATGAAGTATCTTACACGAAACAAGAAACCATTTACAATTAATTAAAAAATGCAATTAACAAAAAACTAGGGTCCGTAGTTCACAAGGAAAATTGGACACCAAAAATTGACATACCGTTCTTCAATGGCAATTATCAAAATTGGGTGTCTTTTAAGGACTTGTTTATTGAAGCTATCCACAGTAACGTCTCCTTATCAAACGCCCACAAGATGCAGTTTCTTAAAAGCAAGGTGCGGGGAGAAGCTGAACGTTTGATACAGCATTTAAAAATCAGTACTGATAACTACACTGTTTGCTGGGAGATATTAAACAACAGGTACAACAACGCATGGTTGATTTTTACATCTAACATAGATCTCCTACTAAATCTTCCAGTAGTTCAACAAACAAACGCCCTTCAGATCAAGAAAATTCACGATACAACACTAGAGTGTATAAACTCAATAAGGAACCTAGGCGTCAATATAGACAGCTGGGATCCATTCATCGTACGTATTTTATTGTTAAAATTAGATGCGGACACGCATGATCATTATTTGGAATCTCTGAAGAAACCCAGAGAACTGCCAAAATTGTCAGAGTTTCTAAGCTTCTTAGAGAGCAAATTCACCGCATTGGAATCATCGCGCAAGAAAAACGAAAATTCCAAACCATCAACAAACAGGCAAAGTAAATCATCATCGTAAAATTTCAAGAATAAATATTCAGCAACTAAGACTTCTGTAAATTATAACGAATTAGCATGCCCGTTGTGTAAAGAATCACACGGAATATACTATTGCAGTAAGTTTTTAAATATGACACCAAGTGCAAAGCGACAAGCTATAACACGATTGCAGCTGTGCAAAAATTGTCTTTATTCGCATGGGGATAAAGAATGTACGACAGAAAAACGCTGCCGTGAATGTCGTGGTAAACATAATACACTTTTACATGACGCGTTTAACAATAAGCCTTCATGTAACCCAATTACGGAGAATGACACTCCAGCAGTTCTTGCAACTGGAACGCAAAATCAAGAATCACAAGAAAATCACATTACGCAACAAGGCAACAACGTGATCGAAACATTATTAGCCACGGCAATGATCAAAGTTCAAGCAAGTGACGGATCATACCACAAAATGCGTGCGCTAATAGATCAAGGCTCTCAGGCCTCCCTAATCTCAGCCAGAGCGGCGCAACAGCTAGCTTTATCAAGAAAATATTGCAGGGCCGTCATCTGCGGGATAGGAGAGAAGGAGAGCAGTAGCAAGGGCGTTACGAACATAACATGTTGCTCACATTTTAATGATTATACATTTGAAACAGATGTGGTCATCATGGACATGCTGATTAATCAATTACCAAGATGTACATTTACCAAGCCAACATGGGCACACCTGGCAATGCAACTAGCCGATCCAGATTACAATGTCAGCCGTCCTATCGACATCTTGTTGGGAGCCGATGTGTATTCCCATATCATTTTAGAAGGCATTGTCAGAGCCGATCTATCATTACCGATCGCGCAACAAACACGACTGGGATGGATCTTATGCGGAAATTTCAAGACATTTCACTGTAAAGTAGTTCTGAATCAAGTGGACGAAGTACAAAGATTTTGGAAGATCGAAAACATCACAGAATCATCCAATTTATCCGCAGAAAATCTACAATGTATGGATCATTACAAAAAAACCACAACAAGACATGACAATGGCATGTATGAAGTAAGATTGCCTTTTCAAGAAAACTTTGAGACACAGTTGGGATTGTCAAAAAATAAAGCTATGGCGCAATTTCAACAGTTGGAAAGGAAATTTCACAATAATGAAGAAGTAGCAAAACAATATAAATTATTTATTCAAGAATATAAAACTTTAGGACGTATGATACCAGAGTCCGGTAACATGCAACCGGATTATTATTTACCGCACCATTGTGTACTGCGAAGCGATTCTACTACGACAGCACTTCGCGTAGTTTTCAACGCTTCTACAAAAACAACAACAGGGATCAGTTTGAATGACATCATGTTAAAAGGCCCAAATCAACAGCAAGATCTCCAATCTTTACTATTAAGGTGGAGACAATATCGCGTAGCGTTTACAGCAGATATTGAAAAAAACTTTCGTTTTATTTTGTTAAATGAACAGGATCAAAGATTTCAAAAAATCATTTGGAGGGATTCCATTAACATGCGTCATCAGGTATCCAGCTATGCACTGTTACGTACGGCACCAAGGCCGCACCATTTTTAGCTATGATGACTTTGAAACAATTGGCTGAAGATGAGAGACACAATTTCGACAGTGTTGCAATCAAGGCATTGGAGCACTCATTCTACATGGATGATGTTTTACACGGTTCTCATTCTGTCGAGTTAGCAGTAAAACTTAAGCAAGAGTTAATCAATTTGTTAAAATCAGGAGGGTTCAATTTAAGAAAGTGGTCATCCAACGCAACAGCCCTACAAGACGATATAATCGGGGCAAGTAGCAAGCAAGAAAATTTCGATTTCAAAGAAATGGAGACATTAAAAACCTTGGGATTACGTTGGAATTCCAAAGCTGACTTATTTACATTTCAATCAAAAATTGAACCATCTACCAAAACACCAACTAAGAGATCCATGTTATCAGACATATCAAAGTTGTTTGACCCTCTTGGTTGGCTGTCACCGATATCAACCAAGCTAAAACTGCTATTTCAGCAAGTTTGGATGTCAAGTATTCAATGGGATGACAAGTTACCCGATCAAACTAGCAAGGAATGGCTAAAAATTAAACATGACGTGCACAAAATCAATCAATTCAAGTTGGAGCGTTGGTTGGGCACAGGAGAAAACAACGCGCTGGAATTACATGGATTCTGCGATTCTTCTAATAAAGCCTACGCATGCGTTGTTTATTGCAAGTCTGAAAACAACGGCGAAAAAAAGATCTCGTTAGTAGCAGGAAAATCGAGATTAGCTCCAGTAAACAAATCAATTTCATTACCAAGATTAGAGCTTAGCGGTGCTCTACTACTGGCAAAATTGTTGACTAAAATTCAAGAATGCCTTAGCAGTCATACTATCAACATATACAGTTGGACAGATTCAATGGTAGTCCTAGCCTGGTTACAAGGAGAGCCAGGACGATGGAAGCCTTTTGTCGCCAACAGGGTGCGACAAATATCAAGCATCATACCTACAAACAGCTGGCGTTACGTCAAGTCAGCTGAAAATCCAGCGGACTGCGCAAGCCGTGGATTGGGTGTCGATCAATTGAAAAACTATTCGCTGTGGTGGGAAGGACCGTCGTGGCTGCGGAACTACGACCCTGACCAAGAAACTGGGCAAGCAGTGTTTACCACAGACGAAGAAGCAAGAAAAGCCAAGCATATTAATCATTTATCGCAGCAAGAAAGCGATAACATGTTGGGTGAATTATTAACAAGATATAGTTCACTCGGTAAACTAACAAGAGTTTTAGCATGGATATTAAGATTTATCAAGCAAGCGAGATACAAGAAAAACCGCTTGCAAACTTATTTTACATTACAAGAATTAATCAATGCTAAGCATAAAATAATTTTATATGTACAGCATAGAGAGTATGCTCAGGAAGTACATAACTTACAAAAAAATAAGCCGCTATCAGCAAAAAGCAAGTTATTGCAATTAAATCCATTCCTTGACAACGAGGGGCTTCTCAGAGTCAGAGGAAGACTAAGCAAGGCCAGCATTAATCAAGATATGATGCATCCGATTATAATACCTCACGAAGGCCACTTAACAAACTTAATCATAGATCAAGCGCATAAACTTACCTTCCATGGAGGAGCACGGGTGGCATCAGCATTTATTCGCAATAATTACTGGATCATAGGCGGTAATCGAGCGGTCAAAAAGCGTATACGTACCTGCGTTGCCTGTCATAAACACAATCCAAGCAAGATGACACAATTGATGGGTGATTTACCTACGCAGAGATGTAACGTTGCAAAGCCTTTTGAACATACAGGTGTCGATTTTACCGGGTACGTGCTCGTAAAGGCCAACAAGGGCCGTGGTATTAAAACCACAAAGGGCTACGTGGCGGTATTTATCTGTATGGTGACCAAGCTTGTTCATATAGAGCTGGTGCCAGACCTTACATCATCAGCATTCATAGCGGCGTTGCGAAGAATGGCAGCAAGAAAGGGCTCGCCGAAACACTTGTACAGCGACAATGGTACAAACTTTGTCGGCGCCAACAAAGTTTTACAAGAAGAATTTGAGCAGATACAAGAAAAATTCGATCAAGATTTCATCAAAGAAATTACTAGCATGGAGATCGAATGGCATTTTAATGCACCCTCATGGCCTACAGCAGGAGGGCTGTGGGAGGCTGCAGTTAAAAGTTTAAAATATCATTTACGAAGAGTAGTTGGAGATCAAAAGCTCACCTTCGAAGAGTTCAGCACAGTTCTGGCCCAGTTAGAAGCAGTACTTAACTCGAGGCCACTGTGTCCTCTGACTGAAGATCCCAACGACTTGGATTTCCTCTCTCCGTCAAGCTTTATCAATCTAAATCAAGACATGACTATACTAGAAACAGAAACAGATATGCGGACGAGATGGCATTTAACTCAAAAAATAATACAAGATATTTGGAAACGTTGGCATACAGAATATCTCGCTCAGCTGTCAGCAAGAAGCAAGTGGAGACATTCTCAACCAGACATGCAACTAAATGACATTGTTACAATTAACGATGCAAACTTACCTCCTGGGAAGTGGGCAGTTGGCCGCGTCGTCCAGCTACATCCCGGTGCCGATGGCCACATCAGGGTGGTCACATTGAAAACAAAGAAAGGGCTTATCAAGAGGCCTATTCTCAAGCTGTCTATTCTCCCTGTGAATGATAGAATCAACAATCAAGGATCGCGTTCTAAAGAAGTGAAAGATGGCAAGCCATATCAAAGCAAAAAGTAAACTACAGCTTCTCAACGCTGGTAATGTTACTTTTGCAGCTCACTGTTCATACAATGTTACACAATTAAAAGACAATCAAGGTCTTTATTTTGACAAAATTGCAATTAATCAGAGATGAATGGAAAATAGTCACATACTATGACATGAATTCATTTTGGCAAGTTATAGAAGCAAGCAGTAAATAACTTAGCTACTTGGATCAGTTATGCAACAAGTTTAAAGAAACGTCACATTGTGACATCATACAAGTTCAATTGCAGCAAGTATTCTCAGAACTCGAGTACTATATAATAACCACCTGTTGCTGAGTCAGCATTCCAGCACGGGCCGCGCACGAGACCTGCGCCGCCGCAAGCGAGGCCTTATCAACGGTATAGGGTATCTCGCAAACAGCTCTTAGCAAAATAAACAATTATGCATTTTTCTGCTGTAGTCAGTGTCAAATAAGAATTCTATGCGACGATAATGTGTCGTCGAAGCAATTAGTAAAAGCAGGCACATTGGAAGTCGAACACGACTGTCTAATTAAAACCGAAGGTTTTAGCACTTTATACATAAAACCATATTTCAAGCTGCCTGAGATAGAACCAATCAATCATATCATAGACGTAGGCATTCCAACTCCACTGATACAAAACTATACACTCATCTCGAGCAACAAGGAGCTTGATGAAATTAAGAAGCAACTCCGCATTCGTTCCGACAAGTCGCGTCGCGCGACTAGTAGCGCTACTTGAATAAAGATAATTTATTCCTTTGAGCATGCCGACTAGCCGGCAAAACCAAGTACCTAAGTAATTGCAATGTAACTCTTATCTCTTTGCAATAAGGTATAAATTAGGATGATTGACATTTGCAAGGTCCTATAAAATTTTAAATGTAGTAATAATTATCTCTCTTGTGTTGTGTCGCGCTAGCCACGCGATATCGCGGCGATATCGCGGCGACGCCATACAAATTTGATCATTTCGTATGGTGTCGCCGCGATATCGCGTCAGTCTGAAGAGCCTACACAAGACGCATCACGTGACGCGATATATCTGATTCGCGGCGCGACAGGTCGCTCCTGTGTGTAGTGTCGCGCGCGACTTCATAGAAATTGTTCTACGGATATATGTCGCAAAGTCGCGTCGCGCGACAAGTCGCCCCGGTATGTAGAAGCCTTAGGCTTGTACATACCAGCGCGACTTGTCGCGCGACGCGACACGGCACAAAGGCCCCGCGTGTCGCGGGACGAGCGGTGCCTTTGTGGCGCGTCGCGTCGCGCGACAAGTCGGCCCGGTATGTAGAAGCCTTAAAAATAAAACTAAAAGCGGCGCCAGAGTTTGTGTTGATGACGTAATCATAGAATTTATGTTTGAATATCGAATCTATTTGGTGCCCTTTGAACTTATCCAAAATGTAATTGTCATATCAAATTACGACTGAACAATATTTGGGGACAATACAAGTTATTTCAAAAGGTTTATATTACTACAGAACTGTTATGGTTGATTCTCGTTTTCACTAAGGGGTATCGTATTACCCAGTAACTGGGTTGTGGAGGTCAGATAGGTAGGACTGGAAGCCGACCCCAACATAGCTGTGAAAAGGCTGGGCACAATCATGATGATTCCAATTTTTACTAACACTATACTCCATTTTAAATAAGATTAGACATTTAAATAAACCTTTTTTACAAACCGTTCAATCGATTTTATGCGACACCAAAATGAAGGCCTAAATCAAATTTTGCTATTTGATTTTCAACTTCCAGTGCTAAGCCGAGCGTTGACAATCCAACAGCAAAATATAAAAACGGGCGTAAAAGATGGACGGATTTGACAATGCTTAAAACACAGTAACTAATGCAAAAGTTGTTGCATCAGTTACTGTGTCTTGTTTACTAACAAATTACTAACACCTTTTTATCTTGTTTTTGATTTTTTTTTGTGTGTACTACTAACCATCCTGCTAACTATAATATTTGTAAAAAATTATGGACGTATGTCTGAAATAAAGATACATTATTATTATTATTAAAAATATGTACGTCCATCTTACTGTGTATTCCTTGAGTAGGCAACCCCACTATCGCTTTGAAGCTAACAGTTTACGTAGTCCTAGAACCAAAAATTCGAAGACATGACTGTGACATCCATCTGCCAGTGTGGTGGATTACTGCCCACTCTCTCCCACAGAGAAGAGGCCTGTGTCCCAGCATTAGGAACATTATAGGCTGATTATACATTATGCTATGTTCGGTATAAAGACCTTTATTCTCATTAAGACAATCGTCACTTACATGAGAACATTAAATCTTATTACCAATTAATTGTATTATACCAGTGCGAGTAGAAGAGAAACAAAAAGTAAAAAATAATGTATATAATTATCACTGCATACTGTCAACAAAATTGGAAGCGAACTCACTGCATTCCTAAGATAAGGTAGTGGCACAAGTTAAAATATAGTTAAAGTAAGTTTTAAACAAAAATAAACACAACACAAATAATAAAGTGTTTCGTCGTTGTAAATAAAAGTGAATAATTTATTGAAGTTTATTATAGAGCTGTGCTCCCCCATAGGTTAGGTTATTTTTACAGTAGTTAGTTCTTATTCTAGACAATACTAGGTGACCAGCTCGACGAGTTGAGTATTTTTTTTTTTTTTTTTTTTAAACTTTGCCCCACACTAGGAATTTCTCCTGTATTGTGGGTGCGTTTACAAACATTTAAATTGACATACACAAACAGCCAGACCCGGAACAACTACTTGTAGGTCATACAAATATTTGTTCCGTGCGGGAATCGAACACGCGACACGCAGCGCAGCAGTCAATTGCTTAACTAACTGCGCCAATCGTGCCGTCAAAATGTGTGTATTGCATATTTCCCCTTCTGTTGTGAATGTAAAGCGTGAGTGAATAAGTTTGTGAATGATTTTATAGATAAGTATGCATGTGTTGTATATATAAAGTTGTTTGATGTTTAATAGCTCCGTCTCTGTTTAATAGCTATGTTACTAAGGCAGAACCTGAGTTTTTGTTTCATCACGCTCTCGTGCCTTATTTAACCGAATTCCGTGCATTGGTTTAATTTGATCTTCGGCGGAACTTACTTTACATTATAATCACATAGTATCAATATTTACGTAATTTAATCTTTGATGTTTGCGTTATATTAAACCTGTTAATTGTACATCCGATAAAGCTACATTGAAAATTTGCAATCGTAGGTATTTTGATAGTGTTATATTAATAAAGTCACAAGGTTCTCCAGGCGAACATCAACCACTGCGCCTGCGCTCAGGATCTGTTGCTCCAGAGCATGGCGCAGTGGTCGATTAACATCGCCGTGGTCGCTGAGCCGTATTTTGTCCCGCCCAGGGATGACTGGGTGGAGGACCTGAGCGGCTCAGTGACCCTTGATTTCGTCGGCCGCCGCCGGTACTCCGTCCCTCGAGGCCGTCAAGAGGGGACGGGGTTGCGTGGCAGCATGGTTCGGGGAGATTGTCGTGGTAGGAGTATACTTCTCCCCGAACCGAACTCTCGCCGAGTTCCACAACTCCCTTGGGGAGTTGAGAGTCGTCGTCGTCGGGTACCATCCCCTCCCCGTGATCGTCCTCGGGGACTTCAATGCCAAGAACGTGGCTTGGGGTTCCCGGTATACAGACACACGGGGCAGGATGGTGGAGGACTGGGCTCTGGAGACAGGCTTGGTCATCCTAAACCGGGGTTCTGTCCCTACGTGTGTGCGGATGCGGGGTGAATCAGTGGTGGACATCTCGTTCGCCAGCCCCGCTCTGTTGCCGCGTGTCATTGACTGGCGCGTCATGGAGGGGGTGGAGACCTATTCCGATCACCGGTACATCCGGTTTGACGTCTCCACCCAGACCTCGGATGCGCCGGTCCGACAGACCACGAGTGGTCCGAGGTGGGCGCTGAAGCAGCTGGACCGGGAGCTCCTCCTGGAAGCCTCGATTGTGCAGGCCTGGGTGTCATCACCGGACAGGCCTGCCGATATCAATGACGAGCCGGAGTGGTTCCGGGAGGCCATGTCCGAAATATGTGACGTGGCAATGCCCCGGGTCCAGCCCGGACGTGCTCGGCGCCAGGTGTACTGGTGGTCACGTGAGCTGACCGCTTTACGCGAGGCGTGCGTTGCTGCGCGCCACCAGTACTCCAGGCACCGCAGGCTCCGTATCCGCCCTCCGGATACGGAAGCCATTCAGGCGGAGCTGTATGACGGGTACAGAGCGGCGAAGACCGCCCTCCGAGCGGAGATCGAGCGGGCCAGAGGACTGGCCCGCGAGGAGTCGCTGGAGACTCTGAACAGAGACCCATGGGGATGCCCTTACAAATGGGTGCGAGATAAGCTCCGCCCATGGGCTCCCCCGCTGACGCAGAGTCTCCGGCCTCAGCTCGTAGAGGACGTGGTGAGCGCTCTGTTCCCTTCGCGAGGGGAACATACTCCCCCGCCCATGGCTCCGCCTCCTGCGGTGCCCGATGCGGACCACACCAATGACGACGACGACGATACTCCGGAGGTGACCGAGGTAGATTTGAGAGTGGCGGTACGTAGGCTCAATACCAAAAATACCGCCCCAGGACCCGACGGCTTACCTGGAAAAGCCTGGGTTCTGGCCTTAGAGGCTCTCGGGCCTCGACTAAGGGGGCTCTTAAGCGCGTGCTTGGAGAGGGGCCAGTTCCCACTTCGTTGGAAGACGGGGAAACTGGTCCTCATTAAGAAGCCAGGGCGCCCGGCGGACTCTCCGTCCGCTTACCGGCCCATTGTGCTGCTCGACGAGGTGGGCAAGCTCTTTGAAAGAGTAATTGCAGACCGCCTTGTCGGGCGGCTGGTGCGGGTGGGGCCGGATTTGGCGGAGAGCCAGTTTGGTTTCCGCAAGGGGCGCTCTACGGTTGACGCCATCATGCGCGTTCGAGCCCTCACGACGGGGGATGCTGTTGCCCGGGGTGGGGTCGTCTTGGCGGTGTCTCTTGACATCGCCAATGCCTTCAATACCCTGCCCTGGAGTTGCATTAGGGAGGCACTTCGGTATCACCGGATGCCGACCTATCTCTGTCGAGTGGTCGAGGCCTATTTGACGGACAGGGCCGTCATCTACCCTGGTCACCACGGAGAGTGGAACCGGCGAGAGATGTCGTGCGGTGTCCCACAGGGATCGGTCCTGGGGCCGCATCTGTGGGACATCGGTTACGACTGGGTGCTGCGCGCCGACCTCCCTAGCGGCGTCAGCGTAGTATGCTACGCTGACGACACGCTGGTCCTGGTGCAGGGGAGGTCGCATCAGGCGGCGGCTGAACTGGCGGCACGCGGGGTTGCGACAATCGTCAATAGGATCCGGCAATTGGGACTCGAGGTGGCCTTGCACAAGTCCGAGGCCATGTGTTTTTATGGTCCTCGGAACGCGCCACTGTCGGGTTCCCAAATAACGGCAGGAGGGGTTCAGATCGGCGTCGAGTCGACGATGAAGTACCTGGGACTCGTCCTCGACAGCTGGTGGAACTTCGTGGAGCATTTTCGACGTTTGGCTCCCAGACTGGAGCGAGCCGGGGCTGCCTTAAAGCGGCTCCTGCCCAATCTAGGGGGTCCAAACGCCTCCTGCCGGAGGCTCTACGCGGGGGTCGTGCGGTCCATGGCCCTTTACGGGGCACCGGTGTGGGCGCGTTTTATAAGGCTGCGACCAGCCCAGCGGTTGAACGCGTCCCAAAGGGTCGTCGTGCTTGCGAAGGAGGAGGCGGAACGCGCGAGGGAGAGGCAAGGTTCGCGCCCTCGCGCCCCTAGTCGCCGCAGGAGACGCCCCGGGCGTCGGGAGTCGCAAGCCGATTTCCGGCCACCGTAGGCGCAGGCCTGCGGACGGTGAGCGATGGGTAGCTCACCGTCCGATAAGGACCAGGCCCGGGTCGACGGCGCGTCGTATTCCACGCGCACCTCAAAGAATTGTCAGCACCAACTGACGGGGTCCGCTAGGGCCAATGCCTGCCAGGGTTGCGAGTTTGTCCGAAAGGGATATCGTGGCCCTGGCACACAGGCAAATGAAGGAATACGGGTGGGTTTTAGTCAGTAAAAGTCTGACACGCCCTCCCGCTCGGCCCAGAGCGGGAGAAGTTATTTGATAATTTCCCACCCAAAAAAAAAAAAAAAAAGTTTCTGATCTGACCACCTTCTATTTGGAAGTGGATTCTTAAACCTTTGCGCTACTAGGACAAACTAGTTCATCATTGCAATCTACCTATCGTCAATATTAATATGTCTAGCCCTTTTCTCAACTACATAATATGTTAGGGTGTGGTGTTCATCATTTCAGCAAGAAAGACGTCCACTGTTGGACTTAGGCCTCCTATAAAAGACGAGGGCGGGGGGGTGCCTTAATCTCCACGCTTGGCAGGCGGGTTGGCGATCGTAGTATGGTGTTAAAATGCATAGAGAACGCTGCTACCTATTCTCTAGTACGTCCCTTTGTCGCCTTTTAAGACACCCACGGGAAGAAATAGTAAGGTGCTATTCTTTACGTCCGGCACCACACGGAACCTTTACGTCCAGCACCGAAATGTATAGAATAAGAAATAAGTATATAAGAGGATGTCTGAAAGTGACACCGGTGACTGAAATGTTGTGTGGAAGAAGGTTGTCATGGTATGGACATGTGATGCGGAGGAATGAGGGGAATGTAGAATGTAGCCAGAAAAGTTTTAAGTAAGCATGGGTATGGCTATACGAGTAGGGAGGGTAAGATCAAAGAAACGATGGATGGACTGTGTGAATGATGATATGGCTGGAAAGGGAGTGACTACCGAGATTTATTAATTATTTATTGTTAATTAAAACAGTAACACCAATTACATTAATTAACATACAGATTGAAACAGCTAAGCATAGTAAATAAAAAATATTTCAAATACTAAAACATAATGGAGGACACCCTAGCATACTTTCTTTCACAAAACATCAGACATACACGCATAATTCTACTCCATTCATCAGCAAACAGATCACATTCAGGATTGGTTGTCAGGAGGGCGTTGAGTATCCTTAACGTAAGACACACAGGGACTCAGCTCTGGCGACAGTTTTAGATGACGGCGGCGCGAACAGATTACTTCGACAGCTTTGGCGATGTCCGATGTATTTGTCAGGAACAAATAGCCGACAGAAAAGATCGTGGAGTTCGGGACTGTCGATGCGTCCTCTAAGTGTTTTGCAGGCTACTGTGAGCTGTAGGAAGCCTCGTCTAACCTCCAACGAGTTGAAGACCACTAGTAGAGAAGTATGGAAGGAAAATACAGGTTGTGCCGACCTCAAATAAATTGGCATATGGGCAGGAGAATGAAGATATTAATATGTTACATATGCAAACCGGATGCAGTTGAATATCTATTGAATGAATGAATGAATGAATTCTTTATTTGCCAGAATATAGGTAGGTACATTGTTTATGGTATAATTTGATATAGGGTTTCACTATAATTATTCGACTTTCTAGTCGTGCAAATTTTTAAGTTATAATAGTCGAAGCTTATTAAAATTAAATAAAATGTTGGTCTTCTTACATTATTACCACAAAAAATAAAATTAAAATTAACAATAATATTAAATAAAAAAATAAAATAATCACTATGTCAAATACAGTAGTACATACAATGTCAAAAGTATTTCAAATTCAGAAAGTCATCTATTGAATAAAAACAACCAATTAAATAAGGCTCTACTGAATTCTAATTCATTTAGTTTTTTCCTTTTTTCCGAAAATCACGAAGAAAAAGAAGAATCCCTACATTTGTGTTCACTTAAAAAATCGACAAAATGTATGGAACAGCTTATTTTTATTTCGCGATTTCAAGGTGGTCCCATAGAAAAAATTGATCAAAATGATGAGTACAATGACTCCTTTTCGGGTTTACTATAAACAAAAACTATTGTTGGATATCTTATCCGCCATACTGTAGCAGTTTGTGTCGCAGAGTTTTAGTCGATTTCGAGGGACTATCAGCGGTTTGTGCTACCTTTCTATTTAAAGGAGCTTTTTCATCCTTTTCAAAAAGCGAAGGGTGATTTCTAACGAACTTACATATTTCTAGAATGTATAAGGATGGAAGTGTAAGCAGTTTTTTGTTAGTAAATATGGGTCGGCAGGAATCAGTCTATTTAAGGTTGTAGATCGATTATTAATCAATATCGATCGATATTGATTGTCAAAAGAATAAAACTAATCTACCACCTCTGTTAAATCATTGTATCATATAGAAATAAAGAAAAATTGTTTATTCTGCACAAGCAAAACGCACATAAACACAAAATAACATACATACAAAGTAGCCAAAAGCCTCGTATTCAATACACTAAACATTTTGACAATCTTGTCCATTGGTTGATGTCAGGGCTTAGTGTCAGGGCCAGGGACCAAAGACAATTAACATTGTGTTTATTAAATTGTCTACTTATTTAATCTGTTATTGTGGTACTGGCTTAAGACAACCTGTGATGACAACAAAGTTAACAATTAAAAGTATAAAAAAAAAACAACAAAGTTAACAATTAAAAATATATATTTTTCCTTTATTTATAAAATAAAGGAAAAATATATATTTTTGAAGCAAACAAACTATAATAATAAATTATGAACAATTACAATAACCGTGCGTCTCATCTGTGCAAGAACAGAAGCCTAAAATAGACGCTTTGGCAGAATCATAATATGATCTGCGTACAATTCATACATCCCACAATTCATCTGTTTGACAGCTGCTACATTTGTTTGACATTAGACTTCATTATAGCAATTCATCATTTGTGGACCATTTTACGAAACTCCATACAAAACTGTCAAACAGATGAATTGCGGGATATAAATTGTACGCAGCTCATATTATGATTCTGCCAAAGCGTCCATTTTAGGCCCCCAGGTCTTTGCTCAGCAAAATGCTGTGACTTTGGACAAACCTATAGTCAACAGCGCTGATTTTCAGCAAAATCCTTTTGGAATTACGTAATGACGTCCCCCTGTGTGACATAATCATCTCGACTTATATAAAGGACATGCCTCGGTTTACATATTATTAAGGTCACTTTCGAAACCACGTCGCTTCCCTATATTATTTCTTCGCTACGAGAATTTTCGGTATGTTATTGGCTAAAATCCGAAAAGCAATATATTGGAAGGGTGCGTCGATATGTCTACGAATAGTCTCATTCCAGAGAAGCAAATATAAATCATAGAACTATAAGTACTTATCTAAAACGGGGCTTTTTCTTATGAAAAAGCCCTTCGCCTATATATTTGGATATTTATTCGCGCTGATTTCGAGATGAGACGGAATGAGGGATGGTTGCGAATTTCCAGGTTATGTTTGGCAAGGACAGTTCTTAGAAAGTTTTTATGAGATTTTTCTACCAATTTTCGGCAGGCCCAGTAGGAGATGGCGGATGAACTCGACTTTTTTTCGTAAGGATTGGCCACAAACAGCAGAGAGGCTTGTGGCTAAGTATTACGTGTAACAGCCACACGGGTCGTCCACAATGGTCCATGGGACCATGCTTACGTACCAAGACCCCTTTGTGCTTAGGAAAGCACGTTAAACCGTTGGTCCTGGCTGTCATGCGTAGATCTTTGACAGTTGTCATACGGGTCGTCAGAAGCCCGAAAGTCTGACAACCAGTTTTACCAAGGGGTATCGTGTTACCCAGTAAATGTGTTGTGGAAGACAGATAGGCAGTCGCTCCATGTAAAATTCTGGTATTCAACTGCATCTCGTTAGACTGGAAGCCGACCCCAATATTGTTGGGAAAAGGTTAGGGACATGATGATGGCCACAAACTGCAGTAGATAGGGATTCGTGGAAAGAGGGAAGGGAGGCCCTTTCCCTCCAATGGGACACAAACGGATGATAATAATAAAAACCGGTCAAGAGCGAGTCGGACTCGCGCACCGTTCCGTACGAATATATGATGTTGATGATTTCTGAAAAACTGTGCTATTAAGAGCACAGTTTTTCAGAAAGAGTGAACTTTACATAAACTTCTATCACATAGAATAATTTCAGATTTTTATCTATGCAAACTTCGGAGATAAGGGGGGGAAAGGTATTTTTTTTTACATTTTTCTTCAAAAGTCGGATAATATGCTGCCCAAAAAAAAAATTGAGAATGTGTAAACAGCGCTCTTTTATATGATACCCACGTGTCCTAGTAGCCCCACTTTAAATTTTTAAAACCCCCTTTCAGTCCCTTTTACAAAAAAGATATATTTTTTTAAATTTCTTTCTTGTTTGCATAATAGTTGGGCAAACGTCGTCTAAAATTTTCGAAATTTCAGGTTGATAGCATTAGTAGTTTTTGAGATATCCAGGTGTGACAGACAGACAGACAGACAGACTTAGTTTCACCATAAGGGTTCCTTTTTACCATTTTGGTACGTAACCCTGAAAACGAGTGTGCTTTAGACCACATGACTGAAGTAAAGCTTACAAATAGTAATACTAATTATATTTATTTACTTACTTACAACAATAGGCCTGCACTGTGTCTTAGATATACGAAACGCAACTGGCAATGGGAGAAAGAGAGAATGAAAATGTGTGCTCGCACCTCTCTCTCTTGCCTCTACAGTAATATACGAAACGGACCTCTCTCTCTTTCTATCTTCACTAACTTATATCTCCCTCTCAACTTTCGTTCGCTCACTTCCGTAACGCTTTCGTCACGCAGTCACTCCCCAAGTCAAGCGTGCATAAAGAAGTTTTCCTTTAATAATTTCTACCAATTTGTTAGCAAAAGAACTTAAATGCGTGTACTAACAAGACAGGTCCACTCAATATGTGTGGTTCTTTCCTCAAAATACCATTTCAGGACACCAATCTACATGGTCTTCACAAATGATCTGACCAAGATTATGTCTGGACTTTAAAAGAGACTTTGACTGCTGAGTTTGTTTCGGCCTTTGTTCTCAGAGTAGTTAGATTGGAAACGCCGACCTTATCTAGTTTTAAAATATGATTGACGTGTAAAAGTGTTTGTACAAACATACTTCAATCAATCAATCAATTCAGCCGAAAGACGTCCACTGCTGGACATAGGCCTCCCCCAAAAGGAGGGAGGGTTGCCATAATCGCCACGCTTGGTAGGCGAGTTGGCGATCGCAGTATGATGTTAAAATGCATAGAGAACGCTGCTGCCCATTCTTTAGTAAGTTCCTCAGTCGCCTTTTACGACACGCACGGGAAGAAATAGAGTGGTTCTTTACGTCTGGCACCACACGGAACACCTACAATCTACTTACAGTGACAAAATAATTTATAATTTATGATGAAAGGGTCTGATGCTAATGAGCAAAATTCATAGAATATGCTGGACTATTTTGAGAGCCTCTATGCCTCGTTGGTCTTAGTAGTCGCAAGCGCTACTGTTGACTATGATATCCTGCGCTCGATTTTCAAGTCCGGCAGTGTTATTCGGTTTTCCTGTCATGAATTTCTCAGTAGCAGCCCGGAGTCTGGATTTCTACCCGGTTGATGGAAATAGGCTCGCCCCCTATTACATGGGACTTAAACATAACTGTGTGGAATGTACAATAGGCTCAAGTGTGCCTGACCCTAAGAAATGCCGTCGTGATGTTATGTTATTTGGAGAGCTGGTCTACTATCTCACCTGGTAAGCACAAAATGTGTGATAACAGTGACTCTAGAATTAGCCTAGTCAAAAATATTGATCGCAACAAGCTGCTAGTCCAATCTTACAGTGAATTCGGTAATTTAACACACCAACAAATACACACACACACGCACACTTACAAAACACACACTCTCTTACACACTGCTAAAACACACTAGTGCACATTGTGCTCATTAGATTATTTTATCCGTCTTTAGTCTTATAATTTAACTGCTCTTAATCTAGACAATGTTTTATTTATTATAAAATAAAAACTTATTTTCACGTGCTTTTTAGTTGTAAAAATAACATCCATTATTGTAATGTGCAGTTTTATATAGCAATACCACACAAGAACTCCACGAGACAGGCTCGACCTAGGGTGGAGTTCATAAGTAAAATACTGCATTTTTTCCTTATTTATCATCATCATCATTTCAGCCGAAAGACGTCCACTGCTGTACATAGGCCTCCCCCAAAAGGGGGAGGATTTGCCATAATCGCCACGCTTGGCAGGCGGGTTGGCGGTCGCAGTATGGTTTTAAAAATGCATTGAGGACGCGGCTGTCTATTCTCTAGTAAGTCCCTTAGTCGCCTTTTACAACACCCATGGGAAGAAATGGGATGATGCTATTTTTTACGTCCGGCACCAAACGGAACACCCTTATTAAAAATCCTTATTAAAAAGATATAAACCTAGCTTAATTAATGTAGACTATAAGAAATGTAAAGCACTATTTTTGGCAAAATAAACATTATCATTATTAAAAACCGGCCATGTGCGTGTCGAACCACGCACAATGAAGGAATCTGTAGATGGGATGAATTTGTCATGAAAACAAACTTAACACTGTTGTTGAAAAACGTGTCCTCCCATACATTGACATACTTCACGGTCAATTCTCCAACTGCAAATGTAACTTCGTCGACTATTACTCGCTAACTTGTAAAGCCTTCTTAGCTGTGATAGTGTTTCTTTTAATTTCGTTACATATTATACATATACTGTCATGTTTTTTTGTCCATCTAAATGGTTGATTTAGCTTTGAAGCTTTGTTGTTGCTTTAAAATTCGAATAATTTTAAAGCTTAATATTACGCAACCGTACGGATCCCTGAATCGAAAAATAGTCTTCATAGACCCTCAATATTTTTAAACGGCCTATCCAAAGATACTCCATAATGATGGGATAGAGGAGAAAAAAAAATATCATCCTTACTTTACGTGTAAGAGAGGTACCGTAAATATATTTTTTTTCAATATTTTATTTTACTACTTTATCTGCGTGATTAATATGTATACTCATACCAAATTACAGCTTTCTAGTACTAAGAGTCTTTGAGCTAAGCCGGGGACAGCCAGATCCCAGAACCCTAAAAAGGATCATGCTTGTCTAGAAGAGACAATTATATTCAACTGAGACTTGAAGACATGGAAGTTAAACAGATTCCGTCAAAGAATCTGACCTATTTCTTACCCAAAAGCTTTGATACTTTAATGAATAAGTAGAAAAATGTAAATATAGTAATAAATATTCATTAGACTGTTAAAAACAATAAAAACAAACGTTCAAAATGAAGGTGATTGAATGGCAAATTAGGATGAAATAATTCATGAGAATTTGCTTAAAGCAATATGACGGTACCTTTGCAAATTCTTGGTCAGATTATTTCGATTCCAATTTTTTTTTGTATGTTAAGAAGCTGCTTATTTTATTTAGTGTTATCAAGGGGTATCGTGTTACCCAGCAACTGGGTTTTGGAGGTCAGATAGGCGGTCACTCCATGTAAAATACTGTTAAGCAGCTGCAGAAAGAAAAAGAAAATACGTTTATTTACGGTAAACGTAACGCAAAGAAAAAACACGAAAGAACAAAATATGCATCACATCCACGCAAAACGGCCATTGCTTAGCATAATGCTGCGATCCTATGCGAGACAGAGCCCTAGCGCTGATGGTTTTCAGCGACAGTCGGCGTTGACGTGATGAAGTCAACGTAGTTGGAAAAAAGCTAGGCAGATTGATTGATTGAAGCTGCTGATTTTAGATCTTGGCCCGATATTTGTGGTATAAATTTTTCGATTAATAAGTATTGAAATAACACACAAAATGAATCCGAACTGTAGCGGCAGCAACATAGCCACATGCGAACTACGCGTCACACTGACGTCACGCAAAATCGTGCATCGCGCAAGCAGAGTTTACCGAGCAACTAGCATATAATATCTCGATACAACATCCCGACATCAACCATCATCAGGCAGTTGATGATGCCCGTCCATACCCAACCAACCGTCGGGCAGTTGCCCACCAGACACAACACCCGTCTGGTCGGGGGATCCTCCCTTTTCTATAGAGTATGAGTGAACTGTACACCCTGTTCCTCATACCTCTAAAAAACTAATTGTAAATCCTTGTCACGGCACCGATTTCGTCGCTTGCCGAGGCGCCGGCTGCGCGGACCCTTTCGACAAGGGAGGTGCTTGTGCAGTGCTGTTTTTTTGAAGTTAAACTTCTTTAATTTCCCTTCGCTTGTCGTTCACTATAGACAATAGTCTCATCTGTCTATGGCATAGACAAGTGATGTTTCGAGTGTCGGGCGCTTAGGTCGGGCGTGAGCACAGACCACAGACTATTTACTAAATAGTTACGTTTTATATGTAATTAATTTTGTTTTCTTTTTATTTATTGTAGGTGTTGTTTTATTTATTTTTATTACCCTAGTGGCATTTATGCGTATTCGTAAGTGAGTCCGTGGCATCACAGCGGGCCCTATCAGAATACCAGCGCTGCGGTACTTATTTTTTAAATATCGCGGCATTATGCTGAGATAGGGACCTTTTTGGCATCGCACAAGTTTTGGTTGTTTTTATTGTTTAAGTTAGTTTTAAATGCTATATTTGTATTTCTTGTGCATGTCCTGAATAAAATATTTTTCTTTCTTTTCTTTTCTTTCTTTACGCACGCTTGACTTGAGGAGTAAGCTGATGAATTCGTGACGAAAGTGTTACGGAAGCGAGCGAACAAATAATGAAATAAAATTGTATTATTGTATGTACTTACTAAAAGTAGGTATTACAGTTTATAAATCCGGTAGTTAAGAGCAGTATTTCATGAATACGGCCATTCCTTAATTAACATGACAATGATCTGTAATTAAATTCGAACACAATTCTTGCAATTACTGGATCGTGAATTACGAATGTAAAAAATATGTAAAAATTCAGTCAGACTGGACAATTTCTGTCGGAACATTACGCGTCCCAACTTTTATTGGACGTATTTTAAAATTACTAGGTATTTGTTTCGTGTGGTGCCCGGACGTAAAGAATAGCACCGTCTCATTTCTGCCCGTGGGTGTCGTAAAAGGCGACTAAGGGACTTACTAGAGAATGGGCAGCAGCGTTTTCTATGCACTTCAACAACCTACTGCGATCCCAAACCCGCCTGCCAAGCGTGGCGATTATGGCAAACCCCTCCCTTTTGGGGGAGGCCTTTATCCAGCAGTGAACGTCTTTCGGCTGAAATGATGAGATAATTGTCTATTTTCTCTCATTTATTTATTTATTTTATTGTTTACACAGGTTCTATTCTAAAGGTAACATGTGAAAGTGTGTATGCAACAGTGCAACATTCACTTACAGGCAAACTCTTAAACGATATAATGACATATAAGGGACTACCGAGGCACTTTTAAATAAACTTGAACGTTTGCAAAACATCTGTATTCGTTTTGTGTTTAACCTTAAAAACTATGACCACGTTTCTAACTTTCGCAAGATACAAGTGGCTCCCTATTCGACTTCGCAGGAACACTCGGATATTGTGTCTGCTATTTAACCTCCTTCACAATCCCAAAACGCCATCCTATCTGCGGGAACGTTTTTCCTACGCCCGTCCTTCGGATGCGCCTTGAAGGTCGCATCTTAGAAATCTTAACTCCCCTCCTCACTCCACCGACTTCTACTCCTACTCCTTCAAGCACGTGCGGGTGTGGAATTCACATCCGCCTGATATTAGGGACTGCGAAACTGTTGCAGTATTTAAAAGAAGAGTGAAATATCTATTTTTCTACTTCGTCATAATTGCGTAGATATGTATTTATTATTATAGAAGTATCATAAATATTATGATTGTATTTATTTATTTATAATATGCACACCAACAGCATAGTCACTTACAATTCAAAATTAAATAACATCTAAAATTGGCACTTCAGTAACCATGCAAATAACAGGTATGCATGACATTAACATATAAATATTAGAGAGAAAAGAGAAAAAATTAAAAGTGTAAAAAATTAAAAGTGTAAAAAATTAAAAGTGTAAAAAATTAAAAGTGTAAAAAATTAAAAGTGTAAAAAATTAAAAGAGTAAAGAATTAAAAGTTAAAAAAAATTAAAGTGTGTCCAGAGAACCAAATCCAGAACACCACAAAACGAACCAATTTGAGCTACACAGACGTACACTCTTCGCACTGTTTAATTAGGGAACGCCTGTATGAAGCAAAACTCATGGAGAAAATATCAATAGGGTAATCTGTCAAGTTGGACCTTTCATTATATTGCCTTGCCATACGTGTTAGGGGGCTATTAAATGTGGTATTTAATGTGGATGTAGGCAATTCAAAAATACGATGATGACGCTTACTACGTTGGCTAGACCTAAATTTAAAATAGTTTACCAATTGTGCGTCTATTGTACCGTTTATAATTTTATGGAGTATTAGTAAGTCAGAATGGTTACTTCTGTACCTATATCTATGGTCTACTGTATTTCTTTTACTTTACAACGCACTAGTAAAGAGCTCCTTGGAATATTGTTCCACTATTTGGTCTCTTTATTATTCCGACGCTCTGCTCAGCACTGTATATTAGTATATTCTCATTTTAAAGTGCCTTAACCTGTCGCTATAATCAGGTATAGCTTTTCGGATCCCATTCTTCATACATAAATGCCTAACAAAACGGGCCTGAACAGATTCAACATTATTAGTATAAGTTGAATAATAAAGAGACCAAATAGTGGAACAATATTCCAAGGAGCTCTTTACTAGTGCGTTGTAAAGTAAAATAATGCTACTATAATTACGAAAAGGTTTCGACATACGGATTATAAAGCCAAGCATTATTTTAGCCTTAGTCACTGTGCTATCTATATGTTCACGGAAAGATAGGGATGTATCAAAAAGTACCCCAAGGTCACGGATGACCGACGCTCTGCTCAGCACTGTATATTAGTATATTCTCATTGTTTTATTTTACTCTTTTACTCTTACACACGGTGTTTACATCTCTTTATCGCCTTTCCTATCGCAGGTATGCTGGAAGGGATTCTGATGATGAGATGTTAAATTTGTTCGTGGGATAAATTCATTCCAACTATGGAACTCTTCATTGTGCGTGGTCCAACACGCACTTAGCCTGTTTTGTTTTAAAAGCAACCACTCACAGAAAATAATAACGCGTAAAGGGTCTTGCAGACTGGTGCTACATCGCGGGCGTGACATGCGTCGCGCTGCCTGTTGTGCCCGCGATAACACACCAGTCTGCACGAGCCTTTATATTCTCGCTACTCATAACATAATCAGCCTATAATGTTCCCACTGCTGGGACACAGACCTCACCGTGAGAGGGAGTGGGCTGTAATCCACCCTTTGAGGGTTGGTAGATGTCACATATCTTCGAATTTTTGGTTCTAGTTCGTTCGGACATTTTCTCCGCCGGTTTCCTTACGATGTTTTCCTTCACCGTTTTGAGAGCAGTGGTGATGAAATAATTTACACAAAGTAAAGGACCTGTCAGGGCTCAAACCCACGATCTACAACTCGTAATTCGCGGATGCTACTCATTGATGATTAAAATTTGAGTTTGTAACAAATTATTTTTGAGTAGCTTCGTGGACGATATGCCTAACAATATTAATTAACACAATAAACTTGAGCGTGTCCAACTAAAACTCATTCAGAACTGAGATATAATTCAAACTCACAACTGAGCCTAGAAAATCCTGGAACATTAAACTATCATATTGTCGTAGGCTCAGTACTGGCACTCGTCTATTACCCGCTGTAGAACTCAGAACTTTGTTAAAACTTCTTTACAGGGTGACATGTCATCCCCACTAACTTATATATACCATCCCTGAACACAAAATCAAGGGGTTATGAACCTTATTGGGGTGGAAGAAGGGACATTGTCAGATGGGTGAAATGTTAAGTAATTTGGTAATTTGTAGCACCCAGAACGCTTTACAACGCAGACAATGTTCGCATTTTGGGACATACGGGTGTATACGATGGCAAGCAGCTCCCTAATTGCGTAACACAGTTTGAATCGGAATGATTTTGAAGTATATTGCTAATCCATTGCTTCATAAGTTAGAAAAAATTGTCTGCTCAACAACATTAATAACGCAATGTATGTTGTTGAACTGTCAAATTGAAACCGATTCCTACTGATAGTCTGTTACGCAATTAGCCCAGGTAACCTCTGTGAGATTGTCAGTAACACCGAGGCGTTGCTGGCGTTCCTTGAGGAGCTAGGGTGGATCGAATAATCGATTTTCCCACCCGTACGCAAAATACGCGCATATTGACGTGGAGTTGCGGACACCAGCCCGTATTACCTATTACCTAGCCCACTGGTTTATTTGCGTCTTATTATAGAATTACTGGATATTTCCCGCGGCTTTGCCCCCATGGAGGTCGGAAATTATCCCACGAGAACCTCATTACAAAATTTAATCGAAACCCATTCAGAATCTGAATCAGAATTTTATTTATTTGTATGAATGTAGTTTTACATAGTCAATCAATCTACCTAGCGTTTTCCCAACTATGTTTGGGTCGGCTTACAGTCTTACCAGATGCAGCTGACTACCAGTATTATGGAACAACTGCCTATCTGATCTCCACAACCCAGCTGCTGGGTAACACAATACCCCTTGATACTACACTTGACACTGGATAATATAGGCAGCTTCTCACCACACAAAACAAAAATTTGAATAGAAATAATCTGACTGGAGCACAGGAGCAATGGTGGCCCAGTGGTAACGGCCCCGACTTACGAGTCATAGGTTGTGGGTTCGAACCCAGGCAGGCGCTTTACTTTGTGTCAATAATTTCATCACCACTGCTCACAAAACGGTGAAGGAAAACATCGTGAGGAAACCGGCATGTCCTAGAACCAACAATTCAAAGACATGTGACATCTACCAACCCGCACTGGGCCCGCGTGGTAGATTACAGCCCAGTTCCTCTCGAAGAGAGGAGGCCTATGTCCCAGCAGTGGGAACATTATAGGCTGATTATGCTGAATCTGACTGAGAATATGCAAAGGTACCGTCTTATTGCTTTAAGCAGTTGCAGTACATGGAGCGACTGCCTATCTGACCTCCATAACCCAGTAACTAGGTATTACCTAGTTAGGTTATGGAGGTCATTCGATACGATACCCTTTGGTAAGACTGGTTGTCAGATTTTCGGGCTTCTGACGACCAGTAACGACTGTCAAAGATACCCGAATGACAACCGGGACCAACGGCTGAACGTACTTTCCGAGGCACGGACGAGTCTCGGTATGTAAAGATGGTCCCTCATCCACGGACCAACCACGGCAAGTTTAGCTTAACCTGGTGGATCGACCCATGTGGCTTTTATTACTTAGCCACGAACTCCTTACATAGTACTCTAGCGGCATCAACATTGCCACATGCAAACTACGCTTCATACTGACGTCACGCAAAATCCTGCATCGCGCAAGCAGAGTTTACCGCGCAACTACCATCTATACAACATCTTGACATCAACCGTCGGGCACTTGCCCACCAGACACAACACCCGTCTGGTCAGAGGATCCTCTCTTTTCTATAGAGGATGAGTGAACTTTACACCCTGTTCCTCATGCCTCTAAAGTACCTACGGTGTTAATATTATTTAAGTGCAAACATTCTTCCACAACATAATGGTGTATAAATGTTCAAATGCTATTATTAACTAAGCTTTACTAAACTACATAATTTCAGCCGAAAGACGTCCACTGCTGGACAAAGGACTTCCTCATTTGAGGAAGCCATAATCGCCACGCTTAGCAGGCGAGTTGAGAACGCCATTCTCTAGTAAGTCCCTTAATCGCCTTTTACGACACCCACGGGAAGAAATAGGGAATACTAAACTACATTTTACTACAATTAATTTTAAGAGCTGTGTTCAGTCGTTAATCCGTGAAAAGAGACAGAGTTATTTTCGCATTTAATATTAATAATTATTTGGATTATTCCGTCACAACTGATTCTTTATACCTACGTATAGTTTATGTAATAAACACGGTTTTAATTAGTTTACAATAAATTAAGTATAATTGGAAGCTATGGCTTACAATGAATAATTAATATTAACGCCATTTGTCACGGCTCTTTGTGAATAATTTAGGTGATTTACATGACATTAATTACCTATCTCATTCTAGCCTTCATTTAAATTGCCGTTCCTATTTTTGATCCGTTCCGTGTCATCGCTAATATCGACGCGGCAACGCGTATTTTTTAACCGAATTCTAATAAGAAGGAGGTTTGCATTCGACAAGTTTTTTTTTCATGTATGAACTTACACCGATTTCTGGGCCAATTTACGTGATTTTTTTTTCATTTCGTAGAAGACTGCACGGTGGAACCATAACTGTTTTGTTCATTTTACTTAATTCGTTTTTGAGTTGACTTGAATAATAGCTTTTTAAGGGGCCGTGCATGAAATCGACTGATTTTGATCTATTTTGTTCATTGTTTGTGACAAAGGTAAAAAGAATTTAAACAAAATTATTTGTGATTTGTAAAGTCTAGTTCTTTGTTTTGCATGTGGCAGAAATGATTTTTTCAAATAAATTAAGAATTCCTGGAAAATTACAAAATTCGCGAGAGAAAAATTCGAGTCTGACCTTTGATCATCTTTTTACGAGAAACTACTTTTGATTTTGAACATTAAAAAATATAATCAACATAACTTTATTTTATTTATTTATTTATTTTATTCGAACACATGATTCATATTATTTTATTAACAGTTATAAAACTATGTTAGTAACATTTCTCCATAAAACAAAAATAATAATAAATCTAATTCAAATATTTAAAACTATGTCCGTTCCCTGCTGCACTAGACCTGCAGCTGTGCAAACGGGTCCAGTGCCCCAGGAACGGGCAATCAGGTTTATTCACAATTACCTTTAAAATGCTGTTGGTGCATCAGGGATGCTGTTCGTTTTCGCATAATAGCTTGAAAGCTATCTGTGTGTGCTTCAGCAAACATGCCCGATGCGCTACAGAAACGCGGGAGCCCCAACAGGGTGCTGTTGGGGCTCCCGCGGTTCTGTAGCGGCGTTATTATACTGAACTCAAAGAACGTTGTAGGCCCTCTGCGTATGTCTAACCCACAGGCTGCACGTGTAGAAGGACTGACAAAATGCCTTGAACAGCGTGAGTGTTTCACTTCTCTAGTACATCGTGCAAACCTACGGGCCAGCATATTACAGCATATTATATGGTCTGCTTGCATATGGCAGAAGCATTTTTTTCAACTTCGATACAAAATATAACAGAAACATAATGTTAAAAAACCTATATTTTTTTTAAAACCCAGAAGGTTATGTATTTTTCCTTATTATTCAGCTAACTATTGCAAGAAAATCAAAATTTTATGGTATGATTGTACAATACCAACAATAAGTAAATCAAAGGCAAAATTAACTATATTTTCGAGAGCACAAAAGTGATGAAAGTATTATCAGGTGCTGTGACTGACACGAATGGCTTAGCACCACAAAAACTGTACTTTTATAGTTACACAGACTTAATGTTATAATTATTTCACGATTTCTCACAATTACATAAGAAATTGATGAAAAAGGGTATTTTTCGTGCACGGAGCCTTAATTATCTTCACATAGTAAGTAGTGGTATTTGTGTGGGGTATTATGTTTCTGGTGTGGCAAAATCCTCATGGACGTCCTCCGCCCTCGGGCGGGCGGAAGGGTCTGTCAGACTCTTACTGACTAAAAAACACTCCTGTGTGGGAACATCGGAAAGGGATTCCCACACTTGCACCGAGAATCATGGAATCATGTGTGACTTCCGCGATCCCCGGTTGGTGCGGCCTGCTTTTGTGGACCACCTCAAGTCAGGTGAGGTGGTTGACACCCCCCGCCATGTCTAATAGGGGCGCGCGTGGAACACTACGCGCCGCCACTTCCAGTCCGCCGTCCCTGGACACATTTAGGGGAGCCGGAAGAGGGCATTATCTGCCCTCTGCCGACGCCCGGTGCACCTGCTGCGGTCCGGGTAAATGGGAAGGATCTCCCGCTTCGTTTCCGCAGCGAAACTGGCATGTTGCAGAAGGATACCACCGCGTCCCAGAACTCCTTGTTGTCGACCATCGAGTCGACCACGGCCGGCAGCGACAGATCGCTGACCACCCCTGAGATGAGGGCACGACGCGGCCCCTCCCAAACGGCACATTCTGCCAGCGTATGCCACGCCGTGTCCTCTCGGCAGTCGACCCAGTGGCGACCCCGGGCGTCCGGCTGCCTGTTTATGTGACACAGGTACTTCCCGAAGCAACCATGCCCTGAGAGCACCTGCGTCACCTGAAACGACTGGGAGCCGTGCCTCCTGCCGAGCCAGCGCTCGTGATTTGAGTACGGTCTATGTCAGGCTAACTATTAACTAACATAGACTTGCAAAATTCGTTGACTAACCTTCTTAGCAGTGTGTTCCAATAGAACTTTTAAAATGACATACAACTTACGGATGGTTTTACACACGTTGAATAACTAACGGACTGCGAGCGATCTGTTGATGTAACTTTCCCGAGTTTAGTATTAACAGTAACTGTTCGCTCGCCTGAGCTGAATTACAATGGAAAGGCAGGCTGACCGGACATACGGAATAGATTTTGTGAAATAAAACAGTGGGTTGATTTGTGTTGTGTGTTTTGGGTCCAATTGACCATTATTTGGAATGAGTACAGAGGCAATTGAAAATTAACTCTTATATTTTAATGCTTTAATACTGTGTTTCAGTCTCTTTGATAAAATCGTCTTAAAGACACGGAGAAAACATCGAGATTTCTGTACTAAATCACCAGCATCACCTTTGTACGTATTTTTCTGATCCTTTCTTCTTGTCTGTTTATACGTGTATACGTGTGTCAAAGTCAAAGTCAAATTATTTATTTCAAATAGGCACATAGGAGGCAGTTTTGAACGTCAAAAGAGTCGTGTGTGTGCGTGCATTTGTGTGTGGCGTTTAAGTGTAAAATGTTTTAAATAATAGTGAAAACTGCATCAAAATCCAGTTGTAGTAAAGAAAGAAAAACTGAGAGAAAATACGTCGTTTACGTATAAAATCTAAGCGGTCAAACATTTAGAGGTATGGGGAACAGGGTGTAAAGTTCACTCGATGAGGCTGTGGGTGATGACCAGGGATGCGCGTTCGCTGCATGCTGTTGGTCAGGATACCCGTTGAAGCCGTGGGTGCTGGCTGGCTGTGTGACTCGCCGCTCGAAGGCTTGAGGAAGTGATAATGATGATGACGTCTCACTGAAGTAGTTGCACGAAGGCTGCGCTGACGTTCATACTCGGGGTCCCCAGTTTAGAGGTATGAGGAACAGGGTGTAAAGTTCACTCATACTCTATAGAAAAGGGATGATCCTCCGACCAGACGGGTGTAAGTTGTGTCTGGTGGGCAACTGCCCGACGATTGATGTCGGGACGTTGTATATATGCTAGTTGCGCGGTAAACTCTGCTTGCGCGATGCGTAATGTCAGTGTGAGGCATCGTTCGCAAATGGCGATGTTATATGTCATGTTAATTTTTTTTGGAACACACTGCTAGGACGGTTCGTCTGCGGGTGGGGTAATTTATAATTTTGCAAGTCTATGTTAGTTAATAAGTCAGCCTGTCATAGGTACTCGAATCACGAGTAAAAAAAAAGGTTCATTAAGGGGCCGGCGTGGCATGCGTAGTTCATACTAACGTAATATCAAAATAATTTGTAAATCAAACATATTCTTAAATATTCTTAAATTCCTCATGTCTCGTCTATATATCATTGTCCATTCAAAATATATATTTGGGAACCTAGTTATTCTGTATTCCAATCGAAATAAAGACACATTATCTTAAGAATATGCTTGATTTACAAATTATTTTAGTATTACGTTTGTATGAACTACGCATCCATCGCCGGTCCCTTAAGATAATTTTTTTTTGTTGTTTTTTTGAGATTTTTAATTTTTCACTGTTTGTGTTGTAATATCCCACACAAATTAATGTACTTACCTACAACTACTTACTAATATATATGAAGATAACAACATTTGACGTGCCTAAAGAAGTGTTCACTGCAAAAATATAAAAGCAATAACAAAGCCCCTTCTTTACTAAACGCTAAATTATAACTTAAAGTTTTTTCCAAAATATGGAATGAAAACGTCGAACGTTTTTACTCTACGAAAAAGTTATAACAAAAAACAAAAAATAAGAAAAATACTGTAAATTATCTTGATTATTTTGTCCTAGTGTAGACCGATCCTTAGCCTCGTGACTCAACACTTACCAACAAGGCAGCTTTCTGTAGGAGTTACTTAATTAATGACTCCCTTCAGCTTTTAATTGTATAAGAAGTTCATTGTTTAGCGAGTTGGCAGAATAAAGAGGGCCGACCTTTATCAGATTTATTATTTGGATGTTTATTTTTTGGAATATACGGTTAAAAGATTGGAAGGAAGCCGTAACGATTTATTTATAGTTATTAAATGAAATGTTAGAGAGGTGGCAGTCGACCCGCTGCCACATAGTGACAGAAACCGACTTAAAAAAAACCACTACAAAATAAAAATTTAGTTTATCGGAAGTCATGTTTTAAGCTTTATCTTTAGTTTTATTCCAAGTTTGGCCACCGACTTCCGAAACTAAACCTTTTTTTACTCTTTAGAGTTCTTTCTTCACTATTAGGTTCTGGTAGCTGTCACTATCTTTTTTGACGTTAAGCGTTTTTATTATTCCAGAGATGCCAACTTAACATCTGTCAGTTTTATACTAACGAATTCGGCTCAATTGCCAAACGACAAGAAAAAAAAAAGGTATATGTTTTGCGAATTTGATTCTTGTACTTACTAAAAATCGTTCAACTGACAGATATCAGGAACGCATTCTCTCGACAGCTAGACTGTAGGTATAGTGGCTGGCACGTAACTTGGCAAGATTTTGGCGTAGTGGAAGTAAGTTCACGCATGTACCTACAGTTAGTGCAAAAAAAAAAATTTAAATTTTATTTAATGTCGTTATTTATGGTTATTGCCAGAATTTATTTTTATTTTGTTTAAAAGAAAGCTAAAGAAAGGAGAAAAACGTCTAACGATTCTTGCCAACTTACCTGCCGGTGACTTTATCTGTTAAGCTATGCGAAATGAAACGTAGTGTATCCGTACATAATATACCACCCTATATTTTCACTATCAAGTTGTTTACTCTTAGCAAACACAGTCAATCAATAGGACCCTTCAAAATAATAACATCAAAATTAATTACTGTGCCTTGTATTGTCTGTTGACTGTTTCAGAAATTCTATCTTATTGTTATAAATTGTGTGTATTTATGGTGTGAATAGATCTTGGTTTTCTCTTACCCCTTGTTCTTAAGTTTACCCTAAATTCTTGGGGATACGTTAATTTTTTTTTTAATGTGATTATTAATCACGTAATTTTTTTTTTGTTTTTATTTTAATATTTGTTATAAGAGGGCCCTGCACCCTAATTGTGTAACACAGTTGTAATCGGAATGATTTTGCAGTATATTGCTAATCCATTGCTTCATATGTTAGTAAACTTTGTCTGCTCAACAACGTAACTAACGCAATGAATGTTGTTGAACTGTCAAATTGAAACCGATTCCTACTGATAAAGTGCTACGCAATTAGCCTACAGAGCACCCAAATTGCGTAACACAGTTTGAATCTGAATCGGAATGATTTTGAAGTATATTGCTAATCCATTGCTTCATATGTTAGAAAACTTTGTCTGCTCAACAACGTAACTAACGCAATGAATGTTGTTGAACTGTCAAATTGAGACCAATTCCTACTGATAGTGTGTTACGCAATTAGCCTACTGGTCCGTCTATTTTCAATACGACCATGGTTAAAAAGCTTGTCGTTTCATCCAGCGCAACTGAAAACTACTAAAAAGGAAGTGAGAACGCGATAACATTGGACGAATAATAGTGTGTTGAAATTTCATAAAACTTGTTCCTGTAAATACGTGTTTTTAAGTAAGCCTTACAAGTATGTGAAACAAATATTTGTCATTTAGAATCTACATTACATTTTAAGGTTTCTATGACAATGGTTTCTTTACTTTTTACATAATTTATGAGTGCATTATGAACGACCAAAGCTCAGGTAAAATTTGTGCAAAAAAGCAGATTTTTGCAGGCTGATACTGAATTTGTTTCTCCAAATTTTTATTTTTTGCTTACATAGGAACCTAGATATAGTGCACAAGATACCTATTAGTTCAAAAAAATCAAAGAAAGATACTGTCTGACATGTTTTCCTAATTGATGACAAGATAACTTATTCTACATTTTTATTTTAAAATACGGGCCCCTTACAAACACATTAAATCTCTATTTTATGGTTGACAGCTCGACATGTTACCGTAATTAATAACAAATGTCTAGTTTCTTTGGAATTGTAAAACAACGTTGAACCTCTTCGAAACGCATTCCATTTAAATTTTATGGGACGCAAACTGGCCCTTTCTACAAATTCTAAAGATACAAGTGTTGTGTATCCGATTTCTAATCGCAACGCTCAGTGCCAGTCCCAAAATCTGGTCCAAGCAATTCAAACGAACCTTTGAAACAATTGAGAAATGGTAAAAACGGACGTTAAGTACCACGATACCCCTTGGTAAGTGGTGGGCTTCTGACTACTCGTAAAGACTGTCGAAGATCTATGACAGGCAGCCGGGACCAACGGTTTAACGTGGTTTCCGAGGCACGGAGGGGTGTCTACATGTAATGAATGGTGACCCATCCCTGAACTGACCGCGACAAGCGCAACTTAACCTTCGATCAACCCATGCAGCTGTTATTATTTAGCCAGGTTAATTTTAGCTGAAAGTTATTTATTTCAATGTACCTTAACCTAGATAGATTCTCCCGAGGAGTCCTGGGACGCGGTGGTATCCTTCTGCGAAACAGTCGTGTTGCAGAAGGAGGCTGCGGAAAGGGAGCAGGAGATGTCAAGCTGCGGAGGGCAGACAATGCCCTCTTCCAGCGCCCCTAAATGGGTCCAGGGACGGCGGACTTGGGGACGCCCGCCGCCCCCTATCACTCACTCCCCACTGGCACTAGCCGGGAATTGCGGAAGTAATAACAGATCCCAAGATCCCCCGTGCAAGTGTGGGAAGGGAACACTGGGGTGGTTTTTAGTCAGTAAGAGTCTGACAGACCCCTCCGCCTGCCCCAGGGCGGAGGACATCCATGAGGATTTTACACCCGGTGAACAAAAAAAAAAAAAGAGAGATTCTCCCGCTGTACCGACCAAGTTAAGATAACGCTATTAAAGCTTATTGTCAGGGTCTGTACACGGGAGGTCTAATGGGCCAGCTACACCAAAAGGTCGCTGGATGTCTTGCACGTCCAATATAATAATATTTTCAGAATGCTATTGAGACTGCCCCGTTTCTGTAGTGCGTCGGAAATATTTGCACAGAATCGAACTGATGGCTTTCAAGGATTCTACATACCAGCGCGACTTGTCGCGCGACGTGACACGGCACAAAGGCCCCGCGTGTCGCGGGATGAGCGGTGCCTTTGTGTCGTGTCGCGTCGCGCGACAAGTCGCCCCGGTATGTAGAAGCCTTCATGCGATCATTCGAAAAAAAATCGCATTGTTAGTAACTAGAACACGGGCCAGTAGCAACAGCATTCTGAAAACAGTGTCAGAGAGTTTCTATTCTCCAACTTTGAGGTATTTTGTGGAGAGGATGGCCAGGTGAGAAACTTGTACCCTGCTTGGTCATCTTCTGTGCAAAGTATTTCAAACTATTACACGGGTATTAACACGGTTGGCGCAGTTAGTTAAGCGATTGGCTACTGCGCTGCGTGTCGCGGGTTTGATTCCCGCACGGAACAAATATTTGTATGACCTACAATTAGTTGTTCCGGGTCTGGCTGTTTGTATATGTGAATTTAAATGTTTGTAAACGCACCCACAATACAGGAGAAATTCCTAGTGTGGGGCAACGTTATAAAAAAAAAAGAAGAAAGAAGAAAGAATAATATTACTTTGGTTACTAACACTAGCTATAAGTATTACTAACAATAAGGATCTTTGTTGTCTTTATAAATAAACTTTGATTTGATTTAACCATCCGTCAAAACGACCTAAACCTAGAATTTTACTAGCCTTAAAAAACACAATAAATTAAAATAAACCTTCTTACTAAGTAAATCTGGAGCCGTCACTACATGGGTGGATCCTGAAATCAGTGTGATGGATCACCACTTAAACCCTAGCCGTTTGGTCCCGGACTTTATATATAGGGATTCAACGACGAAATGTAGTGATATAAATGTAATGATAGGGACTGGGTGTAGTGATTTAATTTTGACTTGTTTTTAGATGTACTTTTTTTGTTTATCTTGGACAATTGTGAAGGGAAAATATTTGGAGGGATCATCATTCTTTGTGTCCACTGCTGGACACAGGCCTCCCCCAAAAACCGCCACTTCGACCGGTTCCGTGCTTCCTGCATCCAGCGTATTCCTGCTGCCTTCACAGGGACATCGGTCCACCTTGTATGAGGCCTTCTAACGCTACGTCTTCCAGTCCTCTACGCCACTCCAAAACTTTTCGGCCCCATCGGCCATCTGTTCTGCGAGCAATGTTCCCTACCCACTGCCACTTAAGTTTGGCAATTCTTGCGAATCTCTTCATTTCGGAGGGATTGAAAGAGTTTTTTTAAGAAAGGAAAAATAAATTAGTTAATTTAGTAAATTGCTCACCATTGTTTGTACCTATAAATAATTATAACATTTATTTCAATTGATTCATTTTATTTTGAATTATTTAATACATTCTTATAATAAATAATATAATTTGAAAGCTACAGTAACAATTATTATTATATTCTATTGATTTGATATTGTAAATTGTCACAAATTATATAAAATGTATTGTATTCTAATGTAATTTATTATTTTTTAATTTTGTTTTCGTTTGTTTTGCAAGTGCCCTTACAGGGTGCATGTTTGAAACTTTTATTTCTTATTCCAACCTCTGTACAAAATGTTTGCTATACACTGATTTGATTTGATTTGATTGCTGGATAAAAAATATATTTGTCTAGACTCCAACGTGAGAGCAGTAGTGGCTCAGTGTTAACGGCCCAGACTTAAGAGTTGTAGGTCGTGGGTTTAAACGCAGCCAGGCGCTTTACTTTGTGTGAATAATTTCATATCCACTGCTCTCAAAACGGTGAAGGAAAACACCGTGAGGGAACCAGCATGTCCGAAGACATGTGACATCTACTAACCCGCACTGGGTCCGCGTGGTAGAGTACAGACCACTCCCTCTCAAAGAGTGCAGGACATAGCTGATTCTGCTATTGAGCCAACGTGGTAAGAATAATTGCTTGTTCCGATCAATCCTTGCCGTTGTATGAGGTGACTTCTGCCTGACTGACTGACTATTAATTAATTACTGTACAATATTGTAATATGTAGGTCAGTCTTGGAATTTCCTCATGATGTTTTCTTTCATCGATGTTTTCCCGGACTGACTCATCTACAACTGCCAACATGCAATTAATAAGCGTAATAAATGCTCAATGATCAGTGATCATCATGACATAGTTGCTTCCTCACTAAGATTTCGGGTCATATTTTGGGGAAACTGCAGTGAGAGAAGTAATATTTAGAGCAGACCTTCGATCAATGATAGGTCTTAGAAGTACAAAAAGCTGTCAACCTGTTTCTAAATCGCTAAGGAGACTTACATTGCCATCGTTGTATATATATTAGAAGTTGCCTTATTCGAACGATTCAGTGAATGGAATGCTTTTCTTTAATGTTTGATTATGTTTTTGTCTAGTAAATATATTATATTAAATAATTTTGCATGCCGTAAGGCAAAATGTATCGGGATTCTCATCAAAATAACCATCATATCTGTATACTTACTGTATACATTGTTAGTAAAAAAAAAAAAAAAATCTTTTGCTCCTTCCTTCTTGGTTTGTGAAGAGACCTTTATCCTTGTAAAGGGCAAAATCACTATGGTTATAGACAAAATAATTTCACTCTCAAACAGACTGTGCCCCCGCAGTGGTATCGTCCAAGGTTGACTATGCACGTAAAAGATTATAGATACTATAATGAATTTAATCTCTCAAATATATTGCAATTAGATATTAAAAACAAACATACAGCCGACCACAAAACCTCCTCCTTTTTGGAAGTCGGTTAAAATAGGAATTGAACCTACTTTTAGCTAACTCAAATGGCCAAACACAAAACCTCCTCCTTTTTGGAAGTCGGTTAAGAATAGGAAATGAACCTACTTTTAGCTAACTCAAATGACACCTAGTACCTATATGGGTATATCTTGTAATAAATTAATAATAGGCGGATATCATTTTAACTTTCATATATTAGATCACAAAATCACACAAGTTACATTAAATAGGACGGGAACCTTTTAAGTTGACTATTTTCACAATTGGGTAGGTACACATTTTATAATTATATTAGATTAGTACCTAACTGCAAATAACCATAGGTATTACATTTTACACACATATAAGTTACACAGAATAGCTAAGAAATATGGTTTTAGAAAAGTAAATACTCATCTTTATTTATTTTGTCCAGAGACTTCCTTTACAGCGTACCGGCTCTCTTAGGCCAGTACTTTGTTTTGTGGTGTATACTGTGTCCTAGTGGCAATGGCGGTGGAACTCCTTTGCAGCTTAATAATTACGGCGGACACGAAGTCTTTACCGTTGGACAGCCGTTGGGTCGCTGGATGATTTGGCCAGAGCTTCCGCGTTACAGGGCGTACCAGCTCTCTTTGGCCTGCCGACCAGAGTTTCCACTTTATAGTGTACTATCTCTTTGTGGCGGGGAATCTCCTTAGCAGCTTAATATTTACGGCAGACACCAGGTGACCAGGCCTTTACCGTTAGACAGCTAGCATAAGGAGTCCGCCGAGCTGCTGGATACATGCCCTTTTATAGTATTCACAAATTTTCAACTTTGCCCGCCGTTTTCGACCAATCACAGAGCACCATACAGTTTTGGCTGAATATCTATTAGCATAGCTATTAATAAACAAAACTTATGTAGTGAGACTACTTTAAAACTTAATGAGATAGTTTAGCAATAAAGCTAGCGTTTATTTATAATGTTTTAAGTAAGATCTGATAAGATATTAGGATCCACCAATCACAGAGCATCATACAATTTTGGCTTAATAATTTCGTTTGGAAGTGTTAATAAACAAATCTCATATAGTGGAACTGTTTTAAAACATAATAAGATAATTTAGGAATATAGTAAGTGTTTACTTGTTATCTTTACGTAGAGTTGATAAAATATCAACTTCGCTTGAAAGTTCCGAGAATTGTTTAAAAACAACTTGGTGTACATTGATATTGCTATGTAAAATCTAATAAACATTAAAGAATCATACTATTCATAATACCATATCAATTTGTAATGTTAAAGTAAATAAACATTTGTTTTGACTATCTAGAACCGCAAATCATGACTAGCTTGGAATCTAGTCTTTTAAGTCACACAATTGACTGTTAACACAAATTAACTATTTGTGAAATATTAATTTAGGGAGTGATGATTAAATTTATTTTAAATTATAACTCTTCGTTTCACAAAATAATAATTTATGATAAGAATACAATAATTACAACATGTTGAAACGAAACGTTACCATAAGTCAACGTCATCTGTCGTATGACAGCTGACATTGTCTTTGTTATTTACTCAAGTTCATGGTGTTTTACAACATCAATTCAACAGTGTTTTCCAATAAATATGAATAATCTAACACACGCAAAAAAACAAATTTATTAAAAAAAGCAGAAAAGCTGACTGCAAAAAAACGAACCGAAAAGATGAAAACAAGATGAAAAGAAAAAAACCGGCCAAGTGCGTGTCGGACCACGCACAATGAAGGGTTCCGTCGTTAGGATGAATTTATCCCAGAAACAAACTTAACATTGTAGTTGAAAAACATGCTCTCCCATACATCAATATACGTTATACGTTACGGTCAATTCTTCAACTGCAAATTTAAGTTGGTCGACTGTTACTCGTTAACTTGTAAACCCTACTTAGTTGTGATAGTTTTCCTTTTAATTTCGTTATATATACTATTGCCATGAATTTTTTCACATATACAAAACCAACCATTTAGCTGGGGGGGGGGGGGGGGGGGGGGGACACTTGACTCTAACAAAAATTAGCACTTTAAAGCTTAATATTACGCAAACGGATCTCAGAATTGAAAAATGTCTTTGACAGACTCACAATATTTTTAAACGGCCTATCCAACGATACCCCACACCATGCATTAACTGAGAAAAAAAAAATCATGCCCTTTTATTTTACGACTTTTTCGGCGTGATTAATATGTATACCCATGCCAAGTTACAGCTTTCTAGGACTAAGCGTCTCTGAGCTAAGCCGGGGACAGACGGACGGACGGACAGACGGACAGACAGACAGACAGACGGACATGGCGAAACTATAAGGGTTCCTTGTTTACTACGGAACCCTAATATCCTTTAAGTACCAAAAATAAATAAATTCAGTACACACTCGAAAAACATAACCCTCCTTCTGGGGCAGTCGGGTAAAAACTAGGTATACATGCCCGACCCAGTTCTTGTAAATGACTATGTCACGTTGGGTTATTCTACATTTGCCACAAAGTAAGTTCGCCACGGAAAAAAGTATGTGTAAATTTGCCACAGTTCTATTTTCATGAAGTATATTCGTCACAGTATATTTTAATTTTGATTATTGTCAATTCGTCAAATTGTTTATTTCCGCACAGACAGCAGAAAAATCAAACACTAAGTAAAATAAAAACGTTTTTTTTTTTTTTTAAACCAATAACTTTGCTTGCTACCAGTATTTTATGCAAAAATGATGTACTCGTACGTACCTAAAATGAAGACTTGTGGTTGATTTGCGAATTTACACATATTTTTAATGCAAGTGGCGAATACACTTTCAATGTATGGAGTGTACAAAAGTGTGACGAATTTACGTTGTGAGGAATGTACAATAACCCGTCACGTTGTACTGGGATCGGTCTATCATTACTCACATGACTATTACACCAAATATTTATATATAAAGTCACCAAACAAATCTTGTCGTTAAGTTTCACAATGTAGATCCCACCGGCTAAAATAAATTGCATGAAAATATGCGTACAGAACATAATAAAGTGCAGTATATACAGGCTGACTTTGAAAACATGCGACAAAATTTAAGGGGGTGTTCAACCCATCAGTATGAACAACTTTTACTATCGGACCACTTTAGCCTTTAGAGCTATATTAAAGCTGCCTTGGCGGTGTAGTGCGACTGGCATGTTCGTTGAGATCCGAGGTACCGATTTTTACGGGCTCTTGAGGAAACTCAAGGCATCCTTCCTGACTCGACTATGTGCATGTACTGATCAAATAGTGTCAGTAATACTTCGCTGTGTGTACATGCTGATGTATTTTTTTATTTAATTTAATGTAATTAATTTAATTTTTAATTTCTATTGTAATTTAATTTAATTTTGATGCATGTAATTTTATTTAAATTATAATGGATTGTAATATTGTTTTATTTTTGTAATTTTACTATGGGTTTAATACCTGAATTAAACGATTTTCTTTTTTTTAATTCGCAAAAAAAAAATCGACCTTCTTATACAAAATGGTACAATTGGTTATGTACCTTTATAGGAAGGTCAAGTTTATTTTTTGCGACGTCTAATTTGGTCCTATAGTAAAAGTTGTTCATATTGATGGGTGGAACACTCCCTTAAATTTTGTCGCATGTTTTCAAAGCCAGCCTGTATATTCTCCCGGATTGTTAGTGCAAGTAATGATAAATGCCTACAGCACACCGCCATAACGAGATAGGTAAGAACGTTGCGCGATCTTTGTACGTGTATATCATATTTGGATTTAGGGTTCTGTATATTAAAATGAAAGTAAGGCATGACTTTTATTTTTTTAGAGTTCCGTACCTCAAAAGGAAAAATCACTCATGTATCTGTCTTTCTGTCCGTCTGTCAAAGCCAATTTCCTCCGAATTTACAGGACTGATTAAGTTGAAACTTTGTACGCATATGAATTTTTATGACCCAAATACAAACGTCTAACGTCAATAAAAAAAAAATTGAATATACGTTTAAGGGGGGATTTCAGGTATATTTTTTTATAATTTTGAAATAAACTTACATTTGCTATTGGAATGTATGAGATGAATTTTGAAAAAAATACAAAAATTATTTTTTACTTACACAGGAAAACCTATAAGATATCTATGATCTTAAAATAACATGGTAATTCTTTCAATATTGTGCGTACAAACTTACATTTTGCAGTTGGAATGTATGAGGGAACATGTTTTTAAGTACAATGTTAAGTTAGTTCTTTTTTATATTTTTATTAATTTACACCTTACGGTATACCAACGTTCATTCCACTTCTATCTATTTGACAGTAGCGACCCACCACTGCTTCGCACGATTATACGACTTGTCAATACGACAAAGTTTCTTTATTTTATGTAAGTTTAATATTAATGTAATAAGCACATATAACTTACGGAATTAAATCTTGAAATGATGGAGAAAACTGCATCATAATCCGTAGCTGAATTTAAAAGAACGACGTGGTTACTGAGACAGACATGAAAAGCGACTTTAAGGCGACGATAACCGACTTTTAATGATTTTATACTGAAGATCACGTCTAAACGAGTACTGTTAATGGTTTGAAAAAAAAACATTTTAAATTTGAGCATTTTCTCAATAACTTAATATGTCAACATTTTAGATTATGTTTATATTACGTAGTGAAATTAATTTGTAAAGTTATGTCTAACGCGGATAAAAAACTGAGAATGGCGCAAAATCTATCAAGCGTATTTTTCTGAAACCTTCACCAATTTAAAGATAATTAAATTATTGATCTTTAAGTGTACGCGTTTTATTAAAATACCTTTTGTTTTGTGTATAATAAATTAATAATGCGTCAAATTGGGGATAGCGTTCCTTGATGGGTGAGTCCTATTACTGGCTGAACGTACGACGCGTTGCGTGAGCTCAGTACAGAACACGCAAGCTAACCACTCAAGGTTACTGGCATATATCCGCGTCTTAATTTATAATTATGTATACTTGTATAGATTTGTAACGACCTCCTCAAACATACCTCCACCACACTATCTGTTGTCATATTGAGACCTATAACGTCGTAAGACCACAGATGGGCCAAAGTCACGACCTTATTATTCTACCGCGTATATAGGCGGTAGAATAATTATGTCCAGCTCTATTCCATTTTAGCAAACATAAGTCAGTTGTGTGCATTTGACAAAAGAACATCGAATGAAACAAAAAAGTCATGACAAGTCATGATGAGAGACTGACAAGATCTCAATAAGGTACGGAACCCTTGGTTATCGAGTCCCTTTCTCACATGACAACAGATGAAAGAAAGAATAAATGCAATTCAAGTCAAGAAGACGAAATAAATATAACAACTAAGAACCAGTAGAGTTATCCATATCCAAGATAAATAAAATAATTTAAATTGGCATCTGCAGAAAAAAAAACATTTAGAGACGCTGTACTATTTTGCGGGCTTACGGGAACGCCTTTCGTTATACTGTATAATTATATGTATAATGTACTGTATAATAAACTTAAATTATTATAGTAAAGAAATCTCAATGTGTTGCCAAGTCGTGAAAACGCTCGCAAAGTGTAAATCCGGGGCGAGACGCTTATAGCTAATAATTACATCGAGCTGTTCCATTTTCAAAACCGCTGATGATACGAAAACGGTTACTATGCTATTTAGCTTAGCGTTCACGTTAGAGGTAAGTGCTAGTACTTGTAAAATGCTGCCACGTAAATGAGTACATACGTGGTGTGCGTCGATTAGATCGAAAAGCATCCGCAATTTCACAGGTCCAATAATGTTGGTAATGGAAGTAACATTCGCAGTAATGTCTACCAAGTTGAATTGCAACGAAGCTAGCTTACACGTGTTCAGTTAATAGCTTGAATTAGTACGATTTTTGTGTGGATCGGGAATTTTAGGGTGTGGTAACAACTTAATAGCTGTTCATCAGCATGTTTTGTTTTTTTTTAAGTGAAAACTTCTCTTAGTGCGTTGAGTGATTTATCGTAGAGGACAATCATATGGGTTTGCGCCACCGAAATGATAATGTTAACAGTATATGCTATGAGGATGACGTGTAGTGCTTGTCCACTGTAAAGTTATTTCATCGTTTTAAGTTTTCACTCCTGTTGACAGTCCAGACTGCCTGTTTTTAGGGTTCCGTGCCAAAATGGTCAAAAGGAACCCTTATGGTGAGACTAAGTCTGTCTGTCTGTCTGTCCGTCAGACCTGGATATCTCAAGAACTACTAAATAAATAATGCTATGAACTTGAAATGTTGAATAGTTTTAGATGACGTTTGCCCAATTATTTTGCAAACAAGAAATAAAATTAAAAAAAAATTTTTTTTTGCAAAAGGTTCTGAAAAATTTGAAGTGGGGCTACTAAGGCATGTGGGGTATCATATGAAAGAACGCTGTTTGCACATCTCAAACATTTATACCGCCCCCCCCCCGAAGTTTGCATAGATAAAAATCTGAAATTATTCTATGTGATAGAAGTGTATATGTTACCGGCCAAACCCGATTTCAGGACAAACTAGTTTAGCCTAGGCTAAACTAGTTCTTCCTATACGCGATAGGATTAACTAGTATAGCCTAGGCTAAACTAGTTTGTCCTAAGCCCGATAGGATAAACCAGTTTAGCCTAGGTCGAATCGGTTTATCCTAGTTAGAATTTACATGCTTTAGGATAAACTGGTACGTTCTAATCTGAAATCTGATTGAGCGTGCTGCGGGAGCGACGTGACCGAAACGAATCGCAGCAAAACCGACTCCACGTAGTCTTGTCTGCCCTACCCCTAGAGTGTTATTTAAAACCGCGTAGGCGCGTAGGAGCGAGGCGGCCCGCGAGCTGAGGAGCAGGTGGTTTCAACGCATCCCACCGCGGCTGAGAGAAGCCGTCCAGCCTCCGTGGTGAGCGTGAAACACATCTGTGACGATAAGCTCGCATGGGACCGCTGGAGCCCTGCAGCGCCGGAGCCGTGACAGAAAACATGCCTGCTGCATGCTTGCTTGCACGTTTATCATATTAGACTAAATAAGTTTTATGTCTTTTGAGTGGTATATCAAACGATTTTATATTCTAGGTATGATATGCTTATAAAAATTAGTTGCTTTAAAATTATATCAATCGTTTATTATATTAACTGATTATTATATCAAATACAATTATAGATTCAGTTGTTATATCTTGTAAATATTAGAGGTTTTGTAATTATATCAAATATTACTTACCATTTTAATTGTATTCCTTTATTCAGTTTACTTTGAAAATAAGTTTATGGAAGATACAAACAAAGTGAAATTAGATCAGACTAGGACGTACCAGTTTATCAAGCATGTAAATTCTAACTAGGATAAACCGATTCGACCTAGGCTAAACTGGTTTATCCTATCGGTAACAGGATGAACGAGTTTGGCCTAGGCTATACTGGTTTGTCCTATCGCGTGTAGGGAGAACTGGTTTGGCCTAGGCGAAACTAGTTCATCCTGAAATTGGGTTTGGCCGGTAACATATATAAAGATTACAGGAAAAATAAAACGATGTCTCTAAATAGCACAGTTTTTCAGAAATCATCAACATCATAGTTATATAAGTACGTACGAAACCCTCGGTGCGCGAGTCCGACTCGCTCTTGACCGGTTTTTTTTTGTTTCGTTTCATTATTTGAGTATTATTTCACGCTTTAAGTTCATTTTCTGTACCAGTATTTTTAGTTCCATCTCTCTTGTTTTCCAATAAGCATAAATCAAAATAGACCAATTCACAATGTAATATTTTATTGCAATATTCTACAAACACGTGACTATAGCTGCTGGCCTGATAGTCCATCGCAATATATCTTTATATAAAGTTATCGAGGCGCAGTTGGAATCGCGCAATGGAAACAAATCCTGAATTATCGTGTCCTATTCAAATATGGAACACAAATTGTGAGCGGCCGAAACAAGGCATATGTCAGCCAGATTTTGTGACAAAAATGTTGGCCTTTTTGTGTATAGTAGTTTTTGATGTGAATACGTCTTTAAAACTTCCACATTGGGAGGCAATTCAGGAAACTGATGATACCAAAATAGGGGGATACAGTTTGGTATTGCAGCTACCTAATCATCCTCTACATTCAAAATTTAATTACACCACTCGATAGCTGAAAGATCAAAGAAACCGTTACAAAAAATATTACCTGTTACATACACGGAACCATTCATTGTGCGTGGCCGGACATGCACTTGACCCGTTTTTTCGTGTGGCTTTACATGTGATTGATTTGACTTTTCTTTCAGGTTAAGAAAGTATAAAACTGACACTTTTGGTGTACCACAGGGAAGTGTCATAGGCCCCCCTCTTTCTTGCCTACATTAATGATCTCTGTAACCTACAGCTACCCCATGGTAAAATTATATCTTTCGCCGATGATACGGCGCTACTTTCCACAGCAGACTCTTGGGCTGGTGTCTACGATTATGCACAAAAAGGTTTTAAAACTCCTAGCTTGGTAAAAAAATAACATCCTTACCCTTAAAGTCTACAAAACCAAGTATTTAGCTTTCTCCCTGACTAACAAACGCAATGATCTGTTATCCCATTTCCAGATTAAAGCGCACTCTTGCATAGACTCAAACTCTAATACTTGCTCCTGTCCCGATCTCCAAAAGACTACCTCTATGTACCTTGGAATTATAATAGATAATAATTTAAGCTTCCAGCCACAAATTATTGACAGTCGTTAGAATAAATGATGAGTACAATGACCCCTTTTCGGGTTTAGGGTAAACAAAAAATAATGTTGTATAGATGAAAAAGACATGTTCTGCAGCCAACCCTAAGTAATGCTGCGATGACACAAAATCAAAAAATCTAAATTAAAATATTTTTTTTTTTTTTTTTTAAATATCTATTTGCTAGAATATGGTACATAGGGTGTTACAGTAAATTTGTTTCAGCATATCCTGCCATAACATGGCGTGCAAATGTCTTCACAATCAGCGATGTCAATTAATCCAACTTACAAATTACAGATTCTATTGATTTGTCTTCTAAATAGTCCTTAATAGTATAATATCTTTTAAATAGTAATAATTGAAAAAGCATTTTTTTAAACTTTGTCAGCGGTAAGTCTTGAAAAGTATTTGGTAAATGATTGTAAATAATAATCGACATGCAGTATACATTTTTCTTGAATAATTTTAGTTTTATTGGTGGCAGCCGAAGTCTATCTTTATGCCGTGTTCGGCTATTTGGCCTGTCAGTGCTCGCTTCAAATAAATTATAGTTTCTCTTAACAAAAAGACTTATTTCAAAAATATATAAACATGGCAGAGGTAGAATTTTAAGTTTTTGAAAAAGTGGCTTACAGCTGTCTAAAAAGTGAGCTCCACAAATTGCTCGTATACATTTTTTTTGAGCTTTAAAAACTCTGTCTAAATCTACAGAGTTCCCCCATATTACAATACCGTATCTAAGTACGGATGATACATAACCATGGTAAGCCAGCATTGCCGTATCACAGTTTACTGTTTGTCTAATTATTTTCAAGACATATATAAAACGATCTATTTTTGCAAGAATTTTATCTATGTGTGTTTTCCAATTGCAATTTTTATCGACCGTTATACCCAAGAATACACAACTATCAACAGTGGTCAAGTGAGAATCTTTATAATTAATGTCTATTTTATTTATGTTTGAATTGTATGTCTGAAATTGTATTATGTTCGTTTTAGTCAAATTTATTTTTAAGTTATTTTTTTCTAGCCAATCGATTGCATTATCCAGAGCTTGGACGATTTCATTTTCTAAATTTTTGTTATAATCACTCTTAATCATTATTGTAGTGTCATCAGCGAATAGAATGCAATCTTTGCCTATTGCCTCTGGAATGTCGTTGATGTAAACTAGAAAGAGTAGTGGGGATACGATACCTCCCTGTGGCGTGCCATAGTTAATTTGCTTATATTTCGACCTATAAGTAATTTTTTCATTTTTACAAGTTTTTGTTATTTCCACGCATTGTACTCTTTCAGAAAGATAACTTTTGATCCAGTCGTTGGCCTTACCCCGGATTCCATAATGCTCAAGCTTTGCGAGTAGTGTTTTATGGCAAACAAAATCAAAGGCTTTTGTCATATCTAGGAACACGCAACTTATTTTAGATTTTTTATTCAAAGTTTCAGTTATGTATTTTACTAGCGCAAAACATGCTAAAGCAGTGGAACTGCCCTTCCTAAAACTGAATTGTTCTTTTTTAAGAATATTACATGCTGTTAAAAAGTTCTCTATTTTAATGCACATAACCTTCTCAAAGATTTTGGATAAGATTGGTATTAAAGTTATTGGGCGATAATTGCTCATGTCAGTTTGTACACCTTTCTTATAAAGAGGTTTGACAATTGACCTTTTAAGCCGTGTTGGGAATACTCCTTCTGTTAGAGACAGGTTTATAATGTAGGTTAAGGGAGACACTAAACTCTTTGCACATATTTTTAGCACTTTAGTGCTCAGGTCATCGTATCCAGTCGAGTTAGTGTTTCTTAGACTGTGAATGATTTTATACACGTCTGATTCATCTACTGGTGTAAGGAAAATGCTTTTAGCATTTTGAGGAATGGTTATTTTCATGTTTTTATGAGCATTATTGGTCGTCTTTGTTTCGGATATATAATAGTCGTTAAATAAGTCACATATTTGGTTTGGATTGTCATAAACTTTACTATTTGCATTAATTACGTCAATTTCAGAGTTACTTGTCATATTATTTGTGTTTGTGTTAATTATGTTCCAAGCCGCTTTACTTGTATTTTTGGTCTTATGAATGTACTCTAAGCTTTATTTCACATACGCCTACATGGGCACTTATGAAACGTCAGAAGCTAGGTGCACGGTTCCAATTAGTCGTTTCCTATGGAGAAGAGCCGGCAAGATACTCCACTGATACGCTTTTAAAAATATTTTTTTTGACTTTTACAATGTTTTCAAACCACAGCGTTAATAGGTATGAGAGTACAGTGTAGGCCCGTCAAAAGTACCAGGTATTTAACAAAATAGAAAATGGTCTACAAAGCTACAGTCTATTAAGCCTACAGCGTTCTCACATTAACAAAACATTAAAAACAAAAAAGAATAATATGAAATATTATTAAAATAATAAGCGAACCACTTTGATTATGGGTCAACGCGGCTTAAATTGGGATAACGGCAAGAAAGTTATGAATGTTTGATTGGTATCGAATTGTTTGGTTCACTACTAGGTACACACGGCTACATATCAAGCTATACATTTCCAGTATAAGCTGACCTCTCATTGTACGGAAATTCTATACAATGCGAGATCAGTCTAAACTAGATTTGTATAGCTTGATATGTAGCCGTGTGTACAAAAATATCATTTAAGATCGATCAAGAAATAATAACTTAGAGAATTAATTCCAGGGGTTTATGAGTATACGTTAATATTAAACTTAATTTTATTAAAGCAATTTAGATGTTTTGTACCGTCTTAAAAACCATGCGAAGCAGGGTCGAGTCTAGTGACTCGACCCTGCTTCGCATGGTTTTTCTTCGTAAAGAATATATTAACTAAATTGATAAGTTTGATTGATAGTTATTTTAAGTGTTGATTTGAAAAAGTGCACTTTATCAAAGTCAAATCAACACCGATATTATTAACTAGTGAAAAAAAAAAGAAGTTATTTCGAAGCTCTGAGGTTGAAGACTGAATATTTAGGTTTAAGTGAACTAGTAATATTTTTGAAAGCTGATGCCAACTTTATGAATTAATCAATAAATTCAGCAATCGCAGTCCAATTCTGGACATAGGCCTCTCCCAGGCCGCGCCACAATACCCTGTCCTCCGCCTTCCGCATCCAGTCTGTCCCAGCCACCTTTTTAATGTCGTCGGTTCATCTAACTGGTCGGCATCCCACACTACGCTTGCCGATACGCGGTCTCCATTCCTGGGAGTCTATTCCGAACATAAATCCGAAGTATCGGCTGAATGTTCGGCCGTTGCTTGACTACGGCTAACTATGGCTGTCTACGGCGAAAGAAAAAAAAATAAACGACAGTCAAAGAGATAAGCCAAAGTCAAAAATGTGACTTTAAGTCGGGTAAGGATTCAAATTAAAAAAAGGAAACTATGGATTTTATAAAACTTTATAATACTTCATATTAACGCTTTGGATTAGACCCCCAGGACTCATCTGCTACAACAGCCATCGTTCCTTCGACAAACATGGCCAACCTACTTCCACTTCAACTTGCTTGCTCTGCAAGCTGTCGGTAACTCCAATTCTTTTCCGGATAATTTCATACCTGATTTTATCCTTCAAAGAAACTCCCTGCATAGCCCGCTCCATAGCGCGATGAGCGACCTTAAATTGGTGGACCAGCCCGACTGTCAGTGTCCACGTTTCAGCAACGTATGTCGTAACGGGCAGGAAGCGCTGATTGAAGGCCGTAGTCTTCAAACATTGCGGGATAGGCGACGAAAAGACTTGACGGAGTTTTCCAAACATTCGGTCCCTCTTATTACAATACACATACAAGAAAAATGTCACCCAAAACTTCCTACAGCCAATTTTATTATACGGCATCCTACCGATTGCGCCAATCGTATGAACCAAATGAAATATATTGAGCCTCGTATTGAAATTTATACCCCAGAGAATTATTGATACCTACGATTTTATTGTTTTTATTTATTTGTAACGAGAAGGAATGACGACCATTATTTATAGGGTTTAGTGGACAGATATGCATATGGAAATTGGTTGAGGCGACCTCTAAATTTAATTTTAAGGTTAAAAATATTTGTTAATCTAGTTTTTTCCGCGGCCTCTCTCTCGTGGAAGTCATAAATTATACCACGAAGACTTACTACCGGGCAAAAAATCTGTCTTATATCCTAATCCAGGTCATGGTCTACCCATGTGCCAAACATCCAAATCCGTTCAGCCATTTTTACGTGAAAGCGTTTATACACGTTTATACAGAAAACTGTTTATACACGCTGTATATCAGTTTTCGTTAAAATTGTTCTCCAAAAAATATGCCCCGGGTGAACAACGTGTTAAATTACAAAATCAAAGTTTGTTCCAAAGAAATCGTAATTATTATTTTGTTTTTAATTATTTACCATTCCTATGTTTTTTAATTCATTTTTATTTATAATATTTTTATATAATTATTAAAACAGTATTACAATACGAACGTTAAAAAAAATACGAGAATTTCCCCTCAAAACCTCGGATTTGAGATGAAGAAACCAGAACGAAATAATCCAAAAGATATGCCCCGGGTGAGGATCGAACTCACGACCTTAAGATTATGAGACTTACGCGCTGCCTACTGCGCCACCGAGGCTAGTGATAGACAATCGAAATAAGCTATCTACTTATTTTCTCTTTGATTTTTATCAGGAATTTGGTAAGCAAAGATATAATAGTCGAGTAGGTTCACTCTATACAATATAAAACCAGCCAAGTGCATGTCGGACTACGCACAAAGAAGGGATGAATAAATGAATATTGTAGTTGGGATGAATTTATCCCAAAAAAAAACTTAACATTGTAGTTTGTTTTTGTTTTTTATTAAAAACGTTGCCCCACACTAGGAATTTCTCCTGTATCGTGGGTGCGTTTACAAACATTTAAAAACAAAAAAACATGAAAAACATGTTCTCCCATACATCGATATACGTCACGGTCATTTCTCCAACTGAAAATGTTAGTTTAAGTTTTAAGTGATTAAACTATAAATTATAGATTTTCGGACTTTTTCCTTTACTTCTGCTGTGTTCCTTGCTTCTTGCCAAATTTCATGATTCTAGGTCAACGGGAAGTACTTTATAGGTTTTGATTTGTTTGCATTAGGTATCATAATAATTATATTGCATAAATCGCTGGAAGCTTGATTTTTTTAGAGCTTCAAGGGACCATAGACTTACGTATTTGATATTAATTTCAATTTGTTCCCTGCACGTGTTTCTGAGAAAAAGGGTCTTGACAACGAAGTGATCCTATAAGGGTTCCGTTTTTTCCTCTTGAGGTACGGAACCCTAAAAAGTGTCCTTTTTACCGCTGTTCAGAAATTTCTAGTAACTAATTTTACGTAGCATAGCCAGATACAGTAACTTAACACGTTCCGGGACACTTGACTATTTACAAATGTCATGATATAACACATAGATATCCCATACATTTTATCATACCGTCTACAGCCGTATTACCATATTACATATTATTATATTTTTAATGTTCACGCCGTGACACTAAATATCAACATCATTGTATTTGTATCGCTCAGTCTACGCCTGTTGGCGGTGTAAATGTGTTGTTTTGGAGCATAAGCACTGCGTATGTGTGTGTTGAAAATGCCTCGAAAAGAGTTTTCCGTGACACCTATCGACGAACGAATGAAGTCACGTGATGTGACACTAGATCATGTCCTTCTAAGGAATGTTATGGGCCAGCAACGGCTATCGACGGTTTGCCAGATTGCATGAAATAAATTTACCGCCGTTATCCGTACTGTCACGTAACGATATATCAACATAACGTCTATCCCGGAAAGTATTAACAGCGTGTACTTTTTCAACTGCAAAGTAAAACAAAGCGCAATTAAAGTAAGGGGTGTCGGGGTCGCAGCGCAACGCATTTCAATACAAAATAAAACCAGTCAAGAGCGAGTCGGACGAGGGTTCCGTACGAATATATGATGTTGATGATTTCTGAAAAACTGTACTATTTAGAGACATCGTTTTATTTTTCCTGTAATCTTTACTTACGCTTCTATCATATAGAATAATTTCAGATTTTTATCTATGCACACTTCGGAGATAAGTGGGGTGGAACGGTTTTTTTTTTACATTTTTCATCACAAGTCGAAAACTATGCTACATAAAAAAAAAAAAAAATTTAAAATGTGCAAACCACGTTCTGTCATATGATACCCCCCACATACCCTAGTAGCCCCACTTCAAATTTTTAAGACCCCCTTTCAGTCCCTTTTGCAAAAAATATATATTTTTTTAAATTTCTTTCTTGCTTGCAAAATAGTTAGGCAAACGTCATCTTAAACTATTCTAAATTTCAAGTTGATAAAATTAGTAGTTCTTGAGATATCCAGGTATGACAGACAGGCAGACTTAGTCTCACCATATGGGTTCCTTTTTACCATTTTGGTACGGAACCCTAAAAATGCCGTGTGGCCCGCCTGTAAGTAGTGTGCGATGGTTCATAAAAAAACCGGCCAAGTGCATGTCGGACCACGCACAATGAAAGGTTCCGTAGTTGGGATGAATTTATCTCAAGAATAAACTTAAGGGGCCGGCGTAGCATGCGTAGTTCATACAAACGTAATACCAAAATAATTTGTAAATCAAACATATTCTTAAGGTAGTGTGTATTTATTTCGATTGGATTACAGAATATCTATGTTCCCAAATATATATTTTGAAAGGACAATGATATAAAGACGAGATATGAGGAATTTAAATTTTTATGGAAAACTTTTTTCTGAAAAATTTTCTGAAAAAAATTTTCTCAGAACTTTTGTTTAAATTAGTTTTCATTCAAAATATATATTTGGCAACCTAGATATTCTGTATTCCAATCGGAATAAAGACACATTACCTTAAGAATATGTTTGATTTACAAATAATTTTGGGATTACGTTTGTATGAACTACGCATCCATCGCCGGCCTCTTAAGACGGAGATATTATGCCAGTGACCTTGAGTAGTTAGCTTGCGTGTTCTGTACTGCGCTCACGCAACGCGTCGCACGTTCAGCCAGTAATAGGACTCGCCCATCAAGGAGCGTTGTCCCCAATTTGACGCATTGTTAATTTATTATACACAAAACAAACGGTATTTTAATAAAACGCGTAAACTAAAAGATCAATAATTAAATTATCTTTAAATTGGTGAAGGTTTCAAAAAAACACGCTTGGTAGATTTTGCGCCATTCTCAGTTTTTTATCCGCGTTAGACATAACTTTACAAATTAATTTCACTATGTAATATAAACATAATCTAAAATATTCACATATTAAATTATTTATAAAATGCTCATAGTTAACATATATTTTTTTCAAATCATTAACACTACTAGTTTAGACGTGATCTTCAGTAAAAAATAATTAAAAGTCGGTTATCGTCGCCTTAACACTGTAGTTGAAAAACATGTTTTCCGACACATTCCAACTGCAAATGTAAGTTCGCAATAAAACAAAATAGCAATTCAAATGAGTCGGTGTGGGTTTTGTGCATATTTTTGCTTATTGTAACAAAGCAGGTGGAGATAGGTTATCGCCGAATTTGTCATCAATACATTACTTTTATCTGCATTTCACTCAGATTACTTATGTAAACATTGGATTTATGTGATAAGTTTTTTTTTTTCATAATAATCGTAATTCATGAGTTATCTACGAAAATATTCCTTCTATTACAACACACTTCGCATTTTTTATTTGATTTTTATTTGTAGATTATCTACGTTGTGCGCCTTTTAATCTGTGCTAAATAAACAGATTTTCTTTATTTCTTTCTTTACGCCCGGCTTTTTCTGACCTAATCACAAACAGCAGTGCAGTTGGAAAATTATGGGGTTATTGTACATTCGCCACAAAGTAAATTCGTCACATTTTTGTACAATCCATACATTGAAAGTGTATTCGCCACTTGCATTAAAAATATGTGTAAATTCGTCACAACCACAAGTCTTCTTTTTAGGATCACATCATTTTCGCATAAAATACTAGTAGCAAGCCAAGTTATTGGTTTTTTAATAAATAAATAACGTTTATATTCTACTTAGTGTTTGATTTTTCTGCTGTCTGTGCGGAAATAAACCATTTGACGAATTTACAATAATCAAAATTAATATTCTGTGACGAATTATCTTCATAAAAATAGAACTGTGGCAAATTTACACATACTTTTTTCCGTGGCGAACTTACTTTGTGTGGCGAATGTACAATAACCCAAAATTATCGATGTATAGGAGAACATGTTTTTCAACTACAATTTTAAGTTGTTGTTTTGAGATACATTCATCCCAGCTACGGTATCCTTTTGTGCGTAGTCCGACACGCACTTGGCCGGTTTTTCGTTGTTAGTGTCAATCAGTCACAGAAAATAATAACATTAGTTAGTAAGTCCCGTCGTGTACGGGTCGCCAATGAAATACAGTAGTACCCTTCATTGTGCCTGATCCGACACGAACTTGGCCGGTTTTACATACTCAACTGGAAATCTCAACTCACAACAGATAACTGGAAATCTCTGTTTCTATGGAAAATTTAAAATCAGTCTAATTTGGCTGTAACACTATTTTTCGAAAATGTTCTTTACTAACTTTTTAGACCTCTGTATTCTGCTTATGCGTATGCAGTTTCATTAAATAGTCATTTCGAAATACAAGAACTTGAAAGTTTTTCATTAATGCTGTAAGGTGTAAACGCTCTTAAGGCGCAACTAGTCGATAGTTTTTCCATACAAATTACGGGGGGGTTTTACTCCACTGTTACAGATTGTACATCTAAAGTAAAACATGATATCGTTTTGTCTTATTATTAATTTTGTCTGTACAGAAGCAGAATAGTAAAAAAAAAAGGTATTTAAAGTTATGAGCCAACAAAGATTCGTTTTTCCTGCTAATTTTAACGCAACTTTGGGCGTAAATAAGTAAGAAAAGAAGTATAAAATGTCGAAAACCAAGCTCGCTCCGACAAAGCTCAATTGTCGAAGATTATAATAAACTTTACTCGTAATTGATTTATGCAGTAGTTTTTTCATAAAACCCCACCTTCCAAAGGAGTTTTCGTATTTTTTTACGCGCGCGGTTTAGTATGAATGATCGTGCACTGTTTTTGTGTGCGTGCGACTAGACGTTATGCGTGTAGACTAGCTTCTAACTGCTCATCACTGGTGCTATCTCTGTCGGACACGATGTTAAGTGAGACAGCGTGCTTTTTGGCCGCGCCCGCCAGTGAGTTCGAGCCCGCGACTAGTTGGCTCTTAAATTGACCTTATGTAATAATTATTGTGTACACACGGCTACACATCAAGCTATACGTTTCCAGTTTACGCTGACTTCTCATTGTAATGAAATCCTATACAATGCGAGATCAGCTTATACTGGAAATGTATAGCTTGATCTGTAGCCGTGCGTACCACAACCTATAACTGATCTCAATAAAATAAATGTTTTGTTTACTTAATTAATGTTAATAACCTATTTAAAATTTGTTAATTGCTAATTGTTACCTAATTTAATTTTTATTTTAAGAATTAATTGTAATATCCCTTTTGCTGTAGGTACCCTACAGGGTCCATAATTGTACCTTAACTTTAACACCTTTGAACATTATGGAATGCAAATATACATAAACTAGCTTTTGCCCGCGGCTTCGCTCGCGTTATTTTAGAATTTGACAATAATTTCGGGTTGTACTCTACTTGTAATAATAAAGGGTTGTAATAATATTAAATTGTAGATGTAGGTATTATTATTTTAAAGTGCTATGAAACTTTGATTTTATGATTCGAATCAATTAGGATTGATTTATAATATTAGTTAGGATGAATAATAATTATGAAGTTTTCACTCGACTGGCGAAATGAAGTACAAAAACCAAATAAGTAGGTACTTTTTTAGGAAAGCTCTTCAATTTTCCAGCCATTGTTATTGGGAATGTAACTACATAATGTATGCCGTCTGTTTATCGAACTTCAGCGCCTCAAGGCTTCTACATACCAGCGCGACTTGTCGCGCGACGCGACACGGCACAAAGGCCCCACGTGTTGCGGGACGAGCGGTGCCTTTGTGTCGCGTCGCGTCGCGCGACAAGTCGCCCCGGTATGTAGAAGCCTTCAGAACAAACTGAGAACAAAATAATTATAATGAGAATTTCCAAATCTTAAGAACTCTAAATTGGCGAAGTAGGTTTTTGGAGCTGACATTGAGTTATTACTTATTGGTGAATGGTCTAAGGATTTAAGGCAGAGAGTTTTTTTAACACAAGAATATTTTGATTTGAATAGTACCTGAATACGTTCTTGATTGAATCAGAATAAAGGTTATACTCCGTTGGTTTAGGTAATTAAATAAAAGTAAACAAAAAAAACCACGTGACGATGCAAATGGAGAAAAGACGATGAGCTGTCAATTAACCGACTAACCGTAACCTGTCACTTCAGTTGTCATGCTACGTCACAGTTGTGCTCTTTAATTTAGCAACGTTTTATTTCGTTTACGTTTAGAGATCTTGTCTTTTTGGGCTCTTTACAATAGACATATTACAAAATATTATAGTATTATTATAAATCTAACTTAAAAATTGTGCTTAAGCAATTACATCTACGAACAGTAGTTTAAGAATAAATGATAAAGTTTAACATACATTAATAAAAGAGGAAACTATCGTAAAAATCAAAAATCCATTTAATTTGCTTATAAGTTACAACGAGTTTTTAAACAAGAAAGTGTCATCTATAAAAACCCTTTTTATGATTTGTTTACGTTTATTTAACTACCTAAACTAATGGAGTATAGAATTTATTTTTTAATCTGCTTGAGTATAGTTTCCAACGATTTAATTTTTTTGGTAAAGTCGTGTGCTAGCTAATTATATGGCAAATAATTTAATTTAATGTTATGTGTGGCGTAATGCAAATAATTTTACATTATATTGTATAGAATCAAGTTTTCTAACTGAACAGACAGCTGTGCTGCTGGGGAGCTTGTTGCGCCACTTTTTCTTCCCAGCTAACGCACTAGGAAGTGGTGAAAGGTGGGCGTTTTTGGAAGACTGTCTTATGTTATTTGGACTTTCGAAAAGTGCTGATCCTCAGCCTAGTTTGAATAAATGACTTTTGATTTTTCCATAACTTTTCAGAAACAGGTTAGTCCATAATTTTTTTATACATAGATATTCAATCCTTTGAACAACTCTACTGACAACAGGCATTTGGTTACTGTCGATTTTTCATTTAAACATCAATCTCTATAGTTGCGCTGCAGGGTAATTACGTAACACATTTAAGGCTCGTGCAGACCACCGCGACTTGTCGCGCGACGCGACACTGCGCTGGTAGAACAATATCCATCTGAATCAACTGAGCAGCGACAGAAATTAACCTCAACATCTACATATAGCTAAATACAAATACAAATATGGAGGTATGGTTATACAATATGTGACAAAAACCCTGTTGTTCCTTCTACCTACGTTTTAAGAATCGGTATACATACGTAATGATAATGAAGCAAGTCATTTATAATAACTGATCAACAAAAATAATTCAAATAATTATTTAATTATTAATATTTAACCTCTTTCATTCTTTGATTTTGACTTCTCGATTAGCCAATACTTTTTTTTTTTTAATTATAATTCCACCAATGTTGTGCTTGTATGGAAATGTATACGTCCCTAAAAAGAACAACAGAGTTTTTGTTACATACTGTATGTGATCGCCCATTGGTCGATATTCGACCCTCTTTACTTACATAGTATAGTATTGTTTAGTAGTATAGTTTTTAAGGTGTACTTTTTGCTGTAATGCCAATAAACGCATTTTTCTTTCTTTCTTTTCTTTTTACATTCTTTAAAATACTTACTAATTCCATGAGGTGAACTCATAGAATTAGTAAGTATCATCAATCACTCATACACATCAAAAAGAAATGTGTGGTGACTAATATGTGGTCATATTTAAGGGTGTGGTACAGACCATCGAAATGAACAACCTTCTTCATGGCAAAAATTAGCAGCTTTCTCATAAATTTGGGTCGAGTAGGTATTCAAGTTTTAAGACGCAGATATATGCCAGTGACCTTGAAAAGTAAGCTTGCGTGTTCTGTACTGAGCTCACGCAACGTGGCGTACGTTCAGCCAGTAATAGGACTCGCCCATCAAAGAGCGCTGTCCCCAATTTGACGCATTAATAATTTAGTATAAACAAAAAAAAAAGGTATTTTAATAAAACGCGTATATCAAAATATCAATAATTAAAATATCTTTAAATTGGTGAAGGTTTCAGAAAAATACGCTTGGTAGGTTTTGCGCCATTCTCAGTTTTTTATCCGCGTTAGACATAAATTTACAAATTAATTTCACTATGTAATATAAACATAATCTAAAATATTCACATATTCAGTTATTGAGAAAATGCTCTAATTTAACATTTTTTTTTTTTCAAACTATTAACACTACTCGTTTAGACGTGATCTTCAGTATAAAATCATTAAAGTCGGTTATCGTCGCGTTAAGGAATAGCTGATATTTTTTTCGTGATTACGATGTTGGTCCCATGGAGAAAGTGATTCAGTTTGATGGTCTATACCACATCGCATAATATGACCCATTAATCAATATGAGAAAATATGACACATTTTTGATACACGCTGCATACAGCGTGTATCAAAAATGTGTCATATTTTATTCGTATTAGTCATAATTTTAGTTAAACAGACACCCATTAAATGCCCTCGCCTTTGGGATGTGGTACAAGGAGTAAAAGAGATAGCCTTTTGACATGAATATATTATAATATATTCATATCAAAACACTATCTCTTTTAGTATTTTTATTACAACTGTTTTTTACTGCTTGTACCACATCCCAAAGGCGAGGGTATTTAATGGGTGTCTGTTTAACTGCACTGTTCTTTCCATTTCCGCCTTTTATTCAGTCACCAATGTTCGCAAAATCCTCGTTGATTTTCTACAGTTCATCCTTGGTGTAAGGAGTTGACGGTTTTATATAAAAGGTCAGCGTCTTTTTTTGGGATTCTGTAGTCAACAAGGAACCCTTATAGTTTCGCCATGTCCATCTCTGTCCGCAACTTAATTCAGAGACTCAAGCTGTAATTTTTCATGGGTATACTTATCACATTCACAAAATAAAATCTTGATAAAAAGTTAGGTTAGGTTAGGTTAGGGTACCTACCTCCCGTTCCCGTAAAGGGGGGATGATATTTTTTTTCTCGTCTATCCCACGGTGTGGGGTATCGTTGGATAGGCCGATCAAATATATTGCAGGTCTGTGAAAACGATTTGTCGATTCAGAGATCCGTTTGCGTAATATTAAGCATTAAAGTTCAAATTTTTGTAAAAAGTCAAGTTTCCCCCCTCCCTGCCAGCTAAAAGGTTGTTTTTGGATAAGTGGAACAATTGACAGCAGTCTGTTGTATAAATACCGAAGTTAAAAGGAAAACTATCACAGCTAAGTACGCTTTACAAGTTAACGAGTAATAGTCGACCAACTTACATTTGCAGTTGGAATGTATGGGAAAACACGTTTTGCAACTGCAATGTTAAGTTTGTGTTAGGGATAAATTCATCCCAACTACAGAACCCTTCATTGTGCGTGGTCCAACACGCACTCAGCCGATTTTTTTAAAGTGTGTTGACAATTTGGAATCAATTTTTAGAGGGATTGGCGATGTCAGGTAATTTGAAAATAGGACTCCGTCGATTAGTTTATGAAAAAATGTGTCTACGAGTATATTCGTGACGGCCTGATTTACCATCTTTGAATTTTGCGGGATACTAATAATGCCCCCCAGACGTTATAACAATAAAACTTCTATTGTGTCTCGTTAAATATCCTTCAACCGATTAACTTACTTGGTAGATAATTTTATACAAATTCTGTTCCAATTACTATTTTATTTATTTATTTGCTCTCATGCACATCACGCACGCATTTTACAATAAATTACTGTCGGCTTTAGTACATGAACCCTAACAGGGCACTGCAAAACATAATGTTGGTTTGCTGTTGAGTTACATTAATTGATAGGGTAGGTACACACGGCTCCACATCAAGATATACATTTCCAGTTTACGCTGACTTCTCAATGTAAGGAAATCCTATACAATGCGAGATCAGCTTATACTGGAAATGTATAGCTTGATCTGTAGCCGTGCGTACATAACATAAATTTAGTAAAAACGTATAAAAACACAATACAATACAATACCTAAATTAATTACAAACATCAGATAGTATTAGTAAGTAGGTAGTCAAAAAATATAAGAGATAGGTAATACAATCATGTCATGTCAAGTTATTCTTAGCAATTACATTGAATTATGGTAAGTATGTCATTAATCCTTATACAATACAAAATAAGATAAATTGAATGTCACTGGAATAAACAGTATTTATTAGATTACGTTTTGATCAGACCGGATTTTGCAAAAATTGAGTAGGCTTCTATAAAGTTTTATCCGTCATGAATTGGTCTACTGCGTTTATTCAGTGGGTAGTGGCTATTCGGACATCGTGTTAAAGACTCGTCCTCCTGTGCCTATTGCAATTCGTTTAGGGTCGTGGTGGTAGCATTTGATATTTTATCTTACATCTCTAACAGCTAGGTAGATACTGTATCAGTATTACATAATCAGCCTAATGCTCCCCCCACTGCTGGGACACAAGCCTCCTGTTTCTCTGAGAGGAAGTGGGCCGTAATCCACGACGCAAGCCCAGTGCTGGCTGTTGGATGTAATATGTCTTCGCTTTTTTATTCTAGGACGTGCCGGTTTCCTCACGTTATTCTTCACCGTTTTGAGAGCAGTGGTGATGATCATTTACGCAAAGTAAAGCGCCTGCTTGGGTTCAAACTCATGACCTACTCGTAAGTCAAGGCCGTTAGGCCTCCACTGCTCAGTATGGAGTTCACCCATTTCTGACCATTTATTTTAACCTGGAAAATTTATTAATTTTACCTTTCTCTACTATAAAGTTCTCCACATTCAGAACTATCCTCACGACGTATATCCCCCATTGCTCATTGTTCAGCAGCCAAAACAAGCACCGTTTACTTCCTAAATATCTGAAGTTTATTTCTGGCCTAAATATGAAAAAAAAACCTAATATTTTCCACGGTAAAGCCTTTCGATTAGGAGCGGCAAAGGGACCTGTCCACATAATTTAGTACAACTTGGTAACAAAAAAATCTTAAAAACAAGCAAGTCTTTAATTACGGAAAACTTTAACCATTCTTCAGAAGCTGACAAAGCAAAATTAAAATTTTATGAAACAAAAAAAAACAGGACTTGACGAAGGGGGCGAGTTAGAGTATACTAAATTGTTTTAAAGTTTCACGACGCTGTATAAGTATCAACAATATTGAAATTGATATTCTTTATGGTCCTCAATTTTCGATGCTTTTTATTTTTGCGGTTTATACAACATTAGTTTTTGTTTACACTAAACCCAAAAAGGGGTCTCGTCCTCACCATTTTGAACAACTTTTTCTATGGGACCAACCTTGAAATCGCGAAAAAAAAAACAGTTGTTCCATACATTTTGTCGATTTAAGTGAACACAAATGTGTGGAACAGCTGATTCATTTTGTTTAGGAAAAGTTGTTCAAAATGATGAGTACAATGACCCCTTTTCGGGTTTAGTGTAAACAAAAACTATTGTTGTATATTTGCCAAAAATTATTAAATATTTAATACTAGGTGTTGCCCCCGACATCGTCTGCAATCCAGGATGAAAAGTAGCCTATGTCCTTCTTTGGTCTACCCATGTTCTCCGTTCTTCTTCTCCTTTCTTCTTCTCCACGTTCTCCGTTCTTCATTCTCCTATGGTCTACCCATGTGCCAAATTATATTCATATCCGTTCAGCCGTTCAAACTCACTTTCGCGTTTATAATATTAGTTAGAATTTATTTATGTACGTAGCAACAAGAAAAGCAAAATTCTGCAAGGCCTTTTATCATCATCATCATCAACCACAGCCCGACTTCACTCACTGTTGCCTAGGCTTTTGGTTCTAGGCTTTTCTATTTCCAATCCTCACGTTCCTGTGCCACCTCATCCAGGGCAGGGCCTTGTCTGCCTACGATTATTCTGTACGTTATAATGCTAAATGTTTCAAGAAGAATAAACAGTATAAGTGCGTTTAGCTTTAGATCTATCGCAGACGATCAACAGGTCGGTCCGACATATTAGGGCGACGATAAGCGACTTTTAATGATCTTTTACTGAAGATCACGTCTAAACTAGTAGTGTTAATGATTTAAAAAAAATATGTTAACTATGAGCATTTTCTCAATAATTTAATATGTGAATACATATTCAATTACACATACATATTCATGATTGTGTTTATATTACATAGTGAAATTAATTTGTAAAGTTATGTCTAACGCGGATCAAAAACTGAGAATGGCGCAAAATCTACTAGGCGTATTTTTCTAAAACCTTCACCAATTTAAAGATAATTTAATAATTGATTTTTTAGTATACGCGTTTTATTAAAATACCTTTTTTGTGTTTAATAAATTAATAATGCCTCAAATTGGGGACAGCGATGAGCGAGTCCTACTACTGGCTGAACGTACGACGCGTTGCGTGAGCTCAGTACAGAACACGCGAGCTAACCACTCAAGGTCACTGGCATATATCTGAGTCTTAAGTCGGCAATCACAGAATATAAGACTTCCTAAAAATCGGTCCTACAATAGTGCTATAGTATGATATGGCCGATTCAATCTGTCGGAAATAACTTTCAAACGCTCAACACTGAACTCAAAAAACAGAACGGCCTGTTGGTCGGCTATCGACTAAATTCGGTCTCAGACTAAAAGAGTCCGTCAGCGGCCTTTTATGACGGATAACCCAGTAAGAGTATTTTAGGAACAAGGCTAACTAATACTACCAAACGTCCATTGTTTTAGTCTATTGCACATACATTTACATGGGCAATTATTGTTCATTTATTCGCTAGTTCGCTAGTCAGTCGTTCCATGTAAAATACTGATATTTAGCTGTATTTGGTTAGATTGGAAGCCGGTCCCAACCAGGGACCATTTTGGTTACCCATTGAAAGGGTTTTCGATAGGGTTTTTCTAAAATGCTAACCAAAATGGTCCCTGGGTAGAATAAAGATAGAATTGGTCATGCTACGCGTTCTGGGCGGATATCGAAATAACATAATATTATGATTTTTTCATGTTACTGCGTTTGAAATAGGTATAGAACCCATGGAATGGGTTATCATGTAACCCCGTTCACTGGGTTTAATGTATAAAACCCATTCAATGGGTTAACATGTAACCCTTTCAATAGGTTACATCATGATACAGGTAAAGATTGAATGGGGTACCAAGGGGTAACACCGTACAACCCCGGTTAAGAGTTAAGCCTTTCTAAGGAGAAAGGCTGAACTCTTAACCGGGGTTGTACGGTCCCCGGTCCCAACACACTTAAGGAAAGGTTAAGCAAATAATGATGACATAACAGCGGGACTCGGGCGACAAGATCCCGTTGCCACAGTCAATCCGTAAATTGATGATTATTCTTCATAATTGAAACCATTTCTTAGGTCGATTTCAAATTTGAAGCAAAACAGCAGTATAATTGATTTAATTCTCGTGGATTCTCGTGGTAAAGTAACTTAAATTACTTTAAATCGACGACTTCTTTGAGACGCCTTTTTTTTTATTATTTTTGGGTGGGAAAATATTAAATAACTTCTCCCGCTCTGAGCGAAGCGGGAGGGCGTGTCAGACTTTTACTGACTAAAACCCACCCGTTTTCCTTCATTTGCTTGTGTGCCAGGGCCACGATATCCCTTTCGGACAAACTCGCAACCCTGGCAGGCATTGGCCCTAACGGACCTCGTCAGTTGGTGCTGACAACTTTTTAAGGCGCGCGTGGAGTACAACGTCAACCCGGGCCTGGTCCTTATCGGACGGCGAGCTACCCATCACTCACCGTCCGCAGGCCCGCACCTACGGTGGCCGGAAATCGGCTTGCGATTCCCGACGCCCGGGGCGTCTCCTGCGGCGACTAGGGGCACGAGAGTACGAACCTTGCTTCTCCCTCACGCGTTCCGCCTCCTCCTTCGCAAGCATTACTGCTTCGCAGAAGGAGGTGACGGCCTCCCATGCACTCGCGCTCCAAACCATGGCCTGAACCAGGGTCGGACGCGAGAGATCGCCGCCGCTGATCGCCTCCGTGAGGACACGGTGGTGCTCCGCCCAAGCCGGGCAGACCTCCACCGTATGCTCCACCGTGTCCTTTCTTTGAGACGCCTAAGGGCAACAACAACAACCTATTACAACGACTTTCTTATTACTGTGAATTAAGGATATAGGCCTAGAAAACTAACACATTTCTCATTAAAGTCCTAGATCTAAGGGCTTGTTTTTTCTAGATTGCTTTATGAAACAAAAACGTGTGCAGGAAACTGAAATTTTATTTTTATACTGATTAATATAATTCTAAAGGAAGGTTCATTAACTGTTGAGACAATCTTGAGTAACAATAAAACAACATTTATTAGCTTTTTAAAAGAGTTTGTTTATATTATTTCATTTGTGTAACTGTAATTAAACGCATCAATAAACACCTAGGATTAATACCCTGCTATAACCTGCCTCTCACCCTGCACCTGAACGCACCTAAATACTAAAAAATACATTACATACCGGGTAAAACGGGGTAATAAATTTTGTTGCCAAAAAGGACTATAATGTGTTACCTGTACTATAATTAACGATTAAGTGTCCTTGTTGGCAACAAACTATATTATTTCAAGGTTAAAATCCATTTTAAAGTTGCGTCTCGATTCACCCCTGCATTTCTATTCACCCCCCATTTTACGGTATTGATGAAATCTTACTTTTTTGGCCCTAAATTTGAAAACGTTCCTCTTCCTTAAGAGGACGAAAAGATGCCCAAAATATTCCCAAGAATCTAGACAAGACTTATAGTTTACAAAAACCCTTTTGTAGACTAATTTACATAGTTTGTTTCGAAGTCAAAATTAAAGGTCTCAAAAAAGGTTTTTATCTCCAAAACCCCACTCGGGATTAAACAAACGCGTTAAATTGTCAACAGACAATTTAAAATGTATTTAAATTTTTACCCCTACCAGTTTTATGCTCCAAAGTTTGGAGGCAAGCTCAAACTTAATTCATTAGAGCCTGCTGATGCCGCTGGGGTAAAAACTGTTTTATAATGTACGATGGTGGAATTAGGATAGGTTTTGTGAAAGGGTAATCAACGTCCTAGAATTTTGTCGGCTACTTTGGCTTTTTGAGGCAACCAGATGAGGTTGAATCCTAACTAATTTTATAAATCGATACCTTAATCCGCAAACCAACTAACTCCATATTATTATGAGCAATTTTTTCAGGAGACACTTAAAACTTTATAATATTTTGTTTAGACTTTTTTTTTTGTCTCTAGCCTACGCTGTCCCACTGCTGGGCAAAGGCCTCCCTCAACTCCTTCCATCCTTCGCGAGCCCGCGCGTCCTCCTTCCAGTTTTGCCGGAACCTATCCAATTCGTCCCGCCATCTCCTACGTGGTCTGCTGCGACCCCGTCGCACTGTTTCAGGGCACCAATTCTGTGCTATTTGGGCCCACAGTTGGTCCAGCATGCGGCAGACATGTCCTGCCCAGTCCCATTTAAGTTGGGCAGCCTTTTGAGCCACGTCAGCTATCTTTGTTTTGGAGCGCAGTATTGTTTAGACTACTTATGAAAAAATCTAAAATACCGTTGGTGGATAATATCTTAAGCTGTTAAAATGTTTAATAAAATAAAATCTTAAAAACAAATAAAAATTATAATTAAAATCAACATCTTAAATCTTAAAACGTGTTTGACGAAGTGTGGAGTTAGCTGGTTTGCGGATTAAGGTATCGAAATGTGAAAGTGGGTTTTTTTGCTGTCGCTTTCACGCTAAAACGGCTGAATGGATTTCAATTTTCATCCCGATAGTCTTACGAGATCGAGACATGCTGGTAAAACCGCGGGGCGGAACGAGTTCTTTTTTTTATTTTTTTTTCTTTTGCTTTTATCATGTAACACATGTTTGAACAAATACATTTGTCTTATCTTATCTTAACAACCCAATTGATCGTGTGACTGTTCCAAAATTTTCATTTTTCCAAATTATATTAATTTTTATTTTTTGTAGATTCTGACATTTTATATTTTATTTTGGCAATTTTCATTATTGTTTTTTTTTAAGAGTTGGTGAAAGTTTTTTAATTAATAACATTTTTTTTGGGTTTTTGTCTGTTTTGAATTTGAGATACTTTGTAATCAATGGTTTGTGATTTGGATGTGTGAGTGTAGGTAGGGCTATGGACAATTTTTATTAATTTATGTTTGGCAATGGGTGCTAATTACCTGAAATAAATGAATTTATTATTACATTATTATTAAGGTATGATTTTGAAACGAAACATCGGTGCTTTTACGACGACCCTCGTAAAATATCGATACTTCGATTTGACACCGCATCCCAAAACGTAGGTGGACAAAGCCTTTGGTTACATAAGTTATTATTAGCAGACAATTGTTCCTGAATTAAGCTGACGTAAGAAGTAATAACTTTGGATAACAATGGGCGTGATAGTGGATCCCTTCTCTATTGAGTGTGGGTTATTATTCAGAATTGTAATGTTATTGCAAAATCTATGGCATAATTACAGAGAAAATACTATTTAAAGAGTTTTCTGAAAGGTTGTTAAAAGCAAAGCATGGGTCAGAAGATAGTACATCATTATAATTTATTTATTTCTAAAACAATTAGCCCATTTTACAGTTGGGTTTTGAGCCATTCATTCAGTCAGTAATTTAAATTTGACAAAATGTTAATTACTAAAGTCAACGCCATGAGACGAGATAAATTTCATACGTTGGGATTTAAAACTTTAACTGAAATTGCGTATGGTTCAGTTTCCATTGCAACTAAAATTATTTTATGACGTTTAGCGATAATTTCTTCATTCATATATCAACTTAGATATCTTGAGTTTAAAGTTGATAGTTGTATAATTTGCAATTTTATGTATTTATAGCTTCTCATGACGGTAACTTTACAATGATACATGTTACCCATGGGGAGTCGATCAAACTGAATCAGTCAATCAAAAAATAGGGCAGAAATTTGTCAATCAGACTGAACCAGTCTGATGTGAACAATGCTATGAATTATTTACGAATAAAACTAGCTCGTTAATTTTTCCATCGCGATTTTTTCAATCGACATCTTATTTATATATGTTTAACTTAAATTAACACGGTTAAATCAATTACATTAATTAAAGGCAGAGACACATACACATAGAAAATAAAATATAAAAATTTTAAACTCTGGTAACAACATAAAAAATAAAATAAATAATACTTTCATTAATCCCTCTCACAGTATTTCAGGCATGCCATTAAAATCTTCGTCCATTCATCCGCAAACAGATCGTTTGTTGGATTAGAATCTAAGATATCATTAAGTGTGACCAGAGTGCGAGCCTAGGAACTGGGGACTTAGCACGCGAAACGGTGCGACATGGAGGCACAGCAAACAGCCTGCGGTTTCTGCCGCGGCAGTAATTGTCTCGGACAAGAATCGAGCCAGCACAGCATGCAGGTCAGGTGCGTCAATAGTGCCACGGAGCGTCTTGCAGTTCTTTGCCCGCATCCACAACATTCTTGTCTAGGTAGGGCTGCTCCATCGTTGAAGCCGAATAACTTGGCTATTGGTTTTAAGTGCCGCGAATGCACATGCTTGTGGCACGGATTATTGAGATGATGATCCTTGATCTGAGCCATCCCACCACTATGCTAAAGGGCATATTCCAGCGGTCAGCGATTGCAGCTCCAAGGTACGGTAGGGCAAAAACTACTAGTGATTGGTCACTTAAGTGACTTTAAATAATAATTATTATTTTGTGGGCTTGGTCTTCCGGCAAAATAAGTAAGGTACAAAAAAAAATGTAGTAGATGTTTTATTCTTTGTTAGAGGTAAGCCTTGATCAGGTCACGGTAGCTTGTAAGACCCTAAACGGTCATATCGACTACCCTGAGCTCCATGACCTTTTCTGTCGACTATTTGTGCCCGGCAAATACATCGGTCACCGCCGAAGTCACAATCTGTTCGCACTACTACCTTGCAGAATGGTCGCCAGAGCTGAATCACCTGTGTGTCGTACTTTAAGGATGATCAATGCCCTCCTGATGGCCAACCCTGAATGTGATGTGTGTTGCAGAAGAATGGAGTAAAATTAAGCGCGTATGTCTGATGTTCTGTGAGAAACAGTATGCGAGGGTGTCCACTGTTCCATGTTAGTAAGTAGCGAATAATTGTTTATGACGTAATTGTCTGCATTGTATAGTTTTGTTTTTTAAGTTAATTAATGTAATTGGTATTATACCGTGTTAATTAACTATAAATAAATGAATAATAAATTCTATCTTAGCTTTGTTTTAAATAATTATAGTGTAATGATTTATAGGACGTAAAAAATTAAATTAAAAAAGTACCAAAATATACAGTGGACAGAAATTTTATTATAATAAGTAATCTAATATTGAAATTATAATAATTATAATTTAATATTGGACTCACAATACCAGTCAATGGACAAATATTCTGACACTACTTTAAGTATAAAAAATAAGTTTTATTTCAAATATGTAGTAATGTTATCATTGATCACTGTAATTTGTATGGTGTACATCATACAGAGTACTTTTCTATTCTATTATTACCAAAGTTAGACAAAATCAAGCCTTCAACGTGCAGTATAACAAAATATTTCTGAATATAAATATGAGGACTTCCATATTCATGATTCCTCCACCATTTCACTGGAATTATTTAAAACTTTAACTACGAGTACACTAGAGTGTTCTAGATTTGTTAGAAGAGAAGTCTACCGGATGGTTTACAACAACACCCAGCTATATACCGAACTGACTCACAAATATTTACAAACTGTAAAAGTTAAGTTTGTTACTTTAGTGGTCCCTAAACGGTCAAATTTGTTTGACCAACACTCGGGAACAGTACTTTTTTTCAGTTTCTGTACACATGACAACGTTTATGCAAAATTTCAGGATGATCGGTTCTGTGGTTTAGGCGTTAAAAGGTAACAAACAAACAAACTTACTTTAACATTTATAATATTAGTTAGGATAAGATGGCGCTATTTGGCTTATACCATTAGATGCAAAATTGTTATAGCTATATAATTATAAAAAAAAAAATCAAAGCATGTATCTCAGAGATAGTCCCTTTTGACTTAGCAGGGCAGAATATGTCTGACGCCGACAACAACACCGATGATGTGCCGATATACATAATTATACCTATTTTGGTTTACAAAGGTTAACTCAGTGACATTATCTGTATCATTATTTTCATTTAATGTAGTTGCTCGTTAATCGTTCTTACGACGCGCGACGTCGCTTAGTGTGACGTAATCTTCAGACGTATGATGACGTAAGCAAGTTCTCATTTATTATCAAATGATCTAAGGCAGTAGTAGAGCTCTTCCGGGAAAGTACAGTTAGGGTAATACATTTTTTTATCCCCAGCCAATTTGCCAAGTTACAGCCATTTTATACGACTGCAGAAGAAGGACCAGCTGTGCGTAAGTCTCGATCCCGTGGGAATATCGGGATAAATAGTAGCCTATGTCTTAATCCAGAGTGTCAGCTATCGCCTTACAAAGTTTTATCAAAATTGGTCCAGCCGTTTGAGCGTGAAGAAGTAACAAACATACACACACACACACACTCACAAACTTTCGCTTTTATAATATTAGTGTGATAGTGTGATGTTATGATTACGGACACTTTAAATTAGTAATCAATTTTTTTTTTTTTTTTTAACTTTGCCCCACACTAGGAATTTTTCCTGTATTGTGGGTGCATTTACAAACACATAAAGTCACATACACAAACAGCCAGACCCGGAACAACTACTTGTAGGTCATACAAATATTTGTTCCGTGCGGGAATCGAACCCGCGACACGCAGCGCAGTAGTCAATCGCTTAACCACTGCGCCAACCGTGTCGTTAAATCGTCAATCGTCAAATTTGCTTTACAATAATCAATTTCGATCGATCGATCAGGTCTTTACGTACCAAGACCACGTGCGAGAGAACCCATGAGATATCGATACCCATCACGTCTGCGGATTCTTGCTAGCTATTTAATTTTGACCCTGTATATATTTTTATATCACAAGCGATTTTAACTTTCCACCATAGAATTATTAAAAACTAGCTGCGCCCCGCGGTAACACCCGCATAAGTCTCGATCCCGTGGGAATATCACAAAAGTAGCCTATATGTTAATCTAGGGTGTAAGCTACCTCTACATACAAAATTTTATCGAAATTGGTCCAGCCGTTTGAGCGTGAAGAAGTAACAAACACACACACGCACACGCACAAACTTTCGCCTTTATAATATTAGTGTGATAATAAAATTCATCGCATAAGCGCCTCCCTACATTTGCAGAAACTGGTCACACCAGCCATTTATGTAGGGAGCTTAAAACATCTGCATATTCACTACAATGCAAATATTTATGCAACTAGGATTTAAGCTTGCATAAATACATGGAATTGAATACGCGGTCAAATGAGACTGGGATTTATGTATTTGCATAAAAATTATGACTCCACGTTAATAAAATAACATTAGATTTTATTAAAAATGTAATACCTTCTGGAACAGCTAAAGAAGACTTTCAAAATATGATGTAAAGTCAAGGCAATGAATTGTTAAGCAAACTACGTACTAACTTAAATCTTCCGTATATTCACATAACTAGTGTCATTTTTTGACACTTGTACGAGTATGAAATGGCTATAACACGCTAAAAGGCGTTTGTGCTAGGCCTCCAGGATAGCCAAAAAACAAATCAATGTTCTATTAGGTCATAGAGCCCCGACCCTTGCTCCAGCCAACCCGCGTCGCTGAGCCTGTAGCTTTAAATACGTCCCATTTTAATCTAAATTCGATCCAACCTGTCCCTTGTTGCCCTCTCCCAGCGACGCCGTAAGCCGAGATCAGTACCCCACAGGGTGTGCCCTTAGCGTGTAGTGGTTTAGTTTAATGCCCTGGCTGGAGGCCTTAATTTATTGAGCGTTGAAACGCGTTTGTGCTATGGTCCTCCAGGATAGCCAAAAAACAAATAAATACTCTAGCAGGAACCTGCTAGAGTATTTATTTGTATATAATGTTGGCTCGACTCAGCTTCTTCTTCCTTCTTTGCTATGATAATCTCATCAGAACTGAACTAGTTGGTGCTCACGACTCAAGTCATCGTTCCTATAAAGTCTGTTAACGTGGACGCTGCGTGACATCGAGGAAAAGAAGATAGACGTTCTGGAAATGTAGTGCTGGAGAAGAATGCTTGGGGTATCGTGGATCAAGTTTCGCACTAACACTTGTATACGCCATGAACTGGGTATCAAAAAGCGTCCATCTGTGTTGGTCCAAATGGGCGTCCTCAAATACTTCAGGCACATTTCGAGGCGTGAGGGTGACTCTTCAGACGCCTCGTCATGCAGGGTAGAGTGGAGGGTATTAGACCACGTGGACGCACAGCCATGAGATAGACTGACCAAATTAAAACCGCAGTGGGCGATCCCTTGTATGAGTGTAAAAACACCAAAAATCGGAGTATATGGCGAAAAGTCGTAAGGCGGATCACATCAGCCCCTGGAAAAAAAACTACATGAAGACCACGACCGTTCTGACAAGAGTGCTATAACGAAGAAGAGAAATGAAAGTATAATAGAACTAAACATATTGACCACTCGTACTCAATTAATGTTTTCCAGAATTCTGGCCATAACATGCTTTGGCGCTGAATTTTCCGAGAACACAAATGGTTCCTTTACAAATCAATTTTAAATATCTACTAGTTTGGGTAATTTCTTATGGGTGCTAATCAAGGCAGCTTCTTTAAAATGTCATTCTCGTCTTCAAATATATTTAGTTGTCTAATGAATTAATAGGTCAGCGACGAACTTTTAGCGTCTAATAAATGGTTTTTAAGCGACCATATATTGTAAAACAAGCTACTGTTAATATGACGCAGCATGGTGATACTTCTTAAGCAACTAAATTTGTGATACGTCAACTCATTGCCAGCTTCTAATAAGTGTATCAACTTCATCTATAAAATAATATCAACGTACTCTAATTTCATAGAGTCACCTTTATTTTTATACTTTAGCATAAGTAATTGATGAATGAATCTACTATATTTGAACATAAAATTTCCTTATTATTGTCATCAAATAATGGTCAATGAAAGCTCTAATTTCATGTATTCGCCTATCTATTTATAATGTTACCATAAGTAATTAACTTTCGGCAATACATGCTGTCGCAGTGGCTTCAACCAAATTTCGTAAAAGTGTGATGCAGTTTTGGTAAACGACACCGTACCAATTACTTTGCCGAAGGGTGGCATTTTAAATTAAATAGTGCTATAGGCAAAAAAAAAACAAATATTTTAAAATTGCTTTCGGTGTTACATCAAGACTCCAACTTATACAGCGTGAAAATAAAACAAAGTCCAAAACGGCGTAAGCTACATTCAATGTTGACAGACCAATATGTTATGAATTGCCAAATGCAACTTCTAAATTCAGAAATAACCATAGGACATTTTATAGAAAAACTTACGTGAATATTAATCATAAGCAAAGTGCTCGATGGTTGTACGTTGATTTAATCTTTGTGTGCAATAATTATTATCGCCTTATTTTTTATTTTATGGTCTCAACTACTTTCTTAAATCCATGTAATTTTTTTATTATTGTTACTCTTTATGATGTTTTATATTCTTCTTGATTTTGTGATATTTTGGGTATTTTTATTATGATTTTGTTATAGTTTATTGTTTATTGACGCTATTTATGTGTAAAATTAACGAGTTCACTGTCCTGCTCACTTATATAATGTTTAACGCAAAAATGTGCCACTGTATACCTACATAAGCAAACTGTGTGACTTTGTAATAATTAGGACGTTTTCTTTTTTCAAAAAGAAGCTGATTTAAGAAGCTGACTGTTTTTTTAATCATTTTTTTTAGTTTTATGGAGAATTTTATTTTGTTTTAATGTTTCAGTGTATGTGTATTTTGATACCTAGGTACTTAAAGTTGATTCTGTGATATTAACTGTGATTTTTATTCCTTAATAAATGACTGATTTTTATTTTAAAATTTGTTTTTTTTACCATGAAAACAACCAGTCTGAAATTAATTGGTGGGACTAAGAGGCCTAAAAGATAATTAATAAATTATTCCCGTTCGTCCCCCTAAAATCATGAATGGGACGATCGGGAACAAATTTAATATTATTTTTGTAAATTCCCGATCGTCCCACTACGGGGACGAAGTCAGTGGGACGAACGGGAATACACCGAAATGTATGGGTAAATATTTTTTTGCGATTTCCGACTCTTCTAGTACTAAAACCTCAGTTGGTTTTTTTTTGTGAAAATTGCCCATTTTCTTGCAGACTACTTTTTTTCAAAATCTCGCCGTATTTTTTTATTGCTGATTTAGAAGCTTGATCTGTTTAGAGCTCCAAGAGACCGTATTTGATTTCAACTTGATACCTCCAAGCGTTCCTGAGAAAAAGGGCCTTGACAAACAGACAGACAGACAGATAGACAGACAGACAGACGGACAGACGGACAATGAAGTGATCCTATATGAACGGAACCTTTATAGCATAAGGGTTCCGTTTTTTCCTTTTGAGGTACGGAACCCTAAAAATCAACTACCGGCCTCTGTTTGTCAATCACAGACACTAATCAATATAATCAATATATAATGCTACCTCATAATCTAGAGAACATTGTTCTATCTATGATCTCTTTCAAAAGTTTGCGATGAAATTGTAAGCAATCTCTGCTCAGGTTAAGTTCTTACGCAATCAAAGTAAAAGTCAAATGATTTATTTCAAATAGGCACACAAAAGGCACAATTTTGACGTTCAAAAAACGTCAAAATTTACAAAAAAAGTAAAATTTGTTGCCCCTTCCATATGGTAGTTTCGTATTGAGAAGAATAGGCAAAAAACTCCACCGGTTACTCTTTTGAAAAAGTTTTACAATATTTTGGTTAAGATAGGTACCTAATTATAAATGTGAAGACGATGCATCTTGATTAAAATTACTGTACCACAATAGGTCACTTACTAAAGGGAATTAGTAACACATTCATCTACATTTGGAAGGTTTCACCTGTAGATCTCTCCACTTTTTAGAACAATTACTGTTTCATTATCATTATAAAATATTTTTTATTGATGAAAATGAATGTTAAAAATCGTCAAAGGAATTTTTTTTTAAGTATATAAATAATCAAATCAATTTGTAAATAACACTAAAAATTGACATGTACGGGTACGTTTTCTGATCCATTTGTTTACATTTTAAGCAGATACATTTGGAACAGAGTATATAGTGGATTAGGTTGTGCATTTTTCTTCACGGACCTCTATATTATAAAGATAGCATAATAATATGAAAATATTTCTTCGTAATAAAACTCAAACAAAGGTGAACTTGAACAGTCCCTTCCTCGTAAAAGGGATAAAAAGCCATTGAAAATTTATTAGCCATAGTATTATTGTAGTCACAGATGGCTGAAACACAATTACAATAGCCCTTTTGTTACATAAGGCATGGAGTAATGAGAATTAGGGATTTATGTAGCCATAGCCATAGTGACAAGCACAATGTCATAGGGAAAGTTTTGAGTATAAAATGTGGATGGTTATAAGAGTAGGGGAAGATTAGAAAAACGATGGACAGACTGTGTGAATCATGATAATTATGGATAGAAAGGGGGGGACGATGACGAGATGACGACAAGTAGAGAAGAATGGAAGAAAGAGACGTGTTGTGCCGACCCCGAATAAATTGGGATAAGGGTAGGAGAATGATGATGAAGAGCCTAAGTTTCAAGCTGCACCCTAATTGTGTAACATACTATCGATCACAATCTGAATGATTTTGGAGTATATTGCTAATCCATTCATCATCATCATTTTAGCCGAAAGACGTCCACTGCTGGACATAGATAGGCCTCCCCCAAAAAAAAGGGGGGGGGGATTTGCCATAACCGCCACGCTTGGCAGGCGGGTTGGCGATCGCAGTATGTTTTTAAAAATGCATAGAGATCTCTGCTGCCCATTCTCTAGTAAATCCCTAAGTCACCATTTACGACACCCACGCGAAGAAATGGGATGTGCTTTACGTCCAGCACCAAACGGAACGCTAACCCATTGATTCATAATTATGCTTGAAAAGTTTGTCTGCTCAAAGACGTAAATAATGCAATGAATGTTTATGAACTATCAAAATTAAACCCTTTGCCATTGTAAGTGTGTTACGTAAGCAATTTCGCTTATTTTTTTTGTTGGTTTGGTAATTATCAAATAACTTCGCCCGCTCAGATTTTAACTGACTAAAACCCATCCGTGTTGCTTCATTTGCCTGCGTGCCAGGCCCACGATATCCCTTTTGGACAAACTTGCAACCCTGGCAGGCATTGGCCCTATTGGACCCCGTCAGTTGGTCCTGACATCTCTTTGAGGCACGCCTGGAACACAACGCGCCGTCGACCCGGGCCTCGTCCTTATCGGACGGTGAGCTACCCATCGCTCACCATCCGCAAGCCCGCGCCTACGGTGGCCGGGAATCGGCCTGCGACTCCCGACGCCCGAGGCATCTCCTGCAGTGACTAGGGGCGTGAGGGCGCGAATTTTGCTTCCCCGCGTGGAACACAACGCGCCTTCGACCCGGGCCTGGTCTTTATCGGACAGCAAGCTACCTACGCAATTACCCTGCAGGTCAAGTTACATAGTTTTTCTTATTAATTTTCCGTGGCTAAATTGGGTAATGAGGTTTTCTTGGAATCCGGTTTGTGTTCAGTTATGCATGCTACACACTTGTTCAGCACCCTATGATAAATTATTTTTATTTCTTTAAGTAGGTTTGTACAAACACTTTTACACGTCAATCATATTTTAAAAACTAGATGAGGTTTGGCGTTTCCTATCTGACTACTCTGAGAAGAAAGGCCGAAACAAACTCAGGGGGCACATCTCTTTTAAAATCCAGACATAATCTTGGTCAGATCATGTAAAGGCCATATAGATTGATGTCTGAAATGGTTTTTGAGGAAAGAACCACACAGATTGAGTCGATCTGTCTAGTCAGTGCACGTAATTGTCGACGTATTTGTCGCAATCATGCAGATCAACTCAGAACTTAAGGAGCGCAACGTTGCGATAAAGAATTCCAAAGAAAGGACATTTGGGTAGGCCGCATAAATTACTTAAACTGCCAGAGCTTAATTAAAACTGAGAAACCAAAACAATTACCCACTTATTCTTCACATTCACAATAATTCAAATAATATAATACAATAAATAGATGTACATATTCATGACATTGTATACGTATATATAAAATTCATCAATGTCATTGTGGCATAAAAATTATAAATCTGGAAATAATCTTGGTCAGATCATTTGAGGTCCATGTCAGATTAGTGTCTGAAATGGTCTTTTGAGTAAAATTTATGTAACACACTAATAATCAAATAAAAGAGAAATAAAAAAAACGTAAGTAGCCCTCTACTTACGTTTTGAGTGAGCAGCAACAGAAATAATCCCCTGATTATTTCTGTTGCTGCTCACTCCGTTGCTTATTACCAAGGTGAGATGTCAGATGTCACACATCTTATGCGACTACTGTAAGGCTTGCTTATTTTATATATATATTTGTGAAATATTTCTATGAGTGCGTTTAGTTTAATTTGTGATCTTCCTGTGCCCCAATAAATACTTTTACCTTTCTTTCTTTTATTTATAAGATATACATGTAGATTATGAAAATAACATATTATAAACATATTTTTGAAAAAACTTAGACAACTTTTGGTAAATAAAAGCTACTCCTCGATAAACGAGTATCTAAGTGATAGACTTATAAAGTCATAACTGTAAATTTTACTTGTTTTTATTACTTTAATAGTACCTATATCTCTTATCCTGTTTATATTTTATATAAAAGCTATTAATTAGCTTATCTTGCAAAATACCTATTACCAATTTTATTATAGTTGTTTTGCTAAGTAATGATTGTATCATTAACAAATGCTTCCTCTCTCCTTACTCACTTATTTTGCTGTGCCCGACAGGGTTCATAGTATGATCTAATTATAAGTTTACCACCTAAGAATATCTACATGTGGAATGCAATAAAAGTTATGAGTATTGAGTAAAAACTAAAAATAAACATCAATTCCACTACTAAATATCTGATACAGATCTTAAAAAGTCTTCTAAGAACATTTCGCTACTTTTTCCATAACAGTATCACAAAATGATGTATACAACTTCACTCATCACATTCAATATTGCTATACTTTACAAACTTCACAACCAACGCAATTTCAACCATAACATTCATGAAATAGAACACAAATTCAGATACTATGTCGATAATATTCAAAAACTTTTCCCTTACGTTTTTCTTCAATGAAAAAGGCCTCCCAATAACCACTTGACATTCTACGGAAGACATTTTGAGTTGGAAACACAACAGAAGTCCTGTGATAAAGTTTTACGATAAAATATAGATAAATATGAAATAACCTTACGGGAAAGAAGTTAAAAATTGACGGAAAGAAGGAAAATGGGTTTACAAAACTCGAGGAAAAGTTCTTTTTACCCATCTTCGGCAACGCCAGAAGGGTTAAGAATACCGCAGGTTAACTTTTGCTCGTTCTCACTAAAAGTAGGCGACAGTTAAATGAGTATCAAAATATTATCGCATCGTTGCGTTGGTTTTTCATCGCTTGACTTAGCGCCGAATGATTATAATTATCATCTTTATCGTTATTGACGGCTTGTGGCTAAGTAATAACTGCCGCATGGGTCGAGATCAGGTTAAGCTACGCTTGCCGCGGTTGGTCCGTGGATGGGTGACCATCTTTTCATACCAAGATTCCTCCGTGTCTCGGAAGCACATTGAGCAGTTGGTCTCGGCTGTCATTTGTAGATCTTTGACAGTTGTTACGGGTCGTCAGAAGCCCAAAAGTCTGACATCAGTCTTGCCAATGGATATCGTGTTACCCAGTAACTGGGTTGTGGAGGTCAGGTAGGCAGTCGCTCCATGTAAAATACTGGTATGCAGCTGCATCTGGTTAGACTGGCAGCCGACCCCAACATGGTTGGGAAAAGGCTGGGCAGATGATGATGATGATCGTTAAGACGGAGATATATGCCAGTGACCTTGAGTACTGAGCTCACGCAACGCGTCGTACGTTCAGCCAGTAATAGGACTCACCCATAAAGGAGCGCTGTCCCCAATTTGATGCATTATTAATTTATTATAGACAAACCAAAAGGTTTTTTAATAAAACGCGTATATTAAAAGATCAATAATTAAATTATCTTTAAATTGGTGAAGGTTTCAGAAAAATACGCTAGGTAGATTTTGCGCAATTCTTAGTTTTTTATCCGCGTTAGACATAACTTTACAAATTAATTGCACTATGCAATATAAACATAATGTAAAATATTCACATATTTAAATATTGGAAAAATGCTCTAATTTAACATATATTTTTATCAAATCATTAACACAAGGTACTCGTTTAGACGTGATCTTCAATATAAAATCATTAAAAGTAGGTTATCGTCGCCTTAATAACGAAAACTAAAAACGGCCTGTCTAAACATTTTGTACCCACATGTTTTATTTCTATCGATACTTCAGAGTTGGTCCCGTAATAAGTTGTTCACATTGATGAGTAGTATATGAATAGGTCCTACAAATAAATAATTATTATTGTTAGACGTTACCAAGGGGTATCGTATTACCCAGATACTGGGTTGTGGAGGTCAGATAGGCAGTCGCTTCATGTAAAATACTGGTTTTCATCTGCATCTGGTTAAACTGGAAGCAGACGCTAACATAGTTGGGAAAACGCTAGGCAGATTGATTGCTTTTTAGGGTTCCGTACCAAAATGGTAAAAAGGAACCCTTATGGTGAGACTAAGTCTGTCTGTCTGTCTATCTGTCACACCTGGATATCTCAAGAACTAGTAATGCTATCAACTTGAAATTTAGAATAGGTTTAGATGACGTTTGCCCAACTATTTTGCAAACATGAAAGAAATTTTAAGCTGTATGGGTTTTTGAATAGAGTCCCTGTAATTAACAATAAAAGAAATGGTTGTGGGAACTGTATTTGTATTTAATAATTACCCCTAATTACAGATAACAGCTGTAATTGTTTTGGTCTTATGTTATGGCTATTTCTGATAAAACTATTGTATCAATTTACACAAAATTTTGCAAGTTACATTATGAATAGATAAGAAATCTAACAACAGCGTTTCTTTGAGAGTTCTATGTAACATTATTGTAATAATAAATCACAAAGTTCATGGCACTTGAGGCCGGCCTCATGATATCTTTGAAACTTTGAAAATTCACATCGGAGTAACACCGAGTAGTTTCTTATACAAAAATGTTACTAAGATACTACATAAACCTTTATTGACTGATAGCTACCTATATCTTGTAAAAATATACCACCATAATTAATTAATAAAAGATTTTCTTGAAGAAAATGGGGGGGTTAATTGATTTATTTATTAATTAATTAAAAAATTAATTAACTTTTTTTTTTTTTTTAATATTAGTGATAAATGCACAAGTGGGAACTATACTGTCATATTAATTTAACATTTAGTCATTCTTGTGGAAAGAAATAATGATATTTAACCTCAAAGTTTAACAATTTTGATGCAATTTTTGACATATGATATTTTGAAACTTTTCACAAGTATTTAGTGCAAATATTATCTAAAACGATGTTTCAAGCACTTATTTATGATTATTATTGATTATTTGCAGTCGATAAAACACAAAATAAGTCCAAATTCCAACGATAGAACGGTTCTTTGTCGAAACTTTTCTTTGTTCAAAAATTTCGATTTTATGATGCATTTTCGTGTAATTATTATCTACAATGATGTATTAACAACAGATAAATGAAAATGTATCCACTTACCCATATAAAATACACTTATAAAAGCACTTTGCACTATAATTTATTTTCACAACACAAACACGACAACAGAAAAGTAAACTGACATTCAATATTTTTTTTAAATGTTGTCATGCCATATTTTACGTTCGGATACGTTCAGTTTACGAGAATATCTACCAGACAATCGACTAAAACCGCCACAAACAATACTCAACTTTATTTTCAAGTGTAATTTGAGCCCAAAGTAGCGATGACTCACCGTTGCCGAATCGGCAACACCGGGGCTTGACGGTTTGGGCGCACTGTTGCCGAATCGGCAACGCCGGGGCTTTAGCGGCTTTTTTTTATTAAAATATATTTTTTGCAAAAAAAAATTAAGTGGAGCTATTATGTGGAGTATGATATGAAAGAACGCTGTTTGCACATTCTCAAACTTTTAGGCAGCATAGTTTCTGACTTTTGATGAAAAATGTAAAAAAAATAACGTTCCCCTCCATATATCCGAAGTTTGCATAGATCAAAATCTGTTTAGAAGTTTATGTAAAGATTACAGGAAAAATAAAACCATGTCTCTAAAAAGCACAGTTTTTCAGAAATCATCAACATCATATATACGTACGGAACCCTCGGTGCGCGAGTCCGACTCGCTCTTGACCGGTTTTTATAATTGTCAGACTTTAAAGGTTTAATTTTATTACTTTCCAAAAAATCGGGGCCAATTATACCTCTTTATTATCTTTATTTCTCAGGCGGGGTCAATTTCACCCAACAAGGCAAATGGCAGGTTAAATACACAGGGCGTTTTATTAAATTTTAATGCAAATACAAGGTAAATAGGGGTGTAGCTCAGTGTGAGGCGAAGCGGGTGAAATCGACGATTGTGGGACGTAACGGGAGACTGGTCTCAAGAATGTAAAACACAACTCCCGTTTGGTGGAGGCCTCTGTCCAGCAGTGGACGTCTTTCGGCTGAAATGATGATGACACAACAATGAACATTATCAATATTACATTACAGAATAGATAACTACTAATACCTACTAAAAGTAATGACACCGGTCTTGGTAATGTCTGACTCTAAAGATCCGCTAATCGCTGGTCTCAGCTCACAGCATTAAAACGGGCAAAGTGAGAAAGCTCCGTCGCCGTCGCTCTTTTACGATACTATAAAAAGATATTACAATATACATTTTCATCCCAAAGTACGTCAATGAATTTATATTATTAATTATTTACGTAAAGCATTCTGATATACAGCGTGTTATGGAAAGGATCCATACAAACTGGATGAAGAGTGCATCTGATTCAGAATCTCTGTACAAAATTTCAGCTCAAAAAGATTAACTTTGAAAATGTTTGTTATTTTTTTTATTTCTATAGTTTATTAAATTTAAATCTTAGCAAACGTGTCACCACACTACGAGGGTACGATCTATTATCTGTGTCTGAGCGCCTAGTACACCTGCCACGGCTCTGCAACACGGCGCCGCACTGACACGCGGCGGTGCGGGCGGCACGATTGGTGGCGGGATCAAACAAATGGATTCAAGGCTTCTACATACCAGCGCGACTTGTCCCGCGACGCGACACGGCACAAAGGCCCCGCGTGTCGCGGGACGGGCGGTGCCTTTGTGTCGCGTCGCGTCGCGCGACTAGTCGCCCCGGTATGTAGAAACTTTAAAACGTGTACCGATCAGCTGACTTGGTATAGTGATGTGTAGAATTAAATTGGAAACATTTGATTTTTATTAGTTGATTGTTTCTTAAGTTTGTAAAATTATGTAGGTATTATAAAAAAAAAATGTTGCCATGTAGTTTGATATCACCAAAATAATCTGCCTTTGATATGTTTACACCCTTTCCGTAACACGCTGTAGAGAGAAATGAGAATTATAGTGGTGGCCCAGTGGTAACGTCCGCGTAGTTGGTCGTAGGTTCGAACCCAGGCAGGCGCTTTACTTTGAGTAAATTATTTCATCACCACTGCTCTCAAAACGACGTGACGCGATGTCTTCTTTTTGTAGCTTAGCGATGACCATGTGTGCCTTCTGTGCTTCAGTTTTCTTGAGATCACGCGTAGCTGCTTCGAAACTGATGAACCATAATCGGGGTTTGTCGCGCCATAAAGGAGGTACTCGAAGGGAAAGTGAGATATTTCATAAAGTTGTTTTTCTTTCTTTACTCACCTCATGGGTCATAGCCTGCGGTACTTGGTTTTGGATCTCCAGCAGCGTTGCGGCATGGTATTCGGTCCCCTGTCCACATTCGTTCTATGTTGACAGCCTATTTATTGAAATACATTTTGCTCATATTACTTGTCCATGTTTATTGCTAAATAATTATTTTTTATTATTCGTCCATTTACAATCTAATTTCGAAATTAAATTCCAATAATCGTATTATTTATAAGTTGTGTTGTCCTATTCAGTGTTTCTATTCGTGACTGATTTCCATTTTTTTCATACCTTCCTGTTTTTGGAGCACTTAAGCTCTTCATAGTTTCTTCTTTCAGATACCGGCGATATGTTGGGGTGACAGCGAAAAATCGGGAGAGAGGTCGCTGAGCTTGTTCCTGCTGACTCCATGTCTGGTTGTTCGGTGTCACTCGGCATAATTTTCTTGCGGTTGCTTTATTCGGGGTCACCACTTTGGCGTTTAGGCAGTAGCCTCTCTCGTGTCGGCTTTTTGGCGCGAAATGGGGATTTGCCACTATACGAACTGAATCAGTCGGTCTGAACCAGATCGGATGGCGAATCCGTATAATTGACATCGGCCTAATGTAGGTCAATTGACAGATGAGAGGGTAACCTCTTCTGATCCAGCCTATTTGGCGCGTAAATGGGTGTGCGCCACGAACGAACTGAATCAGTCGGACTGAATCAGACCGATTGGCGAATCCCGCATAATTTACATTGGCCTCATCGGCCTCATTAAGGCCGCTCGGCGAAAGAGAGGGTATAGGAATGAAACTCCAGATGAGATAAAATTATTATTATTTATTAAACACTAAGCCTATCTATGTACAAAATTAGATGTGTTCAAGTAGTGACCAGATGCATACACCATTGAATAATAAATCCACCAATAGCGACGAAGTACAAAATACTTAAAAATATATCGTTTTGGTTAAACGGACCGAAGTTATAAATATGAGTCACATACAGCTGAGCGCCAGTGTTATAACGTGCGGCGCACACGCAGGACGTGCGCGCTGCCACACGGTGAAGGAAAACATCATGAGGAAACCGGCATATCCTAGAACCAGAAATTCGAAGACATGTGACATCTACCAACACGCACTGGATCCGCGTGGTGGATTACGGCCCACTTCCTGTCACAGAGAGGAGGCCTGTGTCCTAGCAGTGGCAACATTATAGGCTGATTATGTATTCTGATAAAGGACTGTTCTATCTTGTTTTGAGAAAGAAGGCCGAAGGAATCAATTATTTGCTAAGCATCATCTCGGTTGACATTTAGAGATAAGGAATGTGAACACATTCGCAAGAAGTTGCCAGAATCAACACAGACTTAATACATTTTTCTCGATACCACGTAGAGAAAATACCACAGACAGCCACGCACCGCACACCAAGGCTCTTCCTATGGTGCGTGTTGGTCGGTGTGGTCTTGAGATTGGATCCATTTTCGTTCCAAAATGCAAAGTGAAAGAGAACTCGTAAGGAGAGCTCGCACCGCACCTTCGAAGTTGGATTGGAATTTTGAATCCCAATCACTCACCTAGGATTGGACGCACCGAGACGGACGTGTCTGCGCTACCACGGACGACTTCTCATGGTACGTTGGTCCGGCTTGCCTGCGTCCGTATATCACCCACCGTGGCCGTGGGAAGCCAGCTTTACATGGGACTTAAACTTATCTAGCGAAATATGGGTTTACTATAAGTATCTACACGTCTGCCTAACCCTCTAGGGAATTCAGGTGTGGTGTAATGTGTTTTCATTAATTATTTTCGCCTTTACAATTATTACCCGGCTGCGGCGAAGCCAAAAAGGAGGGTTATGTGTTTGACCTGTATGTATGTATCTATGTATGAATGTTCCGTTTGGTGCCGGACGTACAGAATAGCACTATCCCATTTCTTCCCGTGGGTGTAGTAAAAGGCGACTAAGGGACTTACTAGAGAATGGGCAGCAGCGTTCTCTACGCATTTTTGAAACCTTACTGCGATTGCCAACCCGCCTGCCAAGCGTGGCGATTATGGCAAATCCCTCTTTTTAGGGGAGGCCTCTATCCAGCAGTGGACGCTTTTTGGCTGAAATGATGATGATAATGTATGAATGTCTGTCCCTATGTTCCCTCGTAACTACTAAACGGCTGAACCAATTTTGATGAATGATACGTCGTTAGATTCGTCTTTATTGCGCGAGTGTCATATATTAAACCTATTAAAATGGAAATAGGTCGTTATTGTTAGGAAGATGCCTCCGACTGCATGAGATTGTTTATAGTATTAATTTATATCAATCTTGTTTCCATCTTTTTTTAAGTTCACTTTTTATGCAGTCGGGTTTTTGATTTTTTTAATTAATTTTATTTAACAGTTTATGTAAACACATATCTATACTAATATTATAAAGACGTAAAGTTTGTGAGGTTGTAGGGGGTAATCTCTGGATTTACTGAACCGATTTTGAAAATTCTTTCACTAATGGCAAGCTGCAGTATTGCCGAGTATCATAAAATATATTTTATAATAAAACAAGAAACACGCGGGCGAAGTCGCGGGCAGAGGCTAGTATATTATCAACAGACAAGAAGAAAGGAACAGAAAAATACGTACAAAGAGGTGATGCTTATTTCTAAAGAAATATTCTCCAGTATACCTGCGATAGGAAAGTAGACGAAGAGATGTAGACAACGTGTGTAAGAGTAGAAGTGAAAACAAAATACATAAAATAAACAAAATAATCTCCTTTCTTTCTTTCTTTTATTTTTTTTTTTAAACTTTGCCCTACTCTAGGAATTTCTCCTGTATTGTGGGTGCGTTTACAAACATTTAAATTCACATACACAAACAGCCAGACCCGAAACAACTACTTGTAGGTCATACAAATATTTGTTCCGTGCGGGAATCGAACCCGCGACACGCAGCGCAGCAGTCAATCGCTTAACTAACTGCGCCAACCATGCCGTTTTTGAGGGTATTAGAGGAGATACCCTCACCTTAAAAAAAAACTCCTTTAATACCCATATTTTTTTTCCTATGAAATGAAATTAAATCGTTTATTCTGTAAATAGGATATTAAAATCACTTTTACACGTCATATAAATAATTATAAGAACAATCTAGATGTAGCCGAAATTTCCTATCCGACTACCCCTGAGAAGAAATGGCGAAACAACTCAGTGATCAAAGTCTCTTTTTAACCGACTTCACAAAAAGGAGGAGGTTCTCAAGTCGTGTGTATGTTTTTTTTTTTTTTTAATGTTTGTTACCTCAGAACTCCGTCGTTGATGAACCGATTTGAAAAATTCTTTTTTTATTTAAAAGGATATACTTTCAGATTGGTCCCATTTTTATCAAAATTCAGTTTTGATGTTGGGATCCATGAGTAATTGAGGGAACTCCTCAAATATTATAGGCATACATATAACGATTTTTATATTTTCATCAACAAATCAATCATTTGCATTCAGAAAGTATAATTTGGTGAAGTGGAACTGATGAAGAAGGCCACAGATGGCCACCGGAACTTCTCAATGATAAGTATTTCACGGGTGGCGATGAGATATCTGGATTAAGATAGTTAAGCGAAGCAAATTTGATCTGATGATCGAAACTGATCTGATGATGAAGCCGGAAGGCATCCACTGGAACTTGGTAATAAAACAATCTATCCTACCCGTGTTTGGTCTTATTGGAATTGTCATGAGATGCATTCTGGCTATGATTTTTAACCGACTTCAAAAAAGGAGGAGGTTCTCAATATATATATATCTAGCCGTATAAAGGTACCTACATATAAAAGGAAACCGTGACTGATTGGTCTATCAACACAGCAGGTCGGTGGCCATATAAACGAAAATACAAAACCAAAGACACCGACTTACGAAATTAAATTAAATATGATATTAAATGTGGGTAAACTACAGGTACACCCTCTGCCGAACCCTTCGAGGAAACAAGGCGTGATTATGTTATGTGCTTCAGTAATTAAAGTTATTTTGCACTTTTTAGTGTTTTTGTTGGAAGTCGGTTGTTTTTTTTGTAAAAAAGTTTTAAAGTCCAGACATGTATCTTGGTCAGATCATGTGAGGACCATGTCGATCCGTGTCTGAAATGGTCTTTAGAGGAAATAACCACACAAATTTGAGTGGACCTGTCCAATCAGTGCAAGCATTTGTCAGTAATCGTGCAGCTCAACAATCGTGTATCTTCCTAGAAATAAGATAAATTTTTAATACCAAGTTTTAACAAAATTCAAATAATACTTTCACGCCTTATTATCTATTTCTGTTTGATCTCATTCCAAGAATATTGTTTTTTGTGGCTTTCTCTTAACAGCAAAAGTTACAAAATAATGTTCATAGAGAATTTTCGAGCTGAATTCGTGTGAATTTATTTTTTGGGAGTAACAAAAGTATTTGAACTGTTTTGTGCGGCTCTTAAATGAGCGGTAGAAATAAGTAAAATATACAGTATACCGACATTTAAAAAAAAATATGACTGACGACAATGATGTATAAAACTATAGATACGTTGTCCGCGCTCTAAAATGGCAACATGAAATGAAGCCAATTGGCCACATTGCGCTCAGTCACGCACTAACCTGTCGCGCGACGCTATGTTTGTTTTTAATTTATATCGTGTGTGAAAACCTGTGCAAAACATAAAGAAAACATGCCGTCGTGTGTTTTCAGAGGATGTACAAATTATACCCCAAAAGTTAAAGACAAAAATGTGTCATTTCACGCGTAAGTTTACAATTATTTTATTTTATTTTGTACGACGCTGCGTCTAATGGCGGCCGGCGCATGAAGTTAGTAGTCACGTGACGTTAAGGGAGGTTGGGACACTATTATTATCTCCCTCTAGCAACAGGCATCCCGCCGTACGGTGTCATATTTTCTTTTCCTTTCTTTACGCGTATAAGTAGGTAGTTATCTAGTATTTTCGCCGTTTTTAAGCGCCGAGATGTTGGTTGATAACGTGTCTATATATAATACGTCATTGACTGACGACGAATGTCTAGTCAACCATTTTGAATTTTGTGTGAGGTCACCCACGGTGGTCACCCACCTCTAACGAGAAGTTTGTAAAAATAGGGACACAGGCTTCCTCTCGGCGAGAGGGAGTGGACCGTAATCCATCACGCAGAAGTGCAGAAGTGCAGAAGTGAAATTAAAAGACCGACTAAAGTGCAATGAGGGACCATGGGGAATAGCCGGAGGAATTGGCAGTAAACTTCCTATTCTCGTATTTAAAATATTCAAAATTGTAGGGATTCAACGTTCTTAAAACACACAGTTATAGTGGCACACATTTATAATATGGTAACAGGTAGTAGGTACACATTGTAGAAAGTTGACAAAAACACAATGATGGAGTCGGGTCACTCGGGACGCGACCGGAGGACGCACGGCCGTCTCGTAGCGTCTTTGTAGGGAAAGGGGCGAGAGGGGTATCAGGCGCGGGCGGCAGGACGCGGTTTGTTTTGGCGCCTTGGTGGCGCAGTCGTCGCGCTGCCAACGTAACGGCGCTGGATTTTAGGTTGAGACGTTCAGAAACGAATAGCGCTACAAAATCTAAATACCTACTCTCACTCAATGTCGTAAATGTACAGTGTAAAGAAGTCGGTTAAAAGGTTATTTTGGTGCTTGCATGACATTGACAGAGGGGTGTTCTTGGCAAACATTTGTAATTAAACAACTGTTCAGTACGAATAATTTTGTATTTATCTTCTTGCACACATACAAACTTGGTATTAAAGCAATATTTAACGAACTATTTAATTCATTCATTAATTACAGCTGAGAGAAGTCCACTGCTGGACGTAGGCTTCCCCCCAAAGGTTTCCATAATCACCACGGTTGGCAGGCGGGTTGGCGATCGCAGTATGGTGTTAAAATGCGTAGAGAACGCTGCTGCCCATTCTCTGGTAAACCCCTTAGTCGCCTTTTACGACACCCATGGCGATAAATATAATGGTGCTATTCTTTACGTCCAGCACCACACGGAACAAAATATTTAATTAGGTACTCAATATAATATCAGTATAGACTTTAGACTTCTTGAAGACACTCTTTAGGTTCCGAGACTCGAAAAGAATTGACTTATCAACGTGACGCCCCGAATATCATATATTTTATTCGATTCTGTTAAAAAACCAGTACTTTTATTGTAAATGAGATACTTTTAACTTCATGACTACACTGATACAAAAATCATACGAAGCAAATTACATACTTTCAATTTAGTATTTAAAATTACTACAAATCTTAATAATATTTGGAAGTCATGACCTCCTGGCACGCACACAACCATAATTTAAATATATTTTTTTAAATAAATTATGACGCAGCCCTAGCCTACGCTGTCCCACTGCTGGGCAAAGGCCTCCCTCCACTCCTTCCATCTTTCGCGAGCCCGTGCGTCCTCCTTCCAGTTTTGACGGAACCTATCCAGTTCATCCCGTCATCTCCTACGTGGTCTTCCGCGACCCCGTTGCACTGTCTCAGGGCACCAATTCTATGCTATTTGAGCCCACGGTTGGTCTGGCATGCGGCAGACATGTCCTGCCCAGCCCTATTTAAGTTGGGCAGCCTTTTGAGCCACATCAGTTATTTTTGTTTTGGAGCGCAGAATTGTGTTTCGAATACGATCAGTTAATTAAACGCCTAGTATACTGCGCTCCATTGCTCGTTGGCAGACCGAGTTTGGACTTCTGGATGTTAGTCTGTGCACCATAGGTTAAGACGGGAAGAATACACAAATGTCCATGAGCCTGCGTTTCAATCCCATAGGTAATACTCACCCTTGAATAGTTCCTTCATGGACCAGTAGCTCTTCCAGGCGTTTTCCGTTCGTCTTGTGATTTCTTTATCTTGCCTCGCCTGGAAATAGCTTGACTACTTGGCCCAAGTAAACGTGTACGGTGCAACCGCACATTCTGCAATTTAGCAGTTTACGCCACACATTCATTTCAACTCATAATACAGCTCAGTTCGCGTTGGGCTATCAAGTCAGCCAGGCGTTCTCGTTACAGCCAACAAGGGCTGCGTCACTCACTTAATTTCCACACCATCAGTCCATTCAACTCATTTTACCTTTAAGTACCTTTGAGACAATACAATAGTGTTTTAGTACTTACCTTCTTTTATTCCATTCATCCCTCATCTAAAAGTAATGTATGATCTAGCAAGGGACCATACATTATTTTTGGTCCTTCGAGCAGTGAACATTTTTGTGAACATTCGCACGCTATATAGTCCATTTCGCGCGCGTGGACAGTGTAGCGGGAAGCCAGTGACTAAAGGTGTGTAGTGTTGAGTGACTATAAAACTTTGGGACTAACAAGTGTCTCAGGGTCAACAAGGATCCGTAAACTATCAGGAGTTCAGTGCAAGAATTTTAGACTTTGGGACTAGCAGGTGTCTCAGGGAATACTTCATCATCAAGAGCTGAGGCTAGCAGGAGTCTCGAGGAACGTATCATCATCAAGAGCTGAGGCTAGCAGGAGTCTCGGGGAACGTTTCATCATCAAAAGCTGAGGCTAGCAGGTGCCTCAGGGGTCAACAAGGATCCGTTAACAGTAATCAAGAACATTCAAGTAAGATCTTTCCATTTATTTCTTACTACTAAGTCCTCGTCATGGAGGACATACATGCAAATCAAGACAAACTTTACACAACTATTCAAAGGTTGGCTACAAATATCAAAAAGGACTCAGCGGATCGTAAGACTGCTGACTATTTCAAGCGACGTTTGGAAATCTTAAATCAGTACTGGTCCGATTACCAGTACAATCACGACCGTCTTCTTAAGGAAGAAAGCAAGTCTCATCAGTATTTTATTGGCCGAGCATACGAACGAACCGAAGAGCTGTACATCTCGACCAAAGCACTCATCAATCAACAATATCAAGTTTTGTTGATAAAGATGAAGGAACCTCAACAGGGGGGTTCCACTCAGGAGGTACAAGGTTCTGCACGGTCTGAGCAAGAAGATCCGGTGGAATGTCAATCACCGCCTATCGAGGTATGCTCCAGAGGTTCATCTAGCAAGTTTGATGAACTGTGGAAGAAACAAGCAAGCAACTTCAGGGCGCTGCAGCGCACTGTGGCAGGGATAAATTTGGATTTTATGTCCGAAAAGTGGGAGTTGAAAGATGCCTTACGTATTCTACAGTCTCGATGGTCTATCATAGATTCTTTGCATTGGGAATTAGACAGCGAATTGGAGGGTACGAATCAAGAATATGAGGTGTCTTATACGAAACAAGAAACTATTTACAATGAATTAAAAAATGCAATTAACAAAAAACTAGGGTCCGTAGTTCACAAGGAAAATTGGACATCAAAAATTGACATACCGTTCTTCAATGGCAATTATCAAAATTGGGTGTCTTTTAAGGACTTGTTTATTGAAGCTATCCACAGTAACGTCTCCTTATCAAACGCCCACAAGATGCAGTTTCTTAAAAGCAAGGTGCGGGGAGAAGCTGAACGTTTGATACAGCATTTACAAATCAGTACTGATAACTACACTGTTTGCTGGGAGATATTAAACAACAGGTACAACAACGCATGGTTGATTTTTACATCTAACATAGATCTCCTACTAAATCTTCCAGTAGTTCAACAAACAAACGCCCCTCAGATCAAGAAAATTCACGATACAACACTAGAGTGTATAAACTCAATAAGGAACCTAGGCGTCAATATAGACAGCTGGGATCCATTCATCGTACGTATTTTATTGTTAAAATTAGATGCGGACACGCATGATCATTATTTGGAATCTCTGAAGAAACCCAGAGAACTGCCAAAATTGTCAGAGTTTCTAAGCTTCTTAGAGAGCAAATTCACCGCATTGGAATCATCGCGCAAGAAAAACGAAAATTCCAAACCATCAACAAACAGGCAAAGTAAATCATCATCGTCAAATTTCAAGAATAAATATTCAGCAACTAAGACTTCTGTAAATTATAACGAATTAGCATGCCCGTTGTGTAAAGAATCACACGGAATATACTATTGCAGTAAGTTTTTAAATATGACACCAAGTGCAAAGCGACAAGCTATAACACGATTGCAGCTGTGCAAAAATTGTCTTTATTCGCATGGGGATAAAGAATGTACGACAGAAAAACGCTGCCGTGAATGTCGTGGTAAACATAATACACTTTTACATGACGCGTTTAACAATAAGCCTTCATGTAACCCAATTACGGAGAATGACACTCCAGCAGTTCTTGCAACTGGAACGCAAAATCAAGAATCACAAGAAAATCACATTACGCAACAAGGCAACAACGTGATCGAAACATTATTAGCCACGGCAATGATCAAAGTTCAAGCAAGTGACGGATCATACCACAAAATGCGTGCGCTAATAGATCAAGGCTCTCAGGCCTCCCTAATCTCAGCCAGAGCGGCGCAACAGCTAGCTTTATCAAGAAAGTATTGCAGGGCCGTCATCTGCGGGATAGGAGAGAAGGAGAGCAGTAGCAAGGGCGTTACGAACATAACATGTTGCTCACATTTTAATGATTATACATTTGAAACAGATGTGGTCATCATGGACACGCTGATTAATCAATTACCAAGATGTACATTTACCAAGCCAACATGGGCACACCTGGCCGGCATGCAACTAGCCGATCCAGATTACAATGTCAGCCGTCCTATCGACATCTTGTTGGGAGCCGATGTGTATTCCCATATCATTTTAGAAGGCATTGTCAGAGCCGATCTATCATTACCGATCGCGCAACAAACACGACTGGGATGGATCTTATGCGGAAATTTCAAGACATTTCACTGTAAAGTAGTTCTGAATCAAGTGGACGAAGTACAAAGATTTTGGGAGATCGAAGACATCACAGAATCATCCAATTTATCCGCAGAAAATCTACAATGTATGGAGTATTACAAAAAAACCACAACAAGACATGACAATGGCATGTATGAAGTAAGATTGCCTTTTCAAGAAAACTTTAGAGACACAGTTGGGATTGTCAAAAAATAAAGCTATGGCGCAATTTCAACAGTTGGAAAGGAAATTTCACAATAATGAAGAAGTAGCAAAACAATATAAATTATTTATTCAAGAATATAAAACTTTAGGACATATGATACCAGAGTCCGGTAACATGCAACCGGATTATTATTTACCGCACCATTGTGTACTGCGAAGCGATTCTACTACGACAGCACTTCGCGTAGTTTTCAACGCTTCTACAAAAACAACAACAGGGATCAGTTTAAATGACATCATGTTAAAAGGCCCAAATCTACAGCAAGATCTCCAATCTTTACTATTAAGGTGGAGACAATATCGCGTAGCGTTTACAGCAGATATTGAAAAAATGTTTCGTTTTATTTTGTTAAATGAACAGGATCAAAGATTTCAAAAAATCATTTGGAGGGATTCCATTAACATGCGTCATCAGGTATACCAGCTATGCACTGTTACGTACGGCACCAAGGCCGCACCATTTTTAGCTATGATGACTTTGAAACAATTGGCTGAAGATGAGAGACACAATTTCGACAGTGTTGCAATCAAGGCATTGGAGCACCCATTCTACTTGGATGATGTTTTACACGGTTCTCATTCTGTCGAGTTAGCAGTAAAACTTAAGCAAGAGTTAATCAATTTGTTAAAATCAGGAGGGTTCAATTTAAGAAAGTGGTCATCCAACGCATCAGCCCTACAAGACGATATAATCGGGGCAAGTAGCAAGCAAGAAAATTTCGATTTCAAAGAAATGGAGACATTAAAAACCTTGGGATTACGTTGGAATTCCAAAGCTGACTTATTTACATTTCAATCAAAAATTGAACCATCTACCAAAACACCAACTAAGAGATCCATGTTATCAGACATATCAAAGTTGTTTGACCCTCTTGGTTGGCTGTCACCGATATCAACCAAGCTAAAACTGCTATTTCAGCAAGTTTGGATGTCAAGTATTCAATGGGATGACAAGTTACCCGATCAAACTAGCAAGGAATGGCTAAAAATAAAACATGACATGCACAAAATCAATCAATTCAAGTTGGAGCGTTGGTTGGGCACAGGAGAAAACAACGCGCTGGAATTAGATGGATTCTGCGATTCTTCTAATAAAGCCTACGCATGCGTTGTTTATTGCAAGTCTGAAAACAACGGCGAAAAAAAGATCTCGTTAGTAGCAGGAAAATCGAGATTAGCTCCAGTAAACAAATCAATTTCATTACCAAGATTAGAGCTTAGCGGTGCTCTACTACTGGCAAAATTGTTGACTAAAATTCAAGAATGCCTTAGCAGTCATACTATCAACATATACAGTTGGACAGATTCAATGGTAGTCCTAGCCTGGTTACAAGGAGAGCCAGGACGATGGAAGCCTTTTGTCGCCAACAGGGTGCGACAAATATCAAGCATCATACCTACAAACAGCTGGCGTTACGTCAAGTCAGCTGAAAATCCAGCGGACTGCGCAAGCCGTGGATTGGGTGTCGATCAATTGAAAAACTATTCGCTGTGGTGGGAAGGACCGTCGTGGCTGCGGAACTACGACCCTGACCAAGTAACTGGGCAAGCAGTGTTTACCACAGACGAAGAAGCAAGAAAAGCCAAGCATATTAATCATTTATCGCAGCAAGAAAGCGATAACATGTTGGGTGAATTATTAACAAGATATAGTTCACTCGGTAAACTAACAAGAGTTTTAGCATGGATATTAAGATTTATCAAGCAAGCGAGATACAAGAAAAACCGCTTGCAAACTTATTTTACATTGCAAGAATTAATCAATGCTAAGCATAAAATAATTTTATATGTACAGCATAGAGAGTTTGCTCAGGAAGTACATAACTTACAAAAAAATTAGCCGCTATCAGCAAAAAGCAAGTTATTGCAATTAAATCCATTCCTTGACAACGAGGGGCTTCTCAGAGTCAGAGGAAGACTAAGCAAGGCCAGCATTAATCAAGATATGATGCATCCGATTATAATACCTCACGAAGGCCACTTAACAAACTTAATCATAGATCAAGCGCATAAACTTACCTTCCATGGAGGAGCACGGGTGGCATCAGCATTTATTCGCAATAATTACTGGATCATAGGCGGTAATCGAGCGGTCAAAAAGCGTATACGTACCTGCGTTACCTGTCGTAAACACAATCCAAGCAAGATGACACAATTGATGGGTGATTTACCTACGCAGAGATGTAACGTTGCAAAGCCTTTTGAACATACAGGCGTCGATTTTACCGGGCACGTGCTCATAAAGGCCAACAAGGGCCGTGGTATTAAAACCACAAAGGGCTACGTGGCGGTATTTATACAATTGTTACAATTTGTTACAATTAACGATGCAAACTTACCTCCTGGGAAGTGGGCAGTTGGCCGCGTCGTCCAGCTACATCCCGGTGCCGATGGCCACATCAGGGTGGTCACATTGAAAACAAAGAAAGGGCTTATCAAGAGGCCTATTCTCAAGCTGTCTATTCTCTCTGTGAATGATAGAATCAACAATCAAGAGTCACGTTCCAAAGAAGTGAAAGATGGCAACCCTTATCAAAACAAAAAGGTAAACTACAGCTACTCAACGCTAGTAATGTTACTTTTGTCTTTCATTAGCATTTTGACCACAGCTCACTGTTCATACAATGTTACACAATTAAAAGATAATCAAGGTCTTTATTTTGACAAAATTGCAAACATGCAATTAATCAGAGATGAATGGAAGATAGTCACATACTATGACATTAATTAATTTTGGCAAGTTATAGAAGCAAGCAGTAAATACCTTAGCTACTTGGATCAGTTATGCAACAAGTTTAAAGAAACGTCACATTGTGACATCATACAAGTTCAATTGCAACAATAATTCTCAGAACTCGAGTACTATAACCACCTGTTGCTGAGTCAGCATTCCAGCACGGGCCGCGCACGTGACCTGCGCCGCCGCAAGCGAGGCCTTATCAACGGTATAGGGTATCTCGCAAACAGCTCTTAGCAAAATAAACAATTATGCATTTTTCTGCTGTAGTCAGTGTCAATTAAGAATTCTATGCGACGATAATGTGTCGTCGGGGCAATTAGTAAAGGCAGGCATATTGGGAGTCGAACACTACTGTCTAATTAAAACCAAAAGTTTTACCGTTTACTCACACAACGAAGATTTTAGCACTTTAGACATAAAACCATCTTTCAAGCTGCCTGAGATAGAACCAATCAATCATATCATAGACGTAGGCATTCCAACTCCACTGATACAAAACTATACACTCATCTCGAGCAACAAGGAGCTTGATGAAATTAAGAAGCAACTCCGCATTCTCAAAGCAAGTGAGAATTTGCCACATCAAGTTTCATATCACGACATCCATCACTACACAGCATTTTATGTGGTGATCTGAGTTGCGTTGGTGGTTGTAGCAGTCTTCATATTACGACGGCTGCGTTACAGGCGAACCGCGACTCTCGCGGTGGCAAGGGTCGCATTGGAGAGTCTACAGCCGGCGCAACACGCGACACCTGCACGGGCAGAGGCCGGGGCCTCTATCTCATCATCCACGGTTCAATATAGTGTTAGTGCGCGTAATCAGTGTGAGATTCCGTGTGTATCAGATTACAGTGAAATTCCAAAAGTGCATAAGTTAGACAAGTGTACAGTGCCCATGTCTCGTAAAACGGAGTTCAAGTAGAGACTTTAAACATAGCATAAGGACCAATTGGCATCATCTTGTTACTCATCTTTTCATGTTCATCTCATATTCATCTTCCCGCTCGCATGTACGGTGCAACCGCACATTCTGCAATTCAGCAGTTTACGCCACACATTCATTTCAACTCATAATACAGCTCAGTTCGCGTTGGGCTATCAAGTCAGCCAGGCGTTCTCGTTACAGCCAACAAGGGCTGCGTCACTCACTTAATTTCCACACCATCAGTCCATTCAACTCATTTTACCTTTAAGTACCTTTGAGACAATACAATAGTGTTTTAGTACTTACCTTCTTTTATTCCATTCATCCCTCATCTAAAAGTAATGTATGATCTAGCAAGGGACCATACAAAACGTATTCCTGGACATGTTGTACTGCCTCTCCGTCTACTTGTATGCATCCAAGTCTTTCATTGCACATAACTTTGTATTATGAAAACAAAATAGCAGCGTTAATTCAGATTTTTCCCACGCGCCAAGAGATCTTTGTACAGTCGTACAAGTTACAATTTTTGACATTGACCCTCTGATTGTACCTATTTACCTGTGGTACCGCGACCCCGCCATTTTGGAAGCCCAACTAAATGCGTACAAAAACAAATTCAATTATAACAACTTAAAAACTTTTAGGCGAGACGCAAATTAAACGGTGACCCAAGTTAGGCAAAGTATATGAATGAATAAATTTATCATCACACGATAGGTTGGAGTCGTGTTATTAAAATAAATATGAATATTTTGGACGCAATAAAAAAGCCTTTATGTGTGACTACTAAAAAACGAGATGATATAGCGGCATCAACATCGCTACAAGCGAACTACGCGTCACACTGACGTCACGCAAAATCCCGCATCGCGCAAGCAGAGTTTACCGCGCGACTAGCATATATACAACGTCCCGACATCAACCATCGGGCAGATGCCCACCAGACACCCGTCTGGTCGGAGGATCCTCCCTTTTCTATAGAGGATGAGTGAACTTTACACCCTGTTCCTCATGCCTCTAAAATTACGAGAAAAATTATGCTCGTTTGTTTAATTTTAAGCTCTAGTCTAGACAGTTATTTTCGTAATCTGTATATTCCCTAAGCAAACAGTATATACGCAAATAATTATTAACTTCAGAAGATATAATTATATATTTACTCAAATTAATTTTAATTAGTTTTCGACCGCATTGAGATCAAGAAGGGTCTTCCATAATTTTGATCTCGGTGAAACCTTCCTTTGTTCAAAACATTCAGAAATTCAGTTTCAGAAATTCTTGAATTACCTAAATAAATCCAGTGAGATATATTATCCTGTTGATCCCGTATTTAAGCTGATTATAATTATAACTACACTCTCACCACCATACCAAGCCTTTCGTACAGGCACCCTTCACCTCCCACCGGTCCCCGCAATTCGTGGTGACAGTTGATATTAGTGACAGCTACCTCACTACTGGTGTGTATATGATAGTGTTAACATATCTTTAAAATATATACACCAACGGAATAAAGACATATTATTTATATATTTGTTGTAAAATATATAAATATGTCTTTATTCCGTTGGTTTAGGTTTAAATACAGGTAAACAAAAAAAAACACGTGACAAGAGAGCTGTCTAGTAACCGATTAAACGTAATACCTGTCACATCAGTTGTCATGCTACGTCACAGTTGTACTCTTCTATTTTGCAACGTTTTATTTCGTTGACGTTTAGAGAACCTGTCTTTTTGGTTTCTTTGCAATATACAGATTACAACATATTATAGGTAGTTTTATTATAAATCTAACTTAAAAAAATTGTGCTCAAACAATTACATCTATTATGAGTAGTTTAAGAATAAATGATAAAGTTTAACATACGGCAATAAAAGAGGAAACTATCGTAATAATCAAAAATAAATTTAATTTGGTTTTAAGTTACAACGTATTTTAAAATTTTATGATTTGTTTGCCTTTATTTAACTACCTAAACCAATAGAGTATAGATAGACGTCAAAGCTGTGAACTCGTCGAAAAAAATGGGGTCCAGTTGGCCGCAAAATGCACGCACACCAGAATAACACAATGACAGTACAATGAGCATGGCGCGAGTGTAAGACGTAGATTTCAAGCACACCAGCATAACCAAGTTGGCCTGTTTGTTTTAGTTCTTCTGCAGTGCGACACTCTATCTAGACATAGTTATTAATAATAATCAAAGCACTAGACTTATAATTTGTTTTTTCAGTTACTTAACAGTGGACAGTGGAGTGAACTGAACTGAACTTTATAAATATTACAAAACTCTCAGAAGTAGAATCCGAATTCCAGAATTCTGATTTTTTTCTGTCTTTCTCAGTAGCTGTCCGGAGTCTGTATTTGTGCCCGGTTAATGAAATGAAATGAAATCGTTTATTCTGTAAATAGGATAATAGAATCACTTTTACACGTCATATAAAAAATAAATAATCTAGATGTAGCCGACATTTAATATCTGACTACCCCTGAGAAGAAATGGCGAAACAAACTCAGGGGTCAAAGTCTCTTTTAAAGTCCAGACATAATCTTGGTCAGATCTTGTGAGGACCATGTAGATCCGTGTCTGAAATGGTCTTTTGAGGAAATAACCACACAAATTTGAGTGGACCTGTCCAATCAGTGTAAGCATTTGTCAGTAATCGTGCAGCTCAACATGCTAAGCTAATGGCAACTGGCTCGCCCAATATTACATGGGACTTAAACATAACGAAAGCGAAATGTGGGTGTACTATTAATAGGTATTCCTCTGCTTAACTCATTCGGGAAAACAGGTGTTTTGGTTATGTTACAAAACTCTTAACCATCAAAAAATGAATTTCTTGGCAACAACCAGCACCATAGGGGTTTCGACCCACGATTTTTTTCAAAAACGTTAAAACACGCGTTTTTCAAACACTAAGAATTTCTCCTGTGTTGTGGGTGCCTTTACAAACATTTAAACTTACATACACAAACAGCCAGACCCGGAACAATTACATGTAGGTCATAAAATATTTGTTCCGTGCGGGAATCCAACCCGCGACACGCAGCGCAGCAGTCGATCGCTTAACCACTGCGCTAACCGTGCCGTCAAATGATTGTCAGAGTGTATTACATCTGACAAAAATCGCCGAAAAAATCGCCGAGAAAATCGCTCGTGGGCGAGCACGCTAATTGCGTAACACAGTTTGAATCACAATCTGAATTATTTTGAAGTTTTAATCCGTTGTTTCTTATATCATGTTTGAAAAAAAAATCTGCTCAACAACGTAAATAACGCAATGAATGTTTTTGAGATGTAAAAATGAAACCCATTGCTACTGATAGTGTGTTACGCAGTTACCCCCCAGTTCCCTTTTTATTTCAATGGGAAAAACATTTATATGAAATATTAAAACTACGCGAGATAAAATACTTCTCACAGCACAGAGACAATTCCAGTCCCAATAATCCGAAGATATAAACAGGACACATTCAGACAAAATATAACTTAAATAACATCTTGTAAAAACAAAGTACGCCATGAAAAAGCGAAAATAACTGCTCAAATAACTGGCTAACAAAGTAAATAGAAATACACAGACAGTAGTATTACTCCAAACATTATTGAAATACTCTAATTCCACAAGTAGTTTTCAAAACGACCCAATTAATACCTCTTATAGAATCGTTTACAAACTTTGTTCAACCGTCTCGAAATACCAAAAACCCTGAGGACTGAAAGATAATCCTATTTGAGCGTCAGCAAAATTAAATTTGTAAAAGTGTACAGACCCATTTATTGGTCAAGAGAGTTCTTCAAAGGTCGTATGGAAGGAAAATGGTGGGACCAATTGTTATTATCTGCAATTTATGTGGAAATAAGTATGGTTTTATGGTGTCTTCAATTGGAGACCTTCCTCTGAGCTATTGGTACAGATATACTGGCTAAGGCTAAGTTCATACTTTGGTATTTTAACTTTTTTTTTTTCTTAATTCTTTTTTCTAGGTAATGCCAGACTCGGTGGTTTGGTTAGAAGAAACTAAGGCCTTAAAAATTGCACCATCCTATTTCTTCCTATGGGTGTCGTAAAATGTGATTATGGGACTTACTTAGAGAATGGGCAGCAGCGTTTTCTGCAGCGTTACTGCGACCGACAACCCACCTGCCAAACGTGGTGATTAGGGCACCCCTCCTCCCTTTGGGGGAGGCCTATGTCCAGCAGTGGACGTCTTGCGGCTGAAATGATGATGATGATGAGTGCTCGCTCACTGGTCGAAATTTGACCCCGTCTATTTAAAATAGTTATAGTACTTACCAATTCCATGCTATTAAAAAGTACATACTTATTCCATGCTAGATTGTAATGTAAATAAAGTGTTACCAGCCGTGATACACTAAAAAAGAAAAAAAAACTTATTCCATGCGACATTTGCACGTCACGTTATGTGGCAAACATGTCTGTACCTGTGATTGTTACCATCTTTCATGCATGTCTTTAATTGTATGTATGACACATGTTTATGCAAATACATTTTATCTTATCTTATTATAATGTATTTGCTCCCATGTACACGCCCTAACAAAGTCTACAGGCTCGCCACGCCCAAGAGTGTCGGAAATAGCTCACACGCGTCAGTTCCAGTCGGTTTCAGTCCTTCCCGAATATTAAAATGGAGAAATTTGTAGAAAATCTGACTTATAAGAGAAACTTTACATGACAGATGGCTCCAACGCTGAAAATGGTACTGTATACGAATCCTTGCGTAACAGAATATTGCTATCTCGCTTTCTTAACATTGAAATGACAAGGACAGAAGTATTTTTAAAGTTTGAAAGTAAGGAGGTTAGAATGACGATGATGATAATGAAGATGGACTGCACTTATTTATTTTTGGTACTTATGAGCGTTTACGACGTACGGCATTTCATACAAACTTTCAAGCCCATGTTTTTCGAAATTACCGAACCGATTTTATTGAAACTTCATACGCATAAGCAGGATACAAAGGATTAAAAAGTTAGCTAAGAACATTTTTGAAATGTTTTATTTAAAAACAGATAATAGGAAATCTCTGTTTCTATGGAAAATTTAAAATCGGTCTAATTTGGCTGTAACACTATGTTTTGAAAATGTTCTTAACTAACTTTTTAGACCTTTGTATCCTACATATTTATTTATTTATTAAAACTTTATGCACAAGTAAAAATACACTGTACAAAGGCGGACTTAATGCCTGAGGCATTTTCTACCAGTCAACCTTAGGGTGATGCAGAGACAAAACATGGCAGATGCAACGTACGGGGTAGATAGCTCGGAAATAACTATAAAATACAAGCATAAATTCAAATACATAGATAGATAGATAGATACATATGCGTATGAAGTTTCATTAAAATGGGTTCAGTCATTTCGAAAAACATGGGCTTGAAAGTTTGTATGAAATGCCGTACGTCGTAAACGCTCATCAAGGGTACTCGTTTATCTTTTCATCCTATTTCCATCTGTTCAGTTCGTTTTTTTGTAGTCGAGTTTTTTGTTTATTAGCGTTCTGTAGTCAACAAGGAACCCTTTTATTTGTGTCTGTCTGTTTGTCTGTAAACCGGTTTAAACCAAGCAAAGGACGCGTCGCGCTCTAGGCCGACGTCACACCTACACCATCTATGTGCACTCACACAAATGCAAAGCTCAGCTCAGGCATCGACTGTACGTGATTATGGCTTTGTAACACGAATGACACGAAAAACGAATGTCCCTCATATAGCAGTTTCGATCCACTGTGAGGCGGAACGCGTGAGGTAGAGGCAAGCTTCGCGCCCTTGCGCCCCTAGTCGCCGCAGGAGACGCTCTGGGCATCGGAAGTCGCAAGCTGATTTACGGCTACCGTAGGCGCGGACTTGCGGACGGTGAGCGATGGGTAGCTCGCCGTCCGATAAGGACCAGGCCCGGGTCGACGGCGCGTTGTGTTCCACGCGCGCCTCAAAGAGATGTCAGCACCAACTGATGGGGCCCGTTAGGACCATCCTGCCAAGGTTGCGAGTTTGTCCGAAAGGGATATCGTGGCTCTGGCACACAGGCAACGAAAGGAACATGGGTGGGTTTTATTCAGTAAAAGTCTTACACGCCCTCCCGTTCGGCCCAGAGCGGAAGAAGTTATATGATAATTTCCCACAAAAAAAAGGCCTCGCGAACTGTATCTAACTGTCACGTCCGTTCGATCTTAAAGCAAAACTCACTACAACAACAAACTAAAAGCAGACTCCTCCGTGCCTCGGAAAGCACGTTAAGCCGTTGATCCCGGCTGTCATTTGTGGATCTTTGGCAGTAGTTACGGGTCGTCAGAAGCCCGAAAGTATGACAACCAGTCTTACCAAGGGGTATCCTATTACCCAGCTACTGGGTTGTGGAGGTTAAATAGGCAGCCGCTCCATGTAAAATACTGGTATTCAACTACATCCAGTTAGACTGAAAGCCGACCCTATCATAGTTGGGAAGAGGCGAGCAGATTGATTGATTAAAGAAAATACTCGTGTAGTTCATCATGTTTACTTCGTTTTATGACTATATTCATATTTTATTGGTGATACCCAATGTGCTTACCGCAAAGGTTTAAACCAACATGCTTTATGGCGCCGGCTGTCGCTGAAAACCAGCGCTGGGGCTCTGGCTTGCATAGGGTCGCAGTATAATGCTGAGCGATAGCCGTTTTGCGTGGATGTGACGCATGTTTCCCCCAACCTTCTCTTATTTTTGTGTTTTTGTTCTTTTTTGCGTCATGTTTACCGCAAATAAACGTATTTTCTTTCTGTCATAAATGATGATTGAATTTTCAATTTTCTCGCGCGGTTGTTATAGATCCTCTTGTACCTAAATTATTGTCTAATTATCATTAAACTGCAAATCAGTCATGTTACTGATAATAGTTAAATCCTTTGATGTGAATTAGTTATGAGGATTAGCCTCAAGAGATTAATTTACCGGTTTACATCAATTGTCAGAATCTTCCTCTTATGCCATCTGTATAATTGTATCAAGCTTATGTTATAATTCTGTATTGTTAATGATGATTAACAATACAATTTTAGGTATTATAGAATATTTAGTGAACCGCTACTTCAAACGGTTTTAACGACAACATTTAAATATCTTTATTATATAATAAATAAATAAAATAAAAAAGCCTTTTATTTCTTCCAGAAAATGCTAGTTTACAAGTTTCGTTAGTATCAGGTTTTTTTATATTTAATGGATAGTTGTTCAGTTTTTTATAGAGTTTTATATAGAATTTTTGATATGTTATTTCGTAGTGATAGTATTTAGGTACCTATTTTTAAATAAAAATAATTAATTGAATTATTTTGTAAGAACCCCTCGGCAGGTAAAGGCCTCCTTCAAATTGGAGTCAGTTTTCTCTGGATTGTGCTGTTTGTGTCCAGTTTGGACCTGCTATGCGTTTGATTTCGTCCTCCCATCTGATGCGGGGGGGGGAGACCTTTCATGTTTATTAGATAATGGAAGTTTATTATTACTGTAGGTACACATAAACCTTCAAGAACAAATTCTTTAAATGTGGGAGTCCAATCAAAAAGGGTCCAATAGTGAGGTATTGAGTTAAGACTATAATCAATCTAGAATTAGATAGATTAGTCGATATCTCTCCCCTTTCTAGCCGTATCATCTTTCACACAGTCCATCCATCGTTTCTCTGGTCTTCCCCTACTCTTATATCCATCAAAATTCATGCTCAAAACTTTCCTCACGACATTTTCTTCATTCCTCAACATAATGCAATATTGCTTTGACGGAGTAGCAATAGCTTGCTTGCTAGCTTTAGCTTGTATGTTGACCAGACTTTTAAGACGGAGATAATTATATGCCAGTGACCTTGAGTGGTTAGCTTGCGTGTTCTGTACTGAGCTCACGCAACGCGTCGTACGTTCAGCTAGTAATAGGACTCGCCCATCAAGAAGCGCTGTCCGCAATTTGACGCATTATTATTTATGATACACAAAACATAAGGTATATAAAACGCGTATACTAAAAGATCAATAAATAAATTATCTTTAAATTGGTGAAGGTTTCAGAAAAATACGCTTAAGATTTTGCGCCATTCTCAGTTTTTTTTCCGCGTTAGACATAACTTTACAAGTTAATTTCACTAGGTAATATAATAAAAAATCTAAAATATTCACATACTAAGTTATTGGGGAAATTGCTCTAATTTAACATGATAATATTTTTTTTTTCAAATCACTAAAATTACTCGTGTAGACGTGATCTTCAGTATAAAATCATTAAAAGTTGGTTATCGTCGCCTTATGGAAAGATTGTTAAAAATTTTAACAGTGTATTTAGTAGAATGATTTTGCGTCGATACCATTCATCCATCCAGACTTACGGAGAAACAGACTTATACCTAAAAACTATATTTTCGGCATCAAACTCACCACCACCTTTTTTTTTCAAAAATATTTAATGCACGGTTTTGATTTAGTTATTATTTTATTATTATTTAGGTATCGATGTAGCTAGAAGATTAAGATTTCTTAAATATTTTGCTCAAATGTGGTTTATGTATGGAAATTATTCGTGAAATGAATGGTTTTCTTACGTTGGCTGTTCTATATTCGTTCAATATTCTGCAGTTATTTTTATTTTCAATGTCAAAATAATAAACATTAATTTTAATAAAACTGCAATTAATTAAAAACATCACTAACATATTATTCGTATTAAAATGGCTGTGTTTATTTCTGGATTACATTGCAACAGCAATTTATGAGTACTTTTATAGAAAAAAACCGGTCAAGAGCGAGTCGGACTCGCACACCGAGGGTTCCGTACGTATACATGATGTTGATGATTTCTGAAAAACTGTGCTATTTAGAGACATAGTTTTACTTTTTCTGTATTCTTTACATACACTTATATCACATAGCATAATTTCAGACTGTTAAATATACAACCTTCGGAGATAAGGGGGGGGGGGACGTTATTTTTTTTTACATTTTTGATCAAATGTCGGAAACTATGCGACTTAAAAAATAAATGTTTGAGAATGTGCAAACAGCGTTCTTTCATATGATACTCCACATGCCGTGGAGTATCATATGAAGTATATATATAGTAGCCCCACTTCAAATTTTTAAGACCCTCTTTCAGTCCCTTTTGCAAAAAAGATATATTTTTTTTATTTTCTTTCTTGTTTGCAAAATAGTTGGGCAAACGTCATTTAAAACTATTCTAAATTTCAAGTTGATAGCATAAGTAGTTCTTGAGATATTCAGGTATGACAGACAGACAGACAGACTTGGTCTCACCATAAGGGTTCCTTTTTACCATTATGGTACGGAACCCTAAAAACAACGTTACCGTAAAGGTTGGGTACAAAAACAAAAATAAATATAATATAAAATACACGATGTTATTAAAATAATAACTTACTAGCTTTTGCCCGTCACCTCTTTTTGCGAAGCAGTAATGCTCGCGGATCGCGTGAAGGAAAAGACCAGGCCCGGGTCGACGGCACGGTGTGTTCCACGCGCGCCTCAAAGAGATGTCAGCACCAACTGACGGGGTCCATTACGGCCAATGCCTGGTTTGTCCGAAAGGGATATCATGGCCCTGGCACACAGGCAACGGAAGGAACACGGGAGGGTTTTAGTAAGTAAAAGTCTGAGGGGAGCGGGAGAAGTTATTTGATAATTTCCATCAGAAAAAAAAGCACATCATCAGAAACATTAGTCTTATTTATTGTATTGTGTTTTTTATAAGTTTTGACTAAATTTATGCTATGTACTAATTAATGTAACTCAAAAGCAAACCAACATAATTTTTTTGCAGTGCCCTGATTGGGTTCATGTACCTGGCTAGACATGGAAATGGAATGGATAGCTTGCTATACATTTCCAGTATAAGCTGAACTCACATTGTATAGGATTTCCGTACAATGATTATAGGTCAGCGTATACTGCAAATGTATAGCTGGATGTGTAGCCGTGTTTACAAAAGCCGACAGTAATTTATTGTAAAATGTGTGCATATGAGCAAATAAATATTCAAAAACACTCCATAATTTTGTAATCAGCAAATCAACGATTTTCTGAGCTCAATACTCGTGTTAACCACAAACGCGCCACAATACGTGAAAATAGGCCAAAACCGAACAACCAATGAGAGTGCATGACCTAATAGTGAAAATTTTCGGTTCAAACCGATAGCCAGCTTCAGCCTTTTCACCTATCATGGGCAACACAATCGGGTCAGTTGTGTTTCCGAAACATAGCTGCTCTATTGACGTCAGTATCGAAGGAAACTGGGCAAAGTTGTATGGGAAAGGCTAAACTTCGTAATTTGAAATGTTCAAAATATAGTTGCAATCTCAAAAAAATTGCAAAAATTTAGGGAAATTAGAGATATTTTTGACAGATTCAGATTAGACTCCGAAATTTCTTAAAAGTACGAGTATTGCCTGTCAGGTGGCCTCATCTACCAAGCGTTTTCCCAACTAAATTGGGGTCGGCTTCCAGTCTAAATGCATGCTTGTTAAATATACCCCCCCCCTCCCCCCTCGAAACGATCAATTACAATTTGCGCATCAATGTGTATCAAGTTAAAATTAAAATTGCAATTTATTGATTGTTTCGGGGAACCTATACCATAAGCATAATCAGCCTATAATTTTTCCACTGCTGGGAAACAGGCCTCCTCTCTTCGACGGAGTAGGCTGTAACCACCACGTGGGCCCAGTGCTGGTTGGTAGATGTCACGTGCCTTCGAATTTTTGATTCCAGGACATGTCAGTTTCCTCACGATGTTTTCCTTCACCGTTTTCAGAATCAAATTTTCATGTATTTTCTTAAATAATTTTAAGACTAAATAAAATATGTCTGAAATCCTTACAACAAGCCCTTTCATTTGATATGTATGTCTCACCACACGGTACAGATAACTTTTTTTTTTCTGATTTTTCTCCAAAGGTGACCCCCGTATTCAAAAATTGTCATTATGTTATGTACAGTTTGCAAAAATTTTTTTTTTTTATTTTTTGCTTGGGCCCCATTAATTGATTTATCAAATTTATTATTTTGCAAATTTCAACTTCATCGGCCCAGTAGATACGAAGCAAATTGGCTGTGACAGACGAACAGACAGACACACGAGTGATTCTATAATGGTTCCGTTTTTTCTTTTTGAGGTATGAAACCCTAAAAAGTAAGTAACATTTTGTAAAATTGTCTCATAAACCAATTAGGCCCAGTCTCCTGTCAAAGTTACGTTTGGTGTACTCAAGACGTTACTGTGGGTATACCTACTCAATTACGGTGCTGCCCTATGTATCGTTGGTCCAGCGCTGCAGCGGCTGAATTGCTAAACAAAGCTATCGTACGGTAGATGGTGTAACACCGCATTGTAATTGGTGAATGATTTATTTTTGTATTTTGAAGGCGATCTTTAGAGAAAATATATTATATTAAGTATCACACACTAACATAATACCACACACTCACACATACACACAAAACGCAACAAAAATACACACACACGCGCACACAAACAACTCAAGAGCATGCATGAACTAAATTCATTAATTTTAATTTAACTGAATTTTTTTTTGAATACTTTTGCTATTGTTCTAAAAACAGGGGAAGACACTGACTCCTGTAACACAGGTACCACCTAGGTCAGGGTCAGGGCTTCAAATTAAAATGTAACTCCTTAATTAATGTCAATAAAACATTTTTTTATTTTTTTTTATTAAGTATTATAATGAGTGTGTGGTTCCACATTAATTTTTCTTTAATTTTTGATGTGTAACATCTTTCCTGTCGCTTTCCATGGAAGTGATTTCGTGTAAAGGGACGCAAGTGTATAACAGGAAATGACAGCTTGAGCATGGAATAACTGTACTGGTAGAATTTCGACCAGTAGGCGACCTAGTGGTCGCCTACTGGTCTGAATGAACAATATTTATTTGAATAAATATTTCAGTATTTAGCTTTTTTAAATGTTGATTTTAATTTCTGTTACTGCTCAGTTGCTCATTACCAAGGTGAGATGGCAGATGTTACACATCATAATTATGCGACAACTGTAAGACTCACTCGTTTTGTTTGTCTAAAAGCTCTACAACAATAACCGACAAAACAAAATCATTAATTTTGTTTTGTCACTTTTTGTTTTTGAGCTTTTCTAACTTTGTCAAGTGTCTGCTGTTCTTCGCTTTAAAGGTCGATTATCGCTCAGAAGCAATCCATTAATAGTTCCTATTTCTTTTTATGAAACTAATTTAGAAACACACATAGATTTTCAAACTTTTTGTAGTTATAATATGAATCAAAGGCTGTTTCCAACCCCAAGAATCTCTCATCACTATACTTGATCATTTCAGTCTTGGCGCCATTAGACCATGATAAGTCTTGATTTTCATAGGTAAAGTCAGAAAATGTTATTGTTACGAAAATTGACTAACAACTTAACCTTTCATGCCCTGTGACATAACAAACGTCAAAAAACCATCGTTCCCGCCTCCTTATCGTAATGGCCGACAGATTTATGACCTCCGCCGCTAATGTAAACAATAAACATTTCAAGTGTTTTTTTAGAGCTTAGGATACTTTGTTAAGCAGATTTGGCTTTGTGAATAGAGTGAGTGTAATTAACAATAAAAAAAATGGTTGTGGGAACTGTATTTGTATTTAATAATTACCCCTAATTACAGATAACAGCTGTAATTGTTTTGGTCTTATGTTATGGCTATTTCTGATAAAACTATTGTATCAATTTACACAAAATTTTGCAAGTTACATTATGAATAGATAAGAAATCTAACAACAGCGTTTCTTTGAGAGTTCTATGTAACATTGTTGTAATAATAAATCACAAAGTTCATGGCACTTGAGGCCGGCCTCATGATATCTTTGAAACTTTGAAAATTCACATCGGAGTAACACCGAGTAGTTTCTTATACAAAAATGTTACTAAAATACTACATAAACCTGTATTGACTGATAGCTACCTATATCTTGTAAAAATATACCACCATAATTAATTAATAAAAGATTTTCTTGAAGAAAAGGGGGGGGTTAATTGATTTATTTATTAATTAATTAAAAAATAAATTACCTTTTTTTTTTTTTTTGAATATTTGTGATAAATGCACAAGTGGGAACTATACTGTCATATAAGTTTCACACTAAGTCATTCTTGTGGAAAGAAATAAAGATAATTTAATTTAATTTAACCTCAAAGTTTAACAATTTTGATGCAAAGTTTGAAATATGATATTTTGAAACTTTTCACAAGTATTTAGTGCAAATATTATCTAAAACGATGTTTCAAGCACTTATTTATGATTATTATTGATTATTTGCAGTCGATAAAACACAAAATAAGTCCAAATTCCAACAATAGAACGGTTCTTTGTCGAAACTTTTCTTTGTTCAAAAATTTCGATTTTATGATGCAAATTCGTGTAATTATTATCTACAATGATGTATTAACAACAGATAAATGAAAATGTATCCACTTACCCATATAAAATACACTTATAAAAGCACTTTTCACTCACTTTATTTTCACAATAACAAACACGTCAACAGAAAAGTAAACTGACATTCAATACTTTTTTAAAATGTTGTCATACCATATTTTACGTTCGGATACCTTCAGTTTTTGAGAATATCTACCAGACAATCGACTAAAATCGCCACAAACAATACTAAACGTTATTCTTTAGAAAAATTTGAACTTTTAATAGCGTGTACTCGCCGACGCCGCAGGGCGGCGGTGGGGCCTGACGGTATGGGCAACGCCGCCGCCGCAAGGCGGCGGTCGGGCCTGAGCGGACCTGTGAAGCCCTGTGACATAACTAACGTCAAAACACCATCGGTCCCGCCTCCTTATCGTAATGGCCGACAGATTTATGACTTCCGCCGCTAATGTAAACAAAAAACGTTTCAACTGGTTTCTAAGAGCTTAGCATCTTTTGTTTAAGCAGATTTGGCTTTGTGAAAAATAAAAAAAATGGTTCTGGGAACAAGTATTGTATTTTAAAATTACCACTAATTACAGATAACAGCTGTATTGTTTAGGTCCAATGTTATGGCCATTTCTGATTTATAACTATTGCATCAATTTAAAGTCTTAAAATAACTTGGCTATCGTTTAGGTATAACGTGCTCAATTTAAGTATTATTTGCTTAAATATTTATTTTAAGTTAGACATTTCAAATTATTAAAAAAAATGTTTTACTTAAAAAAATTATGAGAATTTATTTATTTATTTAAACTTCTCGCACACAATAAGGTACAAAGGCGGACTTAATGCCTTAGGCATTCTCTACCAGTCAACCAAAGGTGGTGAAGAGATAAGATGGCGGGTGCTCTGATGGAGAGAAAATAGTAATATTTAAAAATATTAAATTCAAACCTATTTAAATTACTATTAATAAAATAGGTGCTCAAGTACATAAATAGATTATAAACTTATAATACATATACATACGTACATATTTACTATAACATATCCCTATATTATATAATATATATATAAATATAATTCATACAAATTCAAGGAAAGGAGGTAATTGAGATGACTCGCTACGCTATTTGTTTTGTAAATAACTCTGCAATTTCCGCTTAAATGCATACAGACTGGTGGCCGTCCTGATACGAGTATCAAGAGGAAGCGCATTCCAGAGAAGAATGGACTCAATATGATAGGAAGAATGAACAAAGTCAGAAGTATGAGAAGGACAGAGTAGAAGAAGATTGTTGGAAGAACGCAGATTCTTAGCGTGTGAAGAACATAGATACTGGAAGTGAGACATAAGATAAGAAGGAGGGCTGGAAGAGTTGATTTGGGAATTCATTATCTATAATAAGAATAATACATTTATTTATTTCAATAACGTTACAGATGAAAATACATACGTAGTTGTTATGGTTAAAATTATGTAAAAGATGGATTACAACTGGTTGGCATATGAGTAAATACAGACATATAGTTATGCTGTAACCACAAGGTCTGTACATGAATTGGGTGAGCCCTGCCTCTTCAACTAAGGTGTTTTTTTATCTTGAGAGACGGCAACTAGGCAGCGCAGAGGCAGCCGTCTGTCTATGACCTTCGGATTTAGATAAAGGAAAATCTGGGTAGTAAGATCCCGTGGGATAATTTCCGAGCTCAAGCCATGGGCATAACCTTGGCGAAAGTAACTCTCGTCTGGTTGTCTGTCTGTTATGTTTTCACGACTAATCCACTAAACCGATCGTTATGAAATTTGACAGAAAAGTAGGTAGCCTGGTACTTGGAGAATGACATAGGCTACTTTTCATTCTGGATCGCAGACAAAGTCACGGGCAACAGCTGATAGTTGGTTATAAAGTGATTGGCTGCTACAACTACGAGTATCAGCAGCACAACCTACATACAACGTGCCGCTACAATGGCGACATTGATTTTAACACACGGATAGGGCTAGTGACCAGTAATCATAAAAAAAAATAATAAGATATAATAATTCGTACATTTATATATTATATTAAAATTTTCAAACAAACAAACCTAAAAAAGTTAATTAAAAAAATTAAAAACCCGACTGCGTAAAAAGTGAACTTAATAAAAAAAAAATCAAAGGCATCGTCCTAACAATAACGACCTATTGCCTCCGACTGCATAAGATTGTTTATAGTATTAATTTATATAAATGTTGTTTCCATCTTTTTTAATTTCAGTTTTTACGCAGTCGGGTTTTTGATTTTTTAAATTAACTTTTTTATTTTATACTTTTTAGTTAGGATTTTATGACGGTAAATTAGGTTATATACTCACTTGTAATTGGCTGATACAGACCTAGATTACTCACTCCAAAAGTTCAGGATATATTTTTTATAATTTCTCATTAAAATTACTTTTAACATCAACTCTGTCAACATAGATCTCGGACTGCACTTATGCGCAGGAGTGTTTTTTGTATGGCTCCCATTATTTACAATAAGTTTCCCAATAGCTGGAAAGAGATACGTAGAAGCATTTAAAAGGTCATTAAAATCTTTTTTAGCCAGTAAAGCATATTATGATGTGAATGATTTTTTAAGGGAATCATTTTAAATTGACATGCTCTTTTATTTATGAATTAATTTAATCTGAAATGTATGTAATGTAATAATGATTTTGATGATATGTTTTTATTGAATATTTTGGACCTACCTACTCAATTTAGTGTATTTTTGGTAGGGACCTTTATTTTAATATTTTTTTTTTTTTGTCAGCATTGTCAATATTAATGAATGTTGAATATTTTTTTAAATTCTAAACTGTATTAATTGTTAGCACAACTTACAACCATGTACTTATAATACCTTGCATGCATTTATTTTATAATTGTATGTACACACATGTTTGCGCAAATAAAGTTATCTGAATCTGAATCCGAATAAAAATAATTATAATAAATATATATTTTTGTATCACCTTTTAAAACTCTTCATTTTTATACCCCACTCGATAGACTTGGGAGATTTATTTTTTCGAAAACACACCTTTTGGCGCCAAAAATCCGCCATTTTGATTTTTAATCATTGTTATAAACCCTAAGACACTCGTGCAATAATGACGAATCTAACGACATATCATTCACCAAAATCTGTTCAGCCGTTTCGTAGTTATGAGGGAACATAGGGACAGACAAACATACATACATACATACATACAGGTCAAACACATAACCCTTCTTTTTTGGCTTCGCCGCAGTCGGGTAATAATAAAGCTCTCTCTTTCCTTCAATTCGCCTACTCTTTGCACGTTATTCGTTTTAATTTCATTGATGCGGTGTTATGATCTGATCCCCAGCAAATTACCTGGGCGCTACAGTTATTTAAGTACAGGTTGCTCCAAAATGCTATTTTAGAAAGTTGTTGATAAATCTAAAAATAATAACGTTTAAAAAAAAAAATCTTCTTAAAAAGAAAACGCGAAACCCTAACCGCCTTATTACAAAACAAGATTTATATTTTGACATGGCTTAAAACCATGCAGCTAGTTTTTGTAATAAGAACGTAACAGTGATTGAAATACCGTTCTTTATACAAAATTGAAAACTTAGTTCGGTATTAAGTTGACAGTTTTGTGTTTAGGAACTTTACCATAGTCGCAATAAAGTTCGAAATTCAATAATAGCTCCATGATTTAAACCTGGGTCTGAAGATAAACCTTGTTTTGTAACAAGGGGGTAAAGGTTTATTAAATTAATGTCGTTACTAAAGCGGCACGCTGCCGCGCTGTATACACACATACTTGAATAAAATCGTAGTGAAATTTCAGCAGTCGTCCTCGCGAACATAGACATACTGCCGCGCGCACGTAACTTGGCAAGAATCGTTAGATGTTTACGTCCTTTCTTTAACTTTGTTCTGAACACTTCTTATTCTTCTTCTTATTTGACATTATTATACCTACAATTTAAATTTCAACAAAGTTCTAACTTTTATTATTTTAATCATATTTTATATTGTTTTTTTTTTGTCAATGTGAGGACGTTGTAGGCTTATTAGACTGTAGATCTTTAAACCATTTTCTATTTTGTTAAGTTCCTGGTACTTTTGATGGGCCTACGCTGTCCTCTCATACCTATTAACACTGTAATTTGAAAACATTGTAAAAGCCAATTTTATTTTTTTTAAAGAGTGACCGTGGAGTTTCTTGCCGGCTCTTCTCCATAGGAAACGACCAATTGGAACCGTGCACCTAGCTTCTGACGTTTCATAAGTGCCCATGTAGGCTTATGTTAAAAAAAAAACAGACATGTTTACAAATAAATTCTGGTAATAACCATAGAATAATAACAATTAATCAAATTGAAAAAAAAAATTGTTGCATTAAGTGTACATGCGTAAACTTACTTCCACTACGCCAAAACCTTGCCAAGTTACGTGCGACTTTACCAACCCGATACGCGAGATTATGATGACATATAATACTGAATACATTACATTTTCATTGAGTTCTATCTAATGTAAGTATGATAGTATAACGGGGTCGCGGCAGGCCAACTTTGACGGAACCTATCCAGTTCGTCTTGCCAGCTCCTGCAAGACGAACTGGATAGGATCCGTTAAAGTTGGAAGGAGGACGCGTGGGCTCATGAAAGATGGATGGAGTAGAGATAGGCCCAGGAGCTAGACAGAAAAAAAATCCTAGTGCCAAAAGAACACTCGGTGGCGTGAATGAAACCGCAGGCACAGCTAGTGATCTCCAAGTCTACATGCCACATATCGAAAACCTTGCCAGTCATGTCAAAATAGAGGCAGATAGAGATATCTTTATTTTTGTCCTTTGTCACAAGATTATCATCAAAGGTCAGTGAAAAGTTGGTCATAATTGGCATGCAGAAAGCCAACGAAGCCGCCTATAAGCTTTTACAAATAAATAGCTACTTATCGAAGCAAAGATGACGATTCATCGTAAAAGTCATCGGTAATAATTGCACTATAATTATTGAGTAATAAATAAGCTAATTATAATTATTATAATATGTATTGTCATCAGTGATGATAACACTAATAACAGCTGATGTCAACGGTGTTATCTTAAGTATGACGGCGGTATTTATTGTTGACAAGGTTGATATTATAGTGAGCCTACCTCACTCTGACGTACTATTGCGGGTGTCCGAAGCAGACCACCCCTTAAGGACTATTCCTAAGTACCAAAAATAAATAAATGCAGTCGGAGGCATCCAAGATGTTACGAACGCCTTAAAATTTGCCTCCGACTGCATTTATTTATTTTTGGTACTTAAAGGATACTCGTTTTCTTTTCATCTTGTTTTCATCTTTTTAGTTCATGTTTTTGCAGTCGGGTTTTTTATTTTTTTAATTAACTTTTTTTATTTTATACTTTTTAGTTACGATTATAAGACGGTAAATTAGGTTATATACTCACTTATAATCGGGTGATAACGACCTCTTACTCACTCACTCCAAAAGTTCGGGATATTTTTTTATCATTTCTCATTTAAATTACTTTTAACATAGGTATAATAAGTATTTTTGTAATCACTTATATAGCCTTTCATTTTGATACCCCACTCGAAAGGCTTGGTAGATATTTTTTTTTCGAAAACAAACCTTTTGGCACCAAAAATACACCATTTTGATTTTTAATAATTGTAATATACCCTATGACACTGACACTGTCTGTTGTAGTATCTAAATACTAACATAGATCATAAGCCAAATAAAATTGTTACTAATATCCTAGATTATAAGTACTAACAAATAGGTTATAAGATATATTGTTGCTAACTTTTTTGATAAGGTATTTGTTTTTGTCAGTGTGGACCTTGGTTGTCTGTTAAATAAATAAATATATATTATATATATGACACTCGCGCAATAAAGACAAATCTAACGACATATCACTCATCAAAATCGGTTCAGGTGTTTACTAGTCACGAGGGAACATAGGGACAGACATACATACATACAAGTCAAACACATAACCCTCCTTTTTTGGCTTTGCAGCAGTCGAGTAAAAAAAAGACAGGGTGGTCAGACTTCTGTGATCATTGTAACAGAGCCTGAGAAATTTATTTCAACATCATTCATCATTCACCTGCCCTTAACCGATTTTATTTAGGGTCAGCGCAACATAACGTACCATCGCGGACACTGCCACCTGACCACTTTTCAACCTTATGCTTCTAGTAATAAGGTCGAAAATAGGTTAGGCACCAGTGTCCGCCATAGTACCTAACTCCCATATTTCTCTATTAGTCGGCATTTCGTTAGTCACCCCTCTTCTAGCCGTATCATCTTTCACACAGTCCATCCATCGTTTCTTTGGTCTTCCCCTACTCTTATAGCCATCGACATTCATACTCAAAACTTAACTCATGATATTTTCCTCATTCTTCTGCATCATTCCCATACCATGACAAACGAGTTCCGCCCAACTTTAAAACAAAAGAATAAAATAAAATTATATTGATCGACGCAAAAAGGGGTGGCAAACAGGTGATTGTGGTCATCATGAGCATGGGATTTTGTTTTGAAAGTGGTCCGATATGGACGCCCGCGATGGTACACTGCTACAAGGCGTTCAAGGAGGTTTTGGTGCTCGAATAACGTAAACACGCGGGTGCTGTTGGTTAACATTTGTGCAATTTTGTTTTGAAATATATTGAAAAAACAAGATGGCGGCGTTAGTTCCTATGTTGGCCACGTGCCATAAGATCCTGGTACAGCTATATCTCACCATGCTGCTGAGTTTTTAGTCCTCATTTTGTATGTCAGCAAAAAGGTGTTTGACTGGATTTTGTTAGTTCTTCCATATTTCTATATTAGTCATCATCTCGATGACTACCGCCCCCCGCCCCTACCGACTACCTTGTTTCTTTTCTATCTCCTATCCTAACATCAAGCTCACCTATCAGAGCATGGTAATTTCTAATTTATTTGTGTTCCAGCACAGTGTAGAATATTTAATTCGTATGTGACTGTCGTAAATCTTGATTGTATGGCAAGCAACGCTTGAATTCAATTACACCGTTTTGTAACAAAATACTCGTGAAGAGATGGTAATGTTGTGGTAGCGTGACTTTTTGAAATTTATTTCTTAAATAATGTGATGTCAGATTTGAAAACGTAAGACTGCTTCGATTTTATGTACAGTCAGGGAATTTATTTGTAAGGCAAACTGACCTTACCCATTTCATACCACTGTCAAAGAATGGCAGTTGTGATTTGAATATACGGACAATTTAAACAAAATTTTGCAAGTTACATTATGAATAGATAATAAATCTATTAACAGCGTTTCTTTGAGAGTTCTATGTAACATTTTTGTAATAATAAATCACAAAGTTCATGGCACCTGAGGCCGGCTTCATAAATTCTTTAAAACTTTGAAAATTACCACCAACTAACACCGAGTAGTTTCTTATCAAATTTTTTAAAAAGATACTACATAAATTTTTATTGACTGATAGGTACCTATATCTTGTAAAAATATACCACCATAATTAATTAAAAAAAGATTTTCTGTAAGAAGGGGGGGGGGGGGTATTAATTGATTTATTTATGAATTAATTCAAAAATAAACAAAACATTTTGAATTTCAATATTAGTGAAAACTACACAAGTAGGAACTATATTTTCATATTAATTTAACGCTTACTCATTCTTGTGGAAAGAAATAAAGATACTAACTTCAAAGTTGGACAATTTTGATGCAATTTTTGACTTTTGATTTTTTGATACTTATCACAAGTATTTGTGATATAATTAGTGCAAATATTCTCTAAAACTATGTATTATGCACTTATTTATGATTATTCATCTATTTGCAGTCGATAAAACACAAAATTAGTCCAAATTCGGACTATAGAATGGATATTTTTCGTAAATTTTCTTTGTTCAAAAATTCGAATTTTATGATGCGATTTCGTGCAATTTTTATCTACAATTATGTAATAACAACATACAAATGAAAATGTATATTGTAATAACTTTTGACAATAAATAATGGTTAAATGTTTACCTCATGGACTATGCCTGTATTTCCAGTCCCTTAAATTTCTTAAAAAGAAGTACACAAATATATCATTATTACGTGTAGAATTTACATATAAACAAACAAACTCACTTTCGCATTTATATTAATAATATTCGTTAAAGTCAATAATATAGTAAATATATTATAGTATGGATAGACTTATACTGAATATTCTAGCGTTAGGCCATGGGATTAAGAAATATAGAAGCTACAGAAAGTGCCAATAGTGGAGGACGTGGTACATGATTAATATTACAAAGTTCCTCTATTTGAAGCCTAGACTAAAATTAGACCCTTAGATTTTCTTCCGCTTCTTAGAGCCATATAAAACTATCATAGAAATATGATAATGAGTCATTTATATGAAGAACCTAGGACTGTATAATATCTACATTATGATTCAAATTGTCTATGATCATAGTTAAAGAAGGATCCTATATTTTGACTGCAAGCGTAGAAATATGTTCATATCCATCTAAAATGGAAAAATGGCGTCTAAATGCAAGAATTTCGACTGGAATATCGAAACAACAAAAATATTAACTATTATAACCTTTACTAGCAAAAAAGAGTCTTTTTTACAAACTTTTAACCATTTTGTCTTCTTATCTTTGCAATTAATAAAATTGCACTCGTAGCAACGAATAACACGGCTAAATCGTTATCCATCTTGATTAAGTATGACGTATAAATGATCTTAAGTGTAATATGTCAAAATGAAGAACAGCATCATTAATCTATGATCATAGAATTTGACAGATATGAAATCATATTTGTATGATAAATATATTACATATAATAGGGTAATTGGGGCCTTAGAAACAAACAACTATAATAAAGAAATAATAATAATACCAAACAACTATACAAACATTACTATAATGCAATGACACAAGGCAAAATTAAAAAGTGACTCAAGAAAATTCTTATCGTGTTCGATAATGCAAACAAACTTGTTGATGTGCAAAAACGAAGGCAAAAAAAATTGAGACAAAGTCACGGTCATAGCGTGATTCAACTTATCGTTTGTTTTTAGGGTTTCGTACCTCAAAATGAAAAAACGGAACCCTTATAGGATCACTCTTGTCTGTCTGTCGCAGCCGATTTGCTCCTGATCTACTAAACCGATTAAGTTGAAATTTGGTACACATGTGAATTTCTGTGAGAATTACATTTTTTTTTTATCTTTTTAAAATACTTAATTTTAAAGAAATTAAAGAAAATATATGAAAATCTATGGTCTTAAAATAACTTGGTAAATAACTCAATATCGTGCGTACAAACTTAAATTTACAGTCGGAATATATGGGGAACATATTTTTCAACTACAATATTAAGCTTTTTCTTGGGATAAATTCTTCCCAACTACGGAACCCTTCATTGTATATGGTTTGACACGCACTTGTTATTGTAATAACTGGGTATATAAGGAAACGTATTCATTTATCTCTCACAGTAGCTATCGGAAACACCGTCTAATAATGTCTGCGACGATAGCCTGGATAATATTAGCGGTATTAATTACTTCTAATGACGCGGAAAGAATACTAGCATTGTTCCCAGTTCCATCTATCAGCCATCAAGTTGTGTTTCGTCCTTTAACTCAAGAACTTGCCAGGCGAGGGCATGAAGTCACAGTCATCACACCAGATCCTGCCTTTCCAAATGGAGGAACACCTGCGAATCTAACAGAAATCAACGTTCACGACTTTTCTTACGAGAAATGGAGAACAATATACGAATTAACTTCTACAGGAGATAATGATGTGATCATACAAATGCAATTAGCATTCCGCATGATTGCTGATATTGTCGAAATGCAGTTGAAAGTAAATGAAGTGCAAAAATTGATAAAAGAAGAAAAGTATGATTTGTTATTGTTAGAAGCTTGTGCAAGACCTGCTTTGCTTCTGTCACACGTTGTTAAGGCACCTGTGATTCTAGTGTCTTCTTTTGGTCCCATGAACTTCAATGTGGAAACTATAGGATCAGCCTGGCATCCTCTATTATACCCAGATGCTTTTAACCAGCGTTTGTACAATTTGACGAAGTGGGAGAAATTAGTAGAATTGTGGAACTTCTATAGAATGTCAAAAGTTATGCAGGAAGTTGAAGCTTTAGAAAATGAGATTGGCAAAAGATTGTTTGGACCAAATATTCCGACTGTAAGTGAATTAAAAAATAAAGTAGAAATGCTGTTTTTGAACACTCATCCGATTTGGGAAGGAAATCGTCCAGTGCCTCCTAGTGTTATATATATGGGTGGATTGCATCAAAAACCTGTGAAAGAATTGCCATCGGTAAGCTTTTAATGTTATACTTACAATTTTCACTCACTCATTTTATAACATAACTTTGCCCGTGACTTCCGGTAGTTTTGGAAAATTAATGACTAAGATCCTTCTCTTATTATTCATTTATTTTGATTAAAGAAAAATAAAATAATCATATAAACTGTTGCTCCCTTTTAACCCCGACAGGGGTTGGTATTGAAAAAATTTCAATAATGTGTTTCGTCATTTAACGTTTAGATTTCTTTTGACTTAATCCAGACACGCAGTGAAATCCTCCCCCAAAAACTTAACTACCCCCTTTTGCTGGTCGACTTTCGAAAAACCCAATAAGCTTGTTTATATTTTTGTCAAAAGTATTAATACCAGCGCGTTAATATAATATATACTTCCATAAAAACTTTAGCACCCCCTAAAATCACATTGAGGGGTAGTTTTGAAAAACTAAATAATGACAAACTTTATTATTCATTTGAAAATATATTCGTGCTATGTTTCATATTTATCAACTCAAGAAATAAGATTTTCTTACAATACAGACTGTTAAAGAGACTGCGTACCATGATAGCTTAGAGGTAGGTTCAGTATCGATAAAGGAACCAAGGAAAAAAAAAAAATTTAAACACAAAAAAAATTCAAGGTCAACCTAATTTAGTACTTACTAACTTAAAATAGCATTCGTTTAGAATTAAAATTATTTTATTTGACGGTCCTAACCCCATTAAAGTACGAAGAGACTTATTTTTATTTTTCCTGGGTTCCTTTATCGATACTGAACCTACCCCTAAGCTATGGCACGCAGTTACTTTAACACCCTGTATAAATCCCCCCTTTAAAGGTCGAATTTTCAAAAACTCCTTACAGCTTGCCGACATTATAAAAGGAACCCTGTGCAAAATTTTTGATCTGTCAATCATTCGGCATTTCGCCCGAGATTTCGTTCGCGTGGATTTCGTCCTTTCCCCTACAAATTTCACAAGCTCCTCCACCCCCTTTAAATGATAGTAATAACGGTTAAGATCTTTTTTATTTATTTATACATAAGTTATAAGCAGACACGTTGCGCCGACACTAAATAGTTTGGGATTAGGGCAGGAAAATGATGATGAAGTATTCGGGCCAAGATTTAAGTTTATAGATCAATCAACAAAATAAGATTATTTTCAAACAAATTGTGTTCCCCCTTTTGAGGGCGTTTAATTTTGTTTGTGACGTTTCCTTTATTTTACTTGTTATTTATACCAGTTTTAGAGTTAATCAAGCCACGCAGTAAAATCCTCCCCTGTAAAATTTACTACCCCTTCACTTATAGATTTTCGAAAAACCCTGAAACACAATTCATTATTCTTTATTTTTGGTTTTAAGTATAAATACTGCTTTTCGAGTTAATCGGGCCGAGCGTTAAAATTCTACCATACAAACTTTGACACCTCCCAATCCCCGGTATGGGGTAGTTTAAAAAAACAAAAAATGACAAACTTTATAATTTATTTAAATAAGTATTTGTGCCAAGTTTCAAGTTTATTAACTCCAGGAATGAGATTTTTCATACTAACAAAATCCCCCCTTTTCAGCTCCCTAAAGGTCGAATTTCCGAAAACTCCTCAGGGCTCCCCTACAGTAAAAAAGGAAGCCGTGTGCAAAATTTCACGTTCCTAGTCCTAATAGTTTCGGCTCTGCGTTGATGAATCCGTCAGTCAAGAAAACTAATTATGGGTGTTTATTAGATAGATGTACCACATGTATGACCGATACCTACGGTCACTTTGTAAAATTTAAAGGATATTGTTGCCGTTTTCCAAGGACATAAGGGTCAGACATAACCAAATCAAATCACATCACTTTTATTTGTTAACACAGGTAGAAATACAGATCTTGAGTTTGGTGAACAGAACGCTATGTTATGCCAGGAGGCATACAAATATGGTGTGCATCTATCTAATTATCATGAATTTAAATAAAAATAAAAAGGATGTTTGAAATTCATGCATAATTAAAATTTCAAAATAAATCATAACAATTATATAATATTATTTTAAAAATTGTACGATGTCAGATTTAAATGAGGAATTATTTAGTTATAAATGTCAAAAAATAAAAAAACAAGTCAGAGCAATTGAAAATGTCAAAAATTATTACATGTCAATATTACAACCTCAAATTAATTCGTCATTTAAGTTTTTTCATTTAACTTAGATGCAAAACACTATATTGAGTCATCATTTAAAAATTCATCCAGTGTGTAGTAACATTTGTCACTAAGTAAGCTATTAAGTGCCTTTTTGAATTTTATTAATGGCATATTTTTAATGGCATCCGGTATTTTATTATAAATTTTTGGAGCGTTGCCGAAAAGGCTTTTACGCATTAAGGCTGTTTTACATTTGACATTACATAGTTTGTTACAGTATTGAGTACGCAATGGCTTTCTTCTGACCGCCGATAAGCTGACAAATAAATGCGGGTTTTTTTTTACAAACAATGCAGTTTCCATTATATACATTGCTGGCAGTGTCAATATCTTTAGTTTTCTGAAATACGGAATGCAGCTATCCGTTGTTTTTAGACCACACATGGACCTCACACAACGTTTCTGCATCCTAAATACAACCTCCCTATTAGCTGACTGCCCCCAGAAAATAATACCGTATCGTAAAACAGAAGCTGCAAGTCCATGGTATGCTGCTAACAATGTCTCAATATTAACCTTTTTTGAACACATAGGTATAGGTAGGGGATAACATACATAGGTATCACAATGTTTTGAGGAAAGATTCAATAACGACTCCGGGCGAGCGAAGTGACGATGCAATACTGTCATTGTAATAATTATAGCCTCTACGACAAACGACACATAATTCTCTATACGTCTTCAGAGTACTCATACATTATTCTCAAGGTTAGGAATAAATTGCCAGCCTTCCTATGTAAATTCAAAGTCAAATCATTTATTTCCATTTTTAAATTATACCTATATGGTAGTTGTTTATCTTAGCATTAAAAGCATCCTTTTAAATTATGACAGTTCTAGACTAGAGAAGAATCATGATTCTTCTCTAGTAGAAACTTCCCGACGTAGAATTAAACGAAACTAAACCAAAATCTTTCCATTTATTGCTGCCAAATTCAGAGGGCATATTCTAAGAACTCAATATATCAAAAAACCCTCTAATTTACCTACATTTTAGGCATGTTTTTAACATTGAGTGTTGTTGAGATGATAAAATAGTGACTTGATTTTGAATTCGGGAACCGTCGTCGTTCCCATCGTGTTTGATATTTATGATTATGATATAAGAATAGTTTTATTGGCTCTGTGCATCGTATCAAAAAACGAAAACATTACGATAGTCGTAACATAATAATTATATCCTATTTTTCGTAATGTCATGTCAAGTTGATGGTATTACGGAAATTAACGATGAAGTTTCGGGCTGGAATCATTTAGGTTTTCATTGATTATATGGCCTAAGAGAGTCCAAATTATCACGTAATATTTTTTTCCAATTTTTTTATCAAAATAACGTATTATTACAGGATCTCAAAACGTATCTGGACTCGTCAAAGAACGGCGTGATCTACATTAGCTTTGGTACAAACGTCCAACCTTCACTGCTTCCTCCAGAAAGGGTACAATTGATGGCCAAAGTGTTCTCACAATTACCTTTCGACGTGCTGTGGAAATGGGACAAGGATGAACTTCCTGGACGATCAAAGAACATCAGGATATCCAAATGGCTGCCACAGTCGGACCTTTTAAGTATGTGGTGATAGTTTTATAAACCTTGACATTACAAGTACCCGTCCGGTGACATAAGGATAGTAAAAGTGACAAATTGTTTTAAAATGTGACAGATGAACTAATTAAAGATGTACTTTCAGGGCACCCAAAGGTTAAAGTATTCATAACACAAGGAGGTCTTCAATCAACAGACGAGGCTATCACAGCAGGAGTACCTCTGATTGGTATACCAATGTTGGGCGATCAATGGTACAATGTTGAAAAATATGAGTATCATGGTATTGGAAAGCAACTTGATTTGCTTACGATGACCGAGGAAGATTTTAAGAATGCTATTAACACTGTTATTGGTGACAAAAGGTGGGTAGTTGGCATCTCTATCATTAAAAAAAAAAAATTGTTTCATTCTAAATATAATTAAGTCCTTATGTCGTACGAGTACGTCATTGATTGGCTATTAGAAATAAGTTATTTTGAACAGATATTAAAATAAAAAACCAACGGCAACAAAGTGGCAACCATGTTAACGAACCCAATGACACAACATTGTTACAGTTTGCTAGAAAAATGTTGATGCGGGATTATTAGTGATAAATGGGATAAATTTCCGTGTGGTGCCGGACGTAAAGAATAGCACCATCCTACTTCTCGTGGGTGTCATAAAAGGCGACTAAGAGACTTACTAGAGAATGGGCAGCAGCGTTCTCTATGTAGTTTAAAACGATAATGCGATCGCCAATCCACCTGCCAAGCGTGGCGATTATGGCAAAAACCCCCTTGGTGGAGCCCTATGTCCAGCATTGGACGTCTTTCAACTTCAATTGTATAGCCAGCTATAAAAAACCGGCCAAGTGCATGTCAGACCACGCACAATGAAGGGTTCCGTAGTTTTGATGAATTTATCCTAAAAACAAACTTAACATTGTAGTTGAAAAATATGTTCTCCCATACATCACAGTCGTATTAGTCATATACGTCACAGTCAATTCTCCAACTGCAAATATAAGTTTTTAATCGCAAAAACAATTTTTTTATGTGATAAAACTACAAATTTACAATTTTAGGACTTTTGTCTATACTTGTTCTGTGAGACGTTGCTTCTTGCCAAATTTCATGATTCTAGGTCAACGGAAAGTACTCTGTAGGTTTTGATTTATTTGCAAGTATCGAAATATGTTGCAATAATGTCGCTTAAAGGCTTCTACATACCGGGGCGACATGTCGCGCGACGCGACGCGACACAAAGGCACCGCTCGTCCCGCAACACGCGGGGCCTTTGTTCCGTGTCGCGTCGCCCCACAAGTCGCGCTGGTATGTAGAAGCCTTCAATCGCCGTATTTTTTTATTGCGTTGACTTAGAAACTTGATTTTTTTAGAGCCCCAAGGGACTATAGACTTACGTATTTATTATTAATTTTAACTAAATACCTACACGCGTTCCTGAGAAAAAGGGTCTTGCCAGACTGACAGACAGACAGACGGACAACGAAGTGATCCTATAAGGGTTCCGTTTTTTCCTCTTGAGGCGTACCTCAAGAGGAAAAAACGGAACCCTTAGGAACCCTAAAAATAATTAATAGATTTTAATTGGCAGAGGTAACGCAGCTGCCTAGTTTTGTGATGAGAAGAAGGTCCTAGGTGCTCCATGAGTCCCGAACCTAGCAGTTAACGGGCCGGAAATGGCCCGTTAACTGCTAGGTTAGGGACGAGACAAAAATTATTACAGACATAAACTACATTTTGAGGAGCTATTCTGCTCATCACGCCGAAGATCCTCATCAGATCTTCACCAAATTTCTATAAGACCAATTCAAAGTTCTTTTAAATAAAAAAAGAACCATTGAAATCAGATCTCACAAGGCGGAGATATCCAGTAGCCCACTTTTTGCGTCTTTTTGGAGGAAGTACCCCTCTAATAAAGATAAAAAAATATATAAACTCGTAAAACCAGTATACCAAGTTTCGTCCAGATCGGTATTAATTACGACCTGTAGAGAAGTATCTACCAACAAACTGACATAGGAAAGCTTCGATCAAGGAGAAGAGCAAATGCCAGACTTGAAGAAGAGACGATTCGCTCGCTACACTCGCTCGGTCAAAAAGTCATGAGAATGTTATCAATGTTTAATCAATGTGTGTGAATACATAACAATGATATGGCTTTTTGATTTCGAGTATTATCATTCAAACACAGCTATCGCGTCATGCCATCGTCATGAAAATTGAAAAAATTGGAGAGTAGAGTACAGATGCCAGCAAGTCAAGCTACCCAAAACTGTCTAATTTTCAGACCAATCAACCATGAACCTTATGCTGTAGGGATAAAGTTGAAAATCTATTAAAGAAATTCGACAGATTGTAGTAGCTTGATGTGCTGGCGTCTGTACATAAATAATATAGACACGAAGTGTATTAATAAATTGTAAATCACTTTTTTTTATTTAATGTTTATATCGGTAGACAGATAAAATTAATCCATACCTACTTTACAACATTTATCAATTTATTTACGTTATGCTTATCGCTTATTTATGATTTGCAGTTTTCGTGACAATATCGTAAAACTTGGAAGCGTGATGCGTGACCAGCCCATACACCCACTGGAGCGCGCCGTGTGGTGGACGGAGCACGTGCTGCGTCACGGCGGCGCGAGACATCTGCGCGCGCCCGCCGCCAACATGTCGTGGGCGCAGTACCTAGAACTAGAACTAGTACTCACTCTATCGGCAATTTCTCTGGGATTTGTTCTAGTATTCTCATTTCTTGCATATATTTTATGGAAATTTTATAGTACTTGGAAACTTCATGTTCACCAAAAATTTAAGGACAATTGAACGCTATGGTAATACGTTCAGACAAGGACCAAAATGTTACATTTATTAGAAAATTGTGTGTTTATTTATTAATAAAATTAAGCAATAAAGGATGTGAAATAATATAATATTAATTTAGAATAGGCTGTGATACGCATAATGTTAGATGATCAAATGAAGGAAAATATACATATTATACAGAAAATATACATAGTATACAGAAAATATACATATTATACAGAAAATATATATAGTATACAGAAAATATACATATTATATATTTTTTATTTACCTCTTTTTTCTATCGTTCTAGTCTTATATAGATAAAACATACCGTAAATTCTTGTATCGAACTCCTTTGAAAGATTTTTTAATTGGAAATACAATTTATTTATTTATTTAAATCTCTCGCACGCAATAAAGAACAAAGGTGTACTTAAGGCGCAACTAGTCGATAGTTTTTCCATACAAATTTCGGGGGGGTTTTACTCCACTGTGACACATTGTACATCTAAAGTAAAACATGATATCGTTTTGTCTTATTATTAATTTTGTCTGTACAGAAGCAGAATAGTAAAAAAAAAAGGCATTAAAAACTTATGAGCCAATAAACATTCGTTTTTCCTGCTAATTTTAACACAACTTTGGGCGTAAATAAGTAATAAAAGAAGTATAAAATCTCGAAAACAAAGCTCGTTCCGACAAAGCTCAATTGTCGAAGATTATAATAAACTTTATTCGTAATTGATTTATGCAGAAGTTTTTTCATAAAACCCCACCTTCCAAAGGAGTTTTCATATGTTTTTACGCGCGCGGTTTAGTATAAATCAATCAATCAATCATGCACTGTGTTTGTGTGCGTGCGACTAGACGTTATGCTTGTAGGCTAGCTACTAACTGCTCATCACTGGTGCTATCTCTGTCGGACTCCATGCTAGGTGAGACAGCGTGCTTTTTGGCCGCGCCCGCCAGTGAGTTCGAGCCCGCGACTAGTTGGCTCTTAATGCCTTAGACATTCTCTACCAGTCAACAAAGGGTGGTGAAGAGATAAGATGGCGGGTGGCGGGTTTCTTGCATAACATTTATTCCGCTTAGTCTTTATTCATATTATATATGGGATACTCATTGTACTTGTCGCGTTTTAAACCAAAATGCTATGTTTAAGAAAGACTTATTTTCGATTCAAAAGACTTTCGAATATCCTGACATTTTCCGAGATGGCCCAGAGGTAACGGCCCCGACTTAAGAGTCGGGTCGGGGGTTCCCCAAAGGCGCTTTACTTCGTGTAAATAATTTCATCACCATTGCTCTTAAAACGGTGAAGGAAAAGATCGTAAGCAATACGGCATGTTCTAGAACCAAAAAATTCGTAGACATGTAACGTCCACCCGCACTGGGCCCGCGCGTGATGGCGGCGGATTACGGCCCACTCCATCTCGAAGAGAGGAGGCTTGTGTCCCAGCAGTGAAAACAGAAGCCGTCGGGTATATTAACAGCTTTAAGAAATCGAATTGGAGATGTTCTTATTTTATTGGCAATTTCTTGGATAATAAATTATGGGAGATGAAATTATATTTTTTATTTAGAGTTTATAAATAATGATACAAAACAAGATTCATATTTTGAAATGGCTTAATCCATGGAACCAGTTTTTGTAATAAGAACGTAACTGTGATTGAAATACAGTTCTTTATACAAAATTGAAAACTTAGTTCGGTATTAAGTTGTTAGATTTGTATTAGGAACTTTACCATAGACGGAATATACTCGTAGTTCGAAATTCAATAATGGCTCCATGGTTTAAACCTGTGTCTGAAGATAAACCTTGTTTTGTAATAAGACGGTATAGGTTGATCATGCTATGATTATGCCTAGCAATAATTTATGTTACCAGCGCTGAGGCCCTTTCTCGCACAGAGTCGCAGCATTATGCTGAGTGGTGGCCATTTTACGTGGATGTGACGCATATTTTTCCCCAACTTGTTCTTTCGTGTTTGTGTTTTTTTATTTTTTTATTTTTTATTATATATATAAATTTATATATTAAGAAATAATAATTTTCCAATTAAAGCTGGTTAGTTTTATACACATACCCTTTGGAAAATCTGTAGCTAAAGGCTAACATAACACGATTAATTACATCGATATGAATTCGAAAACTCATAAAACATCACTACGCTTGTAGATACAAAGTTTAGTACACAATTTGCTTGGAATAATTACTACTGTTGTTATTTCTCTCATAGTGCCGAAGTAATATATTTATTGAAGATAGGAATACAAGGTAAAATAGCCTGTATTCCGACGAGGTAAATTCCAATATTATTTCGGACATATTGGTGCTCTTTACTTGGTTGTATAAGTATGGAAATGCATTTGAAAAGTTTATATTTAACTTACTTCAAAATAGCCATAGAAAGAGGTTTTCTATGTTTTCTACCACAGATACAGTATTTTTATATAATGAAGCAACGCGCGCTTGACTTGTGGTTACCATGTGTAAAAATACGCTGTGAATGTGTGCTCTCGGTACCGTCCGAGACAATGGCAAATTCGGAAGTGTGTGTGTGTGTTATGTGCTTACGCTACTCGTCTCGCACACATTCACTGCGTGTTTGTACACTTGGTTACCACAACTAAAGCGTGCGTCACTTCGCAAGATAAAAGTACTATAAGTACATTCAATACCCATTACTTCCAAATGGCTCAACCAACAATTGTAGGGATTTAAACGCTTAGTCTGTATGACTTGGTCTGAAATTGATCCTAATCAAGAAGTTCATGATCCTCATGTACCTAATAATTACACATTAAAAAAAAAACATGCGGAGCAGTCTTTGGGGACTGCCGATAGAAGTGAAAACAGTATACATATAGCGCATGGAAAGCCTTCGGTGACGATGACGCGAGTTCCATGATTTTTGTTCACCCAAAAAGTGCTCAACGCGCCTAAAGAAATTTCACCTAAAAAAATCTAAAGTCAACGCCATGAGACGAGATAAATTTCATACTTTGGGATTTAAAACTTTAACTGAAATTGCGTATGGGTCAGTTTCCATTGCAACTAAAATTATTTTATGACGTTTAGCGATAATTTCTTCATTCATAAATCAACTTAGATATCTTGAGTTTAAAGTTGATAGTTGTATAATTTGCAATTTTATGTATTTATAGCTTCTCATGACGGTTACTTTACACGTCTACGTCCTCACGCCAGTAATCCCCGAAGGGTTATATAGAGGTATAGGTACCTATAGTACACCCACATTTCACCAGGGCCCCAAGTCTGCTATTTTTATAAATTCAGTGATTCCAACACGATCCCATTGTTATTTTGCAAAAAATTCGTAATCTGCTAAATTCATAATGGTCGATCATTGGTCGGTCAATGTTCACGTAATAGAATTGTGTTACATATAATGGCATATCGTAATGTCGTATTTCCATTATTATAAAACCCATTAGTAGAAATGTCATTCATTTGTCATTATGTACGAGATTACCAATAAATGCAATTTATTTCAATGTAGTGTCAGTGGCCGACCATTGGAAAGTCAAAATGACGCCATTATAATAGTAGATTACCAAACTTGTCAAAATCAACAATTATGAAATCAATAATCGACCATTCTGACACTATTGTAATAAATAGCAGACTTGAGGCCCTGTTATGTTTAAGTCCCATGTAATAGGGGGCGAGCCTATTGCCAGGGCACAAATCCAGACTCCGGGCAGCTACTGAGAAACTCCTAATAGAAGATTCCAATAACACTTTTCTAGACCTGGGAATCGAACCCAGGACCTCATGCTCAGCAGTAGCGCTTGCAACCACTAAACCAACGAGGCAGTCACCTACTAATTAGGTGCTTTTAATTTTCTAAATCTATTAAGACAGTTCCAATCATGAATCAATATTATCGTATTAGGATAATAGATTATTCAGATTAGCACAAAAGATTAGTCGATTAGACGAATAATACAATTTTCTAGTCCTACCAAATTTCGTGGAATCTCTAGATTTCAATCCAGTCTGCTAAATTAGCAGACTCGGTTTCCAATTAAATTGGATACCTTTGTAAACATCCAATACCGAGAAAATGTGAATATTCAAGGATCGAGTCTCATGTTAGCTCAATAATATAATTATCGTACGAGTACTGCCTTTTAGTCATTCAAAGTTCACGTTTTTAGAATTGATTTTAATTAAGGCAATCAAAGCTACCTATCTATTAGCGTAGCTTATGCATCTTTTCGTAGAAGCCTATTGAATGACTATTTTATGAAATAGTCAACTTAGAGAGTTGTATTGCTGATTCTAATGATAATCATCACTAATATTATAAAGGCGAAAGTTTGTGAGTGTGTGTGTTTGTTACTTCTTCACGCTCAAACGGCTGGACCAATTTTGATAAAATTTTGAATGGAAGTAGCTGACACCCTGGATTAACATATAGGCTACTTTTTATAGCGATACTTCCACGGGATCGAGACAAACGCGGGTGAAACCGCGGGGCGCAGCTAGTAATTCTATAAAACCATATTTGTTGCGTCTGAGAATCATATTTAGATCAACATACAATCTGTTACTGACCTGCAAATTGCAAAAAACGTAAGAAAATATTAATTTCAAGGGCTACCTTAGCTTATCCCCCTTAAGCAAATTAACTAGGTACCAACCTCCGTAAATTCAAATCACAACTGTAATTCTTTGAAAGTTTTTTTTTTTTTTTTAAAACGTTGCCCCACACTAGGAATTTCTCCAGTATTGTGGGTGCGTTTACAAACATTTAAACTCACATACACAAACAGCCAGACCCGGAACTACTGCTTGTAGGTCATACAAATATTTGTTCCGTGCGGGAATCGAACCCGCGACACGCAGCGCAGCAGTCAATCGCTTAACTAACTGCGCCAACCGTGCCGTCATCATCATCATCATCATCATGTCAGCCGAAAGACGTCCACTGCTGGACATAAGCGTCCTCTAAAGGAGGGTTTGCCTTAATCGCTACGCTTGGCAGGCGGGTTGGCGATCGCAGTATGGGGTCAAAATGCATAGAAAACGCTGCTGCCCATTCTCTAGTAAGTCCCCTAGTCGCCTTTTTACGACACCCACGGGAAGAAATGGGATGGTCCTATTCTTTACGTCCGGCACCATACGGAATTTAAAGTTATATGAAATGGCATTAACACGGCAATTTGACGTAGGATATGAATTCGCTTATTAGAATTAAATTCCCTGACTGTACATAGATAACAACAGCTCTTTGAGTAAAAGTTTACTTTTCTTTGAATACAGAGCTGCATCCACAAGTTTTCAAACAGATAACCCTAAGATAAGATTAGACAAGAACATTTATTTGTCTAAGACATGAGCATAGAAACTGCATGTAATATTGACTTATTGATAAGTTTAATGATTCGTAATTAAAATACAGTGGTTGTACTGTCCCTATTTAATATTTATCTTTATTCAGTTTAACCTTTTGACATCTCTATTAATAAATTAAATGTCTTCGCTAAACAATTAACTCTTTTGTCATAGACGGGCTGATGTAAGTAATGGTGTTCTATTTCAGCGTGTAACGTACCAGCCTCGGTGGCGCAGTAGGCAGCGCGTAAGTCTCATAATCTTAAGGTCGTGAGTTCGATCCTCACCCGGGGCATATCTTTTGGTATTATCTGGTCTTTCAGTAATATTCTAGTGAATAACATGGCATTGAATACTGAAAGGCAACAACGGAAAAGAAACGATTATAATCGGAAATAAAGAAAAAAAAACATGGCATTTTTTGCGATTAATATTATCATTTCAATTTTAATTATGTATATATGTTCTTCTTATAATAAATATATTTTATTATAATTATTTTATTGTATTATTGCATTTAAGATTTGTCAAGTGTACCTTACCATGTATAACTTGCACTGAATAACTTATGAGTTGAAATAGTTGTAGGTATATTTTGTTAATAATTATAATAAAAACTTGCAACACATTTTTATACTCCCCGCAAAAACCACGGTATTTCATAAAATAAATTACAGAAAATACTCTCCAAAACCTACTCCATACTATGAAACCTGCGGACAGTTGTAATTTGCACTGCGGTTACCGCCGCACTGTCTAATTTTCAACACGTATGAAGGACATTTCGGACTTTACCTATTTCGTGAAGTGTCTGCGACGTAATTGTGTTTGGTCCTTTATGATGTATTACGAAGTTTGCTGAATGTTTTGTTGCTAAGGCCGGTTTATTTGTAGTTCGTAGTGGAGTTATGTTTTGTGTATGTTTGTTATAATTTTGTGTATGTCATGAGGATGAAATAAACACATTACGTTAGCCGCAAATCTTTATTTGCGGCTAAAAAACGAAGATAATTATAACTTTCTTTTGTAGCTTTTTTCATGTATTTATTTTATTATTTATGTACACACAGTAAAATACAGAGAGATACGACATAATTATATTATAACTAGCTGCGCCCTGTGGTTTCACCCGCGTAAGTCTAAGTCTAAGATCCCGTGGGAATAAAGGGATTAAAAGTAGCTTAAATGTTAATCCAGGGTGTCAGCTACCTCGATAGAAAATTTTATCAACATTGGTCCAGCCGTTTTTACGTGAAAGAGTAACAAACATCCATCCATCCATACTTACAAACATTCGCGTTTATAATATTAGTAGGATAGTAGGTAGGATATTGTTATTATAAATTGTTATTTTATTATTAGATATATTTTTTTATTATTTTAATTATTATTTCCTTTATTTCACTAAGTACACAATTATAAATTAAATTTTAATTATTATTAAATTGTAAGTAATATATTATAAACAATTGTATTCGTTCATTAACGGTGAAATACATAATTTAAAAACTTCGTAAAATAGTACCTCTCCACCCTCATAAGCACCTCAGGACATATTACTCCCTATTAAACAATTGTATTCGTTAATTAACGGTGAAATACATTAAATGATGTATTTCACCGTTAATGAACGAATACAATTGTTTATAATATATTACTTACACAGGGTGCTGGCGACAATTTCCGGGGGCCCATTACACTGAGTGTGCAAGTCACCCCCCGTCATTTTATCTGTGTATTGTATTTAAAAGAATGGTCTGGCAGGGGCCATAGTCTTTCCATAGTTCTAGGTAACCAGTCTACTTTAGCCACCCAAACCCTGATCCAATATCTTTGTTTCCATATCTTGCAATAGTCCTACACTAACAAGGGGTTGTCCTTGGGTGTACTTGAACTAGGATAATCGTCGGTATGGTGCTTCATTTTCTCTGCGAGTTGGCTTCGGCCTCTCATACGCCTTCCAAAGGTCCAGGACCCCATGTTCCCGAGATATGTCATGAAACGTAGAAATAATAATAATACGTATGTACATGTATAAAAAATATAAAATGTTTTTGTTAATGTATTAAGTAGGTACTGCTTTTTCGAAATGTAAGTTTGTACGCAAAATATTGAGAGATGTACCATGTTGTTTTAGGATCATAGACTTCTGATAGGTTTTCCTGTAATCTGTAAGTAAATACATATTTACTGTATTTTTTTTTTAATTTTAGGATCAGCAGTTTTGGAAATTTACATCTATTTTCTTAAATCATTTTAAAAGTGTTTGTGGTAAAATTATAATTATTAAACAAATACACCTAAAATCCTTATAATAAGCCCTTTTATTTCGTTAGCAAAACTTTTATTTTTCTAATTTACCCCCAATAAATGACCCCATATTCAAAATTAATTTATTTACGTAACACATCCGTGTTTGAATCACAATAGTTCATAATTATGTGTACTAAATTTCAACTTAATTTAAAAAACAAAAGACAGACAGACACACGAGTATCCGTAAAGGGTTCCGTTGTAGGGTTCCGTAGACAAATGGCAAAAAACGGAACCCTTATGGATTCGTCATGTCTGTTTGTTTGTCTGTCCGTCCGTATGTCACAGACACTTTTTTCCGAAACTATAAGAACTACACTGTTGAAACTTGGTAAGTAGATGTATTCTGTGAACCGCATTAAGATTTTCACACAAAAATATAAAAAAAACAATACATTTTGGGGGTTCCCTATATTTAGAACTGAAATTCAAATATTGTTTTTCATCACACCCATACGTATCAATCTCGGTATCTATGGATAGGTCTTCAAAAGTGATATTGAGGTTTCTAATATATTTTTTTTCTAAACTGAATAGTTTGCGCGAGAGACACTTCCCCCCCCCGGTAACTTCTAAAATAAGAGAATGATAAAACTAAAAAAAATATATGATGTACATTCCCATGTAAACTCCCACCGAAAATTAATTTGAACGAGATCTAGTAAGTAGTTTTTTTTTTGTTAAGTATGGATAATGATACAGAACCCTTCGCGCGCGAGTCCGACTCGCACTTGGCCGTTTTTTTTTCCTTATGAGGTACTTCATTCATCATCATTTCAGCCGAAAGACGTCCACTGCCGGACATAGGCCTCCCCTAAAGGGGGGGTTTTCCATAATCGCCACACTTGGCAGGCGGGTTGGCGATCGCAGTATGGTGTTAAAATACATAGAGAACGCTGCTGGCCATTCTCTAGTAAGTCCCTTAGTCGCTTTTTACGACACCCACGGGAAGAAATGGGAAGGTGCTATTCTTTATGTCCGGCACCAAACGGACACGGCACCAAACGGATATATACATATGAGGTACCTACTTACGGAACCCTAAACAACGACACAATTACCTGCACAGCTATTTAGTTTTTTCATGGAACATCACGGAAAGTTTCAAAGAAAACCTATAAACTTGATCTTATAGCTTCATTAATTTAATGTAACTTAGGCAATGAAATGTGCACGTAGCTTATGTAGTACAAATAAAATAAATCGTGTGTCAAATAAAGAAAGAAAAAGTATTTATCGGGACCTCCAATAAATACACCAACTAAATAGATGACACATCATCATCATCATCATCAACCCATAGCAGTCCACTGCTGGACATAGGCCTCTCCAATTGCACGCCATTCAGCTCGATTCTCGGCAACTCTCATCCAGCTGCCACCAGCCACCCTGCGAAGATCGTCGCTCCACCTAGCCTGAGGGCGTCCTACCTTACGTTTGCCGATTCGCGGTCTCCACTCAAGAACACGTCTACCTCAACGGTCATCGGGTCTACGGCTAATATGGCCGGCCCATTGCCACTTCAGCTTAGCTTAGCTAAGCCTAATAGATGACACAATTATAGAAAAAAGGTAATCGCTCCATGTAAATTACTCCAACATACATAGTTGGGAAAAAACTAGGCAGATTATAATGATGAATTATACAAAAAAAGTACGGAGTTATAAACGACATTGTTATTTTTACGTGCTTTTCTACTTTTGGTGATATATTTTGTGCCTGAGGAATCCTCAGGCACAAAAAAGTTTAATATCAGAGCTCCTTGTGGAATAACTTAAAAGCGGCCAACCCATCATTCTTCTCATACAAACGCACGAACGTAATTATGGCTTTGTAGCATATCTTTCTTTGAAATTTTCTTTACGAATAGGTATCTTGTGCACTATTTGGTTCCATGGAAAAAATAAATTTGGAGAAACGAATTCAGTATAAGCCTGCAAAAATCTGCTTTTTTGCACAAATTATACGTGAATTTTACCCATTCATAATATTACTCACAAATTGTAAAAGTAAAAAATCTTGATATAAACCTCCCACATGTAATGGAGATTCTAAATGACAAACATTTATTTCACAAACTTGTAACGCTTATTCAAAAACACGTATTTCCTGGAACAAGTTTTATGAAATTTCCGCACACTATTTTTCATTCAATGTTATCGCGTTCTCATTTACTGGATAGTAGTTTTCACTTGCACTGGATGAACCAACAAGCTTTTCGACCATGCTCGCGTCGAGGATAGATAGACCTGGAAGTAGGGCTGCCATCACCTAAATTGCCGACCCCGGACAAACACTTCAAAAACCCCGGACATTTGGATGAAATTCAGTATTTATCCCGGACATCCCAGAAAAAAAAATAACAATAAAAATAAAAATAAAATGTATTCATTTAAACAGCTTGTTTGCTAGTTATTTAACAATGTTTGACACAATCAACTTAAACTACTGTTTAACAAATAAAATAGTCAACATTTTACACTCTTCTATTTATGAGGTAATTAAAAAATATATAATTATAATTTTTGGTTTTTTAAATAAACAATAAACAATTTTTCTTTCTTTTTTTTTTTTTTTTCCTCAACAAATTTTATGTTATATAGGTATGTAGTTCCGTTGGGTAGGTTAAGTACCTATCCAAACCCTAAGGTATTCATAAATTCTAAATTAAAAATTAGTAACAAGTTAAAATTATAACGAGATCAAAATCAACACAAAAAAATTTTTTTTTTTTTTTACATATTTTGGTATTTTTCAGACTTTCCAATTTTCTTTAAAATATCTTTCTTTTCCAACAAGAATTTGTAAAAGTCGGAGCAACTTAGGTCCTTAAAATTATATTTAATTTTGATCAGAGAAGAAACCGTGTGTGTGTTTAGCGAGTTTCTCTCCTTCGTCCATTGCTGCGAGATTAGTGAAAAGACTCTCTCTACGTTCGCATTGTGAGCTGGTATACAAAAATAATATTGTGCAATTTTAAGAAGTTCAGAATATAAATGGGCATTAGGCGTTTTAAAAAAATTCAGCCATAGCTCGTTTGCGCTTAACAGTTTATCTCCGTCACTAAGGCTCAAGCTAAAAGCTTTTAAATTTACCCATTCGTCAATTAACTTCGTGTCATCGATTTCTATATTAATATCCTTGAGGAAAATAACTGTTTTTTTCAACGTCAAACCATGGAGTACTTTCACTGATGTTTGGCAAAATCATCCAGTCGAATTTGTCAAAGTCTTGCATTGGTTTTTCCCACTTTTCTATGTAGGATTTCATTTCTCTGTAAAAATGTATACAGTGTGTTTTGAATTCAATTTTCGTGTTTTCGTCTTGTTTGTTCAAAATACTTTGAACCTTAATGGGCACAAAGTTTTCTTTTATTCTCTCTTCTTACGTCTTATTCAAAGACGCCAATATGTTTCTAGTTTCAATAACTGTGTTATCACTTTTTTCCAATTTTTCGATCTTTCCGTGGAAAACGTACATCACTGAGTGAATGAGAAACAGATATGCTTCTGATAGTGGATCTTCGAAAAAGTTTTTAATTAAAACTGGTGGTCTATCCAAGCTTCCAAAATAACTTTTTAATGGATCATACATTTTAAAAAACCGCTCAATTGCAGGAAAAAGGCTTAGTCGTCGTTTTTGAGTGGAATAACAGTTGCTTGTATTCCGATTCCGCGGCTGCACAGAATTCCTTCAGAGCTTCTGTGCGAACTGTTTAATTGAGAAAAAATTATAGAGTTTTAAAATCATCGTCTCTACGTCAATAGGAAGTAGATCGCATCCATGGTGCACAGCGTTGTGAATTATATGTGCAGAACATCCTATGCCAACCATGTTTGGATTCAGTTTATCTTTCAGCTTGTAAAAGACATTATTTGTCCCTGATCGACTGCACCCGCCGAAGTTTGTGTTGCAGTTATCGCCAGAAAACGCTATACATTTCGATAGTAGATCATGCCCCCGAAGTTGCTTCAAAATAATGTCAACAATTGTATCAGATGTCTCATTTTCTGTAGATTCGATTTCAAGGAGCTTCGATGTGATCCCGTTTTTTTGCATATTTAAATACTAAATGATGATGGGGAATAATTTTGTTACTAATTACTAGCATCGGTAGATAGACTTATGAAAGCAACATTGATTAGATCACTTTTGAGTTCAGCAATTGATAGGGGGCTCAAGACGTTGTTTACAATAGCTGTAGCTTTCGTGCGATTACATGTCATATTTTTTGCCGTATTTGACTCCGAAAACATTACTTGGTTGAGGGAATTACTACGTAGAAACTACGTTCCCGACGGGGGTCCCCCGACCCAAACGGTTTCTTTATTCAAGACCTTTTTTTTCATTCCGGCCTTTTGAAATTACTGTCTAAGTAGCATGAAATAATAAGAAGAAGATCCAGGCGTTGCAGATGGAACCTCGAGATTAACAAAAAATCGAGATTTTCAAGCCAGCCAAGATAAGGTTATAACCAATAGTCTATCTTGTAATAAAATTGACGTTGAAAATTATCTCGTTCAATCCGATTTGATTGTAGTAGGGCTAAGTAATGACTCTTTTATATTACCTCGTAAAATTTTAACGTCTGTTTTGAGAAGGTTAATATTTTATTCGAATACTTTGCTATTATTATAAGTCCAGGGACCGATTATTTGAATAAGGAATTGAATTTGGGCACTAATTTATTCAAGTTTTATGTGTTCCAGTTTCAATAAATTACACACGTATCGTCACAAATTTTTGCCCCGAAGGGCTAGGCAGAGGCGTAAACCACATTTCGCTGGTTATGTTTTAGTCACTTTAACAACGTCATGTTCAATTTACGTTATATTTCCACTTTTCAGAGGCCCACCTAGCAAGAACGCGTTTAATTCGAACGATTTTAAAATTGAAAATACTCATTTCCCACATAATATTTTCATAGTTTAATACTTTATTTATATACCTATGTATGGGTGATACCTACTTATTATGCTTGTCGCAAATTTTTTGACTAAAACGCTATGTGGCGATCGCAGTATGGTGTTAAAATGCATAGAGAATGCTGCTGCCCATTCTCTAGCTAGTCCCTTAGTCGCCTTTTACGACACCCACGGGAAGAAATAGGGCGGTGCTATTCTTTACGTCCGGCACCATACAGACAGTCAGCTAAAAGTATAGGATAGTTGTATTTTCGACTCAAATACTTTTGTAATTAGGATCAATACGTTGACATTGCGCGTTTGTGCTAGGGAAAAGGTGAAACTAGAAAAGATTAGAAGTAGAAAACTAGAGAAGAGAAGATACCGCCTTATTACAAAACAAGATTTATATTTTGACATGGCTTAAACCATGCAGCCAGATTTTGTAATAAGAACGTAACAGTGATTGAAATACCGTTCTTTATACAAAACTGAAAACTTAGTTCGGTACCAAGTTGTCAGTTTTGTGTTTAGGAACTGTACCATAATCGGAATAAAGTTCGAAATTCAATAATGGCTCCATGTTTTAAACTTGGGTCTGAAGATAAACCTTGTTTTGTAATAAGGGGCATAAAGTTTAACAAGCTGATGTTTCTAAAAATATGAAGACGAACTACTAATTCACGGGATGCAATCAATTGATAGACTCCTTTACAGTTTAAGTCATAGATCATAGTCAAGATAGACGCTTTTTAATGCTAAATTCATCACACCATAAACCGTTATCTCTAAAACGTTGTACAAACGCTTAAAATTTTCCAGAACATCCATCAAACAGACATAGTCCTTAAAGCGAACTGTTCATGGAATTTCAAACCTTGGTAAGCTGAAAACTTGGTTCGTTATAGCCTGCAGGACATACTGCTAAAACAGAAGACAATCGAAAACCACCCGCTAGAATGCTGATAAAATATTATATAATAGACTATGAAGCTGCCTGCAACAACGAGTAGAGATAGAAAGGAAAATTAAATACAATACTGCGTTATAAAGTTTTATTAATAATAAAAATTATATTTTATGAAGTAGTTATTAATGTTTAATTAGCGAAAACATTGCTTCAATAAGAAAAGGTGATTAAACTCCATTGGTTTAGGTAGTTAAATAAAGGTAAACAAATCATAAAAAGGGTTTTTATAGATGACACTTTCTTGTTTAAAAAAATGTTGTAACTTATATCCAAGTTAAAATTATTTTTGATTTTTACGATAGTTTCCTCTTTTATTACTGTATGTTAAACTTGATCATATATTCTTAAACTACTCTGCGTAGAAGTAACTGCTTGAGCACAATTTTTTGTAAGATTTATAACAATAATATAATATTTTGTAATCTGTCTATTGTAAAGAACCTAAAAAGACAGGTTCTCTAAACGTCAACGAATTATAACGTTGCTAAATTGAAGAGTACAACTGTGACGTAGCATGACAAATGAAGTGACAGATATTACGTTTAGTCGGATAATTGACAGCTCTCTCGTCACGTGGTTTTTTTTTGTTTACCTTTATTTAACTACCTAAACCAACGGAGTGTAGTTGAGATGATGATTTTAGATAATTTTAATTTGGTCTTTTAGAAAGGTATCGAATGAAACCATACTAATCATTATAATATTATTACGTGTACGTGTTCTTTTCTAAATAAATGTTTCTCAATTATATATTATATTCATCATCATGAACAACTTTTAATATAGGACCAAACCTGAAATCCCGAAAAAGAACCAGCTGTTCCCTAAATTTATGTTCGAATAATTCGTTAAAATGTAGGGAACAGCTGATTTTTTTTCGCAATGACCCCTTCAGAGATTATTGACGTTTTAAAAATAACCCTGTATATATTTTGGATAAAGATAAGTGGAAGAGCGGAGTCTCCTAACACTAGCATTTCCTTGCTTAAAAGGAGTCTCCAAATCGTATAATGCAAACCAAGTATGTTAATTGAAATAGACATATTTTTTTTTTTTACGTGAAGCGAAAACTTTGTACCCGTTTTACGAAAACTAAGTGGACGGAGGAGTATGAAATTTGGCACAGTTAAACTTTAAATGGAGGAAGCCTGCAGAAAGCTAATATTTTTATATAATATGCATTAGAAATAAATTAAATTAATTACAAAAACATTACACACACTACCATTCGTTTTACACACACACACACATTGTACCAGAGGTCATGACTTGAAGATAGATACAGAAGTAACAGCTTGAAGATGGAATAAGTAGGTACTTTTTAAAAAAAGCATAGCATTAGTATGTACTTTGTTATTGCATGGAATTAGTGTAGGTACTCATGGAATTAGTAAGTATTATATAGATAGTGAGAAGAGGGGGTCGAGTTTCGATCAGTGGGCGACCACTAGTTATTGTAAATGCGAAATTAAACTCTTTCTTTAAAAAAACTCCCTAGCCTTTACATACTCTTTATTGGACTACATCTAAATGCACCTGTTCCTAACTTATATTTATATCTTTCCCCGTACTTTTTAGAATAGTTCTTTATAAAGTTTAGTTTTATTTTTATCATAACCATGTTAAAATATAATTTTAATATGTTTTGTTATTATTGTACACCCTAGGGGTAATATCGTTGTAGAGATACTGTTTAGGGTCCCGTACTTCAAAAGGAAAAAACGGAACCTTATAGGTTCACTCGTGTGTGTCTGTCTGTCCGTCTGTGAATCTGAATCTACTAAACTGATGGTATGTTAATTTCTGTGACAACACAAACGTGTAACATAAATAAATTAGTTATGAATATGGGGTTCACTTTGGGGGAAAAAAAATAAATATAATGCAAGCTTTACCGTGTGGCCTATCGAATGAAAGGACTTGTTATGAGGATATCAAATATATATTTTTTATAATTTTAAAACAATCAGTTTTGAAGTCATTAAACAAAATCGATGGAAATTTAACATTCCCCCATTTGTCTCCGAAACTACTGACCCTACAATGTTAAAAAAACAGAGAATAGTTCTATACTTATACAGTATAGGAACACCTCCGTTACGTCTGGTGCCGGACGTAAAGAATAGCACCATCCCATTTCTTCCCGTAGGTGTCGTAAAAAGCGACTAAGGGACTTACTAGAGAATGGGCAGTAGCGTTCTCTATGCATTTTAATACCATACTGCAATCGCCAACCCGCCTGCCAAGCATGGCCATTATGGCAACCCCTCCCTTTGGTCCTATGTCCAGCAATAGACGTCTTTCGGCTGAAATGATGACAGGAACACCTATAAGAAGTCCATGGTTTTAAAATAACATGATAAATCACTCAATATTGTGCGTACAAACTTATATTTGTAGTTGGAATTTATGGTGAAGCATTTTTTTCAACTGTTAGGATAAATTCATCCCGACTACGGAACCCATCATTGTGCGTGGTCCGACTCGCACTTAACGGTTTTTATTTAACCAATTAAAAAAAAGTCTTAACCACCTACACCTACAACAACAATTCTATTGTAGGTATTCTTAAAATTCCAGGTCAAAACCCCAAAAAAAAATATAACCTTGAAAGCAACCCATAAACCAAATTCTAAAATTAGATAACGCCTCTAAAAAACAAACTATAGTGAGGCTGCAATAAAATGGCCACTAACGTTTCAGTCCAACCGCAATTGTTCGCGTAACGATCGCGCTTGCCGTCAAGTGGGCCGGAAAGCGATAACAGGACAATTTATGTCATCGCTACTATGTTGCGTGGGTTAGGAACCGATACAAAGGGCCAAGTTCTGGTTTGTGAAGAACCACCAAGTGTCAGTCACCATGGTTTGTTCCAAAACTAACTAATCAAAACAAATAAATCTGGAAAAGTACCTGGGACCGCCAATTTGTGGTGTCACTTAAAAATTGAGGGCGATTTGATTATTTGAATCCTTAAGGCGACGATAACCAACTTTTAATGATTTTATACTGAAGATAACGTCTAAACGATTAGTGTTAATGATTTGAAAAAAAAAATATGGTAAATAAGAGCATTTTCTCAATAATTTAATATGTGAATATTTTAGATTATGTTTATATTACATAGTGACATTAATTTGTAAAGTTCGAAACACAATATTGTGCTCCAAAACAAAGATAGCTGACGTGGCTCAAAAGGCTGCCCAACTTAAATGGGACTGGGCAGGACATGTCTGCCGCGGACCAACTGTGGGCCCAAATGGCACAGAATTGGTGCCCTACAACAGTGCGACGGGGTCGCGGCAGACCACGTAGGAGACCTTTGCCCAGCAGTAGGGCAGCGCAGGCTAGAAAAAAAAAATGTCTAACGCGGATAAAAAACTGAGAATGGCGCAAAATTTAGCAAGCGTATTTTTCTGAAACCTACACCAATTTCATGATAATTATTTTAATTATTGACCTTTTAGTATACGTGTTTTAATAAAACACCTTTTGTTTTGTGTATAATAAATTAATAATGCGTCAAATTGGGGACAGCGCTCCTTGATGGGCGAGTCCTTTTACTGGCTGAACGTACGACGCGTTGCGTGAGCTCAGTACAGAACTCGCAAGCTAACCACTCAAGGTCACTGGCAAATATCTGAGTCTTAAGAGCTTGTCCAGATGACGCGATTTGCGCGCGAATTTACTCGGTGTAAGAATTTGCACTGCAACCAGATAGCGCGTTTTAAGCGTGCTATTTACGCGCGCATAAAACACATCCAACAACTTATTCGTTTTTGTGCATACATGATATGTATAAGAAAAAAAAGATTGTGAGCCGTCACGGGACGCCTGGCAGATGTGAAACATTGAAAGGATAAAAGGTAGCGGGGGGACTGCGCGCGGAGTGAGTGGTGAATCGCCACGCGGCATGCGGCGTGCCGCCAGCAATCGGTTTTACGTGAGCCTATAGATGTTTCACATCAAAAAACATAAGAAAATGTAAAGTATACTATTAACCTATAAAAAAAAGTTCCGTTTGGTGCCGGACGTAAAGAATAGCACCACCCTATTTCTTTCCGTGGGTGTCGTAAAAGGCGACTAAGGGGGAGAATGGGCAGCAGCGTTCTCTTTGTTTTTTTAGGCCATACTGCGATCGCCAACCCGCCTGCCAAGCGTGGCGATTACGGCAACCCCCTCCTTTCGAGGCCTATGTCCAGCAGTGGACGTCTTTCAACTGAAATGATGATGATGATAAAAAAGGTTTTACACTTCTTGTTGGCTCTAACAATATACTAAATACGTCACTAAAACTATCGCGTATGTACTGGGCGGAACAATGGCGTCCAAACTCAAACTCAAACCCTAGTATCTAGTAGCGAAACGAGCGACTGAATAATATATTATTATGAACGGAATGTATGAACCACTAGTACCTCAAAACCGTGCGATTGACTACGCGCGACTCGACTCACGCGTAAATCGCGTCATCTGGACAAGCTCTAAACCTAAAATTCTAATTTTAAATTACCTTGTTTTTCATTTGACAATAATTGTGATCAATTTTACAACCTGAATTTTTGTCGATGATTTTAATAGATTACAGCAATCATGTTATTCAAACTTTTTAAACAATAATTATTGGAAAAAGTAGTGTGTGATGGTGTGGTGTGGTGTGTGGTGTAGTGTGTGATGGTGTTAATAATTCCCATAAGTGAGTGATTGCGAAATAATTTATAGAGGAACTAGCTGCGCCCCGCGGTTTCACCCGCGTAAGTCTCGATCCCGTAGGAATATCGGGATAAAAATGTATATGTTAATCCAGGGTGTCAGCTACTTCCATACAAAATTTTATAAAAATTGATCCAGCCGTTTGAGCGTGAAGAAGTAACAAACACACACACACTCACAAACTTTTGCCTGTAGAATATTAGTGTGATGTGATGAGGAACAGGGTGTAAAATTCAGTCATCCTCTATAGAAAAGGAAGGATCCTTCGACCACACGGGTGTTGTGTCTGGTGGGCTACTGCCCGAAGATTGATGTCATATGCTACTTGCGCGGTAAACTCTGCTTGCGCGATGCAGGATTTTGCGTGACCTGACGTCACGCAATGATGCGAAGTTCGAATGTGGCGATGTTAATGCCGCCACAAGTTTAATCCGAACAGTGTTTTGAACTTTCATCAGAAACATTTGGAACACACTATGTAGTTATAACTATTCTAGAATACTGGGTGGGAAAATTTTCAAAAAACTCCTCCCGCTCCGCCCAGAGCGGGAGGAGTATTTTGATAATTTATTAAAAGTGAGCTACCCATCGCTCACAATCAGCCTGCGACTCCCGACACTCGGGGCGACTCCCGCAGTGACTAGGGGCGTGCGGGCGTGAATTTAAAAAATGTGACACTGACAGAAGCTAACAATTAAAAAGAAAACATATTATACCTATTTCATTAAAATTGCCAAGCGATTAAACAGTGCTGTGTTAAGACGCTGCAAGTCATAGGTTTCTTCAATTGTATTGTATGTCACAGGCAAGAAACTTGCATCTTGTAAATTGGACTTAAATACCAACTTAGTCCTTTACAGACCACTTGCCACACATAAATCACACCCAAGTGTCCACTGTTACTGTGTATCTTTTACAGTCCAGTGGTTCTACAAACTAAGTCAGCTAAGATAATATTAGTCATCTACCTAGCCTTTCCCAGCTTTACATGGAGCGACTGCCTATCTAACTTTCACGACCCAGTTACTGCGTAATACGATGCCCCTTGGTAAGACTGGTTGTCAGTCTTTCGGGCTCTGACGACCCCCTAACGACTGTCAAAGATCCACGAATGACAGCCGGGACTAACGGCTTAACGTTCTTTCTAAGACACGGAGGAGTCTCTGTATGTAAAGATGGTCAGCCATCCACGGATCATCGCAAGCGTAGCTTAACCTGGATGGATCAACCCGTGCGGGGTTATTACTTAGCCATGAGCTCCATGTGAGATCGTATTGATAAATGATGAACACGGGTGGGTTTTAGTCAGTAAAAGTCTGACCCGCCCAGAGCGGGAGAAGTTATTTTATAACTTCCCACCCAAAAAAAAAAAGGTGGTACACCTTGTGTTATCATCTGAAGTTATGCTGAGCTGAGGCCTATTTGGCATTATAATAATTGTTTTTTGTTTTTATAGTTTTATGGTGTATTTTTTCTTTGCTGTAATGCAAACACATTTTTATTTTTTTTTCTTTCTTTTTCTTTCTCCGCTAACACATGAATTCGTTACTGCGCAGCGACTCGCCTCATTTTCCGAGCCATAAAGTTTGAATCGATTTGTAGTAATCTAAATATAAATAATCTAACTTACCTCTAAAACCAATTCGGATTCCGTATTGTCCGTTTGGTGCCGGACGTAAAAAATAACACCATTCCATTTCTTCCCGTGGGTGTCGTAAAAGGCGACTAACGGACTTACTAGAGAATGGGGAGCAGCGTTCTCTATGCATTTTAACACCATACTGCAATCGCCAACCCGCCTGCCAAGCGTGGCAATTCTGGCAATCCCCCCCCCCCTTTAGGGAGACCTATGTCCAACAGTGGACGACTTTCGGCTGAAATGATGATGAATGACCTCTAAAACCAATACGGATTGGTACCAAAATATTCTATCAAATTACTGTCTATTCCAGTCGCGTGTTAACTCTACAGCTGCCAATATAATGCATGCTTAGCTCGATCTAATTGATGGATGGCGGTGGCAATTTATGTCCTGTGTCGGTAAATTTATTTTCTAACACTCCACTGAAGAATGTCGTGTGTCAATCGTGTTTGGGGAAGTAGGAATGTGGTTTTGGTATAGTCAACCTAGCCAGGTAGGAAATTTTGGCTTTTAAGGACATGATATCCGGTCAGATTTGTTACAGTTCTGTAGTATGAAAATCTCGTCATTTATTTCTTTAACAGTTCCTTTCTTCTTGTCTGTTTATGTACATATAACACTTAAAAACAGACAACATGGAAAGAACAGAAGAATAAAAAATAAAAACATTTATTTGACACTTAAAATACATATTACAAACAAGTAGGTCGAAATAATATTGCACACAAATGTATTGCCAAGAATATGATCCTAACCCCCAAGCTAGGCCTGGACCTGTATTTTTAGGGTCAGCGTTCAGCCATGGGCTCTATTATTGCTCTGAAGAATACGTACAAAGATGATATTTATTTCTAAAGAAATGTCTTCCATCATACCTGCGGTTGGAAAGTATACAAAGAGCTGATGTAGACAACATGTGTAAGAGTACAAGAGAAAACTAAATAAATTAAAAAAAAATCGGTTGTCTGTAAAGTCGATTTACTGACGATAGTTGAACGTGACAACGTCTTAAGAAAATACTGATGGAATGGTAGCATTTTTCAAAAGAAAATTTTAATTTCATTTGTTTAATAGATTTGTATGTATATAGAGAAGGAGGTAATTGGAAATCACAATGAATTGATCAAGTTAGATTTATTCATTTCAGACACGTTGTTGTGATATGTGGAAGATTTAATATTTATGTTTTATTTTTTTTAAATCATAGCTACGCTCGATAATTATTTCGATTAAATAGTAAAGCCATCGATTTTTTACTCATCGTGAAATAGTTCTGTTAACTTATTGTTTTAATTTTGTCAATTATAGCATAACCTACAATCGCTGCACTAGCGGACCGATGCTATTTATTTTAATGATGAAAGCACGAATATTCGACAATATATCAGTGAACATATAATTAATATCGAAAGAATCATTACCTTTATCGCTGCAATTATCGTTGCTATAAACAATTGACACCACATTCACTTTTCACTGCACTTGATACTCGACCAAAACATGTAAATGTACTATAGTATAGCAGCTGTCCACGCAGACGCATCGCTCACTCAAGTAGGAGAGAGACGGATGTCGAACGCTGCCGAACGCGAAGGCCGGTTGTGCCTCTTTGTCGCTCGTTCCGCGCTCTCGCTTGCACTTCAAGCCTTACATGGAACGCCTCAGAGCGAGGTAACGCCGCATGAGTCATGTTTTTTCGTGCGTGCAGCCGGCTCAATCGAATTATAAGACGTTGTCACGTCAAAAAACCATTCACTAATTTAAATATAAACATACATTATGAGAATATCAAAATCAAATCATATCATATAGAAATATCCATTAGCAAATTTTTCACTATTGTCATAATCAAATAAAATCGCAAATCAAAATAAAAAACAAAATTAAAATCAAAAATAATAATAATACACTAGTTTAATAAACTAGTACATTTAGTTTAAATACTCTGGTAAACCTCGGAAGGTTAGTTCTAACTACAGCAGCTTCCTAGTGTGCAATAAATAGTTCATACAATATATATACGAAAGTTATGCAGGAGGATTTTTGCAATGCGGCGTACTTAAAAATAGCAAATTGTGGGTATACTCGTATGTACGTTTGTACACCTATCTCTATAGTTTAGGGAAATAAAATAAAATTCGTGATGTATGTAAGTAAGTCTATGTAGGTAATGTATACAAATAAATAAAATTGAAGTAATACGATTGAAACAGACGTTTGTAATGTCAAAATAACAGCATTTTTTTGCTTAATGCATAATTATTTCGAATCAATTATGAACGTATATAATTATTATACGGTACCTACATAAATATATAAAAAAACATTTTGTTTTGTCTGTCTGTTTGTTTATTTTAGAAAAAGCCACGCGGGCGAAGCCGCGGGCATCAGGTTTCTAATATAAAAACTTATAATTTACCTAGCCTATACAATACTGACCTTGACAATGATCAAAGTTATTGCGTACTTTCCTTCAAATAAAAGACATTACCACAAATAGCGTAACATTGAATTTCAATATATGTCTTCCTCACATGATAGGAACTAATTTATTTAGTTTGAACGTGAAGAAAATACTCGCCGAGCTGGATGGGTTGAACAAAATGTAATAATCTAGCTAGACGTTCTGCTAATAGCTGTCGTTATTCAAAGTGTAGGTTAATATTTAGCATGTTACTAGAAATAAGAGTTACAGGCGGTTTCTAGAACGATAATTGAATTGAATTTGTATTATGTACCTATACTTATAATGCGTATGAAAGGTCTATTCTATTCATACACGAAATCTCATAAGGGTGCAGTAACAAAAAAAAAATCTTATCTAATATAATTGTGAGAAAGATTGAAATAATATAAACATTAAGTCTGCGTTACTATAAAAGTACAGTTTTCGTGGTGCTAAACCATTCGTGTCAGTCTCAGCACCTGTTAATAGTTTCATCACTTTTGCGCACTCGAAAATATAGTTTATTTCACCGTTGATTTACTTAATGAAGATATTGTATAATCATAAAATAAAATTTTGATTTTATCACAAGGATAGCTGAAGCCCAGTGTGTGATTTTTAAATTCCTTGATGCGGCTTGTTAAAAAAAAAAAAAATTACCGACTAGGTTTTTAAAAAAATATACTTTTTTTCAACATTATATTCTGGGACTAATTTTGTAACATTTTGATAGTTCGTTTTACTACCTACTTTTTTGAGTTGAACATGTCCGCATATATAAAATATTTTAAATAAGTAAATTTATGTTATACAAAACACATGTTTGTGTTTGTTTGTTGTTGTTTTTTGTTTGTGTTTGTTGTTTATATTGAAGAAAAATACTTCTAAACTCAACACGATATCGTCAATGTTGTGTTAAGAGGCAACGGAAATTATTATTTGCAATATTATAAACCAAAAGTTTCTAATAAAAATTTACTAGCATTTGGAGATGAAGGAGCAATCTATCTGTGGCAATTATTAGTTACATTAAAATTTGGTTTATTTTGCCGCAAAATGCAATTTTTGTCAGATTTGCAAATACGTCCATAAAGAGTAATTTTATTCATCATTATGAACAACTTTTACTATGGAACCATAACTGAAATCGCGAAAAAAAAAAATATGTTACCTACATTTTGACGATAATATGCGTACATTAATGTAGGTAGGGAACAGCAGTTTTTTTTTTGTCGTGATATTTCGTTATACAACATTAGTTTTTGTTTATACTAAACCCGAAAAGGGGTCATTGTACTCATAATTTTGAACAATTTTTTCTATGGGACCAACCTTGAAATCGCGAAATAAAAATCAGCTGTTCCATACATTTTTTCGATTTAAGTAAACACAAATGTAGGGAACAGCAGATTTTTTTTTCGCCCTAAAAAGTTGTTTTTGAAGAAGTTATTTTTCCACCATCTCGGCATGACCTTTTCCATGTTTAATAATGTATACCCATGTCAAATTACAGCTTTCTAGTAGTACGAGTTTCTGAGCTAAGCCCCAGTCAGATAGACAAACAGACATGGCGAAACTATAAGGGTTTCTGACTACGGAATCCTAAAAAGGATATTTCAATATTCATACTGAAATACTTACTTGTTTTTTAGAAAAAACTTTACCATCGGTTGTCAGTTGTCCATTAAAATGAATTTAAGCATAGGATTTCATTGAAAACGGGTAAGCTCACTCCATCGTCGACTTTGTCTCTGTCAACTCTAAGGTCAAGAGCAAACCCATCCCAACTAACAAAAAAAAAAAAACTGCACTGTCGGTAGTTACCCGTCAATTAAACAAATCAAAATAACTAAAAACATATTTTTAGTATGAAAAGTAAGGGAAAACGGCGAACGAATATTTACATTTCATCCGGTGATTATGCAAATATCGGTTGCAAGAGTTAGTTGGATCTTATTTGCATACACGACGCTCTAGTTGACCATCCACTGAGATGGGATATTTAGGTTATATTAAGTTGATTCCTTCAATATAGGATTCTGCTCACGAAATTAAAAATGAGTTAAGAGCGTTTACGACCTACGGCATTTCATACAAACTTGCAAGCCCTTGTTTTTCGAAATGACTAAGCCGATTTTAATAAAACTTCATACGCGTAAGCAAGATACAAAGGTCTAAAAAGTTAGTTAAAGAAAATTTTCAAAAAAATGTGTTATAGACAAATTAGACTGATATCCAGTTATCTATTTTTAAATAAGACACTTCGAAAATGTTCTTAACTAACTTTTTAGACCTTTGTATCCTGCTTATGCGTATGAAGTTTCATTAAAATCGGTTCAGTCATTTTAAAAAACAAGGGCTTGAAAGTTTGTATGAAATGCCGTACGTCGTAAACGCTCTTAAGTTTTTATGCAAATTTCAACGGTGTTTTAATCTTTTTCTTAGAGTGTCAATGGAAAAATTCCCCGTTTAGCCAGAGCTCAGCAAAGCTAACTCCATTCGTTGATGCAGACATTAGGTCCTCAAGTTTAGGTATAGACGACAGGGCATTTTATTAATTTAAAACATTAATATAGCTTTCGAAATTAAATTCGCTGCAAGTAATCATAGTTATATTTTCTTTGACCAGTGCGTGTTGCCAGTGATGACCTATAAGGTATTGAAACGTGGTCGCTCACAATGAGCCTTATTAGAAGGCTAAAAGTCACACCAAGGGCAAAGGAGAGGGCTATGCTTGAAGTTTTCCTACGTGATCGAATTAAAAAATGAAGAGATCCGCAGGATAACCAGGGTTACCGACATAGCCCGAAGAATTGCCAATCCTAAGTGGCAGTGGGCAGAGAACATTGCTCGCAGGACAGATGGCCGATGGGGCCGGAAGATTCTGGAGTTGAATGGCCCACAAAATGGACCGATGACCTTGTGAAGGCCGCAGGAATCTGCTGGATGCGGGAAGCACAGAACCGGTCGAAGTGGCGGTGCTCGGGGAAGGCATGTCCAGCAGTGGTCGTCTTTCGGCTGGAATGATGATGATGTTGGTGATGAGAAATGTTTACACGAAATAGTCTTAATGTATTATATCCCTTATGCTATAGTAAAAAGATTGCATAAAAGAGCAGCAAACCATGGTTTCGCTGGATTTGCGAATAAAAATGACCAAAAAACGGGACCAAACAATGTTATTATCTTTAGTAATATTATTCGCTTAAAATTGTGCTAACATAGCGGCTAGTTTTCCTCTCAAACAAATGGTGATTTTTGTTAGCACATCTGACACTAACGAATTACAAATAAAAACTAAAAAAACTGGCCAGTTGCGTTTCAAATGGCCGATGCTAAATTACTATGGTAGAAACAAAACACCAATATTTAGTTGTGCTTACGAGAACAAAATATATTAATCAATCAATTAAATTCAGGCATCCAAATATTTTGCAATTTTCATTGATACGCCTCGTTAAAAAATGTTTGCTATACGACGGGAAAAGTAAACTAATTTATGGATTTTTTTTTCTTCAAAGTTAGAGTGAACAGGTTTATTCTGGGTAAGCTCACTCCATCGTCCACTTTGTCTCTGTCACCTCTGCTCTTGACTAAGGTCAAGAACAAACCCATCCGAAAAAAAAAAAAAAAAAAATGGAGCAATATGCCATGATTTGGAAAATACGCTAAACAGTTGTTACTGGTCGACATTTGACAGTCGTTACGGGCTGTCAGAAACTTGAAAGACTAAGGGCAAAGTTCACCAAAACGCGATCAGCACATCTAAACCGAGTTCAAGAGCTGTCAGTGCCAATATTCCAAAGAAAATAATGACACTGACAGCTCTTAACGTGGTTTAAGTTCTGATCACGTTCAGTTTCATTGGTGAAATTGACACTAAATGAATTATCATTTTTAATGCGTTCCAACTGTATCAAAATCCTTGCAAATTGTTACCCTTGTTGTTGTTGTTTTTTGTTTACCTACTTAGTTCATTTCATGACTCCTAATAAGAACTAAATGAGCGTCGCTACGCCATAAATCGCCACCAAAGAAAAATATATCACCAACATAATTTATTTTTAAGCCAAAACACAACATATTGCTTAGCAAGTTCACAATATAATAACCCGTCTATCCAACATGCCACCCATTCCAAAAATCTTGGAAGTATTTTTATTCTTTTACAAAACTTAGCACATTTAGCTTAGAATAATGGTTCTACAAAATATATGAGACCTCTGACCCTTGCCTCTCCAGTATATAATTTATCACTCCAAAATTCCCCTTTACAGCGAAATATTGGGGTACAGCCATTAAAAACCGTAATAGAAAATGATAAGACGATTCGCTTTGACAGATTTGTAATTTATTTTTGGCAAGAATCTGTATGGCAATGGTAATTTGGAAAGGAAATGGAGAAATATTTAAGATTAGATTTGTTAAATAACCATCGGAGAGCAGTGATGATGGCCGCGACTTACGAGTAGGTCGTGGATTCGAACCCAGGCGATTTATTTATGTAAATTATGTCATCACCACTGCTCTAAAAACGGTGAAGGAAAACATCGTGAGGAAACCGGAATGTCCTACAACTAAAAATTCGAAGACATGTGATATCCACCAACCTGCACTGGACTCGCGTGGTGGATTACACCCACTCCCTCTCACAGAAAGAGGAGGCCTCTGTCCCAGCAGTGGGAAGATTATAGGGTGATTATGCATCGGACGCTGGTGATAAATAAGTTATGAGTGTAACTGCTTGCGGTCTCTTTGACTCAGACGTCGAGTACTGAGACGTCTCGACGGCCGCTGTTAAAGGCCGCATTGTCAACTACATATTAGTACTAAATATTAAATGGAAACTGACGGCTTTGTCTGGCAGTCCGTGGCAGAAGTTGTGCGTTCAACGGACTGTCGTCGCTGCCACGAATTTTATTATTACCTACTGCTGTGTACGTTGTCGGGGCGACGATTTCATGCTGTGCTTTAACCGAAAGATGTGTCTCACAGAAACCTTTCTTTTTTAAATTGTTTGTGTGTTGTGTTACACGAAATATATCCAAATAAGTTTCTTTTTTTCAAGCAATCAATACAAACGTTTCATCATTTGGATCAATAGATAAGGAATGTCAGCTTCAACGTCAACGTCATGTTCAACTTTGACAAAGCTATGAAAGAATCACGTAACCACTACAATTATAATTTTTAACTGACAGCAATTCAGTACCTAATGTAATAAAAAATAACTTGGTCAGAAAGACCAAACTGCATTTAATTAAAGAACGGTTATGCTCCTACAGAATGTATGAATGAGTTGCAATCTTTCAATTAACCCATTGATTTAGATCTCGGAATTTATCTAATTTATAATTATATCTGTGTACTTACAGCATAATTTGGGGCTACGTTAAGACCAAATCTTGTTGGACTGAAAATTAAATTGCGCTTGAGTCGTGTCGTGTTCAATTTAAAAGAAGAACAATTTCATACCAAGATAACGCCATTACCAAATACCATTGCCGCCATTCGCCGAGCCGTGTGTTGCCGATGTCTTTTCTACTATGCGAAAACGATGCACATCCCTGGGGGCCTACTCCGAACACAAATCGTATCGGCTATCGTATAGTATCGGCTGAATGTTCGGCCGTTGCTTGACTACGGCTAACTATTATGGCTGACTACGGCGAAGGACCAAAAAAACGACTGTCTAAGATAAGCCAAAGTCAAAAGTGTGACTTTAAGTCGGGTAAGGATTCAAAGTCAAAAAAGGAAACTAAGAAAGTTATAAAAAGGCTGAACATTCGGCCGATTAACGCTTCGGAGTAGACCCCCTGGTGCGCAGGATTCGGGCTAGCTCCAGCGGCATCCTGAGAGCATTCGCGCAGAGGTTTCATGCCAGTACCTGAAACATTACTATTTATGGTTCAAATACTGAGGAATCGAAGTCTGTAATATTATGTTTACATTATTTTTAATTGAATTTGTTTTTATTTATTTTGCAATTTTGTAATTCTTGTGTATATGATCCTTTGTTGGTCGAAATAAACGTTTCATTATTATTATTGCCCTTATCCTAATTTATTTTGGGTCAACACAACATTTATTTTTCCATAATTCTCTATTAGTCCTCATCTCGGTAGTCACCCCCTTTGTAGACATATCATCCTTCACACAGTTTATTCGTTTCTTTGGTCTTCCACTACTCTATTATAGCCTTAAGCGCTAAAAGTTCTTTTAATCTCCTAAATTTATAATAATGATCAAAAGAAATGTCAAAATAATTGGAGATTAAGACTTGACATAATGTTCGAGATTATCAAATGTAAACAACTTTTCCAATAGTGTCAGTGGTACGTCATCGGAAATCATATTTACGCCTTTCAATTAAGGTTTTCTGGCAGCACTGAGACGTCAGGTCAGCAACCTGTCAAAAGTGTCAAAGCGCCTATATTTTCTTTAGTCGTGACTGAATGATGAACGAATAAATTAAAAGAATGATGAATGTATTTTTTATTCATTGTGGAAATTGAAGACCTCTTGTCAAAGTGGCGCCAACTGGCATTGACCTATAAACCTATGGACTTGCTATAGCTACAAAATTAGCGTGACTACCTACAAAACTCAAGCACTTAAAATGGCCGCCTTTCGTAGATTTGTTACTGCGAATGCGAGGGAGAAAGCAAGCAACCGTTTGACAGCACGCACAATGCCGAGTTTAGTACTACAAAACTTGGCACTAAACATGGCCACCGGTCACGCATAGACATGATTTTGACGTCACACAAAAGTCTTGCCAAATTTAGTCCTTGACAAATATTTAGATGCCTCTCTTTTCTTATGTAGCTCTTGAGTAGTAGTGTGACTAAAGAAACAAACGCTTTACGCTGCATCGTTAAGGTAGATATTTGTAGAACTATTCTTCGTATAGTAGAATATGCCATCTCCATACCTTTTCTACCTCAATGCCAACTGGTAGCGTGATTTTTTATGAAAACCGTCATTAGAGGATTACAAAAACTGTCATAATCTGGAATTACGGTGTCAATAATCGGCCATACCAACATAATTAATGGCATTCGCAGACTTGGCCCCCATGGAATCTGGTTCCCTTGTATTCTATAAGAATTTTCCTAGCATGAAAATTAAACCATCCTTTGCCTGACACAGATAAAACCACAATTAAAAATATTTCATTCTTTGTTCCGAACAACTTTGTGTAGTAGACGTTTGACTTTACAGTGGAACAAACATACATTAACACACACGTACAGACAATGCCAAAAACAATACAATCCCTTTGATCCCTGTCAGGTAACCGAAAACGAAATAAAATACGAGTATTTGCGGTAAACAAAACGCAGAGAACAAAACACAAATACGAAAGAACAAGTTGGGGAAAAATATGCATCACATCCTCGCTAAACGGCCATCGCTCAGCATAATGCTGCGACCCTATGCGAGACAGCCAAAGAATGGATGCTCCTGTATTAACTCTGTAGTTTGCAAAAGCATTCATTATTATTATTTTTAAATTTATGATAGAGAATAACTTTCTTTTAGCGACAAAGGATTATAGTTAAACTACTATTGAAAATAAATATTTATGTTCTGACATGTCAGCATATCTGTAGATTGTCTACTAGCGTAATATTATTCAAATCACTAAATTCAAACACTCACTTTACTTGACATGTTTTGATTTAATATTCTATTATTCCTAAAACCAACAATATTCGAGATATAATTATAGCAATTTTCAAAATAAGTTTATAAATAAAAAAAGGTAAAAAAAAGAAATAAAAATACATAAATCACATAAATCTTCCGGAATAAATTCTCTAAATCACGTAGGGGTCACCAGTGTAGAGGTATGAGGAACAGGGTTTAAAGTTCACTCATCCGCCAAAGACAAGGGAGGATTTGCCGACCAGACGGGTGTTGTACCTATTGGGCTACTGCTAGCCGATCCGAATCGCGTGGTTGTCTCTGCACCCCTGAAGGGGGCGCGAGGAATCAGCATTAAGGCTTTTTGGCCCCTTGCCCGACGGGTGTTTCTCTCGCTCCCTAAGAGTGGGGACCGGACATCCGGTTCCCCTCCCACGGAAGGGGAGGGAATACTCTAATGCACTACCAGTCGTTGAGGGGTTTACCTCCCGTCAGCGTTCTGAAATGTGACTGTAGGAGCAACCGAAGTGCTTCACAACGCCCGTGGGACCAGGCACCTGCTGGGTGAAACCCCTAGTTCCCTAAAGAAAGGGCCGGCCAGAGCTGATCTATCAACAAAGGCGTCGGTTTTGGTTGGCGCTTACCTAAAGCGGATGCTGTCCTCGCCCCCAACAACGTAACCAGATCTAGCCGGTAGTGTTGCAGAGTGCGGGGCGTTATGGTGAGAAACGAGCGACTTAAGGTGTGTGTGCGTCCCTCGTGTGGTTAATATTTGTGCTCGACGATTGATGTCGGGACGTTGTATATATTCTAGTCACGCGGTAAACTCTGCTTGCCCTGCCTGCTTTTTCGTGACGTCAGTGTGATGCGTAGTTCGCAGTGGCGATTTAGATGCCGCGATAGTGAAAACCACAGTCCATTGTGTCGTTTAAAAAACCTAAGCGTGCACATAGACAGACACGAAAAGCGATTTTATTTTATACTATACATCATTTCAGCCGAAAGACGTCCACTGCTGGACAGAGGCCTCCCCCGCCATAATCACCACGCTTGGCAGGGGGTTGGCGATAACAGTATGGTGTTAAAATGCTTAAAGAAAGCTGCTGCCCATTATCTAGTAAGTCCCTTAATCGCCTTTTACGACACCCACGGGAATAAATAGGATGGTGCTATTCTTTACATCCGTCATCACACAGACAAGTAAGTTTATACTATTAGTTTATCCATATATATATATTTATTTAAAATGTATATTTTATTACTTTTATGACATTTATTTTACATACTGTGATTACCATAAATTCACACACTGATATTATTATTTTTTTTTTTTTAGGAAAACGTTTCATTTTTTTTTACAATGTTTGTAAATATGTGAGCACCATGTATCTATCACATAATTAATTTATCTGTCATTGCTTCATTATTAATTCTTTTTAACTATTGTTAGTAATTGTATTCTAGGTGCATCATCTTCACATATAATTATATAATTGATGTACCTACCTATACAAAATATTGTAAAACATTTAAAAAAAAGTAACGGTGGAGTTTCTTGCCCATTCTTCTCCATATGAAGCTACCTTTTGGAAGGGGCGACTAGAATCAATTCTATTTTATTTGTAATTTTTGACGTTCAAAAGTGCCATTTATGTGCCTATTTGAAATAAATAATGTGACTTTGACTTTGACATACTACTAATAAATACGAATAAACTTCGTCTATTGTCTTCATGTTACCTTTTCACGCACTAACTGCTGAACGGATTTAGCATACGGATAGACCGTGGACCACCAAGGTTAGATTTTTTTATCGGTAGTACGTTCCCTTGTATTATTATTAGTATTTCCGACCTGAACGCGAGCAAAGCCGCGGCAAGAGCTAATAGATAGATTAAATTTGTTACTTACATTTATTTGATGATTTTTTTTTCTTTAAACAACACACTGAGTTTTACAGCAGATGAGATTCCTTACCTACTTCCACTATTATTATTATGATGATTTCCTTCTACTTTACATACAAATGTTATCGGTCCCAGATGTTTCTATTTTGAATTTGCAGTCTGCATACAATTTCATACAAAATTACTTATCATTTCATAGTAGTGTTCTTGCAGTGCAGGATACATAGTTTTCAATATATTTTTTTCTACAATGTATTCTGACCCCGCTTTTACAAGTAGGTAACTAAAGTATAACCATGAGTCGCCAAAGAAACCATCAAGGGCGGTAAGATTGAAGGCTGAGTTTAATGTAAGAAAAAGGTTCGAAATAATTTTTAAAAAATACGATGAATAATTAACATTATTCAATTTCAAAAATTTTGCAAAGTTTGCTGCAGCAAAATACGCCAGTGCTACTGTCAAAACTTCAAATGGCGCGAACATGTAGTGACGTTCAATCGAGTCAGTAAAACAGTTCCGCGAGAACGCGTCTATATCGCCATCTATTAGTTGCCGAAGGAACTACGACGATCGGTTGTGTGGTCGCGACACGGTGGGTATTTTCTCGATTTGGGCCAAAGTTATGCCCTAGGGTCAAAGTAACCCGCCTCTACCGGTACCAGTCATTACTGCCCCATTTTAAAAATCCACCCTGTATATTGCTGAGTCTGTAATGCAATAAGCAAACAAAAATAGCCCTTCAGGTGACGACCATATTTGGCTGTGACTGTGCCTCTCTTGTATGACCATTAGCACGTTACACTGGCATGGACAAAACTGCAGACAGTAACTAGCTTTCAACTCCATGTTACAGTGCTGCATCAATCGTTAACCACGGTCAATCTACCACGAGTTTCAAAACTAATAGGTTACTACAAAACGCGTAGGGAACGCAGAAGGACCACTATGAACAAAACAAGTCTTCATAATCAACGTTCTATAACGTTCCCACTGATGGGACACAGGCCTCCTCTCAGTGAAGCCACAATTCACCACGCGGGCCCTGTGAGGACTGGTGGATGTCACAAAATGTCTTAATTAGAGGATTATATCCAGGTTTGGAAACATGCTGGTCCAGCTCCATAGGACAATCTAGAGTCTAGACAAAATCAAACAGGTTGCTATTTTAATTGTATAATTTATAATTTTTATGCCATTTATTTTAAATTCTGTGATTACCTTAACTCACACTGATATTATTATTTTTTAGGAAAACGTTTTTTTTTACAATGTTTGTAAATATGCGAGCACCATGTATTTTTCACATAATTTATTTATGTGTCATTGCTTCATTCTTAACTCTTTTTACCTATTGTAGTATATTAATAATTTTATTCTAGGTGCATCGTCTTATAAATAATTTTATAATAATGTACCTATAAAAAATATTGTACAACATTTTAAAAGAGTAACGGTGGAGTTTCTTGCCCATTCTTCTCCATACAAAACTACCTTTTGGAAGGGACAACTAGAATCAATTCTGTTTTTTTGTAAATATTGACATTCAAAAGTGCCTTATATGTGCCTATTTGAAATAAACAATTTGACTTTGAACTTGACTTTGACTTCTTCGAATTATTGGTTCTAGGATTGGTCCGGTTTGCTCACAATGTTTTCAATTTTGAATTGTCAAAATCTGACTACTACTTAAATTTATATGTGTGACCATAAATTAAAAAAATACGCGTCGATTAAGGACTTCCTGTCTTCGTCGTTTAACAAGTACTTTTTTCAGTTGGTTTTCTTTTCCGTCTTTTGGTACTGCTAGTCACGGAAAAGCTACGGTGATTGAACTATAAATCATACAGCTCGGATTTTGGAAATGGCCTAGTTTTAGGTCCTGGCACGGTGTAGTAGCTCGAATGATGTCGTGTTTCATTCGGAACGGTTTTATGGGAACAAAGACCAGATTGCTTTGATTACATTACTATTCCCTTTTTTTCGGTAATGTTTTCCCATTGTTTGTCTTAATTATTTTAATATATTTATGTATATTTATTTGTGCATAGATTTATATATATAATTAGGTTTATATATTATATTTATAGTTTTAATAGGTATATGTATATATCTTTATATTTAAATAATATTATTTTATTCCTCAATTCTCACTATTGCACCTACCACTGTTTGTCTCTGCATCGCCCAAAGGTTGACTGGTAGAAAATGCCTATGGCATTAAGTCCGCCTCTGTACATTTTTGTGCTTAAAGTATTAAATAAATAAATAAATAATTATATCATTTACATTTTTATACGTTTTATAAAAACAAAAAAAAAAACATTTTAAAAATATAGAAAACCAGCTGCGCCCCGTAGTTTAACCCGCATAAGTCTCGATTCCGTAAGAATATCGGGATAAAAAGTATATTTTGTTCTAAGCCAGGTCATGGTCTACCCAGGTGCCAAATTTTATCTAAATTCTTCTAGCCGTTTTGGCATGAAAGCGTAACAAACAAACTCACTTTCGCATTATTAATATTAGTTAGGATAGTTTTCCACCGGTATCGGAAACGGGGTCCAAGCTACCGGTGGGTGGTCAAACCTCCTAACGAAACGCGCCGTGTTCAGAAGTACCGCTTTCTGAATTAAAGGGACGATAACCGAATTTTAATGATTTTATACTGAAGATCACGTCTAAACGAATAGTGTTAATGATTTGATAAAAATATATGTTAAATTAGAGCACTTTCAAAATCATTTAATATGTGAATATTTTAGATTATGTTTCAATTACATAGTGAAATTAATTTGTAAAGTTGTGTCTAACGCGGATAAAAAACTGAGAATGGCGCAAAATCTACCAAGCGTATTTTTCTGAAACCTTCACCAATTTAAAGATAATGTAATTATTGATCTTTTAGTATACGCGTTTTTTTTAATACTCTTTGTTTTGTGTGTAATAAATTAATAATGCGCCAAATTGAGGACAGCGCTCCTTGATGGGCGAGTCCCATTACTGGTGAACGTACGACGCGTTGCGTGAGCTCAGTACAGAACACGCAAGCTAACCACTCAAGGTCACTGGCATATATCTGGGTCTTAAGCCCTTGATTCAGCTACCTAACCAGAACCTCCTCAGGTGTTGGTCGAGGCTCTAGGCTATTATGACATTGGCCGTCACGGCTATCGGCATAACGACTGCTATATCCACATCCCACATGTCGACAACCTGGTGAGTCAGCTCAAGATACTCAATCCGCTTATCTTTTTCAGCTTTCACGAGGTTCTACTCATAAGGGACCTCTATATCTATAATCATTGTGTGTCGCTGTAATCGATCTATCACCATTAAGTCTGGCTTATTGGCAACAATATTCCCGTCAGTGACGACAGGTCGAGCCCAATACAATGTAATATTGCCATGCCAATTCCACAAGACTGTATTTCAGAGCAAATTGCTGCTAAATAATTCTGACTACAAGGATGTGCCTATGCAAGTAGTCTCCGTTAGCCAGACGAGAACAGCCAGAAATAATAAAACGTCAGATTGATTCCCCCGACGGTAGTATGCTAGATGGCTTTACAATATACACACATCAAAAAAGTCTAAGCAACACGCATCATTTACAGAAACTGCATGTTTTATTAATTGATACTTAATCTTTTTAAGAAAAAAATACCCATGTTCTCTCAAAAATATACTGGCTGATTTTAAAAATAGAAACATTTCGATTGTGTTTTGTTTTTATTAAAATAAACGAAAATAATTTATTCCTGATTTTATGTGTTTTGTTGCTTGATAAATTTGGTATTTAACTCACTTTTATCATTTTGAAATATAGTTAAAAAAAAAACTGTGGTGAGCATTGATGGGAAGATATGGGATGGTACGCGCTCCTCGACGTAGACCGCAAAAATTAGGTGCAAGAACACAATCGACCTTAGTCACAATCGAACTGGCGTTTGTGTAGCATGGTGTATAAGTTGACGCGACTTCGAAGGACCAATACGCAGGGATGTATTTTATTATTATTTTTTGCGGGGTTGGAAATATTGGACAACACACAGAATTGAGCAAAGGGAATATGAGGCATATGAGGTTATGAGTGAGAAAATAGGGATGGATGGACTTACTTGAGAACCTTCTGGACGAAACACGTTGACTCAAGGACAGCCTTAGCAGACGTCCCACGTGTTCACTGACTTTCTTCTTCTCACTATGATGCACTATCACTTGGTTTTTTAAATGTCACTCTTGTGTCGGCCAACACTTATAAATAAAGAGTTTTTGAGTTTTTGATATAGTAGCGGATTATTTGCGACGCGGTGCGGTTGACCACCGATCCATTGCGAGACTGGCTTTCGCTGCGGCGGAAACGCGTCTGATCTGGCGCGTGCGATTAGTATCCCTCTCGCTCTATTGTATGGGAATTGGGAGGGAAGGAAATATAGCTCAAAACTGCGGTCGACAATATTACAGTAAAAACTTGCGCGAGCATAGCACCTTAAGTAAAATTACAGTAATCGTCTAAATAAGCAGCAACAATGCCTTCCTGTGTTTATAAAATGTGCACAAATAGTGCAAAAACCAAAAACAAGTCCCACGGGTTTAGTTTTCACTCGTAAGTACAGCCAAAAATGTTAATTTGTTGAAAATTATACTATTATTTAATGTTCGCTCCGTCATAAGTCGTTCATAATCGTAAACATTCGGCTAACATTCGGCTGCTAACGCGATTTCGCTTGCACAACAGTTATGGGTATGTAACGATAACAATTATTGCTATCTCGTTCCCGCTATAGCCCGCCTTATATGTCTCTCTATTTCGGTTGTCGATGTCGAGCACATGGCACACGACATCGGGAAATGTAGTTTTGCGGGTGTTACATAAGTGTTTCTTGTCCATTTCTTATAATATTTACGTGATGTTAGAGAGTTAATACATCAATGGTGAGTCATTTTTTATGTCTAGAGCGACGCCATTTGACTGCTGATGAAATGCAGTGAGCTGTAGGAATGCTACAAGCGGGAATAAATCAGTCCCAGGTATCTCGGCATTTTGGTGTCAATAGGTGCGTGATTTGTCGTCTTTGGCAGCGTTACGTTAATACAGGGCTTCGACATGAACATGCGTTATTATTATAATTAAAGAAACAAAGACCAGATCGCTTTGATGAAATTACTGTAAATCTAAATATAACAAAACATTACGCCTGTATTCCTAGAACGAGTAGGCAGAGGTGTTAGTACTGTGTGTAGGTTCAGAGTTAAGCTACACGATTATAGACAAGTGCGTGCACTGATTGGTCAGGTCCACTCAAATCTGTGTGGTTCTTTCCTCGAAAGAGCATCATCATCATCATTTCAGCCATAATACGTCCACTACTAGACATAGGGCTCCCCCAAAAGGGGGGGATTTGCCATAATCCCCACGCTTGACAGGCGGGTTGGCGATCGCAGTATGGTTTTAACGACAGAGGACGCTGCTGATCATTCTCTAGTAAGTTCCTTAGTCGCCTTTTACGACACCCACGGGAAGAAATGGGATGGTGCTGTTCTTTACGTCCGGCACCAAACGGAACAGTATCGAAAGAGCATCTCAGGCACTAATCGGCATGGTCCTCACTTGACCTAAACAAGATGTCTGGACTTAAAAGTGACTGACCTCTGAGTATGTATCGGTATTTCTTCTCAGAGTAGTCGGATAAGAAATACCGACCTCATCTAGTTTTATAACATAATTTCGTTTTGACGTGTTTTATAGAAATAAATATCATTTATTCATAAAAAAGGGTTGTGGCTAAGTAATAAAAGCCGCAATCAGGTTAAGCTACGCTTGTCGCGGTTGATCCGTGGATGGGTGACCATCTTTACATACCGAGACTCCATCGTGCCTCGGAAAACACGTTAAGCCGTTGGTCCTGCGGCGGCTGTCATTCGTGGATCTTTGACAGTCTTATTTCGTACCTACGTAAAGGTGCTTAACTGATTACTAGTCATTGTTTAAAAACAACCAAAACGGACTTCCCAAACATCTCAATGGATGCTGTACAAAAATATCATATGAGGGATGAGATTATTCTTCAAGAACAATTTAATTACGCGCCTAGTTGGATTAAGCGAAATTGTTCCCTATGAATAAATTTTAACTTTTAAACTCCCTTGCCTGCTGCTTGTTTTAAAGGATTTGGACATTGTTACCTCATGATTACATCAAAGTATAAAACATTGTCTGTTTGGTGCCAGACGTAAAGATAGCACCACCCTATTTCTTCCCGTGGGTGTCGTAAAAGGCGACTAAGGGATTTACTAAAGAATGAGCAGCAACGTTCTCTATGCATTTTAACACCATACTGCGATCGCCAACCCGCCTGCCAAGCGTGGCGATTATGGCAAACCCCCCTTTGGGGGAGGCCTATGTCCAGCAGTGGACGGCGATTCTTTCGGCAAAAATTATGATGATAATACATGTTTTCTTCATGTTATGTCTACTAGTTTTGTTAATCGTTTAGACCTAAAGTAAGTTGTTAAGACAAGTTGTACACAAAACTTGTCAAGAATGTCAAAAAGTTGAACAATAAAGTAACAATATCATGTCAGAATCAAGATCATTATGATACATGTTTTGTATACGACACGTTTTCGACAAGTCTCTTTGTACAATATTAACGTCGGAAACAAATATCACAACTTGATTAAGAGTTAAAACGCGGTGTTAGACTTTATCAAATCAAATCAAACGTTTATTTATTTGCTAAAAATGCTCTTATTACCAATTAATTATCATTGTATTTTGTCTGCAAGCAAGCTTGCAAATTTTTATTAAGTATACATACATTCTTATTATATTACTATTATTCATAAACATACAATTACCATGCATTTATTCACTATACAATATCCGCCTTATTACCAAACAAGATTTATATTTAGACATGGCTTAAACCATGGAGCCAGGTTTTGTAATAAGAACGTAACAGTGATTGAAATACCATTATATATACAAAACTGAAAACTTAGTTCGGTACTAAGTTGTCAGTTTTGTGTTTAGGAACTTTACCATAGTCGGAATAAAGTTCGAAGTACAATAATGGCTCCATGTTTTAAACCTAGGTCTGACGATAATCCTTGTTTTGTAATAAGGGGGTATTAGTTTACCCGAAACACGTGTCTAGTATTTTTGCGTGGAATACATCGCGCCGTCGACCCGGGCCTGGTCCTTATCGGACGGTGAGCTACCCACAACAACCCAACACCAAAAACAACCATTTGATTAATCAAATGGCTGTTTTTGGTTATGTGAAAACATTCATATAATATAACGAAGTTAAAAGGAAAACTATCAGCGCTAAGTAGGCTTTACAAGTAAACAAGTAATAGTCTACCAACTTACATTAAAATTTGCAGTTGAAATGTATGGAAAAACATGTTTTTCAACTACAATGTTAAGATTGTTCTTGGGATAAATTCATCCCAACTACGGAACCGTTCATTGTGCGTGGAACGACACGTACTTGGCTGGTTTTTTACAGAATTTACCGGCAGATCATGGAATTCTAATTGCACAAAACACACCTACGTATCTAGTTTTTGCAATTGAATAAATCGGTCTCTTACAAACGACTGACGACGTCAAAAGTTATTAAAAATAAACCGAAAACTATTCATAACTTTACTCGACACACACCGATATCAACTCGATTCAGAACTCATTTTTCATGCGAAGTAACAGCTTTCAACCCCGAACATATTTGCTCGATAGTACTTCACAAACTTTGTATCGCTAGTACTCTTTACTTTACGAAATCGATGTAGAAATGTTTTAGTTCTAGAGAGAAATATCGGAATATGAAAGCATTTTGTGCGGAGTATGTGCGTCAAGTTTCGTCATGGCTTGGGGGTGCTCTCAAGCAAGAGGTTGTGGGTTAAAAAAAATCTGCTCTTCCATTTACGTTCGAATAACTCGTCAAAATGTAGGGAACAGCTGATTTTTTTTTGCGTTTTCAGGTTTGGTCCCATAGTAAAAGTTGTTCATAATGATGACTACAATGACCCCTTAAGAGGTTGTGGGTTAATTCTGGGACATGTTGTATACACCGTGGCATTTAAATAGAAAAAGAAAAGAAAGAAAGAAAAATAGTTTATTCTGCACAAACAAAACGCACATTTCAACAAATCTACACAATTATAATACACACATACAAAGTAGCCAAAACCCTCGTATCCAATACACAAAATATTTTTGACAATCATTTACATTGGTTGCGATTGGTTGAAGTCAGAGCCAGGGACCAAAGACAATTTACATTGCGTTTACTAGAATAAAATGTCTATGTATCTAATCTGTTATTGTTGTGGTAGTGGTACTGGCAAACCCAAAATGACAACCAGTGATGACAACAAAGTCAACATTCAACAAACAAACAAACTTGAATCAAAACAAAAACAAAATGCTGATTGCCGAGTGGAAAAATAACTACTTTTATATACCAAACAAACTATAATATGAACAATTAGAAATAACCGTGCGTCGTATCTGTGCAAGAACAGGTCTTTGCTCATCTAAATGCTGTGACTTCGGACAAACCTAACGTCAACAACGCTGATTTTCAGCAAAAACCATGGAATAACGTAATGACGTCCCCCTGTGTGACATAATAAATCGGGTAAGTAAAATAATTTCCACAAAAACAAGTGTGATTCTGATTATATGAAAAATGTAGTATGTACATAAAAATTAAAAAATAAATATAAAATGTTTAAGTATAAAATATTACTAAATGCATAACTTATAATTAAAAATACATAAACAAAACTATATCATATCAATAATTACTTAGTAATAATTATTATTTCGATACACTAAGTAACAATACTCCAAAATGACATAATTAGATTTTCACTGATACACCATAATTTCAGATACACCATGGGAATTACGATGGCGGCCATTTGCAAACGGCATGCATCATCGTTCCATGGCGTTGGCAAACGTCAACCATGTTTTTCCGACAGAGCTATAAATTTTCTCATTATTGCAATGCCAAGCCTCCTGAACTTATTGGTAAGTATTATTATAGGTATTTGTATTGCATTCCTTATTAAAACAAATTGAAACCGAAACCCATTGAGTTACTTACACCTAATGTACGTATGTAGTACCCACTTAGATTACAACTCAACGCTGGAAGTAGCCTTACATTAAATAAAATTGTAAATTATACCCATTGTCCCACCCAGATAACTCAGCTTCAGAAAGACCCAGAATCCTCCTGTAATAATGACACAGACCGGACCTAAACTGGGAGGAATCGGATGCCACTCACACTGTTGGGAAGCCATATCCATTGCCCATAGGCCATGACCCTTGAGGTAAGTACAAAAAGAGCAGCTATTATTACTATTTCTAGTTTTACAATCATGTAGATTGCTGGATCTATGTATATATTATATATCTATCTCATCTATCATATTTCTTTAGGATACTCATAAAATGCTTTTTTGTTCTCAGGACTCTTACTGGTGGAGGAAGGTTATTCCAACAGTGCGTGGCGGCGTATCTGAAGGACCCCCTGAATGCTGCGGTCCTATGAGTTGATGTGCAAAGAGGTTGGGTAGAAAAACGTGGTTCGTATTTGCTCTGCCTCCAACTTAACTTCTCAAACAAATAGTGTGGTTTTTGTGTAGTGACTACTCCAAAAAGTAAACTAGCCATATGCAACCTTCTCCTAGCAGCCATTTTCAAAATATTATTTTCATTTATAAAAGGAGTGACATGACTTCTGGGAGGTATCTTTACACAGAACCGTGTACATGCATTTTGCATGCGTTGTATCAGCTTTTCTGTTCTTGCTAACAGGCATGGGCCATACACGGTATCACAGTATTTAAGTCTTGATAAAATTAGGCTATCCACTAATTGTTTACGTAAATCAACACTCAAGTAGTCTCTAATTGAATATAGGAGTTTCAATCTATAAAAACAATTCCTTGTGGAGTTACTGATGTGCTTCTCAAATCGTAGTTCCGGATCTATGGTTAACCCAAGGTTGCAAGCTATCTCTACCCTATCTATTTTTTCGCCTCTGATAACAACTTCTGGATTGGCTGACAGTATCGCGCTGATCATTTTCCTGCTTCCTAAAACCATAAATTTAGATTTCAGTGGGTTTAATACCAGTGAGTTATTATCTGACCATAACATCACTCTTTCAAGATCGTCATTGATTTTTTCCACTGCCTGTAATGTATCAGCTGGTTTAAAAGTTATATATAATTGGATATCATCTGCATACATGTGATACCTGCAATGATGAAATGACTGAATAATGTCTCCGCTGTAAAGGATATACAGAAGAGGCCCTAAAATTGATCCCTGAGGCACACCACGTGGCACCTGATGTGGCGGGGATGACATCTTTGATCCATCCTCCCTCTGGATTTCAACGAGCTGTGACCTATTTTGCAAATAGCTAGCGAACCACTGTATTGTTTCTGTTGTGAAACCATAATAGGCCAACTTGGAAAGCAACATAGTGGTATTTATTGCATCGAAGGCCCGTGAATAATCCAGCAGTGCAAGGATTGTTCCCTCCCCCCTGTCCCGTGCCTCCAGGATATTCCCCACTACATCAGAAAGAGCTGTGGACGTCCCACGGCCTTTCCTAAAACCAGACTGAAGGTCGGGGAGCATATTGTTTGCTTCCAAATTTTCCAACATTTGGTTGTAAACCACCCTTTAAGACTTTAGATAAACAAGGCAATATGCTAACAGGACGTAGATCTTTAAACGTACTTGGGTTGCCGATTTTGGATAAAGGACGCACAATAGCACACTTCCATAAGTCAGGAAAACTGTGGGTATCTATTGACTTATTTACAATTGTGGTGATAGCCTGAAGGGTGGTTGGTAATGATAACATAATCATATCCAGACTCACTCCATCAATCCCTTTAGCATTTGACCCCAAGCTCTTAATATTTTAGAAATCTGTTCCTCGTTAACATTTCGTAGCTCAAATTGAGTTACACCAAATCTATTCATATCAAAATATGATAGCTGCGATGTGGGCAGTATGCACTGCCCTGGCACATTCAGAAATGCCTTGTTTATCTCATCTGGGTCATTGAATTGTCCAGGAAGCATACCCTCACTATGTTCGGAAAACACATCTGTTTTAAGATTTTTCCAAAGCTTTTTGGGGTTTTTTATTTGACTGTTAATGTGCCTGTCAAAGTATAACTTCCTTTCCTGCAATAGTGCTGCAATAGATTGTTTCTTCAAATCCAAATAATATTTCTTTGTAGTATCTAGCTTGTCCATACGATAATCATTTTTTGCTTCATCTCTCAACTTATGCATCAATTTAATATTATCTGTTATCCATGGTGTGGGTCGGTCTCTAAATATCTTACTCTTTATGGGTGCATGTAAGTCATATAATTGGGTGATGAAGACATTAAAATATTCATTCATGCTATTTACATCTGGCAGTGTACCAATTTCAGACCAAGGCATCAGTTTCAGATCCACCGCAAAGTACTCCATCAATATATCCCTCAGTGGCCGATATACAACCAGCCTAGGCTTGCTCTTTACCTTCTTTATGACAGTATCACATACAATAAACGAATGATGACCAAGTTCCCTGACATGACTCACTAGTACATTACGAACCCCTATATCAGTACAGATCACATCTATAAGAGTACTACTATCCCCTACAAAATGAGTTGGTGACTGTACTACCTGATTTAAATTGGTATAATTTAGGAACTCCATCATGTCTTTAGTTTTTGCATTGTTTGCATCCAATAGATTAACATTGAAATCCCCCAGTAATACCAAATGATCATAAGGTGCCAATGCGCTAATGCTGTCAGTTATTCCATCCAGAAATGTTGACAATTCAAACCACGGCGGCCTGTATGCAGTGCCAATCAACAACTTTCTACCATTGATAGTTAGGTTCAACCACATCTGTTCCACATTAGACTGCTCGGAGTGTGGCCGTACGCGCGCCCTAACTCCTGTTTTAATGTAAAACGCTACACCTCCACCTCGTCCCCCGCGTATAGTCACAGGGCGCGGCACGTGCTTTAACCTGTATCCCGGAACCTTAGGCGCACGCCCCTCCTCGCCAGGTCTCAGCCACGTTTCGTTGATTGCCATTATATCCACTGAGTGTTGAGACATCGCAAAAAGAAACTCGTCCTGGTTAGTTGCCAGAGAGCCTGTATTGAATAAACCAAACTTTAATAATTTTGACTTAAGCATGTCATATAAATCGTAATGGCTGTATAATTATGTATAATTATACAGTAATTTTAATATTTTATTGATATATTTAATAAAGCATGTTTGTTTATTTATTTTGTTTAAGTAAATCTTGTACATAGGTTTTAGCTCTGGTAGTAAATAAATAAATGTGTTACCTTTAAAATAATTCTCCCAATCATTATTAATTGAAAATAATATATATCTACCTATTGTTTGTAAATAATATTTTTGTTAGTGTGTAGATAATAATAAGTGTAAATAATATAAATATGTTCCTTCTATTATTGCAGTACTCACTTTGATATTCCCACCTCCCCATCTCACGACAAATACAACACACGGGCACCATGTTTAATAAGCGATTACAACTAGAATAATTAACTATTACAAAAAACTGTGCAGCATCGAAAAAAGTTTTATTTATTAGTGTCCGTGTATGGTCCAATAAACTGTTCGATGTCTTCCTCAGATGTAATCCTGAGAGTGGATTCTCCAGGCTTTTGTCGGACCAAGATGCGACCGCGCTTCATCCATACGAACCGCCATCCATGAATCCCCGCTGCTGCCCTTGTTTGACGAAACAAATGCTGATTCAACCTGGTCAACCTCTCATTGACAAAGAAGCGTACAGGTTTCCCAGAGACTCCGAGATTCTCAGTTGTGGCGTCACGTCTCACGCGGGCACCGTTCAACACGGCGTCACGCTGGTCACGTCGAGCGAGGCGTACCATGATAGTGCGAGGGCGGGGCTCTGTTGAAGCTATGGGACTAGTCGCTTTTATATGTCTGCCGCCGACTCGCTCCGCGCTCACGATGTCGCGATCCTCCAAAGCGACTCCTAGCTTTGTGGCAATTAGCTGGAACAGGTGTGTCGGGCTCTCCGCTTGCGACTCAGGTACGTTCGCTATCACAAGATCGTTTGCCATTAGCTCCTGATCCCTATCAATGAGGTCCTTCTTGAGCTGTTGGACCACACTCTCCACCGCATTTAAATTTGTTGGATCGCATCCGGTATCCTGACGATTTTCAAGCGCGTCCAATCTGGACTCAATCCCATCCATACGGGTATGACTAGAGTCCTGAGACGCCTTCAATTCCGCTACGTCTTTCCGAAGCTCTAAAACCTCAAATCTCAAGGTGCGTAGCTCCTCCACTACAAGTTTTAAAGCGGAGCCGACGTCCTGCGGGAACTCTGGAATCATCTTCGAAGCGAATGACATACACTGACTACAATCCGTGTCCGCCGCCACATTCACAATTGGGGGAGGCGTCAACACCTGCATGAGCGTCTCCACCGCCACAGGAGACGGTGGTGCAGTGACTGACTGAGGCGTCAATGGTGCAGCAGTTAACAGAGGCGTCGGCGATGCGGCAGCTGACCCAGGCGACATCGAATGCACCAACATAGTTGACGTTTTGGGCGTCTCCGTGTCCAGCGTCACCACAACTGGTGGCGTTGACATTGACAAGGACGCCGAATGCTCACCCCGTACTTCTGCCACACAACCTCGTACAGGTGTTTCGGCCTTATTGTCCCTGCGGACGTTTTTCCTGCACTCAGGGCAATGCCAGGCGGAGACTAAGGGGCCCTTCGTAGGGAGGCCGACGCACACTCGGTGATAAGCGGTGGCACATTTTGTGCACCGCGCTGTGTCAACTGCTGACAAAAATTTGCCGCATCCGCCACACTTCACCGGCATTTTTGTAACAAGTATTGATACACAAAGTATGTTTACGTTTTCGTTTTTTTATTTTTTTATATTGTGGGTATACAGATACGGCTTGGAGATTTGAATTTATTTACGCAATATTATACACTCACGGAGAACTCCCGAGATCTCACCACACTGTATATTCTGTTTTAATTTGCTGTACACTTTATTAAACACCTTTTTGACACTATAACGTCGTCTTTTTATTTTATTTCCGTGAAAAATTAAGCAACGATTCTACCAGTGCAAACGTCAAAACGTCACTCCTAAATCGTCTTACAACGGCAGCCCACTTCATTTATCCTGAACTACTAATCATTCATGAAAGTAAAAAATATATTTATTAACATTTGAATAAATAGAAAAATACTTTATTATTTACCGCGCTCATGACAGGGTGTTTTAAACTACATCATGCATCATAATGAAAAAATATTTAAATGTTATTAAATATTGTATTTTACTTTTATGAATGACTATAGTTGCGCCCCGCGGTTTCACCCACATAAGTGTCGATTCCGTGGGAATATCGGGATAAAAGTAGCCTATATGTTAATCCAGGGTGTCCTCCACTCCCTCCACACACAATTTTATCAAAATTGGTCCAGTCGTATGAGCGTGAAGAAGTAACAAACACACACACACTCACAAACTTTCGCCTTTATTAGTATGGATAGTAGTCATTGGATAAAGGAAGTGGGCTGTCGTTGTAAGACGATTAATTGCCACGGTGTATATGTATTTTCTTTCTGAAAATTGTTAAAAAAAGCTATTTCAAAATTAAATCCATTTGAGTAAATCAACAAAGTTAAAATCAGTTTAAAGACTTTTGTAAGATTAAAAAAACAAATTTGAAACAAATAAACGAGTTAGCGTACGTGTCAATGGAGGGTAACGACACAAAAAAGCTGTTTGCAATACATCCTGCGAAGTTTTTTGAAGTGGAGCTTCTAAACTAGCGATTTTTGGGACTACACCGGAGGTATTTATTTAATTATCTCAAATCATCTTTATCTGACTTAGTTTTTAAGCTTTATGCTGGCTGGTGGCCTTAATTTATTGAGGCACCTACAGGAATCTCCGGTTAAGCAGTGGACGACCCCCTATTTTTTTTCCGGGTTGAAAAATCCTCAAATCAAAATTAAAAACCAAATCAAATCATTGATGTCTTTGCAAACATGGGTATAGTACATAGGTGTTTTTTATAAAAAAGTTCTCCATATTTTACCGTCACATGCCGGTTTCATGCCTCATGGATGTCCTCCGCCCTGGGGCGGACGGAGGGGATTCTCAGACTCTTACTTACTAAAAACCACCCCAGTGTTCCCTTCCCTCACTTGCACCGGAAATTTTGGGATCTGTTATTACTTCCGCAATCCCCGGCTAGTCTGGGGGGGAGAGAGGTGTTTGACCCCCCCCGCGTTGTCTGAAAGGGGCGTGCGTGGAACACTAAGCGCCGCCACCTCGGGTCCAGTGTGATAGAGGGCGGCGGACGTCCCCAAGTCCGCCATCCCTGGACCCATTTAAGGGGGCTACCTAGCCTTTCACCAGTTAGTTGAGGTCGGCTTCCATTCTATAAGAAAATACCGGCAACTGCGTTGTTACTAGATGGCTTTCACTCAACATGATGCTGTAAAATAGGGGATCTAAAACACTGTTTTTCAGTGGTCACCAAAAAACGACGTTCAGAATCCGAGTTGGGAATTGAATTTGAATAGACTGTAAATTTGTATCTATTGCTATTTTCATGGCCACACACAACAGCTCCCAAAGTTGTTATAAAAGTGTTCAACCAATCAAACAATCAAACTGTATCGCGAAACGAATTTGTTTCGAAATATTGAACTTTGCCACTAGAGGGCGGTGTAGGCTGGTCAAAATCAAAAGTTATCACCCAAGGGAGATGATGGGTCAACGAAAGTCTATACATATAATAAAATCGTAGCGAAGTCAAAAATGTACATTGAATATTTTTAAGAAAAAATAATTGCTACGAGGTCTGGGATCGATTCCAATGCCAAAAATATAATTTTTAGAATTTTTGTCTGTTTGTCTGTATGTATGTTAGAGCATCACGCAAATTCTACTAGATAGATTCTGTTCAAATTTTGCATACATATTTCATAGAAGCCTGGTCAATTGATAGGCTATATATTATCACGCTATTTACCATGGGGGATCAGCAATATTGCATTATGTTTGTATTCCTCTATGAATGCATGTTAGAGCATCACGCAAATTCTACTGGATTGATTCTGTTCAAATTTTGCATACATATTCCATAGAAGCCTGGTTAATTGATAGTTATCACGCTATTTGCCATGGGGGATCAGCAATATTGTATTATGTTTGTATTCCTCTATGAATGTATGTTAGAGCATCACGCAAATTCTACTGGGTAGATTCTGTTCAAATTTTGCATACATATTCCATAGAATATGTCCGTCGTGAGTAGGTCAGTCGGTAGGCTACATTATTATCGCGCTATTTGCGATGGGGGATGAGCAATATTGCATTATGTTTGTATACCTAGTTTACAGTAAATTGTAAAAAGACGAGCCAAATGGTTAGAACATTTATAAATTTTGTCATCACGCTATAGATTTATGGGGCTAAGCTGTCAATCATCATGACTAAACAGAGTGGATTATTGTGATGGGGCAGTAAAGGTATCTTAACCGTTTTAGCTACGTGAAATCGGTCTTGGGAGACTATCTATAACTTTTTGAGACATTTTCATCTGCAGACATAGATTTTGATTAAAATGTACAGTCAGCATGACAATTTTCATTAAAAAATTAATTTGGTGCTAATAGATCCTGTTTCATATGAGGATCAAAAACTCTATTAGAATAAACTGAGGCTTGAGTACTAGATGAGTCAGAAATCGCAAAAATCTTATCCCATTCATATCGTGGGAAATGAGATTCCAACTTACTTTTTTGGGTTCCGTACCTACGTCAAAAGAAAAAAACGGAACCCTTATAGGATGACTTCGTTGTCCGCCCGTCCGTCCGTCTGTCTGTCTGTCAGTGAAGACCCTTTTTCTCAGGAACGCATGAAGGTATAAAGTTGAAATTCATTTCAAATACCTGTTGTACGGTTTCCTGTAGCTCAAAAAAAGAAACTGCTAAGTAAACACATTAAAAAAATACGGCCATCTACGCGACGTGCGCGTGTTTTATTTTAATTTGTGATTTGTGCGAGTCCCAATAAATGCTTTTTCTTTTTTTCTTTCTTTTACATATTTTGATACTCGCAAATTAATCAAAACCTATAGGGTACTTCCCATTGACCTATAATCATATGGCACAAAGCAAAGTCTCACAGCACAAGTAAAGGAAAAAGTCCGAAAATCGTTAATTTGTAGTATTATCACATCATCATTTCAGCTGAAAAACATCCACTGTTGGACATTAGCCTTCCCCAAACATCGCCACTTCGACCAGTTCTGTACTTCCCGAATCCAGCGGATTCCTACGGCCTTCACAAAGTCATTGGTCTACCTTGTGAGCGGCCTTCCGGGTACGCGGTCGCCACTCCAGAAGCTTTCGGCCCTATCGGCCATGTGTTCTGCATAATCTACTGTTATATTATTTTAGTAATATTCGTTCGTCAGGAATAATCTGTAAGAATGCATCAGTCAGTGTATCAGTTTTGTGACATTAGGTAGTATAAGCAGGAACGCAGGCGTTCATTAATTCTACTACTGACGTCTGCGGAGTCAATCTCAGGAGTAACTGCTTCTCACACGGACAACTATACGTCGCTTGCTCACGCGTCACCAGTCCTGAGTATCTGTATATTTTGGCTGTTGAGACCATAATTACAAACGTAGTATACAGTAAGTTTTATAAAGAGTAAATGCGGGAAATAAAGTGAATTATGTTCCACATGCCATTGGGACGAACCAGTCGATGCCCAAAAAGGCTAGACTGGCTGTTCACAATGGTGTGCTGGTACCCACGCTTATGCATGGAAGTGAATGTTGGGTGTGGCAAAAGAAGCATGAAAGTAGAATCAAAGCTGTGGAAATGTGTTCCTTGCAAACATGGAACACATTGCAAGCAATGAGCATGTGTGGCGTGACTATGAATTATAGGCTGAAAAATTATGTGATAAGGCAACGGTGTGGTATAAAGAAGATATAGGGGCAAATTTTTAAAAGATTATGCTTAGATGGTTTGGTCATGTTGAAAGGATTAATGAAAGGCGACTAACAAAAGGAATTTACAAGGCAAATGTGAGTGGAAACGCCCTAGAAGGACATAGTGACCTAATTGGTGATGTTCTTCAGAAAGGTCAAGTGCGTTGTACTCTGAATATGCGTGCGTGTATGACCAGATGTATGAACGTAAACGAAGCAAAATGAGTATGTAAATAGCGTAGCGGGTGGCGTTCTATAGTTCCTGCCTACCATCATGGGAAGAAAGCGTGAGTTTTTGTATGTATTTATGTTTTATAAAACTAACATAGCATCACGTCTAAATTCCCCGAAGAGTTAGGCAGAGGTGTACCTACCTCTGCCAGGGTTACGAGCCTGTCCGAAGGGGATATCGTGGCCCTGGCACACAGGCATTTGAAGGAACACGGTGGGTTTTAGTCAGTAAAAGTCTGACACGCCCTCCTTTGATAATTTCCAACCCAAAAAAAAAAAAAATGTGGTGTACCTACCTATAGTAAACCAACATTAAACGCCAGTTATGTTTAGGTCCCATGTAATAGAGGGCGAGCCAATTGCCACTAACCAGGCACAAATTCAGACTTCGGACTGTATCTGAAAATTCCAGATGATAAACCCAATAACACTTTGCCTGACCCGAAAATCGAACCCAGGACCTCATGCACAAAAGAAGCGCTTGTGACCAATTGACCAACGAGGCAGTTTTCTATAGAAATGTAGCTGTTATTCGTATATTGTGGTGTTTTACGACTTCCACGCGAACTAAGTCGCGGGCAGAAACTAGGTAGGTATTCTTTTACCCATAGAAAGCCTCGTTATTTGTGAGTGTCACAGAGTAAAAATGTTTACCGCCCAACGGAGTGGGCACGGGTCAGCTAGTTCAATAATGTTATATTGAGAATGGAGATTTTAATGTTGAAATGTTTTTAATATTATGGTACAAGGTCAGAATAACAAGCAAAACTCCACAAAATGTAAGCGTATCGGTAAAAAAATTTTTTTTACGTTACACCCACACTAGGAATTTCTCCTGTATTATGGGTGCGTTTAAAAACATTTAAACTCACATACACAAACAGCCAGACCCGGAACAACTAATTGCAGGTCATACAAATATTTGTTCCGTGCGGGAATCGAACCCGCGATACGCAGCGCAGCAGTCAATTGCTTAACCACTGCGCCAACCGTGCTGTAAAAAAAAACTAACTGTCATCAATGTAACTGGCGGTCTGAGAAGCTCGCCGTCCGAAAAGGACCAAGGGTCTAACCGAACATAAATCTGAAGTATCGGCCGAATGTTCGGCCTTTGCTTGACTACGGCTAACTATGGCTGACTACGGCGACAAAAAAAAACACAGTCAAAGAGATCGAGAGAAGAGCCAAAGTCAAAAATGTATCTTTAAGTCGGATAAGGATTCAAAGTAAAAAAATAAACTATGGAAGTTATAAAAAGGCCGATTATTCGGCCGATTGCACCAGCCAAAGCAATCGTCATATTATACAACGATTCCAAAACAAAGTACTCAGGTATATAGTCAACGCACCCTGGTACATTAGAAACAGCGACCTCCACCGGGACCTCAAGATGGATGTCGTAAACATAGTAATAAAAAAATATGCAGAAGCGCACGAACACAGACTTCATCATCACGTGAATGTCGAGGCGATCCAGCTCCTTGGCATCACTGAATTAGCAAGAAGACTAAAAAGGGTAAAACCTTTTCCCCCTTCTTCAGACCCAGGTTTAAAACACGGAGCCATTATTGAATTTCGAACTTTATTCCGTCTATGGTAAAGTTCCTAAACACAAAACTGACAACTTAGTACCGAACTAAGTTTTCAGTTTTGTATAAAGAACGGTATTTCAATCACTGTTACGTTCCTATTAGAAAAACTGGCTCCATGGTTTAAGCCATGTCAAAATATAAATCTTGTTTTGTAATAAGGGGTTACGAGTTAGTTTAGTGCATTGTGAGTGAACTTAAACTATAGTGCAAGTGCTGACTAAAGAACACGTGAGTTAAGTGTCTTCCCCTTAACATAAAGTGAATAAGAAAGACGTTATTGGACGATTTCTTAATTTTATATTTACTTAGCAGTTTAGGTTATATTTAAATTACTTATTAGCGAATAGGCTAGATTGTAATGTGAATAAGGTATCACCAGCTGTGATACTTTATAAAAAGAAAAAAAAAAATCGGCCAATACATCGGATTAACACTTCGGAGTAGACCCCTGGCCTGGGTCGACGACGTGTTGTATTCCACGCGCACTTCAAAGAGATGTCAGCACCAACTGATAAATAATTTGATTTATTTATTATTTATTTATTTATAGTTAATTAACTCGGTATAATACCAATTACATTAATTAACATAGAAAACAAAACTATACAATGCAGACAATTATGTTGTAAACAATTATTCGCTACTTACTAACATGGAACAGTGGACACCCGCGCATACTGTTTCTCACAGAACATCAGACATACGCGCTTAATTTTACACCATTCGAAGGATCGAACCAATGCCTGCCAGGGTTGCGAGTTTGACCGAAAGGAATATCGTGGCCCTGGCACACAGGCAACGTTTGATAATTTCCCACCCAAAAAAAAGTCTGTGAAGTTTTGCTAGCTAGTCTAATTTGGCCTTATTTAACGGCGTTAAGTTCAAACCATAAACTTAAAATTATTTTGAGCTAGGTTTTTCCAGCGACTTCGCCCGAGTTTTGGTCGGAAATCCACGGGAACGTATTACCGGGATAAAAAAAAACCATGCGTGAGGTTACAAACGATCTGTGTGCAAAATTTCATCCAAATCCGTTCAGCCGTTTTTGCGTAATTGAGTAACAAACATCAAAACATACAAACTTTCATATTTAATAGTTTAGAGGCATGAGGAACAGGGTGTAAAGTTCACTCATCTTCTATAGAAAAGGGAGGATCCTCCGACCAGAAGGGTGTCGTGTCTGATGGGAAAGTGCCCAACGATTGATGTCGGGATGTTGTAGGTATACATGCTAGTTGCGCGGTAAACTCTGCTTGCGCGATACAGGATTTTGCGTGACGTCAGTGTGACGCGTAGTTCGCATGTGGCATTGTTGATGCCGCTACAGTAGGTACTAGCTATTGCCCGCGACTTTGTCTGCGATTTAAGATAAAAAGTAGCCTATATCCTTACCCAGGTCATGGTCTATCTATGTCCCTAATTTCATCGAAATCCGTTTAGCCGCTTTAGCGTAAAACTGTGACAAACAAACATACAAACTCACTTTCGCATTTATAATACTAGCTAGGATATTAGGTAGGATAGTAGGATAATAACTGGTTAGACTAGAAGCCGAACCCGTGTAAAAATGATAGACGATAAGTTTAGTCGACACTATAAAATATTTACGGATGGCTCCAAGGATGGTTCAGAGTTGGGAGCTGCTTTTTTTGATCCTCAACTTAATACTAAAGTTAAATTTAAAATTAATGCCAAGATTTCTATTATGTATTGTGAACTTGTAGCTATCTCTGAAGCCCTGTTATATTTACTGAGTGTAGATCAACAGAACTTTGTCATATTTTCGGATTCGAAAAGCAGCCTCCAACATTTGGCTCGAGTACCCTCGACTCTTCGAGGGATCCCGATAGCCATAATTATATTAGCCTCAATTTGTAAAATACAGTCTATGAATAAAGCCGTCACCATTCCATGGATTCCCTCACACATTGGAATCATGGGTAACGAGGAAGCAGACATAGCAGCCCAACAAGCATCGTATGAGGGTATTAATTACACATGCACACCGTTATACTCAGATTGGCTCGGACATGTCAAAGATCTATGCAGACAAAGATGGCACGAGTATTTTGATGAACGATCAAAGTTAAAAGGAATCTGGTATAAAACCATCCAGTCTGAACCGCTTCGTTACCCATGGTTTGAAGGAAGGGAGATAGATAGGAAATTTGTAGTAGCTCTGTTGAGGATGCGTTCGGGCCACATCCCATCGAATAAGTTTAAATATTTAATGGGTAAAAATACCTCACCAAACTGAGAAGTTTGTGGGGTCATTGAGGATATTTACCATATACTGATGGAATGTGACCGGAACATACACGATCGAAAATATTCGCTTGGTATGGGATTTGAAGTGGGGGCATGTAACAGCATCCTAGCGTCCCCTTTGTCGGAGGAGGCTAGGATGTTGTGTCGACTGTTGTTGGTTATTGGCCAAAACAAATAGGGTCAACACTATTAAGTAGGTCATAATTATAATAATAACTGTTTACAACCCATTGTTTAGTTTTAAGTTGTTGAATATTTCTCTTACGGGGGTGACATTATCACTAAGTGATAAAACCCTTTCAAATAAATAAAGATTAAAAAAAAAAAAAAAAAAGAGGCCGAACCCAACATAGCTGGGAAAAGCATAGACAGATGATGAGACACTTCCTTTAAATGGTACATTTGAAATGGTTTAAAAAAATGCGGGGGCGTCTTTGGAGACTGCCGATAGAAGTGAAAAAAAAGAAAAATAAAGAAAATACGTTTATTTGCGGTAAACATAACGCAAAGAAAAAAAAACACAAAACGAAAGAACAAGTTGAGGGAAAATATGCGTCACATTCACGCAAAACGGCCATCGCTCAGCATATTGCTGCGACCCTATGCGAGACAGAGCCCCAGCGCTGGTTTTCAGTGACAGGCGGCGTTGATGCGATGACGTCAAACCGGTGCAGCATTAGATGAGGTAAAAATAAACAAAATAAAATAAATGCAATGCTTCGTTCTATATGTTTATATAAATATAATATCTAGAATGGCAACATTCCGTAACGTCGGCAACGACTCAAGTGCCGCGCGCCGATTTTGATATGCAATCTGTGTGTGCAGCTGTCAGCTGTCATAAAGATTTCAACTAAGTAACTTGTGAATTGTATCGAAGCGCTCGGTGATGATGACGCGAGTTCCATGATTTTTGTTCACCCAATAAGTGCTTAACGCGCCTAATCAAATCCAAATCAAAAATATTTTTATTTCACATAAGCCTATAAGGGCACTTATGAAACGTCAGAAGCTAGGTGCACGCTTCTAATTGGTCGTTTCGTATGGAGAAGAGCCGGCAAGAAACTCCACGGTCACTCTTTCAAAAAAATAAAATTGGCTTTTACAATGTTTTCAAATTACAGTGTTAATAGGTATGAGAGGACAGCGTAGGCCCATCAAAAGTACCAGGAACTTAACAAAATAGAAAATGGTTTTAAGCCTACAACGTCCTCACATTGACAAAAAAAAACAATATAAAATATGATTAAAATAATAAAAGTTAGAACCTTGTTGAAATTAAAATTGTAGGTATAATAACGTCAAATAAGAAAAACATTATGTCAGTGAAGTTTGTAAAAAAAAGATTAAATTAAATTAAAAAATAAGTTCGTAATTTGGGAGCTGTTAATAGACATTTACATAGTTTTGCCGTTAATGAGGTACCAGGGAGGCCACATGTACAGAAGGAATTAATTCCAAACTTCCTTGTCTTCAACGTAGTCCTTAAACTTATAATATGCCTAAAGAAGTTTTCACTTCAAAAATCGTCTTATTGAAGCAATAACCAGCTACAGTGTCCGTTTGGTGCCGGACGTAAAGAATAGCACCATCCCATTTCTTCCCGTGGGTGTCGTAAAAGGCGACTAAGGGACTTACTAGAGAGTGGGCAGCAGTGTTATCTATGCATTTTAACACCATACTGCGATCGCCAGCCCACCTGCCAAGCGTGGCGATTATGGCAAACTCCATAATCCTCCTGGCCTATGTCCAGCAGTGGACGTCTTTTCGGATGAAATTATGAATGATGATGATGAACCAGCTACACGATTAAGTCCCCAAACAGTATCTATCAAATAAAAATAAATAAAAGTACATAGTTGAAATTGGTCTCTTGCGGTGTCTTGGCTGGGTTCCAGTGTTAAAACGTTTGTTTGTTTGTAAGTCAAAATGCTACTACAACTTCGTACGGAATGCTAATGTCCATTTCTTTCAACTATCATTGTGCATGGCAGTGCGCCAGCCAGGTTTGCAAAAAGTGCCCATGTGAATAACCATCTGTGTTTATTTTACACTAGCTTTTGCGCGTGACTTTGCCCGCGTGGAGTTCGGAAATTGTGCCATAGGAACGTATTGTCGGGATAAAAGTATCAAAGTAAAACATTTATTTCAAAAATAGGTACTTAATAGACACTTTTGGACGTCAAAATTAGTAGACCCACGTATTTGATATAAATTTTAACTTGTTACCCTACGCGTTCATCAGAAAAAGGGTTACGACAGACCGACAGATGGACAACAAAGTGATGAATAGGGGTTCCGTTTTTTTTCCTTTTGAGGTACGGAACCCTAAAAGCAATTAAAATTAAAACCTCTTTTTCAATTCGAACGAAGCGAAGATGCTCTCTCCAGAGAAAAACAAAAATATTATAAACTTAAGTTTGATTAGTTACCCGGAACTTTTAGACGAGCGAATCTTAAAATATTTACGTTCTTACAAAATATTTAATCCATAAATGAGTTTATTTTATGGAAGTTGAAGCACATAAAGTTTGTTAGCTACTTAATTTGATGGTAGTTATCTTAAATTGGGCTCAAATTTTATGGTTTATTTTCATGTCAGATTACAGATTATTCAGAACTTGGCCCAGCTTTTTAAAGTATTTTTTCTGATGAACTGTTTTTGGCAAATTGCTATATTAGTTACAAGTCGCGCCAGTATGTAGAAACCTTTATACCTAAATCAGATTCTGATTTGAAAATTATCGGTTTTTTGTCGGTGTTTTTTACATTTCTGTTCAGAGGGCCTAGCACGAATGCGTGACGTAAATAAATTTCTATTTTTGAGTAAAAAATACAATAGCTATCCTACAGTTTTTCGGTTAAAATTTTTGCGACTAACACAATTAGTTTCACCCATAAATATAAATGCAGCCTTAAAACTAAATTAATAATATGTGAAAAACGTGCGTTGTGCTGCACGATTACTGACAAATGCTTGCACTGATTGGATAGGTCCACTCAAATTTGTGCGGTTCTTTCCTCAAAAGATCATTTCAGACACAGATCTACATGGTCCTCACGTGATCTGACCAAGATTATGTCTGGACTTTAAAAGAGACTTTGACCCCTGAGTATGTTTCGCCATTTCTTCTCAGGGGCAGTCAGATAGGAAATGTCGATTACATCTAGCTTATTTTTTAATTTCTAATATGACGTATAAAAGTGATTCCGATATCCTATTTACAGAATAAACGATCTCATCTGAAACGAGTATTTCAATGTTGACGACACGGTTCGCGCAGTGGTTAAGCGATTGACTGCTGCGCTGCGTGTCACGGGTTCGATTCCCGCACGGAACAAATATTTGTATGACCTACACGTAGTTGTTCCGGGTCTGGCTGTTTGTGTATGTTTGTAAACGCACCCACAATACAGGAGCAATTCCGAGTGTGGGGCAAAGTTTAAAAAAATGATAAATTTGCTCCGAATTCAACAACTGGCGAAATGTCCAGGGTATAATAGAGGAACACCTCTACCTACCCTTTCGGGGATTACAGGCGTGGTGTTATGTTATGTTACTTCGTGCACACCCAATCAATCTGCTTAGCCTTTTCCCAACTATATTAGAGTTGGCTTTCAGTCTAACTGAATACCAGTATTTTACATGGAGCGACTGCCTATCAGCTGACCTCCACAACCCAGTAACTGGGTAATACTGTCAGACTTTCGGGCTTCTGACGACCACTAACAACTGTCAAAGATCTACAAATAACAGCTGGGATCACCGGCTTAACGTGCTTTCCGAGGCACGGAGGAGTCTTGGTATGTAAAGATATAGTCACCCATCCACGAACCAACCAATAAGTGTTGCTTAACCTGATGGATCGACCCGAACGGCTGCCACGAGCTCTTTTTTGCACATACGTGCGGAGTAAACTTAATGCCCAGGCTAGGCTCACTGTAAATAATGCCTACCAGGATAAATACTTAAATAAAAATAGTTTATTTCTCACTATTAAAAGATGCAATTATACAAATACAATTATACAAATAAGTACAAGAATTATTTAAATTTTTTATTTATTTTTTGGTGATTATTACAAGGTGCTAGAGTACGAGTATTGACCCTAACCCCTGAACTAGGCGGGAACCTGTATCTCAGGGGATAGTGTTCAGCTATTTGACACTCTTATATTTATCTCAGGAGATTAGTGTGTCACTACTATTTATATAATGCGTCTTTGAAGTAGGTACCATTGGAGAGTGCTAGGGTCTGTTGGTGAGATTGAAGATATGAGGTATGGATAGGTGTATTAATATGAATGAGGAAATAGAGGAGCGTGTGTGAAAGATGTGTGGTAGATAGGATTATACACAGCTTTTGACCCTTTACATATTGCAGGTCCGATCCTGCATGGAGTATTGTAGCCACCTTTGGGATGGCTCAGCAAAATACCAACTTGCCGCGCTTGACTCGGTGGAACGCAGAGCTAAAAGGCTCATTGGCGACGTAAAACTGGTGGATGCCAATTTTCACAGCTTAGCCCATCGCCGCAAGGTTGCCTGGTCTTCAACAGATTGTACTTCGGTGAGTGTGCCCAAGAACTCCACACGACCTCATTCCACCGGCCCCCTTCTATTATCGGACATCTAGACGCATTGCAGGTTACCATCCCTTCCTTGTTGCTATTCCACCAATTCGCACTAAGCGTTTCCAAATGAATTTTATAATGCACACAGCAAAAGAGAGGAACTCTCTACCTGCCTCTGTGTTTCCGAACGCATATAACCCTAATCTCTTCAAAGTTAGAGTAAACAGGCATCTTCTGGGTAAGCTCACTACATCGTCTACTTTGTCTCTGTCACCTCTGCCCTAGACTAAGGTCAAGAGCAAAATCCATCCTAAATAAAAATATACATGAAGGGTCATTAGATTTTCAGTGTCATCGAAATCCAATACCTTATTTTTGGCTTCATGACAGCTAAGTTTTATTATTTTCGTTTTTTTATTTAATCTGTTATATATTAAAGAACTTAAGACATAATGTGGTCGCCTTCCATATTTTGTGCTGTGTGGAACACTTGGACAAGGGGCTGACTTCTGCGTCGACCAGTATCAACAGGCGGGAGAACTGTTAGATACAACAACTACTGTTAGATAGAAACAACGCAAGGAAAATATATTTTTTTCGGGACTGTATTTTGTTTTTATTAACGAAAAGCGGCTTCATCCTTTCTCCTATTAAAAAATAACTTTTGTGTGTCCGACAGAGGGTCCATAATTGATTCGATGTTTTAAAATACCAACTGTTATAGGTAATATGTACTAAGCACATTATGTAATGCAATAAAGTATTGAGTAATGACACTCTATGACATTTATTTAAAATCACAGCGATAAAAATTTAAAATACTCTAACCCCGGACCATAGGTTTATCGATTTTTGTAAAGATACCGCGGTGAACTTGCTTTTAAAATTAAAATTTGCTCCACAGAACCCAAACACATTTTATAGTCACTAAAACACCAAAATCCTTTTCAAGCAAAATGTACCAGTCCATCAGTAATTGACCCTTTTTTGTTCAACATTGATAAAAACGTCGGGTTCCATTTTACCACAAATTTGTCGTATCGTTGTGTCGCTCAAGGAAACCGCATTGCGTTCGACCAGAGTTTGGACTGGCGACGTAAAAGTTACAGCAGACACAAGTAGAGATAAATGGTCATTTTGTGAAAGCTTTTTTGAAAATATTTTTTGTTTTTGGCGATATAGCTTAACAGATCGTGCATTAATTCCCTAAAGGGGCAGGTAGGGATGGATGGAACACTAAGTGCGCCAGTTAAGTTTAAGTCCCATTTAAGACGGAGATATTATATGCCAGTGACCTTGAGTAGTTAGCTTGCATGTTCTGTACTGAGCTCACGCAACGCGTCGTACGTTCAGCCAGTAATAGGACTCGCCCATCAAGGAGCGCTGTCCTCAATTTGACGATTAATTTATTATACACAAAACAAAAGGTACTTTAATAAAACGCGTATAATAGAAGATCAATAATTAAATTATCTTTAAATTGGTGAAGGTTTCAGAAAAATATGCATGGTAGATTTTGCGCCATTCTCAGTTTTTTATCCGCGTTAGACATAATTTTACAAATTAATTTCACTATGTATTATAAGCATAATCTAAAATATTCACATATTAAATTATTGAAAAAATGCACTAATTTAACATATATTTCTTTCAAAACATTAACACTACTCGTTTAGACGTGATCTTCAGTATAAAATCATTAAAAGTCAGTTATCGTCGCCTTAAATAGTGGGCGACTCCGTTGCTATCAATCACAAAATCAGACTAGGCGTATATTGACAAACTAGCTGGCCTCGCAGTTCACCCACATAAGTCTCGATTCCATGCTAATATTGCGACAAAAATATTATTGTATGTCCTAATCCAGATCATGGTCTAGCCATGTTCAAAATTTCATCTAAATCCGTTCGGCCGTTTTACCGTGAAAACGTAACAAAGAAACAAACAAACTCACATTCGTATTTAAATAGGATAATTAGGATTCCTAATAACAAATTGCCTTACCACATCCAGAAAATTAAATTCCGAATCCAGGAGCCGTACTATGAAGTTCTAAAGCCATCATTATTCCGTTTTGAAAAAGGATAGTGCTATTGTCTTTTATATTTACTTCATCTCTCTCTCATACTGGAATAATGATCTTATTTTTTCACGCCATAGTGCTGCCCCAGGACGCTGACGCAGGTTCTCACCGGACATGGTTGTTTCGGGAGGTTCTTTTACAGAATAAAGCGGAAGGAAACGCCCGAGTGTCACCAGTGTGGATCGCCCGTAGGACACGATGGTAGCACACGGTAGAGATCTGCCTGGCTTGGGCGGAGCACCACTGTACCCTCACGGAGGCAATCGGTGCCGGCGATCTCTCGCGTCAGGCCCTGGTTCGGGCCATGGTTCGGAGCGAGAGTGCATGGGAGGCCGTCACCTCCTTTTGCGAAGCAGTAATGCTCGCGAAAGAGGAGGCAGAACGTGTGAGGGAGAGGCAAGGTTTGCGCCCTCGCACCCATATCCTATAGTCACCACAGGAGACGCCACGGGTGGCGAGAGTCACAGGCTGATTTCCGGCCACCGTAGGCGCGGGCTTGCGAACGGTGAGCGATGGGTAGCTCGCCGTCCGATAAGGACCAGGCCCGGGTCGACGGCGCGTTGTGTTCCACGCGCGCCTCAAACAAATGTCAGCACCAACTGACGGAGTTCGATAGGGCCAATGCCTACCACGGTTGTGAGTTTCTATGAAAGGGATATCGTGGCCATGGAATACAGGCAACGGAAGGAACACGGGTGGGTTTTAGTCAGTAAAAGTCTGACACGCTATTCCGCTCCGCCCAGAGCGGGGGAAGTTATTTGATAATTTCCAAACCAAATAAAAAGGACGCTCTGCTCAAGAACAAAACCGTCATAATTTCCAAAGTTTACCAAAATTTCAAAATTCTGTTTCTGTTCTGTTTCTGTTTTTTTTTTAAAACGTTGCCCAGGAATTTCTCCTGTATTGTGGGTGCGTTTACAAACATTTAAACTCACATACACAAACAGCCAGACCCGGAACAACTACTTGTAGGTCATACAAATATTTGTTCCGAGCGGAAATCGAACCCGCGATACGCAGCGCAGCTGTCAATCGCTTAACTAACTGCGCCAACGCGTAATTCGCAAAGTTATAACTTACTAGCTGTTCCCCGCAGTTTCACCCGCATACGTCTTGATCGCGTGGGAATATCGGGATAAAATGTATCCTATGTCCTCTCTACCCATGTACCAAAATCCAAATCCGTTTTACCGTGTCAACATACCAAACAAACTCAGTAACTCACTTTTGAATTTATATTATTAGTTAGGATAAAAATAACGCTCGGTTAGATATAGAAACTAGTTAGGTGAACACCGAAAATTGTCCCCTTTACTCCGAATGAAACGTCACATAGAATAAAAACAAACATGCAGGCCATTGTACATGACAACCTCGAAATGCGACGCTTGCAAACGACTGGACACGAATAAATCCTACCTCCAACGTTTATTCTGCTCTTTGTGGAATGTTGTGGTGCGAATAATAAAGGTTATTTTTCATGTATCAACATAAACTCAGCCTACTATAGCCCTGCCAGGGTTGCGGGTTTGTCCGCTACAGAAATTATGACCCTGGCACACAGGCAACTGAAAGAACACGGGTGGGTTTTAGTCAACAAAAGTCTGACACGCCCTCCCGCTCTGCCCGGAGCGGGAGAAGTTATTTGATAATTTCCCACACAAAAAAAACCCTGTCATAGTCCACTGCCGCATTTTCCCAAGCCACACCACAACACAATGTCCTCCGCCTACCGCATCCAGTTTATCCTAGCCACCTTTTAAGGTCGTTCGGTCGATTTGGCTGGGGGGCGTTAAATAGGGGCTAAAAGTTTGTATTATGGAAGTTCGTAATTTTTGCTGATAGAGAATTCCAGGTGCTCGTGGTTGCCAAGTAAAAACAGCCGCGCCGCATTGGTCGATCGATTAGGTTAGGATACGCTTGCCGCGGTTGGTCCGTGGATGTGTGACCATCTTTACATACCAAGACCCCTCCGTGCCTTGGCAAGCACGTTAAGCCGTTGATCCCGGTTGGTATTTGTAGATTTTTGACAGTTGCTGAAGCCGTCAGAAGCCCGAAGTCTGACAACCAGTCTTCACAGCAACTTTGTTGGGAAGTTCAGATAGGTAGTCGCTCCATGTAAAATACTGGTATTCTGCTGCATCCGGTTAGACTGGAAGCCGACCTCAACATAATTGGGAAAAGGCGGGCAGATGATGATAATGATGAATTCCATCGGGCAAGGCTTGTCTGCTTAATAAAAATAAGGTTTATTTCTATCACTCATCTGATCAAAATGATCATTGAACGAATGAAGTGTATCTTTTATCTGTCGTCACCATTAAGGGGACGATAACCGACTTTTAATGATTTTATACTGAAGATCAAGTCTAAACGAGTAGTGTTAATGATTTGAAAAAAATATATATTAAATAAGAGCATTTTCTCAATAATTTGATATGTGAATATTTTAGATTATGTTTATATTACATAGTGAAATTAATTTGTAAAGTTATGCCTAACGCGGATAAAAAACTGAGAATGGCGCAAAATCTGTTAAGCGTATTTTTCTGAAACCTTTACCAATTTAAAGATAATTTAATTATAAATCTTTTAGTATACGCGTTTTGGTTAACAAAATACTTTTTGGTTTGTGTATAATAAATTAATAATACGTCAAAATGGGGACAGCGCTCCTTGATAGGCGAGTCCTATTACTGGCTGAACGTACGACGCGTTGCGTGAGCTCAGTACAGAACACGCAAGCTAACCACTCAAGGTCACTGGCATATATCTGCGTCTTAAACAGAAAATACAATGAGTATAGCTAACAATGTTTGTTGGTAGTAGAAACACAAAATTCTCCTTTGATTACCAAAGCTAGACTATTCTCCCTAGACTTTTTAAAAATTACTTTGAATGAATAAAGGATACTTAAAAAAATTAAAATTAAAATGAACATCTTCCTTTGCAGAGTAGTCAACAAGGAACCCTTATAGTTTCGCCATGTCCGTCTGTCTGTCTGTCTCCAGCTTAGCGCAGAAACTCTTAGTACTAGAAAGCTGTATTTTGGCTTGGGTATACATATTACGCCGACAAAGTGGTAAACAAAATCTTGAAGGCAAAATTGTTTTAGGGTACCTCCCTTACACGTAAACTGGGGATGATATTTTTTTTCATGCCAGTTCCATGATGTGGGGTATCGTTGGATAGGTATTTCAAAAATATTGGGAGTTTGAGTAAAGATTATTTTTTGATTTTGGGATCCCTTTGCGTAATATTAAGCTTTAAAGTGCTAATTTTTGTTAGAGTCAAGTGTCCCTCCCCCTGCTAGCTAAATGGTTGTTTTTTGACGTGTGAAAAATTCATGGCAGTAGGACATTAATAACGAAATTATAAGGAAAATCACAACGAAGTAGGCTTTACAAGTTAACGAGTAATAACCGACCAACTTATATTTACAGTTGGAGAATTCATCGTGACGTATATCGATGTATGGGAGAACATGTTTTTTTTAACTACAATGTTAACCCCATCTATAGATGAGCTTGCCTTTATCACTCCTTTTCAACGTAAACTCAAAATACACGTGCCCCCTTTATTACAAAACTGTTGACCTCTCCTGAACTCTGAACATAATCCTCGATATAGGCTAACACCTCCAAGTTCATATCGAAATAGTTAAGAAACACATTGAGATTAGTTACACTTGTAACAACTACCCTTAGGCCTTGTTCACGGCCTAAGGCGACGCGACTTACGTCAAGCGAAACGCGCGCGCGTCACTTGTTTCCATCCGTTGTGTCGCAGTGACTCACTGCATGCTCTAAACAACTTCTTTTATTTGTTCTCGGATTCTAGCGACGCGACTTACGTCAAGCGAAACGCGCGCGCGTGACTTGTTTCCATCCGTCGCGTCGCTATGACTCGTGGCATGCTCTAAACAACTTCTTTTATTTGTTCTCGAACTCTAGCGACGCGACTTACGTCAAGCGAAACGCGCGCGCGTCACCTGTTTCCATCCGTCGCGTGGCGATGACTCACTGCATGCTCTAAACAACTTCTTTTATTTGTTCTCGGACTCTAGCGACGCGACTTACGTCAAGCGAAACGCGCTCGCGTCGCGGTGACTCGCGCATGATCTAAACAACTCCTTCTTTTATTTTTTTTCTCCGCAGTCATTGTCGCAAGACGCCTGTCGCTTGAGCGTGTAGCTCGTGGCCACGGGGTTATAATTTGGGCTCGAAACACGTCAGGCAGCAAACATAGTTAAAATTTCCCTTAAATATGTTTGAGGTAATGCGTATTTAACTTGACGGCCGCATTAGGGTGCCCATGAGTTCAATCTGTTCAGGATATTTTGAATTAGGGATTTCGGTAAGACCAAATTTGTCACCTCTCACCGAGTCTTAAATTAATAAGGCTATCTCTAACTAACATTCAAAGCGAGAATAGCTCTACCTTAATTGGCTAAATAATTAGGAAGTCATGGATTTTCCAGATACTACGGCTGAATTTTATGGGTGTGTAATGTATGATATAATAACAAATGCTCTAATTTCACTTGAAATAACGTTCATATAATATAATTTTCATATGCTGTAAAATCATATAACCTAATTTCATATGACCTAATGTTTTATATGATATAATTTTCATTTAATATAAAACATTTAGTGTAACGTTCATTTTATATAATTTTCAATATGTATAATATTCTTTTTATATAACATTCATTTGACCTAATGTTCTTTTGACCTAATTTTCATGTTTAATGGTCACAGTTCTAACTTAACTAGAACTCTAATTAGTCTAATATAATAAAACATGCAAGCAAGCATGCAGCATGCAAGCAAGCATGTAGCAAGCAAGCATGCAGCAAGCAAGCATGCAGCAAGCCTGCAACATGCAGCAGGCATGTTTTCTGTCACGGCTCCGGTGCTGCAGGGCTTCAGCGGTCCCATGCAAGCTTATCGTCATAGATGTGTTTCACGCTCACCACCGTGGCTTCGGCAATTACCTGCTCCTCAGCTCGCGGGCCGCCTCGCCCCTACGCACCTACGCGATTTTAAATAACACTCTAGGGGTAGGGCAGACAAGACTACGTGGAGTCGGTTTTGCAGCGATTCGTTTCTGTCACGCCGCTCCCGCAGCACGCTCAATCAAATTAATCGCAATATTATATATTTTAAACGATGGGCCTAATGATTTTCGATTACATAAAGGTTATATCAAACAACGTTATGCTGTTTCAGCGGTATGCTTATGCGATGCATTTTTGCTAGCACCATACTAGCAGGCGTTTAAAATCGTATCAGATTTTCTAAATTATATTAAAAGTTATTAGAGATTATGAATATTATAGTAAATGAATAATATACTACATGAATATTATGTCACATGTGCATTATAGGAAATGTTTATTATATCATAAGAAATTAGATAAAATGAAATTATATCAACAATTCATTATCTCAACTGATCGTTATATTAAACAAAAGTATATTAACTGAAATTAGGTCAAGTGAACGTTAGATTTTTTGTTATTATATCAACCGTTACACACCCGAATTTTATATAAAGCGACTGCCATCAGATTTTTACAGCCCGTTGACTGAACAATGATTTTATTTATTTATTGATTTAGGATCTCCACAAAACATGACACATAAATAAAGGGCAGCTTAAGGTTGTAGTACTCATATATATGAAGGAGTACACCTACTCCCCCTCCTCCTGGATCTCCTCCTATATAGGAGACCACAGCATGCACAATAAAGTTAACAACTACTTAAGCTAACAAAGTTAAAGTAATTATAATACGCAATTATCTTCCTTTGGTGGACCAGTGTCAAACTTAGATCTCTGACCTGAGTTATTGTAACATTAGTTTTTACTCTGTATACAATTATTTTTATCGCCATGCCGCCTATTTTATATTTTTTTAAATAATATTATTCTGCAACAAAAGCCTTGTGCATCTAAGATTCTTGTAAATAGCGCAATCAAATCGAAGGCAACGTAATAATTCTATCATCAATTACATAAATATTTTTTTGTTTGATTGAATTTATTCCCGAGAGCTTAACTCTTATAAGAGGAAAACATTTGTGAGTTTGTTTGTAGTGGTAACCTTCAGCACTATTGATCCAATTCCATAAATTCTTTCAAGGTCCCTACCTTGAAAGAATTTACAGTAGGCTACAGTACTCGTAGTACCGAGTGTCATATGATATTGTATCCTTATGTTAAATAAAGAAATTTTACGCGAACGAAAAAGCTGGTAAAAATATACTTGGAAATTGGAATCAGTTACATCCAAAATTTTCCTTTACTGTGAAATAACTAAGTAATTTGATTATCAAGTTTGTAAGTCACCGTAGGCCCGGGCGTGCGGACGGTGAGCGATGGATAGCTCGCCATCCGATAAGGACCAGGCCCGGGTCGACGGCGCGTTATGATCCACGCGCGCATCAAAGAGATGTCAGAACAAATTGACGGGATTCATTAGGGCCAAAGCCTGCCGGGTTGCGAGTTTGTCCGAAAGGGATATAGTGGCCCTGACACACACGCAAATGACACGGGTGGGTTTTAGTCAGTAAAAGTCTGGCACGCCCTCCCGCTCCGCCCAGAGCGGGAGAAGTTATTTGTTAAATTCCCACCCAAGAAAAAAGTTTCACTTTTAATTTTTCGAGTCTGCTAGTAGCGGAATTTCATTAAAACGTGGTTTTAGGTTCAATTAAAATAACTGCTGTAAAAGAAATTAAGCTACGATTTTCTAGAAATCTATTTTCCATTAGGAATTTCTCAGTAGCAGCCCGTAGTCTGAATTTGTGCCCGGTTGATGGCAATAGGCTCGCCCCCGATTACATAGAACTTAAGACGGAGATATATGCCAGTGATCTTGAGTAGTTAGCTTGCGTGTTCTGTACTGAGCTCACGCAACGCGTCGTACGTTCAGCCAGTAATAGGACTAGCCCATCAAGGAGCCCCAATTTGACGCATTATTAATTTATTATACACAAAACAAAAGGTATTTTAATAAAAAGCGTATACTAAAAGATCAATAATTAAATTATCTTTAAATTGGTGAAGGTTTCAGAAAAATACGCTTGGTAGATTTTGCGCCATTCTCAGTTTTTTATCCGCGTTAGTCATAACTTTACAAATTAATTTCACTATGTAATATAAACATAATCTAAAATATTCACATATTAAAGTAAATTGAGAAAATACTCGTATTTAACATATATTTTTTTCAAATCATTAATAAAAGCAAATTATTTTTTCCTGATTTCATGTGTTTTGTTGCTTGATTAATTTTGTATTTATCTCACTTTTATCATTTTAAGCAAGTTGAAGTGGCAGTGGGCTAGCCATGTTTGTTGAAGGACCTATGGCCGGTGGAGCAGACGCGTCCTGGAGTGGAAACCGCGTATCGGCAAGCGTAGTGTGGGACGGGGCTCAGCTAGATGGGCCGACGGCCTTAAAAAGGTGGCTGGGACAGACTGGATGCGGAAGGCGGAGGACGGGGTGTTGTGGCGCAGCCTGGGAGAGGCCTTTGTCCAGCAGTGGACTGCTATAGGCTGAGTTGATCGATATATTTATCATACAAATATGATTTCATAACTGTCAAGTTCGATGATTATAGTAAAATAATGCTGTTCTTCATTTTAATATATTACACTTATGATCATTTACACGTCATACTTAATCAAGATGGATAACAATTTAGCCGTATTTTCCGTTGCTATGAGTGCAATTTTATTAATGGTATTAAAAAAAATATAAAGAAGGTTAGAAATTTGTAAAAAATACTCAATTTCCTCATAAAGGTTTATTAATATGTTTGTTGTTTCGATATTCCAGTTAAAATTCTTGCATTTTGCTTTTTCTTCTTCTAAAAAAATTCTTGCTGTCAAATAGGATCCCTTCCCTTAACTATGATCATAGACAATTTGAATCATATGTAGATATTATACTGCCATAGGTTCTTATGAAAAACAAGGCTAAAGTCGTTATGTTTATATATGATCATAAGACGTGTAATAATTATGTAAAAACGTAAATTAAAAAAGTCTAAAATCCACCTGCGTAAAAAGTGAACATAAAAAACCGGCCAAGTGCGAGTCGGACTCGCGCACGAAGGGTTCTGTACCATTATTTATAAAAACGGCAAAAAAATCACGTTTGTTGTATGGGAACCCCCCTTAAATATTTGTTTTATTTTAATTATATTTTTTCTTTTTAAAGTGAATATTGAAACTAAAGATTCTGTGAATATTTCAAGTGTCTATCTGTTGCCGTTATAAAAAACGAGCAAAAAAAATCACGTTTGTTGTATGGAAGTCACCATATTTATTTTATTCTGTTTTTTTTGTATTTTTTTTTGTTTTTTATTTTATTTGTTATAGCGGCAACAGAAATACATCATCTGTGAAAATTTCAACTGTCTAGCTATCACGGTTCATGAGATACAGCCTGGTGACTGACGGACAGACGGACAGACAGACAGACGGCGGAGCCTTAGTAATAGGGTTCCCGTTTTACCCTTTGGGTACGGAAAAGAAGATGGAAACAAGGTTTATACAAATTAAAACTATAAACAATCTCATGCAGTCGGAGGCATCTTCTTAATAATAACTACCAGCATAGTTTAACCCGATGGATCGACCCATGCGGCTGTTATTATTTAGCCACAAGCTTCATATAACTTTATTAGTATCTATGGATAATACTTAATGTTTATCGTATAAATATGAACCAAAATGTCTAATATAATAAATATAAACCAAAGATATGGAATAAATATAAACAAAAAACATAGAACGGTTGTATTTTCGATTCAGAAATCATTCGCAATTACGTTAAGTTTACGTCTGAATAATAGTTACTACTGTAATTAGGGACATTGCCAAGTGATATATCAAAACCCGTCGTAAAAACGAAATAAACATGCACAGATGAGTTGACTTTCAGTGGGTATTTTAGTTGGTCGTTGACAAAATTGTTGGTAATTACTCAACTGCAAACTGCCCAACTTTGTACGGCCGCCATATTATGTTAGCGCCAACTGCGTTGAATTTTGATATGAGCCTGACTTATGTACATCATTAATTCTCCTGACCTTATCCCAATTTATTTGGGGTCAGCGCAAAACGTCTTTTTCTTCCATAATTCTCTAGTAATCGTCATGTTGGTAGTCACTTCCTTTCCAGCCACATTATCATTCACACAGTCCACCCATCGTTTCTTTGGTCTTCCCCCTACTCTTATGGCTATCCACATTCATAATCACATATTTCCTCACGACATTTTCCTCATTCCTCTGCATCACATTCTCATACCATGACAACCGATTTCCACATAACTTTTCAGTCACCGGTGTCAATTTCAGACTTCCACTTATATACTAATTTCTTATTCTATCCATTCGCGTAACACCACACGTCCCTCTTAGCATTCTCATCTCAGCTGCATGCAATTGCCTTTCATTCATCTCTTTTATGGAAAATTCTGATCGATACAAGACAGCAGGTCTCATTTGTTTTATAAATCTTTCCCTTCAGTTTAAGAGGAATGTGGGAGTCGTAGATTGTTCCCGTGACCTGCCGCCATTCCACCCAGTGTTAATTTTGTGCTTAACGGTCCGATCACTTTTGCTCTGCACGAGTGCACCGAGATACTGAAAGTCGGAGCAGACCGGGAGTAGCGCACCACCAAGTGCTATGGCCCCAGAACTAGTAAGGGAAATTAATTGACACTCTACGTTAATTAACCGTGTTATATTACAGCCATTTCATACAACTGTCAAAGAATGACAGTTGTGATTTTAATATGCAGGAATTTTAATTTGGTTGTCAATTTGCTTAACGATCAATTTGGCTAACTTTAAATAAAACCTAAGGAAATTTTATAAATTCTTCAAATTTTGAGGCGATTACTTTATTTTTAGCGGGCTTTTAAAATGGAATGAGGAAATCATGCTAGACTGGCAAAGGAAAGGAAGGTATATACACCCTTAGCCACTGAAGGAAGACATGTGATTTTAAAAGGCTGTTTTCCTCAAAGTATTCCGTGAATGTCAATTAAACTACTAAGTTTGTCAGGTGCACAAAACAATGTAGGTATTTCTCAAAACCATCCCAGACCGAATGGAATGGGATTTTCATGATTTGTGAGCAAACGAAGTCGTAGGTCACACCCGTCATACCAAGTCGTAGGTATACCTGTGACAAACGCAAAAAATATTCAACCGATTAGAATTGATTTATACTTTTGGAAGTGCACGGGAGTATATAAATGAGAGGCACGACAAATATTACGGAGGGATTAGTTGCAGCGTTGGGATCAGCAGAGATAACGTTGGGTCACCCCTTTTAGAAGTGTTCGGGAGTGTATAATTGAGAGGCATGACAATGATTTCGTATCCGTATGGTGTCGGATGTCCGTGTGGTGCCGGACGTAAAGAAGAGCACCATCCTATGTTTTCCCATGGGTTTCGTAAAAGGCGACTAAGAGACTTACCAGAGAATGGGCAGCAGCATTCTCTATGCATTTTAACACCATACTGAGATCGGCAACGCACCAAGCGTGATGATTATGGCAAACCTCCACTTTGGGGGAGGCGTATGTCCAGCAGCGGACGTCTTTCCGCTGAAATCAAGATGAATGATGACAAAGATTATGGAAAAGTACATTGCAGCAAAGATTTTCTACTGCAACTATGCTGCAATCAATTCCTCCGTAATCTTTATCGTACCTCGAATTTATACACTCCCGTAAGCTTCCAAAAGCCCACATATTGAATTGCGTTTATAATTATTGATTTACCATCATCATCATCATCACCTATGCCCCTGACTGACTTAATTTGCTTCGGGCATAGGCCTCGCTTTCCTTGTGACAATCCGCACGCAACGAAGGAGTCTGTCAGACTTCTACAGACTAAAACCACCCAGTATTCCCTCACACATTTGAACTGGAAGCTACGGGGGTACTTAAGCACACTTCAATGCAGCTCCCGACTGGTGCCGGTCCTCCTCTGCGGACCCCGTCAGGTCAAGCGACGTCTAAGAGGGATGTGCGTGGAACATCACGTGCCACCATCTCGGTCTGTATGATAGGGGGCGGCGGACGTCCAGAACCCATTTAAAAGTGCTCTCCCAGCCCCCTTGCTGAAAGAGGGCATTATTTGCTCTCTGCCGACGCCCAGTGCGCCTGCTGCGAGCCTGGAGAACACTCGAAATCTCCCTCTCTCTTTCCGCTGCCTCTTTCTGCTACATGACGTTTTCGCAGAACGTCCCACGACGCTGCGCCGCCTACCATAGAACGAATCACAGCCGGCAGCGATAGGTCGCTTTCCATTTCCAAAACAAGGTCACGACGTGGTTCCTCTCAAGCTGCACACACTGCAAGCGTAATGGAGTAGAGTAGAGGACACGCCGTGTCCTCTCGACAGCGGTCGCAATGATGAAGCCGAGCATCTGGCTCCCTGCCTATGCGACTCAGGTAATTCCCAAAGCAGCCGTCCCGCCATTCCACCTGACGGAATTCAGACCGGTGCGCGGTGCAGCGTGATCTGCCGCTGTACCAGTACCACGCCCCGCGTCCGCGCCTCCTCACGCCACCGATGCAGTGACACAAGGGCTCTCGCTTCCAGGTCCCACGGTGGGGAATCCGAACGCTCATGGGCCAACTTCATCCAAGATCTACCTGCGATAACAACAATGTCGTCTGCCCATCTCGCCGCCCCGGTAATTTAGAAAAATTTTGTATACCTACCAGTCAACTTTTATTGTTTTTCTTCAAATTCTAATTACGATTGTCCGTCCATAGCAAAATATACAAAAATAATTAATTCTCACCTCAGTTTCACAAACCACATCTTCCTCTCAAAATTATATGCCACGCGTACAGAGGGTTTTCATTTATTTAATAAAAGTTAGCTCGTTTTCACGAAATAATTTTACATAATAACTTAGTGAAATGGCCTGTGACTGATTCCCAGAAACCAATATAAATACAAAATAATTTGAAACAAAAATATATATTTTTAGGTAGGTATGTACTTTGTGTTTTAGAGTTTATTTTTTTACTAAAATATCGGTCAGGTTTGTGATATTTTTTTAAAATAATATAATATCATGCTTGTTATACCTGAAGGGCTATGCACAGGTGTACCTATAGTACACCCACATTTTGCCAGTTATGCTCAAGTCCCATGTAATAGGGGGCGAGAAATAACAGGTCCTAATAAAAACAAATCTCGTAAATAATTTTCTGTCACACAAAATAATACGTCACCGAGAAAAAGCGTGGCTTCATCATAAGAATAATAATGATTGTGATACAATATCTAGGTACTTAACTACTGCCTCGTTGGTCCTAAGCGCTACTACTGAAATGAGGTACTGGGTTCAATTCTCAGGTCGGGCAAAGTGTAATTGGATTTTTCCATCTAGATCTTCTCAGTAACAGCCGGGAGTCTGGATTTATGCCCTGGTTGATGGCAATAGGCTCACCCCCTATTACGTAAGACTCAACCAAAAATGCCTAAATGTCGGTGTACTTTAGGTAGAGCTCTGCCTAATCCTTCAGGGAATACAGGCGTGTGTTACGTAATGTTACAAGAGCACTTTGGTAGTGAAGCTCAAATGTGTGCCAACGACAAGTTATATCTGATAGATTTACATTAACTATTAATATTCCATTTAGTTAATTGACTAATTCTGATTTGCATGTATGATTCCCGTAGACAGCAATCGGTCATTAACCTCATCTCACTATTCATTAAATACAGTGAAATTAATTGAATATTACTGACGGATAACCTTTGTTAAGACGCTGACAACCACTAAAACGCGGTCGCTGCCGATGTCGGACTGCATTTTTATGCAGTCCGACAGTGACCGCGCTTCTCTTTCTTTTCTGAAAATCAGAAACGCGATATCAAAACGCTTGTAATTTATTGCAAAACTAGCTTCTGCCCGCTACTTTGTTCGCGTGGAAGTGGTACTCGTACCACAGGTTTGTAAAGCAGTCGTCGCGTCACCGTCGGTCCACTAATCTATTGGCTTTGTTGAAAGTTGACTAAAATAGCCGTTCATAAATATGTCATGATTGACTGCTAAGCTCCATAAAGGTATAGCGTGATGATAATCATTTATAAGGTTATATCTGCTGGCAAACCTTTTGGCTCGACTTTTTACAATTTAATGTAAACTATAGAAGAATTTGAACATAATGTTATATTGCTCGTCCCCCATATCAAATAGCGTGATAATTTATAGCCTACAGACTGGACCAGATCAGATATAAAGGGAATATCTATGCAAAATTTTAACAAAATTTTTCCGATAATATTTGCGCGACATTTTCAGACAAACATAAAATTCTAACTACTATAGTTTCAGCATAAGAATCTTTCCAGACCTCGTAGATATTTTTTTTTTCATTTAACATCACTGTACAGTTTTGACTCCACTACGGTTTTATTATGTTGCTAGTGATTTCTGACATTCTAAGAATAAAATTTATAAAGACCTCAAATAACTTAGAACGTTTAGACTTGTATGGGTATATTGGAATGAATAATTGATGAAGATGTTTAATGAATGAGGTATATTGAATGATGAATTTACTTGAATAATTTGTTCCTAGAATTCTTAACGATAAAACTCTAATTTAATACCTAATTTTATATTATTCATTATGACGCATGACGTAGTTTGAAACACCCTGTTACGAGCCTTGCATTTCAAGGGCGGCGCGGAATGGAGTGCAAGGCTCGCACCGCGCTCATAACAGGTTGTTTCAAACTACATCATGCATCATAATGAATAATATAATATTTTTGTTTAATTATTCAGATGTTAATAAAAAAAAATATTTTATGAATGATTATAGTCATTGGATACATGAAGTGGGCTGCCGTTGTAAGACGATTAAAATGCCATGGTGTATAATAAAATTGTACGTTACTGTTTAACTGACGATTAACTGACCATTGTTATTGTTTAAATGTCCATTAAATATTTGCATGCCATCAGTGCACGACGAAATATGTCTTTGGACTGAATTTTATACAACATCTTTTCTACCAACCACAATTTATGCAGATAAACGATTTTGATTTTGTTGGGAAAATAATTTTTGCTATTTCTGACTTTTGTAGCGCCAGTCTATATTTTTTCCTTAAATTAATGTTTTTTTTGTTTACTTAAATTCATGTTGGCATGGTGCTTTTACGGTGGTTACTTAGGGGGGTTAAATTTCTGTAATTTTTTGCCTAGGACGCACAGTTTTCGTTATATTTAAATTTATATTTTTTTGTCACTTAAAAAAAACGTCTATGATCATTATTGCATGTCTTATAGAGTTAATTTTAGCTTGGCTACTTAGTAGCCACACCGTATGGGCTTTTGATTAACTGCTTAGAAAAACCCAATCAAAACCCGGGTAATCAAATTTGAATGGGTTATAAATTAAGTCGTTCAAAAAGGGTATCCTTATCGTATGGGTTTTTATTTAACCGCTTAGAAAACCGCTATCGAAACCCTTCCAATGGGTAACCAAAATGGTCCCTGGTTTAAATACGTCTTGGAGAGTATTTTCATCAGAGTTCATAATTATATACATAGGGAAAAGATGTTCGATACAATATTTCTTTCTCTATTCCATGGTCAGAAAATATGATTTTTTTTGCATTTAGTGCATTAACTGCTCATCATCATTATCTTGCATTTATCCCAATTTTTAAGGATACTTGGAGCAGCGTGTTTTTTTCCATACTTTCATATTAGTCGTCATCTCAGAAAGACAACCTCTTTCTAGCCATATCATCTTTCACACAGTCCATTCATCGTTTCTTTGGTCTTCCCCTACTCTTAAAGCCATCCATATTCATACTCAAAACTTTTCTCACGATTTTTTTGTACGTTATCTCCTATCTCATTTAGATAATTACTCAAGAACTCGCCAAAACTGCTCTCTTCCACTAAAAAACACAACTACCCCCACCCTAGTTCCCCAAACTGTCCTTATTTAAATTTAAATCTTGTTTACTACCCAAACGGCTTGAAATGCTCCAGTTTAGCATGAAATAAGTAGGTACAGAAGGTTGGCTTCGTACAACGAATGAAAACGCAAGCATGCATAGACACATCTAACGAACAGCGAGTGCAAGTAAGAGCAAAGCCAAGGTGTGTGTTGCGACGACTGAGCGTTGACGCTCCATCGTATTTCATACAAATATCCATGGTATGACACATGGTGCACTGCGACGCAGCGCGCGTAATGGACAAGGAGTCCATGGAGATGGAGGAGGAAGTGGAGGCGTCGTAATGTAGCGCCTCGGTGGCGCTGCATACAAATATCCACTGCGACGCAGCGCGCGCGTAATAGTCAAGGAGACCAAGGAGACGGAGGAGGAAGTGGAGGCGTCGTAATGCAGCGCCGCTGAGTCGGAGCGGCAACGCAGCGCATGTTGTCGAAGGGGAGTGTTAAGCGTATTTTTAGTAGGTTAATCACTAACTGACATGATACACCAGAACGCTACGATAACGCTGTGACGCCGTAATATCGGTGTCAGCGCGTTGGGACATCGCATTGCCGGTGTGGCAACCAATGCGTCGAAATCATAGCAGTGCGACGACGAAACGCACCGGCAACGTTCGTGTGGCCTCACTCTTATCCGTGGCCATGAGCTACACGCTCAAGCGACAGTGACTGCGCAAAAAACAAATGAAAGAAGTTATTTAGGGCATGCCACGAGTCATCGTGACCTGACTTCAACGTATTGAGCAGCTGCGGCAGAATTTCTGTCGAGATGGAGCAAGGAATATGTCTCTGAGCTTCTGCAGCGAGTAAAGTGGCGTACCGGCAACGACAGCCTGAACCTGGACTCCCTCGTTATCATAATGGAGGTCAACCAGCCACCACTGAAGTGGAAGTTGGGCCGCGTTGTTGGTCTTCATCCTGGCACAGATGGCATAAATAGTGTTGCTGACAGCAGGACTTCAACTGAGACTATGAGCCGAGCATTCTCCAAGATTTGCCCGTTACTAGAAGACAACTGTTAAAAGGCGAGCTTCCAACGGCCCATGTTAACGCATCAGTTCCACCACCGTTGGCTCAAGTTAACTCGGGACAATTTGTAGACAGTAATTTATCAGGCGTTTATGTACTTGAATCCTTTTTGAATGTGAGGTTGTTGGAGAAAAAACAAATATAAAAGTGGTTCTCTGCGTGCTACGTCCTGATTTTTTTGATTTCCTAAGAAGGTCTAAGTTTTATACATGGTCCCAAGCCAAGCCCCATTTACACCATGTAAGTTTCCACTTATGTCGTGTAAATGGGGCTTGACTCCACAAGTCGCGTCAAGAATGCTTGTGGCATAAAATAAAATTAAAGCATTAAATTACTTGCGTTGTCTAAACAGTGTGTAGACGGTGCAATTTTTATTGTTGCTTCTACATATGGTACGCCATAAGCAATTAAATCGTACCGTGAAAATTACGGCTTTACACGCGCATATCAAGTCGTATCATCGATGCCGTCAACCGGGCCTAAGTACGCGTCTATGTGTATGTACGTGCACCTGTTTTGGCTCGTTTTATGAAGCCAACCTTCTGTACATAATTATCTATGTAGTGGGTTCAGAAACGAGTGAAGTTTTTAGTTAACTAATTAATTCTGAAGCACGGTGTTATCTTCGAGGTTGCTTGCAAGAAAGGACGGCGTTATGTGAGAAGTAGCAAGTCATTATATTAAATATTTGGTTGGTGGGAGTGGGAGAGATTGAATTAAGTAGTTAGCTAGTTTTTGGGCGAACTTCAAGTGGATGGACCTGAAAGTTTCAATGTTGTCTTTTGAGTATTGGCTTGCGTCTTTTACTCAACGTGATTTTGTTTTTTCTCTCAATGTTACGTTTATATCTGCAATAATGATGAAGCGATGACGTCAGTCTCCAACTAGCTGCTTACGTATTCGTATTTATTTATTTATTTGGTTCACCAACAATTGTATACACTGGTATATGCAAATAAAAACGAAACAACAAATTAGAATAAAGTGTAACAATCACATATAGGTAAACTCTGCATGCACACAAAACATTGTTGTAACTTACAAAAACGAAAAATAGAAATAAAAGACTATTATAAAGTTGTACTGAATAGAACATAATAAATTAATAAAACAAAATTAAAACAAACAAATTAAAACAAAATCAAAACAAACTAAAGTTAACAAAACTAGGTAATACAAAAATATGTAAAAAGTAGCCTAAATTCACCCACCCAGTGGGATAACGCAGGGCTAAGAAACTCAATGTTTGGGGAGATAATTGTAAAAGGTGGCTTTCAATTTACCTAAACTGTTAAAATGGAGGTCAATCCGATCACTGCAATCGTTCACAGCCCTACAAAACTTCGCATAGGGTTAATGTGTGAATGGTGAGAAAGCACCCAGAACTGTTCTTCTCTGCAGGGGGCAGAGTGGCGTTATATGATTGCGAGGAATTCTGGAGGGGGCGCTGAAGTTAAAATTATTTAACATTTGCGGATAGTCAATTTTATGGGCCATAACTTTGCACACAAACATTGCATATTCGTATGTTAGTATAAATAAAAATAATGCCATTCAGCTGATTTTTATGGCATGTAATTTTAATCGAACCTCAAATCATTCCCATTTTGGTATCCTAAAAATACTAAATAGCCAAGTAACTGTGATGAATTTTGGATGAAGCTCTCGCTCACATCGCTCGTCCTACCTCGCACGTGGTTGGTTACATTTCTAACCTTTTTTTTTTTGTTTCCTTGATGGAAAATCCTCATAGACGTCCTCCGCTCTGGGGATGGTGGAGCGGTCTCTCAGGCCCTTACGGACTAAAACACACCCCGGTGTTCCCTTCCCACACTTGCACCGGGGATCATGGGATCATGTGCGACTTCAGCGATCCCTGGCTAGTGCCAGCCCGCCTTCGCGGGCCACCTCAAATCTGGGGGGGTGAGGTGTTTAAGACCATAAACTTCTTCAGCTTTCCTGTAATCAAATTAAAGTAAAGACCTATTTAATGTATTTTTTTAATGGATCTAGTGGATTGGGAGCAAATTGGCTATGGCAGACAGACATACAGACATGCATGAGTGATCCTATAAGGGTTCCGTTTATTCTGATGTACGGAACCCTGAAAACCGTAGGTACATCAATACAAACTCAATACATTGTAAGAGATTCTTGAAAACCACTTTACGTTTATACTTAAAACAAATAAAAACAACCGTTTAAATGTGTGTGTGACACCCTATGTAAAATTTCAACATTTATATCTGTAACTTTTATGGTGTTCATAATATAGAGTATTATATTCTATTCTAAATTCAACATTATGGCCAAAATTCGCGTCAACCACCTTCTCTGAACGCAACAAAGCATTAAACTTATTAGGAATCTATCTGTTACACACAAGATGTACTTCAAAGGATTTCTATTCTATATGATTAATAATAACTAAGGGCTACTTCCACCAAATAACTAATCGCGATTAACACGTCTAAACCGCGTTCAAGAGCTGTCATTGTCATTATATTTGTTGTGTATAGTGGTCTTGAAAGTGCTTTAGATACTCTAATTATTTATTTATTTATTAATAACTAACTTATATTTACAGTTTGCACCACACAGTTAAGTTATTGGTCAATATTAGTAATTACACATACAATTATAGAATTGGGTTTACATACAATTAGACAAAATTAGATAACATCATGGAGTGCACTGGTAACGGCAGGGACTTACAATTTGTAGGTTGCTGATAGGCGCTTTACTTTATGCAAATTATTTCATCACCACTGCTCTCAAAACGGTGAAGGAAAACATAGTGAGGAAACCGGCATGTCCTAGAGAACCAAAAATTCGAAGACATGTGACATCTACCAACCCGCACTGGGCCCGCGTGGTGGATGACAGCCCACTCCCTCTCACAGAGAGGAGGCCTGTGTCCCAGCAGTGAGAGCATTATAGGCTGATTATGTAAGATAGAATCATATAAATCAGAAAGACTTAGAGAAACAAAGATAAATTTAGACAAAATAAGATAAAATTAGAAAAAAATTACATAGAATTGGGATAAATTGGAAAAACCAGCCATGTCAAAATATTAATCTTGTTTTATGATTGATAGCAAAATGACTGCTGATCTCGTTCAGTTTCATTGGTGAAATCCGTCCCAAGAGGTAGGGCACCTACGTGGATTATCATTTACGATTGTTAATTGGTATGTCTCTTTGATCAGTGAATCTATGCAGACAATTAATAATCGAATAAGAATCGGATTAAAACTCGATAACGCAAAATTGGATTGGATTGGATAAAGTTTTTGAAAGGAGCAATGTGTGATAATGGCTGAAATTTTTTTCAAATTTTTTTTTTACTTTAATAGTAAAAGTTGAATCCGTACGTGTCTAGGTTTTAAAAATAGATTTATTTAGCAACGTATTTATGTGATCGCTGAGTTGTAGGTATTTTTTACAAATCGATCCTAGATTTTTTTTTTCACAACCAAAGTAGTAGAAGAGGAACACTGATCGGTTTTACATAGTAACCGCCTCATCATAAAACGAGTTCTTACTTTAGTCCAAGCCCAAACCAGTCCAGTTTTATTAAAGGTAAAGGCCAAGGTAAAGTTTTAAATACAAAATCGACAACTTAGACTTCAGTTTAATGTCAGTTTTGTAATTACAACTTTAAAAGGCTCGTGCAAACTGCCACGATATCACGCCAGTCTGTACGAGCCTAAATAAAAAGATTGCTCAATGGTTTAAACATAAATCTTGTTTTGTAATAAGACCTTAAGAGTCTGGCAGATAATTATCAACGCCCATATCAATGCGACGGCCATTCATCTGAATTTTTCCACGTAAAATAATGAACTATAACTTCGTGGCTCCCTCTTGCATGCAAGTTAACGCAAGTTAATAAGTAAACCTTCGATCACTGAGTAACGCGTGCTTCATCGCTCAACTGTGGTAACTATTGGCAAACCACGTACTATATGTGTCGGGTAACTTCACACTGACACAGTACGAACGCACTAACTAAGAAGAATATTATTCTTCTTAGTTAGTGCCAGCGCAAACTGTGAAACTTATCGCTGCATCTAGTCTCTGTAATAAGACGCAGAGTTTCAGAGTTGCTGCGACTAGACGCACACCTGTCGTTACGACAGACGTCGTGCGGGATGCGATAATTTTCTTTGAATATTTGTGAAAGACTTGTTTATCTTGAGAGTGAATATGGAGCCTTTGGTTGCACTATTCTAGTGGATATCATGTGAATGCAAAGCGCATCCGATGCACTGTTACTATGAGGCTAGTCAAAGGATGAGATTTTGGGTGGGATTTATTTTTAATTTAAAATTTATTGTTGGAAATTAAATTTTTATCTCTAAACATTTATTGATTGTTTTCTTTGAGTATAAGTGTTCTGTGGTTCGACTGCCCTAGCCTGTCGCGACTTTGAACCTCGTCGCCAAGTGTGCGGAGCACTGAAAAAAATATATGAAAATGGCCGAGCTGTCGTACTACATGTCGCATAGTGTGCGCCATGTCTAAGTGTTAAAGCAGATATCAAACGCACTTATTGTTCTTTTTTGTCTTTTAACCGATATTTCACTTGAAGAAAAACGTTTGAATACACAATGAATAAAAAGTGAAATTGTTTTCATTAGTGACCCGATCCAAAGATGTTGGATTTCAGCATTCAGCTTCTTTCACTCGCTTACCAAATAATAGAAAAATTAATGAAATGAGCAGATGAACGTTCTTTCCTGTGTATTTTTTTAGGTGTCATGTGTTTGAAATAAAACAAAAACAGTCTTTGGGGACTGCCGATAGAAGTGAAAACAGTACCTATATATATCACTCATGGAAAGCGTTCGGTGACGATGACGTGAGTTCCATGATTTTGGTTCACCCAAAAAGTGCTCAACAAACCTAAAGAAGTTTTCAGTTAAAAAAAATGACATGCACTCGAGTGAAGGCTCCCCGCAAACAGGCGCTACACGACGGTGCGCCACGATTGTTGGTAGAACATTTTATGGTATATGGTTTAAGACGCAGATATATGCCAGTGACCTTGAGTGGTTAGCTTACGTGTTCTGTACTGAGCTAATGCAACGCGTCGTAAGTTCAGCCAGTAATAGGACTAGCCCATCAAGGAGCGCTGTCCCCAATTTTACGCATTATTAATTTATTATACACAAAACAAAATGTATTTTAATAAAACGCGTATACTAAAAGATCAATAATTAAATTATCTTTAAACAAGTGAAGGTTTCAGAAAAATACGCTTGGTAGATTTTGCGCCATTCACAGATTTTTATCCGCGTTAGACATATCTTTACAAATTAATTTCACTATGTAATATAAAGATAATCTAAAATATTCACATATTAAATTATTGATAAAATGCTCTTATTTAACACATATTTTTTTCAAATCATTAACACTACTCGTTTAGACGTGATCTTTAGTATAAAATCATTAAAAGTCGGTTATCGTCGCCTTAAGAACTTTATTTCTCAAAAAGAATTACATTCACTTCTATGAGAAAAAACTTATTTTTAATTAGAATACATTCGACGTGACGGTTACACAATTCTCCATGAAGATTTAATAGAAATTGTTCTACAAGAGTTGCGTCACGGCTCTCTGAGGTAGTCTTCGAGCGTCTGATATCAGCGATAAACAGGCAAGTATAAAAGTAACTTTTGAAGTTCTGTTTGATTTTCAATCAAAGATTTGTGTCACTGTTTATGATCACGTGTTTTTCTCAGTATTGTCCTTGTTTAATCCGAGGGGAGGAGAGGGGCCTGTGGCTAACTAATAATATTACATTACATTATTCTGAGCGGTGGCCATTTTGCGTAGATGTGGATATTTTCCCCAAACTTGTTCTTTTTTGTATTTGTGTTCTTTGTTTGCGACATGTTTACCACAAATAAACTTGTAACTACCTTACCTTATCTTGTTAACTTGTAACTGTTGTATTGCGAAGGCGACAGCCACGTCTATTGGCGGTGCCCAGTAGTAGGACCAATCTACTGAGTAAAGCCCCTATAACGCGTACCTTGCGTGTGCTTAATGACGTAGCAGACATCATAGATATTTTTACTTGTTCTCTGAGCGAGTTCACAAAAACCACAATGTTTACAATATGTTATAGTGAATAATAAAATTGTAATTATGGCCACACTATTGAATTAGGAAATCCCTGTAATGATAGTGATGATGAGTTAATAAATAAATAAAATAAATAACTATTTTCTGTCTTTATTTCTTTCTAACAGCCTTTATTTCTTTCTGATTCTGATTGGTGTACTAATTGTAGCAGACCAGTGTGTAAAGTGTTCAATGTGGAAAAATATCTGTTTCACAATATTATAGTCAGATTAGATTTGGAAAACATGAATGAATCGAACTTGAGAAATGCGATTGAAACCGTAATTGCAGACGGTTTGTAATGCTTCTTGTAATATAAAAAAAAACCTGGTCAAGTGCGTATTGGACCAAGCACAATGAAGGGTTCCGTAGTGGGGATTCATTATCCTAAGAACAAACTTAACATTGTAGTTTAAATACATGTCCCCTCATACATTCCAACTGCAAATTTAAGTTTGTACGCACAATATTGAGAGATTTACTATGTTATTTTAAGATCATTGACTTCTCATAGATTTTCCTGTAATCTGTAAGTAAAGAAATATGTTCTGTATTTTTTCTAAATTTCAGGCTCAGTAGTTTCGGAGATAAAGGGGGTCAATTTTCATCTATTTTCGTAAATAATTTTCAAAGTATTTATTTTAAAATTATAAAAAAAATATATCTAAAGAAAGAAAAAAGAAAGAAAAATTGTTTATTCTGCACAAACAAAACACACATTACAAAAATAAAATACAAATTGACGAAAAAAAAAAAAAAAAAAAAAACACTCCAAAACAAGTAGCCAAATCGCAATCATATTTAAGACTATGAATAACCAGAAATAAAAATAAGAAAAATAATAAATAATAATTGCTAAAAGCCTAGTATTCAAAACCTTAAAAGTTAAAAGTTTGACAATATTGTCAATTGCTTGATGTCAGTGTCAGGGCTTGTCAAGGCAGGCCAAAGACAAAAGACAATAGTTGCGATTTCGGTATTAGTAAATGACAACAAACAAAACCTCAAACCAACAACAAACCTAACTTAATCGGTCCAGTAGATTCGGAGCAAATCGGCTGTGACAGACGGACGGACAGACAGACAGCGGTTGGTCCGTGGATGGGTGACCATCTTTACACACCAGAGGGGTCTTGGTGTGCCTCAGAAAGCACGTTAAGTGGTTGGTCCAGGCTGTTATTTGTAGATCTTTGACAGTTGTTACGGGTCCCCAGATGCTTGAAAGTCTGACAACCAGTCTTACCAAGGGATATCGTGTTAACCAGTGACTGGGTTGTGGAGGTCAGATAGGCAGTCGCTCCATGTAAAATACTGGTATTCAGCTGCATCTGGTTAGACTGGAAGCCGACCTCAACATTTTTTTTTTTTTTTTTTTAATTAGAACGGCCGAAGCCAATTACACTATTTAAACATATAATTTATTAAACAGAGTCATGCATTCTTCTCACAAAAAATCAAACATTTTGACAGTATCATCTTCTATTCATTCGCAAACATATCAAGATCTGTGTTTGAGTTCAGGAGAGCGTTAATGCGGCTAATGTCCGAGGAATAGGTGACTTGGAATGTGCAACAGTACGGCAAGTTGGAACAGCCAGTAAGCGGTGTTTTCTGCCACGACAGTAATTGTCTGGAACAAATAGATTGCAGATTTCATTATGCAGATCAGGAACATCTATAATCCCCCTAAGAATTTTAATATTACAGTCATCTGATCGCGCGATCGTCTTACTTCTAGAGAATTGAAACTTAAGTAACCCAACAGGAATTAGTAGGATACAAGAGAGGATAAAACCCGTACAAGTGCTTGTAAAGGTATCTAAGAAATGCTTTTTGAACTTTTTCTAAAGCTAACGTATACTGCTCCTCAAAAGGATTCCATACGCACGCACTAGACTCAAGTTTGCCACGGACCAATGCACAATGCCCTAAAACAAGCTTGATACCGTGGGGGTTGTGGAAGCCACGACAGTTCCTTAAAACAAAGTCAAGGCATAGTTGGGAGAAGGCTAGGCAGGTTATGATGTCTGTGTATAATCCAAAAATGACCCCTAATGCAAACGCTGACGATGGTGACAGGGTCTGGTCGAACTGAACTGGCTCCTCGTAATATTGGACGAGCCTAAAGCCATGATCCAGACTACGGACTACTAAGTACTGAGACTTTTTAATGGAGAAATCTATCAGGGGATCGATGCTGATCCGACACTTTACTATAGAAGGAATGAAAGAAAAAAGTTTTATTGTCACAGAAACACTAAATAAAAAAAGTTTTATACAGAAACCCACACCTAAATTCCGGCAAATAAATGGATTTTATTTGATTTGATTAAAGGCTTCTACATACCGGGGCGACTTGTCGCGCGACGCGACACGACACAAAGGCACCGCTCGTCCCGCGACACGCGGGGCCTTTGTGCCGTGTCGCGTCGCGCGACAAGTCGCGCTGGTATGTAGAAGCCTTTACGCAATTTTAATTTGAAAAAATAAAATAAACCACGGACTAAAAAAACTACAAAGGGAAAAATAACTTTAATTTCGGAAGTCGGTGTCTTTGGTTTTGTATTTTCGTCTCTTGCTACCGACTTCCGAAATTAAAGTTATTTTTCACTTTGTCGTTTTTTTTTGCCAGTTGTTCTTTTTTTTTCACTTTTTAGTTGTGATACCTACCCACACAAATTTGAATACCACCTGCTATGTAAAAAAACAGTGTCAGGTTGTTATTATAATATCATCCACATAGACTAAGTGGGAAAATACGTATTTAGTGGGTTGGTTTGTAATTTTTCAAAGTAACAATTAGCCTAATGTCAACTGCTCATCATTTTTTACAAAATACTTGTCCCGATGCGGGGACGTTAATTGTTGAAGAGAAGTGGTACTTCACCATGACCTCCACATCACCATAGGCATTGAGACGAGCATAAATTACTTAGCAACCATATTAAAGTAATCGAATCGCAACCCGTGAAATACTTAATATTGAGTAGTTCCGGTGGCCATCTGTGGTCTTCATAGTCAGTTCCACTTCACCAAATGGTATTTTGCAAGAACACTGCTGCAGCAATGCATGAGTCACTATAAAAAATACCCCAACCACTATAGATGTGCCTATAATATTTGAAGAGTTCCCTCGATTTCTCCAGGATCACCAGATCCTGATCTGCTGAAAATGAATCCCTTACAAACAAAAACAGAATTTTCCAAATCGGTTCAGCCGTCTTCGAGTAATCGGGGAATGAAAACAAAAGAAAAACAAGTTAATTCCAATACTTAGTCAAGGCTTCTACATACCAGCGCGACTTGTCGCGCGACGCGACACGGTACAAAGGCCCCGCGTGTCGCGGGACGAGCGGTGCCTTTGTGTCGTGTCGCGTCGCGCGACAAGTTGCCCCGGTATGTAGAAGCCTCAAAACCAAACAAATACATATCGCACCGGTGCGTCCGCTCAAATAGTGTAGCAACTCAAAAAAATTAAAAACTTCTTATAATTTACCATTCGTTTCAGAAAACATCAAAATCTTATCTTAGATCGTGTCATATTTATGACAGATTTTTTTGACTTCCCACACTATTTGAGCGGAGGTGTGATTTAAAAAAGCACGAAAAAAAGTAAACTAACGAGTCTGTTGTACAATGCAGTATTTATCAAATTATTCCCTAAAAACAAAAGCACTACCACATTTCACCAACGCTTCTCATCATGATTTAATCAATCACGCTTAAGATCTTAATCCCAGAGGTCTGAAGTTTTAAAAAAGAGCCTCGGAATGACCTTGCGGAGATAATTCACTTGAAACTTGCTCATTTCCTAATCTTGTAAAGGAACTGAGAGTTCGGTGGCGAGACACGCGTTGAAGCCGAGATGTAGAATGATTTTGAGAAGGCATTTTAAAAGAGAAAAAAAATTCTGCCGCTGGAGGACAATAATTGTCGATTCTTAAACAGAAGAGGCATGCATTTTTATAGTTGTCGTACTTACTGGGTATTACTATTATTGGCTAAATTTATAGCTTGCAGAGTAAGCCAGGTGAAGTAGCAGTGGGGTGGCCATGTTTGTCGAAAGACTGATGGCCGGTGGAGCAGACGAGTCCTGGAGTGGAGACTGCGTAGCGGCAAGCGTAGTGTGGGACGCCTCCCAGCTAGATAGACCGATGACCTCAGAAAGGTGGCTTGGACAGACTGGATGCGGAAGAAGGACAGGGTATTGTGGCGCAGTATGAGAGAAACCTAACAAACCAACAGTGGAGTGCGATAGGCTGAGTTAATTGATTGAGACTCAATTATTAGGCCCCGTCCACGGCTTCAAGCGCGCGCTCAAGCGGTCGCGTCAATATTTTTGTTTTTATTTTTTTTATTAAATGATTATATAAATACGATTAATTCCAAATCATCATTATCATTAAAAAAAAAAAACTAGATATATTTAAAAACGATTAACATTTTGTTTCCGTTTGTCACCGTCGCTCCGCAGGTCATGTCTCAGTGACTCGTGGTATGCGTTTAACAAATGCTTTCATAATATGTTTTCTACGCAGCTGAGGGTCTAGACAAAGTTACATTCGATTAGCGATAACGCTAGTAGAAAGCCACAAAATGTATAGGGTTGACATAAGCCATCGAAATTTCACGAGATCATAGGTCAACAAATATAAATTAACTAGACAATGTTTTTATGTGTTGTTTCATGGAATCGAATGATGATAATCATTCGAATCCATGAAACGAATCAACAGCGTCGAACGATAACTTTGAAATGCGTAGCCAAGTGCCACTTTTTGACAAGCGTTCGCTAGTTTTCAATTCTAATTCCTTCATACGAAACAACGAAAACTAGCGATAACGCTTGTCAAAAAGTGACACATTGCTACGCATCTAGGAAGTTATCGTTCGACACTGTCGATTCGTTTCATGGAATCGAATTATGATAACATTGTCTAGCTAACTTCTATTTGTTGACCTATGATCACGTGACATTTCGATAGCTTATGTCAACCCCATACATTTTGTGGCTTTTCTACTAGCGTTATCTCTGATCGAATGTTACTTTATCTAAGCCCTCTGATCTCTCAAAACAGAATTTGTCTCATCGTCTTCTCGTCTCTCGTCATCGAGAGGCTCGTGACCACGGGGTAATAGTTGTATAAATATTCAAAGCTTCGATTTTAAATATTGTTTAATGAAGTAATAAAATAAGAAACAAGTTGTTAATTTAACTTTATATATTTTTAGGGTTCCGTACCTCAAAAGGAAAAAACGGAACCCTTATCTTATAAGGGTTCCGTTTTTCTCTGTCCGGTCTGTCTGTCGGTCTGTCTGTCTGTCAGTCTGTCAATACCCTTTTTCTCAGGAATGCGTGGAGGTATAAAGTTGAAATTAATATGGATAATCTATGGTCCCTTGAAGCTGTAGAAAAATTAAGCTTCTAAGTCAAGGCAATAAAAATACGGCGATTTATGCGACATATTTTGATACACGCAAATTAATCAAAACCTATAGGGTACTTCCCGTTTACCTAGTATCATGAAATTTGGTAAAAAGCAAGGTCTTAGAGCGGGATCACACGATGCGTTGCGGCGCCGCACCGCAAAGATTTCACCGTATCAGCGGGCACACAAGCGGTGCGGCGCCGCAACGTTGTTATGTCGCAACGGCGCCGTAGCAGCGTTGGATGTTGGAGAAAATAAATCGAAACGAGCGAGCGTGTATCCTTCCTTGTGACGCATAAACAACTGAACGGTGCCGCTCCGACGTCGCAACGCAATCACCCCTCCCCGCTTCGTCTCGGTGGTTGCAAGTCCAGTGCGGCGCCGGAGCGCATCGTGTGACATGCCACAGATATTTCTATGTAAGACGACGCAGCGACACCGCTCCGGCGCCGCACCGCCGCCGCAACGCATCGTGTGCCCCCGCCCTTACAGCAAAAATAAAAGAAAAAGTCCGAAAACCGATAATTTGTAGCTTTATCCCTTAATTTTTTTATTCAATTTCAAACTTACATTTCCAGATGGAAAAATGACCGTGGCGTAGATCGATGTATGGGAGAACATGTTTTTCAACTAAAATGTTAAGTTTGTTTTTGGGATAAATTCATGCCAACTACGGAACCCTTCATTGTGCGTAGTCCAACATGCACTTGGCCGGTTTTTTTTATGTAGTCTTGTCCCAGGTCAGCCAGTGTTATTGTGATTTCCATCAGGAATCTCTTAGAGTTACTTCCACCTCTGTCTAACCCTTCGGGGAAAATAAGCAGATAAGTCTGAGTCACGGTCAACAATAGTTACCCTCCCTCGTTTGCAGTCATTATTGTTCCGTAAACCCACAAAATTGATAGATAATTTTCGGGCCCAAATCGATTACCACACTATCTTATACCTTCCTTCATGACTTGCTCCTTGAGTGTATTACACTCTGACCACAAACAATCTGTGTAGGTTTAAGTAACAAAGTTAAACAAGAAACTTAACTCGAACGAAACTTACTGAACCGCTATGTTGAGGCTCGCCCCTTGGGATACAGCGATACTGTATTTTTTGCACTGGTAAAAAAGAGACAAATATAGGTACGCGTCGACTTGAGAACCTCCTCCTTTTCTTCGTTAGTAAAAAAAATATTTGCGCTTCTGGAAAATATGGCGTCTCAGCTTAAAAATGGAATAGAATTATAATAAAAACTTATTTACGAATGTGGGTAATAAATAGGTATAAAGATTTATTTGCGAACTTTCTCTAATGCTGCGGCCACATTGTCGCGATAAGGCGAACTTCACTTCGCGCGACCTCTCGCACACCGCTCGACGTATCACTGTGTATCTCAGAGCGCGCGAAGTGAACTACGCTTCGCGTGCTCTGTGTTACACAGTCTTATCGCAACAATGTAGCCGTAGCATTTTGAAAGTTAACAATGTCGCATCTAGTTTCTTAAATAACATTAAAAGTATTTGCTTTATTATTAAAAAAATATGTTTGAGGCAGTCACAACAAATGATTACATTTGATATGTAACGCGGTACAGTTTGCAAAAAGTTTTTTTTTTTAATTTTCTATTTTGCGGCCTTAAAGTGACCCTTCATATTCAAAATTTATTTATTTCCGTTACACGTCCATGTTTGGGTCACATAAATTCATATGTGTACCAAATTTCAACATAATCGGTCCAGTAGATTCGTAGCAAATCGGCTGTGACAGACGGACAGACAGACACACGAGTGATCCTATAAGGGTTCCTTTTTTTCTCCTTTTGAGGTACGGAACCCTAAAAAATATTGAAGAGGCTCCCATTTAACAAATTTCTCACCTGAAAATGCCCTAGCACGACGTACCTAAATGTAACGTAAATTCTAACGATTTTTGATTCGAAAATAATATCTACAACCATCTTAAAGCAGTTTGGTTTAAATTTTTGCGACAAACTATTATTATCACCCATAAAAATGAATAAAGTCAGTGTAAAGAAAAATTTGTTCTATTCTGTGTTTTAAATAGTTTTTTAAAAGAGTAAAATCAAGTAGGTATTGTGTCAAAATAAGTTTTTTTTTGTTGATTAATAATAGTCTCATCTTGGTGATGTTTGTTGTAGTTTTGATCTCTTTAAATCTCTTCTCTACAATATCATTATCGATCTTCTCCAAAGCATTCTTCATAATTTTTCCGTATTGTCCAATTTTCACGTGGCTACTGTGCATCTTTTTTGTGAAAAAGGTAATTTTGATTTTTGAAAAGAGTTTTTTTTTTTTTAAATTTTATCTGTAAGTATTGTAAATGACAGAAAGATCTTAAAAGGTGTTGTTCATTTTTTTTAATGTTCATGAACATTGCTGTTTCTTTTTGTCATGAGAATTTTAATGGGACAAAACATGTTTTAAATAACGGTTTTCAATCAATCGGTGTACCTTCTCTATGCGTACAACTGAAAATGACACTAGCCCGTTTCGCGCACATTCCAATCAAATAAAGTTTTATTCTAAAATGACAACCAATTTCATAATTCGAAAATCAAGCTCGGATTTTAACATTCGCTGCTCTTAATTCCAGTCTCTTGAAATAGCCGAATACGTTTAAAACTCGAAGAGCTCGACTTTCAAGCACTTCTCTAAACCCCAGAGCGACAAAAAAACAAAACAAAATCGGTGCTATTTGAATCTCAAACACCATGGAGAGAGTCTATTATCGGCTGCCAAAAGCCGTCCGCTGCATATAGATAACCAAGTCGAAATGCAAATGTGCGACAGCTGTGTCTATGCAAATGCACTGGACAATTTAAATTTGGAATTCCGTGTAACCGCCCTCGCTTCTGGAATGGATTTTAATGATTTTAATATTCGAATTTAGAAATTCTGCTGGCTAGTTTAGCGGATTAGCTTGAGTAGTTTGGATTTATGATTTTTAAGTTATGTGGCCTGTATTAGGTTCTCTATTTTTTTTAATGTGATATTGCAGAGAATACAATTTAATAGGATATTGGTTTATATGTACTCAATTTAATCAAAATATTTCCTAGTTTTTCAAATAGTAGACTTCTATAATATTCATCATTTTGATCTAACTCATAATTAAGTAGGGGAAGCCGGGTATTGCGGGCCCCCAGGGTAAGACGGACACCTCTCTCGCAGAATAATAAACTGAGACGTTCCGAACTAGTCTGATCGCGTTTCAGTTGATCTCGAGCTTGTGAGACAAGTGGTTTTCTGTGGCTAACTGCTCGTCTCTCTTAGACAGAACGAAAAAAAGTAAGTTGACGCTTTCTATTTTGATGGGAAACATGTATAGGCGCACGTAAAACCGATTGCTGGCGGGGCGACGCATGGCGCAAGGCAATCGGCGGCGTCGCCACTATAGTCTATAGCAGTGTGTAAATGTGTGTGAAATGCGATGTTTCACATCTGCCAGTCGTCCCATGACGGCTCAATTTTTTAAATTTTAATTTGTATCCTGTTTTGTAGCTAATTCGTAGTTATGTTCAATTATGTGACTATAAAAAGTTATGATATAATGACCAAATAATCTTAAGATTTTGTTAACATTTGTTTTATTTGACCTCAGGCGTTTTAGGTGGGGCAAAATGAGCAGGGTGCCCGTTTTGCCTCGGGTAATTTTGTTAAGTTTATCTTTTTTCTGTAGATACAATTATAGTTTGCCACTGCCAGAGTAATACAGAACGTGCTAAGTGGAGCTTGACCCTTATATATCATGCCAAAACCTAAAACACAAGTCCAAAAACGAACCACTAGGAGTTCACCATAAAACAAAAATTTGGAAGAAACTCAGACACGGAAACTAGCTTAAAAGAAGAAATTTATTATTTTGGCTTATGCAAATTGACTAACGCCATAAATTTCGAGAAAAATATTATATCTGCGGGAGAAACGTGAACGAACTTTGAAAATTACATTATTACAAGCCGAGTGCACGATGATATTCCCCATCGGCAAAAATGACAAACTTCCATACAAACTCTCATCCCCTATTTAACCCCTTTAGGGTATGAATTTAAAAAATCCTTCATTAATCCTTCGTTACTTAAGGAACTCTTGTGCAAAATTTCATGCTTCTATACCTAGTGTTTTGGAGCAGTGCGTTGTCTGTCATTGAATGAATGAATAAATTAATGAATTAATGAATTTAAGATTTTTATTAAGTGGTTCCGCAGCTGTAACCCACGAAATTCAAAATTTCTTAAGTTTTTTGCTATTTGCAGGTTAGTTTCAGTTTATATCTTGATCAAAATTATAAATAAATGATAAATGATTTATTTTATGTAAGTAGGTTCGTACAAAAACTTTTTCACGTCAATCATATTAAAAAAAAAACTAGATGATTTCGGCGTTTCGTAACTGACTACTCTGAGAAAAAAGGCCGAAACAAACTCAAAGGTCACAGTTTTTTTTTAAGTCCGGAGATAATCTTGGACAGATCATGTGAAGACCATGTAAATTGGTTCCTGAAATGATCTTTTGATGAAAGAATCACGCAGATTGAGGGGACCTGTCCAGTCAGTACACGCATTTGTTACGAGTAGTAGTCGTGCAGCTCAACTCAGAACTTGAGGAGCTCAACGATTCAACGAACAATACCAAAGAAAGGACATTTAGGTAGGCCGCATAAATAACTCAAACTGCCAGACAATGATGAAAACTAACTGAGTAAAAACAAAAATAAACAATAACCCACGTAGTCTTCACATTTACAATACTTAATTGAAACAATATAATAAGAATAATAATAATTTATTTGTTTAAAAACATACAGACATTTAAATATTAAAGTGATACACTATATTACACTTTTATTCAATGATGTGATATTGAACATATACATACCAAACTAGATATAAAATATCTGTATTTCAGACATCAGCGCTCTTCCCATGTTGTAGGCGACACTAGAAATTAAATTTTGTTTGACCTCTATACGTATCTATAACACATTAAACATAGAGATAAAATAATATTAAAATAAAAGGAAATGACCAACATAGGAGAACAATCTTAAATTAGTTTGTATAGTGATGACCTCCGAATGCTTAACAAAGTAAATATTCATGTCATTATATATATATACATCTTTGTCCGTTTGGTGCCGGCCGTAAAGAATAGCACCATCCCATTTCTGGGTGGTTGTCGTAAAAAGCACCATACTGCGATCGCCAACCCGCCTGCCAAGCGTGGCGATTATGGCAACTTAAGAAAATTAGAATTTTGCTGGTTGCAGCTGCGAACTCACCTTAAGTAGAAGATCTAAATTCTTTTAACATTTGGTTGTATGCACCTATTCGATTTAATTGCCTTTGAATACATATACGATTCATTCTCTATTTGCAGCTCTTATTGAAATTAATGTGAATGAAAAGTCAATTGGTTTCAATAGCCCATTAAAAAACTGAGCTGTGTTTGTCATACAATTTCCCATGTGAAATGAAATTACCACTTCTCTGAAAGTAGGAGATAGTTATTAAATTGACACCTAATAATCCCAATCTGACCAACAGATTTTAAAGGAAATTCATAATCCATTCCATATAATTTGTAATGTAAAAATTTAAAATTATGTAATGTTTGAAAAATTGGTCTATTCGAAAACGTACCTAAACAATGCAACGAATATCGTTTAACTGTCAAAATAAACGGCATTGCCATTTTAAGTGTGTTACTCTATTAGCTGCTGAACTATTCTGTAAAAATCTCACCGTGAACATTTAGGTGGAATTAGCTGTCAATGGTTCCAATTCCTAGGAATGACAGCTCACTTCAAGCTCATCTTCACAAGTTTTCACACTGATATCTTTACAGAATACACCGGCAGGTCTCATCGTGGTTCTATACGAATATATCCCTACGTCACTATACTATTCAAATAAAAACGAAAAAAACCCAGAAAACTGGAGGCCCTCCCCCAAAATCTTGTAACACAGCCCAAAAAATATTTTTATTGCAAATTGGACAAGGGAACACCTTCTTACGGGCAGTTGGCAAAACTTGGCCCATTTTGCCAAGAAATTTCCGATTCCACAAGTTTAAATTTGATCATAATCACTTGGTACAACTCCAGCTATATTGTAACATTGAATTTAGAGAGCCTTGTTTAGTTAAGATGATCTTTTAAATTAGAATTTGGTGGTAGAGGTGGTCTGATTTCTCTGGAAGGTAAAATAAGTTGGAGTATTACGAAGGAATTGAAATACAAAAATTTATGAAATTTATAAAATTATTCTCTGTCTACCATCAAGTGGAAACTGAAATGGTTTACCAACAGTCGATAGGTCCATGAACCGTTGGTCAACATTATCTTTAAACCATTAACTTTTCATCCAAAGGACTTTTCACCTACGAACAGTTCGCCAACATAACTCTACGTCAGTGAATGCTTAACCAACAGAATGTTTTGGCCAATAACTCTTCACTCAATGAAAAATTGATCAACAGACACAGGGGCAGGTGAAATTTTATTTACAAAAGCTTTGAAAAATAACTTAAATCTATGATCGTTTTTTAATACAAAGTTAACAAATAATTAAATCATTTTCAATGTATACTGTCTGTGGCTATAGGTAAGATGTTCCTTTATCAATATTTTTTGTTACCCGCGATATCCAAATAATGTGAGTGCAATTTTGTCACAAGTTATTTAATAAGCTAATAAATAGACATTATATGCAAACATGAATAATAATATCTCACGAAAGTTTTATTACTTTACGGCGGCACTGTCAAGAAGCAAACGATTTAAGTAGGCTTGAGTGTGCAAATTTTGACAAATTAAACTTAAGCGAGTTTTAATAAACACATTTTTTTATTTTCATAATTATTATGTCTGAGTACAAAAAAATAAAGTTATCGTTAACGAAATATGTTAACGTAACTGGTTTTATGGTGACTTGCCGGCCGGCGGCGCGGGTTTGCGTTGTAGCGGAACGTGCGAAGGTACCTAAGCAGCTGTGTGCTCGCTGGATTTGTGATTTCTAGGTTTTTAAGATATTTTATTAGGATTTCGAGTCGTATAAAATAAAGTATTGAACAAATAATGGAGGTTTATGTGGAATGTTTTATGTTACTTTCTCATGGTTTCTATAGGTCAAAAAAATTGACAAATGCTCATTTACTCATAAGGAATATGGAATGCGCACATTGGTATGTGTGTGTCTGGGGGCCGTCCATGTGAGGTGGCGATGGCAGTGTGATTTGTGTACTTTATGTTTTAGTTAGTGACAAATTGTGTGTTGTTGTGTTGACGTTGCCGCACACTAGGAATTTCTCGTGTATTGTGGGTGCTTTTTTTTTTTTTACTTGCTGATACCGAAACACCAAAAAAATGTTTGCGCACTAGTATTTTTTTTTCCTGTAATATAATACGTGGTACATGTTAGGACAAACTAGGCAGATGATGATATAACCAATCAGAAATTTTAACACTGTTACACACTACTATGCAAGCTACAAGCATACTTCTGTGCATGTTACTGGCGTATAATATAGTAATATATTATATATACTAGCTTAAGACGACAAAGAAGAAGAATGACGTCCCCAGCACAGAGCAACAGCCAAACAAGGATCAAGCGCACTACATCACGATATCCGTTATTCAATGCGCCATACTTCAAAGTTATCTGTGACAGTAATAGGCCATTCGGTGCTTCAGGCGTAAAGATAGAGACACATGCACTTCTGGATATCTTTGAATGTGATCTCTTTGATAGCTTAAGATAAGTTGGTGCTCTGTGGTTTTTGAATGATAGAGTTATTTTCTTCAATGTGGTTGCATCAACTAAATGAGTCTAAAGTCTCCTCAATTGAAAATTTCTTACTTTCTTTGTCAAAGTAAAAGTAGGTTATTGATGTTTACCATCTTTCCTGATTTCGTGAAAAAGGACGGAAATGTGTAACAGGAAGTGACAGCTTGAGCATGGGATATAAGTAAGTACTAATGGCATTGGAATTAGTGTACTCATGGAATTAGTAAGTATTATATAGTTTGTAACTAGAGGGGGTCAAATTTCAACCAGTGGGCCACTAGTAATTAATAATTTATTCGAATAAATATTTCAGTATATAGCTTTTTTAAATTTTAAGGTTAATTTATGTCGCGTATGCACAGTTGCATAATATTACCAAGGTGAGATGTCAGATTTTACATATCTTATGGGACTACTGCAAAGATATTTAAGATAGATACTATAGAGAGGCTATCAGAAGTAATGTCATAGAAAAATTGTGATCCCATGTCTCAGTAACGCCATCTAGCGTAATATAGAAAAATTACATAATAGCTAAGTTTGACACGTTACACTTTTACCGACATCACCTTTGATTAGCAACCATCAGATAGTTTGAAACATCTAAGAAAATTATTTAGTTTATCTAAATACTGGGTAAATTACAAAATGCTAACGAAAATAAACCGTGGTTAAATGTTGAAAGCTATAGAAGTGCAGGGCTGGTCGTTGTGGGAACTCTTGGGGGAGGTCTATGTCCAACTGTGGACGGCTTTCGTTTGAATATTGATACCCTTAATTACATAGATTGAGGATTTGAGGGGTTTGTAGCTAAGTAATAATAGGGGCACGGGTCGATCGATCAGGTTAAGCTACGCTTGCCGCTGTGGGTCCATGGATGGGTGACCATCTTTACATACCAAGACCCCTCCATGCCTCGGAAAGCACGTTAAGCCGTTGGTCCGGGCTGTCATTCGTGGATCTTTGATAGTCGTTACGGGTCGTCAGAAACCCAAAAGTGTGACAACCAGTCTTGCCAAGGGGTACCGTATTACCAAGTAACTGGGTTGTGGAGGTCAGATAGCCAGTCGCTCCATTTAAAATACTGGCATTTGGTTAAACCGGAAGCCAACCCCAACATATTTGGGTAAAGCCAGGTATAACCCGATGCATAAAAGAAAGGAATCTAAAATGGCGGTGCTCATCACTATCACTTACACTAGCGTGCAAGCGATAGTGTGCAAGCGAGAAAACATGATAAGAACCGCCATTTTAGATTCCTTTCTTTAATGAATCGGCTTATAGATGATGACATCCTGGTGTCACCACTGCGTCGACTGCCGGGAGGACACGGCGTGGCATACGCTGGCAGAGTGTGCCGCTTGGGGGCAGTGATCTATCGCTGCTGGCCGTGGTCAAGTCGATAATCGGCAGTGAGGAGTCCTGCGACGCGGTGGCATCCTTCTGCGAAACAGTCGTGTCGCAGAAAGAGGCTGCGAAAAGGGAGCGGGAGATCTCGTCAGCTCACCCGGCCCGCAGCAGGCGCACTGGGCGTTGGCAGAGGGCAGATACTGCCCTCTTCCGGCCCCTCTAAGTGGGTCCAGGGACGGCGGACTTGGGGACGTCCGCCGCCCGCTATCACACTGGACCCGAGGCTCACCCCCCGCCCCCAGACTTGAGGAGGCCCACAGAGGCGAGCCGGCACTAGCCGCGGATCACGGACGTAATAACAGATCTGAGACTGGGGTGGTTTTTAGTCAGTAAGAGTCTGACAGACTTCTCCGCCTGCCCCAGTGCGGAGGACATCCATGAGGATTTTCCACCCCATGAAAACAAAAAGGTAGATGGTGACATAGATGAAAGTTCTAAAACCTTTTTTGTGGTTATAGCTACAAATACTGCAGCTGGTATAAATAATATTTAATATTTAACTGAAAAAATATAGTTTGAATGAGCTCCCAATACAAAACAGTAGGTTCCCACATTTTCTCAAATTCAATATTCGTAAAACGTGCACGAAATTACTTTACCGTTGTACCTAGGGTTTTTTGTCAGGTATAAGGATTTATATTAGAATAACGGGAACGCATCGTTATTTTAATTGTGATGGATTTTTGTAAAAGTGCAAATTGGTTTGGTTTGTGCATGTGCCAATAATTTAGTCATGGTCTGTTCCAAAAGTATCTAAGAGATGTAGCAGCTATACGTCATGTATAGCTCCATCTTTTTCTCACTATGAAGTAATATTAAAATAATACTGCTATAAGAGGTTGTGGCTGGCCCCCTTATGATGAGGTAAACAAATGAAAACGTACCTGTGGATGCCCGCCCATTTGTAGTTGAATAGATAAACCCGAAATTCTAATTTAAATCACCTTTAGGACGTTTTTCATTAGATAACTAATTGTCTCTATAAAAAGTTTTATTTTATAAACCAAATTTTCTTCGATGGTTTTTCAATTTGAGTTATATGAAGTTATTTTAACTATAATTGTACCTTAAATCCATACAAAGGTGGTCTGTAAAAGATCTATTTTAGCGAAAACGCCCCCCATTGTGTCACCTTATGTAAAATTTCAATATTTTTATCTGTGATTTTTATTACGAGTATTTACATAATAAAGAGTATTTTAATCTGTTTGAACAAGAGGTGCAATATAAAGTACAAGCCATGTTCAGGTTAAATTCTCACACAATCACTCACTAAAAGTAATAAACATTTAATTTATCTCCCTGAACAGGGTTTGTTCACAGTTTCGTCAGATACTTTTGGAACAAACTATACAGTATGTTAGTTAACGAAAGGTGGTCCTCTAACCCGCAATAGTATAGCGTCCATACAAGCAAAACAACAATATTACCTTAGTTTTTTTTTTATGTAAAATATTCACAAAAAATATTCGATTGATACGTTAAAGAAACACTCTGTACACGCGCAGCGCACTTGTCTTTTCACGTTGAAAGCGCGCGCTTCCCCAGGAAATCAGGATTGCAACCAACCGATTATCCATTAAAGTTAAAGTTCGCGAGCACATTCGCAAGAAGCTGGCAGTATCATCACAACAGTAATGTTTTCCCATTGTTTGTCTTAATTATTTTAATATATTTATGTATATTTATTTGTGCATAGATTTATATATATAATTAGGTTTATATATTATATTTATAGTTTTAATAGGTATTATGTATATCTTTATATTTAAATAATATTATTTTATTCCTCAATTCTCACTATTGCACCTACCACTGTTTGTCTCTGCATCGCCCAAAGGTTGACTGGTAGAAAATGCCCATGGCATTAAGTCCGCCTCTGTACATTTCTGTGCTTAAAGTATTAAATAAATAAATAAAGACATTCGTTTCTTTTACGTATCATTTTAATAAAATTTTGTGAATAATTTATATATTTTTTTTTTTCTTGTTTTTTTTTGCATGTATGGACGCTACACTATTGCGGGTAACATACTGTATTTTGTATGGGTCCGTGACAGAGCCGTGGATTTGGGTGGCTCATTAGCCTTAAGGGTTGCCACGCAGATTAATTTAAAGCCAGCCAGGCCCGTTTTATTTGGTGCAATTTATTTATTTCGTCATCCAATGCTATTAAAATATATAACTGTGAAGGGAAACATCGTGAGGACACCGGCATATCCTAGTAACAACAATTCAAAGTCACGTGACATCCACCAACCCGCACTGGGCCCGCGTGGTGGATAACTGCTCTTTTCCTCTCACAGAGAGGAAGCGTACTCCCGGCAGTGGGAACATTATACATTATTATTAAGTTATGGAATCAGGCATTACTTTGCGGAAATCGATATAAGTAAAATGTTTAATTTTAATTCCGCAATAACAAGATCTAGGCTTGGATAAAGAATTCAGCACCGCCAGTCCGCAATAATATAGCAACCGACTGGTTCGTTGGTCTAGTGGTCGCAAGCGCTACTTTTGAGCATGATCCGAAGTCTTCAGTTCGAGTCCCAGGTCGGGTAAAGTGTTATTAGCTTTTCCATTAGGAATTTCTCAATGGCAGCCCAGATTCTGGATATGTACCCGGTTGATGGCAATGAGCTAGCCCCCTATTACATAGGATATAAACATAACTGGCTACATCTGCATGGCTGGCTACCTTTTCTTATTTTTCAAATTCAAAATTCAAATTCTTTAATTCAGACAATGAGTCCATAGTGTTAGTATCAACTTAATAACTAGTGTTAGTAAGTTGTGTTTATATTCTTTTTTGCGTCACGTTTACCGCAAATAACCGTATTTTAGAAAGAAAGAAACGAAAGAAAAATTGTTTATTCTGCACAAACAAGACACACATTACAAAAATAGAATACAAACTGATGAAAAAAACACACTCTAATACAAGTATCCAAATTGCAATCATATTTTCTTTCTTTCTTTCTAAATTTACTATAAGCATACCTCTGTCTACACCTTTAAGAAAAACGGGCGCGATGTTATGTTATTTTATGTAAAGCCAGTGCATTTGTTAGCATGTGTAGCTAGTTTTCTTGGACCAGTTGTTTGCTGTCTGAACATGCTGATTACCATGACACGCACCATGAAATAACATGTTGGGATCCACATTATGGAGCTATGATTCGACAGAGATCACGCTTATTAGTTTTTGAATCCATGGGAAACGAAAAAAACAGTGTTATAAAATTCTGTGAAAAAAAAAACTTATTTAAGGGTCTGGTGGACATGCAATCGCTTTTAATAACACTATTGGATTAACTTTGCCGGATAGAAAAAAAAAAAACAAAGTTACCCCTACCCCATAGAAACAAAACAGACGTTTATTTTTTATACAAATGTAAAGGTAGTAAGATTGTGTAGCACAATTCGATGTGTTTGTCTTGGTAAAATTATTAAAATAATTCATCTGCTTAGCCTTTTTAAACTACATAAATAGGTTGGGGTCAGCTTCCAGTCTAACCGGATGTAGCTGAATACCAGTATTTATATGGAGGGACTGCGCATCAGACCTCCACAATTCAAAAAAAAAAGAGTAATAAATAATACTAAAATAATTACTATGTTTAAATACCTACCTAATGCGCGAGGCCACCACTCGCGGGCCTACTTCAGTTCAGTACGCGGCGTTCGAGCACCGGATTTTAGTGCCTTAATAAGTGACATTGTAGCGGCATCAACATCGCCACATGCGAACTACGCGTCACACTGACGTCACGCAAATCCTGCATCGCGCAAGCAGAGTTTACCACGCAACTAGCATATATACAACGTCCCGACATCAACCGTCGGGCAGTTGCCCACCAGACACAACACCCGTCTGGTCGGAGGATCCTCCTTTTTCTATGGTGGATGAGTGAACTTTACACCCTGTTCCTCATACCACCAAAACATTTTCACGAATATATTTTACATTCTCTTCCCCGTGTTATAAATGGTTTAATGTTAATAAATGGCCAAAAAAGCCTATGGCTCTCGTATTGTTTGTAATTAAAATTGAAACAACAAAACTCCATGCATCAAATTATCTCGATATTTTAATATAGCTGCTCGAATCCATATAAAAGCTACCACTTTGTTAAATTGAAGATTTGTTTGCGAAATTGAAATGTAAAATCTCTTTGAGCGAACTAAAGTAACAATGCCCGAAGCTATCTATAATCTATCTGATACTAATAAAAAGCTGAAGAGTCTGTTTGAACACACTAATCTCCGGAACTACCAGTCAGATTAAAAAAAAATCTATTTGGAATTGATAGCCCGCCCAATTCTTGAGGAAGGCTAGCTAGCTATTTAACATCTCGCTAGGACTCTTAGGAGCCGGGTAAAAAGAAAATCAGAAATATCGCTAAGCTCAAACGAAGTAATAGCGCGAGCAGGCGATGCGATGCGACGGAGTAGGTTGGGGGAGCAAGAGATTTCACGCGGACGAAGTCGCGGTGAAAAGCTAGTACTTATAGTAAAGTAATGTGTATAAACAAAAGAAAGAAAGAAAGAAAATAAACGAAAAATAAAGATTATTTGTCACTAGCTTTTGCCTGTGGCTTCGCCCACCTGGAGGTCGGAAATTATCCCACAGGAACTACCGGAATAAAAATAATATAATTCAATCATGATTCGAAAGACACGTGGCGCCATCTATTATCATATTTTTTCCGGGATGAAAGGTACACTATGTCCGTTTCTGTACACCTGACAACGTATATATGCAAAATTTCAGGATGATCGGTTCAGTGGTTTAGGCGTGAAAAGGTCAAACAAACAAACTTACTTTCGCATTTATAATATTAGTTAGGATTAGGATAGAAACAATATACAAAAAAATAATAACCTCGAGTAACATTAACAGAAAAATAAAACAAAATAGATCCACATATAATTTCGACCACAAAACAGAAAAAGTCATGACTGTGACAAGAAGGCTTCCACTCAAAAGGTAAGCGCTGAGTTGGTGACTGACTGACTCATCATTGCTGAGCCGAAATTACTGAAGTTCGTCGACATTTTTTCACACAAACATTTCAGCGCTGGTGGGTCTACAATCATACAGTGAATTCATGGTAACAGATTCCGCATCAATGATCCTAACACCCTGTATTATTAATAAGTATGATATACATCATGTATCAAAAAAAAGTGGTCATAATTAAGGGTGTGGTAGAGACCATCAAACTGAACAACTTTCTCCATAGGATCAACATCGTAATCGTGAAAAAAAAATCACCTGGCCCATACAAAACTTCTATACATTTCTTCTTTTTTTTTCCGTGGGGTGAAATCCTAAGTCAGTTGTGTGGATGTTATGTTGGAATCCTACCGACTAAAACTCCACTGTTCCTTCTAATACCATGAGTCGGGGGCCCGGGAGAAACTAGTACATTCGCCGTACCCTGACTGGTATCAGCCCGCCATACCTAGCGGGCCCCATCACCGAGTGCAGCCGGTCGCATGACCGCACGTCCTCCCTACTCGATACAATTGTATGGGGCAGCTGATATTTTTTTTAGTGATTACGATGTTAAATGATAAATGATTTTATTTCTGTACAAACACTTTTACACGGCAATCATATTTTAAAAACTAGATGATGTTTCCTATCTGACTACTCTGAGAAGAAAGGCCAAAACAAACTCAGAGGTCACAGTCTCTTTATAGTCCAGACATAATAATATGATGTGAAGAACATGTAGATTGGTGTCTGAAATGGTCGTTTGAGGAAAGAATCACACAAATTGAGTGGACCTGACCAGTCCATCAGACTCAACTCAGAACTTAAGGAGCTTATAATAGAGCGATAATTATGTAGTATACGGGTCTGAATCAAACGACATCTAGGAAGTTACTGGTTTATTCTGTAAACATTATCAGTTATTCTATGACTTTAAATACTATTAATAGAGACTAACCCACTACACCAAAGAAAGGACATTTTGGTAGGGCGTATAAATTACTCAAACGGCCAGACCGAAATTAAAACTAACTGAGAAAGAAACATGAAATAAACAATGACCCACTGGGTGATCCCATGGAGAAAGGTATTCTGTTCGATGGTCTGTACCACACCCTTAAATATGAATACACGTTTATTACACGCTGTAGATAACATAATAATTAATTTATACAATAATATAATTTCTATTCACCAATTTAATTTCCCGATACCCGTATTCGGCGTTGATTTCCCGGGAGCGTCAATATTGTTTTTGATGCTAATAAAATTATCCACAAATAATTAATTTATCCTGCTTTGTTTTGTTGACAATAACTGATACCTAATCTGATTTGCCGTGTCCTAAATAATATTAGGTTTAATTCTAGTCTAAACAAATCGACTGCCCCGTATTAAAACCCAGTAAGTGCTTCAAACATAATTTTACAGCAAATCATTCATGGTTAATTTTAACAAGTCAATTAACCGTGAAAATCGGTTTTTCCAATACAAAGTACAACACCCCCTCGGCTCCTTTAAAATATAGTTTTTGAAAATATACTACATACAAACAAAATCCTCTCTTTTCACTCCCTTAAAGGTCGAATTTCCAAAAACTCCTTATCGGAGGCTTATGTCATTATCTGTGTGCCAAATTTTAGCCCAATGCGTTCAGTAGTTTGTGCCATGAAATACCAGTCAGTCACAGTTTCCTTTTACATAATTATATAGATTAAGTACGTATTTTTCTGTTCCTTTCTTTTGTCTGTTTATATGTGTGTGTAATAAACTGTTATATAAATAAGTTCCGAACACGGTTAGGTTTTGAAATGGTTAAAGTAACTGACTATCTTTTTCATTCGTAAAACCAATTAGTATATTGTAGTAAACTTCCGTGACCTGGAGTAATTTGGAGTCTCCACAGCGATGCCAAGTCAACTAGTGATACAAGTGCTGAGATGTCTGTATGAAAACACGACAATGGCCGTCCAAACTTAGAATCAGCGAACTGAACATATCCCCCTGTGTCTAAGAGTGAGACAACGGGACGTAATATCCCCGAAATTGTTCTCTAATGCATTGGAGGATTTGTTTAAGACGCTGAATTGGGATGGAATTAGCATCAACATCAACGGCAAGTACATCTCACACTGGAAATTTGCAGATGACATCGTCATAGAGGCTGAATTGCTGCATGACTTGCCGCAGATGCAGGACGGCCTAGTTGATTCTTCTGTATGTATGCATTGGTCTCCGGATGAACTTGAACAAAACTCAGGTTATGTTCATCGAACACGTCACTCTGGAACCGATTGCTTTTAATGGTGGTGCTCTCGAGGTTGGTCAGGTTTACCTTAGGCAAACTCTGCAGTTTGGTAAGAATAACTTTGATAGGGAGGTAAACAGAAGAATTCAGCTAGGCTGGACAGCGTTTGGGAAGCATCGTCTAGTCTTTTCGTCGCGTATTCTACACAGCTTAAAGACGAAGGGCTTCATCAGTGCGTCCTGCCTGTTATACTTCAGAGCCAAAACGTGGACACTCACGGTACGACTGGTCCATAAATTCAAGGTCACTCAGCGAGCTATGGAACGGGCTATGCTTAGAGTCTCTCTGAGGGATCGAACCCGGAAGGAGGTGATCCGGCCGTATCCTAAATAGCTCATAGAATAAGTAACCTGAAGTGGCAATGGGCCGGTCATATTAGCCGTAGAACCGATGACCGTTGGGGTAGACGTGTTCTTGAGTGGAGATCTCGAATCGGCAAGAGTAAGGTAGGATGCCCTCAGGCTAGGTGGAGCGATGATCTTCGCAGGATGGCTGGTAGCAGCTGGATGAGAGATGCCGAGAATCGAGCTGAATGGCGTGTAATGGGCTCTCTAATTGTACACCATTCACTAAGCCTCTGCCTACTATATCTAGCATTGGACTGCAATTGGCTGATAATGAACACTGACTAGTTTTGGCGATATTAAAATCTTCGTTATTGCGGTTTCGATTTAACGGAGGTATTCGGTTGTGCTAGTGAAGTCTGTCTGGGTCAGTTCCGTTTGGTGCCGGACGTAAAGAATAGCACCATCCCATTTCTTCCCGTGGGTGTCGTAAAAGGCGACTAAGGGATTTACTAGAGAATGGGCAGCAGCGTTCTCTATGCATTTTTAAAACCATACTGCGATCGCCAACCCGCCTGCCAAGCGTGGCGTTATGGCAAACCATCCCCTTTTTTGGGGGAGGCCTATGTCCAGCAGTGGACGTCTTTCGGCTGAAATGATGATGATAATGATGTGTGCAGTCTGGGGCAATATTGTGGGCGTGACAAGGGTCACACTGCCTGTCGCTCCCACGATATCGCACTAGTCTGCCTTTACTATGAAAGTAAAGATTACTTGAAAATACGTTTTTATTTACTCTATTTTGAGATGGGGTAGTCGAGATGGAGATGTGGGTGAATATAAATATTTGATACGAAACCATTGCTTTTAAGGCACTAGGCATTCCAGAAACTGACAGACTATTTGTGAAGTAGCTCATCCTGAATACTCAAATACGGTAAGTATCTATTTTAGCAACCAAGTAGCGTCGCTGCTGTACGGTTTGGAGTAAACCAGTACCCACTGGTGTAAATACAGGCAATTGAGATAATATGGATAGGGAATATTATGTAAGTTATTCAAATATTTTTCAGCATTGAAAATACATTACACATCTTTAAGAGTCAAGAAACGAATTGCTGATTGACAGATTGTTTTTATTTGTATGCATTACTTATTCTACAATTTATTATTTTACTAGCTTTTGCCCGCGGCTTCACTCGCGTTAATTTAGAATTTGACAGTCAAGTCGGGTTGTACTCTACTCTCTCTCTCTCTCTGTTATGAATATATTTGCGTATTAGGTACCTTAATAAAAAAAAAACACACTACTAAAGTTTCTATATTAATCATTATAATTCAATCATGATTCGAAAGACATGTGTCGCCATCTATTATAATAAGAACGTCATTGTTGTTTTCCTCGGGAACAGTACTTTTATTCGGGATGAGCTGTAACCTATGTCCATTTCTGTACACATGACAACGTTTATCCAAAATTTCAAGATGATTGGTTCAGTGGTTTAGGCGTGATAAGGTAACAAACAAACAAAAAAACTTACATTCACATTTATAATATTAGTTAGGAAGTTAGGATGATGTTATTTTTTGGTGGAAGGAAACGCAAATTAAAAACGCGTCGTCTTCTTCAATCCCGGATATGACGTTATGTGAATTTTTAGATACAGGCTGTATTAGAAAGGTGTGGTCAAATTTAAGGGTGCGGTACAGACCATCAAACGGAACAACTTTCTCCATGGGCCCAACATCGATAACGAGAAAAAATAATCAGCTGTCCTATACACGAGATACTTAGGTTACAAATTTAAAATCCCTTGTCTGAGTTACAATGAACGATGCGCTCGATGCCACTTACTTCCACTTGTACCTCGGAGAAATAAATCTGATATACGGTTTCTCGTGAAAATATCACAATCACGGATTGAATGTCCTGAACTTCTTTCTAAGCTGTCTCTGAATGTTCCACCACATTCTCGTATGAGAAATCTTTTTAATACTCCTTACGCTCGCACAGTTTATCGTAGCAATTTTTATATGATTCGCTCAGTCAGAGCATTTACTCAAATTGTTAAGAATGAACACCCCTCAATCGATTTGTTTGCAAGCAGCTTAGCGTCCATTACTACTACTTTATCGAAACACTATAATTATTGTTTCTGATACACTCAAATAGTGGTTGCGCATGCATTTTTGCCTACGCAGGTAATTAATATTTAATTTAAATGTTATACTTATGAATAGTTTTTTAATTTTCATAATTTGTACAACAATATTCTATTGCTAACTGTGGAGGCTTGTAAATGGCTTGTCGTGAATTACCTCACTATTACCTCTGTATTGATTGCTGTAAGCCACCGAAACACAATAAAATAAAAATTAAATAATATATGGGTCGGATAGGGATTTGGCTAATTATACAGATTGTATAATTAGCCAGATGGCAACCCTGGTTTTGTGCATGAGTCTGTGGCTATCATTGTATCGGATGTTGTGCGTTTATGGTACAGTGAATAAACGTGGTTTTGCAATGAATTAATTTGAGTGTATATTAATTACCTACATCCTAAGACATCACGATATAACATTGGCGACGAGAGAGAAACGAACCATAATTAAAAACCGGTCAAGAGCGAGTCGGACTCGCTAGTCCGACTCGCTCTCGACCGGTTTTTAATTATTGTGCTATTTAGAGACAAAGTTTTATTTTTCCTGTAATCTTTACATACACTTCTTTCACATGAAATAATTTCAGATTTTTATCTAAGTATGTAAACTTCGGAGATAACGGTATTTTTTTTTACATTTTTCATCAATAGCCGGAAACTATGCTGCCTAAAAAATAAAAAATAAATGTTTGAAAATTTGCAAACAGCGTTCTTTCATATGATACCCCACGCTGCCTAAACAATAAATGTTTGAAAATTTGCAAACAGCGTTCTTTCATATGATACCCCACACGCCCTAGTAGCCCCACTTAAAATTTTCAAGACCCCATTTAAGTCCCTTTTGCAAAAAAGGTTTTTTTTTTTTAATTTCTTTCTTGTTTGCAAAATAGTTGGGTAAACGTCATCTAAAACTATTCTAAATTTCAAGTTGATAGCATTAGTAGTTCTTGAGATATCCAGGTGTGACAGACAGACAGACAGACTTAGTCTCACCATAAGGGTTCCTTTTTACCATTTTGGTACGGAACCCTAAAAACAAAAAAAAAAACTAGATGAGGTCGGCGTTTCGTAACTGACTACTCTGAGAAGAAAGGCCAAAACAAACTCAGAGGTCACTGTCTCTTTTAAAGTCCAGACATAATCTTGGTCAAATCATGTGAAGACCATGTAGATTGGTGTCTGAAATGATCTTTTGATGAAAGAATCACACAGATTGAGGGGACCTGTCCAGTCAGTGCACGCATTTGTCAGTAGTCGTGTAGCTCAACTCAGAACTTTAGGAGCTCAACGATTCAACGAACAATACCAAAGAAAGGACATTTGGGTAGACCGCATAAATTACTCAATTTGCCAGACAATAATGAAAACTAACTGAGTAAAAACAAAAATAAACAATAACCCACCCATTTATTATGCATACATAATCAGCTCTGCTGCGACACAGGCCTCCTCTCTTCGAGAGGGTTGGTATGTAATCCACCACGCAGGCCCAGTGCGGGTTGATAGATGTCACATGTCTTCGAGTTTTTAGTTCTAGGGCATGCCGGTTTCCTCACGATGATTTCCTTCACCGTTTTGAAAGCAGTGGTAATGAAATTATTTACACAGAGTAAAGCGCCTGGCTCGGTAAGTGACTGCTGTTACCACTGGGTCACCACTGCTCTAGAAACTTTCATAATGTGCATTAATTCAGTTACACATTGTATACATAGGCTACTTTTCCAAGCACAAAGATAATTATCTCGGTGTGTAAAATTGGTAAAAAAAAACCGCCCAAATGCGTGTCGGACCACGCACAATGACGCGTTCCGTAGTTGGGATGAATTTATCCCAAGAACAAACTTAACATTGTAGTTGAAAAACATGATCCCCCATACATTCCAACTGCAAATGTACGTTTGTACACACAATATTGAGTGATTTACCATGTTATTTTAAGATCACAGACTTCTTATAGGTTTTCCTATAATAAATGTGTAAAAAACTATTTTCTGTATTTTTTTAACATTTTAGTCTGAGTTGTTTCGGAGATAAAGGGGGAAATGGTAATTTTTCATCTATTTTCTAAAATAATTTCAAAAACTTTATTTTAAAATTATTAAAAAAATATATATGAAATCTTTAAAAGAAGTTCTTTCATTTGATATGTCACACGGTACAGTGAGCAAAACTTTTTTTAAATTTTCTAATTTGTCCCCCAAAAGTCACCTCCATATTGAAAATTAATTTATTACGTAACACGTCCGTCTTTGGGTCACAGAAGTTCATATGTGTACCAAATTTCAACTTAATCGGTCCAGTAGATTCGGAGAAAATCAGCTGTGACAGACGGACAGACAGACAGGCAGACACGAGTGATCCTATAAGGGTTCCTTTTTTCCTTTTGAGGTACGAAACCCTAAAAAACAGCTTTATCTCACAAATTTAACACATGAACCGTAATTAAGCATAATTTATCCACTCAGTTAAAACGCATTTCATTCGCATCCAATTAAAAACCGGTGCACTCAATTTCTTTGCGGAAAATGCGAAAAAAATCATATGAACATTTTATGTTTGCTTCAGTCAAAGGCACACTTTTCTCATAATATAATATTAATATTTCAGAGATAAAAAAAAATTTCAGCCATATTACCCCGCGCTACGACCGCAGATATAAATCATAAATACAAACGTGAACACCAAGTGAAACACAACACTATTTTTATGCCAATAAGGTCGATAATCGGTTTTGTTTAAATAGTTTAAAGTTAGTTATAAATAACCAGTGTCTTTGGCTTGTTTGTTGAGGATAAAGTTCCATTTTAGAAGCATTTTAAATCTCCCTACACCAGAGTACGTAAATCTACCTTGGAAAATGTTCATGCCAGTTTTTTTAGGGATCCGTGTGGAGAATGCGGTGATATTTTTTATTCTGTTACCGGTGGAACAACAGTGTTTTTGGGAAGAAGTAAATACAATTTTAACATCGTTACGCAAAAGATATTGTAGCTCGATTTCTGACCTTGACCTTGAGTTTACATTATAGTGTTGGATATTTCGGCAGAAACAAAGAGTTCGTAAAGATTATAAAGTATTTATTAGTGAAACGAAACAAAAGACAGTCGTACAAGACATGAACCAAAGACGGAAGGGTCTTTTGTCAAAATCAAAAGACAGATACATACATAAACTCACGCCTTCTTCCCATGGGGGTAGGCAGACATTATAGAACGCCACTTGCTACGCTCCTAACATACTCCTTTTGCTTTGCCTACGTTCATACATCTAGTCATAAACGCACGCTAATTGCGAGTACTACCTGACCTTTCTGAAGAACATCACCAATTTCGTCACTATATGTCCTCCTATGGCGTCCCCTCCCAGCGTTTCCACTCACCTCTGCTTTATAAATACCTTTTTTTTTGCCGCCTTTTACTCATCCTCTCAACATGACCAAACCATCAAGCATACTTTTTTCAATTTTTGTTACTACATATTCTTTTTAAGTGCACCGTTGCCTTATCACCTCATTTTTCAGCCTATCATTCATAGTCACGCCAGACATGCTTCGCAAGGAATGCGTTTATTCAAAAGACAGATGTCATGTCATAAGGGACACTAGAGGTTGCATTTAGAAATCTGAATATAATTCTAACAAATGCCAGCTTTTGCCTGCGATTTCCCATTGGCATTATCTCACGGGAACGCACTACTAGAATAAAAAGTATCCTGTATCCTACCTATGAAGCTTATAGATAAAAGTGGAGGCAACACTCTAAATACCTAAGTAAAGATGACTGTGGTCGGACTCTCTCATTCTGAACAAATAAGAACGAGACATTGATAAGTGCTTTCTTTATCATACGTATGTATTAAGAAAGAGAGAGTCCGACCACAGTCGTCTTCAGTTACCTAGGTATTTAGAGTGTTGCCTCCACTTGTATCTATACCTTCATGGTCCTACCCCAGCTCATGGTCTATCCGTGTGCCAGACATTGAAATTCGTTAAGCTGTTATGGCCTGAAAAGTTAACAGACAGACAGAATTAGAAAGAAAAAAATAATAAAGAAAATACGTTTATTTGCGGTAAACATAACGCAAAGGAAAAAAAAAACAAACACGAAAGAACAAGTTGAGGGAAAATATGCGTCACATTCACGCAAAACGGCCATCACTCAACATAATGCTGCGACCCTATGCGAGACAGAGCCCCAGCGCTGGTTTTCAGCGACAGCCGGAATTGTCGCTGAAAACCAGCATTAAATGAGGTAAAAATAAACAAAATAAGAAATGAAATAAATACAATACTTCGTCCTATATGTTTATATAAATATAATATCACTACTAATATACTATATATAATTACTTTTATCATCATGGTCATCATTTCAGCAGAAAGACGTCCACTGCTGGACACGGGCCTCCCACAAAGCGAGGGGTTTGCCATAATCGCCACGCTTGGCAGGCGGGTTGGCGATCGCAGTATGGTGTTAAAATGCACAGAGAACGCTGCCCATTCTCCTTAGTCGCCTTTCCCATTTCTTCCCGTGGGTGTCAAATTACTTTCGCATTTATAATATTCCATGCTATCCATATCCATAAATTCCATGCTATCCATATCCATAAGGATATGCTATGATAGTTTAAAACTGATTTACCAGAAACCTTAGAAAGGAGAAATACGCGAATTTTAACCCTAAAATGTTTTAGATTATTCCCAAAAAACGGGACGGACGACTCAGCCTTTGCGTGTAAATGTGGTGAAAATACAAACACACACACATCGTTTGATACAAATATCAGAAGTGACAAGAACCACGAGCCATGTCTCAGCAAAATCGTAAGTATTTTTATGAATTCTTGAAGGCTCCTAGCCTTGCTCCTGGGAAACTGGTGCGATATCACGGGCGCGACAGGCAGGGAGACCTTTGTCGCGCCCGCGATATCGCACCAGTCTGTAGAAGTCTTTATATTAGGAACTTCATTGTTTTTGTCCCCAATAAGTTCAGTGAGCGATGAGTGTGCCGAGTGTGGTTACTATGTAGTCTCATGATTCTGTAGTAATCATTGTAGTGTTTTTCTTCAAATAGTTCCACAAAGGATGGGATACTTAATATCGCGTTGCGTATCCTGTCAGCTGCACGCTACAGGAACTGATGGACGCTAGGGATGGCGCCAGACACGTAGCCGAATTCTGGGCCGAGTCATCCCGGCCATAAATTGATCCCATCCCAGGACTAGCTGCAATAGTGTCGGTTGCTTCTGAATTAATGAATGACATGCACCGACCCCAGCGTGGTTATACCAGACTCGATTGCTCGAATGAACCCAGAGATTCACACTAGCCCCTGAAGCCTCATGTTTCATGAGACTACAGAGACCATTGTATATCAGAGAGTAGACCGGGGGGCGCGATAATAGTAGGGAAGACATGCCCTTAGGATAGGAGGGATTAGAGCCAACTGACTGTGCAGCCTTGAGCACGCATTGGAATAGTGGAGAGACGGGTGATATTTATCTATGGGAGGAGCATCTTTTAGTAGCTTCGCCGCCAGGTTGGCTCTGGTTCTCTCGGTTCTTGTCTGTGTCACTGCTATGCTGTATTACACGTTGCTGATTCCAATAGTGTCGGTTGCTTCTAAATAATTATTATTCAGATGGATCCGACACGAAAGAATCGAGCAATAGATAAAAAATATAACATTTAACCCTCTCTCAACTACTGTATAATATTTGTAACCATGGATACCATAGAGTACCTATACCTACTAATGTTCTTGTAAGCGTGTCTAAAAGCCTGGTGATTATTATTCAGAATCACGGAACGCGGCCGCGCTGTTGCGTATTAAACACGTTTTGATACGCTGCGTACTGGCGTATAATGCCGCATCGTAGCGCGTATTATGTAAAGGATGAAGGGTGAAGAATATGAAGGAAGTAAATGTGATTGGAGGGAAGTTCGACGGTTTTTTGTTATAAATTGCAACAAACGATTTTTTTTTTGTCAATGAAAAAGATGTTTTTCAAGTATTTGCTGTTGTGTAGCTGTTCAATGATATTTTGGCGCGTAGCCAAAATTGGAACGAACGTTGTCGTTTTGAAGTCTTGAGTTTAGGGTTCCGCACCTAAAAAGGAAAAATCGGAACCCTTATAGGAGCACTCGTGTGTCTGTCTGTCACAGCCGATTTGCTCTGAATCTACTGGACCGATATGTTGAAATTTGGTACACATATGAATTCTTGTGACCCAAACACGAACTTATAAAGTAAATATTTATGAATGTTGGGGAAATATGTTGAAATAATTATTGGGTTCACTATAAGGAGAAAAAAATGAAAATTTAAAGCTGTATCATGTGGCATATCAAATGAAAGAACTTGTTATGAGGATTTCAAATATATTCTTTTAATAATTTTAAATCCTTGGATCGATATAAACCGGTAAAACTGGTGAAGTGTGTGTTGGACCACTCACTAAGTAAAGGTTCTGTAGTTAGGATGAATTTATCCCAAGAACAAACTTAACATAAAAGTTGAAAAAGATGTTTCCCCATACATCACTAACTGCAATTGTAATTTTGTACCCACAATATTGAGTGATTTACCATGTTATTTTAAGATCATAGATTTTCATTCTCCGTATTAAAAAAAAAAAAATCGCTCAGCAGTTTCGGAGATAAGTTTGGAATAGTCAATATCATCTTTAATAACTTTAAAACGAAATATTTTAAAATTATAAAAAAAAACCTATCTACGTATGAGCTTAAAACTTACAAGGTGTTCAAATCAAATTGTTCATGAGAGAACAACTGTTAATATCTGAAGCTTATCCCCTCTGTTAGTTTAATTATTACAACTGATAACATAAAGGCAGACAAGGGCAAAGACATACTTTGCATGTACAAATAACTTGTCACAAAATATTTTCATAAGAAAGAAAGAAAGAAATAAATTATTTATTTGCTCATAATGTAGGTATACATATAAGTTGGAATATTTATTAAGTGTCCCAGTACATTTTACCTTACGGCATGCAAAATATTGGTTTTGAATTAATAATATAGATACAGCTATTACAATTATTATTAGCCATAGCCGAATTGAACAGATCAGACTAAAAAAAAATAAAAGTGAATTAAATATAAATCTCTCACAAATTATACAATCAAGAATATAAGTCGTAATATGTAATGTCAAAAGCTTAATGTCAAAATATTACAAAACATTAACAACAATCACAAATATTATTATTTATAGAATTTAGATAATCTGATAATGTCGAAATCTGTTATGTCAAATTACAATAGAACAACAAACATAAAAAAAAATCGCCAAAAAAATAAATAACAATGTCAATAATATAATCTTAAACATTCGAAATTGCAAAGACAACGTACATTTATCAATAACATTTTCATAAATAGTTTTGTCATTTAAAAAGTCTTTAATTGTGTAATAACATTTCTCCAGCAATAGTTTTGTTAATTGTTTTTTAAACATTTTTATGGGTAGGTCTTTTACATTTTCAGGTAATTTATTATATATACGCGGTCCCATGGAAAGGATGCTATTTTTTAATAAGGCTGTTTTATGACCACCTGTGCACAATTGGTTTTTATACTGGGACCTCATTGGTGCCGTGCGTTGTCTTATGTCAATCATTGAGGTAAATAGGTGTCTATTTAATTTAACGAAAAGGGCAGCTTCGAGTATATATAAACAGGGTAATGTTAGAAGTTTTAGGGATATCAATATAGGTTGACAACTTTCAGTAAACTTAGGACCTGTCATTGATCTAAGACATCGTTTTTGGGCCCTAAATATTCTTTCCCTTTCACTGCAGTTGCCCCAAAATATGACACCGTATCTTATTAATGAAGCAACTAATCCATGATAGGCTTTAACTAATGTATTTATGTTTAGTTTATTAAAGAGGTTATAGAGAACGTATGAAGGTTTACTAAGTTTTTGGCACAAATTTTCAGCATGAGACTTCCATGTCAATACGCAACAAATAATATTACAAAACAAAATTGTAATGGCATCCTGAAAAAAAAATTCAGTACTTTATTTTAATGTTGCTTTTCAATGATTTCTCTTTTATTTTTTGTTGTGTTTAGGATTATTTACACAGTTTATATATTTACAAAAAAAAAAATGCTATAATAAGACATGACGATTCTTTACTGAGATTAAAAAAAAATCGCACATGTCTGACTAGTAAAAAGTTATCTGGGGAATGCAACGTAAAAAGCACGCGTGTTGAAGACACTGCATTGTGAACCTAAAAGCGGTGTGTTAAGAGCCACTTTACAAGCAAGTGTGTTGAAAAAAATATAACCCTCCTTGAACTTCGGCTAAATTCTGCATTCAAATTCCTCTACAAACGTTTTTACCACAAAAAAATTAAGTCAGATAAATAAATTCCTCTTCTCGTTTTTATTTTCTTTGCGTAGATAATAACATTAACTTGAGGAAGGAATTAAAAGAATGACTCCAAAAAAAAGGAGTTCTGCGATTATGTTTTGTTGCAACTCTAAACTTACTTTCAGGCTTTTATGCCGCCAAAGTGATGTCAGATATTTTTGATCAGAACGAGGTATCATAATTATTCTTCTGAATTTAATTGAGTAGGTAGGTAGTTATTTATAACGCAAGACACGTCTTACGTAGTTATTTATAACGTATTACATTCTAAGAGGTGACACATCTTTTTGAATCCAATGCAGCATCCTTTATTTTGGCATCGTTTGTCTTGTCAGATAGTTTTGTCGTCACATATTCTAGTGTCTATATGTGCTTTTCACTAATGATCACATATATTTACCGTCATCTTGACGACAGATATTTATTATGGAAAAGTCATGAAATCAGATATTATTGCCAAGATGTCCATAGTAATATATTAATGCTCGTGCTTTTATTTTACTATGCTACTATTTTATTCATATTGAATTGAATTTTTGTGTAGATAAAAGATTGCAATGTAATTGATGGTTCTTATAAAGTTGGTCCCGCGATCTCCTACGTGGTTTGCCACGACCCCGTCACACTGTCTCAGGGCACCAATTCTGTGCTATTTGGGCCCCACAGTTGGTCAGGAGAAATGTCCTGCCCAGTCCCACTTAAGTTGGGCAGCCTTTTGAGCCACGGTAGAAATTTTTGTTTTGGAGCGCAGTATAAATTGTGTTCCGAACACGATCAGTTAATTTAACGCCTAGGATACTGCGCTCCATTGCTCGTTGCCAGACCTTGAGTTTGGACTTGTGGATGTTAGTCAAAGACCAAGTCTGTCCACCATAGGTAAAGATGGGAAGGATACACATGTCCATGAGTCTGCGTTTCAATGCCATAGGTAACTCACCCTTGAGTAATTCCTTCATGGACCAGTAGCTCTTCCAGGCGTTTTCCGTTCGTCTTGTGATTTCCTTATCTTGCCTCACCTGGAAAGAGACTATTTGGCCCAAGTAAAGGTATTCCTGGACATGTTGTATTGTCTCCCCGTCTTTTTTTATGCTTCCAGGTCTTTCATTGCACATAACTTTGGTCTTCGACATATTCATCTTCATTCCAACCTCAAGGCTTGCATTACTAAGCTCTTGGACAAAAAAACTTGAATGGATGCTCATTCAAGTTTTTTATTTCATTTAACTACTGATCTTACCTTGGAATGTGGGTAAGTATTGCCCAGTAATTGGGTTGTGGAGGTCAACCGGTTGCTCTATTAAAAATATTAATAAATCGTTGCATCTAGCAAGGTGTGAAGGCGATCAGAACTTGGAAAATTGTTAGGCAAATAAAAATCTCACACGTAAGGTTTACAGGGCAGAAATCAACGGGGTTATAGGTAAAAGGCATACAAATGAAAATGAAACGGATGATAACCATACTTATGCCAGTTGTCAGTAACACCAGGTGACAACTAAATCTAATGCGCAGATTTTTTTTTTGATGGGGAATTATCAAATGTCTTCTCCGGCTCTGGTCGGAACGGGATGGTGTGTCAAACTTTTTCTGACTAAAACCCACCCGTGTTCCTTCAGTTCCTTGTATGCCAGGGTTATGGTATGCCTTTCGGACAAACCCGCAACCCTGGCAGATAAACTAAGCGATCTCCAAAGTAACGACACCGATTCAACGATCCGTTATGCTTAGAAAACTCTTGCGGAACAGATTTCTCCTGAATTCAAACTTGACTATAAATAAGTGCCAGAAAACTAGATTTCGAAGCCTACGAGTTGCTTACTGAGAAACAAATGGTGAAACGGGAGTATTTGCTTAAGGATCTGCTTACGTTACATATCACATAACCAGGCGTACATAATCATGTAGAGATCGTCTAATTTAAAACTGCACGCCCCTCCACTGCTTGTTGCATTTACATTTCAAATGTTTGTATAGAAATTTTAGTGGAGGGGCGAGCAGTTTTAATTTAGACGATCTCTACCTACATTTGTTACTTATATTTACTTACTAGTGATTAAGAGGTATTCAATTAAAACAATTACCTCTTGTATTTAGGTAGTTTAATCCACACACAAGCGCAGAACTGGTGGACCTCGACACCGGGCTGCAGGAAATCCAGGGAAGCTATGCCATCCTTAGATGGCAGGTTAACCAGGCGTTTGCTACGCCTGGACAGAAACGGCCTGTGCCTAGTGACGGGGACCATCACGGGACACTGCTAACTAAACAAACACTTTCACACAATACACATAACGGACAGCCCTTTGTGCATGGCTTGCATGGAGGCTGAAAAAACCGTTGCGGAAGAGCTTTTTGAATGCACAGGCGTCACCCAGATCAGAACAGAAACACTCGGGTCACCCAGATCCATCATAAATATCCTAAGCAGACCAAGAGACCTAATCAGCTTCTGGAGGGTGGGCTGTTTGGAATAACCAACTGACGGCCGCCATGGCCCACGCACAATGGTCCACATGAAGGACTAAGTACGGAAACCAAACCCTCTAACATAGAACATAGGTAGTTTAAGGAGCTAGTTGTACCAATACAAACCATTTCTGGTTTAATGGTACAAAACAAACATGAACCTGTACAGTATGCATAATTCAGATATAAAAAACTGGTTAATGGAAACGCGCATCACCATCCTAAGAAAAACGCTTAAAACAATCACAATGATTTAATATAGTCTCAAATACATTACTAGACAGTATACCGCCACACTCCGGAATTATTTCAATGCCTTAAAGTCCAAACCACAGCTCGACAGCTCGTGCTTTAATGCGGAAACCACATCAGGATCTATCCTGATGTGGTTTCCTGATGCCTTTGTTCGTTTAAAATTTAAGAGGGTATATTTTAATTTACCCTCTATTATTTTGTAGAAGAGAAGTGGCGGGAAGCGCTTTATGCTATTATTTTAAGACTATGGTTTGTTCAAAAAAATCTAATGAGAATGTAAACAAATGGTTCAGAAAAAATACCTATGGAAGACAATTTGTAGTGCCACTTACGAATTGAGTAATTTGATTATTTCAATAATTAAACCTGAAATTCGAATTAGAAATTACCTTGTAAATGTTTTTTATTTCACAATTGAAGTTAATTGAATAACCTCAATTTTCGTCGATGATTTTTCAAGTACAATAAGGTTACCTATTCGAACAGTAGTTGTTGGAAAATGTGATGAGACATAAAGTTGAAACGTTCTAAAAATACAGATCAATGTGTTACTAATTCCCTTTAGTTTGTAATTGCGTAAGAATGTAACCTAACAGGGTTTGTTTACAGTTTTATCTGATACTATTGAAACAGACTTTACGTATTTAATCTTGAACTGTGTTCCGTGGTTCTGTACAAAGAATAGATTAAGTAGCCGAGAATTTATTAAAGCGCGATGGCGATCGGTTTTTAAGACGGAGATATAATGTCAGTGACCTTGAGTAGTTAGCTTGCGTGTTCTGTACTGAGCTCACGCAACGCCCCGTACGTTCAGCCAGTAATAGAACTCGCCCACCAAGGAGCGCTGTCCGCAATTTGATGCATTATTAATTTATTATACACAAAACCAAAGGTATTTTAATAATACGCGTATACTAAAAGATCAATAATTAAATTATCTTTAAATTGGTGAAGGTTTCAGAAAAATATGCATGGTAGATTTTGCGCCATTCTCAGTTTTTTATCCGCGTTAGACATAACTTTACAAATTAATTACACTATGTAATATAAACATAATCTAAAATATTCACATATTAAGTTATTGAGAAAATGCTCTTATTTAACATATATTTTTTTCAAATCATTAACACTACACGTTTAGACGTGATCTTCAGTATAAAATCATTAAAAGTCGGTTATCGTCGCCTTAATATATCTCTTCAAGCGTGCTTATTTTCTTTTAAAGTACAGTAATTCTCAATACCGTGTGAAGTAATATCTGTAGAGGCTGCTGCAGAGCGTATCCTCACGGTGGAAAGTTGGATTCGGGAGCCATATTTACGATATTATTAATTGTGTTTTCGACAAAATTGCATACATAATCAGCCTTAATGCTAAGACACAGGCCTCTTCTCTGTGAGAGGAAGTGGGCTGTAATCCACCACGTGGGCCCAGTGCGGGTCTTTGAATTTTTGGTTCTAGGACATGCCGGTTTCCTCACGATGTTTTCCTTCACCGTTTTGAGAGCAGTGGTGATGAAATAATCTACACAAAGTAAAGCACCTGTCAGGTTTCAAACCTACGACCTGCAATTTATAAGTCGCGGTAGTTACCACTGGGCCACCACTTTTCCCAAAATTGCATGAGTTCAAATAAAATAGTGTATTGAACTGTACATAATTAGGTATTGAAACACTCGTGTGATACTATTATAAGCCTCGCCTGCGGCTCTATATGCTTTTTTTTTTTGGGTGGGAAATTATCAAATAACTTGAGGAGGGCGTGTCAGACTTTTACTGACTAAAACCCACCCGTGTTCCTTCCGTTGCCTGTGTGCCAGGGCCACGATGTTCCTTCGGACAAACTTGTAAACCTGGCAGGCTCTATAGGCTAGGTTTTTAATTTTCTCTCAGCTTGATTCGGCACCTTAGTGCCTTTGATCCTGCTGATTTCTACAAGCAGTGGATAACACTTTTCATCAAAAGTAACTTTAGCCAATTTGATAACCTGTTGAAAACTATAAACGTATATTCTTTTTAATTTCTTATGTTTGTGCAGCCGTCCGTTAACGACTGACTGACAAACGTATGCTGCACAGACTTCAAATGTCAATTTCTAATGTCTTCTGACTTGATATGAGGATTTTAAATAACAATAATTTAAAAATAATTTGTTTAAGTTATTAAAGAAAATAGACGAAAATTTACCAATACTTACGTCCGAAACTGCTTAGCCTAAAATTTTGGACAGAGAATAGTTCTATAATTATAGATTACAAGAAAATCTATAGGAAGTCTATAGTCTTAAAATAATATGGTAAATCACTATGTTTTTCAACTACAATGTTAAGTTTTTTCTTGGGATAAATTCATCCTAACTACGGAACCCTTCTTTGTGCGTGGTCCGACACGCACTTGGCCGGTTTTTTATTTTTGTTCAGTGAAGAGGTGTGCTGCACAGACATTTATTTTTATTTTGGCCAACTATACTTTTTTTTTTTTAAATCTGTAACTATTTATTTTAATTTTTAATAACTGCATACAGTTTAGATACCAATAGCAACAATAAATAATTTAATAATTATAATAATAATTAAAAATAAAATATAATAAATAATAATGAAATAAAAAATATTATTAATTATTTTAATCATTTTTATTAATTTTTATTTTACTCTAATAACAGCCTATCCACTTTTCCACCAGCATCAGACCACGCTTTAATCGAATAGCCCATTGCTCTAAAAATATACACATCTGTATAAAAAACTGACTAAACTTCAAAAATATACTAAAATTGCTACCACAAGAACCTTCAACGATCCATAAATAATCCTATGAGAGTTCCGTACATTTTTCGTGCGTCCAATTTCCATCGTTCAATTTGGTTAGCTTAACGTCTCTATCAGAACGGAATAGGGTACATAATTCTTTGCACTCTGTATTAATATTGTAACCAATGGATTCAGTGATCGGGTTATGTTATATTGCATTGGCAATTTCTTGTGTGGGAAAATTCGGGTCGTCAAGTTTCCGCAAAGGTTGGGTTATTTGTTATGGGAAGAATTTCTTTGGGAATCGGTGAATGGAATAAATCTCGTTGTGAAGCTAAGGATGTGGAAAAGGCAAAAGGCTACGTCTATAGACGCATTGGTGAAAAAGAGATAATATCACCTCTTTTGGTTATATTAGTACTTTAAAAAAAATTGGGACCAGCAGTTGGCCACGTAAATTTCAGCATTAATTCAAACTCAAACTCAATCCCCCTTATTACAAAACAAGATTTATCTTCAGACCCAGGTTCAAAACATGGAGCCATTATTGAATTTCGAACTTTATTCCGACTATGGTAAAGTTCCTAAACACAAAACTGACAACTTAGTACCGAACTAAGTTTTCAGTTTTGTTTATAGAACGGTATTTCAATCACAGTTACGTTCTTATTACAAAAACTGGGTCCATGGTTTAAGCCATGTCAAAATATAGATCTTGTTTTGTAATAAGGCGGAATGCATTTATTTCAATTAAACCAACTACAGGCACTTTTGAATTGTCAAAGAGTTGGTCAGTTAGAAAGTTGAAGCTATTTGCTCATCCACAACGTAGATCTTTATCTAGATGAACAGGCAAGAAACTACAAGGACACTGTTATAAATCAAGATATTACAAAAGAATCCTGGGTGCATTATTCTTGTCGCTTCTATATGTGAGAACAATGTAAAAAAATAAATTAATAAAAACAATTCAAAATATAAAATATTATTAAATAAGCCCTGACATTTAAGAGATGACCAGTGTCAACTGACAGCGCCCATTCACAAACATGACAAGATTGGCATTATGCTTTGAATAGCGCTAACCTGACCTCAGCTGAGCAACGAGCAAACCCTGCGAGCCAACATATTACCTCGGACCGCCATCGCTCTGCGTTCACGTTCAATGTCCTCGTTGTCCCTTGGATCATCGGTGACAATGTGCCCTAGATATTTAACCTTTAATGCATTCAAAAACAAAATGTGATAAAATGCAAGGTAATTACGGTAACACTCGATCACATACCGGTAGTAGAACCTAAAATGATAAATGTCCTCTCTTATCTCTGTTTTCAGAGCATTACACACATTCAGAATTTATTAACTGCGGTTGGGTTTTGTCTCACATTTTTTTTTGTTTATCTCTAATGGTTCGGTCTTTATGATGTCAGCAGGATGGTGTAGGGTCGTGTATTAAATTAACGATAATTATACTGAGGGGAAATACATAATTTTATTTACTAAACATTTACTTTGAGTGTGAACGTGGATGATAAGAGTAGGGAAAACCAACGAAACGATGCATTGACTGTGTGTAAAATGATAATTATGAAGAAAAAAAAACAAGTGCGTGTCGGACCACGCACAATGAAGGGTTTCGTTGTTGGGATGAATTAGTCCCAAAAATAAACTTAACATTGTAGTTGAAAAACATGGATACAAAGTTAAACGTAACGGTCGATTTTCCAACAAAACAAATGTAAGTTTGTAATCACATTTTTTTTGTTTTAAGGCTTCTACATACCAGCGCGACTTGTCGCGCGACGCGACACGGAACAAAGGCCCCGCGTGTCGCGGGATGAGCGGTGCCTTTGTGTCGTGTCGCGTCGCGCGACAAGTCGCCCCGGTATGTAGAAGCCTTTATGTGAACTACAAATTTAAAATTTTCGTTTACTTACTTGTGCTGTGAGACCTTGCTTTTTGCCAAATTTCATTATTCTAGGTCAACGGGAAGCACCATACGTATAGGTTTTGATTTATTTGCGAGTATCAAAATATTTTGTCGCATAAATCGCCGTATTTTTTTATTGATTATGAGCTTGATTTTTTTAATGCTCCAAGGGATCGTAGATTTACGATACGATTTGATATTAATTTTAAATTGATACCTCCAAGCGTTCCTGGGAAAAAGGGTCTTGACAGACTGAGAGAGAGACAGATAGAAGGACAACGAAGTGATCCTTCAAGGGATCCGTTTTTTCCTTTAGAGGTACGGAACCCTAAAAACATATATCACACGAAGCAATCAACTCTCAATCGTTCAGAGTTTAAATTGAAAAGAAAACAATTTACAGCCGCAAATTACCTCGTTCTCAGACCCTTAAGATCTCTAGAAGCGGGTATTGGAGCGCTCAGCAATTACAAACCGACTCATTTCCCACATAATTTCACTTAAAGCCTACGTTTTAGAACATGTAGTAGTTAGGAAATGGAGTGCCGATAGAATGTACTTTTGTTTGAGGTACGGAACCCTCACCCCGCACACTATAATAATAATCTTTATTTATATAAAAAACAGATAGTAGTAACATGTAACAGTTTTTACAAAGTAGGTAGTTTTAGTTCTCTGGCAATCAAGTGGGTGACTTGCTGTTCTCCTTGCTTGCCTTGCCCTCCTGCCAGAGGCTCTACGCGGTGATTGTGCGGTCCATGGCCCTTTACGGGGCACCGGTGTGGGCGCGTTCCTTAAGGCTGCGACCAGCCCGCCAATTGAACGCGTCCCAAAGGGTCATGGCCATCAGGCTGGTACGGGGTTACCGCACGGTCTCCCGTGAGGCGGCGGGCCTCCTTGCCGGAATACCGCCATAGGATCTGGAGGCAAAAGTCCTTGCGCACATCTGGGAGTGGCGCGAAGAGGCGAAACGCCGGGGTGAAATTCCGCTGCCGCGAGAAATCACGGCACAGTGGACAGAGCTCCGGCGGGATCTCATGGCAGCATGGAGAGTTCGATTGTCGCAACCCAGCGCTGGGCACGCCACAATTGTGGCGATAAGTCCCCTCTTTGAGGAGTGACTAAAGAGGCGCCACGGCGTCCTCACCTTCCGCCTGACGCAGGTCCTCACCGGACATGGTTGTTTCGGGAGGTTCCTGTTCAGGATAAAGCGGGAGGAAACGCCCGGGTGTTACCACTGTGTGGATCGCCCGGAGGACACGGTGGAGCATATGGTGGAGGTCTGCCCGGCTTGGCTGGAGCACCGCCGTATCCTCACGGAGGCGATCGGCTGCGGCGATCTCTCGCGTCCAGCGCTGGTTCGGAGCGAGAGTACATGGGAGGCCGTCACCTCCTTCTGTGAAGCAGTAATGCTTGCAAAGGAGGAGGCGGAACGCGTGAGGGAGAGGCAAGGTTCGCGAACTCGCGCCCCTAGTCGCCGCAGGAGACGCCCCGGGCGTCGGGAGTCGCAAGCCGATTTCCGGCCACCGTAGGCGCGGGTTTGCGGACGGTGAGCGATGGATAGCTCACCGTCCGATAAGGACCAGGCCCGGGTCGACGACGCGTTGTATTCCACGCGCGCCTCAAAGAGTTGTCAGCAGCAACTGACGGGGTCCGTTAGGGCCAAATATGCCTGCCAGGATTGCGAGTTTGTCCGAAAGGGGTATCGTGGCGCTGGCACACAGGCCAATGAAGGAATACGGGTAGGTTTTAGTCAGTAAAAGTCTGACAAGCCCTCCCGCTCCGCCCAGAGCGGGAGAAGTTATTTGATAATTTCCCACCCCAAAAAAAAATAAGCTATGAAAAAGCCTGTAAAGGAGTAACAGTACCGATTCCCTCTAATTGTATTACTTACTACAATTTTAATTTACAAGTTACATTTTTTTTCTTTTTTATACTCAAATAATCAAATCAAAGCACTCTATTTGTAAGTTTCACTACAAATTGGTGTCGACAGATACGTTTTCAGCAGGGTAATTGCATAACACACATAAAATGACAATTGATTGCAATGGGTTTTATTTTGACAAGTCACCCACGTTCATTATGTAATTACCGTTGTCAAGCAAACGAATTTTTCAAACCTATCTAGCAAATGATTAGCAATATCCTTCAAATCTTTTGGATTGTGATTGAAGAAAGTGTGTTATGGAATTATGGTGCTGATCTATTTATTTAGATATATTTTCACCAGGAACAGGCTCTATACTCCATTTGAAATAAGGTTAGATATTTATATAAACTTTTTTACAGTTCGTTCAACCGATTTTGACTTCTCTTCCGTAGGCATACGGATGGCATTAAAAGCAAAAACGTGGTTACAATACCAACTGTTTATTACAACTACCATTTGTTATGACAATGCAATAGAAGTCAAAATCGGTTGAACGGACTGTAAAAAAGGTTTATTTAAATTTCTAATCTTATTTCAAACGGAGTATAGGTTAAAGGCTTCTACATACCAGCGCGACTTGTCGCGCGACGCGACACGGCACAAAGGCCCCGCGTGTCGCGGGATGAGCGGTGCCTTTGTGTCGTGTCGCGTCGCGCGACAAGTCGCCCCGGTATGTAGAAGCCTTAATGCGGAAATGGAATGTAGGAGTAGAAAATACAAGGGGTATGAACAATACTCGTTTCTGGAACGTGGTAACAGGGTGATATGAATATGACGGCGCAGTAAGTAGCGCCGTCTATTTTCGTAACGAAGTTACGGGAATCACCGAAAAGGTTGGATAAGAGTGACACTGGCCCCTGACAGTCAATCGCGAGTGTCGCATCGATAGTTGCGTGGCGGCTGTCTTCTGATGACAGAAGAAGATGTCAGTGGGAGCCGCTGTCGTAAGTAGGTACCACTTCCACGATGCGATGGACTGCTATATTCTGACACAATCCTGAATTCCTGATTATATTGAAGCTGCTGAACCACTAATATGATGATCGCTTCTGGTAAAAGGCTATCCTGCACCGTTAAATAATTTTATGTGAAATTCAAAACAGGAAGCGCAGCAGACGTTTCTAAACAAATCAAATTCACGCACCTGCTAACATGCACACATGAAATCTACACCATGATGAAGAATCAAATATTCAGGAAAGATTTGCCCGCTCTAAGATACAGATGGTGCCATCGTAGTAATGTGATAGATATCGATACTTATTTAACTTATCGATATCGACATACATGGGAATAACGAATATAACGGGACGTAAAATAATGAATTTACATTTTACTTAAATATTTAGATACTTATTAAACAGTGAAATATACGTATAATCACTATACAAGCTAACAGTAAATAATTATGATTATTGCAAAAAAAAAAAACAAGCTACCACTTCGTCCGACTAGACGTGGCGAGGAGAGTAATATTATTCTCTTACTAGAGAATGGGCAGCAACGCTGCTAGCTATAATGCATAGAAAATGCATTTTAACACCATACTGCGATCGCCAACCCACCTGCCAAGCATGGCGATTATGGCAAACCCCCCCTCACTTTGGGGGAGGCCTATGTCTAGCAGTAGACGTATTTCGGCTGAAATGATGATGATGATGACTCGTCAATGTTCTGATTCGCCATTGAAAAACCACAGATCACATTTAAAAAAAATAGCAATAATCATAACTACTACATTTTAATATTATTTGTATAACTTTACTATTGTTCTATTGACTGACAATATTTAATTATGTAGGTATATATAATTAGACCGAAACTGTTGTATTTTTAACCGACTTTTATCTTGTAAAATTGATGTAGGTACGCCTCAATAGGCAAAACATACACACATAAACTCAGGCCATTCCATGAGGGTAGGCAGAAACTATAGAACGCCATCGGCTACGCTCCTTTTTAGGGTTCCGTAGCCAAATGGCAAAAAACGGAACCCTTATGGATTCGTCATTTCTGTCTGTCTGTCTGTCCGTCCGTATGTCACAGCCACTTTTTAAACTAACTATACTTTTGAAACTTGGTAAGTAGATGTATTCTGTGATCCGCATTAAGATTTTCACACCAAAATAGAGAAAAAGCAATAAATTTTGGGGGTTCCCCATACTTCGAACTGAAACTCAAAAAATGTTTTCCATCAAACCCATACGTGTGGGGTTTCTATGGATAGGTCTTCAAAAATGATATTGAGATTTCTTATATCATTTTTTTCTAAACTGAATAGTTTGCGCGAGAGACACTTCCAAAGTGGTAAAATGTGTGTCCCCTCCTGTAACTTCTAAAATATTGTACATTACCATGTAAGTTTCCTCCAAAAATTGGTTTGAACGAGATCTAGTAAGTAGTTTTTTTTTAGTTAGTAGGTTTTAATACGTCATAAATCGTAAACCGCAATTTATCTTTCATTCAATCAACTCAAATATAAAAATGAAAATATTTTTTTTTATATTATGTTACTTGGTGCTACGGAACCCTTAATGGGTGAGTCCGACTCGCATTTGGCCGTTTTTATTTTTCATACATCTGGTCATATAAGTACGCTGGTTGCGAGTTCTATATACTCCTGACCTTACTGAAGAACATCACTAATAAGGTCACTATAATTATGTCCAGGGCATCCCCTCTCGGCGTTTCCACTCACCTCTGCTTTGTAAATACCGTTTGTTAGTCGCCTTTCATTCATCCTCTTAACATGACCAAACCATCTAAGCATACTCTTTCCAATCTTTGTCATACTACATCTCTTTTAAACTGCACCGTTGCCTTATCACAAAATGTTTAGCCTATCATTTAAAGTCACGCCAGAAATGCTTTGCAAGGAACGCATTTCCACAGCATTTATTCTACATTCATTCTTCTTTTGCCACACCCAACATTCACTGCCATATATAAGCGTAGGCACCAACACAAATTGTGAACAGCCAGTCGATCCTTTTTGGACATCGACTTGATCTCGTTGGTCACAATCGCATCTAGAAAGAAAGAAAAAATGTTTATTCTGCACAAACAAAACGCACGTTACAATGAAACAACACAAATTGCACACAAACAAAGAAGCCAAAAGCCCCGTAATCAAACAATAAAAAGTTCGACAATCTTGTCTATTGCTAGATGTCAGGGCCAGGGACCAAAGACAATTTAAACTGCGTAATACTCTGTGGTGTTGCGACACTGGCAAATGACAACAAACAAACAATCAAAATAAAAACAAAATGCTGATTGCCGAGTGGAAAAATAACTACTTTTGAAACATACAAATAACTTTATCACAAACACGTAAACCGTGCGCATCTATGACACCATTCACTTTATTTCCCGGATTTACTCTCCTTTCCACATCTTTATCAATTTTTCCATCCCTTGTAAACTGACTCCCTAAATATATAAACTCACTTACTTGATCCAAACTCTTATCATTTATTTTCACATCACACACCGATACATCCTCTTCTTTTTCAAACACCATGACCTGTGTCTTATTCTCCTTTCCTCTTATAAGCTTAATCCATCACAGTCACCATGTCTTGAAACTTTTCTGCAGACGAAACAAGTAGAACTTGATCATCTGCGTAGAGAAGGCGAAACATGTACGTACTTAATACTTCATAAAATGATATAACATCGTAATAGCTTAATTTGTATGTAAGCGCGTGTTGTGACAAATTACAGTTTATTTTGATGCAAGTGTGCAAAGTTTGTCATTGCACTCAAGATGGGTGGCTTAAGACATTTTCACAACTAAGAAACATTCTGGTTATTTAACTAGGCACTTCAAAACAAAAATATAATTTTAGTCCCAACCCTTCTAGGATTGACAAAACTAAATAAATTTTAGTCCCAACCCTTCTAGGATTGACAAAACTAAATAAATTTGTATACCTATGTTTATGGCCATATAACTTTCTGTACACGTTATACATTAATTAGTTTTAATTACTTCAAAAGCTTTAATTAACACAAACTTTTATCGTTCCCAAGTCCCAACTACACAGTTAACTTTAATGAATAAAGTTAAAGATAAGTTTATCCAGTTTTAATTATGAGTGCTATCGTTTAATTGGTTATTGTGATTAAAGTAACAATATAAATGTTATTATCTAATAGAATAATGAAAACGTAAATATCATGAGGAATGAAAATGTCCGTGGAATTGAACATTATAATTGAAACCTTAATTAAAATATACATGGTAAAACTAAAATATATATAATAAGTACAAGTTTAAAATAAAACAAAATAAAAAATAAAGGGGAGAAAGCTCATTGGGCATCAAAAAATTCGTCCGTATCGCTGTCAACGGGAAAAGTGCCCAAAAAGCTGGCAGCATTGCCACGTTGGATGGCAATGTTGATTCTTTGGGCTAAAAATAGGCCAGCCCTCTGGTCGCATTTAGAGTCGAATTAAAGAGAATTTAATTAAAAAGAAGGATTTAAATAGTTAGATTTGCTGTAACCGTACTTAGTCGCGTGAAAAAGTGTCAGTACTGAGAAGAGTGAGGTCACATATCCCGCAAGGAACGATAGATACGATTTTCAGTATAAGTGAAGGAGACAATAGTATTCAAATGTCATTGTCAACGAACGGAAACGTGATCAACTTTATAATTTTTACAGCTGAACATTACGAATTTCATCAGAATTTGTAAAAAAAATGGATTCTTCTAGTTAAAGTGAGTTATCGTTAACGCCAGAAGCTATAAAAAATGAGGCTCTGCTTGTAATTGATAACCTAGCCAGAAAAATATAGACCCAGGATATTTCAAGGCATCTAAAAATTTCATGTCTTGGAGAAACGAAAGAAATGTTAAACCTGTATCCAAGAGTGAACATGAATTCAGCATTTTGTCAAGCCAACCATGTCCCTGATCATCTCAAGTAAAACAAACAAATAAGTGAACCCGGTGCAAGCCTAACATTTAACAGATTGTTCCAACATTACCCTTACTTTTGTGAATAAATAATGTTTTTATTAGTTAGACTCTGATTTCTCTTACTTCCTACCAACTTTTATTACTGTAGTAGGTGGTAGGAAAGAAAAGGAGATTACGCACTTCGCTCAACGTGATTTCTTGTTGCACTCGTGTTTTTAGAGCAACAAATCTACCACTCAATGCAAGAAGAAGTCACTTTCTGCTTAATGCACTAATCTACTCGTACTACCTATTTACTGCTAAAATCAACGCTGTGCATGCGTTAATATTCGTCTTAACTACGAAACTGGTAAAAAGCGTAGTCCGACGCACTGGGCCGATTATATTTAATTATTAAATAAATATTAGTATTAACGATGTTTAAATAAATATTAGTATTATTAAATTATCGATCAGCAAAATAACGTCTCTCCCAAAAAACCATCGATAAATCATCTTATCCCCACACTGTATATTACTATCAAAATGTAGGTTTTATTCAAATTCCGAATGTACGACAGACAGTGGACTCAACTGCCAGAGTTTTTGCAAGTTGCCAACTACTGCTGGAATTTTCATCAAATGCAAATGCATTGCGGTCGGATACTAAGTAAGGGTCAATGTCCAGTGGTGGATAAGTTTCACAACACTATTGCATGGGAGGGTTTAGTGTTCTATTTAATTTACAGACACTAAATACTGTGGAATGAAAAGTTTTTTATAAAATAGAATAGAATACTCTTTATTATGTAGGCACCATAAAAATTACATATATAAATGTTAACAATTATAAGCACTTTTAGAGCCACTTTAGAAGTTTGTCAGTTCATATATAAAACATTCCGTTTTTTTTTTATTAGGCTGTCTGCGGCTTTGAGTCAGTGCCTGTCCTTCAAAATACGAAGGAAAGTCGCATTAAAAACATATCACAGTTTTGCCATAGGCATTTTCTACCAGTCAACCTTTGGGTAATGTAGAGACAAACAACGGTAAGTGCAATAGTGAAAATTGAGGAATACATAATTATTTATTTTACCTACCATTCGTACCAAACATGCTTGTTGTGATGTAACTGCATAAAGTAGCTAAAAGCCGGGATTTCTCGTTAGTTTCGAAATAGAATGCTTGAGCAAGTGAGCGCCACAGTAATGTATAGTAAGTTAGTTTTTTTAATGATTTTTTATTATTTATAGTTAGGTAGCATATTAATGTACTCATGTTGTTGTCATGTTGTATGTAGAATTGTAGAAATATATAAATATCATAAAAAATATTCGTATTCATAAATCACACACACATACAGAGACACATACTAATGAATGATAATTTATTTGTCATTGAAATTCAATCATTCAATAACTTGACGAGATATAATTACGTTTATCATAATATTTTATTTATTTACAGTTTCTATAGGTATTCACAAAAAAATGTAGGCATGAAGGCTGTTTGCTGACAATAAAAAACACACATCACTGTCTGGTGTAATATTTATCTGAGAATTCTTGCACTTTCCCGCACTTGTGAAGAAACGCAAAGTAAACAAACGCAGTTTGTGTTCAAAACCCTATAATGTGAACCTAAAAGCAATGCAATAAAAGCCGCCTTTCGAGCAAGTCATTCACCTTCGTCAGTCATTGGCCTTTTCAATTTTTTTTTTATAGTTTTATAATAACAAGTTTTTTTTTAAATCTAATTATCAGCTGCTATCCTGCAGTGGTTACCAATCTTTTAAGTGATCCAAATGCCTCTTGAACTCATTCTTCTATTATTTAAATTACTGGCAACTCGGCCTTTTATTTCATTTCCATATGAAAGTGCTTAGACAGTTAAGTATAAATAAGACAAGCGTAATTATATGTCCTCCCTATTAATACTGTAATTTTAAAACATTGTATAAGCCAATTATTTTTAAAGGAGTAACCGTGGAATTTCTTGCCGGCTCTTCTGCTTAGGAAATGACCAATTGGCACCGTACACCTAGCTTCCGACGTTTCATAAGTGCCCATGTAGGTTTATGTGAAATAAAATATTTTGATTTGATTTGATTTCATGAAATTAAATTATATGATTAAAAATAAATCGACTAGACCAACAAGGTCGTTTTCTATAAAAATGTGGCTGTTATTTTAGTATACACTCCCCCCAGAGCGGGAGAAGATATTCGATAATTTCCCACCCAGAAAAAAAAAAAAAAGCCTTTATCCGTTGTGGGTATAACTGTAGTGTAGATAAGATATAGTGTAGATAGTAATGCCCAAAATGGAACCTTGTCGTACCCCGGCTTTTATAACTTGAAGACCAGAGTAGGTGTCATTGATTTTAACTCTAAATATTCTATCCTCCAAATACTATTTTAAGAGCAGGTAGAAGTTATGTGGAAGTTGGATCTTCATTTTGAAGAGCAGGCCTAAATGCCAAACCATATCGTTCTTCGTACTTGTATTTTTTACTTCACTAAGAAGGGTCCGATTACGGCGAGGAATAAATAATATAGCACTATATCGGTATAATAGCGTATATTATATCCCAAGAACACAATAGGTTCACAATAGGTTCACACAAAAAAAATAAAATTCTGATCTCTTATACTTTTCGCGGTAACGAAACCATAGCGCGATCTAATTCGACGCCAACGCCATCTATCGAGCGCGGTGACAACTCTTGACAAAAATTAATATTAGATCACGCTATGATTTCGTTCCAAACCCCAACATACCGCCCACCAAGGACATATTGACAAAATGTCCTTAATTACCGCCCACCGTGACAAACTTCCGGCTTATATCAAGCCTGACCATGACCGGAAACCTTTAAATAAAGGTTTGCGTCCTTGGTAGTAGGTTTTAACACAATATAGGGTTTATCAGAACAAATATCATGCCCTTGGTTTTACATTATAACAAACAAAGAAAAATAATAAATAAAACAAATCTTAAGTACAACAAATTTTAAACTTGACCTTAACTTAACTGATTACTGGCAAATAGGTAACACACACAATTTAGAGGTAGGTCTCTTAAAGACTGAAGCCTGTGTGCGTATGGTTACGACCCGAGTAATTCCGTCAGGACCCGGATGCGTCTGTTCAACCTTACCCAATAACCACTTGCCTGGAGGTAAACCGTCTTCCTTTACTAACACGACCTCCCCAACTGATGGTTCTGGATTTTTATTGGCCCATTTATGGCGTTGCAGGAATTGATTTAAATAATCCTGCGACCAACGACGCCAAAAATCCTGCGTCATCCTCTGATGAAGCTGCCAGCGTTTTAAGGTACTCACATTGGACCTTTCGTAATTTGAATCTGGTGCTAAAACGGGTGGTTCTCCGATCAAGAAATGCCCTGGCGTTAAAATGACACACTTATCTTGATCCTCGACATACGATAAAGGCCTGGAGTTGAGGCAAGCCTCAATTTGAGCCAGCACTGTTGCCATCTCTTCGTACGTCAGTGTAGAATTCCCAATAACCCTTTTAAGGTGGTACTTGGTCGATTTTATTCCTGCCTCCCATAGGCCACCAAAATTAGGTGCGTGGGGCGGGATAAAGTGCCAATCTGTGCCATTATTAGCGAGGTACTCTGCTAGTTCCGGATTGAGGTTGGACTTCTCATCGTTAAATAAGTAGAGTAACTCGCGTGACGCTCCCACAAAGTTTGTCCCATTGTCGCTATGTAAGTCACTGCATCGACCACGTCTTGCCACGAATCTTTTGAAAGCTGTCAGGAAACCTCTAGTACTTAGTTCACTGACCGCCTCTAAGTGTACTGCTCTAGTGACCATGCATATAAACAATGCTATATAGACTTTATAGGACCTATTACCTCGACCTTTCGATACCCGAATGTTAATAGGGCCAGCGTAATCTACTCCACTATATAGAAATGGTTTACTAGGTGTAACACGTGCCGAAGGCAGTTGTCCCATTAACTGCGTTCTAACTTTAGACGAATATCGAATGCATTTAATACATCCTTTAACATGTTTTTTAACCAATTGCTTGACACCAATAATCCAATATTTGGAACGCAAGTATGTCACCATAAGTTGCGGACCACCATGTATCGTCTTTTCGTGAGCATCTGCCACGCATAGAACTGTCAGAAAAGACTGCTTTGGTAACAATATAGGATGAACTCTATTATAACTTAATTGAGACATCTCAAGTCGCCCTCCAACTCTTATGATTCCCTTTGAATCCACGAAAGCATTTAAAGACCTTAAATTACCGGACTTTTTTCCTACTTTACCACTCTTTAAATCCTCCATTTCCTCGGTAAATTCTTGTTGACATTTTTTGATACATGTTTCTAGAGCAACTTCAAGTTCTAATTTGGATAAATGTCGTGTATTATGTCTGATTGTTACTGATCTCCTTAGATTTAAAAATCGCCGACAATAAGCAACAACTCGGACTAATCGGGATAATGACGAAAACTCAAACAAACCTTCACGTTCCAAAGAAGTCGTGTGAACTTTCACTTCTTCTAAGTGTGTGATAAGGTGTTTGGGTCTTTTATACTCTACCACCAGCTGTCTTAGATAATCCGGCCCATTCCACCATAAAGCCGTAGATTCAAGATCAGCTGGGGAAACTCCGCGAGACGCACAATCTGCGGGGTTATGTTTCGTTGATACGTGAGACCAATATTTCGTATCTAACAGACTTAAAATCTCAGAAACTCGATTTGCGACGAACGTTTTCCAGCGACTTGGGTGTCCGTTGAGCCAAGCTAGCACCACCTCACTATCGGTCCATGCATGCCAATTGTCACGTGGTATGTTCAATACTTCTCCTACTTCCACCATTAATTTAGCAAGGAGAGCAGCACCACAAAGTTCTAATCGTGGAATAGACACTTGTCTAACGGGCGCTACTTTCGTTTTCGACGTGACTAATGAAATGTGAATTTCCCCTTTGTGATCCACTACTCTCAGGTATATGACTGCCGAATACGCTAATTTCGAAGCGTCGGAAAACCCGTGCAATTCAGCCTTCAAATTGGTACTTTCCTGTTGCAACCATCGTGGGATTTTAATATTCACCAAATTGGCCAAACTATGATGGTAAGTAATCCATTCTTGTACTAAGTTTTTTGGAATTTCTTGGTCCCACTCTAATCCCGCTAACCATAATTTCTGAATAAATATTTTGGCTAAAACAATGCTTGGTGCCAACCAACCCAAAGGGTCAAATAGACGTGATATCTCGGAGATAATTTTTCTTTTCGTTACAGGTGCAGTCAACGGTTGGAGTTCTACAGAATACTGAAAGAAGTCTTTGTTCGAGTTCCAGGTAAGTCCTAAAATCTTCGTTACATCATCTATTTTTATCCTTAATTCTTCCTCTGTAGTTTCTTTCCCATCCCTTATTTTATTCAGTAATTGCTGACTATTACTCCTCCATTTTTGTAATGGAAACCCTCTCTTGTCTAACACTTTGCTTAATTCCGTGTAAATATTAAAACAGCTTTTTATATTTTCAGATCCTGTCATCACGTCGTCCATGTAGAAATCGTTTAGAATAATCTTGGCTATTTCGGGCTGATCTGAGCACTCATCGTACGCCACCTGTTGAAGTGACCGTACTGCCAGATATGGTGCCGACGCCGTGCCGAATGTTACCGTTTCTAATTGATACACTTCTGTTTCCTTTTCAGGACTTTCTCTCCAGAGGATCCTTTGTAGTACTGAGTCTGCTTTGTGAACTAACACCTGCCGATACATTTTTATTATGTCAGCTACAAGACATATTCGGTGCGTTCTCCATCGCATAATCGTATGCCGAAGTTCCGCCTGCAATGTAGGACCAACTAACATACAGTCATTAAGTGAAGCTCCCTTTGATCCCTTACAGGAGGCATCAAATACGACGCGAACCTTAGACGTTACTTTATCCTCCCGGACAACAGCATGGTGTGGTAAATAAATAGCTTTCGGATTATTCTTGTCATTTTCTAAAACCTTTTTCATGTGATTTAGCTGTAAGTATTCCTGGATAACCTTCGAATAATCTTCCTTGAATTTACTGTTTTTCTTGAATTTACTTTCTAACGACTTTAATCTTCTTTCAGCAATAACTTTCGATTCACCAACCTTGTCGACCGGGTCCCCCTCGCGCAATGGTAGCCTTACTATATACCGGCCACCTTTGTCGCGTTCTGTTGTATCTGCGTATAATTTTTCGCAGTTGTTTTCATCCTCCGTTAGCGTTTTCTTTCTCGATGGTTCTGCCTCTAACTCCCAAAATTTTCGAAGCAACTCATCGGGATCAAGACTTAAATGCATCACGGTAATATGTGCGGGATAATTTGAGTGATCCAACTCAAAGGTACCCGACAATATCCACCCTAACGTGGTATTTTGTGCCAAGTAAGTTCCGCTTACGTTTCGTTTGATTCCTTCTTGGATGACTTGGCTGTAAATTTCAGCACCTAACAAAACATCAATTTTATTAGGCCTATCGTATTTTGGATCAGCCAAATCATCATCGGCCAAGTCAACCCATTCTACCCTAGTTACTTTCGTAGCTGGGAGAAGGGCAGTGACCGACTTCAAGACGAAAGCATCGACTGTTATCTTGACCGTGGGATCTATTCTAGATCTCATTTTAAGGGTTACAGTGGACTTGGCAGTCGCACTTTTTTCCCCACCTACCCCAATCACTGTTTGTCGCGATGGAGTTTTATTTAAACCCAAATATTGTACCACGGATTCTGTAACGAAAGAACCCTGTGATCCTTGGTCCAGCAAAGCCCTAACTATTCGATACGAGCCGTCTTTAGATTTCGCCTCGACCAAAGCAGTAGTTAATAAGACGGTTTTCCGACCGCCTCCTGTGGATAAACAGGAAACCAGTGGCTTGCTCGACCCCTCCGCTTGCGCGGCCCTTTCAACGTTACTAGTTTTATTATCCTCCTTCATCAACGATGAGGTTTCCTCGTGAGCCCTATTACTACCTTCGCCCATATCAGACCCAGAAACACCTGTTGGGTGTAACAAAAAATGGTGGCGGCGTTTACACACCTGGCACTTGAGAGTGTTTTTACAATGTTTAGCAGAGTGATTATTGTATAAGCAAACAAAGCACAAATTATGTTCCTGAGCAAAACTACGCCGAGCGTCATTAGACTCCTTTCCATACTTAGGACAGGACGTAATTTTATGATCGGCTGACGAGCAAAACGCACATGCAACCGACTTTTTTACTACGTGAAACGACTGAGTCCCTTTTTGGTTTGAATGTCTATCTTTGTTATCGACCTTATCTAAATTTTCTAGACCTCTAAACCGATTATTTAAATATTCCGAAAACTGTTTAAAGGTAGGTAATTCATCGCTTGCGTCTGAAGCCGATTAAGTTCCCACGCTTTCCTGGTCTCTTTATCTAACTTTCCACTAATTATGTGTATCACAATCAGATCCCAGGAAGACACCTCTACCCCTAAATTACTAATTAACTCTAAGCATTCAACAGTAGTCGTAATAAGTCGCTTTATTTCCAATGCCGATTCAAACGATAATGTCTTTTGACTTAACAATCTTTTCATTATACTATTTGCCAGAAACCTTTTATTGTTGTACATTTTTTCTAACTTAGACCAAGCAATTTTATAGTTGTCTGATGTAACATTAATATTTCGTAACAACTGTTCAGCTTCCCCTGTTAAATGACCCTTTAAATAAAATAAGCGTTGTGCATCATCCAAAGATTTGTTTTCATGCACCAAACCCACAAATAAATCTTTGAATGTTTGCCACTCCGAATACTTTCCCGAAAAAGAGGGAATTTTTATTTCAGGCAACCTTACTCTACTGAGGTTCCCTTCTGTTTTAGAGCAAGAATTAGAATCTGTACGCGAATCAGTAAACTTTCTTTCGGATAATATTTCTTTTAAATCACTTTTAAAATCCACATAAAATTCTTCAACTTCATCATAAAGATTATTTTTAACATAGCTCGAATTAGCCAATTCAGGCTTTTATATCGTGCTTAATATTTCCTTATGATTAGAAGTAAATGCGTTCCATAATTGTTCCAAATTTTCAAGTCGTGTCTCTAAATATGAAGTAGTTAAACGGTCTTTAGGAGCTTTCTTAAAATTGGATCTGGCCTTAATCATTTTAGAACTAACATCTTCCTGTATACTACAGAACGACTCCATTTTGCAACAATTATGGCACAACTTTTATCAACACAATCAAAACACAAGTCACAAAAATTTGATTTGTTTTATGTTTAAAGTTATCCAACAAATCCCAAAATTTTACAAGTGTTTGGAACAACTTTTATTTGGTTCTAAAATCGGGCATGGATTCCCCGTCAGAACCGCTTTTCACATAAAACAATTACAAGTCCTAAGCTAATAAAAACCATTAAAGTTAATGTTAAATTTAAAGTCCAAATTACGCGCACTTTTTGAGATTCTTGATTGATGTAAACACTAAACTTCCTGATCTAAGTTATAATTCAAATGTACTCACGATTTTTTCTTTTCACTCACTGACACTTTATTGTTGTACTGCACCCGAGCCACAGCCGGCACGCGTGCTGTACTGCACCACGAGCCGCAAGCGCCTTCTTCGCAGCGCGCAGCACTGCACCATACAAGTGGCGCCCTCTATTCGACGAAATCCTCCCTCGCGACGATCCTCCGACTGCTGGGTACCAGGTTGGCTGCGTCCACGCTCCACCTGGCTGCTCCCGGCTCCAATCGGTTCCTCCTCCAACTCCTGGACACCTCACCTGGTGCCCGTTGAAGGGGCTGATCTGGACAGCGATCCACTGCCCAGTAACGAATAATATAGCACTATATCGGTATAATAGCGTATATTATATCCCAAGAACACAATAGGTTCACAATAGGTTCACACAAAAAAAATAAAATTCTGATCTCTTATACTTTTCGCGGTAACGAAACCATAGCGCGATCTAATTCGACGCCAACGCCATCTATCGAGCGCGGTGACAACTCTTGACAAAAATTAATATTAGATCACGCTATGATTTCGTTCCAAACCCCAACAGTACTTAACCGACACTTCTTCTTTCCAGATAAAACTCTCGGAAATTAAGTCCTAGGTAAAAGATAATAAAGTGAATCTTTGCTACATGAAAATAAGGCTCATTTTAGGTCGGTTTTTACTGATAACTCGATACTGACAAAGTGGGTTGGAACATTTAGGCACAACTGTGTCCAATTTAATCAAATCAAATCAAATAATTTATTTCAGATAAATATCCATAGTAAAATTGCTTATGTCATAATACAAAATAAAATAAAATCGCAAACATAGAATTAAAATCATAATTAAAAACAAAAATTTAAGGTTGGCCTTAGGAACTTAGAACTCTAGTGAAGGGCGGGCGTTTTGGGAGACTGTTTTAAGGCTTGTCTAGACTGGTGCGATGTCGCGGGCGCGACGCTCTTGTAGCAAAATTTGTTTGTCGGTGCCTGTCTCACCCGCGATTTCGCACCAGTCTGTAAGAGCCTTTAAATGTAATTCTTACGTTAAAAAAGTGCTGATTCTAAGTCTAATTTGAATAAATGACTTTAGATTTTGAGCTTGATTTACCTTCAGCAGCATCGGCAGTGCAAAGCAGCAGTACACATGACCATAGACCAAGATTTTGCGGTACGCGGATGTGAGGGTGGAAGCGAGACAAAACACTGGATATTTTCATGTAATAAATGTTTGAGGTGGGTACTTTATTTGTGCACGGTGATTGATGCCTGCGGATTAATTTTTATTTTATTTAATAATATTTATTCTTATTGGTTGTATAGGCATTATATTCTAAGTACTGTTTATTTTATTTTGTTACCTATTTTCTTATGTACAACTCATAAAACCTGACTTGGGTTCCGTACGAATTTTTTCAGCCGACCACTGAATATCAGCGCTGTGCTGTGGGTTCCCCATAGCACAGCATCATGCTGAGTGCTAGCCTTCTTGTCACAGTCATGACGTGCAGCTTCCGATTAGGTATTTAGAAAGAAGAAAGAAAGAAAATACGTTTATTTGCGGTAAACATGACGCAACAAAGAACATAAACACAAAAATAAGAAAAGCTTGGGGTTTTTTTTTTTTTTTTGTGCTCGTGATTTTAATTTAGGTAGATCTGTTTTATGTAATGTTTACTTTCGAGTTTAAGGCTTCTACAAACCGGCGCGACACAAAGGCCCCGCGTGTCGCGCGACGAGCGGTGCCTTTGTGTCGCGGCGTCGCAAGTCGCGCCGGTATGTAGAAGCCTTTATAAGTTATGTTTTCGTATGCACGTTTTTTCTGAGACAAATAAAATATCTTTCTTTCTTTCTTCTTCTTCTACCTACTTAATAGTTACTGCGTCTTGTCCAAAAAAAATCAAAATTTCAAGAAGAAGACGCAGTTTAGGAAGGTTTACTTTCGTCCGCCCCTCACACCCTATATTTTAATGCAGTCTAATACCTCAAGGGAATATCATCAACAATTTACTGACGGGTTCCACGCCAAAATCAAATTTACCAACACAGGCTCAACATTACATAATTCAATAGAAAATTGCTTCGCCAAAACACATTTCTGGTGAAAACTTTTGGAAATAGGATCATCATAATGGTAAAATATTTACGTTTCTTACTTCAAGTTTTGGGCTGGGTTTTAAGGCTGCGTTCGGACGACACGCGCATAAAGGCGCTACATACCGGGGCGACTTGTCGCGCGACGCGACTCGACACAAAGGCACCGCTCGTCCCGCGAAACGCGAAGCCTTTGTGCCGTGTCGCGTCGCGGGACAAGTCGCGCTGGTATGTAGAAGCCTTTAAGGCTTCTACACACTGGCGCGACTTGTCGCACAACGCGACTTTGCGATATCTATCCGTAGAACTATTTCTATGAAGTCGCGCGCGACACTACACACAGGAGCGACTTGTCGCGCCGCGAATCAGATATATCGCGTCACGTGATGCGTCTTGTGTAGGCTCTTCAGACTGACGCGATATCGCGGCGACACCATACGAAATGATCCATTTTGTATGGCGTCGCCGCGATATCGCCGCGATATCGCGTGGCTAGCGCGACGCAACACAAGAGAAATAATTATTACTACATATAAAATTTTTAGGACCTTGCAAATGTCAATCATCCTAATTTATACCTTATTGCAAAGAGATAAGAGTTACATTGCAATGACTTAGGTACTTGGTTTTGCCGGCTAGTCGGCATGCTCAAAGGAATAAATTATCTTTATTCAAGTAGCGCTACTAGTCGCGCGACGCGACTTGTCGCGCTACGCGACACATGAAATGGGTATATAAGGCGCTTCAATGTGAGGTGAGCTCAGTAGTAGACGATCTTCGTCAGAGGACGAAGGCAGGTCTGTGCGTGTTTGCTGAGCGAGGTTAGGTTCGATTTCCCGGTCGGTCGACATAACCCAACCTTTTGGTGGGAAATCCTCATGGATGTCCTCCGCCCTGGGGTGGGTGGAGGGGTCTGTCAGACTCTTACTGACTAAAAACCACCCCAGTATTACGAGTATACGCCATACAAAATGGCATTTCGTTCGTATGGTGTCGCCGTGATATTGTAAAGCGAGTCGTCATGCCATCTAATTCTAGGGATTGACACTATTGCCAGCTCACTTCAAGTCCACTTCATCTAAGTTTTCGTGGTGAGATTTTTACAGAATAGGTCGAGGTCTGTGCGTGTTTGCTGACCGTGGTCCTAGCTAGGTTCAATATTACATACATTTTATTCATTCAAATATTTTTTTAATTTCTATTAGATTCCAATAGGTCTCATTGGCTATTGAGTTTTTTACTCGACTGCGTGACGCAAAGGAGGGTGTTTATAAATCATGACTTTAGCCAGTTTTACCAATTACTTAAACTTAAACATTTCAGTGTGTGATTAGAACCATTCTAAACCCTGTCGAAAACATTTAGTTTTTTTCCAAAGTAAAATAAAATTATAAGCAAAATAGTAGACAAGTCATTGCAATGTGACTCTTATCTCATTGTGATAAGGTAATGTTTGACGAAATTAAGTAATCAACCAATCTGCCTATCCTTTTCCTAACCATGATGGGGTCGGTTTCTAGTGTAACCGGATACAGTATTTTACGTGGAGCGACTGCCTATCTGGCCTCCACAACTCAGTAACTGGGTAATACCATACCCCTTGGCCCTTTGGTAAGACTGGTTGTCAGACTTTCGGACTTCTGACGACCCGTAACGGCTGTCAAAGATCCACGAATGACAGACAGCTTATCGTGCTTTTGAAGGCACGGAAGGAAGCCAGCCGCTACTGCGCCTAGCTGTACCTATATTATTCGTGGATTTTGACTCAAAATTCGAATTTTTTATAATTTACCAACTTCACAAAAAGGAGGAGGTTTTCATTGTTTTCAAGTCGGTTGTATTTTTGTTTATGTTTATAAGTAGTAGGTAGGTACCTCAGTACTCCGTCGTTTATAAGCCGATTTGGAAAATTATTTTTTTATTTGTATAGATTATACTTCCAAATTGGTCCTAGTTTTATCAAAATCCAGTTCTAGGGACGGGATCCATGAGGAACTGAGGGAACTTCTCAAATATTATAGGCATACCTACTACATATAGCGATTTTTATATTTTCATCAACCGGTCAATCATTTGCATACAGAAAGTATCATTTAGTGAAGTGGAACTGATGAAGAAGACCACAGACGGCCACGGGAACTCCTCAATGATAAGTACTTACCTATTTCACGGGTGGCGATAAGATATCTCTATTCATTTTTTTAAGCGACAATGACGAAGCAAATTTTAATAAATGGTTGTGATCAAAATGGTACCATCAAACTGATCTGAGGATGAAGCCGGTAGGCACCGGAACTCCGTAATAAAACAATGATCCTAGCCGTGTTTGGGCTTATTGGAATTGTCAAGAGATGCACTCTGGATATAAATGATTTTTACCCGACATCAAAAAAAGGAGGACGTTCCCAATTCGTCTCTATATAGGTAGGTATATTAAGTAATACTTAATTATGTTCGGGTATAACTTATTTGTTTATGAACCGATTTTTATAATTATTTAATTTGGTAGATGAAGCTTGTGCCGACTTGCGCGGTCCCATATAAATTTTATTATTTTTGCTTGGGTACCTAGTTTTGAGTTAGCTTAGCAATAATAGGTAATTTACGTATTTAATCCAATTGGTGTAGGTATGTTGATGATGCTATAAAACTTCCTGTCACTGTTATTTACATAGCAGGTAGTGGTAGGGTAGGTACCACAAAGTGAAAAATAGGTAAGTACAAATCTTTTTACAAAAAAAAAATCGTTTATTGCCGCCGACTTCCGAAATTTAAGTTATTTTTCACCATAGTGTTTATTTTTTAATTTAAATTTCACGTCAAAAGTTTATTTTCACAACCACATTTCCAGTACTTACCTATAAGCTGACCTCTTATTGTAAGGAAAGCCTAATACAGGGTCAAATTAAATTAGTTCGCGAAACTCCGCAGATGTTATGGGTATTGTATACCAAAAAATTAAGTTACTTATTTAATTTTTCTGACTACCCGTAACCAGGGACCATTTTGGTTACCCATTGAAAGGGTTTTCGATAGGGTTTTTCTAAGCGGTTAAACAAAAACCCATACGATATGGGTAACCCTTATGAACGGCTTTTTATTAAATTTTGGTAACCCATTGAAAGGGTTTTCGATAAAAACCCATACGGTGTGGGTAACCCTTTTGAACGGCTTTTCAAAATTACCCACACGTTACCGTTACTAAAATGGTCCCTGGGTAGAATAGAGATAGAACTGGTCATGCTACGCGTGCTGGGCGTATATCGAAATAACATAATATTATGATTTTTACATGTTACTGGGTTTCAAGTACGTATAGAACCCATTGAATGGGTTATCATGTAACCCTTTCACTGGGTTTCAACTATAAAAGAAAGAAAGAAGAAAGAAAATAAAACCCATTCAATGGGTTATCGTGTAACCCCTTCAAAGTGTTTCTAGTATAAAACCCTTTCAATGGGTTACATCATGAGAAAGGTAACCCATTGAATGGGTTACCCCTTCGAAAGGCTTAACACTTAACCGGGGTTGTACGGTCCCTGGGTAGAATAGAGATAGAATTGGTCATGCTACGCGTGCTGGGCGGATATCAAATTAACATAATATTATGATTTTTTAATGTTACTGGGTTTCAAGTAGTTAAAGAAAGAACCCATTGAATGGGTTATCATGTAACCCTTTCACTGGGTTTCAAGTAAAAACCCATTCGATGGGTTATCATGTAACCCTTTCAATGGGTTTCTAGTATAAAACCCTTTCAATGGGTTGTTACATCATGAGAAAGGTAACCCATTGAATGGGTTACCCCTTCGAAAGGCTTAACCCTTAACCGGGGTTGTACGGTCCCTGCCCGTAACGACTAAGTTTAAACAACATGTCCCAGAATTAACGCACAACCTCTTAAGGGGTCATTGTACTCATCATTATGGACAACTTTTACTATGGGACCAAACCTGAAATCGCGAACAAAATATATATTTTATATTTTTTTATAAAAATATCATTTTTTTTTTAATGTTCTATTTTAGGAACAAACAATTAATGCATATAAACTTAAGTAATAAAATAAAATTTGCGGCCTCTCTTAGATCCGGATGATCCCATCACTCACCTCCAGGAAAGCAATAGGGCCACGAGTACAGTGCACAAATTACACAAACCGACCTTCCGTCCTCGCCGCCGAGGTACCACGCGAACTTCCCGACTAAATATTAATAAAAGTCCTCCCCCCCGTCCCTTGAATGTCGATGCGCCAGCCGCCCGGTTAGAGGCTGAGAGCGCCCGCCGCAGCAATAAATATAGTAACCCCCGTTAATAATCATGATCTAAATATTGATCCAGCCCGTCCCCAAATTACTAATTTTGTGATCCCCCAACGACGCCCTAAGCCGAGGTCCGTACCCCACAGGGGGTGCCCTTAGTGCGCTGTCGTTTAGTTTTAATAAATATATTTTACGCCCTGGCTGGAGGCTTTAAGCTTAAAAACCTTAGGGCAGCCACAGGAATATCCGGTTAAGTAGCCACGGCCTCTCTAGGTCTGCTACGAGATGCCATTCAAAAAAAAAAAAAAAGCGGTGGCGCCGCCCGGCGCGAATAGGTACCCACAGCGCCTTTTTTAGGGTTCCGTATCTGAAGGGTGCCAAACGAATCCTATTATTAAGCCTCCGCAGCCCGTCCGTACGTCTGTCTGTCAGCGAGTTGTATCTCATGAACCGTAATAGGTAGACAGTTAAAATTTTCACGATTGTGTATTGCTATTATCACTAAGTATAATAAAAATAAAATAAATTTAAAAATTAAAGGGGGTTCCCATTATCCCATACCAGAAACCTGTTTTTAAGGTTCCGTACCCAAAGGGTAAAACGGGAACCTTATTACTAAGGCTCCGCTGTCTGTCTGTCCGTCTGTCACCAAGCTGTATATCATGAACCGTGATAGTTAGACAGTTGAAATTTTCACAGATTATGTATTTCTGTTGCCGCTATAACAACAAATACTAAAAAACAGAATAAAATAAATAATTAAGGGGATCCCTTATAGTTATAACAAACGTGATTTTTTTGCCGTTTTTATAGTTAATGGTACGGAACCCTTCGTGCACGAGTCCAACTCGCACTTGGCCGGTTTTTGTTTTACTAAAGAACCTTTAAATAAAAATGTAGTATTCAATACTGTACCGTGTACGGTGGTACGGAAACCTTCGTGTGCGAGTCCGACTCGCACCTGACTGATTTATTTTACAATATTATGCTTCTGGTATTTTTTTGTCCAACATTTTTATTCTAATCTGCGAGAAGTTTAGGTTAGTTCTAATACTGATGCATTGTTTCCAATTAAACAAATATCAACTTACAAGTGTGTAAATTAAGATGATTTCAAAATGATAAATAAGTACCTACTCACAAAAAGGCCATAAAAACGTGTTGCAGTCGAAAGTACACTTTACCTAAAGAAATTAAAGTTATTGTTCCGAAATCACATATATTGGAAATTCCTACTTGGGTTGGGTTGGGTTAATGTCGCCGGGAGGACACAGCGTGGCATACGCTGGCAGAGTGTGCCGCTTGGGAGCAGCCACGCCGTGCCCTCATCTCAGGAGTAGGGACCTGGGAGGAGTCCTGGGACGCGATGGTATCCTTCTGCGAAACAGTCGTGTCGCAGAAGGAGGCAGAGAGCTGACCAGAGGGCCACCTCTGGTCAGCTCTCAGCAGAGGCCGGCCGCCACCAGCCGGTGATCGCAGAAGTCGGTCTTGGTCTTGCTCCCATGATCCCCGGTGTAAGTGTGGGAATCACTGGGGTGGTTTTTAATCAGTAAGAGTCTGACGGACCCCTCTGCCCACCCCAGGGCGGAGGACATCCATAAGAATTTTCCGCCCGGGAACAAAAAAAAAATGTTGGCTTATAATTATAACCTAACCTCGCTCAGCAAACACGCACAGACCTGCCTTCGTCCTCTGACGAAGATCGTCTACTACTGAGCTCACCTCACATTGAAGCGCCTTATATACCCATTTCATGTGTCGCGTTGCGCGACAGGTCGCGTCGCGCGACTAGTAGCGCTACTTGAATAAAGATAATTTATTCGTTTGAGCATGCCGACTAGCCGGCAAAACCAAGTACCTAAGTCATTGCAATGTAACTCTTATCTCTTTGCAATAAGGTATAAATTAGGATGATTGACATTTGCAAGTCTTATAAAACTTGAAATGTACTCTTGTGTCGCGCGGCGCGTCGCGCGACGTGTCGCGCCTGTATGAAAGGGGTTGCGTGTCGCAATATCGCAGAATCGCCACGCGACGCGTCGCGCGACAAGTCGCGCCAGTGTGTAGAAGCCTTCACTCAAATGATAACAATAGGTATGTCTTAAACAAAAAAATTGCTAAATCTATAAAGTTTGTGGTAGCGGAAAAAATATATGTTATTCTTGAACATATATCTCAAAACTTGGTTGTTACCAAAATACGTTTAGATAAAAAAATCTCGATACAAATTAAAGGCTTCTACATACCGGGGCGAATTGTCGCGCAACGCGACGCGACACAAAGGCACCGCTCGTCCCGCGACACGCGGGGCCTTTGTGCCGTGTCGCGTCGCGCGACAAGTCGCACTGGTATGTAGAAGCCTTTACGGTAAACTAACCTTTAACTTTGACTTTCAATCCAAAATATCAGTATTAAATATCAACGTACGGTTGATATTTAATTAATAACAAAAACGTCTTATTTGTATGCAGAACTTGGTTGTTTTTGATTTTTGATTACTGAACTCATATTTGAGTAAATAAATAATTGCTTCTTACTTTGCAATAAATTACAAGGGTTGTGTCATCGCGCTTCTCTTTCTTTTTTATGCAGTCTGACAGTGACAGCAGTTTACCTGTTGTCAGCATCTTAAGCACCATTTATTCATTATAAAAAATACAGATAACAAATATATATTTTTTTTCTTTATTTTTTATGTAATTTTAATACTTAATGCATTATACATAAAAACCTAAAGGAATAAATTCTCTATGTTAAAAACTGCATCAAAATCTTTTGTGCAGTTTAGAAGATCCGAGCAGTCGCGACAGTGTTATATACTATTTTTAGAAGAAATCACCAAAGAAACTAGTTTCAAAATTAGCATATCATTTTAAAATCAACTCGTTATACGAGAAAATAGGGTTTATTTCCCCAAAACACTAAACAAGAAACTACTAGCGTTATCAAGAAGATTGACATAACTTAGTAGATTCGTAAACGAAGATCAAGAGAAAGAATAATTTATTATAAGTACACATAAAACTTAATTAACTCCCGTGGAATGAAGTCCGAGATTATATGAAGGACTCAATAAAACTGGCTTACCATTGCTGTACGATGCGCTGTGCGGCGAAGCGAAGCTAAGCTAAAAATTATCTCCTCTAAGGAGCTCGCTCACGAGCGACAAACGCTGAGCGATATTTTGTTGCCGAATATAAGAAATTCAGAGTTCAATACTGAAACGCCCACGTGTTACAAAAGGTCGCTCTTAAACGCGACGCCAAATAACTCGTTGCGATTATCGGAGCTACAAAAAGTAGTACGTGAGTAAGCGCGCTTATCCACCAAGCCACGATCCAAGTAAGCCTAGTTGCTCTACTACTGGGTACAATGCTATGTAGTGATAGTGGCACGCGGCCAAAATCGGAACTAATGATGCCATCTTGTTTTTTCAACACAAATTCGATGTTAATTTGGTGCAACCTTGAAACGCACACCGCACCTTGTTTATTTGATTTGAAGTATATCCTAGTGTCACTCTATTTTTTAAGGCGCAGATATATGATTTTAGAGACTTTTATTTCTGTTATTACACCTTCTTATAATGCAAGTCAGTTTTGCAAAAAATGTATGTTAAACTAAAACGCATACACATCAATTCTATAATATAATAATTATGTGACTTTGTACTGTAGTAAAATACTTTATGAAATAAATTCCGGAAGTAATGTCTACCAAAGCATAAAAAACGATATTACTTTCAAACTACTTAAGATATTTTCATGTTTTTTTTTGTATGTATAGATTTTATTATTATCTATAATTCTGTTTGTGATTTTTTTCAAATATTCATCTGTTCGTTACTAACAATAAATATTCCCCATGAAAGTTAATGGTTTCGCGGCGTGAGCGCGGCGTGCATTTGTATGGCCAAGGTCAACGGCGATTATCTGACCCTCAAAGTAGGTATGTTTTTCTCATATGTGTATTGGCACCTTGTTTTTATATACTAACCGTCTTATTACAATACAAGATTTATATTTTGACAAGGCTTAAACCATGGAGCTAGTTTTTGTAATAAGAACGTAACTGTGGTTGAAATACCGTTCTTTATACAAAACTGAAAACTTAATTTGGTACTAAGGCCCATATTTATAGAACGTGACTCAGTACTCAAGCATTACTTAAGACTAAATTCAACCAATCCAATGGCTTTAATCTAGTCTTAAGTAATGCTTGAGTACTGAGTAACGTTCAATAAATACGGGCCTAAGTTGTCAGTTTTGTAGGAACTTTACCTTAAACGGAATAAAGTTCGAAATCAATAATGGCTCCATCATTTAAACCTGGGTCTGAAGATAAACCTTGTTTTGTAATAAGACGGAATGTGTCCGTATACGATGTGCCAAAAATTAAGGGTGTGGTACAGACCATCAAACTGAACAACTTTCTCCCGGGGACCAACACCGTAACCATAAAAAAAAATCAGGTGTCAGTCATGTCAGTGTTGCTAACAACGCAAAGTTATTTTAATCATTCTTTCGGACAATAAAACAAAATAAAATGTTACATCTTTTAAACAACAAAGTATTAAAAATAAATAGGTATGTTGCTTATGTCAATTTATTTATTTAACATCCCACCACCACCACCTAGTAGGTATTTCTCAGACAACTGCGCTGTAAAGCAAAATAAAGTGCTAGATCTGGCGCGAAAAGCATTCAGATGGCAACATTGTTGAATTACCCATAATAAGTGGTTTTAAAATTCATATTTACCGCAAAAAAACCAATGAATTAAACTCTCAATATTTATTAACCACGGAGTTCTTTTTCAAATATCTTTTCTACATTATATTTAGGAATTAGTAACGAACATTTTACAATATTTTTTATTTATGTAACAAGCTTCTTTTATTCGAATAATTAGCCGCCATTGTTCTTGGGGGATGACTGGTAATCTTTTCGCAATTACGATGTTGGTCCTCGGGAGATAGTTGTTCAGATTGATGGTCTGTACCACACCCTTAATTTACGGCACACCGTATACAGACTACAGACACATTGTATACAACGTGTTTTTTTTGATATCCCATAACTCTAGGGTATGATTGAGGCCATATCAAAGAATCAACTGGCATATGAGTTATGTTCCAATCCTTCGTTATTTTTTTTTTTTCATTTTTCATACAAAATAATTCGGCAAAGTCACGATTATTAATGTAAAACACCCTTACGTGAAATATGACAACGTCGACAAGGTAGCTTTCCCTTCACTAGCTGCCGCCGGGAAGCCCTGATACCAACATACCTACATATTTTATTTTACTATTTATTTTACTACACTACTGCGAAGTTTGGCAACCTCGCAAAAGTAAAGATTCGTCATACTGGTGACAATTTTTGACCTAATTTAATTATGATTGATGATATCTCCGAAACGATGCATTTTTGGACCACCTATTCTATGAGTTTTAGTATTATTTTTACCTACAGAATATAACCCTAGAGTTATGGGATATCAAAAAAAACAGGTTGTATAGTCTTGTGATTTGTTATCTATTAATTGTGTGTTTGTGTGTTGTGTTATGTCTTTTGTGTTTACTGAATAAATGTTTTATCTATTTATCTATAATTTCACAAAACAATGTTTACCTCCAACGTCATTCAGGCGTCAAAAATCTCTGCAGCGCTTTACTGATGACTACTTTTGCTGATGGCCAACCTTTAGTTGGACCCAGTTGGGCCAAAATGTTCTATTCTAACCCATTTTATGTTATCTGTACCAACCCACCCAAAATGAGCCTTACCTTCATGACTTCATGACTCACTTTATTTTATTATGTTCTCTAGGAAAAGATATATTAATTAATGTATACCAACCGACTTTTAGAAAATATAGTGCGGAAAGGATTCATGCCATTTGGAACAAATTTTTGTGTCTGATTAATGTTTTTTGATCCGTGGTTGTGTGAACATTTTTCATACCAAGATGCCTCCGTGTTTCGAAAAGCACATTAAGCCGTTGGTCCCGGCTGTCACTCGTGGATCTTTTACAGTCGTTACGGGTCATCAGAAGCCCGAAAGTATGACAACCAGTACTACAAAGGGGTATCGTATTACCCAGTAACTGGGTTGTGGAAGTCAGATAGGCAGTCGCTCCATGTAAAATACTGGTATTCAGCTACATCCGGTTAACCTGGAAACCGACTGCAACATAGTTGGTAAAAGGCTGGGTAAATGATGTTTGTGGCAAATGATAATGAAACATGATTCAAGTGTGCTTGAATAACTATTACTACTGTTGAAGTGTGGTGTGTGGTGTGTGTGTGTGTGTGTGTGTGTGTGGTGTGATGTTGGTATGGTGTGTGGTTTGGTGTAGTGTGGTGTGTGGTGGTTGGTGTGTGGTTGTGTGTGGGGTTGTATGTGTGTGTGTGGTCTGTTGCTGTGTGTGTGTCTGTTGAAGTCATCAGAAACAGAAGAAAAACTATGCAATCAAGATGGGTGCCAAAAATGAGCGTGGGCGTGCCAAAAGGCGGTCACATCATGGCGGCGGTCCTAACAACAGACTTTTGAACTGTAGTATTTTAATTGTTAGTTTAATATTTTTTTTGAGCAACAAGCAGTATTTGAATTTTAATTTTAATATATTTCTTGGGTTTATATTAAGTTTTGTTAGGATTCCGTACCTCAAAAAGAAAAAACGAAACCCATAAATGATCTCTCGTGTGTCTGTCTGTCTGTGTGGGCAGACAGAAAAAAGAAAAAAAAACTATACTAACTATAAACTTTTTCTTTTAAATTTACTCCAAATCTACTGGACCGATTAAGTTGAAATTTAGTACACATATCAATATTTTTAACCCAAACATGGATGTGTTGCGTAAGTTAATTAATTTTGAATAAGGGGGTCACTTATGGGGGGCAAATTAGAAAAATAAAATACAACCTCACCGTGTGACATACCAAATGAAAGGGCTTGTTGTAAGGATTTCAAATATATTTTTTTTACAATTTTAAGATAAATGCTTTTAAAGTTAGTTTAGAAAATAGATGAAAATGGACCATTCCCAATACCTTCCCGTCTTAAACGAAAACCTATAAGAAGTCTATTGTCTTAAAATAACATTGTAAATCTTGTAATATTGTACGCATACTTGTGTTTGCAGTTAGAACGTAGGTATTTTTTTGTATGAGTGAACATGTTTTCCAACTACAATGTTTAGTTTATTCTTGGGATAAATTTCATCCCAAATACGAAAGCCTTAAGTTTGTCCCAGTTAGCCGACACTGCCTCACTGCTTTTAATTGAATAAGAGAGAAAAAAAAAAATTGGTGAATAACAAGCCCAGATAATGTTTCGTGTTTCCTCGTATGGTACTGGAAAACCAGCCTTATGAGGATTAGTAAGCGCGCTCCAAGAACGATAAAGATATAATTAAGTAAGACGGATTAACTAATTTTGTCTGCTCCCGTTTTTTCGAGGACGGCGATATAATATGGAAGAATTGTAGTAACTTGTAGTACTAAAATGCGTGTACTTTTTATCAAGAAAAATAAAGAAATAAAAATAGATTGATATGTCACAGGCACGTGCACATAAATTTATAACATTTGTTTAAAAAATAACAAAAGAATTTCAAAAAAAGTCACTACAAAATGAAAAATAACTTTAATTTCGGATGTCGGTGTCATGGTTATTTTCGTTTTTGTGCCAGGGATCCACTTTTTAGCTGTCGTACCTACCCCACACAAATTCGTATACCACAACCTATGTATGTATGTAACAGTGACAGGTAGATAGCATAACATCATCCACATAGACTAAGTGGGGGAAATACGTACTCGTATTACTGAAGCTAAGTCAAAAACTACACAAGAAAAGCTAATTAAATTGGCGACTACTGGCCCTGCAGTCTCGACATAGCTAGCGATCGCTTTACGACCGAATTCGATCGCAAAGTCCTAATGGGATTTCTAGACGGTCAAAATTGTTTGATATGCACGAAAAAATCACAACCTTGCCAAGTATTTTTGACGGTCTAGGGACTCCATTAGGACTTTGCGACCGAATTCAGTCGTAAAGCGATCGCTATGTATGTCGAGACTGCAGGCCCTGTGCATGTTTCTTCAACGTAATGCAAAATACTTTTCAAAATCTGCCTACAATTGACGGAGAATCGATGAACATACATAAAAAAAACAAAGTCGAACATAGAACCTCCCCTTTTTTGAAATCCGTTAAAAATAAAATGATAAGTATCCCAGCTTTTCCTTATAATTTATTGTACAAACTACAAAATATCAGCTAAAAACTACTATGTTCTTGGAACAATATATTATGTCCCCAATTTTCCTTGTTAATAACTTATCCTAAATTAATGTCCGCGTAGTCACGCTTGAGACTTTGTTAAAAAATAAGATAATTTACGAAGATATTGTTACTAGGGTAACTTTTATATGGGGCAACGACTTTGTTTTACCTTGTGGGTAAGATTAAAGGGATGATTTTAAGGACTGTCGGTTTTCCAATTCTTTTGCTGCATATGTTAGTTTCTACGTTGTTTTGTACCATTACTATTTATTAGAATACAATAAAATATTATTTATTTACAAGAACGGGTGGAGCTGAATACCTGTACTTTACATGGAGAGTTTCAGCGCTGGGGCTCTGTATCGCATGGGGTTGCAGCAATATACTAAGTGATCCGTTTTGCGTGGATGTAACGCATATTTTTCCCCAACTTGTGCTTTCGTATTTGTGTTTTTGTTTTTTTTAAGTAAAACATCTTTAGGCACGCTTGACTTGGGGAGTAAGCTGGTGAATGCATGACGAGAGCGTTACGGAAGTGAGCCAGAGGAAGTTGAGATAGAGATATAAGTTAGTGAAGATAGAAAGAGAGAGAGTTACGTTTCGTAACGGTCCGTATATTACTGTAGGGGCAAGAGACAGGTGTGAGCACACATTTTATTTCATAGCCAGTTGCGTTTCGTATATCTAAGACACAGTGCAGGCCTATTGTTGTATAATTAGTATTACTATTTGTAAGTTTTACTTCAGTCGTGTGCTCTATAGAACACTAGTTTTTTAGGGTTCCGTACCCAAAGGTTAAAACGGGAACCCTATTACTAAGGCTCCGCCGTCTGTCTGTCTGACTGTCTGTCTGTCATCAGGATGTATCTCATGAACCGTGATAGTTAGACAGTTGAAATTAGATTTCCGGGTTTCTGACTATCCGTTACGAGTGTTACGAATGCCAAAACCCAGAATGACAGCCGGGACCCACGGCACGGAGGGATCTCGGTATATACTACATGGTCGCCAATCCATGGACTGACCTCGGTATGTAATGGATGGTCATCCATCCATGGACCGACCTTGGCAAGTGTTGCTTAACCTTGAAGATCGACCCGTACGGCTATTATTTATAGCCAAAGATATGACGACCTTTCTAAAAAAAAAATATCACAACGGTAAAATAAGCTTAGCAATTACTAGTCTAAATGTTCCATTCATATAAAATTGAATTATTTATTGAAAATGTTTCTTTATGTTCGGCAAACCGTCTCAAACGCCCACTATTCGAGTATCTACATTAAAAAAAAAAATCTATTGATAGAGAAGTAGGATCATTTTGACTCTAAAGTAGTTAGGTTTAAACAACTTTCTAGATAGAACTATTCACCAGTGGCGAAGGTTGATTTTATAATCAACCTTCGCCACTGGTGAATAGTTCTATTAGATTTGATAAGTGAGTTAAGCCGGCGCAAAAAAAAATCTTTTCTACACAAAATGAACTCGTCATGACGTGGATTTTGTATATAAATTGAACTCACTGAGTTATTTTAGATCAAAATGTATTGTTGTTGGGATATAAAGACAAAAAATGTAATGTAGGCGTTTTGTAATGTTTTAATTGTATGGAGTATTAAATACCTACAATGTGATTATTATATTATTCGTACCATTTTTAAATAACGATACAGGGATAGCATTCCGAATTTCCGAAGGGAAGCCGGTAGGAATCGTGTTATACGGTGCTTTCACCACTGCTATTCACCCGATACATTCTTCTAATTTGGTAACGTTTCAGAAATAGCTTAAATGGGATCTCAAGGTCATAAAATCGATAATGGTACAGAAGGTCGGCTCCATAAAACGATCGAAAACAGGCACACGCATACATAGACGCGTACGTACATCTTAAACAAAAGCCAGTCGCGAGTGCGCCTGCACTCGCTGTACAAGAAGCGTGTGTATGTATGGGTGCGCTTACGCTAGTCGTATGGAGGCGGTCTTCTGTATCTCTTTTTTTTTTTTTGGGTGGGAAATTATCAAATAACTTCTCCCGCTCTGGGCGGAGCGGGAGGGCGTGTCAGATTTTTACTGACTAAAACCCACCCGTATTCCTTCATTTGCCTGTGTACCAGGGCCACGATATCCCTTTCGGATTAACTCGCAACCCTGGCAGGCCCTAACGGACCCCGTCAGTTGGTGCTGACAACTCTTTGAGGCGCGCGTGGAATACAAGGCGCCGTCGACCCGGGCCTGGTCCTTATCGGACGGTGAGCTAGTCCTTATCGGACGGTGAGCTACCCATCACTCACCGTCCGCAAGCCCGCGCCTACGGTGGCCGGAAATCGGCTTGCGACTCCCGACGCCCGGGGCATCTCCTGCGACAACTAGGGGCGCGAGGGCGCGAACCTTGCCTCTCCCTCACGCGTTCCGCCTCCTCCTTCGCAAACATTACTGCTTCGCAGAAGGAGGGTCTTCTGTATCTCTGTAGTGTGTCAAGGGGCTTCAATAGTAATTGCGTCGTTTAAAGACGGCATCGCTTTAGTAGATGGCTATTTGTGAAAACATTTTTATTTAATTGACATTTACGACGTAAAGGATAAACAGATGATACATTTAGTAATTGTCCGTTTGGTGCCGGACGTAAGTGTCCGTTTGGTGCCGGGCGTAAAGAATAGAATCCCATTTCTTCCCGTGGGTTTCGTAAAAAGTGACTAAGGGACTTAATGGGCAGCAGCGTTCGCTATGCATTTTAACACCATACTGCGATCGCCAACCCGCCTGCCAAGCGTAGCAATTATGGCAACCCCCCCCCCCTTTAAGGGAGGCCTATGTCCAGCAGTGGACGTCTTTTGGCTGACATGATGATGATGACATTTAGTAATTTGTTTATTTTAGCGTTTTGTGACTTCAAATACGAACATGAAAATCGAGTAAACTATTTTTCATTTTGCAGAAAAGCTTTGGCAGTTCCTAAGGACATTGAGATCTATGCTGGATTTCTGCTAAAACTTGAATTACACAAGTTAGTTTTTGCAGTAGGATTTCCTGAGAATTTTTGGCCATAACGGAGCTTTAATTACGGAACACTTATGCCTCAGTTGAAGATAAGGGAACTGAACCGTAGAGACCTAATTTTATAGAGATAAGAGAAAAATATTATAGTAAACTTTGTCCGTTTGAGAAAGAGTCTTGTAAGGAAAAGACGACTAAATATAATAAATGAGTCGATTTCTAAGTTTATCTTGAATATCAGTGACTAACGGTAAACGAACAGTCGAAAGGAAACTTTGCAGAACCACCACACAGATAAAGTTAGAAAGTGTAATTATTCACACACACACATAACACACTCATACACTTTCCCCATTGGTAAATAAATGATAAATGATTTATTTTCTGTAAGTAGGTTTGTACAAACACTTTTACACGTAAATCAAATAAAAAAAAAAAAAACTAGATGAGGTCGGCGTTTCGTAACTGACTACTCTGAGAAGAAAGGCCGAAACAAACTCAGAGGTCACAGTCTCTTTTAAAGTCCAGTCACAATCTTGGTCAAATCATGTGAAGACCATGTAGATTGGTGCCAGAAATGATCTTTTGATGAAAGAGTCACACAGATTGAGGGGACATGTCCAGTCAGTGCACGCATTTGTCAGTAGTCGTGCAGCTCAACTCAGAACTTGAGGAGCTCAACGATTCAACAAACAATACCAAAGAAAGGACAATTGGGTAGGCCGCATAAATTACTCAAACTGCCAGACAATGATGAAAACTAACTGAGTAAAAACAAAAATAAACAATAACCCACATAGTCTTCACATTTACAATACTTAACTAAAACAATATAATACTTATAAAAGTAAATATGCATGCCATTGTATATAAAAAATTCATCAATGTCAATGTGTATATAAAATACGAATATAATCTTGGTCAGATCATTTGAGGACCATGTAGATTCTGCTGCTGTTACACGTTTTAAATTCCCTAATTTTGTGAATTAATCTTAGCGGACGAATGGATGGTCCCTATAAATTGAGCACAAATATATCTTAATAACGTAACATGCATAGTATTTCATATTTTTGCTAAAATAAATTATTCTTATTCTTACACAATGAGCAGGCACCGTGCACGTATACTCGTTCAGCAGCACAAGTGGCAAACCTCTTCATGCACGTCCAGCATTGAACGGTCAACTATAACCTGAGTTACGACAAAGGATACTTTTTCCTGATAGCCATTCTCGTGGGATAATTTCCGACTTCCACGCAGCCGAAGCCACGGAAAAGAGATAGCATAACATAATCATAATCAGCCTACAATGTTCGCACTGCTGGGACACACGCCTCCTCTCTGTGAGAGGGAGTGAGCCGTAATCCACCACGCGAGCCCAGTGTGGGTTGGTAGATGTCACAAAAAAAGATAGTTTTGGTATAATTATCATATTTACAACACAAAGGGTCGTAAAAGTAGTGCCAGGAAAGAAGGTGCAAATTTTACTACAAAAATGTTTGCGAACCCACTTTGTATGAACAGGAAGAATTTATCTTTTCAGCTTAAATGCAGCAATTAAAAGTTAGTAAAGAAAACTGCAGTTGTCTTTAGAACGTCTTAAATATACTGTTGTTCTTCAAATTGTAAGCCAACTTGGAAGTAATGCCTGAACAAGTACACTTACATTAAAAAGTTGCTTTGGCACTTAAAAAGGAAAACTAGAACAGAAAGTCAAGTCTTAGCAGTTGGTCTAAAAACTATGTAGATACGTACAATCCTCAAGGCAATTAAGCATCTGCCTAAGAACGACGAAGGACAGTGTTGGATTTTATTGATCGATGCTACACAGTGACAGGTTCTAAGGACATTTGGGGTCTTTATGATCTTCGATGATCGCTTCAGAGCCTATCCTGCTTTACACCTTTGACGCATATATTTATAAGTCTTCTCACTTCATCATCAGAAGATATTATTTATTTTACAATTTTTTTTTTGTTTCCGGGGTGGAAAATCCTCATGGGTGTCCTCTGCGCTGAGAAGGGCGGAGGGGTCTGTCAGACTTTTACTGAGTAAAAACCACCCCAGTGTTCCCTTCCCAAACTTGCAACGGGAGTCATGAGATCTTGTGCGATTTTCGCGATCCCCGGCTGGTTCCAGCCCGCCTCTGCGGACCATCTCAACTCTGGGAGGGGTGAGGTGTTTGACCCTCTCACGATGTCTGATAGGGGCGTGAGTAGAACATTACGCGCTGCAACCTCGAGTTCAGTATGATGGGGGGCGGCGGACGTCCCCAAGTTCGCCATCCGTGGATCCATTTAGGGGGGCTGGAAGAGGGCATTATCTGCCCTCTGCCGACACCCGGATAATTTTTCTACCCTAGTCCCAAGTTACTTGGGGTCGGAACAACACATTTTCTAATTCCACTGTCATCCGTCACGCTAACATTCACTCCATTTTCTTTCATAACATTCCTCACACAATCCAGTCCATAAGTCTTAGGTGTTCTCACTTATTGCCTAGAAAATGACAAGGACACGGAATAGAGTTAATTTTAAAAGCCCCGCACTTTTTGTTCAGTACTAGGAGAAATTAACCTTCTGGGTACGCTCCACGGTTGATCTTTCAACAAAACTTTTAGCAATGGAACGAAGCCAATTGTCTTGCAGTCTTTGAGGTATGTCAGGACCATTTGGAAGTTTGGTCCGGCTGATGAATTGATCGCATTCTTTGGTAGCATCACCTTTGTACGTATTTTTCTGTTTCTTTTTTCTTGTCTGTATACAATATGTGTGTACATAAACTGTTAAATAAATAAATAAATAGTTAAGTAAGTCTAGAGTAGGGATGGGGAAACTACGGTCTGCGGGCCATCTCCGGCCCACGAAGCGTTGAAATCCGGCCCGCGACCATTTAACAAAAATCAAGTGAAGTTTTCGTATTGTTAGAAACGTCATTCTCATTGGCAGCAAAAACACTTGTGCGCAACAAGGGTTTTTAATAATGAAACTAAGAACAAATTGTCTTCGTAATAGGCTTTCGGATGACCACCTGTTTTAACTGCTAAAAATTTTAGCATCACAAATGAAGCCGGTTTATGATGAAGTCATGCAGAAACAAAAACAGTTTCACATGTCACATGTCCCCACAAGGACCAGCGCTCCTCAACATTCAATTTCGCAGCTAACTTAAAAGTTTAATTTAATTGCATTTTCTTTCTTATTTCAATAGTTATCGTGCGTTTGCGTGCGTAGTGCGTTTCTAGTATAAAACCCTTTCAATGGATTACACCATGATAAAGGTAAACCATTGAATGGGTTACCCCTTCAAGAGGCTTAACCCTTAACCGGGGTTGTACGGTCCCTGGCTCCTGATGCATCATTTAGATTTGATTGACATTTGGAACAGACCGATTTGAGACTCCTTCGTACTTTGGAGAACATACTGGTATTACTCAATAATTGAATTGTTTATTATAGACGCAGTCGTTTTATGTTGTGGCTAAGTTATTACATCGGTACGGGTCAATCGATTAGGTTAAGCTACGCTAACCGCGATTAGTGACTATCTTTACATACCAAGACCCCTCCGTGCCTCGGAAAGCACGTAAAGCCAGTTGGTCCCGGCTGTTATTTATGAATCTTTGACAGTTGTTACGGGTCATCAGAAGCCCGAAAGTCTGACTACCAGTCTTACCAAGGGGTATCGTGTTATCTATTAACAGGGTTGTGGAGATCAGATAAGCAGTGGCTCCATGTAAAATACTGGTATGCAGCTTCATCCGGTTTGACTAAAAGCCGACACAACATAATGGGCGAGGCAGATGATGATGAGATGCAGTCGTTTTTAGGGTTCCATACCTCAAAAGGAAAAAAAGGAACCCTTATAGGATCACTCGTGTGTCTGTATGTCTGTCTGTCCGTCTGTAACAGCTGATTTGCTCCGAATCTATTGGACCGATTAAGTTGAAATTTGGTACACATATGAACTTCTGTAACGCAAACACGGACGTGTTGCGTAAATTAATTAATTTTGATTAAGGAAGTCACTTTTGGGAAGCAAATTAGAAAATTAAAAAAAAAATTGCTGACTGTACCGTGTCACATGTCAAATGAAATGAAATGAAATGAAATCGTTTATTCTGTAAATAGGATATTAAAATCACTTTTACACGTCATATAAAAAAAAAAAATCTAGATGTAGCCGACATTTCCTATCTGACTACCCCTGAGAAGAAATGGCGAAACAAACTCAGGGGTCAAAGTCTCTTTTAAAGTCCAGACATAATCTTGGTCAGATCATGTGAGGACCATGTAGATCCGTGTCTGAAATGGTCTTTTGAGGAAAGAACCACGCAAATTTGAGCGGACCTGTCCAATCAGTGTAAGCATTTGTCAGTAATCGTGCAGCTCAACTCAAAACTTAAGGAGCTCAACGACTCGACGAACAGTACCAAAAAAAAGGACATTTGGGTAGGCCGCATAAAGCGCTCAAAATGTCAGACCATCATTAAAACTTAACTGAGAAAAGAAAGGAAAACATTTAAAGAAAACAAAAATGACCCACATAGTGCTCACATTCACAATAAATTAAAGCAGTAAATATAATACTTTTCAAAGTAAACATTCATGTAAAATTGTATACAATATTCTGCAATGTCAATATGTATATAAAATCATGCATAATAATTAAAATGTCAAGTTTTATCACAAGGCTAGCAGAGCGAGCAGCTCAATCCCAAGCTTTTTTGTCCTCTAAATAATCAGAAATCTTATAGTACCCCTTTTTACAAAGTTTCGTTTTAATACAGATTTTAAATCGTTTAATGGGTAAGTTCCGAATGAAGTTGGTTGTAAAAGCGTATACATTGACCCATGAACGAGTTGCCTACTCTGTGGAGGCGAGTGCGATGTACAGCAAGATTGTGTTTATTCCTGGTATTTAAACTATGAATAAAGGACATTTTCTTAAAATTTGATTTATTTTTGTGTACATATAATAGATTTTCAAGTATATATTGAGAGGCTACAGTCAGAATATCTATTTCTTTGAATATTTCACGAAGTGAATCTCTTGGATCTAGATTGTAAATGGCTCGAACAGCCCTTTTCTGTAAAATAAAGATATTATTAATATCCGCACATGTTCCCCAGAGAAGGATCCCATACGACATAAGACTATGAAAATAACTAAAATAAACAATTCTGGCAGTATCTACATCAGTAATCTGTCTAATTTTTTTAACAGCATAGGCGGCCGAACTAAGCCTTCCTGACAATTTTTCTACGTGTGGGCCCCATTGTAATTTACCATCAATAGTTATTCCAAGAAAAACTGTCGACTCAACAGGGTCCAACTCTATTCCATTAAGTTGAACATTAGTAAATAAAAGGGCTTGTTTTAAGGATTTTAAACCTATTTTTTTATAATTTTAAAATTCATACTTTTGAAATTATTTAAAAAATAGATGAAAAATTACCATCCCCCCCCCTTATCTCCGAAACTACTAAGCCTAAAATTTTGATAAAAATACAGAAAATAGTTCTTTACTCATAGATTACAGGAAAACTATAAGAAGTCTGTGGTCTTAAAATAACATGGTAAATCACTCAATATTGTGCGCACAAACTTACATTTGAAGTTGGAATGTATCATAAGGGGATCATGTTTTTCAACTACAATGTTAAGGTTGTTTTTAGGAAAAATTCATCCCAACTACATTGTTCGTGGTCCGCACTTGCCCGGTTTTATGTAAAATAATTACAATCAGCAGTATCCTGTTCAACTGGAAGCCAACAAACACCTAAAAGAGTGACCTGATGAGACAGAGAAATAGATGAAAATCAGGCTATTTGAGTAGTACAGAAACAAAAGCCTTAAGGGAAAAACATTTTCACGGGAAGTACCAGACTTGTACTAAAATAGGCATGAAATTCCTAGAATAACTTTTTCTTTTATAAAATAAAACTTTCTTATCTATGTAAATCCTGGTTTTGCGTTAAAATTCCGTTGCTAGATAACAGTTTGTTGAAATTGGAAGCAATAAAATTTTAAGTAGAATCACTTTAACGGTCAAAGTTTAGCCAAATGGAAATCATTGTGGATGTAAATAACTTCTGAAAATAAAATTACCCCAGACTGATAAAATTTTAGTTTTTCCTAATTCTGTTAATATCAATGTTATGTCGGCCGCACGGGGGCCCAAGTCTGCTATTTTTATAAATTCAGTCATTCCAACACGATCCCATTGTCATTCCATTGTCATTTTGCTAAAAGTTCGTAATCTGCTAAATTCATAATGGTCGATCATTGGTCGGTCAATGTTCTCGTAATAGAATTGTGTAATTACATATAATGACATTGTCGTATTGCCATTATTATAAAACCCATTAGTAGAAATGTCATTATGTACGAGATTACCAATAAATGCAATTTCTTTCAATGTAGTGTCAGTGGCCGACCATTGGAAAGTCATAATGACGCCATTATACTAGTAGATTACCAAACTTGTCAAAGTCAACAATTATGAAACCAATGATCGACCATTCTGACACTATTGTTAAAGCAGACTTGTGGCCCTGGTCGATCGATCTGGTTAAGCTAAGCTAGCTGCGATTGGTCCGTGAATGGGTGATCTTTACATACCACGACCCCTCCGTTCCTCGGAAAGCACGATAAGCCGTTGGTCCCGGCTGTCATTCGTGGATCTTTGGCAGTCGTTACGGGTCGTCAGAAGCCTGAAGGTCTGACTACCAGTCTTACCAAGGGGTATCGCATTATCCAGTTACTGGGATGTTGAGGTCAGATAGGCAATCACTCCATGTAAAATACTGGTATTTAGCTGCATCCGGTTTCACTAGATACCGGCCCCAACATAGGTGGAAACAAGCCAGGCAGATTGATTGATATTATGTGTTACATTGTGTCAGCTTTAGACATAAAAACCGGTCAAGAACGAGTCGAACTCACGCACCGAGGGTACCGTACGTATATATACTTCCTAGTTCAGGCACAAATCATCGTGAACTTGACGTAGATTTAAGGAAAACTGTATATACTTATATTTTTGAATAAATTTTATTATTATTATTATATGATGTTGATGATTTCTGAAAAACTGTGCTATTTAGAGACATTGTTTTATTTTTCCTGAAATCTTTACAGAAACTTCTATCACATAATAATTTCAGATTTTTATCTATGCAAACTTCGGAGATAAGGGGGGGGGGGGCGGTATTTTTTATCAGAAGTCGGAAACTGTGCGGCCTAAAAAAAATTAAAAAAAGGTTTGAGAATGTGCAAACAATGTTCTTTGATATGATGCTCCACATGCCTTAGTAGCCCCACTTAAACATTTTAAGACCCCCTTTCAGTCCATTTTGCAAAAAAGGATTTTTTTTTAAAATTTCTTTCTTGTTTGCAAAATAGTTGGCTCACGTCATCTAAAACTATTCTAAATTTCAAGTTGATAGCATTAGTAGTTCTCGAGATATCCAGGTGTGACAGACAGACAGACAGACTTAGTCTCACCATAAGGGTTCCTTTTTACCATTTTGGTACGGAACCCTAAAAAGGATCACTTTCATCTACTACAAAATATAAAATTTCCTAGAAAATCCTGAAATTATTCAATTAAATATACAAATTATATTATATTATAATATACATGTATTAGAAAATGATGCGTGGAAGGATTTGGGGGAGGCCATTGCTCAGCTGTGAGACAGTGCAGAAAACTTAAAATATATTTAGACAAATTGAGGAGATTAAATTTCAAACCCATTAAAATATTGTTGTATTTAATAATATCATTTATTTTCACTCGTTTTTTTGTTACTTTTAATATCCCATTTATGCCACCAATACAGAAATAGTTTTACTATTGTTAAACACTCTCAAAAATGTTGTGTACAAAAGCCTGAAAATGCCGAGCGTTTGAATGCGATATTTGACGCCTACACTGTACACCGTATCATTTTCAGGCACCGCTTCAACTTTTATTGGTGACCAATACCGAGCAGTATACAATATTGTCACTAAAATCGACACGTTATACGTTTTTTGTTGTCTTACATTAACATAGGATTGGTATTAACAACCCCAGTCTTAGCAAGGGGTATGGTATTACCCAGTTACTGGGTTGTGGAAGTGAGATAGGCAGTCGCTTCATATAAAATACAGGTATTCTGATGCAATCCGGCTATACTGAAAGCCGACCCCAACATTCCCTTTTCAATATCCTAGTTTTTTGTAAAACAGATAATAATACGGTGGCTTTACATTAACGAATAATTTTAATTTCCGTGTCAAGACCTATTAAAATGTTTTTGAAAAATGACTCATCTTTTGCCAGTATTTTATTTAATCGTATGAATCGACACACGATTTTAATTTAATACCAATTCATTTAAAACTGGCAGATCGAAATTTACTTTAAAATGTTGTTTTAACAGGACGAAACGGATTATTTTATACATATAAAGCACTTTCATTCACTAGATAAAAATCAATGTTTGTTTATTCGTATTTTATGCGCTGCCATACCGTTAATCCGATTGCGATAAAACTTTGTTAACTCAATACGACTTGTGCGAAGGTTATAGGCATACAAAATTTTATTTTTTAGGAAAAATATACCTAGAGAGAACAAAAACCGGCCAAGTTCGTGTCGGGCCACGCACAATGAAGGGTTCCATAGTTGGGTTGATGAATTTATCCCGAGAACAAACTTAATATTAGTAGTCTGTTGTTAGGGACCTAACTAAGGACTTTACTAAAAGGCAATTGACTTTAACTTATAGAAATGTAATCCAAAATAGGTACAGTAATACCTCGATGTTGGTAAGCGTATGGAGTGCGCGCGCGTGCCGTCGTTGGAGATCGGTGGTGGAGTGCACAGAACACTATTACTCCTAGTGGAGGTGGAGTGGTCCGACAGCCCGCGACAGCTGCCGAAGACTGCCGAGTGGACGGAGGCGCCCGAACAGTAGTTGAAAAACATTTTCGCCCATAAATACATTCCAACTGCAAATGGAAGTTTGACGCACGATATTGAGTGATTTAACATGTTATTTTCAGACCATAGATTTGTTATAGGTTTTTCTGTAGTCTTAAGAGATTACAGAAAAACCTACCTATATGAAATCTATCCAAAAAAAATGAAAAATACAGAGAATACTATATACTTGCTACTATACTTAGTTACTAATAATATATAATAAAATTTATTCAAAAATTAAAAATGGGTAAAATACAGTATAAATCTATGAAATAATGTAGGTATTACAAAGTATGGTGCCTGTACTAGGATAAACCTGTATTACAGGCGGCTTGAGTTCTTACAATTACTATTGGGACAACTGATTTCTTAACAATATTTAACATAAATCTTAAGAATAGGGACATGTTAGTTAATTTATAATTTACTTATACACTAATAATTAAGGTTAATTTCTATATTATTAAAGGACAATACTCGTAAATGTTAGCGACTGCACCTATTATTAAACTAGGTTGAAACAAAAATTTGCTTAAATCATCTTCAAGGCATTTTTGAAGCGGTCGGCTAATGTGCTTCGACAGCGACAAATCGATGGTAAGTAGGACAGCCAAGTGGTCAGGTATATTGTTGAGTCAGCAACAAGCGATACCGAATTCTGGCCTTATGCACGACGCTCTATGTTTCTTAATCGATAGAGTTAATGTATCTGTATTCTGCAATTTTCCTAGCAGGGCATTCAGCGTCTCCCGTTTTGTGATCACTAAGCTTTTTAAAACGTGAGCAACTTGCACATTTCGGAAATTCAGCTTTTTTCGCGCATTCGGACATCGAATGGCTTGCGTCACCACAGTGACCACACGTAGTAATGATCTCACGGCAAGTTTTTGCTGCATGGCCATATTGTTGGCATTTATAACACCTTGTTACCAATGTGAAGTCCCTGACAGGACAGGACGTCCAATTTATAAAAAGCCTTGATTGAGGGATTAGGGCTTTACATATATCAGCTGAAACTTCAACAACGTAATTACAGGTCGTAGAATCTCTCTTCCCCGATTTGTGGCTTAATTTGATCAAGGTCAAGAAGGATTCCAAGGACATTGATGGCAACTTGTCGGCTACGTTTTGTTCGAAAATGAATCTGAACATCTCATTTTCAGCCAAGGAAGTCGGCACTCCTACAACCACGATCCGAGGTTTGCGCTTGCTGGGTTCGTCGGCGGTAAGTCCAGATGTAGAGAGCTGGACTGCGTGCTTCCGTTTATCAGCGTCAAGTTTTGTCTCGGTACTGATAATTACGCCTCCATTTTTTGTTTTTCGGTCACCACGAACGTGTAGCTTCATTTGCTCGGGCCGTATGATTTTTTGCACGAGTTCTTTCGTTTCGTCACTTGATTTAAATTTATCATTGGGATAAATGGCAACAGAGCACTGGTTATTGGGTCGAACGAAATCATTTGATCCCGTTTTATATATAAAACTATTCTCTGTATTTTTTCAACATTTTTGGCTCAGCAGTTTCGGATATAAGGGTGGGAGTGGTAAATTTTTATCTATTTTCTTTAAATAAATAGGTAAAAATTGTGGGAGTGGTCAATTTTTATCTATTTTCTTTAAAAAAAATAGGTAAAAGTTTAAATAGAATAAATTAGTTATTTTTATATGTATTATAAATTATGATTATATTAAAACGATAAAAAAATGATATCCTAATAACAAGTCTATTCATATTTGATACGTCACAAGGTACAGTTTGCAAACCTTTTTTTTATATTCAAATTTTTCCCCCAAAAGTGACCCTCTATTCAAAATTAATTTATTTACGTTACTCGTTTATATAATTGGGTCACAGAAATTCAACTTAACCGGTCCAGTAGTTTCGGAGCAAATCGGCTGTGACAGACGGACCGACAGAAACACGAGTGATCCTATAAGATACGGGGTCCGTGATTTCCTTTTGAGATACGGAACCCTAAAAACACGCGGACGAAGTCGCGGGCCTATACAGGAAAAGTTTTTAACCAGTGCGCAAATTTTTTTGGTGGTTCAATATCAGTAACAGAACACATTTCCATTATTTATTCAATACTTTTTTTTTTTTATCCTACTTTAAATCAGCAAAATATGGACACAATCTATTCGTAATAATATCAATGGGCGCGCGCGGCGGCCGGCGCAAGCGGCGGTGTTGCACGGCTCCCGGGCGGCAGGGGGCGGCAGGGGGCGGCAGGGCGCGCCGGGCGCTGTGGCCGACAGTCAGTTTACTCATCGCACGCGCTGTCATGTGACGTCGCGTCTAATCGCTTTCCCGCGCAAGCGCCGCGCTGCACGTGTGTCGTGCTTGTACTTACCGGTCACGATGTCGGACTTCAGTAACCGAGATGGTGCGAGTGTATGTATTGAGTGGTGAAAGTTTGCGAGCAGCTCGCCGAATGTATGCGACGGAGAGCATACCTCGAATGCGAGCCCATGGAATCCTTAACCCCGCGGTCCCTAATGAAAGGACTATTTTAGCGGCCACTCAAAGGCTGCTTGATCACGGACAGTTCAGAACCCCGAATCATGCACGAGGGTCTGGCAGACCCCGACTGGCGATCGAAATCGAAGAAGCCATCCTAAGCCCGTTAAAGTATGAAGGGTAATTTGGAATTACTCTGCAAATAACTTCAGGTCACGGTCTAAACATAAAAAAGTCTAGTTCGAACCTGATAAAATTAGCGATCAGTACATTGTAACCCACGTAAATACCTACGCCGGCGAATCGAGCGAGCGCACAGCTGATAGGTAGGTACTTTAGCGCGTTACGCTTTGCCGCGCGCCGCCGGGTAGCCATACAACCACTTTTAAAATAAACATCTTTCGTTAACGATATTTTTTGTTTTTTGTACTAAGACGTATCAAAATAAAAAATATATGTTTCATAAAATTCGTTTAAGTTTAATTTGTCAAAATTTGCGCAGTGGATAAAAACTTTTCCTGTACTTATACATTGCGCGTTTTTTACGTACTACCCAGTAACTGCGTTCTTAATATGAGATAGGTAGTCACTGCATGTAAAATACTGGTATTTTGCTGCATTTGGTTAGATTGTAAGCTGAACGCAACATAAATATTTGGGGAAAACTAAGCAAATGGCGATCATGGTTGGTGACATTCATCGTTTCTTTGGCCATTTAGTTTTATATAAAATCAAATAAATACACAATGCAATCAGTTTTTCAATCTTTTAATTTAGAATCTATTTATATAAATAAAATTGTAGTGTCTGTTTAGTGCTCTGAGTGGAATACCTTGACAAAAGTGCCAAGAAAAATTAGAAGTATATACGGTACTTATAACAAAAAATCTACGTCTGTCTAGTCTGTCTCTGTCTGTCTGTTTGTTCCAGCTAATCTCTGGAACGGCTGCACCGATTATGACGTAACTTTCACTCGAAGATAGCAGATGTTAAGGAGTAACTTGTACTTTACTTTTATTTTAGACAAAGCAACGCGGGCGAAGGTGCGGGCAGCAGCTAGTACTAAATATTTTAATTCTTTAAGTTTCTAAATGTCCCAGCTCTAAACTGTGACATTTGGAAATTTATACAATTAAAATTAATGTCTTAAAGACTAAACTAAAATAATTTTAAGCTCGTAACTTTAAGTCTGGCTTTGAACTAATGAATGCAATTAAAGTTGTTAATGTTTATCAAAATGTAACTTAAATTCGATACCCAAGAAACTGTTTTATAATTTCGTCTCGACAATCTTTCAAGAGGAGCCGCTTGCTGAAAATTAAGCCAACAGATACATAGAGGTTTCTATGCACTCTATACATAATCAGCTTATAATGTGCCTACTGGTGGGGCTCAGGCCTCCTCTCTGTGAGAGGGAGTGGGCTGTAATCCACCACGCGGGCCCAGTGCGGGTTGGTAAAGGTCCACACTATGCACAAAAGTACGGTGGTGGCCCAGTAGAAACGGCAGCTAAATCGCTGCCGTTTCTACTGGGCCACCACCGTACTTACTACTTACACGAGCTGTAAATCGTAGGTTTGAACCCTGACAAGCAGTTAACTCTGTGTAAATTATTTCATCACCACTGCTCTCAAAACGGTGAAGGAAAACATCGTGAGGAAACTGGCATGTCCTACAACCAAAAATTCGAATACATGGGACATCTACCAACCCGCACTGAACCCGCGTGGTGGTTTAAGCTGGGTACTCACTTACCAGTGTTGCATGTAACGTATCAGATACTGTATCAACCTGCAAGTGGGTACGGCTCGTCTACGGTCCACCGCGTATCTAGCTACGAGCTGCCGGATCCGCCTTTGTGTTCGCAGTGATACCGCCACTCGGCGGGTCACTGCGAGCTTACAGCGCTCCACGCGCGAGCGGCTCGCAGCGGGCTCGTGCCTACGTACTCACTTGTTACCGTATCTGATACATTACATGCTACACTGCTAAGTGAGTACCCAGCTTTACGGCCCACTCCCTCTCTAAGAGAAGAGGCGTGCGTCCCAGCAGTAGGAACATCATAGGCCGATTATGCAATATACCACTTCTTTCTTTTTTGTACGGTTAGTGAATAACCTAAGAATTCTTATGTCCATGGGCCCCTGACTTGGCCATTGGCTGTCGAGAAATATATTTTAGGCATACCGATTTCCTCACGATGTTTTTCTTCACCGCTATAAAAGCAAGTGATAATTGTACAATAAGCACATTGATCCGAAAAGTCAGAGGTGCGTGCCTTGGGTTTGAACTCGAGACTTGGTAGTCCGACGGTCACACCACTAGGCTATCACATAAATAAATTTCATTTCATTTCATCACTGCTGCGCAAAACAACATGTCCCAGAATTAACGCACAACCTCTTAAGGGGTCATTTTACTCATCATTATGAACAACTTTTACTATAGGACCAAACCTGAAATCGCGAAAAATAAATCAACTGTTCCCTACATTTTGTTCGAATAACTCGTCAAAATGTAAGGAACAGCAGATTTTTTTATTCCTGCACATGTCTTTCGTTCGCGTGTGAACAAGTGGCACCACCCCACGCATTCTCATCGCAACATGAACAAGAAGGGATTATATACGATTGTCTGTGTTCGAAAAAGCATCGCTCGCGCATCTCGTGCATTATAACTCGAAGAAACAAGTGAAAATTCGTGAAGATTGCATATATATCGTCGGTCCAGGCCTCCGTCGTAATAAGTAAGGTATTGTGCATTGTTCTCTGCACAAACTGTCGTGTTCATCGCTCAATCGCTCTCCAAACAGTAATTGTACGCCACCCATTGCTTGCGACACTAACTTCAAAAATCTATCGTTCGATATCGCGTAAATAGGTATTGAAAGTAAATACAAATCAATTATTAATAATTATTATTATATATGTCTTTCATTGACTTGAATGTGCCCTGGCGGCTGAGAGTATGTCATGCTCACTCAGATGTCTCGCTGATGGTGGCGTGTGTGTTGGATCATTTAGCTCAATGGTGCTGATCCATGCGTCATGTTCGTCAACGGGTGCTGTCAGTTGGGACTGGTAACCTCTTAGCTGCCACGGCTTATTTTTAATTATTTTAGTTTTTTTTGTTTTTAATCTTTTTATCACGGACGCTTCTGACGTTTTGTATCGTTCTCACATGTATAATTTCAATATGAATGATGTAACCAATACTTTGTATTAACATTTTAATTTAAAAGAGTGGCCGTGGAGTATCTTGCCCGTTCTTCTCCATAGAAACCTACTATTTGGAATGGGCAACTAGCTTCATATTTGTAACTGACCGACTACTTGACAATTTAATAGTGCCTGTAAATGGTTTAATTTAAATAAATGCTTTGAGTTTGAGTTTTGAGTTTACCAAATTTAAATTTGAATTCACTGTTAAAGTCAGAGTTGATGATATTGGAACCGAATTAGTTGTCTTGGCGGTTGGGTACAAATTATATGAACAGCATGTAAAAGCACGCTACAACAAAATAAACACGGACAAATACTTCCACCACTGCCAACGAATTCCATTCACTGCACTTTCAATAGAAAACCATAATAAAACTCATTGTTATAAATGGTGTGCTATTTTCATTTTATCGCAACGCTGGCACTTGTTGTAACTAACTGTTATCACTAAATACAGACATAGTCAAAATATGTTCGTCACCTTAAGAGCAATTTATTTCTGCTCACTGCATGATATAATCCACTTCACCTAATTCAGCATGATATTTTACGTCGTAATATCAATGGCTTGGGATTGAGCTGCTCCAATTTTTGTACATATTGAGGTAGTTTATTTTTATTGTTTTTTTTTTGTTTTTGCTAACTTTATTATTTAACAGTGACATTTAATTATTATTTTATACACAACAGGAATATTTACTTGTAAATTATTATATTATTTTAATTATTGTGAATGTGAAGACTATGTGGGTTATTGCATAATATTTTTTTTCCCTTTCTTTTATTCTCAGTTAGTGTTAATCATGGTCTGGCAGTTTGAGTCATATAAGTGGCCTACCCAAATGTCCTTTCATTGGTATTGATCGTTGCATCGTTGAGCTCCTTAAATTCTGAGTAGAGCTGCACGATTACTGACAAATGCGTGCACTGACTGGTCAGGTCCACTCAACCTGTGTGGTTCTTTCCTCAAAAGACCATTTCAGACACCAATCTACATGGTCTTCACATGATCTGACCAAGATTATGTCTGGACTTTAAAAGAGACTATGACCTCTGAGTTTGTTTCGGCCTTTCTTCTCAGAGTAGTCAGATAGGAAACGCCGACCTCATCTAGTTTTTAAAATATGATTGACGTGTAAAAGTGTTTGTACAAACCTACTTACCGAAATAAAATCATTTATCATTTATCATTTATTTATCAATACACTCTAGAATGACATTAATCTTCTTGCATGTCAGACACAATTAATATTTATATTTCATTAATTTTGCTTTATTTTTTTTAGAAAACGTATACTTTTACAATGTTTGTAAATAAGTGAGCAGCATGTATCTATCATATAATTAATTTATCTGTCATTGCTTCATTTTTAATTATTTTGACATAATGATATAGAGTAATTTTATTCCAGATGCATCGTCTTCACATGGTGTAATTAGCAGGCGAACAATGGGGATTAAACTAAAGGCTGAATGCTGAATGAAATGGTACATGGAATGAAACATGTGATAATAATTAATCGATTGAGGGACAATTAAACATTTAAAAACTACCTGTACCTACCTTCTTAATTACTTTACTTAAACTTTAAACTTTACTTATTAAACCAAATGTTTTAAGACGAGCGCTAATCCTACCGACAAACTGTCACGCAGTTTGGCAGGTTTACATAATGTATAAGTACTTACAAGTGTTGGTCCCAAATAAATGTTTTTTTTACATAATAATTATATTTATAAGTATAAGATGAACTCGCATTGTGTAGAATTTCAAGCTAAACAATCCCAGTTTACGCTGATCTCGCACTGTACGGAAATCTTATATTATACAATGCGACATCAGCTTATACTGGAAATGTATAGCTTGTTGTGTAGCCATCTGTAGAAGATGGAAAGCATGTGTGGGGTATATATATATATATATATATACGATATCCCTTTCGGACAAACTCAAAACCCTGGCAGGCATTGGTCCTGACAGACCCCGTCAGTTGGTGCTGACATCTCTTTGAGGCGCGCGTGGAACACAACGCGCCGTCGACCCGGACCTGGTCCTTTACGGACGGCGAGCTACCCAATGTATAGCCTATACAAAATATTGTAGAACATTTGAAGTAGTAGTGGCGGAGTTTCTTGCCCATTCTTCTCCATACAAAACTACCTCTTGGAACGGGCAACTAGACTCAATTACATTTTTTTTTATGTTAACGTTCAAACGTGCCTTTTATGTGCCTATTTGAAATAAATCATTTGACTTTGACTTCTCGACATTGGTCAAACGTATATTATGCTACCTTATTATCAAGTACCTAATTAAAAGTTTTCTATACAATACTCTGCTCATAATCAGTACCGTAACTTCAAACGGTATTATGATAAAATTAAATGAAAGAATTTGACAAAGCTTTAAAAGACTTCACTGTACTAATAGATTTTGATACAAATTTGTATTTTGTTGCAATTATTTTTATTTTCTTTGAAACTAATGACAATCGCATAAACACCATCAATACAATTAAAACAAATATGATGAGAATATAAAAGGCATTAGATAAAATAGATTTAAACCATTAAATACGAGCTAATTTCTTTATGTCAGTAACCAGTAACATAATATTATTTTTCAAATTGTTAAAAAAGATGAAAATTACCTCATAAGTTACGGTTGGATAAAAGATCTTTTAACTATCCCATCTCAAATTACCGCACTATTTATTGTCAATACAGGGTGTGACATGTTTACAAGACCCATCCTATAGCCGTCAACTTCACATTCTATACGGCAAACTAAGTAACATTGCATAAATAAAAAACCGGCCAAGTGCGATTCGGACTCTCGCACGAAGGGTTCCGTACTATTATCTATAAAAACGGCAAAAAAATCACGCTTGTTGTATGGGAGCCCCCTTAGATATTTGTTTTAATTATATATTTTTAAAGTGATTATATAATTAAAGATTCTTTGAATATTTCAAGCATCTACCTGTTGCCGTTATCAATATCGAGCAAAAACGAGCAAAAAAATCACGTTTGTTGTATGCAAGCCCCTGTAGCGGAATCAACATCGCCACATACGAACAACGCGCCACACTGACGTCACGCGAATCCTGCATCGCGCAATCAGAGTTTACCACGCAACTAGCATATATACAACGTCCCGACATCAACCGTCGGGCAGTTGCCCACCAGACACAACACCCGTCTGGTCGGAGGATCCTCCCTTTTTTATGGTGGATGAGCGAACTTTACACCCTGTTCCTCATGCCACCAAACCCCCTTAAATATTTATTTTATGTAAATATAATTTTATTGTGTTTTTTTGTATTTTTTGTTATAGCGGCAACAGAAATACATCATCTGTGAAAATTTCAACTGTCTAACTATCACGGTTCATAAGATACAGCCTGGTGACAGTCGGGCAGACAGACAGACGGCGGAGCCTTAGTAATAGGGTTCCCATTTTACCCTTTGGGTACGGAACCCTAAAAACCGCACATCAGAAGTGAAAACTTCTTAGCTTCATAAACTTGTAAACATAATATTATGTATATTTTATGTTACCGGCCAAACCCGATTTTCGGATGAACTAGTTTCGCCTAGGCCAAACCAGTTCTCTCTACAGACGATAGGACACACTAGTATCGCCTAGGCCAAACTCGTTCATCCTGTTACCGATAGGATAAACCAGTTTAGCCTAGGTCGAATCGGTTTATCCTAGTTAGAATTTACATGCTTTAGGATAAACTGGTACGTCCTAATCTGAACTTATTTTACCTAGTCGGAACGCATGTCTCTGCCTGTACGAACGGGGTATCCCTGTTATCCTGCGCGAGCGGCGTGACAGAAACGAATCGCAGCAAAACCGACTCCACGTAGTCTTGTCTGCCCTACCCCTAGAGTGTTATCGCGTAGGCGCGTAGGGGCGAGGCGGCCCGCGGCTGAGGCTGGCCGGCCGAGCCGGCCAGCAAGCCGACGCCTCGGTGGTGAGCGTGAATCACATCTGCAACTATAAGCTCGCATGGGACCGCTGAAGCCCTGCAGCGCCGGAGCCGTGACAGAAAACATGCCTGCTGCATGTTGCATGCTTGCTGCATGCTTGCTTGCACGTTTTATCATATTAAAAATAGGTTTTATGTCTTTTGAGTGGTATATCAAACGATTTTATATTCAATGTATATGTATTCACTTTGCCCTAAATATTATGATCGCTTACTACTGTTAGAATATGTTGTTTTGATAGTTTAGGTGGCATACGACCACGGCTGTCTTCTGATCATCACTATGAATATGTATTAAATACATTCAAATATATTACGTGTAAGTTGTTTATCTAATAGACTATACATATTAGGTTAAGGTTTATATGGGTCTATGCCACCCGAAATAAAGTGTTTTATTATTATTATATTGAATAGTTTGTACATAATAATTTCAGATGAGAATATTTTCTTGTTTCATACTTTTTAGAGCGTGATTTTTCAGTAGTTGGGTTTTAGTTTTTTAACTTATTTTTATTTAAATTATTTTGGGGTTATAATTTCGTGATAAAGTATTTGCAGAGGTGCTTTAAAATTTTTTTTGGTTGGTTCGTTCGAGTGCACCTCATTCATTCATTCATTAAGTTTAATGTTTTATATGTACCTGTGTTACTCGTATATACCAAACATATACCATATTCGTTCCTTAATGCTCACTTTCGCAATATAGATATAAGGAACTCTACTGCCCGGCTTGGGTTGAACACCACCCATGTCGTCACCGAGGAGATCGGCGGCGGCGAGCTCTCGCGTCCGGCCCTGGTTCAAGCCATGGTTCGGAGCGAGAGTGCATGGGAGGCCGTCACCTCGTTCTGCGAAGCAGTAATGCTCGCGAAGGACTCCTCCGGAAGGCGTGAGTGAGAGGCAGGGTTTGCGCCCGTGCGCCCCCTAGTTGCCGCAGGAGACGCCTCGGGCGTCGGGAGTCGCATGCCGAGTTCCGGCCACCGTAGGCGCGGGCCTGCGGACGGTGAGCAATGGATAGCTCGCCGTCTGATAAGGTCCAGGCCCGGCTCGACGGCGCGTTGTGTTCCACGCACGCCTCAAAGAGATGTCAGCACGAATTGACGGGGTCCATTAGGGCCAATGCCTCCTAGGGTTGCAAGTTTGTCCGAAAGGGATATCGTGGCCCTGGCACACAGGCAAATGAAGGAATACGGGTGGGTTTTCGTCTAACGCACCCTCTTGCTCCGCCCAGAGCGGGAGAAGTTATTTGATAATTTCCCACCCAAAAAAAAAAAAGTATAAGGAACTCTTGTGTATATTTCATGCTTCTTGGCTCAGCGGTTTAGGTTGTTCGTTGTCTGTCAATAAATTAATGAATTAATATATGAATGGATGAATTAATGAATTAAATTTTTTATCGAATAGATTTTATGAATGTACAAAAATAATAAAAACGAAATAAAGAAAGAAATTATTTTACTACCACCATTAAAGTAATTAAATTGAACAATCCTTTTTGACCTAGTTTATTCACTACGAATAAAATGAACACAAGTTTTATTTTTTCAGTGTACATCCTGAGAGAAAATTAACCTCGTAAAAGACGACATTAGGTACAGTACCATTAATAAAAAATACATTTTTACCTTCCCTAACTTCGTCTTTCAGGTGTTAAACGAAGCGTAATTTAAGGGCATCCAACCAAATAAAAAGCTTTTTATTATTTCTTTGTAATAGTGTAAATTCAGTCTTGGTTCGAAAATGGAAATCTCCAAACGGCTAGTCGACACTTCCCGTGACCCAAGGGCTGGTTTTTACCTTGACCTAAGGCCCATTGCCATCATCTCAGGAGTAGGCAGTGACCTATCGCTGCCGGCCGTGGTCGAGTCGATGGCCGGCAGTGAGGAGTCCTGGGACGCGGTGGTGTCCTTCTGCGAAACAGTCGTGTCGCAGAAGGAGGCTGCGGAAAGGGAGCGGGAGATCTCGTCCGCTCACCCGGCCCGCAGCAGGCGCACCGGGCGTCGGCGGAGGGCCGATAACGCCCTCTTCCAGCCCCCATAAATGGGTCCAGGGACGGCGGACTTGGGGACGTCCGCCGCCCCCTATCACATTGGACCCGAGGTGGCGGCGCGTAGTGTTCCACGCGCGCCCCTAGCAGACGTCGCGGGGGGGGGGGTTAAACACCTCACCCCCCCCCCCCCCCAGACTTGAGGTGGCCCGCAGAGGCGGGCCGGCACTAGCCGGGGATTGCGGAAGGAATAACAGATCCCAAGATCCCCGGTGCAAGTGTGGGAGGGGAACACTGGGTGAGGCCCATTGCCATACAACGTGGGAATGCCGTCTTTTTCTTGGGTTACCAGTCGACAGCTACGCGGAAGAATTTTTGGATGCCATATTTTAGTTTATTACTCGTAATAGTTTTAGTTTAGGTGAGGATATTATATTTTAATTTTAATAATCTGTTAACAAAATGTAAATTATATTTTAGTCACTTTGAAAGTATAAAATTAAGAGGTTTCGGCTAAAAGGACCGTGGGTATACATTCGACAAGTGGTACGTGATTTTTTTGTGGGATACTATATAGGTACAACTGAATACAAAAACGTTTTTACAAAAAATTGTATTTTGTTTATTGCCAAATTCCCACCGAAATAATAATGAATAATATTTCAATATGTACCTAGTCGTTTTTTGTTTGAAGTCTATTGTGTTTTTTTTTGTAAAAAGTTTTTTTTTTTTACGAATAGTGGAATGTAGATTAACATAAATTGAAGACCGTCTTTCTTCTTCTTTCATTATTTCCTGAATGAAGGAAGTAAACATTGATTATTTATATGTATGTCTAGATAGAGTGTCACTTTGCAAAAGAATTAAAACATACAGGCCAACTCTGATAGGCTGTTGTGCGTGACAGCTACGTCTTCCACTCGCGCCACGTCATTGTGCTATGTGTGCGTACATTTTGCGGCCAACAGTTGGACGCAATTTTTTTCGACGAGTTCACAGCTTTGACTGTCTCTAGTCTCTTATATCTTTGGAACTAAGCTTGAATAGTTCCAAATAATTACATATCATGATAATTGAACACAGGAAATTATAAGATTACAAAAATATTTCTGCTAACACATGGCACAAAAAATTGCGGTAAACATCTCCCAGCTTGACAAATGCAGAAAAAATCTGTAAGCAGCCGCTCGAAAGGGAATGTCTTTTTTCCTACCACAAACAAACGAGAGTGGCCAGTAAAAATAAGTAAAAAATATTAAAAAAGGCTCGTTGTTGAGTAGTGGTTCAATTACAAACGTGAAGTGCGGAAAGTCGAGTTTCGTTGGACAATTTTGTTCAGAATAAAGAGCAAAATGTGATAACAATTTTGTTGTACTGCTCTCCCTTTAAAAATCAGCTTATGTAATTCGGAAGTTGGATGTGAAAACGTTTCAGAATAGTTTTTCTAAAAGGTGTTTTTTTATTTATAAAAGTAAATGATTATGCTTTTCCTAATGGGACACTTTTTGTTCTAAAAGGCTTCTACATACCAGCGCGACTTGTCGCGCGACGCGACACGGCACAAAGGCCCCGCGTGTCGCGGGTTGAGCGGTGCCTTTGTGTCGTGTCGCGTCGCGCGACAAGTCGCCCCGGTATGTAGAAGCCTAAAGGCGTTGTATAAACCAAAGTAAACTTGTTACTTCGTTTGTCTATCCGTTTGGTTCATTATCACGACTCTTGTTCTATTCTGATATTTTGCCGAATTGAGTCATGTTCTAGCTAGGACAGAACAAACACGTTGTGGAATGTTTTGTTGATTTGCCGACAACATATAGGTTTGGGTTGCCTGTTGCATTATCGTAATTATCGAACCTGGGCTCCATTGCATCCAAGTCCGTTTTTTCTTTTTTTTGTTTCTTTTTAGGGCGTCGGCAAGGAAAAAACGGAACCCATCTAGGATCACTTCGTTGTCCGTCTGTCTATTTGTCTGTCTATCTGTCTGTCAGTCTGTCAAGGCCCTTTTTCTCAGGAACGCATAGAGGTATCAAGTTGAAATTAATATCAAATACTTAATCTACGGGTCCTTGAAGCTCTAAAAAAATCAATCTTCTAAGACTTTTAAGTCAACGCAATAAAAAAATACGGCGATATATGCGACTTAATTTGATTCTCGCAAATAAATCAAAACCTATAGGGTACTTCCCGTTGACCTAGAATCATGAAATTTGACAAGAAGCAAAGTCTCACAGCACAAGTAACGGAAAAACTCGGAAAATCGTTAATTTGTAGTTTTGACACAATATTTTTATTTGTTTTTTTTTTTTTTAAATTGACCGTGGCGTACATCCATGTGTGGGAAACCAGGTTTTTCATCTACAATGTTAAGTTGGTTTTTGGGATAAATTCATCCCAACTACAGAATCTATTCATGGTGCGTGATCCGACATGCACTTGGGATGTTTTTTTATTTCTCAGTTCGGAACCTTTTTGTACACAAAACCACAAAAGGATTTCCAACGTTTTATCGTTTAAAAAAATATGATTTTCACATCTGAAATATATACTGTGGCTTTACAAATATGTTCCGAGGATGAATACATGAATATGAAAATATATTATTTTTGCCCCAATAGCATTTGGAAACAATACTGACGAGCACGTCACATTGTTTTTTTTTTTCACCTTTTCAATTTAAATATTTATGCGTGGTGACGCATAAATTAATATTGATACCTGTATGCAATGTTATGAGATGGATGAAGAGCCTCTTTGTGAAGGTTTCTGAGCTAAGCAGATGCATCTAAATATGTTACGTGAAATAAACCATTGTAACTATACAAAATAATGCAAGTTGAAAAAATAGGGTACGTAATATTTTACTAATCATCATATTCATATCATTATTTGCATTCCATAATATTTATAAGATGTTACAAGGTTGTTATGGACAATTATAAAACCAAACCACCAAATATATTAAAGTTTAAAAAAATAAAAATAAATGATGGATCCTGTAGGGCAATGAAAACAAACTAAAATTAAGAAATAAGTGATTAACAATTTTTAGTTATTAATAAGTTCATCATAGGACAGTTTAAAAAGATTTCATTTTTGTTTGTGGTGGTGTCTAATTGGTTTTCGGGTGACGGTTCTGAGTGTAGAAATATTATGACTACATTTTCGCATTGGGTTCCCATCTGTAAAAAAATGTAAGTGGTAATACTTTGTAATAAATAAATAAATAAAGTTCCGTGTGGAGCCGGACGTAAAGAATAGCACCATCCTATTTCTTCCCGTGGGTGGCGTAAAAGGCGACTAAGGAACTTACTAGAGAATGGGCAGCTGCGTTACTCGTATCTATGCATTTTAATACCACACTGCGATCGCCAACCCGCCTGCCAAACGTGGCGATTATGGTAAACCCTTTCTTTTTGGGGGGAGGCCTATGTCCAGCAGTGAAATGAAATGAAATGAAATCGTTTATTCTGTAAATAGGATATTAAAATCACTTTTACACGTCATATAAAAAAAAAAAAATCTAGATGTAGCCGACATTTCCTATCTGACTACCCCTGAGAAGAAATGGCGAAACGAACTCAGGGGTCAAAGTCTCTTTTAAAGTCCAGATATAATCTTGGTCAGATCATGTGAGGACCATGTAGATCCGTGTCTGAAATGGTCTTTTTAGGAAAGAACCACGCAAATTTGAGCGGACCTGTCCAATCAGTGTAAGCATTTGTCAGTAATCGTGCAGCTCAACTCAAAACTTAAGGAGCTCAATGACTCGACGAACAGTACCAAAAAAAGGACATTTGGGTAGGCCGCATAAAGCGCTCACAGTGGACGTTGTCTGAGCGGGATACGGAATCATGGCGCGATCTAATTCGATAATATAGTTCTGCATCGCTCGATAGATGGCGTTGGCGTCGAGTTAGATCTCGCTATGGTTTCGTTACCGGCATTTACTTAAGTACTATGGAATTTATTAATTTTGGCCAGTCCTCCCCCCCGTCCCTTGAATGTCGATGCGCCAGCCGCCCGGTTAGAGGCTGAGAGCGCCGTAGCAATAAATATAATATCCCCTGATAATAATCATGATCAAAATGTTGATCCAGCCCGTCCCCAAATTGTTAGTAATTTTGTGATCCCCCAACGACGCCCTGAGCCGAGGTCCGTACCCCACAGGGGGTGCCCTTAGTGCGCTGTCGTTTAGTTTTAATATATATAATTTGCGCCCTGGCTGGAGGCTTTAAGATTAAAAACCTTAGGGCAGCCACAGGAATATCCGGTTAAGTAGCAACGACCTCTCTAGGTCTGCTACGAGATGCCATACATAAAAAAAAAAAAAAAAAAAAATAATAATTTTGGCCAGTAGCAACGACCTCTCTAGGTCTGCTACGAGATGCCATTCATAAAAAAAAAAAAAAATTTTGGCCAGTTAATATCCGGTTAAGAAGCAACGACCTCTCTAGGCCTGCTACGAGATGCCATTCATAAATAAAAAAAAAATAATAATAATTTTGGCCAGCGAAATAATTGTAGCCCGAAACTCCTGCGATCTATCGGAGATCCAGAGAATTTATCACGCGTATCCCGAGATCACGCAAGCCCTAGAGACCATAGCGTATAGGAACCATAATGTATAATACGGCCCACGCGAGAACTAAACTCAGATCACTCAAGTGAGGCTTTTTCAATGCCAACGGCATTAGAGAACAACGCGACGAAATCACTGTGTTCCTCCGCGACTATCGGTTAGATATTCTCCAGGAAACTCTCCTCAAGCCTTGTCATCGAGACCCGTCAATTGCGAACTATCGCGTAGTTCGCAATGACAGGACTCGATGCCACAAGGGCGGCACCTTGATTTACTATAGGACTCCTCTCCATTGCATCCCGCTCGATGCTCCGACAACTCTCTCGTGTCTTGAAGTGTCTGCATGCAAATTAGTAATGTCAGGTCATCAACCGATTACGATAGTTTCGGTTTACATGCCGCCCACCGCGACCACGAGCCCAGACGGTCTTCAACTGCTGTCTCACGATCTCTCGATTCTTTTCGGCCTGAGTGAATCCGTTATCATAGCGGGTGATCTCAACGCCAAACATCCGTCCTGGAATTGTAATACCACTACGTTTCGAGGCCAACATCTGTTTGACCTCACCACCGTTTTAAACTTCGATATCATCGGTCCGATGAATCCTACTCATTACCCCTATAACCCCAATCAATCCCCGGACATATTGGACATAGCGCTCCTAAAGAATATCAACCTACGGTTGGATTCGATAGAGGCGATGGACGAATGACTTCTGACCACCGGCCAGTCGTCTTAAGACTGGCCCCTCGCGACGGACTCCTTGACCCTGACCAACCCCCTCTCACGAAAGTAGTCACGGACTGGCGGAAAGTATGCGACCGACTGAAATCCACCACATCCCCGCTACTGGATTCGATCCCCGATCAGTTTGACTCGATCGCCGACACGGCGGCCGCGATCGACTCACTCACGGAACACGTATAAATCAGTCCTGAGCAATTGCTCGACGCAGGTTCCGGTGATGGACCCCCATCGCCGGAAGCTGCCGGACGATGTGCGTGAACTGTTGACTGAGAAGAACGCGGCCACTCGTGCATACAGTGTCTTTCCCTGTGACGCTAACAAAGTCTTCATGCGCCAATTACAGAAATCTGTAAGGAAGCGTATGAAAGAACTGCGTGAGGCCCACTGGGACAAGATGCTAGGCGAACTAGAGCCCACTCATCATGCCTTCTGGGACCTTCAGAGGAAATTCAGGTCCCAGTCAGCAGCTTCTATGCCCCCCTTGACACGACCCGACAGGACGATAGCATTCGACGACACCGACAAGGCTGAATGCCTGGCTGACACTCTCGAGACTCAGTGCTCGCCCAGCTCTCAACCAGTAGACCAAGCTCACCTCGCTGAGGTGGACGCTGAAGTCGAACGTAGGGCGAATCTCCCTCCGGTCGAAGACCCTGATTGTCCTCTGGCTCCCGTCACCCTAGACGAAGTGCACGACATTATCAAGGGTCTGAAAACCCGTAAATCTCCCGGATCAGACGGAATCACCAACAGGGTGCTCCAGCTGTTCCCCGCTCACCTGATCATGCTAATGACCACCATCTTCAATGGCGCTCTTAGCAACAACATTTTTCCTCAAGCTTGGAAAAGTGCCACGGTCATCGGTATCCCGAAGCCCGGCAAGCCTAAGACCGAACCTTCCAGTTACCGACCCATCAGTCTGCTCAACGTCTTCGGCAAAGTCTATGAGAGGCTTATTTATAAGCGTCTCAGAGACTATGCCGAGACGAAGGGCCTCATCCCAAACGAACAGTTCGGGTTCAGAACCCAACATTCGTGCGTACAACAGGTCCACCGTATCGTCGAGCATATAAGCGCTGGCTTCCAGCGCGGGCTCATGACGGGTGCTGTGTTCTTTGACATTGCGAAAGCGTTTGACAAAGTCTGGCACAACGGCTTATTATATAAGCTCTACAAACTCGGTGTGCCCGATCGTCTCGTGCTCATCTTACGAGACTTTTTGTCGGACCGCACCTTCCGCTATCGCATCGAGGGTGCGCTATCCTCCCCCCATCCGCTCCGCGCAGGCATCCCTCAGGGCTCTGTGCTGGCACCGCTGATATTCACTATATTCACTGGTGATATCCCCAAATGTAGAAAGGCGCAGTTAGCTCTGTTCGCAGACGACACGGCCATCTACTACACCGGCCTCAGGCAAGACAAGATCGCCCGCAACCTTCCGGCCGAAGTCAACAGACTCGCGGCCTGGTTCAGGAAGTGGAGGATCGAAGTCAACCCTGATAAGAGCCAGGGGGTCCTATTCTGTAGGCCCCGGCGATCACCCGCCCTCCCCCAACCGATCACCATGTTCGGCAAGCCTATCCCTTGGAAGAAGCGAGCCAAATATCTCGGTGTGGTCTTAGACCATCACATAACGTTCGGTGAGCACATAAAACAGGCGCGCGCGCGCGCCTGTTTTGCTCTCGGCAGACTACACTCCGTACTCAACCCGCGCAGCAAGTTGTCCCTTAAGTACAAATTGCGTATTTACACCGCGTGCATTCGACCGATCATGACTTACGCCTGCGTAGTCTTCGCTCACGTAAAGCCATATCACATCCATAAGATGCAGACGCTTCAAAACCGATTTCTCCGTAGAATTACGAAGGCTCCTTGGTTCGTTCGGAACGAACAACTTCACGTACATCTTAAGATGCCTACCATCAAGCAGTTTATGAAGCGTGGTTGTGCAGGCCGCTAGTTACAGGCCTTCTGCCATTAGTCAGACTCGCCGACCGAGGCATACTCTCTTAGATCCGGATGACCCCATCACTCTCCTTCAGGAAAGCAATAGGGCCACGAGTGCAGTGCACAAAATACACAAACCGACCTTCCGTCCTCGCCGCCGAGGTACCACGCGAACTTCCCGAGTAAATATTAATAAAAGTCCTCCCCCGCGTCCCTTGAATGTCGATGCGCCAGCCGCCCGGTTAGAGGCTGAGAGCGCCGTAGCAATAAATATAATATCCCCTGATAATAATCATGATCAAAATGTTGATCCAGCCCGTCCCCAAATTATTACTAATTTTGTGATCCCCAACGACGCCCTAAGCCGAGGTCCGTACCCCACAGGGGGTGCCCTTAGTGCGCTGTCGTTTAGTGTTAATAAATATATATATAATTTACGCCCTGGCTGGAGGCTTTAAGCTTAAAAACCTTAGGGCAGCCACAGGAATATCCGGTTAAGTAGCAACGACCTCTCTAGGTCTGCTACGAGATGCCATACATAAAAAAAAAAGACCCGGTGAGAGGCCCCTCAGGCCCCGCCAATGTCCGGTGAAGCAGCAAAGTCACTCCGGAGCCACCTGCAAAAACATCCGTATCAAAAAAAAAAAAAATTTGTGCGAGCGAGCAATTGCTTTAAGATTTTTATTCTCACTCTTTTACTCTAAGCATTATGATCTGTCGGTCAAATTTTAACGCAAACGAAATAGTTACGTTTACTCTCTTGCAAACTTACACATGGGGACCAGACACTGAATCTTGAATGTCCTTCTCGCGATCGGCTCAAAACATCACGACTCTGTAGTAGCGCGCCAGAGGTGTGGGTAGATCACGCGATGTCACCAGTGGCTGGCTTGATTCGTTACTTGTCCGTACTAATGACCGTCTTCGACATATTATGTCCTTTTTACGAGTATTATGTACACCATAATTCACTGTACTCATTATTAATAGTTAATAACATTAATTTTATTAAGTAAATTACTTTTTGGTATTATTATTTGATAAGGTTAATAAGACATAGCATTATCAGCCTAAGTGTTCCCACTGCTGGGAGACAGGCCTCCTCTCTGTGAGATCAGTGTGCAGTAATCCACCACGTGGGCCCAGTGCGGGTTGGTAGATGTCACATGTCTTAGAATTTTTGGTTCTAAGACACGCCGGTTTCCTCACGATGTTTTCCTTCACCGTTTTGAGAGCAGTGGTGATGAAATAATTTACACAAAGTAAAAGCACCTGTCACGGTTTGAACCTACGACCTACAGCCCATAAGTCGCGTTCATAACCACTGGGCCATCACTGCTCAATTTGATATAATCGAGGTTAATTTTATAAACTCCATTATTGTCCATGATTTTTCAGTTACAATTTAATAATGTCAAACATCATTGTTGAAAACAGGGGTGAGATAAAAAGTTGTAATCTTATGAATACAGATGAATGTTTTACTTAATTCTCTTTAGTGAGTGATTGCTTAAGAATTTAATCTGTACAGGGTTTGTTTATAATAATTTTGTACAACGTGGACACTGACAGTCGGGCTGGTTCATAAATGCAAGGTCTCAGCGCGCTATGGAGCGGGCTATGCTCCGAGTTTCTTTGAAAAATAAGATCAAAAAGAAAAAAAGAGAATAAAGAAAATATGTTTATTTGCAGTAAACATGACGCAAATGTTTTGAGTTCTATGATTAAGTTTAAAATAAAATAAAAATAATACCGAATATAATATTTACTGTGGAAACACTGTCAAAGCACAAATTATTAATGTTGTAACAAACTTTTAATTGTATATTCATTATGGCAACTGAATGATTATTTGATTTTCTGAGTGGGGAAAAAGTCATTTATGTAGTAAAATGTAGTGCAGAGGCAGTCATCGTTTAGTAGTGAAATAGTGCAGTTGTTCGGAATAAAAGTGTTAGCAAGAAAAGAGTGTTCTTCTTCAAACAAAGAAAGAACACAAAAATAAAAAGAACAAGTTGGGTAAAATATGCGTCACATCCACACAAAACGGCCACCGCTCAGCATAATGCTGCGACCCTATGCGAGACGGAACCCCAGCGCTAGTTTTCAGGGAACGCCGTCGTCAGAACAGAAGTTATCCGGAAGAGAACCGTAGTTACTGACATAGCGTGCAGATTAAGCAAGTTGAAGTGGCAGTGAGCTGGCCATGTTTGTCGAGGGACCGATGACTGGTGGAGCAGACGAGTCCTGGAGTGGTGAACGCGTATCGGAATGCGTAGTGTGGGACGCCCCGCAGCTAGATGGACCGACGAGCTTAAAAAGGTGGCTGGGTCAGACTGGATGCGGAAGGCGGAGAACAGGGTTTTGTGGCGCAGCCTGGGAGAGGACTACTATTAGGTTGAGTTGATTGATTGATTCATAGAGGGTTTGTTTACAATTTGGGAACAGTTAGACGCAGTCACCACTTTCGAAGTTTTTAGCCCCATCGTCCATCCGTTTTACTACGAGTATCAACATTAAACATAATTATTTGCCTAAACAAATTACACCCAAAAATACTATTACTACAAAATAAACACTTTGAATCATTCAGAGTAATAAATCGCCCAACGGTTATTTGCAAACAAAATTAGGTGTTACCGAAACACATGAATATTCAAACACATTTTGTAATGTTTGTTCGCATCGGTTTCCAGCTGAAAGAGATGAAAGTGTTAGTTTTAATTAACTAAAATATAACGTTTATTTAGTACGCGGTTGTTTTGGTGCGGTAAGACCAGTTTTTTGAGCAACCCTTGAAACAGGGCTTTGGCCATTGTGCCCTTAGCTAATTTCCGACGCCGCGTCTCGCGTGGGTGCAGTTACTTGAATCGCGCCAGAACGTCAACTTCAAAGCGTTCGTCGTGCGTGTTCAGAACTGTTATCTGCCCCTCGTCATGGAAGAAGACTTTTGGCCGCAGGACGCGGTGTTCCGTCGCTTCCAAGGACAAGTTCCACAGGACAGCACAATCTAGTGCAAAGTGAAGTGCTACTAACAAAGTATTAAGCCTTTTTATTAACACAAGTTTCTGTTTATTAAATATGTATAATTATGTTTAGGTTAAGGTATTTTTCTATGGGCCTGTGTCGCCTGAAATAAATGGTATTATTATTAATATTTAATCTAAGCTATCACTGACGTACAGCGGCAGGAAAAATCGTAATCTTATACATATAAAAAATTCTCGTGTCACAATGTTAGTTACCATACTCCTCCGAAACGGCTTGATCGATTCTTATAAAATTTTATGTGTATATTCAGTAGGTCTGAGAATCAGCTACTATCTTTTTTTTTATACCCTCACTTACGCGGGTGAAACCGCGGGGCGCAGCTAGTATATATAATAAATCAGTCAGCAAGTTTTTGTTTGAGATTTTTAATAATAGAACTTCAATCTACCCGCCTTTTCCCAACTATGTCGGGGTTGGCTTCCAGTCTAACTAGATACAGTTAAATACCAGTATTTTACATGGAGCGACTGCCTATCTTAAGTGGCAGTGGTCAGGGCACATTGCTCGCAGAACTGATGGCCGATGGGGCCGAAAGGTTCTGGAGTGGCGACCGCGTACCGGAAGACGTAGCTTTGGAAGGCCTCCCACAAGGTGGACCGATGACCTTGTGAAGGCTGCAGGTATCCGCTGGATGCGGGAAGCACAGAACCGGTCGAAGTGGAGGTGCTTGGGGGAGGCCTATGTCCAGCAGTGGACGACTTTCGGCTGAAATTATGACTGTCTATCTGACCTCCACAACCCAGTAACTGGTCCATATGATACCCCTTGGTAAGACTGGTTGTCAAACTTTCGGGCTTCTGACGACCTGTAGCGACTGTCAAAAATCCACGAATTACAGCCGGGACCAACGCCTTAATGTGCTTTCGGAGGCACGGTGGAGTCTGGGTATATAAAGATGGTCACCCATCCATGGACCAACCCCGGCAAGCGTAGCTTAACCTGATGGATCGACCCATACGGCTGTTATCACTTAGCCATGAGCTCCACTTGAATAATAGAACTTCAAGTGGGAATAAAATCAATCCTCAGCTTTAAGGCGACGATAACCAACTTTTAATGATTTTATACTGAAGATCACGTCTTAACGAGTAGTGTTAATGATTTGAAAAAAATATATGGTAAATTAGAGCATTTTCTCAATAATTTGATATGTGAATATTTTAGATTGTTTATATTACATAGTGAAATTAATTTGTAATGTTATGTCTAACGCGCATAAAAAACTGATAATGGCGCAAAATCTACCAAGCGTATTTTTCTGAAACCTTCATCAATTTAAAGATAATTTAATTGTTCATCTTTTAGTATACGCGTTTTATTGAAACAATTTTTTTGTGTATAATAAATTAATAATGCGTCAAATTTGGGACAGCGCTCCTTGATGGGCGAGTCCTATTACTGGCTTAACGTACGACACGTTGCGTGATCTCAGTACAGAACACGCAAGCTAACCATTCAAGGTCACTGGCACATATTTGAGTCTTAAGTGGAAAGACAGTAACTTTATCTAAGTTTTTCAGAATAGACAGCCTGTTTCACCACACCTTAAAAGGCACCTGACCTAAATTAACATAATATTTTGAAAAACCAGGATGTAAATCATGATCCTACTTACTTTTCAAAGCCGTCGTTGTAGGCAAATAGGGATAAAATGCTTTTTAAATAAATGTTAAGTGGGTTAAATGTCGTTTGCTTTGAGCCTACCCAGCAAGCCGTGATAATAAAGGCTTTAGCAGTAAACAAAAAATACAGTAAACTCACTTTGATAAACTTGTTAGTACCTAATGTTGTTCGCGCACCATCGCGGTTCTGAAACTTTTTAGCTAAGCTACAGCTGGGTTAACGCTGACAGTGGTAGGATGGATGCGTAGTTCATAAAAACGTAATACCAAAATAATTTGTAAATCAAACATATCCTTAAGGTATTGTGTCTTTATAGCCGATTGGAATACAGAATATCTAGGTTCCCAAATATTTATTTTGAATGTACAATGATACGAGATAATATGAAGAATTTAAAATTTCTATAGAAAACTTATTTTATAAGGGGTCGGGTTATGCAGAGCACTGACTGTACGATTTCTGATCCTTTTGTTTACATTGTCATCACATAGTTTTGGAACAGACTATACATACAAGCCGTGTTCCCGATGGGTTTTCCCATCAGCAAAAATTACGAACTTCCATACAAACTGTCATCCCCATTTCATATTAAACCCCAGCAGGGGGAGGGGGGGATAAATTTTTCATTTTTCCTTAGTGCTCACCTTCGTACCAGGGAACGACGATTCGACGGTAAATGAATACACTAGTGCAATACTAGTGCATCTGAATAATCTGTCCGTCTCAATACGAACCGCGTTTTAACTTTGGCCCAAGCAAGCCGAGTGTGATAATGACACATGAGTGTTTTAATACCTAATTATGAACATTTGCATACAATAATTTATCTACACCCATGATATGAATCCTCTATAAATAATAAATTTTTGCAATATTATACTAATATCGAACAAAAATACGACGTGAATTCGAATAGCTTTTAAGTTTTGTTTTTTTAATTACTGCGCGTGAAACGCGCGTGCATAACAATGTTCTTTTTTTTAAATGATTATAGATACCACGAATTGAGTAGTGAGAATATGGCTGTTTGAAACCGGTCACGCAGGTTTTGCATTTCGAACTTAATGGGCTGAAATAAAGTTATTATTACAAAATTGACAACTGGATCTTAGTTGTCAATAATTTTAGGTTTATAATCAGTTTTTGTATTTGGAACTAGGTGTCGGAATAAATTTCGAGATTCAAAAATGGCTCGACTGTTTAAAACGTAAATCTTGTTTCGTATTATGGCCGAAATTTATTTTCACCTCATTGATCATATAAGGCAACGTGATGTTAAGACCTTATGTAAATAAGAAGCATGGTAAGACTACCTCATTCCCGTAGTAATGCGTTTAACTCGCAGCTCATTTAGTAAAGGAACCCATGTTTATGTTACTGTTAATTAGAACTTGGTAAGTAACTTGGGCATCGAGCTTGTATATGCAACTATAGAAACGGCGGTGAAAAAAAAAGAATTCCTGATACCTATTTTGAAACGTAAAGAAACGAAATTGCAGTTTATAGAATATCAAACGTTTATAGTGTCTATTTATCGATTTATATATCGTCCGCCCGATGGTATATCTCATCGGCATCATATAAATAAATCATATCGATAAAAATGTTTCCCATACAAATTTTCATTCCCTATTTGACCCCTTTAGGGGATATATTTTCAAAAATCCTTCCTTAGACTCTTCTGCCAAATTTAATTTTATTTTTTTTGTATGTCAGTGAATTTAAGATTTCTATTATGCATTTTTTTTATTTATTTTATAATTTATGTAAACACAGTAAAATACAGAGAGATATGACAAAATTATAATTTAAGTACAAAGGTACTGCTTATTTCTTAAGAAGTTTCTGCCAGCAGACCTGCGAAAGGAGAAATGAAAAAGAAATGTAGACAATAGCGTGTGAGAACAAGAAGAGAAAAATATGAATAAATGGGAAGTCTCAAACTAAAATGTAAAAAAAAAAAGTTTTTATTTTTTGTGTGGTTAATATTTTATTATTCACACATATACATTGCACGTCTGCGGAGTTTCGCTAGCTAATTTGATTTCTACCCTGTATAGTACTGTATGAATGTCTATAAAATCCGTAATTACAAACAAGAAATTGTAGCAGTAGAATTTACTAACCCCATTCTCAATCACGAGAACACACAACACAAATTCAGAAACACACCTTCAAACAGATGCACCAATTCGAATTCAAATAGAAAATACGACTCCGAAATTGCCACTTACCATGCGATACTCAGTTGCATCCATTAAACGTACCGTTCTAAACAGAATACGGAAACAAGGAAGCATCTCCAATTTGTAAGTGAACTACCAATGACTTGAATGTGTATAGAATTAATAAAATGTTCTTGTTTAGAAATTCCTCTGTGTGTGTGTTGATTGACTAAAAATACCCAAAGCCCCATTTTACACGTTTTCTGGCAGAAAAGTAGACACCAGCTCAATTGTTAAATAGAACTCCACGTTTTGGATTCAACTTGTACCTACATTTTGCTTATTTTACATTTCGCTATGTAATCAAAATGGAAATATGGAAAACGGAGTATGGATATGGGAATATGGATGTATGGAAATTCCTTAAAGACCGTAAACGTATTTTTAAGTTATTGAAATAAACATTTTGTATTTTTTGTAATCATGGAATTCACGAAAAAAATAACGGGATTAGCTTGATTTCTACCTAATCCAATTTCTGCTATCTATGCCTGTTTTCATATTTTTTTGCTGTCTTGAATCAAAGATCAAGAAATTACAATTTCTAGATCGTTTTTAGGGTTCCATAGCCAAGTAGTAAAATACGGAACCCTTATGGATTCGTCATGTCTGTCTGTCTGTCTGTCCGTCCGTATGTCACAGACACTTTTTTCCGAAACTATAAGAACTATACTGTTGAAACTAGGTAAGTAGATGTATTCTAGGCTGTGAACCGCATTAAGATTTTCACACAATAATAGAAAAAAAGCAATAAATTTTGGGGGTTCCCCATACTTAGAACTGAAACTCATTTTTTTTTTCATCAGACCTATCCATAGATACCCATCTATGGATAGGTCTTCAAAAATGATATTGAGGTTTCTAATAGCATTTTTTTCTAAACTGAATAGTTTGCTCGAGAGACCTTCCAAAGGGGTGAAATGTGTGTCCGCCCCCTGTAACTTATAAAATAAGAGAATGATAAAACTAAAAAATCTACATGATGTACATTACCATGTAAACTTCCACCTAAAATTAGTTTAAACGAGATCTAGTAAGTAGTTTTTTATGGATAATGATACGGAACACTTCGTGCGCGCGTCCGACTCGCTCTTGGCCGGTTTTTGATTGAACAAACTTGCGATGAGTCTAAGATATTAGTTTTGCGTATGTGAAATTAAGTGGCTAAAAATAACAAAATAGGCAAAGATAATAATAATTATAAATATGTCTAGATAGACACCTCTTTGTCTGTGTGGTGCCGGACGTAAAGAATAGTACCCCCCCTATTTCTTCCCGTGGGTGTCGTAAAAGCCGACTAAGGGACTTACTAGAGAATGGGCAGCAGCGTTCTCTATGCATTTTAACACCATACTGCGATCGCCAACCCGCTTGCCAAGCGTGGCGATTATGCCAAACCCCCCCTTTGGGGGAGGCCTATGTCCAGCAGTGGACGTCCATCGGCTGAAATGATGATACACCTCTTTTATCTGTTCCGTAAGATAGACACTCAAAGCTGTGAACTCTACGAAAAAAGTTGCGTCCAACTGTTGCCCGGTAAATACACACACAACAGAATAACACAATGACGTGACGCGAGTGTGAGGCCTGTTTGTTTTAGTTATTTTGCAGCGCGATACTATTAAGGCCTTATTACAAAATAAGATTTATCTTCAGACCCAATTTTAAACCATGGAGCCATTATTGAATTTCGAACTTTATTCTGTCTATGGTAAAGTTCCTAATACAAAACTGACAGCTTAGTACCAAACTAAGTTTTCAGTTTTGTATAAAGAACGGTATTTCAATCACAGTTACGTTCTTATTACAAAAACTGGCTCCATGGTTTAAGCCATCTCAAAATATAAATATTGTTTTGTAATAAGACGGATAATAATCAAAGACTGTAGGTAAATTTAATCTAGATTTATTTAGATGCCTAATGGATCATCTGGAATCTGAAAAAAATGTATTTACAAACTTGAATTAGCTAACTATAGCTAACTCTTACCAAAGGGGTAGCGTGTTACCCAATAACTGAGTTGTGGAGGACAGATAGGCAGTCGCCTTATGTAAAATACTGGTATTCAGCTGCATCCGGTAAAACTGGCAGCTGACCCCAACATAGTTGGGAAAAGTCTAGGCAGATGAAATGGGTAAAACAGGTTTTTTTTTTTTTAAGCAAAAGTAGAATTGAAGGCTGACCAACGTGCCTGCCTGCAATTCTTTTATAACTTAGAAAGTATTTTATATGTTCGCAAAAACTTAGACCTTTTTTAAATAAGAAGCGATTTCCATAATATAAATACACGAAGTAAACATGATTTAATGGGTACCCTTTAGATTAACAAAAGCTTTTGACACAACTGTTTCTGCTTTTGGCTTTTTGTGACAGAACTTAGCGATGGAAAATTCAAAACCCACATCAAACGCTTATCAAAAGAGCATATTATAAGATTAAGGACCACGTTGAAGACAAGGAAGTTTGGTATTAATTCCTTCTGTGGCTTCACTGGTAACTTATTAACGGCAAAAATATGTAAATGTCTATTAACTGCTCCCAAATTACGGTTATTAAAAAAAAAATATAACGCCCAGACAAAACTCGTAACAAATTAGCTTTTTTTATGAATGTCATATCATAGTTGACCTTGAGAGGACGTGAATACTTAACCGAACAATCCTGTGGCTGTCTTAAGCAAGTTTAAGGCGGAACAGCCAGGGGCGAATTTTCTAGTTGTATTAAGGATCAAATTCACAAAACACATATTACTCGTTCGATGAAACTGACAGGTAGTGTCAAGAACGCATTCTCTCATTTGCGACGACGACGGCTGGACTGTAGTAATGGTAAGTGGTTTGAACTTCGGTAATCGGTAAACGAAACCATATTTCGGAAGGGGCAGCTAGAATCAATTCTTCGTTTTCTTGTTATTTTTTACGTAGCCTTTTATTGGTCTAATATATACGATTTGACTGTGACTTTATTCTTATTTTTTACTACTATCTATTTAAAAATTGTTAACGGGTATTATACCTGAAATAAAACACATTTTTTTTTTTGGATTTTATAATAGAGATTTTAAATAAGGGTTTCAGAAACCAATGATAAATCATATAGGCTTATATCTCACTAGGACACTATGGCAGTGCAATCATGGTCGCGTAGTCAAAGATGTGTTGGTTGAGCAACCAAGCGGACACTAGGTGAGGTACCCTCCATAGAGCTATATATCATCATCATCATCATTTCGGCCGAAAGACGTCCACTGCTGGACATATTAAGCCTTTCCCAATCATCGCCAAGAGCTGTATATGTCACAGCCGAATTGTATAATACGGCGTATTACACAATGTCTCGCCGAAATATATAAAGGCGCTTTCTTGTATTACGGCTGATTGCCGTTCAGCCAAAATGTATTACAGCTAAATAAACGTATGCTGCATTGTGATAGGCGCATTGCGTCCTACAAAGCGGCTGATGAATGCTCTGCCATAATACAATTTGGTGCGTCACTTTGTAGTTTTTAGTTCCAAATACCATTTCTTGGATGTGCGCGGTTGGTCACAGTTCGAACCTAACCTAACCCATTTAGTCAGGGTGCCACTAGCGGCGATAGGGCTTAAAGTTATCCGCCGTTTTGGCGAACGTATCATTATGACATTTTGGCTAAACGGCAATCAACCGTAATAGAAAAAAAGCACCTTTATGTATTTCGGCTACATGTTTTGTAATACGCCGTATTATACAATTCGGCTGTGGCATATACATTTCGTTGGTAGTGATACTGGTTGCGCCACCACTGTGGCAGTGTCTTTAAGATGGGATCCCTTACACACTAGCAGCAAACAGAGACGATATTACCATTGCAATTATCCTGAGTCCTGGTCCTGGGTTTTTGCAATGGTAATATTATCGTCTCTGTTTCACACAGACTATTTAATCCTAATAAGTTTGCACAGTGTAGATTTCAATCAAGATTTATTTAGGACCCGTCTAATTTAAATTGTCTATCAAGCTTTTAATGTTCCTGAAATACAAGACGAAAAATCTTTTTATACACCACTACCGATTGAACCATGACAACCTAACTATTTAATGATTTCCAAGCTCATTTATGTTTGGACTATCATCGAAAACAGGGATAAAAATAGGTTGAATTGTGAAAACGATCAGTTGAGTCGTAAACAGGGCTCTTTTATAACTGGCCAGCAATTATTTGATTTCACAGAAGCATTTCCTAAACCGGCTAAAGAATCGTACATTCAATATCGATGCCTAGTTAGAGTATCGATGCTGCGATTCGATTCGTTTCAACCAATTGCGTTCTGTAATGAACGGTGCTCAATGTCACGGAATCGAATGGTGTAGCCTGATTGTATGGCACTCGAATGGGCACTCGATTCAAAAAGTCTGGGTAAGAACATTATAAAAGTGGTGTAGCTAGTTAGAATAGATAGACCCGTGAAATGCATTGGAAGCTAAAGAACGAGAGGTCAAGTTATATTATTGTTCTAATCTGCTGAGTTTTTGGTGTACATTTTAAGAGTTAATTGATACACTCGTGAGCAATAAATTCGGGTCAGTAACGTCATTATTTATTTATTAATTAAAATCTCCCTTACAACTATCATTAGGTACAGGTGTATACCTAATGCGATAGGGTGGTCTTAAAATTAACTTACAATTTAAAACTATGAAAAACGTAAAACACTAGCAGAAAATTATGGAAACTAAAATGCTATATTATTCAAATAAACCATATTTTATAACTTAATTAAACAATAAATGTACGTTTTTATTGGTTTTACTTTAAAAACCATATTTATTAAAAATGCGTCAACTTTATCGCAAAACAAATATTTTAATTAACTTACATTTGTTAAAGACGGAGGGATCAATTTCTTCCATTTGTGTTCTTTGTATTTATTACCTCCGTGCGCTATCAATACAAATTGGAAATGGCATTAGATGTTTTCGTCTTGAAGGACTAAAAAATATATTATAAAAATAACAAAAAAAAAAAATATTCTGTACGACTTGTTTTTCATAGCTGACCCGGCAGACATTTTCCTGTCCAAATTATTCCGATGACTTTGTCTTCCCATAAATCCATCCCTTAAAAAAAGATAATTTAAAAAAACAAATAACCCGACTACAAAAACTTGAATTGAAAAGATGGAAACAAGATGAAAAGAAAACGAGTAGCCTTTAAGTACCAAAAATATATAAATGCAGTCGGAGGCAAATTTGAAGGCGTTTGTAACATCTTGGATGCCTTTTGCAGTCGGGTTTATTGTTTTTTTAATTAACTTTTTTTATTTTATACTTTTTAGTTAGAATTATATGATTACCGTCTTATAATCCTAACTAAAAAGTATAAAATAATTATTATAATTAGGTTATTATACTCACTTATAATCGGGTGATAACGACCTCTTACTCACTCACTCCAAAAGTTCGGGATATTTTTTTATCATTTCATAGTTAAATTACTTTTAAACATAATTATAATAAGTATATATTTTTGTAATTACCTTTTAAAGGCTTGGGAGATATTTTTTTTTCTAAAACAAACCTTTTGGCGCCAAAAATCCACTATTTTGATTTTTAATAATTTTAATATACACTCGTGCAATAAAGACGGCGACGAACTGCATTTAATTTGCAATCTTTATAAAATTTACATAAATAATGGGCTTCTAAAAGAAAGAAAGAACAAAAAACCAGTCAAGTGCGAGTCGGACTCGCGCACGAAGAGTTCCGTACCATTATCTATAAAAACGCGCAAAAAAATCACGTTTATTGTATGGGAGCCCCCTTAAATATTTACTTTATTCTGTTTTTTTGTATTTGTTGTTATAGCGGCAACAGAAATAGGTACATCATCTGTGAAAATTTCAACTGTCTAACTATCACGATTCATGAGATACAGCCTGGTGATAGACGGACAGACACACAGACAGACAGACACACAGACAGACTGACAGACAGCCAGACAGACGGCGGAGCCTTAGTAATAGGGTTCCCGTTTTACACTTTGGGTTCAGAACTCTAAAAATGACGTTTGTTGTATGGGAGCCCCCATAAATATTGATTTTATTCTGTTTTTTTATTATTTTTTGTTATAGCGGCAACAGAAATACAATATTTGTGAAAATTTCAACTGTCTTAACGGTTCATGAGATACAGCCTGGTGACAAATGGACAGACAGACAGACGGCGGAGCCTTAGTTATAGGGTTCCCATTTTACCCTTTGGTTACGGAATCCTAAAAATTAACCAATCAATAAAAGTAAATAAAACTGTAAATTTTTAGGTATTTGTTTTTAATTTATTATTATTATTTTGGCTTCTGTGTACTCCATTTTTGTGTTAGTTATAAGTTATTTATTTAGTACCTAGTTTATATAGCTACTTATATAATAGGTTACTAATGTATATAAGCATTACCAGCTCATTAAAAAACTTATAACAAAAATAATCATGGCGACGAAAGCAATCCATTATTTCATAATGAGCCCTCCAAGAAAATCTTTGAACCATTATTTTTGGACCAAAAAAACGCTAGAACTAATAGAAAAGTGAAATCAAACAGAACTACTTCTATTTATGTTAGTGAGAAGGCATTACCTTAATCAATAGTTTTCAATTTGCTCGAAAACTAAAGTCGACGGTCCACTGGTACGCAGGATGTGCACAGAGAGATTTGCCATGTTGGCTGCGAGTTCATTTGTTTGCCAACCACGCATTCGTGCCCATGGCCGTGAGCCGCTGTAGACGATCCGGCTTCATTCTCATAGAAAGTTAGCCAGCTTAGCTGGTTAGTAGTAGTACTCGCAAAAACTTAGGCCTTTTTAAAATAAGAAGCGATTTCCATAATATAAATACACGTAGTAAACATGAAATTGTGATACCCAAAGGACAATGCCAGAAACTCTATAGAGCTTTGACCCATCAAATAAAAGTTGGTTTACAACCATGTCGAATGAAGCAGTCTTTGGACCTTGCGGTTTCTGTTTAAATCTAAGAACAATTACTACATTTAGGTTAGATACCTTAAGATTAGGTTAAGTGCAGTTATAATAAGTTATTAATGGATCACTGTCTTCAGATTGAATGAACAGAATGTTCACATTCAAGACAAACGTATGTGTAACCTAGATCTCTTTCAGCATTCACATTTCCATTTCTACAATGCTGGTATAGCCGCAAGAAGCACTCTTGATAGATTACGGCTACTGGTGGAAGCTGTAAGGTTTGAAAATAGTTATAGTTCAGATAAACAAGTTTATTATTATGTGCAGCTTCCACACATAACCCCTAAAACATAAACTTGACTATTTTGCCTTTAGGTACCAGTTATTCAAGATACTTTTAATTAAGTATTGTAATTGTTGTAATTCTTGTAATTATGAATTCATTCATAATTTGTTGCATTTTTAGGTTACAAGCCAAGCAAAACCGCAGTTAGTACAATCATTATTATTTTGGATTTTTCGTTACGGTCAAATACGATCAATAAATAACCTAGTATCTACGTACCTGTTACAACGATTTCCATGTTGCGAGAAGAGTTTGCAGTGCCGATATGAGTTTACAAAATCTCTAAGCATCTTGTTGACGCACAAGTGACAATTTATGCACCTCAACATCGTTAACCAAGTCGGAAGCAATGATCAGAATCCGAGGCAAGTAGCACAAGTCGGCGAGTAGGCAAAATCGAGTCCGTGTAAAAAAGCAAAAATTGATGTGAAAATAAAACAGTATTATGGTCACGGAGAGATTATGGAGCGTCAAAAACAAACTGTCTTCAAACAGAACAGAGCGAATGAAAATGAATTACTTTTAGGGGTGAGGCGTATTTATCGTAACAGATAGAAATAACAGATATGAAAAAATAACAAATATCAGTTGTTCCTACCAAAGGTCTGTTATTTTAAGTAGTAGATAATTTCAAAGACATACTGTCACCACGGCACGTTTACCATAAACACTCACAAATGAAGGAATATAGCAAGGTTCTTAAAGTTTTTTTTATAAATTAACGTAATTCTATAATGTCGACTTTAAAGAAAAAGAAGAAGAATAGAAAAAGACAAATAAGGTATTCAATAGAGATTTAAATACGTATTTATCGTCAGTACAAAAATAATAGGCTGTTATATAATAACAGTAATTTGGATCTGTTATTTTAGTGTAACGGTAACAGTGATAACAGATATCGTGTTTAACCTGTTACAACCATCTCTAATTACTTTTTGACATCGTCAATGACATTTCGGTACACCTAATGACCTACTAACGCTCAAATGCGAAAGAATGATTAGAACATAGTATCATTCATAATTATTATATAAATATATATTCAAAAAACATTATTTTCAATTACTGTGTGTATTTAGACCAAATATATATTAAAATCCGTACATAGTAATTAATAGATGTCATTTTACATTAAAAACCTCTTTTAGTTCCGCGTGTATGCGTACAAAGTAACGCAGATGGTCGCGATAAAAAACAGGAAACAGGACTTTGGTTTTTAAACTCCTTTTTTCACATTTTTTTTTATCCGCAGGTTTATCAGAATAATAGTTAAGTAACAAATGATACTATTTTCATGCGATCATTTTGATAAATTTACATTTATTGTAAATTAATGAAAGGGTGGGGCAGGATCTGGCATTGTCATTTAGATTAACGAAAACAGGCAAGTAATTTCATATAAACAGTATCCGCTTTTATAACAAGTTGCCAAGTCTGTTACAGAACTTAGCGATGGAAAATTCAAAACCCACATCAAACGTGTCCTTGTCAAAAAATGTTGTATTATAAGATTAGGGACTACGTTGAAGACAAGGAAGTTTGGCATTAATTCCTTTTGCACATGTGGCTTCCCTGGTACCTCATTAACGGCAAAAATATGTAAATGTCTATTTACTACTCCCAAGTTGCGTTTGTTATTTATTTTTTACATACTTCCTTGACATAATCGATGTTTTTTTTTTACAATTTTAATTTCAACAAGGTTCAACCTTTTATTATTTTAATCATATTTTATATTGTTTTGTTGTTAATGTGAGGACGTTGTAGGCTTAATAGACCGTAGATCTGTAGACCATTAATTTCTATTTTGTTAAGTACCTGGTACTTTTGACGGGCCTACGCTGTCCTCTCATACTTATTAACACTGTAATTTGAAAACATTGTAAAAGCCAATTTTTTTTAAAAGAGTAACCGCGGGAGTTTCTTGCCGGCTCTTCTCCATTGGAAATGACCAATTGGAACCGTGCACCTAGCTTCTGACGTTTCATAAATGCCCATGTAGGCTTATGTGAAATAAAAATATTTTTTGATTTTGAGTACCTTAGCAGTGGGCTACTGTGGAGCGGCACCTTAAAGCGCTCCAATACCTTTTAGTAGGGGACAAAAATCTCAAAAGTTGGGGGTAGAAAAAGGTGACATCTCTTTCAGCGTGTAATCAAGGAAAGCGAGGGGAATTCGAAGGTGTATATGTGTAGAAAAATGTAGCTGTTGCATTTCTCCTGTGTATGTTGATCATTGTAAATTAAACCATATTTTAATGCTTTTAAAAGTCATTGTCATTGGCAATGACTGTACTAGCTGTTCTGCGACGCGACTTTTACTAGAACTTCTCAACCTATTTCAAAATAGGTTGACCTTTATTTTAACAATAATTAAATTAGAATACGTCGCATACTAAGCAATTCCGTGAAACAATCATACTCGTAATGAAGATACATCGGAAGTTAATTTAAATAAAATTGAATCAACAACTAATAAAACCGGCCAAGTGCATGTCGGACCACGCACAATGAAGGGTTCCGAAGTTGGGATGAATTTATCCCAAAAACAAACTTAACATTGTAGTTGAAAAACATGCTCTCCCATACATCGATATACGTTACGGTCAATTCTCCAACTGCAAATTTAAGTTGGTCGACTATTACTCATTAACTTGTAAAGCCTACATAGCTGTGAAAGTTTTCCTTTTAATTTGTTACACTTTCAGTAGATACTTTTGAAACAGACCATAATATTATATAAGCACACTACTTTTCAGCACATACCCACTACCTACCAACTGAATTTAAGGGGACGATAACCGACTTTTAATGATTTTATACTGAAGATCACATCAAAAATATGAAAAATAAGAGCATTTTCTCAATAACCTAATATGTGAATATTTTCGATTATGTTTAAATTACTAATTTTTTTTTTATTTTACGTGTTTATTGTTAGTGACATCTTGAAACACAAAACCTTAACAAAAATCATTCGGTGTTGCTAGTTATTCAATAACTCAGTAATAAAATATTTACATCATATAAAAACTAACCGACTTAAAATAATAATATATAAGATAAACGCTAACAGACTTAACATAATACTATATGTACATGTAAAAAAAAAAAAAAAAAAAAAAAGGTGGGGGATAGAATCATAGGGCATCAAAAAATTCGTCCGCATCGCTGTCAACAGGAAAGGTGCCCAGAAGGCTGGCAGCATTGCCACGTTGTATGGCGATGCTGATTCTTTGTCCGAAAAATAGACCAGCCCTCTGGTCACGTGAAGAGTCGACCAACCGCTTGGCGATATCTTGAAAAACCAAGCGGGCACTCGGACCCCATGGCCCTAGTGTTTCAACCCCAAACGGCTCGAACATATAGCTCCCAATAAGATTGGAATATTTTCGCCGTTTGAGGTTTTCTGCACCTGCAGCAGCCGCCCCAGCACAGCTTGCCGTGCTAGGAAGATGGGATGGCGCAAGGGTGTCGACACATGTTGCATCCCACACCAAAGGCCGACCTAACTTCCAAGGCATTATGGTCATTCCGTCTGGTCTCTTCCCATCGTCGCGTGCTAAGCCATTGGGTTCTAAAACAGCTGGCACCCCGACGGTGACAAGAGCACGACGGATGATGTCATTAATGCTGGCGTGCCGTGCTATCCGGCCTGCGCTCTTACTGCAAGATAGATTACTAATTAATATGTTATGTCTAACGCGGATAAAAAACTGAGAATGGCGCAAAATCTACCAAGCGTATTTTTTTGAAACCTTCACCAATTTAAAGGTAATTTAATTATTGATCTTTTAGTATACGCGTTTTATTAAAATACCTGTTTTATGTATAATAAATTAATAATGCGTCAAATTGAGGACAGCGCTCCTTGATGGGCGAGTCCTATTTACTCGCTGAACGTACGACGCGTTGCGTGAGCTCAGTACAGAACACGCAAGCTAACCACTCAAGGTCACTGGCATATATCTGCGTCTTAATGATCGATACCAAACTTTATTACTCGTAAAATAGTATTGTTTATTAAGAGTACCGTAAATCCTAACAGGCGTAAGCGCCATTAAAACTAATGTCGCTTACGCTTTTTGGGTTTAAGTATCAGTTCTCCGACACCCTTATAAATATGGATATGGCTGTTTTGGCTGATTAGTGGCTTACTCCTGAATGGACTTTTCTTAGTAATGAGTATTATTTAATTAATTTTAAGACCTATTATTTTATGGTTATTGTTATGAAAAGGTTTAGTGTGTCATGCCGTAACAAGTATCGTAAATAAGTAAGGATCTAATAATTATGCTTCATTGTTTTCGTTTTAGAGTTCCTTTTCTCAAAAGGAAAAAACGGAACGCATATAGGATAACTTTGATGTCCGTCTGTCCGTCTTTCAAGACCCCTTGACAGACGGACAAATGGACACTAAAGTTCTCAAGAAGGAGTAAAGTTATCAATTTGAAATAATAATAATGAAGACATTGCTTGGCTAACAAATAGCATACATAATATTATTATGGTTATATATACAAAAATTTGCTATGGGATTTTAAAAATGTATAAACCGACTTAAGTAGATATCAAAGCCAGCTTAAACACAGCCTTTCAAAATAAATCCAACACAGAAAACAAGTAAGGCTCGCACAAAGCTCTAACAGCATTTCCTCGTCTTGTCATTTGGAACTTTACAAAGGTGCAAACAGAAAAGACATTAGACACTAAGACATTTGTCAATCCCTCTCCTGAATTTCAAGTGTCGACCTTGAGCCACATTCCTTTTGTTAAAAGTCTTTAAGAAGTCGTCTCGAACAAGAAAAGGTTGTTTCGAGGTCACCTGACAGGAATTCTTTGATGGCCTTTTTGAGGATTGGTGGAATTTTTTCTGTCTTGGGGACCGCTTGTCCTCAAGATAGTTGGGAAAAGGCTAGATAGATGATGCTATAAATATTTTCAAATTTAACTTAACGTAATAAAATTGAAATTGAAAATATCATCCATGTCTTTTTTTAAACATAACTGGTGAAATATGAGTGTAGCTACTGTAGGAAGATGAAGTCAGAATTGATGTCGATGACGAGATGGTAGATCATATTGTTTTCGCAAACGAACGATGACAACGATTTACCCCTGTATATCCTCAAAGGGCTAGGCAGATACAACTCTGCCTAACCCTTTGTGGAAATACAGGCGTACATCGTACCCATCAAGTCTGCGGAGTTTTGTACTGCATGATTTTTATCACTTATCCAAAAACAACCATTAAGCTGGAAGTGGGACCCGGAACGGGGAACACTTTAACAAAAGTTAGCTCTTTAAAGCTTAATATTCCGCAGACGGATAGGCAATATTGTTTAATGGCCTATCCAACGATATCCCACACTATCGGATAGAAGAGAAACAAAATTATCATCCCCACTTTACGTACTTACAAGGGACCCAACAAAAATATTTTTTCAAGATTTTATTTTACCACTTTGAATATGTATACCCATGCAAAATTACAGCTTTCTAGTATAACTTTCTAGCCTAAGTTACACCTCATCACATCAGCATCAATCTGCTAACATAATAAAAACAATAAATATATTTTTTTACCGTATATTTTTCTACTTTAGAAATTAGGTAGTTAAACGCTGTTATTTTGACATTACAAACAGAATCTTCAATTTTATTTACTTGTACGTATAGATCATAAAATTGCTTTTAAAACAAAATTGTATTTAAGTGTCCGTATTTACATAGATTCTGGATCTTTCTATCATCCAAGTTCAACTTTAAGATTGATTATTATCTGAATCTACGGTCAATATTTGAGTTCAATTCATAATGTCTAGACTTCGTGGTCCTATGTTCCGAATAATTGGTTACTTGTGCAAACCGTGAAACTCATTAAGGCCCCGGCGGGCGGCGGCGAGCACCGCTTGCAACTGCAAGTCGAGGCGAAGACGACAAAATTCGTTAGGAATATTGCTACTAGTATCTCTGTTTGACAGGACAGCTGCGTTTAGGGGTAGCTTCCGTTATGCGGCTTCCAAAGTATGGAATAACCTGCCACCACTTATTTGGGCAATTAACACGATCGACACATTTAGAAAACGCCTACGGCAGTACCTCATGGATGCGCAACGGAAGCTAGACATGATCAATTTGAATGTTTCATTAATATAAATTATGTTAACGTTATCTTTTACTTATTGACAACATTTTTCATTGTCCATTATTTTTTCTTGCAACCATACCATTTTATTTTTTTATTTCTTAAACACCACTCTATGAATAACTATAATTATTTTTATTGTATTTCTTTTTTAAACAAAATATATCTAATGGTTTATATTATTATTTGTTACACATACCTAACTATCTATTTTTTTTATATTTACACACTATAAAACTGATTTACATTCGTAAGACGTCCTCGTAACATAAGAATAGAATAGAATAGAATAGAATAGAATACTCTTTATTATGTACACCATAAAAGTTACAGATATAAATGTTTAAATTTTACATAGGGTGACACAATGGGCGGTCTTATCGCTAAAAGCGATCTTTTACAGACAACCTTTGGAGGTCCTGTTGAAAACCAGCGTCAGGCACTAGTTGTCTGGCATTAATGCTGAACTGGGCCTATTTGGCGCAGCCGTGAGGCACTCAATACTATTTTAAGCATTTGTTCGGTTTTTTGTGTGAATATTGTGTGCCTTAACCTGGGCCAAATAAACTTATATTCTTTCTTTCTTTCTTTTCTTTCAAAAGTATGCGCGCGGTGCGCAGCTGTGTCGGTGTGATTATACAAGTCCGAAATCGCCAACCCATCTTGAGCAAGTGTGGTTATCAATGCTCACGCCTTCTCTTTATGAAAGCCTTGCTGTGGAACAATAATAGGCTGGCGTTATTTTATTTATTATTTATTTTACTAGCTAAGCTACGGTGTCCTCAAGTTCAGTTAGAACTTGAACTTCAACCGGGCACAAATCCAGACTGCCTGCTACTGAGATATTCCTAATGGGAAAATCCAAAAACACTTTTTCCGCCCTGGGATTGGAGCAAAAATGACCTATCGGAATCAGTCGTAAAATGACCCAAAAAGACAATCAGGGCAAAAAGACAAAATACAAACGTCATCACGGTTCATGAGATACAGCCTGGTGACAGACGGATAGACGGACAGACAGACAGACGGCGGAGCCTTAGTAATAGGGTTCCCGTTTTACCCTTTGGGTATGGAACCCTAAAAACAAACGTCATACGAAGCAATCAACTCTCAATCGTTCAGAGTTTAGGAAAGAAATTGAAAAGAAAACAATTTACAGCCGCAAATGACCTCATTCTCAGACTCTTAAGATTTCTACAAGCGGGTATTGGAGCGCTCAGTAATTGCAAACCGACTCATTTCCCACAGAATTTCACTTAAAGCCTAAGTTTTAGAACATGGAGTAGTTAGAAAATGAAGTGTCGATGGAATGTACTTTTGTTAGAAAGATATCGAAGACAGTAGAGTCTTGCTTATATGGTTGTTGATTACGCTTAGTTATTATTAAAAAAAGTCAGCGAAATGAGTTGTTAAGCAAATTGGCTATTCACTTAAATTGCCAATATTCGAATCACAACTAGCGGAATGTGGGTGTATTATAGGTACACCTCTGCCTAACCATTCGGGGATTACAGGCGTGATGGTATGTTATGTTCGAATCACAATTGTAATTTTATTTAAGTTTTTTTTTACACGGAAAATTTACGTAGCTTGGCAATTTGCTTGGCAATTAATTTTTCTGACTATAAAAATGCACAAAACGCCGCCTTAATATTTTTATTTTCCTCAATGAACCTACGTAGAAGAAAAGTCCACTGAATTTAGGAGCAAAGTATAAAGGTATATTTCACAGTCATTAGAGAATCTTTAATTAGAGAAGTTGTCAAAAAATATGGTTACTTCACTAGTTATATCGCGATGGTCAATCGCGACGTAACTAGTGAAGTAACCATACGACTCGGTACTCGATACTCATGATAAATTGATTCAAGTTAAATGTCAAAACGGGCCTATTATTTTTTGACAACTATAATAAGCCATAATGGGCATATTCCAATACCATGTTTTTGAGAAGTTCATAAATTGCGCAACAGCCAAAACAGAGTTAATTTTTTCAAGCGTATCGATGTTACTATTTATGTAAGGTTCTTTATATCTTCGAAGCATCACTTTTCCAGCATTCTGATAACTGGTGGTATCAATCTGAAATAATTGCCACTAACTGCATCAGACTGCTTAAATGAACAGTGATAATGTTTTGAACTTGTTAGTTGAAGTCGGGTTTTTTGATAAAAATAGTATAGGATTATTAAAACCATTTTACCCACCTATGAAGATTTTGTAGAAACATTCTAAAATGCATGCACACTTCATTAACTACATCCTCAGTGTTTTAGAAGCTCTATCGGTTAGAGTAATAAGGACAACGTCTCTACTGCTGTAGGCTTTATTTCCATATTAATAAACAGATTATGAGCTAACAATATACTAGTGAAGCTTTGACGTTGTAGTTGTCGTAATTTATGGTAAATTATTATTAATTTATTAAATCATAACTAAGAAACGATGATTTGGACGAGTTCTTGACAGCTCACAGAGAGTTTTCATGAGTTTATAACTGAAAATCTGAAAGATGGTTTATGGGGGTATATTATCATTGTGAAAAAGTTTAACATAGGACCTACAACGAAATCACGAAAAAAAAATCAGCTGCTCCCATACTTTATTAATGCAATAGTAAACGCATAAAGGCTTCTACATACCGGCGTGACTTGTCGCGCGACGCGACGCGGCACAAAGGCCCCGCGTGTCGCGGGGCGAGCGGTGCCTTTGTGTCGCGTCGCGTCGCGCGACTATTCGCGCTGGTATGTAGAAGTCTTAACTCGACAAAATGTAGGAAACCGCAGATTCCTTTCTGGCGATTCCAGTTTTAGTCCCATACAAAACATTGGTTGTAATGATTAGTATGACCCCTTTTCAGATTTTCAGTTATTTCAATTACACCTAATTCCCAGTACTAAGACAAAACTTTACAAATTAACTTAAGACTCAGATAATATATATGCCAGTGACCTTGAGTGGTTAGCTTGCGTGTTCTTCCTGAGCTCACGCAACGCGTCGTACGTTCAGCCAGTAATAGGACTCGCCCATCAAGGAGCGCTGTCCCCAATTTGACGCATTATTTATTTATTATACACAAAACAAAAGGTATTTTAATAAAACGCGTATACTAAAAGATCAATAATTAAATTGTCCTTAAATTGGTGAAGGTTTCAGAAAAATACGCTTGGTAGATTTTGCGCCATTCTCTGTTTTTTATCCGCGTTAGACATAACTTTACAAATTAATTTCACTACGTAATATGAACATAATCTACAATATTCACATATTAAGTTATTGCGAAAATGCTCTAATTTAACATATATTTTTTTCAAATCATTAAAACTATTCGTTTAGACGTGATCTTCAGTATAAAATCATTAAAAGTCGATTATCGTCGCCTTATAAGGGGTTGTTAATACTAATACTATGTTACTGTAAGCAAAAAAAAAAAACGTATAACGTGTCGATTTTAGTGAAAATATTTTATACTGCTCGGTGTTGGTCACCAATAAAAGTTGAAGCGGTGCCTGAAAATGATACGGTATAGGCGTCAAATAACGCATTCAAATGCTCGGAATTTTCAGGTTTTTGTACACAACATTTTTGAGAGTGTTTAACAATAATAAACCTATTTCTGTATTTTTGGCATAAATGGGATACCTATAAAAAATAACAAAAGAGCGAGCGAAAATAAATCATAATTATTAAGTACAACAATTTTTATTTGGTTTGTTTAATGTCCTCAATTTGTATTTAAATAATTATTTTTTTAAAGTTGTCTGCACTGTCTCACAGCTGGGCAAAGGCCTCCCCAAATCCTTCCACGCATCATTTTCTAATATATGTATAATATAATTTGTATATTTAGTTGAATAATTTCAAGATTATCTAGGAAAGTTTATATTTTTTAGTAGATGAAAGTGATCCTTTTTTGTTTATGTTTAAAGCTCAATATTAATCAATCTGCCTAGCTTGTTTCCAACTATGTTGGGTTCGGTATCTAGCAGCGGCGAGGTGTCAATTTTTGTATGAGAGAAGCCGAAGCGAAGCCGATTTTAACTCACTTACTTAAATATAGTAAAAATTAATTAATTTACCTAAAAGTAAGTCTTCCCTTTACTGAATTTAACATCATCTATCGTCAAGTAGCAGAACCAAAAAGACTCATCACTACACAGACAAAACTTTCATGTTTGTTATTTCAATTCAAAGCTAATAAATTAGGCGTTTTTGCTGTTTGAATGTTATGGTAAATTAAATACCCGTAGTGTAACTATATTTTTTTGGCAATAGTAGACACTATCGACTGTGTCATTTTTCAATAGCGGTAGAATTGTTGATGCGAACTTCCGAAGGGAAGCCGGTAGGAATAGTGTTATATGGTGCTTTCGCCACTGGTATCTAGTCTAACCGGATGCAGCTAAATACCAGTATTTTACATGGAGCGACTGCCTATCTGACCTCATCAACCCAGTAACTGGGTAATACAATTCCCCTTGGTAAGACTAGTTGTCAGACTTTCGGGCCACCTGATGGATAGAGCCGTGTGGCTGTTATTACTTAGCCACGAGCTCCTCAAATAATAATAAACTGTCCTGAAATTAAAACACAAGAAAAGATGTTTGTGTATACCAAGAAAAAATATTAATTGAATAGCCTTGTTAAATACGAATGATGCCAATCATTAAGAGCGTTTACACCTTACGGCATTTCATACAAACTTTCAAGCCCTTGTTTTTCGAAATGACTGATTTGAATAAAACTTCATACGCATAAGGAGGATACAAAGGTCTAAAAAGTTAGTGAAGAACATTTTCGAAATGTCTTATTTAAAAACAGATAACTGGAAATCTCTGTTTCTATGGAAAATTTAAAATCGGTCTAATTTGGGTGTAACACAATTTTTCTAAAAATGTTCTTTACTAACTTTTTAGACTTTTGTGTCCTGCTTATGCATTAAAATCGGTTCAGTCATTTCGAAAAACCAGCGGGCTAATTGCGTAACACACTATTAGTAGGAATCGGTTTCAATTTGACAGTTCAACAACATTAATTGCGTTATTTACATTGTTGAGGAGACAAATTTTTCTAACATATGAAGCAATGGATGAGCAATATACTTCAAAATCATTCCGAATCCGATTCAAACTGTGTTACGCAATTAGGGTGCTAGTCTTGAAAGTCTCATCTTAATTTACTAGGCGAAAAAGTTTACTACACAGTCAGTGAGTACCTAAAAGACAAATTGTGATCTAATGACATTTTATTTATTTTTCATTAAATGTTTTATTTTTCAGTTTTTTGTGAATAATTTAATTGTTTAATATAATATAATTTTAATGTTTTGTTATCTGATCAAAGTTATTGTTATTTTAATTAATGAAATGAACAGTTTTTTAATTAATATTTTTGTTTTTTTTAATTGTTATACTTAATTGAGTTTAATTATTAATTTGATTGTTTTTATTATGTTTAACTAATTAGTCATAACAAATTATAATTAGAATATTTGTTCGCCGTTGGCGGCAAGACATGGCGCTCATTTTATTAATACTGACATTTTTACTTTGTTACCTATGTTCTACAAATAAAAATATTTGAATTTGAATTTGAAAGTTTGTATGAAATGCTGTAAGGTAAACGCTCTTAATGCCATGTGGAAAAGAGGAGTTTTGCTGAAATTGATTGAAAGATCACTTATTTACTTTAATGACATGTTAATAACTTCTTGAAGATAACTATGATCTTGAGTTTCTACATCAAATTTCCAAAAAGCTAAAAATGAAAATCATGCGATCTAAATGCTTACCTTTTTTGAGATAGATTGAAATAAATATTGATGTCAGACTTGATAAAAGGAAACCGGGAATGGTTTGAGTTGACGTCCGAGTGTTGGGGCTCAGTGATAAGAGGCTTGAGTTTTATGACTTAACTAACTTTTCCCTTTCACATTATATCCTTAACACCTATTGTGTCTATTATATTTTCACAAGTACACATTCTGACTGACACGAACAGCGTTGTCGGGTAAGTTCAAGAGCAAGACTAATTACGTGTCGTAACTTGTATAGAAACAGTAATAAACTTGTTTTCCCAATGAAATTGTTTTACCTTAGAAGTTAGGAAGTAAGAAGCTGACTGAAGAGGGAGCAAAATGATGGGTTTTTATTTTGGGTCTGTTTCGTGGCACTTTTCTAGCAGTTCAAGTTTGTCTGGAGGTTGCAAGTTTGTTGGTAGGAGGATTAGACTGTTTATTATAAAACTTAAGTTTAATAAGTTTCTTACTCTCTGGCCACGAGCTATACGCACAAGCGACATGCGTCTCGTGACAGCGACGGCGGTGAAAACAAATGAAACCACGACGACAGACAGAAACAGGTGACGCGCGAGTTAATGAAGTAAGACTCAGATATAAATATCGCTTTTAGCGATAAGACCGTCCATTGTGTCACCCTATGTAAAATTTAAACATTTATATCTGTAACTTTTATGGTGTACATAATAAAGAGTATTCTATTCTATTCTATATAAAATAAAATCACAAATGCTTAGTTCTACTACAAGTTTGGAAAGACCTCGAATACAGTGAAGTCGTTGATTATAGTCTAAGATAACAGAGAATCCTCGGGGATGGAATCTTAGTGTCGATAACAGAATACTTTCGTGATAACTAGTTTAGGATAGCAGATTTACGCGATTGCTTGATGACAGGATGTCCTTATTTTATCTTGCTGAGGTATGTCGATAATAGGATAGTTACGTGGTGACTGGTTTACGATAATATAATGACGCGGTTGTTTGATGACGGAATGTCCTCAACTTCGATGTATTCTACTTCGTCTTGTTATGTTATGCCAGTAGCGTGATATTTACACGCGTGTTGCTTGACGCAAGTCACGTCACAAGTCACATTGCCCAAGGCCGTTATTCCTGTTTTTACTAACATCAAGATAAGCGATACCTTTTTTTTTTGTGGGATATTATCCAAGAACTTCTCTTTCTCTGGGCGGAGCGGTCAGACTTTTATTGACTAAAACCCACCCGTGTTCCTTCATTTGCCTGTGTGCCAGGGCCACGATATCCCTTTGTGCTTCACGAAGTTCCACCGGCTGTCGAGGACGAGTCCTAGGTAATTCATCGTCGACTTGACGCCGATGTGAACCCTCCTGCTGCAATTGCCGAATTCTATCGACGATTGTCCCAACCCCACGTGCCGTCGGTTCGGTCGCTGCCTGATGCGACCTCCCCTGCGCCACGATCAGCGTGTCATCAGCGTAGCAGACTACGCTGACGCCGCTAGAGAGGTCGGTGCGCAGCACCCAGTCGTGAGATAAGCGATGCCTAATTAGGTAATGTTAGGAGATACTTAAGCATGCACTTCTGTTTTACAATTCGTTTCTTTATAGATAATTTTGTGTTGATATTTTTGGTCACTTGTCTGTGGTTTTTAAGTCAACATAACATCACGCCTTGTTTCCCCGAAGGGTTCGGTGGAGGTGTACCTATGGAATATACAATATACCTGTGTCGGTCAATATTCTTAAAAGTTGTTGCTACGCATCCCGTAAGAGTTGCTTTAGCATGACGTAACGACTGGAAGCCGTCCCCAACATAGTTCGGAAAAGTTCGGCTGATGATGACTGCCTTAAATCGAGCCCTGACTGCCAACTTATCAATTGCGACATTTTTACGAAAACGCTATAGTTTAAATAACGTTAGGGATAAAAATCGCTTTTTCTGGGTTCGAAATTTTGTCGCTGCTTTTGTAACCCCAACTTTAGGGATAGAATATACCCACTACCCTAGTTACCGAAAATGTTAGTAACATCAATGGTCGGCCGATATACCATGAATATGTTTTGGGTTTCTGCACTTTAAAAGAGTAATTTTTCAAAAAGCTTGCATATATAATACGTAAACTTTCCCATGAGTGTAGGTAGATATAACAGAACGCCACCTGCTTCAACCCCTACATACTCCTTTTGCTTCGTCTACGTTTCTATCTGATGATACACGCACGCAGGTTGCGAGTACCTACTACGGTGCAGGTGGCATTTCATCAAGGTCAATATATGTTCTTTTAGGGTGTCCCTTCCCGGCGTTTCCATTTCCATCTGCCTTGTGCAGCCTTCTGTTACCTTGTACACGCAAAAAACTTTGATCGGTTGAAAAATAATAGTTTTGAAAATACATTTTAATCCTTATTTTAGATTTAAAATTACCGTTACCTTTGATCTACAGCTAGACTTATCAGTCGTGATTTAAGAGCGTTTACACCTTACGGCATTTATACAAACTTTAAAGCCCTTGTTTTTCGAAATGAGTGAACTGATTTTAATGAAACTTCATACGCGTAAGCAAGATACAAAGGTCTAAAAAGGTCGCGAAGAACATTTTTGAAATGTCTTATTTAAAAACAGATAACTGCAAATCTCCGTTTCAATTTTAAAATCGGTCTAATTTGGCTGTAACACTATTTTTCGAAAATGTTCTTTAATAACTTTTAAGACCTTCGTATCCTGCTTATGTGTATCAAGTTTCATTAAAATCGGTTCAGTCATTTCAAAAAACAAGAGCTTGAAAGTTTGTATGAAATGCTGTAAGGTGTAAACGCTCTTAATAATTTCTAATAGTTATTTTGTATAGTCAGTCTTACTCGGTTAATTATAATAACATCATTTTCATCATTTTACCAATGATGCATAATCATCCTAACTCAGCCGTCCTCTTTGTGAGAGTGAGTGGCTGTAATCCATCACGCGGGCCCAGTAAGAGTTTGTGGATGTCACAAGTTTTCGAAGTTTTGATTCTGGTTTCATCCAGTTTCCTTACAATGTTTTTTTTTCCCAGAGTAGTGGTGATAGAACAAATTACACAAAGTCATCAAAGGGTTTGCCATAATCACCACTCTTGGCAGGCGGGTTGATGATCGCAGTATGGTGTTAAAATGCATAGAGAACGCTGCTGCCCATTTTCTAGTAAGTCCCTTAGTCGTCTTTTACGACACCCACGGGAAGAAATAGGGCAGTGCTATTCTTTACGTCCGGCACCACACAGATCCAGAATTCAGAATTACACAAAGTAACGTGCCTCATTTCATGATCCTCACAATTATCTGACAAAGATTGTCTGGACTTTAAAAAAGATATTGACCCCGGAGTTTGTTACGCCATTTCTTCTCAGGGGTAGTTAGATCGGAAATGTTGACTCCATCTAGCTTATTTCTTTTAATAGATAATATGACGTGTACAAGTTATTTCGCATAATAACAACACAAAAAAAATCATTTCATTTCATTAATGTTAGCAATTGCTTGGTTCAGTTAAATGTCCAAATCTAAATATTATTGCTTTATCTTTTCTTTTCGATTCCCTTTACGAGGGCTTTAGTATCCTCATTATATATTTATAAAAGTATCACCGGTTGGTTTTTATACCTTTTTCTGAGATCAATTTGGTAGAATAGCTTTATGAAATACGTCAATTTAGGGTAAACTGTTTATTTGTAATTGTTTTAGACACGGTTATTTTGGGCTGTTTTGGATGTGGAAAAATGAGGGAAATGTCACCAGGAATGTTTTTAGTGTGAATCTGGATGGCTATAAGAGTTGGGGCAGACCAAAGAAATGATCAGTGACCTATCGCTGCCAGCCGTGGTCGAGTCGATGGTCGGCAGTGAGGAGTCCTAGGACGCGGTGGTGTCCTTCTGTGAAACAGTCGTGTCGCAGAAGGAGGCTGCGGAAAGGGAGCGGGAGATCTCATCCGCTCACCCAGCCCGCAGCAGACGCACTGGGCATCGGGAGGGCCGATAACGCCCTCTTCCAGCCTCCCTAAATGGGTCCAGGGACGGCGGACTTGGGGACGTCCGCCGCCCCCTATCACATTGGACCCGAGGTGGCGGCGCGTAGTGTTCCACGCGCGCCCCTATCAAACGTCGCGAGGAGGGTCAGACACCTCCCCCCCCAGACTTGAGGTGGCCCGCGGAGGCGGGCTGGCACTAGCCGGGGATTGCGGAAGTAATAATAGATCCCAAGATCTCCGGTAGGTACAAGTGTGGGAGGGGAACACTGGGGTGGTTTTTAGTCAGTAAGAGTCTGACAGACCCCTCCGCCTGCCCCAGGACGGAGGACATTCCATGAGGATTTTCAACCCCGTGAACAAAAAAAAAAAACAAAGAAACGATGGATGGACTGGGTAAAAGATGATATGGCTAGAAAGTGAGTGACTACTGAGATGACGACTAGTAGAGAATTGTGGAAGGAATCTTGCGCCGACCCAAAATAAATTGGGATTAGGACAGGAGAATGATTATAGATGGGGCTGTTTTGGGGCACTCAAATTAGAAATATGTTTGTTGACGTTTGACATTAGTGGGAAGTTTTTCAGTTAAAGGATTATCGGTGTTGGAGAACGATTTAAAGTGTAATGACCTTTTATTTGATGATTGTAGGAAGAGGTAATATGGATATTTTAAAACTCATGAACCCTGATGATGCAAAATTTTCTAATGTAATTGTTTATTCTGGAAATAGGATACCGAAATCATTTTTACACGTCATCCGCATAATAAAAAATAAGCTAGATACCCCTGAGAGGAAATGGCGAAACAAACTCAGGGGTCAAAGTCTCTTCTAAAGTCCAGACATAATCTTGGTCAGACCATGTGAGGACCATGTAGGTCTGTGTCTGAAATAGTCTTTTGAGAAAATAACCACACAAATTTGAGTGGACCTGTCCAATCATTGCAAGCATTTGTCAGTAATCCTGCAGCCCAGTTGCGTTAATAATTCTCTTCTGTATCACATCTTTGTCCACTTTTAAGATTCAGGTAAAAAAACACTTCCTCTCTCCTTAAATATCATCATTACATAATACAGTTCCCTGCTCTTGTTTCATGTGTATTATTGTATATATTTATACATATATTTATTAGATAAGTGTATGCTTTGTGTATGTATGTATTTATTGTATATGTTAATGGTACACCACTGACTACCTGCAGTATTGTCTCTCCTGCTCCCTTTAATCCATCCAAAGGTTGTCTGTAAAAGATCGCTTTTAGCGATAAGACCGCCCATTGTGTCACCCTATGTAAAATTTAAACATTTATATCTGTAACTTTTATGGTGTACATATTAAAGAGTATTCTATTCTATTTTACATGGGTTCTCTGAAAACCAATAAACTATAGTTATTTCTGTGTATAACTTTGTTTTAGGTACTTGTTAATATTGTAGAATATTGTAGTGAGTTACAATAAAAATTTCACAATAGCTCTAGTTTTCATTGTTGCTATCTAAAATTCAATACAATCAACAACAATCTACAATTTCATATGGGAGCTTCTATTTGGAACCGTATCCTTAACCTTTTATATTATTATGATGATGGATTTTCAACTCGCGACTGAGCACCGAAGGTTGACAATCCAATAGCGTGCTTTTACGAGTATTTAGACATTGATTTTGGTAACTCCTAGTGTTTGTAAAAACGAGCATAAGAATAGCATAGCATAGCATAATCAGTTTATAATGTTCCCACTGCTGGGACACAGGCCTGCTCTCTGTGAGAAGGAGTGGGCTGTAATCCACCACGCAAGCCCAGTGCGGGTTGATAGATGTCACATGTTTTCAAATTTATGGTTCTAGGACATGCCGGTTTCCTCACGATGTTTTCCTTCACCGTTTTGAGAGCAGTGGTGACGAAATAATTTAAACAAAGTAAAACCTGGGCACCAAACCCACGACCTTAGCTCGTAAGTCGGGGCCGTTACCCAATTTAAAAATAAACATGATTTAGAAGCATAGCTAGAACAAAACAAAAATTTCTTTATGAAATCAGAAGCTATACTAAATCAAATTAGGTCTAATTCCTGAAACAAGTGCTCTTGATCCCTGAAGGCTAAAACACTTTGTCTTGTTTTATATTAAGGTAATCAGTAATAATAAGTGGATCACTTAAAGTAGAGAGAGAGAAGAAATTTTAGGATACCATTGAAGCAATCCTTAGCATTCCGTGTGTAAAAAAAAAAATGTGAAGTGTGTGTGACAAGTTCAGAGATCAAATGGAAAAAATAAATAAATATATATATATATATAAAAAATAAACAAATCAAACTTCAGTTTGATTCAAGCCAGTCTTTGGATCTGAATTTTAGTTTTATGCCACCAACTTCCGAAATTAAAGTTATTTTTAACTTCGTAGTGTTTTTTTGGAAGTCGGTTATTTTTTTTACAAAAGGTATTTTATTTTTCACTTTTTAGTGGGTCAGTTTTTAATTTATCTAAGTTACAATAGCCTAAAGTCAACTGCAAAATATTGCTTTTCCCGATGCTGGGACGTTAATTGTTGAGGAGTTCTTCTGGTAAGAACCAGGAGAACTGCCACTCACCATATGCATTGTGACAAGCATAAATTGCTTAGCAACCATATTAAAGTACCTAATCGAATCGCAACCCGTTAAATACTTATTATTATGTTGTTCCAGTGGCCATCTGTGGTCTCCATCATCAGTTTCACTTCACCAAATGGTGATTTTCGGGAGCAAATGCACGAGTTACTATAAAAAATACCCAAATCGCTATAGGTTTGCCTATAAAATTCGAGGGTTGCCCTCGATTTCCATGGGGTTCCCGCATCAGATTGTGATTTGGTGACAATGGGACCATGTCGGGAGCATACCCTTTCAAACAAAAAAATAATTTTCAAAATCGGTCCATAAAATTGACGGAGATATAGGTGAACAAGAAAAAAACACAGCCGAACGTATAACCTCCTCCTTTTTGGAAGTCGGTTAAAAATGGATGTAAAGGCGCTGAACGAAGCCATAAGTTGAAAGTCACTAACTCGTTCTTCACGTTCTTATGTTTTTTTTTTGTTCTGGAACTCCTTGGAACCTGCTGGTTACGGAGATATTTGAAGGTTAGTTTCAACTTTTTTTACGTTAATAAGTTTTAAATATTATAACTTATTATTAGTAGTTTATAATATATTATATACTATTAATATTATATTATTAGTACCGGAAGACGTAGCATTGGAAGACCTACTACTCGTACAAGGTGGACCGATGACCTTGTGAAGGCCGTAGGTATCCGCTGCGCATCCAGCGCACAGAACCGGTCGAAATGGCGGTGCTTAGGGAAGGCCTATATCCAGCAGTGGACGTCTTTCAGCTGAAAAATGATGAATCCACGATCCCTGTATCGTTGCATGCACCCATAAGCAAGATGTTTTGCGTGCGTTTCATTGCGCCCTATCGTAAACAATTATTTTGACACAAAACATGAAAGTCAACTTCCAGCAATTATTTTTGCATCAAGTTACTAAGTTACAGATTGCGTAAATGACGCCTTCGTGATGCGTATTTTAACAACCTGTACAGAGAAATTAATTGTAAAGCAAAATTACAATCAACTTAAATTGTCCGTATAATCAAATCTCAAATGTAATTTTTAACAGGGCTATAACTAGAAAAATCAAACTGGTTGCTATTTTAATTGTATAATTTTTATGAAATTTATTTTACATTCTGTGATTACTCACACACTGACAGTTTTTTTTTTGTCAAAATATTTGTAATTAAGTGAGCACCATAATTTATATCTGCTAAAAAATAACCGACTTCCAAAAAAACACTACAAAGTGAAAAATAACTTTAATTTCGGAACTTGGTGGCATAAAACTAAAATACAGATCCAAAGACACCGACTTCCGAAATTAAAGTTATTTTTCACTTTGTAGTGTTTTTTTGGAAGTTGGTTATTTTTTTTTACAAAAAGATTTTGTATTAATTAGTCTACTGACAACAATGATTCAAATACAAAACCAAACCCTGTGTCAACCTACCCCGGACTACTCGCTTAGCGCTTAGCAACCTCTCCCATCTCTCAGGATTGGACTAGGAAGCCTGATTACCTCAAGGCCTCCCGCGGGACCTTGGCTCCAGTCCAATATAGCTTCAACAAACATATTGACAAATGACTACACACTCCACTTGTTAAGCCAGTGAGGCGAGACGGATTTATTTGTTGTTAAAGCCATTTTGACGAGGGTATGTTTTGTAAAATATGTTGGGATATTGAATATTGTATGCCCATTTTAAATGGCAATTTGTTAGTTTGGTGCCTATTGTAATTTTGTTGCTAATAAACTGTTAGGGCCGGTTTTACCATCAAACAATTTCTGATTAATATTCGGTTATGTTTCAGTATCCTGTTAGATTAAATGTTGGAGGTTGGGTTCGTTGGTTGGTTTCTTTGTTTTTGGTTCGGATTTGGAGACAAATTGCTATTTATTGGCCTAATTTATAGAAAGAAATGGTTTGATTTTGACGTAGATTTTTACTTTGTTTCTTGCTTAGATAAAAAACTGCTGATTCATATCGTAAAGTGATGTCGTCTGGGATTACGGTAAGACTAACCGCTAAAAACTTTCGTGTCTCATCAATAGCAGTGCAGTGCAGTGCTATAATGATTCTAATGATAATAATAATAACTCCACCGCCGTATCTCTACGTTGACGTCATGGTGGGGCTTGCGCGCTCCGAACTCTGGGTCTGTGCCGGTAGAGATTACTTTGCCGGAACAGGTCTAGGGTAAGGAGCCAGACCAAGAGAGATATCTATATCCCGGGAGAAGTCTTGTTCCTCATCTCTGGCTTGCCTTTATTGGCCGGCTGTAGTGAACAATGACGAGGAACAGAGCTTCTACCTCATTCTGCCTTTAGTGGCCGGCTGAGTAGAGCAGACGTGCCCGGAGGAAGGAAGTATTCCAGTAAGTGCTGGTGGCGATCTTGACCAACTAACGGACTCTGGGATTGTTCTTACCAGAATGCCTCTGCCTTCTGCCTGCCGTGGAATGCCTCTCCACTCCTCAAGCACCTCAGGAAGTATTGCTCCCTTGTCGCTACCTCACTATGTACTAGCGACCGTATTCGGGAGCCAATTGTTGAGTGTGCAAGACACCCAGTGATAGTGAGTCAGACATTGATCAGGCAGTACACGGATGAAATGGCAGGGAGCTACCTAGCCAACTAGCCACTATAGCTACCCAAACCCATAGCCCAATATGTTTTGTTTCCAAGTTCTACAATAGTCTTTAATTATCCCTATTTGCACTATGCAAGTGACATCTAGTCACTTGCATAGTGCAAATAAGGATAATCATCGGTTGTTGCCTTATTCCATTTAAAATTGTCTTAGGGGGCCTCTGCAAAGTGGCTTACGCCTCTCATACGCCTTCCAAAGGTCCCGAGATATATAAAATAAAAAAATAATAAAATGATCATCATATATTTGCTTAAAATAGGTACATCAAATAAAGTTGTTTAAAAAAATTGTGATACGTGTACATTCTACCCTACATTAGGCATGCAAACATTGAAAATAATGTTTTATTAAACACAAAAAACTCGTCAATCAAATTAAAATGATTGATCTCTTCTCCTATTTACCTATGATTCTGTTCCATCGTTGCAGTACTAGCTGATTTACAATTTATACAACATTATTTTTAGTATATGCGAAACCCGAAACACGTGTCTAGTATTTTTATGTAAAGAATCTATGTACAAAATTTCAAAAATGTATCATGAAAAATCACAAAGTTTTAAGGTTGTTATGTTACCCGTACAAAGGTTGTTGGGTTGTCCGTACAAAAATATGCTAACGGCGCGCGGCGCCCCCGCGCCTCCAGGGTCGTCTTGCGCTCATTGATAATAATTTGGCAGTAGGTACCTAACCGTACGGCGCGGCGGCGATTGTATTGTAAGTAATTAAATGGTGATAACATTTTCCATCACACTTAAATATTTTTGGGACAAATATAACATGGAGTAAAAATTATTGAAATCGATTCAGTTCCTTATTCTGAACAAACTATATTCAGGTTTCGCATATACTTAAAATAACGTTGTATAGTATATTCATCATTTCAGTCAAAACTGACATCTTTGTTTTGACATAAACTTCATCTCACCAATCCCTTTCTTGATCTCTGAACTTGTCACACACACTTCACATTTTTCTTTGAACAGATCATGGTAATGACATATCCTAAGCCGGCGTCCCCTACCCTTCATCACTTGAGATTGAGGGCTTGTAATCGAGTCTATGGGGCACGATGAATGATGTGCAACCCTGACCTTTTTTGTGTTGACAACTCAACTAGCACCCTTCCAGTTGGGGTCGTTTTTTAGGGTACCGTACCTCAAAAGGAAAAAAAATGGAACCCTTATAGGATCACCTCGTTGTCCGTCTGTCAAGACCCTTTTACTCACGAACGCGTGGAGGTATCAAGTTAAAATTAATATGGAATACGTAAGTAAGTCTACAGTCCCTTAGAGCTCTAAAAAAATCAAGCTTCTAAGTCAACGCAATAAAAAAATACGGCGATTATACGACATATTTTTATACTCGCAAATATATCAAAACCTATAGGGTACTTCCCGTTGACCTAAAATCATGAAATTTGGCAAGAAGCGAGGTCTCACAGCACAAGTAAAGGGCAAAGTCCGAAACCCGTAAATTCGTAGGTTTATCAAATAAAAATAAAAATGTTTTTGGGATAAATTCATCCCAACTACGGAACCTTTCATTGTGGGTAGTCCGACACGTACTTGGCTGGTTTTTTTGAGGACATACGACTGGCATGGTTTTAATGTTTTGTCATTGATGTTCACAAGATAAAGGGATGGCCTTCAAAAACTATAAAAAGTTCGTAAGACAGATGGTAATGCTAAGCCGATTGTCTACGTTTCTCGAAATTATAGTGATACAAACTCAAGTTACCAATGAGGGGGCTATTCCCAAAGTACTCCATTCTTTTGTTCTAAAAAGATAAGAATCTCATACATTAATTACATCCCGAGTTACTCCAAGGAATTATTAGCATTTAAAAATACTTATTATTTTGTTCCCATTCTGTTCCATAGGCATGTGGAATTATTCTCAAAGTACTCCACCGAGTATTCGTTATCAATAATTCTCAAACTGCTCCATCTACATACAAAAAAAAAGATTAAAGTTTAGCATTTTGTTACAATGTGTTAAATTAGCTTTTTGATTAAAATGGAGTAGAGTACTTTGAGAAACCTAATTAAAAATATTATATTTTTCATGGAGTAGTTTGGGAACTCTTTTTCGAGTACTTTGGGAATAACCCCCAATGAGTAGCTAGAATTTCACAGCACTAGTATTTCAATTGTAGTCTGTACACGATGCAACCAATCACAAACTAATTAATAACGCGTTAGTAAGGCGAGTGGATCATGCGCCTTACTAACACGTTTATAACTAGTTTACACGCGGTTCGTACCTATATCACGAGGAGTGATATACGGACCGCGTGTAACACGTTAGATACTTTTGAATAGCGTCGTGGGCGATTGGTTTTAAAATCTTATACAAGGATGGTTTTAGTAAAGGAATTATAATTTAAGGGCCGGGTAATCCTGCCAGGGTTGCAAGTTTGTCAGAACGGGAATTCGTAAAAAAAAGGGCCGGGTAATTGCCGTTGACCTTTTTTTCCTTTTTTTTTGGGTGAGAAATTATCAAATATATTCTCCCACTCTGGGCGGAGCGGGAGGGCGTGTCAGATTTTTACTGACTAAAACCCACCCGTGTTCCTTCAGATGCCTGTGTGCCAGGGCCACGATGTCCCTTTCGGACAAACTCGCAACCCTGGCAGAAAGAATCGCCGTTGACCTTGGCCTAACTCGGATAAATGCGTGTCAAGCTCACGCCACGCCGAGGTTGATTTCATAGGGAATATTTATTTTTAGTAACGAAAATAAGAATATTTGAAAAAATCACAGATAGAATTTTAATAAAGTTAATAAATAGTCTGTTCAAACAAAAACATGAAAATATTTTAAGTAGTTTGAAAGTAATATCGTTTTTATGCTTCAGGTAGACATTATTTCCTGAATTTATTTCATAAAGTATTTTACCACAATACTTAAATATTCACATAAAGAATTGATGTGTATGCGTTCTAGTTTAACATAATATTTTTTTGCATAACTTACTTGCAATTTCACTATCATCATCATTTCAGCCGAAAGACGTCCACTGCTTTTTCGGGGAGGCCTATGTCCGCCTCCCCGAAAAAGGAGGGGGATTTGCCATAATCGCCACGCTTGGCAGGCGGGTTGGCAATCGCAGTATGGTTTTAAAAATGCATAGAAAACGCTGACAATATATTATGAAGGCGTATTAACAGATTTAATAGCCACTAAAATCATATATCTGCGCCTTATGACCATTTTTAGGGTTCCGTACCCAAAGGGTAAAACGGGAACCCTATTACTAAGGCTCCGCCGTCTGTCAGTCTGTCTGCCTGTCCGTCTGTCTGTCCGTCTGTCACCAGGTTGGATCTCATGAACCGTCATAGCTACATAGTTGAAAGTATCACAGATGATGTATTTCTGTTGCCGCTATAACAAAAAATACTAACAAATATAATAAAGTAAATATTTAAGGGGGCTCCCATACAACAAACGTGATTTTTTTGCTCCTTTTTGCTCTATATTGATAACGGCAACAGGTAGACGCTTGAAATATTCACAGAATATGTAGACATATATTATACTGACTTTAAAAATAAATAATTAAATTAAAATAAAACAAATATTTAAAGGGGGCTCCCATACAACAAATGTGTTTTTTTTGCCATTTTTATTGATAATGGTACGGAACCCTTCGTGTGCAAGTCCGACTAGCACTTGGCCGGTTTTTCTCTTCAGCCCGAGATCTGTCAACGTTATTTGCACGTAATTTAGCTTAGCGTTATTCTTGTCACTGTCACACAACTGTCAATCTACAAGTGCAAGACAGAGATAACATCATGTCTAAGTCAAAGCACGAACAAAGTAACGTTTATACAATCTTGCCGTCACTCTTCTCCCTGTATTTTTAATGTGATCATTATTTCATAAAAGTCAGCTTTCTGGAACCTGCAATTAACAAACGCATATCTAATATTCTCTTTAAATAAATTTATGGTTCGTTGAATGCCAAGAAAATATCTTCTCTTTAGAAAATACAAAAGGCAAACTTTTTGTACAAGCCAAAGCACTTCGCTTGCTCCGAAACAGGTAAAATTAACTTGAGAGTTTTGTTTTACATCTACTGTCATGAAGTTTTATCCAGCCGTTGGCTTAAAGGAGAAAAATAACAATGAGTCTCAAACGAAATTCGAGGACAGCAAAGTTAGATTTTTTCAATAAGTTCTATTAAGGCGACGATAACCGACTTTTAATGATTTTACACTGAAGATCACGCCTAAACGAGTAGTGTTAATGATTTGAAAAAATATATGTTAATTAGAGCATTTTCGCAATAACTAAATATGTGAATATTGTAGATTATGTTTATATTACATAGTGAAATTATTTTGTAAATTTATGTCTAACGCGGATAAAAAACTAAGAATGGCGCAAAATCTACCAAGCGTATTTTTCTGAAACCTTCACCAATTTAAAGATAATTTAATTATTGATCTTTTAGTATACGCATTTTATTAAAATACCACTTGTTTTGTGTATAATAAATTAATAATGCGTCAAATTGGGGACAGCGCTCCTTGATGGGCGAGTCCTATTACTGGCTGAACGTATGACGCGCTGCGTGAGCTCAGTACAGAACACGCAAGCTAACCACTCAAGGTCACTGGCATATATCTGCGTCTTAAACCTTCCATATTGGGTCTAAAAATATTTGTATTTTGGCAATCGTGTCACGAACCTTTTTCCTTGAAGGACATTGTGGAAGGCTGGGTTGGAATTTTTCATGACTTTGGCATTTACTTTGACACTATCAGGTATGGTAGACTGCACGACAGTGGTTACAAAACCAGTATAAGCTGGCTTGTTATTAGGGTTCCGTACCTTGAAAGGCAAAAACGGAATCCTTATAGGATCACTGGTGTGTCTGTCCATCCGTCTGCCACAGCCGATTTGCTCCGAATCTACTGGACCGATTAAATTGAAATTCGGTACACATAATATATGAATTTCTGTGACCCAAAGACAGACATTTATGTAAATAAATGAATTTATACTATGAGACTCACTGTTTGGGGGCAAACCAGAAAATCAAAAAAAATAAGATTGCAAACTGTACCGTGTATCAAATGAAAAGAATTGTTGTGTCAATTTTTTTTTCAAATAATTTTAGTATAAATAGTTTAGGATAAATTCATCCCAACTACGGAACCCTTCATTGTGCGTAGTCCGACACGCACTTGGTCGGTTTTGTTGAAACTCAGTACTTTAGACCAGCTCAAGGTCAAAGACTTGCTGTCCGTCAATTGTGGAACCTTGGTATAAGTCAAATTAAGTAATGACTTTAATCTATACTCGTTTTGGCCTTAGTACGAGTATTATCGACTTTTTAGTAATCTGCGTTTTATTAGTGCAGAATATAGTTTTTTTCCTTCTTTATTTTTATTCTTCATTTGCATTCTTCAGAAAGATACATTTTCAAACACTGGCCGCAGTCGTGGCGTAAAAACTTTTAAAACTTTTCATTCAAGTTAAAATAAAATTACTCTCGTCACAAAACGTTTCAAAGTACTTAGTGCTGTTTTAGACCGGTTTAAAGTGGGGATCCAAAGGTAAAACGGTCCTCAATTCGTTCAGTTTACACGCAACAGAATTTATTTTGATGTTGACCGTTGAGAAAGAAAATAATTTTTCAACACATTTGCTCAAAAAAATGCATTTACGAAGCCTGTATACATTATTCGAAAGTTAAAAATTACGCACCATACAACGGAACGGGCGGTAAAATAGGTACTTTCTCCCAAGTACATGTTTTACCGCCCCTTTCGTTGTATAGCGCCGTGCATATCCTTTACGGTTTTTTGTTAATTACCATAAAACTAATATAAGAATTCCACCAAGGAGTTTCAAATTACGAGAATAAATAAGCTGAATGATCGAACCTCCTTTTTTTTTTTGGTTGGGAAATTATAAAATAACTTCTCCCGCTCTGGGTGGAGCGGGAGGGCGTGTCAGACTTTTACTGACTAAAACCCACCCGTATTCCTTCATTTGCCTGTGTGCCAGGGCCACGATATCCCCTTTCGGACAAACTCGCAACCCTGGCAGGCATTGGCCCTATCGGACCCCGTCAGTTGGTGCTGACAACTCTTTGAGGCGCGCGTGGAATACACCGCGCCGTTGACCCGGGCCTGGTCCTTATCGGATGGTGAGCCCATCGCTCACCGTCCGCAGGCCCGCCCTACGGTGGCCGGAAATCGGCTTGCAACTCCCGACGCCCGGGGCGTCTCCTGCGGCGACTAGGGGCGCGAGGGCGCGAACCTTGCCTCTCCCTCACGCGTTCCGCCTCCTCCTTCGCAAGCATTACTGCTTCGCAGAAAGAGGTGACGGCCTCCCATGCACTCTCGCGCCGAACCATGGCCTGAACCAGGGCCGGACGCGAGAGATCGCCGCCGCCGATTGCCTCCGTGAGAACACGGCGGTGCTCCGCCCAAGATGATCGAACCTCTTTGGAAGCGCTTTTGCTCAATTGACGTTTATCTCACTTTATTATTAAAGAGAAAGTGAGACGTACTACTAATTTTCACCATATGCACGTGGCGCCATTTGCAAATTCGCGCCATTTTCTTATTAGAAATGTCAAAGATTGTTGCGACTTTCCGACTGATATTTACAAAATAATAATAAGAGTTCAAGCGAGGAATCCGATATTAATATGGAATCTACTGCACCGGTATCACGGTATCTTGAATGAGCCGCCAAAATCATGAGTGCTATTTAGTAAATAAGTAAATTTTATTTCATAAAAAGAGGTACAGTCTGTGATAAAGTAGGATATTATGTATTTAATGATTTACAATAATTTTATAACACGGAAGACTCGAAGAAATACTCAATCATTGTACTGTTTTCTCACAAATGTGTTGAAAAACGTTGTATGACACACGCGTGGAAATGGGTATTTACAAACTCGTGACTATGGTAAGCCTTCGACTTCGTCTCGAGCTTACATTCGTCTACTCGTTTGTAAAAACCAACTTACCGCACTAATATCATAATAACTATTTTTTACCTTGATACAATGATATTATATTAAACAGATATGTTGTGAGCGCGCAATCGTGAAGACTCGAAAACGTCCTAGTTGGGACGTATTTTACTTTTACTTAAATGTAAAATGAATGAAAAGTGGGGGTGTGCTGCCGCTGCTGCGCGGCACACTTTTTTCGGTTGTTTTGTGAGTGAATAACATATCTGTTTAATATAATATCATTGCTTTGATAAAAATAAATAAATATTTTTTTCCAGTCGTCTGGGGTTAAACCCTTGGGTCGTGGGGACCGAGGGCTTATAAAGTTATAACCTCTTTAAAGAAATGTTAAAACTGTTGGTTGACACTTCCTTTGACCCAAGGCCTGGCTTTGAGGGGAAGGTGGGGCGAAACGGGGACACGTGGCTCCCACATATACAAGTAACTAGACACGCTAACAATTTATTGTATGCAGTAACAAACAGTTATTTTGTTTTTTTATCCATCAGTGCGGTAGCGACCGGACACCAGATTCCATTTTTTACGGCGTAAAAGATTTTTACTGGAAGTTTGATGTTTTGGTTTTACTTCTAGTCTTGTAAAAAGGTAAATATTGGTTTGTATCTTCAGTTATTAGTGTTCGATTTACTCTGCTTGAAAGTTATGTTTTACATTCTTTGTTTTTTTAATAAAAATGTTATCAGCACTCTACTAAACAAACCTTCGGGTGCGATGGGGATTTGGGTACGGGGCACAATGGGGAACCATTGTGTTTGTTACCTTAGACTTTTTTAAATATCCCGCCGGTGTTTGCTATCATTTCAGCTGAATGCAATTATTTTTACAATGAAGAAAAATAATTACCAACGACACGATGGTTACAATGTAAACAAAGATTAATTATTACAGTCTATATTTCGTTCATAACAAGCATCCTATATTATGTTTACATTAGGTATCCCCAACATTTCCGCTAACCTCATTGGACGTTGTTCGATCCTCAAGAGATTCCCAATCAAATTGGCTATTTACACTGCAATATATGACATTTTATATTTTCAGGAAAAATTTCATAAACATTTGGGAATGAAGTAGAGCTTTATCGGTCTCCGCTTCTGCAAATGCGAAACCTCTCCATCAATATTCGCCTCCACTAGTTTTTATAGGAGTTGGAACAGAGGAAAAATTGGCTCCAAAACAAAGCGAAGACTCTTTAAGACGCTAACAACAGGTAAACCGCTGTCACTGTTTTTTTGTTTAAGATAAGCCTACTTTTATCATTTTCTTCTGGTGGAGATATAACTTAAAGTTTTATGTTTATGCCCCCTGACTTCCATCCCATGTCACTGCCCGCCGTCAGGTTCAGTAAGAGCCATACCTCACCGGGACGCCATGGCGACGCAGCCAGGTCACGTCACCAACAAATGTATGGTTGGCTGCGTAACCAAGCAGACGCCAGCAGGCTTAGCATGGCATTTTCGATCTCTACTCTACTGTAGAATAGACATCGCTTGTCTACACTTCTCGTTATCTCTTCTTCGCGAGCACGAGGTGACTTGTCCATAGCAACGGGGTATTCGCTAGTGCTGTGTATTACTACCCAATTTTACCGTATTTTTGCGTTTCGTTCTTAAACAAATCTATGAAGCAGTGTTTTTAACGAATATTTCTTCAATTACAAAACGCAAATGGTCAAGAGTGATGCGCTGAGTAGCCCGCGAAACTCAAATTTTGGAACGTTTTTTGAATTCTAAGGATTTTTCGAAGAGAGTTAGTTGTATTGCCAATTCTAATGATTATAATTCTGTAAAGCAATATTTGTTACGGCCGCGAATCATATTTAAATTAACATACGTGTTACTGACCTGCAAATTGCAAAAACGTAATAAAATTTGAATTTCGCGGGCTACCTTAGCGCATCTCCCTTTTCAAAATATTGTTAAATGGCTGTAGCCAATGACGTATTATAGGTAATACATCATAGGCTGTGGCTCCACTAAGTTTTAAAACTCATTTGTATTGCATAAACAGAGCACTTTATGTATAATATTGGTAATTGCATATAATGTACAGGAATTATTTAAATAGAGAGCCATAATTACGAGTATACTATTTTGATGGCGTCACGCAAGAAGTATCCTTTAAGGGTACCGCAGACTGGCGGGTCGCGCTATCACGTCGCGCCTGTCTGTGGGAGCCCTTGTTTTTACTAAGTACTTACATTGTTATTGTATTGTTGTTTATCGATATTTTATTTATTAGAATAGAATAGAATACTCTTTATTATGTACACCATAAAAGTTACAGATACAAATGTTCCATGTAGGTAAATGCTCCATTTAAAACTGAGTGTGTAAGATTTAGTCAATGAAAATAGTAATCACTACATAGTAAAGGCTTCTACAGATCAGCGCGACTCGCGACGCGCCAGTATTTAGAAGCCTTAATGCAACGCGGCCGAGGCCGCGGGCGGCAGCTAGTACTTAATAAATAAATAATTTAGTGTTCAATGAGGAGATTTTGGCAAAAATCTATTATTTATTTTGGGCGACAGGTCCTAGCCGAGTTCTTCGCATAAACATTGATTGCACTTATCTCCTTGCTTATTTTATAATTCTACAGAACTCACTTCCCGTGAGATCAAAGGCTATCCCAAACAAGCAAAGCAAGCTCTCTAATAGTATTTCTTTCCCATCTTCGCTGAAGTTTATCAAAAAAAAAACTTAAATAAAAAGCGCAATTTGAACCCAACGTGTTAATATAAATATGATAAAAGTAAAAAAGCACCGCCTAAAATTACTCGAATTAACGAAAAACAACGAACGAATCGTTGTCTAGGTCATTTTACATGTATACTATTTCGGAAGAAAGGTTTCTATCCCAAGCTGTCAACATCGGAGAAAGATTGTACGCCGTGCTCGACGTTGTAGACAGTTGTCTAGGGTAGATAAGACAAGTCTCTTCACATTTGATTTAGTAATCGCCGTGCTACAGACAGTAGAAAACTTTCTGTTGTCTACACTGAAACGTCATTTTTGTCTATTCTTCTGTCGACAAAACGCGTAGAGAGGGTTCTCGTGCTAAGCCTGCAGGTGAGCCACCATAGATCTGTATACATTTATTTGTCACCGCGGCCTGGTGACGTCGGTATGTTGGCCAGGTGAAGTATGGCTCTAACAGGTCAGCAACTGTTTAGTGGAGCCGGTTTAATTTATGAACCACTAATAAATCGCCTAAAAGTTGACCAAGCCGCAAAACTGTTTTTTTATAATATAGTTTACCCCTTTTTCTATTTTTTCTTAATTTTTCTAACTTGGCCTCCTGCCACCTCCACTAAGATGGCCTTCGTTACATCCCTCGAAGTGTTTCAGAATTTTGGACTGAAATATGTGAGTATGTTTCCCTCCGTCGGGATTTGTAAAACCGGGTTGTTCATTAAAGCTTCCGAGAGTCACAGTTAGTCGCTAAATGTTTGCAATCTGTTCCGCTTCCTTGATTAAAATTGAGGAATTGGTACACGTGGACTAAATGTAGCTTGTGTGGATAGAGTCTAAGTTTACGAAACAACGCAATCTTTGTGCACAATAGAAATTAATCACTACAATTATGGAGCTTACGGCAAAACAATAGCCAGTCAGATTCCGTATTGAAAGGAATAACAGCTTTTGCATTAAGGCGCCGCGCTGCTTCAAAGCAGCCCATGGTTAGCCATGGGCTGCTTTGAAGCGGCCGTGTGCGTAGCTAATTAGTACGTAAGTGATTTTAGCTTTGCTTTGAAAGAAAATATAGATGGGATCGTCCACTGCAGCCCACAGTCGCGCGACGCACGGATGCGTGGATGGCAAATAAGTGAACCGCGAAGCTAAAGTGGCAAACCTTTCCGTGCACATCCTTCGTAGGACTTCGTTCACGGACTCAAGCGATGCGACTTCCGATGCCACTTGCGTCAAGCGACGCGCATGTCACCTGTTTCCATCCGACACTCTGCATGTCGCGTCACAGTGACTCGTGACATGCTTTAAACAACTTCTTTCTTTGTTTTTCCCGCTGTCTCGAGACGCGTATCGCTTGAGCGAGTATCTCGTGGCCAGAGGGTAACATAGCAGTAGACGGTCGACTTTACCCTCTCTTCCGACGTAATTGAGGTCAGACTCAGTTTGCTGCAGTCCTTAACTGCAAGTTAGATCTATTCCCAGCATAAGTACTGACGGCTTTCAATATTGCAATTATAATTGTCGCCTTCGTCCCAAGCACTACGTGACGTGACTTTACAAGCAATGTTCCTTGATGAATTATAATGAGTTTGTGCTCAAACTTAACGTGTTTTGAAGTACATGGAAAACAAAAGCGGAGGGAAGGGTTTGCCTCGTAATATTATATACATATATTCGTCGGAAAAGTTATGAACCTTGAATGTACTCGTAACATCGTTGTACAAGATTCAAGATTGAAATTATATCTTTGCCTTTCATGTTCATAATACTGTTGGGCCAAAGAACGTGGTTCTCCGAATAAGATCGATTATTGGATTTTAATCAATAACAAGAATTACTTGTCTCAATTTGTACTAGACCTATCAGTATGTAAAATTTTCACTTAAAATAAAATGTACCAATAAATACACGTCCAGAAAATCTCAGTGAAGCATTCAATCAAGTTTATCTTTCGTTTAAATTCGATCAAGTTCCAGAAAAAAGGATCGGACCACAGAGGTATTAACTTTCAGAAGTCACAGACTTGTGTAAAGTGCGCGGTTGGATTTGTGTCTCAGAGGACAAACATTTACTCGTAGTTCAGAACTTGGCACAGTATTATGTAGCAGCAGAGAAATTCACGGAGTTTTTACAGGCCGTTTGGGTTTATTTTGATACTTTATGAGGTTAAATGTATGAAAAATTATAAGTAATTGTGTTTAAATAATAATAATAAAATATTATAGTTTTAAATAATGTTTGAATTAGAAAAATACGTCTATACTCTCTGCTTAGTGGCCACAGAGTAACACAATCGAAACTTACTTGCATCACGGATCCTTCTAATTTTGTTTAACATTTCGTGTGTATGTTTTTATGTCTTTAAATTGTAATGTTTGTGAAAATTTTAGAATTTTTGTGACCTGACCTGACCTGAATTGTTTGATTTGTAAATCAAACAATTGTCTGTGCATCAATCAGATACACTTTATAGACAATTTTAACTAAATTATAGTTCAAATCAAACAAATCTTTTTAAATATTAACTTTCGAATACTCGCCTACATTTTTGTCTTTAGTTTTATCGTGTATATAATACTAGCTGCGCCCCGCGGTTTCACCTGCGTAAGTCTCGATCCCGTGGGAATATAGGGATAAAAAGTACTACCTCGATACAAAATTTTATCAAAATTGGTCCAGCCGTTTTTATGTGAAACAGTAACAAACATCCATCCATCCATACTTACAAACTTTCGCGTTTATAATATTAGTAGGATATTTTTTTTATGTTATGTTTTATTTAACAGATAACAAAAGGTCCACACAGACAAAAACAAATACCTAATAAAAAAATGTTAGCAAAAATATATCTTATAACCTATGTTAGTACTTATAATCTATGATTTTAGTATAATATTTGTAATGTACGTTTTATTTGTGCAGAATAACCTATATTTCTTTCTCTCTATTATTTTCTTTTTTTTACAATTTTATCAATAGGTACTTTATCTACCACAAACACGCCACCAACTCTGACTGTCACATTGTACAGATATTCATCCAGTCATTTCCAGTAGCTTCTTTAGATATGTCTGTGATCTGGCTTCAAACAATCTATACGCAATTTCTTTGTCCCTAGAGGTTGAATTCAGATCCCGTATTAGCTTTGTTATTGAAAAAGTTCTACTAATGAATTTAATAATAAACTAGGCATTGTATCTTCACTATGTTTTTTTCTCGTTTCGTTACAGGCCAGCCATTGAGAGAATGCGCTTTTAACACTTGTCACTTTCATACTAACGAATATGTGTTTTGCGAATTTGATGCTTATAGTTACTAGAAGTTATAAATTTTTTTGTTGTTGAATAAATAGGAGGAGCTTGTGGCTAGATAATAACAGCCGCATGGGTCGATCCATCAGGTTAAGCTTCGCTTCCCGGGGTTGGTCCGTGGGTGGGTGACCATGTTTACGTACCGAGCCTCCTCCGTGCCTGGGAAAGCACGTTGGTCCCGGCTGTCATTGGTGGATCTTTGCCAGTCGTTACGGGTCGTCAGAATCCCGAAAGTCTGACAACCAGTCCTACCAAGGGGTATCGTATTACTAGTTACTGGGTTGTGGAGGTCAGATAGGCAGTGGCTCCATGTAAAATACTGGTATTCAGCTGCATCCGGTTAGACTGAAAGCCGACCCCAACAAAGTTGGGAAAAGGCTGGGCAGATTGAATTACTAGAAATTGTCCAACTGACAGGGGTCAGTTGGACAATTTCTAGTAACTAAATCTTGACACCTGTCAGGAACGCATTGTCTCAACGGCCGGACTGTACAGTAGACATGAAGTTTTAAAACGGAGGCCATAGTACGAACACGCGACGTAAACGTAACGTAAATACAAACATTTTTGAATACAAAATATAACTATTCAATAGAATTCCTGGTTATTTTTTTTTAAACAAGCAGAATAAGTATGACTCAAAGATATGAATAAAGTCTTAAAACTATTTTTTTTTTTTTTTTTGTGTTTTGTTTGTCTCGTTGGTCTAGTGGTCTGCTGTGTAGTGCGCGACTGCTAAGCATGAGGTCCTGGGTTCGATTCCCAACTTGGGCAAAGTGTTATTGAATTTCTCAGTAACAGCCCGCAGTCTGGATTTGTGCCCGGTTGATGGCAATAGGCTCGCCCCCCTATTACGCGGGACTTAAATAACTGACAAAATGTTAGTGTACTAATAGGGACTCCTCTGCCCAACCCTTCGGGGGTGACAAGCGTAATGTTATGTTTATGAGTATTTTCAATTTTACAGTTTATGTAAGTTTCTAATCTCATTATTCTTTTCAAGGAAGGACAGGTCAAAACGACAATGAGGACTCTTTTTGAAGTACAACGAAATAGTTCTAAACTCATTTTCACATCAATTTAGGTTCCACCTGAACGTAACCACCACGCCTGACCACAGGGCCTAACCACCACCTATAAATAAAAACCGACAAGCGACAGAGATGACAATCTGACAACTCAACAAGTTTACTCTTTCTCATATTTTTTGTGATTTATTAAATAACACCTGTCGGAAAAATGTGAATTTTACCACTTTTTGCCAAAGATGTCGCATTGTCATTTATAGCTGAACTAGGATCGATTGGCGCGCAGCCAAAATCATAATAAACGCTGCCATCTTATTTTTTCAATACACTTCACGTAACTATATTTTCACAAATGCTTACAGAGATGCTTACTAAAAAGCGCCAAAAGATCTTTGTAGTAGTGTATATTAAATCTGCCCCAGACCTACCTCCAACCTCCTTTTCATTCACTCAAAAATCTAATCTTCACACCTAATCTCTCTAATTATATTCGTAATAAAATTTCATTCATAAACAACGTTGAATGCAAATGAATCATTAAGCAGGGCTTTCAGGTGTGTTGAGCTCTAATTCCAGCAATGATTTGACTAGGTACGGTATTAACGTTAAAATATGTGGCACAGAAGTTGTCAGAAAGTGCAAAGCTGGCTTAAAAATTATAAACACACAACCAGAGGGCCGAGGATGGGAGTCACAAGCGGTAAGAGGATTATTAAAGGGAATATTTTTCCTTCTCATTATATTGGCAAGATGGATAAGATATGGGGTCAATCCCATAATCGAAATCAAAATATTTTATTTCACATAAACCTACATGGGCACATAAGAAACGTCAGAAGCTACGTGCACGGTTCCAATTGGTCGATTTCTATGGAGAAGAGCCGGCAAGAAACTCCACGCTTACTCTTTTAAAAATAATGGGCTTTTACAATGTTTTCAAGTTACAGTGATAATAGGTATGGGAGGACAGTGTAGGCACGTCAACAAGTACTAAGTACTTAACAAAATAGAAAATGGTTTACAAAGCTACAGTCCAATAAGCCTACAACGTTCTCACATTAACTAAATGTGCAAACAGTGCCTATGTGTTCGGTAACTCACTGCGTAAACAATGTCGCGAATTACTGTGAAGTGCAATAGTTGCAATGTAGTGATTAATGAACTGTTGGCGTTCCTGCGAAATGTTTTGGACGTTATGGACGAAGAGAGTGTGCATCAGCTGTGTACGTCCTCTTTCACGGCGGATGAAATAGTGAAAGCTAAGACTCTGTTGTTTGAGTCAATACCTAGCGGGAAGAAGATGCCTGTTCGAAGAAAGGATGGCAAAAAGAAAATGTCACGTGACCTAGACGACATGATCTGCCTGCTGAAAGGATCAAATCCTGAACTCTTTCCGATATTTGTGGCGAAGGAGTTGCACAAACTCCCTCCAGTTACCTTCGATCATGTGGATGTCACCCGGTTGTTAAAGGACATGGTACAATTAAAAAATAAAGTCAGTGTATTAGAAGAAAAAGTTGTCACAACGGAACAATTTGATTTGTTTAAGTCTGAAGTAGAAATGATGAAGCACTCATCGTTAAACAATTACACGGTGGAAACGAATGTAAACAGAAGAAGAGGAGCATGTCTACAAAGCAGTATTACTCTTGATAGTGGCCCAATAGGTTTACAATATGTGCCCATAAAATACTCGCAAATAACAGCTGATTCTAAAACCAACGGCCGAACGGAAAAAAAAACGACAACAATGACTAATCAGTGCGTGTATGACTGCATCTCTGTTTCGCCAGAACAACGGTGTGCGACAGAGGATTGTAGGCGCGTGGGCGAGCGAGACGACATGGCGGACCCAGCGAGCGGGAGCGAGACCGAGTGCATGACGGGCAAAACTGCGACGGTGAGCGACGAAGAACCGTTATCTACGCCAGCTACAAAATCCCCTACGAGTGGTCAGCGTGCTAAGGTAGTAACGGAGCCGGCGCTGACACGTGAGTCTTTATCGAGTGAAGTACGGGTTTCGCCAGTGGCGCGGGCGGTACAGTGTGCGAGCTTGCGTGATGTAGAAGTGAGTAGTGAACAAATGATAGGTGATGTGAATTCTGAATGGCATCTAGTGCAACTTAAACGCTATAAACAAAATAAAATAACTAGTCAAAAGGGAAGGGCTTTAATTGCGCCCGAGGGTAAATTTCGGGCCGCGGATATTAAAGTGCCGTTACTAATTTCGAATGTTAGTACAGAAGCAAGTGAAGATGACATTATTAACTATATAAGAGACAAAACAAGTGAAATAGTATCATTAAAAAAGATAAACATGAAGTCGTTAAGAAGGTACAATGCGTTCAAACTGTACGTTTCCAAACACAAAGTTGCCTTGTTCTTAAACGATGAGTTATGGCCTGATGGAATTGTGTTTAGGCGTTTTGTACATTTTATGTATCGAACGAAGCCTCAAGAACTTAATGTTAAAGTCAGTTAATCTTGTAATTTATGGGTTCTAAAATTATTAATAATTATCTTAAGTTTACTAGTTGTAATTGTAAATCGGTAAGACGATCCATAGATAATATTAAAGATATATGTATATGGTCGGATTTGGTAGCCCTTCAAGAGACTTGGCTACTCCCTTATGATATTCCAATGCTGGGAACAATAAGTCTGGACTTCGAATATACGGGTAAGTCGGCTGTAGACACTTCCGAGGGCCTATTGAGAGGAAGACCTCATGGGGGGGTAGCTATTCTCTGGAGGAAGGGTATCTTTGAGTCAGTTTCTGTTGTTAACTGTGTCAGTCCTCGATTAGTGGCCATCTCAGCCACATCAAGGGATCGTACTCTACTTGTATTCTCTGTTTACATGCCTACAAACTGTCCAGATAACTTACCAGTTTTTACTGACGTATTAAGTGAGATTAGTGCTATCATAGCAAGCTGTGAGGTAGAAAATGTATTTATATTGGGGGATTTTAATGCTCACCCTCATGAATTGTTTTATAAAGAATTAATTAACTTTTGTAGTGACCAATCCTGGATATGTGCTGATATTGAGAAACGAGGGGTGGATAGTGATACCTATACTTTTATTAGTGATGCTCACGGAAGTAGGAGATGGTTGGATCACTGTGTGGTATCAATGTCAGCTTGGCACACTATCACTAATGTTAATATTTCTGAGGATGTTTATGTTTCTGATCACTTGCCTGTCTATCTAGAATGCAATCTAGAAATAGTGAGACCTAAGTTGATGAAACGAGGTGACTGCCGCAGCTCTGTTGTGTGGGGTGAAAGAACTAAGTCGGAATCGCAAAATTACCATAATATATGTAATAGTAAGCTACGTGAAGTTGACTTCCCTCATGAATTTGAGAGCTGTGGTAGTGGGTCATGCAGCTTGGCCGAACATAGAGTTATTCTGGATAGATTGTATGGACAGATTGTAGATATACTATGTGCGGCGGCTAGGCAATCTAAGTTGACACTGGAGGGAGGACCGAGACGGGGTAGGCGCGTGTGTGGGTGGAATGAATATGTAAGAGACGCTCACAAAGAGGCCAGGTGTAGTTTTCAGGCCTGGATACTTAACAACCGTCCCTCTTCAGGTCTTGTGTATGATGATGTGTATGAAAAGCGAAAAACATTTAAAAGCCGTCTGAAATTTTGTCCAAACAACGCTGAGCAAATGATTATGGATAGGTTAGCTGAAGAACGAGCTAGTAAAAATTTTGGAAAATTTTGGAAGTCCACCAGTAAGTTAGATGCGAAGACTGGTCTCTCTGTGAGTGTCGGAGGGATGAGTGAACCTAGGGGCCGCGAATATGTTCAAGGAACATTTCAGAGTTCAATCCCCACTCGGTCCCTCATCTTTGTTAAACAATGCTGAGCCCAGCAGCTGTGGAGTGAAACCTCTGATACTTTTCACTGCTAAACAAGTAAGTGCTGTTATAAAAAATATGAAACGAGGCAAATCTCCGGGGCATGATGGGCTCAGTATTGAGCACTTGAAGCTCGCAGGTGTCCATCTGCCGAGAGTCCTGTCTATGTTCTTCACAATGTGTATTAGACACGCGTACTTACCCACTAACCTGATGAAGACCATCGTAGTTCCCTAGTTCCCATTGTGAAGAATAGGACAGGTGACATCTCGGACAAAGGAAACTATCGTCCCATCTCTCTTGCGACAATAATTGCAAAAGTATTGGACGGTATGCTTGATTCTTACCTTAATGATTACATACATCTCCATGACGCGCAGTTTGGGTTTCGACCCGGACTTTCAACTGAAAGTGCAATTTTGAGTCTCAAGCATACAGTTCAATATTATATAGATCGTAAGACGCCGGTGTACGCCTGTTTCCTTGATCTCTCCAGGGCATTCGATCTTGTCTCGTATGATGTGCTCTGGAGGAAGATGGGAGACAGGGGTATACCTGCGGAAATATGTCAGCTTTTCCAGTATTGGTATGGTAACCAAACCAATCAGGTGAAATGGGACGGTACACTCTCTGAGCCGTATGGGTTGGAGTTCGGGGTGAGACAGGGAGGTTTGACGTCTCCCAGGCTCTTCAACCTCTACGTGGATGAGCTCATAGCGGAACTCAGCAGCATGCGTGTCGGATGCAGCGTTGATGGGGTTAGCATTAACAACATCAGCTATGCGGATGACATGGTGCTGCTGGGTCCGTCGGCGGGGGCAATCAGAGAGCTTATTAAAACTTGTGAAGCCTACGCTGCCGCACATGGCTTAATATATAATATTAAGAAATGTGAATACATGGTCTTTAGGGTCGGCGGCAAGTGCCGTGAGGACGGACCCGAGTTGGTCATGAACGGTTCAGTCATCAATAGGGTGACTACTTTTAAATACCTGGGCCATGTTCTTGCCGACGACCTTAAAGACGATGTAGATATTGAGAGGGAGCGTAGGGCTCTAGCGGTCCGGAGCAATATACTGGCCCGTAGATTTGCTCGGTGTACGGATCTAGTATAAATTACACTTTTCAAGGCTTATTGCCAGAGTCTGTACACGGGCAATCTATGGGTCGGATATACCAAAAGATCGCTGGATGTCCTGCGCGTCCAATACAATAATGCTTTCAGGATGTTGTTGGGACTGCCTCGCTACTGTAGTGCCTCGGGAATGTTTGCGCAAGCTCGTACGGACGGATTCCATGCCGTTCTACGCAAAAAAACAGCTTCACTTCTGAGGAGGGTGCGGGGCAGTCACAACAGCATCCTGAGGACTGTAGGAGAGAGCTTCAGCTCTCAGATAATGAAGCAGTTTGTGAGGAGGGTGATAGGTACTAACACTAGATAGTAAGCTTTTGTATGTTACTAACACTATATGGATTCTTTGGTCCGAAATAAAAGATTATTTATTTATTTATGGGCCTTAGTTGCTTGACAAAAATAATAATAATTATTATATTGAGTTCTATAATTTTCTTCTCATTTGAGAGAGTTTACAACTTTACCCAAGGGCCGGAACCAAGTGCGTAAGCGGAAATTTAAATTGAAAAGGTGGATGATAATGGACCTTTCGGGTGATGCAACAGGTGTTGAGAATTGTGGCTTTTTGGAGCATGTAAAGTGTGTGAGAAGGCATGTGTAGAGTGTTAAGACTTTGTGTTATTATTATTATAACTTAGGCTCGCTTGCACTACAAATCACCAAATATGTTAAAACATCGTTTCAGTCAATCGTTGGAAGATGACAGAGACAGAATTACGTTTTAAATATGTTTAGTGTTGATCCTATTTAGTGTTTTGTGGAGCAAGCAGGCCTTCGTTATGAACAGACGAAATCAATTAGAAGATACCATTGTTATGGTAAAATTCCAAAGATATGGGAGTATGGATATATGAGGTTGATCCCATATATCTTACGGTAAGGTTGAAACATGTTAGGTCAAAACGTGTCATTAGTAAACAGACGCAAAACTAAATGACGATGTAGCGGCATTAACGTCGCCACATGCAAACTACGCGTCACACTGATGTCACGCAAAATCCTGCATCGCGCAAGCAGAGTTTACCGCACAACTAGCATATATACGAGTATAACGTCCCGACATCAATCATCGGGCAGTTGCCCACCAGACAACACCCGTCTGGTCGGGGGATGCCTCTATAACATAATTCGGCACAAAATATTTTAGCTCTGTGCAACCACTCCTTTATACAGTAATACTAGCTGTACCCGCGCGGTTACACTCGCGTGTTTCATACGTTGGTGTTTATGAGATTTAGTGTAAAAGTTTAAATTAGGCAACGGAATGAAAACATCAAAATGACCTTCACTAAAGTTTCCTGAGAATCGGATTATTTTGACTGCCTGCCGTGCTTCCCCAAAAACAAGCAATAAAAGTACCATCCTGAAGCACCTGGAACTCAAATGGGAATAGTTCTCCCGCTGCCATGAGTTCACAGGTGGTTCCGTAGGTGCCATGGCAAGACATTTCAGCAACGTATTTACGCTTCGTACCATAAACAGCTCCTGTCCGCTCCTGGGTGAAAGGTTGAAACCTTTCCCAGTTGTTAGACACGTGGTGCACAATGCTGGCTCGAATTTGAGAAGCCATGGCCACGTTACCGTTCACCAAATATAGGATAAGCATGCGCCAGCACCAGGTATATTTACTATTTTGCGAAGAATTTGCGCTCCGTTACAAGTGATAATTTGTGACTTCTCGACACAATAAATGGCAGTTAATTGGGACTGGGATTGTGAATTCAACTGCACACATTCCGCTGATTCAGTGAAAGTCGGTGATTCTTCAATTTTGCCTGCATGAGAGGTCAAAAGATCATTTTGATTATTTAAATTGGCTAACGGAATTAAAACATCAAAATGACTTTAATTGAAGTTTCCTGAGAATCGGTCAGCAATAAAAATACCATCTTGATACACCTGGAACTCAAATGGGAATAGTTCTCCCATTGCCATGAAGTCACAGGTGGTTCCGTAGGTGCCATTACAAGACATTTCAGCGTTGTATTCACGCTTTGAACCATAAACAGCTCCTGAACCATCCTTTTTTTTTTGGGTGGGAAATTATCAAATAATTTCTCCCGCTCTGGGCTGAGCGGGAGGGCGTGTCAGACTTTTACTGACGAAAACCCACCCATGTTCCTTCCGTTACCTGTGTGCCAGGGCCACCCACCCTCCTCCTCCCTTTCGGACAAACTCGCAACCCTGGCAGGCATTGGCCCTAACGGACCCCGTCAGTTGGTGCTGACATCTCTTTGAGGCGCGCGTGAAACACAACGCGCCGTCGACCCGGGCCTGGTCCTTATCGGACGGCGAGCTACCTATTGCTCACCGTCCGCAGGCCCGCGCCTACGGTGGCCGGAAATCAGCTTGCGACTCCCGACGCCCGGGGCGTCTCCTGCGGCGGCTAAGGGCGTGAGGGCGCGAACCCTCCCTCATCCTTACGCAGTCCGCAGGAGAAGGAGGTGACGGTCTCCCATGCACTCTCGCTCCGAACCATGGCCTGCACCAGGGCCGGACGCGAGATATCGCTGGCGCCGACCTCCTCCGTGAGGACACGGCGGTGCTCCGTCCAAGCCGGGCAGACCTCCACCGTATGCTCCACCGTCCTCCGGGCGATCCACACAGTGGTGACACCTGGGCGTTTCCTCCTGCTTTATCCTGAACAGGAAACTCCCGATGAAAATTATTTCAAAGCAAATTAGTAGTAATAAAAAAATATCGCACAACAGAAATTTTGGTAAAAATAGCTTGAACTTGTATCGCTTAGGTAACTTCGGGTTTTACAGTATTCTGTATTCTGTATACATGACTTCGTTTTTTGAAATGATCGGCTTGCATGCCGCGACATTTACTTATGCATTGTGAAGTTTTCTCCTTGGCATTCTCGACTTTATTGCTATAACTGCAACGTTCAAATTACCTGAATACCAATTAGAACCTCATTTCATTATCTTTTAGCAGACGCCTGCATACTGTAAAATACTGGCCACCTAGAACTGGCATAAAAACTTTAGAACGTTATCACGCCTGCATATTACTGAAACATACTGGCCACCTAGAAATAAACTAAAGATAAACCTCAAGAAACTTCCAAAAATTCTTATTTCAATGTAAAATATGCATTAACGCGTTGTCGTAAAATTCAATTTGGATCTTTATCGGCCTCCGAATTCTAATTTCAATGTAAAGTATGCAATAACGCGTTGCCGTAAGATTCAATTTGGATCTTAACTGGATTTGGTACATTTTTCATACAAACATTAAACACCCTCATTTACACCCTTAAGGGCCGAATTTCGTAAAATCCTTTCTGAGTGAGCACCTAGAAGCCAAAAGGAACAATCAGGCCAACATTCATGTCTCTAACTTTAAAAACATAGGACTTTCATACAAACTTTGACACCTCTTTTCAACCCCTTAAGGTGTGAACTTATAAAAATCCTTTCTTAGTGCGCGCCTGCACCCCATAGAGAGTGCTTGTGCCAAATTTTAGACGTCACGGCCCAGTAGTTTCCGAGATTTCGTGATGAGTGGTCAGTGAGTGGACTTCTCTTTTATATATATAGATTATAATTAAATGTCCTTTATTTGGTATTGTTCGTTAAATCGTTTTTTTTTTACTCTGTTAGTTTTCATCATTGTCTGGCAGTTGGAGTAATATATGCGGCCTATCCAAATGTCCTTTCTTTGGTATTGTTCGTTGAAGCGTTGAGCTCCTTATGTTTTGAGTTGAGTTGCACGACTACTGACAAATGCGTGTACTGACTAGACAGGTCTACTTAATCTGTTTGGTTCTTTCATCAAAATACCATTTCAGACACCAATACATGGTCTTCACATGATGTGACCAAGATTATATCTGGACTTTAAAAGAGACTGACCTCTGAGTTTATTTGGGCTTTTCTTCTTAGAGTAGTCAGATATGAAACGCCGACCTCATCAACATAGTTTTTATAATATGATTGACGTGTAAGTGTTTGTACTAACCTACTTACAGAAATAAAATCCTTTATCATTTCAGAAGTAAGGAAACATTGCGCAAATCGGTAATTCTTCGAGAGAGAGTTAGGACTGTATTTATAGAACGTTACTCAGTACTCAAGCATTACTTAAGACTAAATTCAACCAATCCAATGGCCTGAATCTAGTCTTAAGTAATGCTTGAGTACTGAGTAACGTTCTATAATTACGGGTCTTAGAGTACGTACCACATCGTTTTAGATGCAAAGCTATTCCAAGAAATCTGATACACACTGTTCAATGGGTAGAGGATTAATGTTTTGAAAGCAATCTCAGCCGACAGATAGTGGTTTGGGATTTCGGATGGCAAAGGTAAAGACGAAACAAACAGACGGCCCTGGATGAGTCAATCCGTTGATATTATGTATACGGGGCTGCGGGAAAAACATTTATGGAGAAACACTGACGCACGAATTTTATTACACAAATTGATTAAAGTTGTTGGTGCTTGGGGGAGGCCAATGTTCAGCTGTTATTTCGGCTGCATGATGATAATGTTTTAAATTTAATTATAAATGATTCAGAACAAACTATTCCTAAACTAATCTACATACATTATTTATTTAACAGTTTATGTACACATATATATATAAACAGACAAGAAGAAAGGAACAGAAAAATACGTACTGACAAATGTGATGCTTATTTTTAAAGAAATCTCTTCCAGCATACCTGCGATAGGAAAATAGACAAAGAGGTGTAGAAAACGTGTGTAAGAGTGAAAGAGAAAAGAAAATACATCAAATAAAACAATAAAACTATGCACTAATGTAAATATAAACATACAATAAGAGAATATACTTACATACATACATACTTCTTAAATAAATCACTAAAATATATATAATTAATTACTTTGTGTAAATTACTTCATCACCACTGCTCAAAAAACGGTGAAGGAAAACATCGTGAGGAAACTGGTATGTCCTAGAAACAAAAAATTCGAACACATGTGACATCTACCAACCCGCACTGGGCCCGCGTGGTGAATTACTGCCCGCCCCCTCTCACCGAGAGGAGGCCTGTGTCCCAGCAGTGGAAACATTATAGGCTGATATGCTGGGAAGATATTTTAATTATAAAATAAAAAATACATAATATGCAACTATGACGAAGTGGAAAGATATTGTTCTTTCACTTTTCTTATAAAAGCTGCAACAGTTTGTCAAATGTCAGGTGGAAGTGATGTCCACAACCGAACCGAGTACACAGTGAAGAAGTAGGAGTACTTAATAAAATTCTTAAATTCATTCACTGTAAGAGAACACATAGCCTAAACCGCTGGGTACAACAGGTCACAAGAGTACCTTTTATAAGAACAGTGAGCATTACGAAAGGATTTTTGAAAATTCCCCTAAAGGGGATAAATAAAGGATGAAAGTTTGTATAGAAATTTCAATCCCCAGCTTGTCTCTTTCAACTTAAACCGTACCCAAAGTAAAAGAGAGTACATTTTACAGTAATTAAGATATTAAAGAGGCGAGTGTTCTGAGCCGTTTCGAGCACTCATTTGAAAGCGTAAAAGCCTAGAATTTTCAGGTTAAGCCTCGTAATAGTAAAGGGTTTCTGATGTTTTCGACAAATACGGGAAAATTTTAGAGCGTGCAAAATTTTGCGATCCTTTTTACTGCATTTTACGGTAATATGGACGTACAAATGTTTTTGTTCGTATCTCTAGGATGTTTGAATGAAATGTTAGTGTGCTTAGAAAACATTTTGGAGCGTTTTTAAAATATGTATGAATAGGAAGAGGGGAACAAGGAGTTGTGTTAAGTACTGAATGCTGGTTTGGACTTGTAGTGAGCATGAATTGTACTGAATTGTAACTGGAAACAGAACTGCTATAGATCTAGGTTAAAGTTTTAGACTAGAGTTTAATTGAAAGCGATTCATAAAAGTTTTCCAATTACAGAATAAGTCTAGGTTCATGTTGAAAGAGGTGGAGGTGGAGCAAGTGTCTCGATAAAAGAAATTGAAACAATTAAGAATGTATTCTAGTATAAATAGTCTTAAATAAAATAGAACAAAGAGATCAGAAAGCGAATTCCCGTAATTGAAAACGTTCAAAATCAAACGCAATGTCATCTCAGCGATAATCAATGTCAAAAACTTAAAAAAAAAGAATGAATATTACAGGCATTTTTGCAGAATGAGAAAATATTAGGTTGCGAACATTCATAAAAAATCGGCATCCTTAAAAAAGCTGCTCTGATCTTGTTTATGGTATAAATATAAATAACGATAGCATATCATAGGCTTAAAAGGTGTTTGTCATATTCAGACATATTCATGTCATATTCATAGCTATAAAAGGTAAAATTGTGAATATGACAAACGTCATATTCACAATTAATAAGCAAATGTAATATTATTATGTTAACATTAGAATCTAGGCGTAAGTTTCTAGAAGCCAACGTACTACACGGTATTGTTCTTAATCACTTCGATTCCATTGATCTCACAAGTAATTTATGTTATGTGGTCCCCCGCACTGTAAATAAGCGTAGTGTCCATGCACGTACATTGTTCGCTGTAACTACCTGTCAGACTAATTCAAGATTGCGTTGCCCTGTCCGTCGTATGGTGGAATCATAATCGCAACTTCATTGATATTGATTTATTTGTATGTTCCAAATCGAAATTTAAGTCGAATATTTTTTAAATCTGATAATAAGAAATAGTTTGTGCCATCAAATTTTAATTTATTTCAACCGTTTTAATTATTTTTATTAAGGAATTGTATTGTCAATTTCTTTTTTTTATAATCTTATATCTTTGGAACAATCTTCTCTTATCTTATCTTGTTCTTAAAGGGAACAATCCCAATTTTTTTTTATTTTATCCATAAAATAATAAATATATATTTTATTTTTATTTTAAAATGTTCATTAATTAATTGTATTTTATTTTTATAATCTATTTCTTTTTACATTTTTTTTATATAATAATTTATCTGAGTAATGCTACTCTAGTGGCACTTTTTGCCTAATCTTAATTTTGTGAACATGCGGATAATGTAGCAAACTCAAACTCAAAGCATTTATTTCAAATAAACCTATTATAGGCACTTTTGAATTGTCAAGGGGTCAGTCAGTCAGATGAAGCTAGTTGCCCATTCCAAAGCGTAGTAGGTTCCTATGGAGAAGAACGGGCAAGAAACTCCACGGACACTCTTTTAAATCAAAATATTGTTACATAGTATTGGTTACATAATTTATGTTGAAATTATACATCTGAGAACAATGTAGAAAGACGTGCACGTTAAAAGCGTCCGTAATAAACATATAAAAAACAACTAAAATACTAAGTTAAAATAAGCCGTGGCAGCTAAGAAATGACCAGTCCCTACTGACGGCGCCCGTTCACGAACATGACGCATGGATCAGCACCATTTAGCTCAACCATTTTGAAGGGAACTTAATGATCCAACACATACGCCACCATCAGCTAGACATTTTAGTGAGCATGACACTCTCAGCCGCCATGGCACATTCAAGTCAATAAAAGACGTACTCAGAAAATGATAGGTACATAGTGCTCACACATGTGCTATGCAATTATAGCGGGTTGCAATATTGTTAATACTACATAAGAGCCATTACTAAGCCATAGCTAAGAGAACATTTTATATTATAGCTGTTTATTGTCCCATAATAAATAAAATAAAAATAAAATATCATCAAAATCGGCTTAGTATCATCGGCATCAGTATTTCGCAACAAATCACAATCGTTGTTATTTCAAGTGATTTGTGCTTTAGAGAATTTTGAGACTACGAGAAATCCCTAAGCGCTGATACTTATAATATTTCCGACAATGTCCCTACCATCTAAACAGAGAACACCAAAACAAACTTCTACATCTCTCAAACTTCATTATGAAAACAGGAGTGCGTCACAAACGCATGGTCATTATTCGCGCCGTTCGTAGGAAGGGTCTCCCTAACTCACCTCGGAGGAGGCCATTCGCACAAACTTGGAGAAAACTTATAGCCTAATCTAAACATTCTTCCTAACTTCGGTCATTCGCATCTTACTACAACATAATGCAACTTTGTTAGACTAATGAGTTCCACTGAAGCGGCTCCAGCTGGAGGCAAGCTAGCCTGATGACCCCACTAATGAAGTTGCAAACTTTAACTGAATAGTAATGTCGCCCAAAGGAGCGTGTTTTCAAACTCCCGACGATAATTTCAACAAATTTTTTGGAAAAGAAACTCTTTATAGCCTTGTTTGTGGAACATAATTATGGAGTTGATTGGATTTTTCCAAAGTAAACAAAATTTGCGTTGATGGCACGAATACTAATTCTTTTTTGTGATGAGTGATGAACGAAAAATTCGGTTGGGTTGTAATGGCTTTGTGTTGAGCCTAGAAATTTGTAAGTCTATCCGTGTTTATTGAGCTACGTCGGGCGTCTGCATAAATAAATGGATGTCTTGGAGAAATTTGTCGTGTTTCGTGTATAAATTTGTATGAATAGAACATCGTATTACATCAACACAAAAAATAAACCCTTGGCGTTGTCAGTGGTGTGAGCTGTTTGGTTTATCTCTAGTCTCTACAGCAGTAAATGTTGGCTTGGTATTAGACAATGCATACATCAGCACTTATTAAATCCTCTAAATGCATTAGACTGCGAAGCTTAATTGAATTTGGATATTTAACCGCATCGACGCTCATCAAAAAAGCTCCTACCACTGATTATAATAAATTTTCCTTTCACAAAAACACGAATAATATTTTGTAACCTATTCTGAACCAACGAGGCGTCGGCTTTGAACAATTTCAGGTCCTTTGTCTAAAAATGTTCAACAGCCATCTCATCTAAGCCTTGCTCCCATAAAATTACTGTGAACACATATTATATCTCATGCTATTTACACATCATGTTATATAACAAAGATTTCATAGCACCACTGCACTTTGTGTAATGTGCCATAATATTTTTCAGGATATAATGCTAGAAGCGACGTTTTATAGTGCGCCAAGGATATTTACAACGCCACCCTCTGAAAGAACTTTTATTTTAAAGTAGATTCCGCTGCACCTTTGTTTGTACGGCTAAAAAGTTTTATAGATGAAACTTTTTTAATTATTACTGATGTGAAATAACTCTGGATTACTTTTTCAAAGTTTGAACTTAATAATAAGTGATCTATCACAAAATTACTTTTTTTTTGTGCCCTGGTTGGAAAATCCTCATGGATGTCCTCCGTCCTGGCGCAGGCGGAGGGGTCTGTCAGACTTTTACTGACTAAAAACCACCCCGGTGTTCCCATCCCACACTTGCACCGAGGATCATGGGAGCAAGTGTGACTTCCGCGATCCCCGGCTGGTGCCAGGTCGCTTCTGCGGGCCACCCCAAGTATGGCAGGGGGGTGAAGTGTATGACCCCCCCGCGATGTCTAAGAGGGGCGCACGTGGAATACTACGCGCTGCCACCTCGGGTCCCGTATGATAGGGGGCGGCGGACGTCCCCAAGTCCGCAGTCCCTGAACCCATTTAGGGGGGCCGAAAGAGGGCATTGTCTGCCATCTACCAACGCACGGTGCACCTGCTGCTGGCCGGGTAAGCGGAAGAGATCTCCCGCTCCCTTTCCGCAGGCTCCTTCTGCGACAGGACTATTCCGCAGAAGGATACCACCGCGTCCCAGGACTCCTTGCTACCGACCATTGACTCGACCAAGGCTGGCAGCGAAAGGTAGATCACAAAAAAAAAAAAACTTGTCTCAGTCTCAGGCTCAAATAAAACTAGATTTAATTTTGAGCTGAATTTGCAATAGCCTCAAAGTATTTCTGAATAGCAAATGTTCTTAGAATTGGTACTGAAATAAGTAAGGAACTCAGGTTATTACATTCAAATGACGTTGAAGATTTAGAAAGAAACGAATACAACTTGTGCTTATGGCTCATTGACTAATGCCCGTTTTCACTAATGCCCGTATTCACTAACACTAGCTGAAATGTAATGGAATGCCCAAATACAAGCGGATTGAATATTCACCGATCGCCTCAGTACCGAAAGTTAAAAATCCAACAGTAGGCATTCATTTAAGTATCGCCTAGCGTTAGTGAAAACGGGCATATGTCTTCAGTAATGGGATATCTCGCTTGTAACGAAATTTAATTATTTCTTTATTAAATCATTTTATGTTGTAAAATATGTTTAATGTCTGGCTGACATGAAGTTGTTTACATTTCTGTTTTGAAACGATTCAATGTGGTTTATGCGGTACCAAAATTAAAAGGCATATACCGTGTTATATATTTACAGTGCAGTGGTGGCTCAATGGTAACGTACGACTTACGAGTTGTAGGTTGAAGGTTCGAACCCAAGCGGGCGCGCTTTACTTTGTGTAAATTAATATTTCATCAACACTGCTCTCATGGCTCAAAAATTGGCTTTAAAGACGGCTTTTACAATGTTTTCAAATTACAGTGTTATTAGGTATGGGGTGACACTGTTATGTAGGCCTGTCAACAATTACCAGGTACTAAAAAAAATAGAAAATAGTCTACAAATCTACTGTCTAAATAGCCTACAACGTTCTCACATTCACGAAAGTGTATTATTATCTAAAAAGTTGGAAGTAAATATGTTATTTTTCCACAAACAAAAATATAATTGTGTTTCCTCTGTACGTTTGTGTGTATACATAGAATAAACAAAAGAGAAGCGCCGACTCTTCATTTATTCAAACACAGAGAAATGTTTGTCGGTGTTTGTATGAATGAACTTCATAAAATTGTACTGTCTGCTACGTGTCCTGTGTATTCTTTGTGGTACGAGTATTATAATGGTACTGATTTTGAAGTCTCTGTTGGCTTTAATTATTTTTTGTGTAACTGGAATTTATATTACTGTTAAACTTTATTATTTTGTAATTCATATTAATCCTATGGCAATTTACTCTAGTCTTTTTACGAACTACTGTCATCATCTGCCTAACCTTTTCTCAACTTTGTTGTGGTCAGCTTTCAGTCTAACCCAGGGGTCGGCAACTTTTTGAGACGGAGGAGCCATAGGTTACAATTTACAAAAAAATCCGGTTTTTAAAGAGCCACTAATCATTTTGTTTCAATAGAATTGAATACTCTGTATATTGTACACCATAAAAGTTACAGATATAAATGTTGAAATTTTACATAGGGTGACACAATGGGCGGTCTTATCGCTAAAAGTGATCTTTTACAGACAAACTTTAATAATAATAGTATTTGCTTATATATTTATGATTTAAAATTAACGTATCTAAAACGAAATAATATTTTTTCATAGAAAAAAAAAAAATATTTTTTAGCAAAAGCCTTATAACTAGCTGCTAGAATAATAAAATAATTAATCCAATAATATAACTACAGCTATTAAATAATAGTTATTTTTTGCGTATGGAATTAGAGAGCCACAACTTTACATCGAAAGAGCCACATGCGGCTCGCGAGCCGCAGGTCCTACAACTGGTCTAACCGGATGAAGCTGATTACCAATATTTTACATGGAGCGACTGCTTATCTAACCTCAACAACACAGTTACTGGGTAACACGATACCCCTTGGTAAGACTGGTTGACAGACTTTCGGCCTTTTGATGACCCGTAACAACTGTCAAAGATTTATAAATAATAGCCGGGATCAACGGCTTAACGTGTTTTCCGAGGCACGGAGGTACGGGTCTTGGTATTTAAAGATGGTCAACCATCCACGGACCAACCGCGGCAAGCGTAGCTTACCTTGAGCGATCCACCCGTGCCGCTATTATTACTTAGCCACAAGCCCCTCAGTTTTACGAACTACTGTATCCTAATTAAATAAGGTGCTTTTTTCTGCATTACTATCTTTTTTTAGGTATTCAGCTTCTAATCTGTACTGTAATCGAATACAGTACAAAAATACTAGATTAAGATTGATTCACTTTGAAATGAATTGTGTTTTGACCAAAAAAATAATCATATAATCTCAAAAAGTAACTATTTATTTTAAAATTATAAAAAATATATAACTAAAACAACAAGCCTGATAATTATGTCACACGGTACAGTTTGCAAATCTTTTTTTTTATTTTTTAGTTTGCCCTCCAAAAGTGACCCCTATATTCATAATTAATTGATTTACGTTATACTTGTCAAAAAAGAATAGGCCCGTTTTGACATTTAATTTGAATCAATTTATCGTGCGTATCGAGTACCGGGTCGTATGGTTACTTCACTAGTTACGTCGCGATGGTCAATCGTCGATTCAAGTTAATTGTCAAAACGGGCCTATTATTTTTGACAACTTTTTGTTTTCATGTCCGTGTTTGCGTCACAGAAGTTCATAATGTGTACCAAATTTCAACTTAATTGGTCCAGTAGATTGGGAGCAAATCGGCTGTGACAGACGGACAGACAGACACGAGTGATCCCAGAAGGGTTCCGTTTTTTCCTGTTGAGGTACGAAGCCCTAAAAACTTTCAAAATAACTTCAGCGTTAAAACGCAAGACTTTAAAATATCACCCGAAACCTGGGAGCCTACTCCGAAGAGATAATCCGAAGTTTCGGCCGAATGTTCGGCCGTTTCTTAACTTCTAAAGTTTCCATATCTGACTTTTAATTCTTACCCGACTTCAAGTCAACTTTTTGACTCTGACTTATCTGCTTGACCGTTGTTTTTTTTTCTTTCATCGTAGTCAGCCATAGTAAGGAAACGGCCGAACATTCGACAGGATCCTCAATAAAGGAAGTTGCTCCCATCATCAGCCCAGTACTCAGTCATATATTTAATTTATGTATTGAACATGGTGTGTTTACGACTAAACTTAAAAAATCCATCGTGAAGCCACTTTTTAAGAAAAATATCAAGGAATACATGGCATGCTACAGACCAATAGCACTTATCCCTATTTTTTCAAAAATATTAAATTTGATTAAAAATTATTTATAATGCAATTAATACTCACTTAGAGACTGATAAATGGTCCATCAACCTTGTCCGCTAGTGTAGCTAAAATACTGCTCGGGCTACCCCTGAATCGCCCCAACATCGATGCACACCGTTTGCGCATGATGGTATGAAAGTCGTCTATTCGCGCTTCCGCAAACATGCCCGATGCACTGCAAAACCGAGGCAGCCCCAACAATATCCTCAGTGCATTATTATATTGCACGCGCAGAGCGTTGTAAGCCTTCTGCGTATACCTAACCCACAAGCTGCACGAGTAAAACGACTGGCAGTAGGCTCTGAAGAGCGTCAGTTTTACCTCGTCAGAGCACCGCGCAAACCTGCGGGCAAGCATATTGCATCTGGCTGCCAACGCCCTGCGCTCCCTATCTATATACTGGTCATCTGTGAGAGAACCCGTGACCACATGACCGAGGTATTTAAATTGAGTGACGACTTTTAATGGTGTTCCTTGTAACGTCACCGGTGGTATATTTGTGGGTGTATTATTACGTACTTTAAAAACCACCACCTCACTTTTGGTAGCATTATACCTCAAGCCATGAGCCTCCGCATACCTCTCACATATGGCCAGCAACTTCCTTAGTCCGCAGATTGATGGGCTGAGCAGCACCATGTCATCAGCATAACTAATGTTGTTGATCATTCTTCCATCCACAGAACAACCAACCGCAGTGCTACTCAGCTCACCAACCAGCCGGTCCATGTACAGGTTAAATAGAGTGGGTGAACCCCCCCTGCCTCACTCCACAATCCAGCCCATACTGTACAGATTGAGCATCTGATCATCTAACACAGTTTATCTGAGTTTCGTACCAAAATTTAAATATATTTGTAACCTCAGGTGGAAGGTCTGTTTCATCCGACATTTTTTACCACAGAATGCCATAATTCACCAGGTCAAAAGCCTTCAACAGGTCCAGAAAACAACCATATACAGGTGTCTTCCTGTTTGTGTAGTACTGCACAGTCTGCTTCAGACACAGGATTGCACTTTGCAACAAACTGCGCGTCGTTGAGTTTGATATGCATCTTCAACTGTCTCTCAAGCAAGCTATCCAGCACTTTGCCAATGACTGTACTATGAATCACCTGTCTTATTTTTAACTATGGGAACTACGACAGTTTTTACGAGATCGTCAGGCAGGTAAGAGTGACCCACACAAAAATTAAAAAACATGGCGAGTGACCTAGGTAAATGTACACCGGCGGACCTTAAATGCTCAACACTCAAACCATCATGCCCTGGTGACCTGCCCCGCTTCATACTTTTCAACGCATCTTTTACGTCTTTCACGTTGAATCTTACATGAGGATCCTCACACGGGGTCCGAATGCCTCGCCTAGATGCATTTGTTATCTGCGGAGCGACTTTGAAGTGGTTCATGAACATGTTAGCTATATCACTGTTATATGATAAGCCATCAACGTTCGATGGCAGGCTCGGCCGAGGATTCAAAGAGTTGGTTTGCTTCCAAAAAGAACTAAATTTCTTGTCTTCGTGAAGGGTTGCAATGATATCCATTTTAATCTGGCTTTCATTGTTCTGACACCACTTCAACTTAGCTTTAAATCTATGTCTCGACATTTTCATTTCCTGATATACAGCCCCCGATGCAGGTCTTCCATGTAAGATCCATCTTTGAAACCCAAGCCGCGCCCGCGCATGAACCTCTTTTACATGTTTATTCCACCCCGCTACAAATCTATTCTTATTCCTAACAAAAGTATTATGGCTCGAAATAGCAGCCGTCTGTAAGACAGATACAATTTGCTTGTACATACTCTTAATTAGTAACCTGTGTTGTTCATTATTACATAAATGATCACTACATTTCATAAACTGACTAGGAAAATCAATATCACGGAGGGCCTCATGACAAAGATCCGAGTAGTGACGTAATTGTTCTGAATTTTTAGTTCCCCAATGTTTAGGAATTGAAAACTTATAAGAATCGTAATCCTTAGACTCTTTCGTTTCAATTTTCTCCGGGGCCACGATAACCTGTGTTTTAGCCTTTATGTAACTTGCAATATCCTCACTAACAACTTGCACTCACATCTTTCGACACATTGTACAACATAAACGGTGTTTTTACATCTGCGGCTTTAAATTTAGCGGTCATATCAACATTAGCGGTTCCTTTCCATCCTGCAATGCGAGACTACTTCTGGCGTGATTGTACAACCGTCCATTCTTCATTATTATCGAGCACAGGTGTTTGTTGCTGCTCATTACTACTTGTTTGACTAGTTATCGGTGCAATCGCTACATTCTGTGAGTTTATTTGCTGTTTCCGTGCTTCCGCAGGCATTATATACACGAGTGACAGGGGTGGCTGGAAACTCCCGTTGTGCGCTGCTTTTGGTAGTGGAGCGAATGAAACGGCAGTATCACTGTCGCTCGTAGGTATCGCAACATGTTTATTTTGTGAATCAACACAGCTGTTTTCTTCCTCATTCAAGGATTCCAATATACACATAGGCCCGCTATCTACCGCATTATTATACGAATAGCAGGTAGTTGCACCGCGTCTTCTGAAGTTCTCATTACGCTCAAAGTCGTAAGTTAACGACTTATTACTGACCGTCTTGACTTCCACAAGTTGTTCCTTAGTTCCATAGGCATTCTTGATCTGCTTGATCTCCGTTTGAAAAACAATAATATCCTTCAACAATCTTGTTACATCGATGTGAGCGAATGTCAAGGGGGGTAGTTTTTGCAGGTCTTTCGCCACAAAAATAGGCACACTTTCTGGGTCTGTATTCTTAAATAGAGATATTATGTCCTCCAGGTCCTGACACACTTTATTTTCTTTTCTACGCGATATTTTTTTTGTTGTTGTTTTCACTGATTTGAATAGTAACATCTTTGCAAAGTTTACATCTTCGCTAGTAAAAGCAGAACTACACAATTTAACAATACTTTCTTAATCCATAATTTGTATTTTGTTTTATATGAATGCCAGTACTTCGCTGATTAAAAATATTAATGTATTAAATAATACCGAACAAAAACATAAATCCAGGCCCAAAAAAGTACTATATGGAGTGCCGCAAGGTAGTGTGTTGGGTCCACCGCTATTTTTGATCTACATAAATGATCTGCCGAAAGTTTCACAGCATCCCATGATCCTTTTTGCTGATGACAGCACAGCCATCTTTACAGGTCAAAATACTGACACTTTGAAAATGACATAAATTCCACTCTTCGCAATATTATTAACTGGCTGACGGATAATAACTTAATTATCAATTTAGAAAAAACTAATTTAGTCAATTTCGGGCGGGACGAACATTGAACAAGTCAGCTGCGTTAAATTTCTAGGGCTTTGGATAGATAACGATTTGACTTGGCACACACACATTGACACAATATGCAATAAACTCAATCAGTACTCGTATACCTTATATAAATTATCTAAAATTGTTGACAAATCAGTTTTTTTGACCGCATACCATGCTTATGTTTCGTCGACACTGAGATATACAGTCATATATTGGGGCAATGCCACTAATAAGGATTTAGTGTTTAAAGCGCAAAAAAGATGTGTACGTGCAATTGCTGGTATCCGTGTTCCTGATTCATGTGAACCATATTTCAAAGAATTTAAAATATTTCCTGCAATCTACATTTATGAAGTAGCTGTATTTTTAAAAACAAATGAAAATCTATTTGATAAACTTAAATCGAAAAGATATAATATATGTTAAAAATATCTAATGTACCACATAACACGGCTCTATTTAACAAAAGCTTCTTTGGCATTGCATCAAAAATGTATAACAAAATACCTATTGACATTCTGAGCACTAAGGAACTTCCAGTATTTAAAAATAAATTACGAAACTTTTTAATTGTTAAACCATACTACAGAATCCAAGATTTCTTGAATTATTGATTGATTTGTTGACATTTATAATAACTTTTGACATGTAAAATAATTTTAATGCCAATACATAATTATTATATGCCTAGTAGGCAGGACATATTGGAACTTTAATTTATTGTTAAGATCTTGTAACAAACATATATGCCCACAATAAAGATATTTTGAATTTTGAAAAAAATTCGGGCGATACTTCGGACTTATCTTCGGAGTAGACCCCCAGAACTAGTCCGTCAGGGCCTGTAGTCTCGGCATACATAGCGATCGCTTTACAAGCATACATTTACGACCGGATTCGGTCGCAAAGTCCTAATGGAGTCCTTACACGATCAAAAATGGTTGACAAGATTGTAATATTTTCGTGCTTATCAAGCAATTTTGAACATCTATAGATCCCATTAGGACTTTGCGATCGAATCCGGTCGTAAAGCTATGTATGCTGAGAATGCAGGAAATTTTAGCCACGAAATTCCTTCAGAAACACGCGTAAAAATATTCGAAATAAAAAATGAAGTCTATCCCGATAAGGTACTGCTAATAAATCAAGTCGTATTTTGCCAAAAGTTCTTCGCAAAAACTTCTCGATACGGTATCGGGAGCTAATGGCGTAGGTGTTTCTTAATTTTCGTATGATATATGAGTTTATGATAAGAAACTTTTTGGTGGAGTGGTATGTTTGTGTGTCATGTGGGTTTGCTTCCAGAACAATATAAGGGAGTAATTGTGGAGCTCATTTACAGTGGCAATTCATCGCAATTAATTTTGACGGTTCAACAACATAGGTCACAGACACAGCACATCAAGCACTACAATCTGTCAAATTTCATTAATGGATTTTCAAATTTATCGCTGCAGCTTAAGGTTCAAGGTTGTCTTTGGTCCCTAGCCCTGACATCTGGCAATAGACAAGATTATCAAACTTTTTATTGTTGATTAAGGGGCTTTTGGCTACTATGCTTGTGTGCAATTTATGTTATTTCATTGTAATGTGCGTTTTGTTTGTGCAGAATAAACAATTTTTCCCTTTCTTTTTTTTTTTTTTTGTTAACATTTGACAGTTTCGGGTAGCTTGACCTGCTGGCGTCTATACATTACTTTTTTTACGTTGTTGAGCAGACTACCGTGGAGTTTCTTGTCCGCTGATCTCCATAGGAAACGACCAATTGGAACCGTGCACCTAACTTCTGTCGTTTATTTGGTTTTGACTATTTCTAGGGTTACTACAAAAAGAAAAAACGGTACCCTCATCCTATAAGGGTTACGTTTTTTCCTTTTGAGGATCCGGATTCCGTTTTTTCCACTCATGTGTCAGTCTGTCTGTCTATCCATCTGTCACAGCCAATTTCCTCCAAATCTGCTGGGCCGATTAAGTTAAAACTTGGTACACATTTAAATATCTGCGACCTAAACACGGACGTGTAACGTTAATAAATGATTTTTTAATATGGAGGACATTTTTGGGCGACTATTTAGAAAAAAAAAGGTATTGCAAACAGTACCGTGTGAAGGGCTTTTTGTAAGGATTTTAGTTTTATATTGTGTTATAATTTTTTTTAATTAATACTTATACCGCCTTATTACAAAACAAGATTTATATTTTGACATGGCTTAAACCATAGAGTTAGATAACCAGTTTTTGTAATAAGAACGTAACAGTGATTGAAATACTGTTCTTTATACAAAACTGAAAACTTAGTTCGGTACTAAGTTGTCAGTTTTGTGTTTAGGAACTTTACCATAGTCGAAATAAAGTTCGAAATTCAATAATGGCTCCATGTTTTAAACCTGGGTCTGAAGATAAACCTTGTTTTGGAATAAGGGGGATAGAAATACTGAAGACATTAGATGAAATATGAACATTACCCCTTTATCTCTGAAACTACTGAGACTAAAATTTTGAAAAAAATAAAGAAGATAGTTTTCTTCTTACAGATTACAGTAAAACCTGTAACAATTCTATGGTCTTAAAATGACAGGGTAAATCACCCAATATTGTGCAAAAAAACTTACTTTTGCAGTTGGAATGTATGAGGGAACGTCTTTCAACTAAAGTGTTAAGTTTGTTCTTGGGATAAATCCATCCCAACTACGGCTGCTGTAGAGCAGCGCAATATAGCGCTGATAGTCATCATTCTCCTTCACTTATACAAATTAATTTGGGATTGGCACAGTACGTCATTTTACAAGCTTTTTTTTTTTTGCTTTGCCTACCTTAGCCCTAGGAATTTCTCCTGTATTGTGGGTAGTTTTACAATCATTTAAACTCACATACACAAACAGCCAGACCCGGAAGAACTACTTGTAGGTCATAAAAATATTTGTTCCGTGCTGGAATCGAACCCGCGACACGCAGCGCAGCAGTCTTTAGGGGGACGAGTAACAGGGTGTAAAGTTCACTCAACCTCCATAGAAAAGGGAGGATCCTCTGACCAGACGGGTGTTGTGTCTGGTGGGCAACTGCCAGACGGTTGATGTCGGGATGTTGTATATATGCTAGTTGTGCGGTAAACTCTGCTTGCGCGATGCAGGATAGAACTAAGTAGTCAAATAAAAGCCCTCTTCCTCTCTCCTACTTTTGCTGTGCCTGACAGGGTCCACAATGATCATATTTTGTAAAACCTACCATCTATGTTCACATGTGGAAGCAATCAATATATTGATTATTGAGGATTTTTCGTGACGTCAGTATGACGCGTAGTTCGCATGTGGCGATGTTGATGTCGCTAACCACTGCTGCAATTGTTTAACCACTGCGCAAACCGTGCTGCCAGCTTGTAATCATTCTTCATCTCTTTTCTATAAATGAGTAGCTGTACCCCGCAGTTTCACCCTCATAAGTCCCGATTCCGAAAGAATATCGAGATAAAAAGTATCTTATATCCTAAGCCAGGTCATCGTCTACCCATGTGCCAAATTTTATCCAAATCCCTTAAGCGGTTTTAGCATGAAAGCGTAACAAACAAACTCACGTTCGCATTAAATTTATAATATTAGGATTAATACGCATCGAAAATCATAAGTTCGTACCAAATCGTACTTAAAGTTCACGTATACTTCAAATAGTTTATCGATAAATGAGTACCTATGTATGAAGAGTCAATCGAAGTAGGTTCTTGAGATATTCTAGATATAAATAGCATAGTTCGTTACGTTACGCCTCAATTGAACTGTAGGGTCCTTAAGGACAAAATAGCCTTTTATATTTTCATTTTATTGGCAGAGCTAGTAACATTTGCCTTTTATCATTTTTACTTAAAGCGATGCGTACTTACTTACCTATAATAGTTCAACGATTGGCATGCAAAATGTATAATGTGCTCAAAAACTTTGTATGAAATTGTAAACAAGCTTCGTTTTGTATGATAATCGGGGAACATACATAAAAAAATCATACAGATGAACATTGTAACCTCCTCCTTTTTGGAAGTCGGTTCAAAATGTAGGCGGTACTGTCATGTGGTCGTTCACTGCGACTCACGGCCACGCTACACAGGAATGCGCGGCTGGCAAACAAATGAACCACGCAGCTGACATGACCTGGCCAACCTCCCCGCGCACATCCTGGGGGTCTCCTCCGAAAGTACGGCCGTCTCTTGACTTCCAAAATTTCCTTTTTTGACTTCGAGTCCTTATCCGAATTCAAGTCACATTTTTCACTTTGACTTACTTCTTTGATCGTCGTTTTTAGGGTTCCGTACCCAAAGGGTAAAACGGGAGCCCTATTACTAAGGCTCCGCCATCTGTCTGTCTGTCTGTCCGTCTGTCACCAGGCTGTATCTCATGAACCGTGATAGTTAGACAGTTGAAATTTTCACAGATGATGTATTTCTGTTGCCGCTATAACAACAAATACAAACAGAATAAAATATATATTTAAGGGGGATCCCATACAACAAACGTGATTTTTTTTGCTCGTTTTTGCTTGATATTGATAACGGCAACCGGTAGACGCGTGGAATATTCACAGAATATGATAAATGATAAATTTATTTTCCATAAAAATACGGATAGGACAGTGTACATTGTATACATATGCTTGTACATGAAAATCTGTACTCAAGTGTGCCTCCCTGCCTCTTAAACTAGGTAAACTTGTATCTTAAGAGACATTGATCAGCCACGAGGGTCTTAAACATAGTTAATGACAAAAATAGATGTGTCGATTCATCCTTTAGAATTAAATCTTAGTATTTCATCATATTTAGTTTATTTACTTTAAAAATAAATTAAAATAAAATAAATATTTAAGGGGGGCTCCCATACAACAACCATGATCTTTTTGCCATTTTTATAGATAATGGTACGGAACCCTTGCCCGGACATGCACTTGTTTTTTTTTCATTCGCCAGAGTCATCTATAGTCAGCTGTGGTCAGGAATCGGCCGATACTTCGGATTTATTTTCGGAGTAGAACCCCTGCATAGCAGTAATAGACGGTCGACTTCAAACCCAAAACTTTTGACTTCGCATACCTTTTTATGACTTACCCGTGATACTAAAGAACAACTCAAGTTATTTCATAATATGAATACTTAATAAGATGAAGAACAAAACTCTGGTGGAGAACAATCTCATTTGATACCAAGTTAAAGTTTTGTCCTTGTTTCGACTTAAATATTTAAGTCTTTAACATATTTTGCAGCTCAATAATTGCTTTAATTTTGATGTTATTATCTATATGAATATTTAAATTGAGGAATCAGCGGTTAGATTTTTATATAATATCAAGTGCTATTTTCCTGGTTAACCTCATTGTAGGTCAATCTCTTTTCACCCGGCTACAGTACTCGGGTTTTCCGTTTGGTGCCGGACGTAAAGAATAGCACCATCCCATTTCTTCCCGTGGGTGTCATAAAAGGCGACTAAGGGACTTCTAGAGAATGAGCGTTCTCTATGCTTTTTAACAACATACAGCGATTGACAACCCACCTGCCAAGCGTGGCGATTATGGCAAACCCCCCCCCCTTTTTGGAGGAGGCCTATGTCCAGCAGTGGACGTCTTTCGGCTGCATTGTCAAATCATCATTTCAGCCGAAAGACGTCCACTGCTAGAGATAGACCTACCCGAAAGGGGTGGTTTCCCATAATCGCCTCGCTTGGCAGGCGGGTTGGCGATCGCAGCATGGTATTAAAACGCATAGGGAACGCTACTGCCCATTCTCTAGTAAGTCCCTTAGTCACCTTTTACGACACCCACGGGAAGAAATAGGGTAATGCTATTCTTTACGATCGGCACCACACAGACATAAAACTATTAAAGCGTGTATAAATCAAATTGTCCAATAAATTACTAGCAAGTTCAAAAGTCTAACACGAACCCTGCTACGTGAGAATTTTACAGTTTGAGAAAAAATGTGATAAAACTACAAAATAACGATTTTCGGATTTTTTCCTTTACTTGTGCTGTGTGACCTTGCCGGGAAGTACCTTATCCCCCTTATTACAAAACAAGGTTTATCTTCAGATCCAAGTTTAAAACATGGAGCTATTATTTAATTTCGAACTTTATTCCGACTATGGTAAAGTTCCTAAAAACAAAACTGACTACTTTACCGAACTAAATTTTCAGTTTTGTATAAAGAACGGTATTTCAATCACATCATCATCATTTCATCGGTTCTTATTACAAAACTGGCTGCATGGTTTAAGCCATGTCTAAATATAAATCTTGTTTTGTAATAAGGCGATTTAGGTTTAGATTTATGAGCAAGTATCAAAATATGTCGCATAAATAGGAGTATATTTTTATTGCGTTGACTCGAAGGGACCTACGTATGTGATTTCAATTTGATACCTCTACGCGTTCTTGAGAAAAAGGGGCTTGACAGACAAACAGAAGGGACAACAAAGTGATCCTTTACCTCAAAAGAAAAAAACTTAACTCTTATAGGATCACTCGTGTGTCACAGCCAATTTGCTCCGAATCTACTGGACCGATTAAGTTGAAACTTGGTACACATATGAATTTCTGTGACCCAAACACGGATGTGTAACGATAATAAGTGAATTATGAATAAGGGGTCGACACTTACGGAAAGAAATAGGGTGGTGCTGTTCCTTACGTCCGGCACCACACGGTACACAATACAAAGTTTCAATTTATTATGCAAGGCAGAAGCAAAATTAGTTTGCAAAAATTCATCTGAACATAAACTGAATTAAAGCACTGTTTCTCGTCTGGATTGCAATTATTGTTTTATTTTTATTCTCAATTTACCGTTTTTTGAGTAGCTCGTGGCTAACTAAAAACATCCACATGGGTCAAGTCATCAGGTTAAGCTATGCTTGCCGGAGATGGTCCGTGACCATCTTTATATACCGAGACGCCTCCGTGCCTCGGGTAGCGCAAATCTGATGCGTCGCAGCCTAAGCGACATAACAGAAAAGGGGATAAAATGAAAATAGGTACTCAACCTGCCCTGACTGCGGTCCGTAGCTCCATACCAAGAACGAGCCAGGTGGATGAGGAGGGTTTCACTAAAGTGGAAAGGAAGAAAAAGAAGCCCTATTCTCGTAACCTGTGCGGTACCGCACCGAGTGGACCCAACATGCTGCTGCGCCCTGCAGTGCCTACGACGCAGCTGTACATTTCACGTCTGCACCACTCCACGACGATCGAGGAAGTCGTGCAGTATGTGAATGTGAAGACCAACTGGATTCTGAGGCTCGAAAGGTTGGAATCGCGCCACAACATCAACTTTAAGTCATTTGTGGTACGAATCCCAACCAACCATCTACAGACCTGCTTGAAGGAGGACTTTTGGCCGAAAGGTATCGTATATCGACGTTTCCGAGGGCGGCTACGCGACACCACGCAGCGAAACACGACGCCGACAACGTGTGTTTAGTTATAGTTTAATTTGGTTAATGTTACTATAGTAAAAATATGTATGTTTAGGTTAAGGTATTCTATGGGCGGCCTGCGTAGCCTGAAATAAATGGATTATTATTATTATTATTAAGCGGTTGGTCCCGGCTGTCATTCGTGAATCTTTGACAGTCGTTACGGGTCGACAGAAGCCCAAAAGTCTGACAACCAGTCTTACCAAGAGGTATCGTATTACCCAATTACTAGATTGTGGAGGTCAGATAGGCAGTCGCTCCATGTAAAATACCGGTATTCACCTGCATCTGGTTACACTGGAAGCTGACCTCAACATAAGATATGAAGTTGGGAAAAGGCTGAGCAGATTGATACGGTTTGTTGATTAATTCAACTAAAGTTTGTGTTACTTCCATGCAACTTCAATATCAACTTTCATCCTCTACTTAACCCCTTTGTGGGATCCATAATCAGCCAATAATGTTCTCATAGCTGGGACACAGGCCTCCTCTCTGTGAGAGGGAGTGGGCCGTAATCCACCACGCGGGCCCAGTGCAGGTTGGTAGATGACACAAATGTCTTTAAATCTTTAGTTCTAGGACATGCCGCCGGTGTCCTCACAATGTTTTCCTTCACCATTTTGAGAGCAGTGGTGATGAAATTATTTACACAAAGTGAGGAAACCGGCATGTCTTAAAACCAACAATTCGAAGACATCTGACATTTACCAGCCCGCACTGGGCCCGCGTGGTGGATTACAGCACACTCCCTCTCGAAGAGAGGAGGCCTAAGTCCCAGCAGTGGGAACAATATAGGCTGATTTTTTTAACCGATAATTCAACTGACTACACTTACCGCAACCCCACAAAAACATCATCAAATTAATTAATTTTTATTATATCGTGTTAAGATATCGATACCCCGTGCGTCTGCAGTTTCGCTAATTGATTTGACTCTCTATAACATACTTAATCAGCCTATAACGTTCCCACAGCTGGGACACAGCCTTCCTCACTGTGAGAGGGAGTGGGCTGTAATCCACCACGCGGGTCCAGTGCGGGTTGGTAGATGTCACATGTCTTCGAATGTTTGATGCTAGGACATGCTGGTTTCCTCATGATGTTTCCTGCATCGTTTTTTGAAAGCAGTGGTGATGAAATTATATACACAAAGTAAACTGCCATCTGCTGTTCCCTACATTTATGTTCGAATAAGAATGTATGGAACAGCAGATTTTTTTATGTTTGGTACTATAGTAAAAGTTGTTCATAATGATGAATACAATAACTCCTTACGAGCATGTGCGTTAATTCCTTTAAAAAAAATGTGTTATGTTAAACGTTGGCACCGTTATGTTTATCTCTAGTTCTGAGTAATAGTGTCACTTCAATTGATTTTTATTCTTTGGCGGATATGTCGTTTCTTTTATCAGCAAGTCTACTATATCAGACACATGACACGTGTTGGAAACATTCAATAAATTAATATATCTTCAAGGACCTTGTTTCTTTGTCATTCTTTTCGGTGCCATAACTATTAATTATAATTATAATCTGCATAATTTTAATACTCTGATAATCTTGATTTATTTATTTGAACAGATTACTATCTGGGGATAATTACGTAATACACTTACGGTGAGTTGCACGAAACCAACAATAGTTTAACGGAGACTTTAAGTTGATGCTGTCACTTTCCTTTTGATACAAAATGTAAGGGATGGCATGAATTTAAAGTCTCTGTTAAACTAATGTTGGCTTCGTGCAAATCAACGTTACAGTCACAATTTTCATTTTGACAGTTCAACAAGATTCATTGCATTAATTATTTACATTATTGAGCAGACAAATGTTTCGAACGTTTGAAGCAATAGATTAGCAATATCCTTCAAAATCATTCAGATTGTGATTGAAAGTGTATTATACAATTTTAGGGTGATAAATGATTTATTTTCTGTAAGTAGGTTTGTACAAACACTTTTACACGACAATTACATTAAAAAAAAATAACTAGAAGAGGTCGGCGTTTCGTATCTACTACTCTGACAAGAAAGGCCGAAACAAACTCAGAGGTCACAGTCTCTTTTAAAGTCTAGACATAATCTTGGTCAGATCATGTGAAGACATGTAGATTGGTGCCTGAAATTATCTTTCGATAAACGAATCACACAGATTGTGGGGACCTGTCCAGTCAGTGCACGCATTTGTCAGTAATCGTCCAGCTCAACTCAGAACTTGGTGCTGGTGATACGTTGAGTTGCAAGTTGTTTATTTTACATTCATGCCATCCCTTACATTTTGTTTCAAAAAGAAAGTGACAGCATCAATTTAAAAGTCTCCGTTAAACTAATGTTGGTTTCGTGCAACTCACCGTCTATCTGTTAAATGAAAGTCAGCATTAACCATTTACTCTTTATTATCAACAGTACAGTTTTTAAATAATTAATAACACAATAATACATATTTAATTTGATCTAATACGTTACCCATAGTACCAGTCAGCCTTAAATTGCCATTAAATATTTTTTTGTCGATATATATTCCTAATAATATTATAATTGTTGACAATCTTTGTTCTATCATTATATTGTATTGATGAGTAGCCACAAGATATATTACACTTTGGGTACTTACTTAATTGTGTCTACATATTGATACACTATCATGGAAAATAAATTTTAGATACTTAATAAAAAAATATTTCTTGTTGATAAGGTGATGTTTACTCGGAATTTATTCTCTACAGTGGGTGGGGTTATAAACACTAACAGCGGGGTAATTCCGTAACACAATATCAGTAGCCATAGTTTCAAAGTCATTCAGATTGTTATTGATAGTGTGCTATGCAATTAGGGTACCGGAACAACTATCTGCATTGCCATACAAATACTGGTTTCGAGGAGGAATCGAACCCTTCGGAAAGTAGTGCAGAATCTGGTTTCTAGGTACTAAGCCGACAAAATAAACGGTCTTATTACAAAACCCAACCGTTAAACCGTTAAACCATCGCCAGTTTTAAGTTTCGAACAATATTCCACGTTAAAGTTCTAATTACAAAAAAGAACATTTATAAACCTGAGACTAAAGCTTACATGGTGTGAGTTTATTGCCAGTGGCATAACACAAAATTTAAGGGAAATTAACTGGCACCGTCTTAACAAACGTACAATATTGTTCCACGATACGGGCAAGTTAGTTGCCGTTCAAAACTGGTATAGGTGTAAACAGCACGTACAATAAAACTGCATGTGCAATAAAATCGCATTCAACTCTTTATGTACGAACGAATGTCAAAAAAATCTTGAGAAGACGTTCAATAAAATGTTAATGAAATGTTTGACAGCGCAAATACGAGCAATACTTGAATCAATTGTAGAAGGACGTGCAACTCTGTATTAGGACGAAGCAAAACATGCATGCAATAATTGCCTTGCAGTAAAATTGGCTTGGTGTAAGTCGCATGCAATTTTATGGTACGAAAAACTTTCATTCAATTATTGTACCCATGCAATTTTTTGGAAATCGCACGCGTGTAAACACTTACACCCAATTCTTGAATACCAATAAAATTGAACATGCTTTAGTGTATGCGATTATTACTCTGGAATTTTCCAGAAACTTGTACCGTTTAAATGAGGTTTATGTGGTCAATTTTGAATTAAGTATTAATATGTCGAAATAAAGTTCAAAATACAATAACTGTCTCGAAGTTTTGGGTTTGAACTAAAGTTAAAACACAACAACATTTTCAACTACTTTAACTACTTTTAACTTTAGCCTTAATAATATAGTTATTAGTAACAAACTTATACAAACTATAAGCTATGCCGACTACTACTAAAAATATGGAGAGTACAGCTGATAATACCACTGCAAGGAGTTCTAATTCCAAGTACTGCGCCCACGACATGTTGGCGGCGGGTGCGCGCAGATGCTTCGCGCTGCCGTGACGCAACACGTGCTCAATCCACCATATTCCACGTTCTAATGGTTTCATTGGTTGGTCAAGCATTAAAGTCCTTAGGTGGGAAATGTTTTTGCGGTAGCTGTAAGCAAAACGAGAATGATTATTTAAAAAAAAAACGGTCAAGAGCGAGTCGGACTCGCGCACCGAGGGTTCCGTACGTATATATGATCTTGATGATTCCTGAAAAACTGCGCTATTCAGAGATTTTTTTTTACATTTTACATCAAAAGTCGGAAATTATGCTGCAGAAAAAAAATAAAAAAATGTTTGAGAATGTGCAAACAGCGTTCTTTCATAATTATGATACCCCACATTCCCTAGTAGCCCTACTTCAAATTTTTAAGATCCCCTTTCAGTCCCTTTTGCAAAAAAGATATATTTTTTAAATTTCTTTCTTGTTTGCAAAATAGTTGGGCTAACGTCATCTAAAACTATTCTAAATTTCAAAATGATAGCATTAGTAGTTCTCGAGATATCCAGGTGTGACAGACAGACAGACAGACAGACTTAGTCTCACCATAAGGGTTCCTTTTTACCATTTTGGTACGGAACCCTAAAAACAACAACTTTAATTTACAGAAAACATTGTGCCTAATTGTGCCTAGTGTGTCTAAATTATCTTATAAACCATGTTAGTATATACTTAGAACACAAAAACAAGGTGATAATATAATTATCTACCACAGATAGTTTCATTATCGTTTCACCGTCGTTTCATATCGTGTATAGTTTTATTATCTTCTACTATTTGAAAACTTTACCTGATGGACAAATCCCTTATATTGAAGAGCGTTTGCATCATGCAATCTTAGTCTTAATCTGTCAACAAGTTATTGAAATTTTCGCTAAGATGAAATTGGGACATAGATTTTGAACATTTTTAATTACAGGAATTGACCTTGCACTGTTTTAAGTTGGACACTAAATAAGTGATGAGGCAATGTCGAAATACAACGGTTCTGATTAAAATCAATTTTGAAATAAAAATTGATAATCATTTTGGATACTTTTATTACACATTATTACTTATTGAGATTACAAAATTTTAATTTACCTGTCATCTCCAATAACTTTTTGAACGGCATTGGTAAATGATTCTTCACTAAGCGATGCCAATTCCAGTTTGACTCCAATTCTGTGATGTTCATATTTCTCTACATTGTACCATTGATCGCCCAACATCGGCACACCAACCAGTGGTACTCCTGCTGTGATAGCCTCGTCCGTTGATTGTAGACCTCCTTGTGTTACGAACAGTTTAACCTTGGGGTGTTCTGTAAAGTAAGAAAGCATATAATTAATGATGTTGTCAATGGAGGATTATTAGTGCATAGTCAACGTCATTACCCGCGGCTGCGGCTTTATCACCTTAAGGCTCAATATCACTTGTATGTCTTAAAACGACATGAACCCCTGTCACGAACCCGTGACGAAAACGTACCGTAAATTAGAACGATTTTTTTTATCGAAAATACAACTATCCTATAACATTTGGGTTTACATTTCTAAGAAAACAACAATTAGTATCATGTAAATCTTAAAACTTGTGTGTGGTGCCGGACGTAAAGAATAGCACCACCCTATTTCTTGCCGTGGGTTTCCCTTGAATGACTTTTTCATAAAATCATGATATTCGGGAACAAATCTAACTTAGAGAGATGTATTAATGATTCTTATGATTATAATTCTGTAAATACATATATTGTAAAGTCGCAAATCATATTTTTAGCAAGATAAAATTGACACTGACCTGAAAATTGCAAAAAAAATAAGAAAAATTGACGTTTGATTTGTACTAGCATTTTATGACAAAACAGTTTTATCGCTCAAAATGTGATAAAATGTGTGACTCAAGTCATGTCACAGTAGGCCGTGCTCGCCCCGCTGTTTAGACTATGGTCAAGGTCAACATGACATAACAAATAGCAGCTGCAATATTTTTTATTGACGTAACGAGTTCCATCAACGTCAAGTTTTTGTTCCGATTTTCTTAAGACAGATATTTAAGTTTGTTTTACATGTTATTACATGTTTTACTGTCATTACCATACATCGATGACTTGCTGTTTCTATAATCACCATCTAATTTCTATCTGCTCAACATGAGTTCAAACTCAAACTCAAAGCATTTATTTCAATTAAACCATTGACAGGCACTTTTGAATTTTCAAGAAATCGGTCAGTTACAAATATGAAGCTAAAAATATGTTGCTCATTCCAAAATAGTACGTTCCTATGGAGAAGAACGGGCAAGAAACTCCACGGACACTCTTTTAAATTAAAATATTGATACAAAGTATTAGTTACATCATTCATACGAGATTGAAGTTAAACATGTGAGGACGATGCAATACGTCGGAAGCGTCAGTGATAAAAAGATAAAAAACAATTCAAAACTAAAATAATTAAAACTAAACCGTGGCAGCTAAGAGATGACCAGTCCCAACTGACAGCGCCCGTTCACGAACATGACGCATGGATCAGCACCATTCAGATCAACCATTTTGAAGGGAGCTAAATGATCCAACACACACGCCACCATCAGCGAGACATCTGAGTGAGCATGACATACTCTCAGCCGCCGGGGCACATTCAAGTCAATGAAAGACATATTACCCGGTAAATGGTAGCTCTTTTGTACATAGTACTCACACCTGTGATATGCAATTATATAATACAAAAGAGATTGAGTTTATACAATGAAAATATAGTCTTACAATCTTCATCAGCTCCAACAGTATTTTCAAATGTTAATAAATTAGTTGTGGTTGTGGAGCTGGACCAGCATTGAGCCAAGCATTTCTATCAGCGATGTAATCCCCCAACCTATAATATGCCTGCTTACATAGTGTGCGTTTTATACAAGATTTGAATTTCTTTCTTTGCCAATCTGAAACCTGGTTGAGATAATAGATCCCTACTTCTAGTACAATAATTATATGTGTTTTGCCTCTTTTACTAAAAAGATGTAAATTTTTTCGTACGTACATGATGTTTTCATAGATATATTGACAAGGCACCGTCATGATGTTAATATCCTTAAACCAGGGCTTGTTAACGTTAACAAATAACGAAATAATTACCGTTAAGTAACGTAAGTTAATTAACATTAACACAAAATACTAAAGTAACGTTAATTTTATCGTTAATTTAGCTACGTTGCCGGATTGTGCACTCGCTTAGCATTGGATCACTTTAAATATATTGTTGCCGCTCCGCTGCGCGCCGGCTGTGCCGCTGTCCGCGCCATAGTGAGTTGGTTTTTTCGAGACGCCTCCAAGATTGAATAATTCTTTAGATTATGCGAATAAAAGGAACATGTTTGATTTTTGGGTGCAAAAGTACACTGTAGGGTTGTAGGGCGGCTCATCCTGATATTGCATCAATTATCAGCTATCACACTTGTCTTATCCTTGACCAAATCAGCTCACTATACTACCAGCACTTCTCACGCGTAAGAATTAGATAAAGTTGGGATTGGCACGGCATTGACATCAGCGCAGCGCGACAACGGGCGGCATACCGCGCGCCTCGGGCAACGCTACTTCCACCTTACCCGTTAAAAAGTAACGGTAAAATTACCGTTAAAATACAAGTAACGATAAAATTAATGTTAAAATACAAGTAACTTTAATATAAATTAACGGTAAAATGTGGCATAAATAACGTTAAATCTATTACCGTTATTTTAATAATACCGTTAACTCTGCCAAATGAAGGTAACGTTATGAAATTTTACCGGTATTTAGCCTTTCCTGCCTTAAACAGTTCTCTAAGAAAATCGCGCCTGTGGAGATTATATATGGCTCTAATGGCTCTTTTCTGCAGAATAAAAATAGATTCGATGTCTGCAGCCCGTTCTCAAAGTAAAATACCGTAAGACATGATACTATGAAAGTAACTAAAATAGACTAGCCTCGCGGTATCTACATCAGTAAATTGACGGATTTTTCTGACAGCATATGCTGCTGAACTTAGCCGTCCTGCAAGAGATGTTAAATGAGGACCCCATTAAAGCCTAGAGTCGAGCGTGATCCCCAGGAAAACAGTTTTATCGACGAATTCTAGTTTCTCTTGATTCAATACTATCTCATAATCACTACTTTTTACATTTCGGGTTCGGGTTTGAGATGTCTTTATTTCCCATAAGAAATTTCACTTACATGAGAAATATTTATAAGTAACTTAAAAACATTATTGATTCAACGTACAGTGTGTAAAAAAAATCGTATGCACTTAGTTTTTTTTTCCATTTAATACTAAATTATTGGCAGTGAACCAATTTTGGACCTGCAGTAAGGCGTTATTTACGTCGTCAAAATTTGTAGCAAGTCTATCTACCTTAAAAATCAAGGAAGTATCGTCAGCAAATAACACCATTTGTGGTTGATTATTTAATCAATGGAGTAGATCATTAATATACACTAAAAAGAGGAAAGGACCCAATATCGAGCCTTGAGGAACACCCATTTTTACTTTAACCCGAGTTAATTGATATCATTTATTTGAACTAGCTGTTGTCTATCGTTCAAATAAGATTTTACTAAGCTAAGCGCAAGTTTTCCAAGTCCGTAATACTCAAGTTTCAATAGCAAGGTTTCGTGATCGACGCAATCAAATGCCTTGGAAAGGTCACAAAAGATTCTTATGGCATCTTGGGCCTCTTCCCACGTGTTAAAAATGTGTCTTAAGTTAGCATTATTAAGATGAACAACACTACTTGGTATGCATAATAGGAATACGTAATGGTATAAATGTAATATATGATAATAACTTGTAGGTAATAGGTGATACATTATAAATTATAAGCAATTTATTTATAAAACTGAGCTCAGTTTTATACTTACTTATCACATGAAATTATTGATTATATTATATGATATAAATATGATTCTGTTTAGCAGCATGAGGAATGACAGTTTACTTCAAGGTCACTTTGAATTCTATGGTGCAACTTTTACGGAATATTAACACTATTTTATTGAATGCCAGACTTCTTATGAACAAAAAAACGATTTTGAAGTATATTCATATTATAGTATTTTTAGGGGTTGGATTTTCCAAAATTTCACCTCTGATTTCTGATTTGAGTTTACCAACCGGGAAAAGGGGAGTCCATTTCTACGAATTGAAGTAATAATTGGAATGGATCTGCCCTAAGTTCACTCAGTATTCAACACAACCTAGCTGGGGGGTTCATGTATAAACTTCGACATGACGCATTTGGATATAGATCATCGAATATGCCTGTTATCACACTCGTGAGGCTTGCACGGCGCCAAGGATCAGTGAGAAACCGGTCGTCAGCCACTCGTACGCATCTACTACCAACCGGTGTGAAGCATGCAGACAAAGATACCGAGAGTCGCAATTCTATTAAAAATAAAAACAAATAGTATTACTTACTAAGCAGATCTGACTGCGGCAGCCACTTGGATATCCTGATGTTAGCTGATTTCCCAGGCAGTACATCTTTGTCCCACTTCCACAACACATCAAAGGGCATTTTAGAGAAAACTTTCACTAACGTTTGTATCTGCTCTGGGGGAAGAAGGCTTGGCTTCACATTTGTACCAAAACTGATGTATATAACGCCATGCTTTGATGAATCTAAATATGATTTTAGATCCTGAAAAGAAGAATACTTAAAGATTAGCGATGATGTCGGCAGACGTGTGAGTGTGAATATGGAAGTACGTACTCGTGGCCTGATTTCCGATTACCACGCGGCCAAGTCACGGGTAACAGCTAGTTTCATATAACTTTAATTATACTTCAGCTTTGAATTCATCCGGTTCTGATAAGAACTAGCTCTTATCAGAACAGTATGAAAAGGCCCTCAGTGTCGTATGTTATCTATTCTTTCTTTTAGCGAATCTACTATTGAGTTTCTTATTCTTCTTTTCGAGTTGATGGTTTCACATAGATATTACGTTAGATGAGTGCAGTTCAGTATGTGGCCACGCTAATCACGCATCAGTGGAGTTTTTTTAGGTCCTCAAAAGTCAGGTGTATCGATACTTTGGACACGTCAACAGATGTGTTCATCATTATCTTCATCTGCCTAACTTTTTCCCAATGCTAACATTTTCCCTGCGGCTGAATACCAGTATTTAACATGGAGCCATGGTCACCATTCTCCTGCACTTATCCCTATTTATTAAGGATCGGCCCAACCAACATGTAATTTTTCAATCAAACCATATTACATCCAAGCCTCACTTAGGATACAAAAATCAATTGCCAATCACTCCGAAACACACAAATAACGCTCTTGCTTAACGGGCTTGATTACTTTATAAGCTAATTGAGTTAAACTGATTCCAATGCCGTTTATAATAGTCACCACTTTATTGACTCTCCGCTATTATATATTAGTGTATTATCATAATGATTCTGCACAATTGAAAAAAGACAGACATCAGTCATTAAGAAGATGTATATGGCGATAGTGTAAATTATTAAATGACTTTTGAAAACGCATGGAAGAATTAATACTTGTAATCATTCTCAATAGAATATTGTATATACTATAAATAAGTACTGGTTACGCCCTGTGTCCGCTTATCTGGAGTTGTAAACACCAAATAAAATTTTGTGTTAAAATGTTATTATTGGACTATATTTCATATTTTGAAGACCCCATCATCAATCCACCACAATCAAATGTTACGTCACTTTAATAAAAATTCCATCTTTCATGAACAACAGTACGGTTTCACCAAAGGGCGTTGTACCCTTTCTCCCTAATAAAGAACATTTTTATCGCCTGGGAGGAAGCACAAGATGCCATTGGAATCTTTTGCGACCTCTCTAAGGCGTTCGATTGCGTTAACCATGAGACACTTTTGCTGAAACTAGAGCACTATGGGATTAGGTATACAGCTCTTGATTTACTAAGATCATACCTGAAAGATAGAAAGGTTAAAGTTCAAGTGAACGGCGTAAACTCATTGGGGTCTGAAATGGCAATGGGCGTTCCTCAAGGTTCAATATTGGGTCCATTCCTTTTTTTAGTTTATATTAACGATTTACCCCAATTATTTCAAAATCATCCGAAGATGGTGTTATTTGCAGATGATACATCATTGATACTTAAAATAGACCGACGGTCACAAAATCTTGATGACGCGAATAACTCTATTCTTCAGGTCCAAGATTGTATACGGTAAATAATTTGGTACTAAATAAAGCAAAAACCAAATGCATTCGATTTAAATTACCTAATGTTAGAAGTAGTGAATGTAATATCATATTGAATGGAGCAAAACTGGAATTTATTAATCAAACGGTTTTCCTAGGAATCACTCTAGACGAGAAATTACAATGGGGACCACATATAACATCTCTTGCGGAGCGGCTAAGCTCGGCGGCTTATGCTGTTAGAAAGATAAGACAGTTAACAGATGTAGAAACCGCGCGTTTGGTCTATTTTAGCTACTTCCACAGCATTATGTCGTACGGCATTTTACTGTGGGGTCGGGCTGCTGACATTGAGTCCATCTTTATTTTGCAAAAGAGAGCTGTCAGAGCAATTTATAATCTAAGTCACCGCGAATCTCTTAGGGAACTATTTAAAAATATTAATATTATAACGGTACCTTGCCAATTCATTTACTAAAATATTATGTATGTAAGGAAAAATCTACATCTTTTTAATAAAATAAGTGATAGACATAATTTTAATACTAGAAATAAAGACAAAATAGATCAACCATTTTTCAGGTTATCTAAAGTACATACATCTTTTATGGGGTACTGTGTTAAATGTTACAACAAAATACCATGTGATATATTGCAACTAAATGAAAGAAAATTTTAAACTCATATTAAGAGAACAATTTGTAAACAAGCATATTACAAATTAGAGGATTATATACAAGATAACAATGCTTGGAAACATGCTGGTGCTGCTCCATAGGACAATCTAGAGTCTAGACAAAATCAAACAGGTTGCTATTTTAATTGTATAATTTATTATTTTTATGACATTTATTTTAAATTCTGTTATTACCTTCAGAGCCAACTAGTCGCGGGCTCGAACTCACTGTCGGGCGCGGCCAAAAAGCACGCTGTCTCACCTAGCATCGTGTCCGACAGAGATAGCACCAGTGATGAGCAGTTAGAAGCTAGTCTACACGCATAACGTCTAGTTGCACGCACACAAACACAGTGCACGACGATTCATACTAAACCGCGCGCGTAAATATATACGAAAACTCCTTTGGAAGGTGGGGTTTTATGAAAAAACTACTGCATAAATCAATTACGAATAAAGTTTATTATAATCTTCGACAATTGAGCTTTGTCGGAACGAGCTTTGTTTTTGAGATTTTATACTTCTTTTATTACTTATTTACGCCCAAAGTTGCGTTAAAATTAGCAGGAAAAACGAATCTTTGTTGGCTCATAACTTTTTAATGCCTTTGTTTTTTACTATTCTGCTTCTGTTCAGACAAAATTAATAATAAGACAAAACGATATCATGTTTTACTTTAGATGTACAATGTGTAACAGTGGAGTAAAACCCCCCCGAAATTTGTATGGAAAAAGTATCGACTAGTTGCGCCTTAACTCACACTGATATTGTTATTTTTTAGGAAATCGTATATATTTTTTACAATTTTTGTAAATATGTGAGCACCATGTATCTATCACATAATTAATTTATGTGTCATTGCTTCATTCTTAACTCTTTTTATTACCTATTGTGGTATAGTAATTTTATTCTAGGTGCATCGTCTTCACATATAATTATATAATTAATGTACCTATAAAAATATTGTAAAAGATTTTAAAAGAGTACCGGTGGAGTTTCTTGCCCATTCTTCTTCATGCGAAACTACATTTTGGAAGGGGCGACTAGAATCAATTCTATTTTTTTGTAAATATTAACGTTTAAAAGTGCCTTATATGTGCCTATTTTAAATAAACAATTTGACTTTGACTTCATAAAATACTTATACCTACTTTGTTTTCTTATTAACTAAAAGTATGTGTGGATACCTAATCCTATCTTATATTTTTATCTTTCCATATACTATTACTTAGTTCTTGAACATACATAGTTAAGTTTTCAATTTATCTATATTATTTTTATTTATTTTCTTATTATTGAAATGTTGCAGAGATATTTTGTTTTTATTTTCAGCAACTTTTTTTCTGCAGTAACAATTATTATTATTTTATTCAAAAATCTAGCCACTGAACATAATAAAAATAATCTCAGAAATAACTGGAGTGGTATGCAAATTATATAAGAACATGAAATACGAGTCAAGCCTTAAATAGATGGAAAATCCATAATACTACTGACATAATCTCTATAATATATTCCTAGGCCCAAGTAGTGGCGCTTGCGCAATCTAACCGAACGATAATCTAGTTGTAAGTGTACTATAATGGACTGACAGGGAGATATAGACATATAGAGACAGGTGTAAATTGTGTAAGGAAGTTATACGATATATACGAATGAGAAGCTGATTACATTCTTAGTTTACGACATGAAACCAACTATAAAGTACGATATATATAGTCGATAGTATAGATTAGATTAGTAATAACGATTCTATATTTGTACACTTTGTTGGCAATCAACTTTATGACTTTGATTTTAACTTCCAATATGAGATATGTATTATCAAAGCACTTATTGTGACTTTATTCTACTAGCCTCTGCACATGGTGCTCTCACCATGTGCACTGTGCTGTATAGAAAAGTACAATGATGATAATAACTTTGGGAAAATTAGGAAATAACATATAGAACAAAACCTAGAAGCGGAAATGATAAAATACTACACCCACAAAGAATTTAAGAGTCATACTTGACATTTAGACGCGGATACTACCAGTATCTAATATTAAATTAATCAATCAGTAAGTCAGTCGATAAACAATAATCTAATGCTAATCTTTTTCCAAGGTTTATTTTTTTTATTTTCTTGACGTAGTAATGTAGATAGTCAAGTTTCGTCATCGTCACATCACCAAAACTAATTAAGATAAAACAACCAGGTTTGCCCTCCTACAAAATATTTCAACTTAGCAAAGCTTGAATATTGAAGAAAGAAATATATTTTATTTGGGACACGCACAAGAAATACAAAAATAAAACACATAAAATACATTAATCTTATCAACAAGCTTACCTGAGGCAATTCCTTATGTGGTTTCTGGGGCAGTCCTCCTAAATGGATGACACTCGGAGGCACAGGCCGACTTCCTTCCCAAATTGGATTAATATTCAAAAACAACATCCCAACATTATTCTGGAGTTCCCTCACATCCGGAACATCTGGACCAAAATGTTTCCTCAACAATTTGTTCTCTTCCTCGTATATACTTGTAAATAGATTATCTGTTATAAAATGATTGTATAGTTCATACAGCTTCTCATACATTGTCAGATTGTAGGTTTTCTGATTCAAGGTTCCAGGATACAATAATGGATGTTCCGGAGCTCCAATTACTTGATAATTATGCCATATAGCTCCGAAAGAACTAATTTGAATCAAAGGCACTTTGTAAACATGTGAAAAAGCTATTGCTGGCCGAACACACGCCTCAGTCAGCAATAAATCAAACTTCCCCTTTCCTTGGACTAAATCCTTGACTTCTTTGACTTGCAGTTGTGTGTCCACTATTTGTGATATGAGATCTTCTTTATTTTCTCTTTCTGGTGCCATGAACGCCTCCCACACTTCGTACGATATATCGTGGACGTCGATTTCCGTAAGATTCTTTGGAGTTTCACCTTTCTTGAACATGGGATCTGCTGTTATCACTGTCAGTTCATGACCACGTTTGAGCAGTTCCATAGTTATCGGCCGGAAGGTTATCTGGTGACTGATGAATGGCATTGGATAAATGGCCAGTATCCTCGCCGCATCAGTCACGAAAATTTGTAAGAGAAGACACAGTGCTAGACCCCGTAACGTCGCCATTATGATACCGTACGTAACTACGTACGGTATCATAATCGACGTGTGTTTTATACGGAAAACGAGTTGAGATAAGTACGGTCAATATTATTATCAATTACTCGTAAGTTTTTTAATTCGATCGTTTTTAGGGTTCTACACCCAACGGGTGCCAACACCACCCTATTACTAAGGCTCCACTGTCCGTCCGTCTGTCAGAGGGCTGTATCTTTTGAACTAAGTATGTGTATTAGGTATTGTAACAGTTGAATTTTTCAGTGTGTAACTGTGTATTACTATGGTCGCTATAACAACAAATAATAAAATAAAATAAAGTTAAAAATAAATAGTTAAATGGGGTGCAACCCCCTTATAAGAAACGTATTTTTTTTTGTCGGTTTTTATTCGATCTTAATACACTACGGAACCCTTCGCACTTGGCCGCTTTTTATTTGACAGTCCATAATAACGTGATAACATATTGATAGTTATAGTTTTTGGCAGATTTATTGTTTTAAATTAGATAAATAATTTTATTCAATGCGTCGAGTCTTTTAATAATACCTACTGTTGGGTGTTATAAGGTTCACTTTGCTTTGTATAGGATTTTAATAAGAAAAAGACGTGTGTTTTACTACAAGTGTATTGAGCGACTAGCTTTGTTTGAAGACATGCCCATTAAATAATCTAAATGACATATACATAGCTATTACTAAGTAGGCATGAGCGTTGAACGCAATACGTCACAACATACCGCCCACCAAAAGGCCTGTAGGTCTTTTATGAAACAATGATCTAAAAAGTTACAAAATTATGAGATTACCACTAAACAATGTTATATAAATCTGTTGGTGGGGGTCTGTGATAATAATATTTTACATGCATAAACAATTATCAACAAAAATGAAAACTGCGTTTCTTAAGAGCATATTTTAAACAGTGTGATTCAACAATTAATAATGTTAATTAATTACAAAAAAAAACATAAAGGTACACATTATGTTCCATTGAGAGGCAATCGACATAATTTTGTTACAGTTCTTTTTGTTACGGAACTACCACTTTTGACACTGTACACTCTCGTTACACCGTCCGGACCAGGGTGCTTATCGACGATTCGTCCCATGGACCATTTTCCAGGTGGTAAGTTGTCAGTTTTTATCAAGACGACATCCCCGATCTTGAGCTCTTCTTCCTTTTTATGCCACTTAGGACGCTGTTGCAATCTGGATAAATACTCATCCTGCCATCGCCGCCAGAAGTCGTGAACGAGTTTCTGTGTGTGTTGCCAGCGAGACAAGCTGGACAGCCTTATGTCTTTCATATCGGGTGATGGCACAACAATAGGTAGCTCTCCAATTAAGAAATGTCCTGGCGTGAGTGGGTTCGTGTTATCTGGATCAGTGTCGTCAATGGGACATAACGGACGGGAATTTAAGCAGGCTTCCACTTGGCAGAGTATCGTCGTCATCTCTTCGTATGTCAGGTGAGTTGTTACAATTCTTTTTAGGTGGTATTTTATTGATTTAACACCAGCCTCCCATAATCCACCGAAAGAGGGACTGTAAGCGGGAATGAAATGCCATTGGGTACCCTCTGTGGCTAGTGTCTCTGCAATTTCTCCAGTAAACTGTAAGCTTGCTTCGTTCCAGGCATCTCGGAGCTCTTTGTCAGCTCCCACGAAGTTACGCCCTTGATCGCTCCACAGGTGATTACATTTGCCTCTCCGGGCAACAAAACGTTTAAATGCACCGATAAAAGCTTCCGACGTAAGATCACTTACAAGCTCAATATGGATTGCCTTCGTGGACATACAGATGAATATAGAAACGTAGGCCTTTGTTGTCTTGTTTCCTCGGCCTTTAGATAACAAAATCTGAAAGGGCCCCGCGAAGTCTACACCACTATTCAAGAATGGCCTGGATGGAGTCACTCTTTCATCTGGTAAATCTCCCATAATTTGAGCTCTAGTAGTAGCACTAAGTCTAGCGCAAATGAGGCATTTGTGAACATGTTTCTTTACTATGGATTTTGCCTTTAAAATCCAGTATTTTGAACGTAGATAACTTAACATGAGTTGAATTCCTCCATGAAGTGTCTTAACGTGTGCGTCGGCTATAATCAGAGGCGTCAATGTGTTTTTATTTCCGAGAATAATTGGATGTTTTCTTTCATCAGGTAAGTTTGCGTGTCTGAGGCGACCGCCCACCCTGAGGATATGTTTATTATCAAGATAAGGGTTGAGGGATCGCAACGGACTTCTACTTTTCACTTGTTTATTTATCTTTAATCTTTCTATTTCTTCCGTGTATTCTTCTTCTTGAACTCTTTTTATACAAATTGTCAGTGCATCTTCTAAATCTTGTGTTGTTATTTGTTTATGTATGTTCGCATTGACTTTGTAGTTCAAGAATCTTTTGCAGTAACAAACAACTTTAAGTAATTCTGGTAAGTTGTTAAAGTTTTCAAATTGTGTAGTTATAGATTTCTCTTGTTCTTCTGTGCTGAGGTGAGTAATAACTTTCTTTGTTTTAATTTCCATGTCTGTCGTCATAACTTCCTGTTTACTAATCTTTATTTCTTTTTCAGATAACCAACCTGGGCCTCTCCACCACAAGTTACATTTCTTCAGTTCGGACAGCAACATTCCTCGAGAGGCTAAATCTGCGGGATTATCACTCGACTGTACATGATACCAGCGCTTGTTGTTTAGATTTTCTACAATTTCAACGACGCGGTTGGCAACAAACGTTTTCCATCGATTAGGATCACCACATAGCCATGCTATAACTATAGAGGAATCTGTCCATGCATACATATTTGAAGTTGGAATTTTCATTGCTAGCCCAATTTGTTTCATGAGCTTGGAGAGAAGTAATGCACCACACAATTCTAGTCTTGGTAAGGATATTGTTTTCAGCGGTGCTACTCTTGTTTTAGCAGCAATGAGTTTTATTTCAACCTCGTCATTTGTTTCAGTTCTTATGTATACTGCTGCGGCATAAGCTCTTATCGAAGCGTCACTGAATCCATGTATTTGTATATTTGTTTTGTTTGTTTCCGTTGTACCAAGCCATCTGTTTACTTGTATATCGTTCACGCTAGCAAAGTCTGATCTTATCTGATTCCATTCTTCACGTAACGTTTCACTTACGTTCTGATCCCAATTCAATTTTTCGAGCCATAGCTTTTGTAACAATATTTTTGCCATTACTGTACTTGGTGCAATCCAACCAAGTGGATCGAAAAGTCTTTGTATGTCAGATAAAATACTTCGTTTTGTTACATAAGTACTCTCAGATGTTGGTAAAGTCAGGTTGTATTGAAATGTATCTGTTTTCAGGTTCCACACAATGCCTAATGCCTTTATTGTTCCATCAAGATTCATGTCTATATGAGCGTTTGTTGATCTTTGTTCTGCATCTATAGATTTCATAAAATTAATATCGTTCGATGACCATTTCGTGAGTTGAAAACCGCCCTTTTGTAGTATGTTTGTGACAGTTTTGGCTAGAAAAATAGCAGTTTCGGTTTCATCAGCTCCATCAAGCCAGTCATCCATAAAAAAATTACTCTTTATTGATTGCACAGCGAGTGGTTGATCTTTTCCTTCATCATCAGCTGTTTGGTGGAGTGTTCTAACAGCTAAATATGGTGCAGATGCTGTACCAAATGTGACCCTCAGCAAACGGTATTCGTGTAAATCATCACCCTCGTCGGGTCTCCAGATAACTCGCTGGAAGTCTGCGTCTTCACGAGTCACCAATATTTGGCGATACATTTGTTTGATATCGGCCATGAAGCAGACACGCTTCATTCTCCATTTCATAAGAAGGTTCCTCAAATCATCTTGCAGCTGCGGACCTACTAATAATTCTTCATTTAGTGAAATGTTATTTGTGCCTTTACAGGAAGCATCGAAGACAACGCGTGTTCGAGAGGTCTCCTTGTCAGAACGAACTACAGCGTGATGAGGTAAGTAAACTGATATTGTTTCTTTTTCTCTTTCAGGTATCTTCTCCATGTGTCCTTGTTCTATGTAATCATCTATGACTTTTGTGTATTCTTTTTTCAGGTCTGATGACTTCTTAAACTTCCGCTCAAGTTGCAAGAATCTTTGTTTGGCTATCTCCTTTGTGTTTCCTTCAGGTGCTTGTAACCTTGTACTCGTGCTCGTTTCATTTAGTTGTGGACTGTAAGTTTTGAAAGGTAATTTGACTATATACCTTCCTTCCTCATTTCTAGTTGTTGTTTTCTCGTAGATATCTTCACAAATCTTATCTTCTTTTGTTAAATGTCTGTCCTTGTCAATCTCTATTTCCCATATAGATTTTAACATTTCGTCTACGTCAACTTGGTGATGCATCACAAGGTAGGTACTGTTTTGTGGTTTTTCATGGATATCTCCGAAAATAATCCAACCCAGGTTTGTTTTTTGTGCAGTTGGGGTGCCTGGTGGACCTTTGATTAAATCTGGCTGTATAATCTGTGCATATTCCTTGACTCCTAATAGCAGATCAACAGAACCAGGTGTTAAGTAACTCGGATCAGCCAAGTTAAGCCCGTCGATGTGAGGCCATGATTGATTGACAATTGTTTTTGTGGGTATCTTAGTGGTCAGTTGTTTCGACATCACGTAGGCTTGGATCGGTAAACTATAGTTATGGTCCCACTGTGATCTTATATTAAGCTGTACCACGTGCTTGATCTCTGTTCTCGAAGATCCCACTCCTACAACACTTCCCTTGAATGGTTGTCGCTTCAGTTTCAATAGTTGAGTCGCTTTTTCGCTTATGAATGTAGCTTGAGAACCCTGGTCTATCAGCGCGCGTAGTGAAATGATTTGACCCTCGGTATTTGTTGCTTCCACTACAGCAGTCGCTAACAGTGCCATTCCATGTCTAGTTGTATGATGCGACGCGATCACTGTGTTCACTTGAACTGCTTCTCTCTCTTCTGCTACATGCTGTGAAGCCAACGGTTGTGAGGTGCTCGGTGTAGCCGCTGGTTCTGTGTTCTTAGTCTCATGTAGTAAAGAATGATGACGTCGGTGACATTTCTGACAGGACACTGGTAGTTTACATCTCTTTACAGAGTGTCCTAGTGCTAGACAGTTAAAACATAAATGTTTGTTCTTAACATATTCGGTTCGCTCGTCTAGTTTCATATCAATAAATTTCTTGCAGTGACACAACGTGTGGTTTTCTTTGCACATGATGCATGTCTTCTCTGTGCTTGGTGTGGCAACATGATAAGAACGTTCTTTAACTTGTTTCTCTCTTGCATTATTATGAGCTGTAACGCCTGTAACTAACTCCAAGGTGCGGAACTTGGACTCCATGAAGTTCTTTAATTCACTCCAAGTAGGCAATGCTTCACTGTCTTCCTTATAGGCATACTCTTCCCAGCCTTTATGTGTCTCTGGGTCAAACTTCTGAACGAGCAGAAATATAATTACATGATCCCAAGAGTTCGTAGTTATTTTTAAATTTTCCATGTTATTTAGGCATTCTGTAGTTGTATCTAGCAGGCCTTTTAATTGGATGGCTGATTGCGAAGTCATCTTCCTTTGGTAAAATAATCTTTTCATAATACAGTTTAATATAATGCGTCTGTTACCATACCTCTTATTCAAAACATTCCATGCAGTTGCGTAATTACTGGATGTCACTTGTATATGGGTCAATAACGCCTCAGCTTCTCCACTCACACTTGTTTTTAAATAATGTAATTTCTGTACATCACTGAGGTTTTTATTTTCGTGCACCAAAGAATGAAACAAATCTTTGAAAGTCGGCCATCCTTCATAATTTCCATTAAACTTAGGTAATTCTATTTTTGGTAAATGCACTATGTTTTGCGATGTATATGTTACGTTCATACTTGAATTTCTCGAATCCATCGATGACGATTCCGCTAACGACGTAAGCATATCTTTCAAATCACCTTGTAATGAGCTGTATAATTCTTCATAAACAAAGAATTCTTCGTTCAAAAAGTATGGCAAAATTCCTTTCTGTTCTTTGGGTGTTATCTTTACTAACCCGTCATGTGCGTTCTTGAATGACATCCAATACTCATCAATAATTTTCACACGTGCTTCTATATAACCTTTTGTCAATCTTCCCTTTGGACACTTTTTCAAGTTTGTTTGCGTTTTTTGTAGTAAATTAGCACCATCTTCCAAGACAGCAAGATATTGCTGTTGTTCTTTCGAAGTACTCATTGTTATTTCACTATAACTCACGTTAAACAAATCTTCAAGCAAATTGATCGTAAAACTTGTTAATCTTCCGTAGTAGTGCTAATTACTTAGTTGCAAACATATTCATAACTATCCATAACAACGAGGTGTTTTTTCTACGAATCCTTATCGCTGTGGAATGCGGTTCTTTTGTTCAAGCTTCCAGATATTTACCGCTCCGTAGTTGCTGTGTTCGGCTCGAATACGACCATATGTTGGGTGTTATAAGGTTCACTTTGCTTTGTATAGGATTTTAATAAGAAAAAGACGTGTGTTTTACTACAAGTGTATTGAGCGACTAGCTTTGTTTGAAGACATGCCCATTAAATAATCTAAATGACATATACATAGCTATTACTAAGTAGGCATGAGCGTTGAACGCAATACGTCACAACACCTACCTATAGTATTTTTGAGTTTTCGTGCAACATTAACGTCGTGAATATAATTAAAATATACGTAATCTGTGTTTCTATCTGTCTTTACATACATTGACAGCGGTAACAACGATTTTCGTAGTGACATTACACACTAGGATGGAACGAGCTCAGCGGGCTGTCCTCAAAGTTATGTATTTCCGTAAAAGGGACTACCCCACGGCCCATTTTTACTTCGAAGCCCAAGTACTCACGGTGAGAAAACTCTATGTCCTCCGCACTGTCTTGCGTCGACATTCCACGATGCCGCTAGATATAAATCTATCCAATCGGCGGATTGGCTTTCCTATCTGTGAATCTGTTCAGTGTCGGTCTGCCCTGGCCCGACGACACTATCGTGCCCAAAGCTCCCTAATTTACTATAAAATAAATAAGAACCCATCAGTTTATAAAAGACAAGGCCAATTGATGTATGGAATTCCGTACCAAGTTGCATCTAAATAAAACGTTGTTTTTTATAGACTACATTTAATATATTAACTCCTACAAATGTTCTTTTTGTAAACAAAATCGGGGTTCCAAAGTAATCTCATAAAATCGAAGATAACCTAAAAATATATTTTAGTCATCACTACGGCGTACTGATTGATATTCAAAGAGTAAAATAAGATCTGCTTACCCGAGAAGGAGTTATCCAAGACAGTAATATGTTAATCATTGAAGTAGACGCTTGTTCTAATAAATGCGTACGCAGGTTTCTAGGTATCAGACACAGACAACAATTGATACACCGGTCGGCCCCACGTTTCGACATTTTCACAATAAAATACAAAAAGTTCTAGTTCTCAATAAACTAACAAGGCTTCACTAAATCAACACTTAACTCAAAACACAGATGTATCAGAGGCGATAGCGCATACAGAAATAAAAGATGTATGTTGCATCAATTGTATCATTAAGCACTGCTGCACTGTACAAAATAAAATGTCAATCAAACTCAAAATGTCAAACATCATAATTCATAAAGGCTTCTACATACCAGCGCGACTTGTCGCGCGACGCGATAGCCCGCACAAAGGCCCCGCGTGTCGCGGGACGAGCGGTGCCTTTATGTCGCGTCGCGTCGCGCGACTAGTCGCCCCGGTATGTAGAAGCCTTAAGCCAGGCCGGCTAGGGATGCGATATCGATCTAAAATCGATAAACCTTTACGAGTAAAAGAAACCATTTTTTAATTGATCATACACATTAAATCGATTCTAGAACCTCTTATCATTGAATTCTACAATAAATCAGATATTATTTATGTTATTAATTTATTATAATCAAAACTCTTGCGTTTGACGCTTGAGCTATTAACAGCTACAATTTATTTGTCTATTCTATAAATAAAAATTGACTAGCGAGTAGATTATTCGGAAATAGATATCTCTGAGCCTAATTTTATCGAAAATCGATTCAATTGCGTCCATATCCTCCATAACGTCAAGCAGAGTCTTAATCCATGGCTACTGTCCCTAAATTACGACGAAACAGAGAAAATCCTTATAACTCTTTCGTAACTACAATTCTACCGTATGAGAGGCACTCAACTTCACAACATCACCACTTAAGGCTTCTACATACCAGCGCGACTTGTCGCGCGACGCGACACGGCACAAAGGCCCCGCGTGTCGCGGGACGAGTGGTGCCTTTGTGTCACGTCGCGTCGCGCGACAAGTCGCCCCGGTATGTAGAAGCCTTTATTTGCGATCCCAATCATCCATTCCTGAATACTCAATTCAATTTACACACACAAACTCACCCCACACACAAACACATACACACACACACACTACACACAATCACCATTACAGGTTTTTTCTAACCATATCGCCCGGAGGACACGGTGAAGCATACGGTGGAGGTCTGCCCTGCTTGGGCGGAGCACCACCGTGTCCTCACGGAGGCGATCGGCGGCGGCGATCTCTCGCGTCCGGCCCTGGTTCAGGCCATGGTTTGGAGCGAGAGTGTATGGGAGGTCGTCACCTCTTTCTGCGAAACAATAATGCTCGCGAAGGAGGAGGCGGAATGCGTGAGGGTGAGGCAGGGTTTCCGCCCTTCCGCCCTTAGTCGCCGCAGGAGACGCCCCGGGCGTCGGGAATCGCAGGCCGATTCCCGGCCACCGTAAGCGCGGGCGTGAGCAATGGGTAGCTCGCCGTCCGATAAGGACCAGGCCCGGGTCGACGGCGTGTTGTGTTCCACGCGCGCCTCAAAGAGACGTCAGCACCAATTGACGGGGTCCGAAAGGGCCAATGCCTGCCAGGGTTACGAGTCTGTCCGAAAGGGATATCGTGGCCCTGGCACACAGGCATTTGAAGGAACACGGTGGGTTTTAGTCAGTAAAAGTCTGACACTCTCTCCCGCTCCGCCCAGAGCGGGAGAAGTTATTTGATGATTTCCCACCCAAAAAAAAAAAGGCTTTTTCTAACCATGTTTATTTTTTATTTGTATTACTTGTAGTCTTTTTTATTTATCGTTTGTTAATCTTATTGAATAAGTAGTCAATAGTATTTCCTCCGGGAGAGGGCACTGGCTCTTGTAACATAGGTTTAACCACCTAGCACAAGTGTCACGGACTTCATAAAATTTGTAACCACTTTCCTATGTAATAAAGAAGATTATTATAGACGTGGGTTTGATTTTACTTATTTCATTCATTCTTAAAGTGTTTATAGACCCCCAGCGTCAAACTTGTCATCATTATTCCAATTTTTAAAATTTTTTTTTTGACGGCACGGGTGGCGCATTTGTTAAGCGATTGACTGCTGCGCTGCGTGTCGCGGGTTCGATTCCCGCACGGAACAAATATTTGTATGACCTGCAAGTAGTTGTTCCGGGTCTGGCTGTTTGTGTATGTGAGTTTAAATGTTTGTAAACGCACCCGCAATAGAGGAGTAATTAAAAAAAAAAAAAATATGGAAGAAGTATTAAGCAAACTTTTTAAAGATAATAAATTAGTTTTTGTTTGTGGTGACCTAAATATTGATCTATTAGTTAATTCACCAGATAAATGTAAGCTTGTATCATTGTTTAAATCATTCAATTTAAAATGTATATTTAATGAAGCGACTAGAATAACAGCAACCTCAGCTTCATGCATAGACAACGTATTTACTAATTGTAAAATAAAAGACTCGTCCTTAATTAGTGGCGTCAGGTCTGATCATACTGGTCAACTTGTATCATTTATTTTAGATATAAAGTCACACGTAGATAAAATCATACAAATAAGTTAAATTTTTCAAATAAGAAGCGTCTTCCATAATATAAATACACGTAGTAAACATGAAATTGTGATACCCAAATTTAGATTAACTAAAACAAGCAAGTCATTTCTTATAAACAGTATCCGCTTTATAACAAGTTGCCAAAGTCTGTTACAGAACTTAGCGATGGAAAATTAAAAACCCACATCAAACGTGTCCTTATCAAAAAATCATATTATAAGATTAAAGACTACGTTGAAGACAAGGAAGTTTGGCATTAATTCCTTCTCCACATGTGGCTTCCCTGGTACCTCATTAACGGCAAAAATATGTAAATATCGATTAACTGCTCCCAAGTTGCGATGTTTATGTTATTTATATTTTTTATACTTCCTTGACATAACCAATTTTTTTTTTTTACAATTTTAATTTCAACAAGGTTCTAACTTTTATTATTTTAATCATATTTTATATTGTTTTTTTTTTGTTAATGTGAGGACGTTGTAGGCTTAATAGACTGTAGATCTGTAGACCATTTTCTATTTTGTTAAGTACCTGGTACTTTGACGGGCCTACGCTGTCTTCTCATACTTATTAACACTGTAATTTAAAAACATTGTAAAAGCCATTTTTTTTTAACGAGTAACCGTCGCGTTTATTGCCGGTTCTTCTCCATAGGAAACGACCAATTGGAACCGTGCACCTAGCTTCTGACGTTTTATGAGTGCCTATGTAGGCTTATGTGAAATAAAAATATTTTTGATTTGATTTGATTATCGGTGCCATATTACTATAAATTACATTCTGAATAATTTTAATACTCTGATAATCTTGATTTATTTATTTGAACAGATTAACTATCTAAGGTTATTACGTAACACACTTACGGTGAGTTGCACGAAACCAACATTAGATTAACGGAGACTTTAAATTGATACTGTCACCTTCTTTTTGATACAAAATGTAAGGGATGGCATGAATTTAAAGTCTCCGTTAAACTAATGTTGGTTTCGTGCAACTCCAACTACAGTCACAATTGTTACCGAGCATAATATAATTAGAATCGGTGGCAGATTCTCAAATGCGAACTGTAGATAGGAAGCTCAGCATCCCGCTCTTTTACCTAAACATGATAATTTTACACATGTTTTATTAAACTATTATCACCGCATTTATTGTCATGCCAGTGTACTTTGTACACACGGCTACATAACAAGCTATACATTTCCAGTATTAGCTCGCCTCTCATTGTACGGAAATCCTATACAATGCGAGATCAGCTTATACTGGAAATGTATAGCTTGATATGTAGCCGTGTGTACAAATTAATCACGCCGACAAAGCGGTAAAATAAAATAATGGCAGTAGTTTATAACGAAATTAAAAGGAAAACAGCTAAGTAGGCGTTACAAGTTAACGATTAATAGTCGACCAACTTACATTTGCAGTTGGAGAATTGACCGTGACGTACTTATATCGATGTATATGAGAACATGTTTTTCAACTAGAACGTTAATTTTTATTTTGGGATAAATTCATCCCAACTACGGAACCCTTCATTGTGCGTTGTTCGATACGCAGTTGGCCGGTTTATGTAATTCCAATTGTTTTTGATATCTCCAAAAAGGCATCTTGCCTTTTATATTTATTTTAGTCTATTGATGTAGCATCCCATATTACTGAACTTTCTTGAATAAGTTGTATAAAAACAAAGTATTGTCATTATTCCACTCCGTCATTAATTAAATAATTACACAAACTTTAAAAAATATTTCGAAGCGTCGTCGTCTGGAGAGCACTAAACACGAAATGAGTGAACCCCCCCCCCGCCTCCCTCAGCCCCCGCAGGCGAACGCGGGTGATGTTATCTGTTCATCGCGGCAAACATGTTTAGGATATGTTTATGTTTAGGATTTTGATTTAGGCCACGCCCCCAAATCGTGTTTAAAACATATTTTTAACAGTTAAAAACATGCATACATGGCGCAGCAGACCCGGCTTTATTACACGAAACCAACATTAGATTAACGGAGACTTAAAATTGATACTGTCACTTTCCTTTTGATACAAAATGCAAGGGATGGCATGAATTTAAAGTCTCCGTTAAACTAATGTTGGTTTCGTGCAAATAAACGTTACAGTCACAATTGTTTTCATTTTGACAGTTCATCAAGATTGATTGCATTATTTCAGGGACCATTTTGGTTACCCATTGAAAGGGTTTTCGATAGGGTTTTTTTAAGCGGTTAAACAAAAACCCATACGATATGGGTAACCCTTATGAACGACTTAAATTAGATTTTGGTAACCCATTGAAAGGGTTTTTGATAAAAACCCATACGGTGTGGGTAACCCTTTTGAACGGCTTACTTTAAGCCATTCAAAATTACCCACACCATATGGGTTTTCGATTAACTGCTTAGAAAAACCCTATCGAAACTAGTAGTAAGTAGTAGTAAAATAGTAACCAAAATGGTCCCTGGGTAGATTAGAGATAGAATTGGTCATGCTACGCGTGCTGGGCGTATATCGAAATAATAATAAACGGAAATGGATGGAACGGACGGACGGGACGAAATAATAGTAATATTATGATTTTTTCATGTTACTGGTTTTCAAGTAGGTATAGAACCCATTGAATGGGTTATCATGTAACCCTTTCACTGGGGTTCAAGTATAAAACCCATTAAATGGGTTATCATGTAACCCTTTCAATGGGTTTCTAGTATAAAACCCTTTCAATGGTTACATCATGATAAAGGTAACCCATTGAATGGGTTACCCCTTCGAAATGCTTCACTCTTAACCGGGGTTGTACGGTCCCTGCATTATTTACATTATTGAGCAGACAAATGTTTCGAACATATGAAGCAATGGATTAGCAATATCCTTAAAAATCATTCAGATTGTGATTGAAAGTGTATTATACAATTTTAGGGTGCAGGTGATACGTTGAGTTGCAAGTTGTTTACTTTAAATTCATGCCATCCCTTACATTTTGTATCAAAAAGAAAGTGACAGCATCAATTTAAAAGTCCCCGTTAAACTAATGTTGGTTTCGTGCAACTCACCGTCTATCTGTTAAATGAAAGTCAGCATTAACTATTTACTTTTTATTATCAACAGTACAAAACACAACGATTTTTATTTTTAAATAATTAATAACAAAACAATACATATTTAATTTGATCTAATACGTTACCCATAGTTCCAGTCAGCCTTAAATTGCAATTAAAATAATATCTATACATATAATAAAATCGTAGCGAGTGAAGCATTTCGAAGGGGTAACCCATTCAGGGTTACCCCTTCGAAATGCTTCACTCTTAACCGGGGTTGTACGGTCCCTGCATTATTTACATTATTGAGCAGACAAATGTTTCGAACATATGAAGCAATAGATTAGCAATATCCTTCAAAATCATTCAGATTGTGATTCAAAGTGTATTATACAATTTTAGGGTGCAGGTGATACGTTGAGTTGCAAGTTGTTTACTTTAAATTCATGCCATCCCTTACATTTTGTATCAAAAAGAAAGTACAGCATCAATTTAAAAGTCCCCGTTAAACTAATGTTGGTTTCGTGCAACTCACCGTCTATCTGTTAAATGAAAGTCAGCATTAACTATTTACTTTTTATTATCAACAGTACAAAACACAACGATTTTTATTTTTAAATAATTAATAACAAAACAATACATATTTAATTTGATCTAATACGTTACCCATAGTTCCAGTCAGCCTTAAATTGCAATTAAAATAATATCTATACATATAATAAAATCGTAGCGAAGTCAAAAATGTACATTGAATATTTTTGAGAAGAAAATAATTGCTATGAGGTCTGGGATTGTATCCAATGCCGAACATATAATTTTTAGAATTTTTGTCTTTGTCTGTATGTATGTTAGAGCATCACGCAAATTCTACTGGATAGATTGTGTTCAAATTTTGCATACATATTCCATAGAAGCCTGGTCAATTGATAGGTTATATATTATCACGCTATTTGCCATGGGGGATCAGCAATATTGTATTATGTTTGTATTCCTCTATGAATGTATGTTAGAGCATCACGCAAATTCTACTGGAAAGAAGAAAAGAAGAAAGAAAAATAATTTTATTCGTCCCAGAAACACGTGCTTAGGAATAAAAAATAATAAAATCGTAGCGCAGTCAAAAGTGTACATTGAATATTTTTGAAAAAAAAAGTAATTGCTACGAGGTCTGGGATCGATTCCAATGCCAAAAATATATATATTAGATTTTTTGTCCGTTTATCTGAATGTATGTTAGAGCAACACGCAAAATCTACTGGATAGATTCTGTTAAAAATTTGCATAGATATTCCCTATATGCCTAATCAATTGATAGGTATTATAATATCACGCTATTTGCAATGGGGGATGAGCAGTATTGCGTTATGTTTGTGTTCCTCTATGAATGCGTGATCCAGCATCACGTAAATTCTACTGAATAGATTCTGTTCAAATTTTGCATAGATATTTCCATAAATCTGGTCAGTCGGTGGGTTATATATTATCACGCTATTTGCTATGGGGGATGAGCAATATTGCGTTATGTTTGTGTTCCTCTATGAATGCATGTTCCAGCATCACGCAAATTCTACCTGGTCAGTCGGTGGGCTATATATTATCACGCTATTTGCCATGGGGGAAGAGCAATATTGCATTATGTTTGTATTCCTCTATAGTTTACAGTAAATTGTAAAAAGACAAGCCGAACGGTTACAACATTGCATATATAGTTACAGAATTAATCATCTCGCTATATCTTTATGGAGCTAAGCTTTTAATCATCACACACAGGGTGGATTTTTGAGATGGGGCAGTACCTTAACCGTTAAAGCTACATGAAATCGGTCTTAGAAGACTATCCTTAACTTTTTGAGACGTTTTGATCTGCAGACATAGATTTTGAAAAAAATGTACAGTCGGCAAAAAAATGGGAAATTGTCCTTAAAAAAAAAATGTGCCAATAGATCCTGTTTCAAAAACTCTATTAGACCAACTGAGGTTTGAGTACTAGATGAGTCAGAAATCGCAAAAACCGTTTCCCATACATATCGTGGGAAATGAGACTGCAACTTACTTTTTAGGGTTTCGTATCTCAAAAGGAAAAAACAGAACCCTTATTTACCTCACTTCGTTGTCTGCCCGTCCGTCTGACTGTCTGTCTGTTTGTCAGTGATGACCCTTTGTCTCGCGTGGAGGTATCAAGTTTAAATTAATTTCAAATACGTAGGTCTACGGTTCCCTGGAGCTCAAAAAAAACAACCTTCTAAGTAAACGCGTTAAAAAGTACGGCCATTTATGCGACATATTTTGATACTCGCAAATTAATCAAACAGCACAAGAAATTCTGAAAATCGGTAATTGGTAGTTTTATCACATCATCATAAATTCAGCCGAAAGACATCCACTGTTGGACATAGGCCTCCCCCAAGCATTGCCACTTCGAGTAGTTCTGTGCTTCCCGAATCCAGCGGATTCCTGCGACCTTCCAACGCTACGTCTTCCGGGTGCGCGGTCGCCACTGCAGAAACTTTCGGCCCTATCGGCCATAATTATGTTCTGCATAATCGACTGTATACTATTTTAGCAATAGTCGTTTTTCAGGAATATAATCTGTAAGAATGCATCAGTCAGTGTATCAGTTTTGTGACATTAGGTAGTATATACAGGAACGCAGGCATTCGTTAATTCACTGAAAACGAAAAACTTCGCATGCCATGGGAAATTGCTACTGAAGACTGCGAAATCGACCTCAGGACTAACTGCTTCTCACACGGGTAACTGTACGTCGCTTGGTCACGTGTCACCAGTCCTGAGTCTCTGTATATTTTGGCTGCTGAGACCATATTTACAAACGGAAGGGAAGTTATATTATGAAGAGTTAATGCGGGAAATAAAGTGAATTGTGCTATACTGCGATTCTGACCCACCAGTCGATGCCTTAAAAGGCAAGGCTAATTTATGGAAGTGAATGTTGGGTGTGGCAAAAGAAGCATGAAAGTAGAATCAGTGCTGTGAAAATGTGTTCCTTGCGAAGCATGTGTGGCGTGACTATGAATGATAGGCTGAAAAATCATGTGATAAGGCAACGGTGCGGTTTAAAAGAAGATATAATGACAACATTTTAAAGATTATGCTTAGATGGTTTGATCATACAGACAGGCGTCACCCAGATCAGAACAGAAACCCTCGGGTCACCCAGATCCTTTACAGATATCTAAACCAGACCAGGAGACCTAATCAGCTTCTGGAGGAAGGTGGGCTGGTTGGAATAACCAATGACAGCCACCATGGCTCACGCACAATGGTCCACATGAAGGACTAAGCGCGGAACCCGAACCTGCTAACGTAGAACATGGTTTGGTCATGTTGAAAGGATGAATGAAAGGCGACTAAAAAAAGGTATTTACAAGGCAGATGTGAGTGGAAACGCCGTGAGGCGACGCCCTAGAAGGACATAATATAGTGAACTAATTGGTGATGTTCTTCAGAAAGGACAGGTGCGCCGTACTCGGAACAGGCGCGCCTATATGACCAGATGTATGAACGTAAACGAATCAAAAGGAGTATGTAAGAAGCGTAGCAGGTGGCGTTCTATCGTTTCTGCCAACCCTCATAGAAAGTAGGCGTGAGTTTATATATGTAGTTATGTTTTATAAAAATAACATAGCATTGCGCCTGTATTCCCCAAAGGGTTAGGCAGAGGTGTATCTATCTATAGTACACCCATATTCAATTTCGACAGTTATGTTTAGTTCTCATGTAATAGGGGGCGAGCCTATTGCCACTTACCGGGCACAAATTCAGACTTCGGACTTTAACTGAGAAATTCCAGACGGAAAACCCAATATCACTTTGCCTGACCCGGGAATCGAACCCAGGAAATTATTCCCAACAGTAGCGCTTGCGACCAATAGACCAACGAGGCAGTTTTTTATAAAAATGTGGCTGTTATTTGTATATTGCGGTGTCTTACGACTTCCACGCGAATGAAGTCGCGGGTAGAAGCTAGTACCTAATAATATAATTGTCGACCATCTTTGTTTTATCATTATATTGTATTGATGAGTAGCCACAAGATATATTACATTTTGGGTACTTACTTAATTGTATCTACACATTGATACACTATTATGGAAAATAAATTGTAGGTAATGAAATTGTTGATGAGGTGGACTGTACTCGAAATTTATCCTATACAGGGGTATAGGCATAGGTGGGTTTATAAACACTAACAGCGGGGTAATACCGTAACACAATATCAGTAGCCATAGTTTCAAATTCATTCAGATTGTTATTGATAGTGTGCTATGCAATTAGGGTACCGGAACAACTATCTGCATTACCATACAAATACTGGTTTCGAGGAGGAATCGAACCATTTGGAAAGTAGTGCAGAATCAGGTTTCTACGTACTAAGACAACAAAATAAACGGCTTTATTACAAAACCCGACGGTTAAAACTGTTAAACTATCGCCAGTTTTAAATTTCGAACAATATTCCACGTTAAAGTTCTAATTACTAAAACTAACGTGAATAAACTTAAGACTAAATCTCCATGTACCCGGTGCACGTTAATTGTCAGTCGCATACAATAAAATTTAAGGGAAACTATCTGGCACCGTCTAAACAAACGTACAATATTGTTCCACGATACGGGCAAGTTAGTTGCCGTTCAAAACTGGTATAGGTGTAAACAGCACGTACAATAAAATTGCACGTGCAATAAAATCGCACTCAACTCTCTAGTACGAACGAATGAAACAAGTAAAAAAAATATTGAGAAGACGTTCAGTAAAAATCTAATGAAATGTTTGACCGCGCAAATACGGACAATACTTGAATTAATTCGATAGGTAAAGTAAAAATTAACCTATGCCGATTCCAAAACCATTTCGAGATTTTAAGCTTCTAAGACTTATTTTTCTATTAATAGGTCTTAAAATTATAAGATCGTATTTATTTTCACAAAAATACTTAAAATCACTTGACTTTTATTTGACCTCTAAATGACGTCACAAAGCAGCCTGAATCGAAAACTTTCAGTGCCTCTTGTAATTAAGATGTTCTTTATTTGTCAAGTGTCATGTCAAAGTCAAATTTACATGAAGCACTTATTATTATTCTATTCAGTTAAGTAAATAATGTAGTTTTTCACCAGCGGTGGACAGCACAAGTCGAATCACATCGATGTATCGCCTCAGGAAAACTTAACTTACGTTAAAATGAGCTTCATAATAAAACAGTCGCCGCCCAGACTTGTACTAAACATTTACTTCCTCGCACAATTTCCCTTTTAAGGTTTCTTTTACTAACAATAAATTTGTGTCGGCTATTTTTTGTGGTGTTTATACTTGACGGTATGAAGAACTTAGCAGAAGTAGTCTTTGAATCCATTCATTTTATTAATATGCCATAACTTTAAACTAAAGTACGGAAATCGCTAAAGTATGAAATGTAAACAAATTAAATGTCAAATTTGATAGTTTGACTTTACTGAATTTTGGTTTTAAATAAGTGTTAAACGTGGCAAAGATCCTAAGCTATTCAGCTACTAGAGACGTCACTACGAACAAGTCTTTAAAAAAATATATAAAAATAACTACAGCTTGTAAAAACAAAAAGATGAAATTATGTGTTTCGAATACACTTATCATTAAAATAAAAATAACAAAAACATACCTGAAAAATACTTTACATACCTAATTGTAGAAGGACGTGCAACTCTGTATTAGAACGAAACAAAACTTGCATGCAATAATCGCCTTGCAATAAAATTGGTTTGGTGTAAGTCGCATGCAATTTTATGGAACGGATAATCTTGCATTCAATTAATGTACCTATGCAATTTTATGGAAATCGCACGCGTGTAAACACTTGCATGCAATTCTTGAATGCCAATAAAATTGAACATGCTTTATGGCATGCGATTATTACTCTTGAACGTTCCAGAAACTGGTACCATGTAAATGAGGTTTAAGTGGTCAATTTTGAATTAAGTATTATTATGTCAAAATAAAGTTCAAAATACAATAACTGTCTCGAAGTTTTGGGTTTGAACTAAAGTTAAAACACAATTTGTTTTAAAGACTTTAAAAAACAGGTATCAACAACATTTTCAACTAGTTTAACTACTTTTAACTTTAGCCTTAATAATATAGTTATTAGTAACAAACTTATACAAACTATAAGCTATGCCGACTACTACTATAAATACGGAGAGTACAGCTGATAATACCACTGCAAGGAGTTCAAATTCCAAGTACTGCGCCCACGACAGGTTGGCGGCGGGCGCGCGCAGATGCTTCGCGCTGCCGTGACGCAATACGTGCTCAATCCACCATATTCCACGTTCTAATGGTTTCATTGGTTGGTCAAGCATTAAAGTCCTTAGGTGTGCAATGTTTTTGCGGTAGCTGTAAGCAAAACGAGAATGATTATTTAAAAAAAAACAACAACTTTTATTTACAGGAAACATTGTGTTTTGTCTAAATTATCTTATAAACCATATTAGTATATACTTAAAGGAGATAATATAATTATCTACCACATATTATAGTTTCATTATCGTTTCACCGTCGTTTCATATCGTGTATAGTTTTATTTTATCTTCTGCTATTTGAAAACTTTACCTGATGGACAAATCCCTTATATTGAAGAGCGTTCGCATTATACAATCGTCAACAAGTTATTGAAATTTTCGCTGAGATGAAATTGTGACAAAGATTTTGAACATTTTTAATTACAGGAATTGACCTTGCACTGTTTTAAGTTGGACACTAAATAAGTGATGAGGCAATGTCGAAACACAACGGTTCTGATTAAAATCAATTTTGAAATAAAAATTGATAATCATTTTGGATACTTTTATTACACATTATTACTTATTGAGAGTACAACATTTTAATTTACCTGTCATCTCCAATAACTTTTTGAACGGCATTGGTAAATGATTCTTCACAAAGCGATGCCAATTCCAGTTTGACTCCAATTCTGTGATGTTCATATTTCTCTACATTGTACCATTGATCGCCCAACATTGGCACACCAACCAGTGGTACTCCTGCTGTGATAGCCTCGTCCGTTGATTGTAGACCTCCTTGTGTTACGAACAGTTTAAGCTTGGGGTGTTCTGTAAAGTAAGAAAGAATATAATGAATGATGTTATCAATGGAGGATTATTAGTGCATAGTCAACGTCATTACCCGCGGCTGCGGGTATATCACCTTAAGGCTCAATATCACTTGTATGTCTTAAAACGAAATGAGCCCCTGTCACGAACACGTAACGAAAACGTAACGTAAATTAGAACGATTTTTTTTATCGAAAATACAACTTTATAACATTTTGGGTTTACATTTTTACGAAAACAACAATTAGTATCATGTAAATCTTAAAACTTGTGTGTGGTGCCGGACGTAAAGAATAGCACCACCCTATTTCTTGACGTGGGTATCCATTGAATGAGTTTTTCATGAAATCATGATATTCGGAAACAAATCTAACTTAGAGAGATGTATTAATGATTCTTATGATTATAATTCTGTAAATACATATCTTGTAAAGTCACGATTCATATTTTTTGCAAGATAAAACCTGACACTGACCTGAAAACAGCAAAAAACATAAGAATATTTGAATTTCCCGGGCTACAGCTGCGGATTCACCTAAAGTATTACAAAAATCAAATCAAAGCACTCTATTTGTAACTGGCACTTTAAATTGCCTTCCACAGGTACGATTTCTAATGACTTTGTTTAGGCGATTAACACACGCCACCGCGCACCGCCGCGGTTTCATATGGTGAGAGCACCGCTCAACCGCGCGGTCGGGCGGTGTACGTGTGTTAGGCATCAACGGATTTATTAGAGGCTAAAGCGACGTTGAGATCCGCTTCACCGCCTACCGCGGCGCGCGGCGGTGCGCGGTGCCGTGTGTTAATCGCCTTACATTTTAAACAGATACTTTAAGAACGGACTATAGATATATAATCATGTACAGTACTGCAGGCAGAGCACGAGCGTGCCGAGACGTTTGTGACAAGACATGATAAAGTATGTCATGTCAATTTGTACTAGCATTTTATGACAAAACAGTTTTTCGCTCAAACTGTGATAAAATGTGTGACTCAAGTCATGTCACAGTAGGTCGTGCTCGCCCCGCTGTTTAGACTATGGTCAAGGTCAACATGACATAACAAATAGCAGCTGCGATATATTTTATTGTCGTAACGACTTCCATCAAAGTCAAGTTTTTGTTCCGATTTTCTTAAGACAGATATTTAAGTTTGTTTTATACGGTACGGTTCACATGTTATAACATGTTTTACTGTCATTAGCATACATCGATGACTTGCTGTTTCTATAATTACCGTTTGATTTCGATCAGCTCAGCATGAGTTAGCATTATTAAGATGAACAACACTACTTGGTTTGCATAATAGGAATACATGTATATGCATGATAATAACTTGTAGGTATTAAGTGATACGTTATAAATTATAAGCCATTTATTTATAAAACTGAGCTCAGTTTTAACTACGTATCACACGAAATCATTAAATATATTATATGATATAAATATAATTCTATTCAGCAGCATGTTGAATGACAATATACTTCAAGGTCACTTTGTTTGATTTTTAAGGTTTTTACAGTATATTAACACTATTTTATTGAATGCCAGACTTGTCATAAAAAAAAACAATTTTGAAGTATATTCATATTACTTATAGTATTTTTAGGGTTCGAATTTTCAAAAATTTCACCTCTGATTTCTGATTTGAGTTTACCAACAGATTAACGGGGAGTCCATTTCAACGAATTGAAGTAGTAATTGGGGTGGATCTGCCCTAAGTCCACTTAGTATTCAACACAACCTAGCTGGGGGGTTCATGTATAAACTTCGACATGATGCATTCGAATAAAGATCATCGAATATGCCTGTATCACACTCGTGAGGCTTCCACGGCGCCAAAAATCAGTGAGAAACCGGTCGTCAGCCACTCGTACGCATCTACTACCAACCGGTATGAAGCATGCAGACAAAGAAACCGAGAGTGGCAAGTCTATAAAAAAAAAAAAATAGTTTTACTTACTAAGCAGATCGGACTGCGGCAGCCACTTGGATATCCTGATGTTAGCTGATTTCCCAGGCAGTGCATCCTTGTCCCACTTCCACAGCACATCATAGGGCATTTTAGAGAAAACTTTCACTAACGTTTGTATCTTCTCTGGGGGAAGAAGACTTGGCTTCACATTTGTACCAAAACTGATGTATATAACGCCATGCTTTGATGAATCTAAATATGATTTTAGATCCTGAAAAGAAGAATAATTAAAGGTTAGCGATGATGTTGGCAGACATGTGAGTGTGAATATGGAAGTACGTATTTGTGGGATGATTTCCGATTACCACGCGGTCAAGTCACGGGTAACAGCTAGTTTCATATAACTTTAATTATACTTCAGCTTTGAATTCATCCGGTTCTGATAGGAACTAGCTCTTATGAGAACAGTATGAAAAGGCCATCAGTGTCGTATGTTATCTATGCTTCTTTTAGCGAATCTACTTTTGACATTCTTATTCTTCTTTTCAAGCTTATGGTTCCACATAGACATTACGTTAGATGACTACAGTCCAGTATGTGGCTACGCTAATCACGGCATCAGTGGAGTTTTTCTAGGTCCTCAAAAGTGCAGGTGTATCGACACTATGGACATGTAAACAGATGTGTTCATCATCAGTCTCATCTGCCAAACCTTATCCCAATGCTAATATTTTTCCAGTATCCAATACTGCTAATATTTTGCTGATGCTAATATTTTAGATGGAGCCATGGTCATCAATCTCCTGCACTTATCCCAATTTATTTGGGATCGGCCCAACCAACATGTCATTTTTCCATACTTTCCTTATAGTCATCTCGGTAGTCACTCCCTTTCTAGCTATATCATCTTTCACACAGCCCATCCATCGTTTCTTCGGCCATTCCGTACTCGTACAGTCATCCACATTCATATTCAAAAATTTCCTAGCGATATTTTCCTCATTCCTCCGCATCACATTCCCATCTTGCCATCAAACGTAAAAGTTTGGCGAGTTTAGAATTAAGATAACCCCACTGTATATTAATTTTTTTAAATAAATAAATTAAAAAAAAAATGCCATGATAACCTATTTCTACAAAACTTTTCAGTCACCGGTGTAACTTACAGACTTCCTTGTAGATCATTATTACAGCCGAAAGACGTTCACTGCTGGACATAGGCCTCCCCCAAAAAGAGGGGGTATTTGCCATATTCGCCACGCTTGGCAGACGGGTTGGCGATCGCAGTATGGTTTAAAAAATTCATAAAGAACGCTGCTGCCCATTCTCTAGTAAGTCCCTTAGTCGCCTTTTACAACACCCACGGGAAGAAATGGGATGGTGCTATTCTTTACGTCCGGCACCAAACGGAACACCACGGTCCTTGTAGATACTCATTGGTTATTCTGTCCATTCGCGTAACACACACACTGTACATGGAGCGATGGTATGGTTTTTTTGATAATCAAACCATATTACATCCAAGCCTCACTTACGATACAAAAATCAATTGCCAAACACTCCAAAACACACAAATAACGCTCTTGACAAATTGTCCGGGCTTGATTACTTTATCAGCTAATTGAGTTCAACTGATTCCAATGCCGTTTATATCAGTCACCACTTTAGTGTCTCTCCGCTATGATATATTATTAGGGTATTATCATGATGATTCTGCACATTTGAAACGAGACAGACATAATAATAAGTACTGGTTGCGCCCTGTGTCTGCTTATATGGAGTTGTAAACACCAAATACAATGTTGTGTTGAAATGTTATTAGTGGAATATTTTTAATATTTTGAAGATAATACTTTTAACGACTTTATTTTTTTACTAAAACTATGTATCTATTCCTATCTTATATTTTTATCTTTCCTAAGATTACTTAGTCCTTGAACACATAATTTAGTTTTCTGTTTATCTATGTTATAATATTCTTCTTATTTATTTACTTATTATTGAAACCTTAGATAAATGTTGCAAAGATACTTTATTTTTATTTTGACCAACTATATTTGTGCAGCAACAATGATTATTTTTCTATTCTGTTCAAAATCTAGCCATAGCATATAATAAAAATAACCTAAGATTTGAAATAACCGGAGCGGTATTCAAATTATTTGAGAACATGTCATAGGAGTCAAGCTTTAAAACAGATGGAAAATCTTTATACAAACAAAAAAATCTCTATAACATCTCTATACATCAAAAATCAAAAATCTTTACACATGTGGAAGCTTTTAATTAGCAAATTACTTACCTTCTAATGATTTTTAATAGTGTTATTAGTCTGTAAGCTTTCTGTAAAATAAATAAATAAATAACATATATTCTCCACCTGGGAATTAAACCTGTGGCCCAAACAGTCGCGCTTGCGGAAACTAACCAAACGATAATCGAGTTCTAAGTATACTATAATGGACAGACAGAGAGATATAGAAATATAGAGATTTGTGTAAGGAAGTTATTTATACGAATGATAAGCTGATTATAATCTTTGTTAATAACATACAACCAAATATACCGTATGATAGTCGATAGTATAGATTACATTAATAATATAGATTTACATCTGTACACTTAGTTGGCAATCAACGTTTTGACTTTGATTTTAACTTCCAATATGAGCTGTGCATTATCAGAGCCCATATTATGACTTTATTATACTAGCAGAGCACCCTGTGCAATGTGCAGTAAAAGAAAAGTACAATGATGAAAATAACTTTGGGAAAATTAGGAAATAACATTGTATGTCATAAATAGAACAAAACCTAGAAGAGAAAATGATAAAATCATACACCCAAAAAGTGTCCGAATGGATTGAGGTCATGCTTGACATTTAGACGCGGATACTAACAATATATAGTATTAAATTAATCAATCAGTCAATCGATAAACAATAATCTAATGATGATCTTTTCCCAAGCTTTAAATATTTTTTGTTCTTTACGTATTAATGTAAATAAAACTAAATAATAATATTTTTCTTTTAATCTAGGCCTCATTCAATAATATTAATAATAAGATAATAAGAAGATAAAACAACCAGCTTTACCCTCCTACAAAATATTTCAACTTAGCAAAGCAAGAAGAAAAGAAAGAAAAATATTGTATTTGGGACACGCACAAGAAATACAAAAAGAAAACATATAAAATACATTAATCTCATCAACAAGCTTACCTGAGGCAATTCCTTATGCGGTTTCTGGGGCAGTCCTCCCAAGTGTATGACACTCGGAGGCACAGGCCGACTTCCTTCCCAAATTGGATTAATATTCAAAAACAACATCTCAACATTATTCTGGAGTTCCCTCACATCCGGAACATCTGGACCAAAATGTTTCCTTATCATTTTGTTCTCTTCCTCTTCCATACTTGTAAATAGATTATCTATCCTATAATTATTGTATAGTTCATACAACTTCTCATACATTGTCAGATTGTAGATTTTCTGATTCATGTTTCCAGGATACAAGAATGGATGTTCCGGGGCTCCAATTACTTGATAATTATGCCATATAGCTCCGAAAGAACTAATTTGAATCAATGGCACTTTGTAAACATGTGAAAAAGCTATTGCTGGCCGAACACACGCTTCAGTCAGCAACAAATCAAACTTGCCATTTCCTTGGACTATATCCTTAACTTCTTTGACTTGCAGTTGTGTGTCCACTACGTTAATAATCACTTCTACTCCTACCTTCATTTGTGATATGAGATCTTCTTTATTTCCTCTTCCTGATGCCATGAACGCCTCCCACATTTCATACGATACATCGTGGACATCGATTTCCGTAAGATTCTTTGGAGTTTCACCTTTCTTGAACATGGGATCTGCTGTTATCACTGTCAGTTCGTGTCCACGTTTGAGGAGTTCCATGGTTAACGGCCGGAAGGTTATCTGGTGACTGATGGATGGGACTGAATACATTGCCAGTATCCTCGCCGCATCAGTGACGAAAATTTGTAAGAGAAGACACAGTGCTAGACCCCGTAACGTCGCCATTATGATACCGTACTATTACAACTAATTCGAACGAGTTGATTGAAGTGTGTTTTATACGGAAAACGAGTTGAGATAAGTACGGTCAATATTATTATCAATGACTGGCAAGTTTTTTAATTCGTTCGGTACGCATTTTTTCTGCGCTCAAAACACTCGTTTAAGTAATAGTTAAATGACCCCATTTTACTATTTATGTTTTACTTTATTTTATTTGTGTGTTATTTGTATGGGGGTTATACCAAGAACCCTACACAAGAAACGTGTTTTTTTGTTTTTCATTTTTCCTCGATCTTAACACGGTACGGAACCTCTCGTGTGTGAGTCCGACTTGCACTTGGCCGCTTTTTATTTGACAGTCTTTGATAACATGTCCTGAACTGTTTGCTATTAGTAATAAAACGAAGGAATGTGTGATGAGATTGGCAAATTGGCTTGAAACTAGTTTTTAGATAATAATAAATACAATTTATTTGGAATGGGCCTTACAAATGGTGGAGTATTGATCACACTACCGTTTAAAAAAAATCAAGATTCAGGCGCCCCTTAGTTTGGTGACCATCATTCATTTCAGCCGAAAGGCGTCCACTGCTGGACATAGGCCTGGGGCCTGGGGGGAGGGGGGGTTGTTCAACCCCCCCGGGTTGCCATAACATAGATCAACACGAGAGTCGTAGGCCACACTTTGTTAAACAAAAAATTCTCACACTACCAGCAATATACATACTGCAAAGTTGTATATTCGTTAGGAAAAATAGGCACCTCTTCAAATCTAATATCGAGCTAAATGAAAACTATAACCGACGGAACAAGAATAGATTAATACTATATACCCATCACAAACTTAAAAATTATCGGGAAAAGCCCATATTCACGATTAGCTAACATATTTAATAAGCTACCGGAAAGTTTGAAATCCCTACCAAAAGACTAAATTTTTTCGAAACAGTTGAAATCTCTATTAATAAAGAAAGGCTACTATACCGTTGAGGAATTTAAAACTGACAAATTGTGAATCGATCGACGTTGTACTATTAAGCTTGACGTAAATGTGTGATGTATATGACTTAAATGAATGAACGAATTGTTAGTAATAAATTATTGGTTAATGTTTAGTATAATGTAATAAATTGCAATAATTAGAGTCAATAGTATGTAATTAATAATAAATTTAATAATAATAATTCGATATATTATACAATTTGTAATGCCGGGTGCATGATACAGGGTGCATGTCTCAATACTGTGTCATGGAATTTTAATGCATGCCTACTAATCAGTGTTTTACATGTTAGCAAATAAATAAATAATCGCCACGCTTGGCAGGCGGGTTGGAGATTGCAGTTGTTAGACAATTCTATTTTATTTAATAAAAACACTGTCCTTTGTATTAAATAACTTTATTATACACACGGAATACTGACTACATTGTCAACCGACTTGCTTCGTAGTTCGATGAGAACTGCTCTGCGCAGCCTTTACCATTTAAAAATGACTTTTGCCCCACCCTGAAATAACGAGAATGTCAACCGTAATTTCTAAGTGTTGCCAAAGTAAAAATAATACATTCAGTTGCCATAGTGAAAATACATTTAAAAGTTTGTTACATTATCAATAATTTGTTCTTTGACAGTGTTGCCACACTGGATATTATACTTCGGTATTTAAATAATACATTTTTTATATAAGTTTAGTAGAATTCGTAACTTATTTACAATTAATGAGACAAATGTTTCTAGAAAACGCACAATATTTATTTGAAATTAAAACATGAATTAGAAACAAGCTAACACAGTATGGTGTTAAAATGCATAGAGAACGCTGCTGCCCATTCTCTAGTAAGTCTCTTAGTCACCTTTTACGACACCCACGGGAAGTAATAGGATGGTGTTATTCTTTACGTCCGGCACCACACGGAAAGTTTAGGGATCACTGTGTATTAAATTACCTGTTAAAAATACAACTTGCTTTTAACAATAGTTTGATAAAAAACCTGAAATAGCAAAAAAAAAATCAGCTGTTCCCTACATTTTGATGAGTTATTCGAACATAAATGTAGGGAACAGCTGAATTTTTTTTCGCGATTTAATGTTTGGTCCCATAGTAAAAGTTGTTCATAATGATGAGTACAATGACCCCTTAAGAGGTTGTGTGTTAATTCTGGGACATGTTGTATATCTATTTAATGTTAAAGTAAAGTATGTATGATACAGAAAATTCTTGTAGCAATAGTTTAGTAAAATTGTTATTTACATTTTTACGTAAAATAAACAGCATCCTGTAAGCAGTAAATTTTTGCATTTTTCTTTCATCCTCAAATTACCATATAAATTAGGTGCTTGTAAAAGTTTTTAAAATTCTAGACAACACCACTCTATTACGATGCGCTGCAAGTAGAGTAAGCAGTCTTATTTTTCTCCCCGGGATCGTTGTAGAGGTGAATAAAGATACAATTCCGAAGGCGACGACAGACTTCACGCTGCAGTGGATTTGCCGCCCAACAGCTATTTATTACATTGCTAGTTGCGCCCCGCGGTTTCATCCGCATAAGTCTTGATCCCGTAGGAATATCGGGATAAAAAGTATTGTATGTTCTAACCTAGGTCATGATCTACCCATTTGCAAAATTTCATCCAATTCGGATTAGCGGTTTTAGCGTGAAAGCGTAACAAACAAACAAACTCACATTCGCATTTATAATATTAGTTAGGAATAACGCACTTGGCCTTTTTTTGTTTTAGTTCAAGTTCACACGATATCGTAAAATTTCATAGAAATGAACGTTCGTCTGCTCATTTCATGTAATTTTTCGATAATTCGATAGCCGACTGAAAGATGAACTGTCGAAATCCAACGTCTCAATTAATTTTTCACTTTTGATTAATTTTGTGTTCAATTTTTAGGGTTCCGTACCCAAAGGGTAAAACGGGAACCCTATTACTAAAGCTCCGCCGTCTATCTGTCTGTCCGTCTATCACCAGGCTGTATCTCATGAACCGTGATAGTTAGACAGTTGAAATTTTCACAGATAATGTATTTCTGTTGCCGCTATAACAACAAATACTAAAAAGCAGAATAAAATAAATATTTGAGGGGGCTCCCATAAAACAAACGTGATTTTTTTGCTCAATTTTGCTCTATATTGATAACGGTAACAGGTAGACGCTTGAAATATTCACCGAATATTTAGTTATATATTCACTTTAAAAATAAATATTTAAATTAAAATAAAACAAATATTAAGGGGAGCTCCCAAACAACAAACATAGATAATGGTATGGAACCCTTTGTGCGCAAGTCCGACTCGCATTTGGCCGGTTTTTTTTTTTTTCATATTTTTCAACATTGTACCATTGATCGCCCAACATTGGTACACCAATCAAAGGTACTCGTGCTGTGATAGCCTCGCGTGTTAATTGAAGACCCTCTTGTGTTATGAATACTTTGATCTTTGGATGGATTGAAAATTCATTTTAAAGGTAAGTATGTTTGTGCAATTAATGTGTAATTTTATCCTACAGTTTCATCGCTGGGTAGGGAAATCAGCTTATTTAAAAAAAAATACTTAAGTGCAGTTTATATTTTTGATCAGTGAATACATTAATCATTTCATCATGAATAGGTACCTAAAATAAAAGTCAACAGTGTATCATTGAGTGACAAAGAAAATGTTCTTAGAAATAACTATTACATACTATTAACTACTACCTAAACCTACAAAAGTGCCTAGTCCTAACTGGCTTCCAGCAAAATAAACACATTTTAGTTGATTATAGAATATTTTAATTAGAAGTCACATGTAGAATGAAAAATAATCTAAAAGGGTTTTCTATTTACACGCTTTTAGAAATCTCTCAAACAACGGAAAACATACAAAAATTGTTTGTCAATAAATTGTATCGTTGTTAAACGACCACATCTATTTAAACACGAATCAGTTTCAATTATTACAAAACCCTAATGAGTTCATGTTTAGTTAACTTTGGGATGAAAACCCCAAAATTGGCAATAACAGTTAGCGACCCGTATGTGAGACCGTTGTCCTTAAAACTATTATCACTTACTTAGAAGGTCTGACTGTGGCAGCCATTTGGATATCCTGATATTCTTAGAACGTTCCGGAAGTTGAACCTTGTCCCATTTCCACAGCACGTCGAAAGGTAATTGAGAGAAGACTTTGGCCATCAATTGTACACACTTCTGGAGGAAGCAGTGAAGGTTGGACGTTTGTGCCAAAGCTAATGTAGATCACGCCTTTCTTTGAGGAGTCTAGAAACGATTTGAGATCCTGCAACAAAATTATTGTTCGATAAAAAAATTGTGCCTACTTGAAAATGTTTATTTCAACACTGCCATATTATTATACATATTATATGAAATGCCTTAAGCGAAAACGAAAACCCAAATAGCTGTACCCTTTTTTTTTGGTTGGGAAATTCTCAAATAATTTGAGGAGACTTTTACTGACTAAAACCCACCCGTGTTCCTTCAGTTGCCTGTGTGACAGAGCCACGGTATCCCTTTCGGACAAACCCGTAACCCTGGCAGGCATCGGCCCTGGCAAACCCCATCAGTTTTTGCTGACATCTCTTTGAGGCGCGCGTGGAACACAATGCGCCGTCGACCCGGGTCCTTATCGGACGGCGACCTACCCATTGCTCACCGTCCGCAAGTCCGCAACTCCGGCAGCATACTATGTATGTTTTAAGAACTAACATAACATTGTAGTTGAAAAACATATTCCCTCAGACATTCCAACTTCAAATGTAAGTTTGTACGCACAATATTGAGAGATTTACCTACCATGTTATTTTATGATCATAGCGACTTATTTTCCTGTAATTTATATGTAAAGAACTATTTTTTGTAGTTTTTCATAATGTTAAGCTCAGTAATTTCGGAGATAAAGGCAATTTTCATCTATATATTATTTTCGTAAATAATTTTAAAGGTTTTTTTGGATTACAAAATACATTTATATCTGAAATAATTACGACAAGCACTTTCATTTGATATGTCACACGGTACAGTCAGATTTTTTTTTTTTTTATTATTGGCCCCCCATATTCAAAATTAATTTATTTACGTTATACGTCGATGTAGATTCGGAGCAAATCGGCTGTGACAGACGGACAGACAGACATACGAGTGGTCGTATTAAGGGTTCCGTTTTTAGCTTTTGTAATACGGAACCTTTAAAACCATTTTAGACAGAAATCTGTATGATCCTCATAAGATCTGACCAAGATAATGTCTGGACTTTATTTGAGACTGTGATCCCTGAGTTTATTTCGGTGTTTCGTCTCAAAGTAAGTAGTCGGTTAGGAAACAACGACCTTATATTATTTAATTGTTTTTTTTTACGTGTAAAAGTTTACTTAACTTAAATCAATTTACAGAAATAAAATATAATTTATCAATCAAATTATATAACGTTTACGCTAAGGCTATCGTTTCACTCCGACAAATGATCGATCTTGGAAGGTAAAACTTCCAAGACCAATAATTATTTGTCGGGGTCTGCTTTGGGGGTTCGGTTTAAATTGTACAAAGAAAATAAAACATTGAGATCATTCCCTTCAAACCTGTCCCGTAACCTGGTCCCTTGAATTCATGGTTTTAGGAACGTAATTAATTTTCGGTAAAGCATTCACTGGGATTCCCTACATTTAATGTTTGCTGAAACTTTGCCGAATCTTTAACTATTGTGTCATGAGTAGTAATTGAACAAGAACTTCAAAGATAAACTAAAGCATGTGAAGTTGTAACAAAGGAAGGTAGGAAGCTATCAATTCATTTCAAACCTTGAGAATTATTGTATGAGTATTTACATAAAATTCTACGACGTAGAGAAGAATAATATCATGATAATAAAAGTATTGTACCGTCACTTTGCCCACCGAACTCCGTTTTGAATCTTTTCATAACGTTCTGCTACCTACACCCCAAATAAAATCCTTAGGAAATGGCAACAGTAGAAATATTTGAAAATTTTACACAATGTCATCGTTTATGAGTTCTTGACTTCTAGAGAGTAAATGAAATTGTGGAAACTTTAACTTACTGAATTATGACAAGTAATCAAAATTATTTCGTTCTTTTTTTAAACAAATTTATCATAAATTTAGGTCCATTGTATAGTTTCCTGCCCTGACTAACTGTAGTATAATTATTTTCTTAGTTCATTCTTATCTAACAAGCGATCCTCAATAATGGTAACGGATATTGATGACAATTATTTTACTCGCTTCGTTTTTTTAAGACCTCTCTCTATTTAAAAGATTTTTGTCGAATTAGAAATTAAGGATAAACTCTAAATAAATATAAACAACGTATGAATATTATTGGGTTCAAATCCTTTCATACTGTTATCATCGGCTGCATGCATAATATACCACATAACGAAAGAACTTAAATAAATAAGGTAACGGTCCATGAAATAAAAATAATATGTTAATCTAATACTTAGGTAGATTAATAGATTGACTTTTGAGTCTTTAGACACGTTTCGTTTTATACAGTATGTAACAAATACCCTGTTGTTCCTTTTAGGGACGTATACATTAACCTACAAGCACAACATTGGTGGAATTATAATTAAAAAAAATTAAGCATTGGCTAGTCGAGAAGTCAAAATCAAAGAACTAAAGGTAGGAAAGGTAAGAAATCAGTTAAACATTACAAATATGAAAGGGATATCGTGGCCCTGGCACACAGGCAACGGAAGGACCACGGGTGGGTTTTTGTCAGTAAACGTCTGACACACCCTCCCGCTCCGCCCAGAGCGGGAGAAGTTATTTAATAATTTCCCACCCAAAAAAAAGGGCTAAGGGCTGGCCAGTCTAGTGTGGGAATCCCGACTTCTACAAGGTAATGTCTAGTCACTGCAGTGGTGTGGCAGCGGGCATTATCGTGCATTAGCAGGAAATCTTCGCCAATAAACCCGACGTAGGGGAGCACATGGCCTAGCAGAATGTCGTTGATTTATCTTTCTGCGGTTAGCTCTCCTCATGATCTCCACCGTACCTGGTGGTGGAGTAACAACTCCATTTTTGCTTCAATAGATCAATAGATATCCCCACATCATACAGGACCCGGGTGGGTCCTGTATGATGTGGGGATAAACGGGGGATATGACGGGGGTCCGTATGCCACTGTTTCCGTAAAACAGCATTGTTTGAATCGCTCCCCCGGTCTCATATACACGCTCTGTCGACGGTCGCTACCATGCAGGCACATTCTGGATTCGTCCGAGAACAGGACTTTCCTCCATTGCTCGATATCCCAATCTAAGTGATCGCGAGAAGTTAATTGATAAATTTCCACCCAAAAAAAATAAAAGTAAGTAGGTATGCAGTTGTAGAGATGTAGTAGAGTACGTTGAGTACGAGTTGAGGGAACAGTTGACTTATGTTTTATTGTGTCTAGACCACGATACCCATAACATCTGAGAAGTTTAACAAAAAAAAATTTAACTAATATTTTAAGTGATTTCAATAACTATGGTCTATGGCCCCACAAAAAAAACATCAAATTGTTATACTTTTTAATAATAATAATAATACCGTACCGTGTTCGGATGCTCTCTCTTTTTCAGGTGCTTGAGCCAGCTGTCATCGTTTCGGCACAACGACTATCGGATCAGGTGCGGGTCATCCAACGTAATCATATGTTGGATGACACTATACTTGATCGCCTGCGAACTGAAATGCGGAGTAGCCATGTCATCGCCCCCCTGTCGCAAACTGTTGCAGCACCACCGCAGTCCAACACAATCCAAGCTGACGAGGCGAATGATGACAGGGCTACAAACGTAAGTACCCAGTGCAATGAGAAATGAGGAGTACTTTGGAGGGTGCGATTCGAGAATATCGGTTTATGTCACCCGAACTTAGACCACGCTTACCTCGTTTGCCCATGCATAACAAAAATAGGGTGCTAGTGGCAGCTCTGGATTCGCAGTTGTCAAACTATTTTGATGACTGCGAAGACCTCACTGATACTCATTCGATTCTGTACTGGGCGGCTGTAGCGGCATGTCGTGTAGCTCACGTAAAATTTCCAAATGTCTCTATAGCTACACGACCGAAACCAGTCGTACCAGCCTGGCAGTGCAGAATTGAGCGTCGTATTAGTGGGGCCAGTGCGCTCATCGGCAAACTAATCTGCTTCAGGGAGGGCAATACACGCTCAAGAGTGATGCGCTTTGTGAGGCGGGCATTCTCAGGGACTGATATTAGCCCTGAGGACTATTTGTCTCGAGTCACGGAGCGCATAGACTTCCTGAAGCAGAAAGTGTATGCTTGGGCAAACCGTATTCGTAGGTATAAGCGGCGTGTGGACTGATACACTCAGAATCGCACCTTCCAGAGCAATGAAAGGTGGGTTTATAGGGCTTGGGAACGACCGAATCAAGGTGTGACTGACACGCGCCTGCCGGATAATGATGCCATGTCTTCTTTCTGGCGCAGTATCTGGTCGGTGCCTGTCGGTCACACTGAAGGTGATTGTACTCGGAAAGTTGAGCGAGCCTGCGATCCAATACCAAATGGAAGCTATTACCATCTGCCCCCAAGATGTAACTCGTGTGGTCCGTCCATTGCCTAACTGGAAGTCTCCAGGACCGGACGGACTGCACAACTTCTGGATCAAATGGTTTGTTGGGTCGCACGCTCGCTTGGCGGCTCAGTACCAGACTGCTTTGGAGTCTGGTTCGCTACCCCAGTTCTAACGACAGGAATAACCTATCTGCTCCATAAATCAGGTAGCACCGCGGAACCCAAAAATTATAGACCGATCACGTGTTTACCGACGGTCTATAAAGTTCTTACATCCCTTTTTAGAGCTAAAATAAACATACATATAAACACCAACTCCATCATGTCTGCCTCTCAAAATGGATGTAGGAACGGGTCTCGCGGTACTAAGGAGTTACTCCTCATTGATATGGCCATTAGCCAACAGGTTCTACGTTCCCGAAAGGATCTGTCGACATGTTGGATAGATTATAAGAAGGCCTATGACTCGGTGCCACATACATGGCTCATGAGGGTGCTGGAGTTGTATAAAGTAGATGCAACTCTGCGCACCTTCCTGATGTCATGTATGAGGCAATGGAGGACAGTCCTTCGCTATCCAGGATGTCGAAATATCCAGAGGAATAGCGAACCGATAAGGATCGAGCGAGGCATATTTCAGGGCGATAGTTTGAGTCCGCTTTGGTAGATCCTCTAAGCATACTGCTGGAGGATTCAGGTCTAGGCTATCGGTTGAGGAGTTGAGGAGAGGTGGTCAGGTTATCTCTCACTCTCTCTACATGGATGACCTAAAACTCTTTGCCCCCAACAATTTGCATTTGATGGAGCTACTGAAAGTAACTGAAACTTTCAGTAGTGCCATGACGTGGGGATGCATCGAGATGTGGTCGTGGTGGACAAAGGCCTCATCCCGCTCTCCTTGGCTACAGAGAACTGGCGCAAACCTGTAGTGCTTGACATTAATGATCGCAGGGAGGTATGGCAAAGTAAGGAGCTTCACGGACGCTTTTTCCGGGCCCTACATGAACCCGTGTAGACTTTTTAGTGTCCGTAGCCTGGCTGCGTTTCGGTGACCATTGGGGAAACCGAGGGTTTTGTCTGTGCAATTATGGACGAAGTTATCATGACGAAGAATTATCGGTGATTTATTGTGAAGGACGGCACGGTTGACGTGTGTCGGGCATGTCACTGTCCGGGAGAATCAATCCGACACATTATCTCCAGGTGTTCTCGTCTAGCTAACGAAGAGTACTTGCATAGACACAACCTTGTAGCCAGGATTATCCATCAGCAACTTGCTCTGAAATACAGCCTTGTGGAATCGGAGGTGCCGTACTACAGGTATGTGACCGACCCAGTTCTCGAGAGTGGAAATATCACATTGTACTGGGACCGATCCATCATCACTGACAGGAATATTGTTGCCAATAAGCCTGATACAGTGGTGGTGGATCGAATAGAGCGGCGCGCAATGATTATTGACATAACGGTCCCTCATGACGGGAACCTCGTGAAAGCCGAGAAAGATAAACAAATCAAGTATCTTGACTTGGCTCGAGAGGTTGTCGACATGTGGGATGTGGACTCAGCAATCATTGTGCCGATAGTTGTTTCAGCCAATGGCTTAATTGCCAAGAGCCTCGAACAACACCTAAGGAGGCTCTCGTTGGGCAGCTGGATTAAGGGCCTGATTCAGAGAGCTGTACTTCTGGACACGGCTCGCATTGTTAGGAGGTTCCTCTCTCTAGAGCCCTGGTAGCTTGGACCTTGTTCCCGATACCGGTGGGCTACTATTTTTTATATTTTTAAATGTTTTTATATTTTTTTTATATTCTAATATTTAAAAATATAATTTATATGTATATTTAATGAAATAACGGAGATAGTAATAAAACTTTATTGCTAAAAAGATTACAAAGGTTTTAACATTGGCCCCAAACTAGGCAAGTCTGTATCTTGGGAACCAATATGGGGTTAGGTTGGTTAAGGGTTTACCATTTAAAAATTTATTTTAAAAACATGCTCATTAAAGGTAGGTAACAATTTAAATACTAAGTTTAATAAATATTAAGGTTAGCTTCAAATTACAAAAAAAATGATTATCAAAATGAAAGAAAACAACAAACTAATCGACAATACAAGTAAAATATTAATAATAAAACTAGAAAAAAACCGCTAACTTACGCTAACGCAGTAAGTGTGTGATCATGTGTTGTAAATGTGTGTGAGTGTAAGTGTCTGGTCATGTGATAGTGAGTTTGAAGGTGTTTAAGCGAGAGTATTTTTTGTTTTATTAAGCTTAGATATCGTTACTTCGTTACCCATCACGTCTGCGGAGTTTATCTAACCATTTTAAAATAACCCTATAAAGGTTGATATTGTATATGGTCTAATATTGAAAAATAAAATGTTACGGGCGAAAGTAGGTACATCAGGAACTGGTGACACGGGCCAGAAGGAAATGGCGACGCGGGGGTTTCTACCTAAAGCAGATCGCTTTCTGTATTGTTTCACTCAAAGTGCAACGTCTGAAGACAAAATGAATCCGAAGTGTAAAATTTATTGAGACATTGGATTTCGGCAATCGGCTATCTTTCAGTTGCCTACCGAATGATCGAAAAATTACATGAATTGAGGCAGACGAACGTTCATTTCTATGTAATTTTACGATATCGTGTGAACGTGAACTGAAACAAAAACCAGCCAAGGGCGTTATCCTAAGTAATATTAAAGGGCTGAACGGATTTGGATGAAATTTGGCACATGGGTAGTCCATGACCTGGGTTAGAACATAAAATACTTTTTATCCTGATGTTCCCACGGAATCGAGACTTATGGGATGCAACCACCGGGCGCAGCCAGTAATGTTATAAATATCTGTTGGGCGGCAAATCCACTGCAATGTGTAGTCTGCCGACGTCACCTTTGCAAATTTATCTTTATTCACCTCTACAACGATCCCAGGGAGAATAAAAAAAGTTAATTAAAAAATCAAAAAACCCGACTGCGTAAAAAGTGAACATAAAAAAAATGGAAACAAGATTTTCATAAAATAATACTATAAACAATCTCATGCAGTCGGAGGCAATAAGTCGTTATTGTTGAGAAGATGCCTCCGACTGCATGAGATTGTTTATAGTATTATTTTATAAAAATCTTGTTTCCATCTTTTTTTATGTTCACTTTTTACGCAGTCGGGTATTTTGATTTTTTTATTAACTTTTTTTATTTTACACTTTTTTATACTTAGGTATTTAAATTATTATTTTTTTATTTCACATTTTTTAGTTAGGATTATTAATGAGGTTATTTTTCTCTCACTGTAGGTAGGTAGTAACGCTTAGGATAACGGTCGATAAAATTATTTATTATCTTTCAAAGCAAGTTCATTCATGGTATGTCACTCGATTTTAAGCATTATATTTAATTGTATTCCTTTTACTAATTATATTTCTCGTTAATAAGATCTAATATACGAATAAATAAGAACTACCACAGCTTTAATATAAGTTTGGAAAATTTAAGTGAGAACAGTTGCTAACCAACTTTAAATAGTTATAGATCCTAAATGGTCATTCAAAATGAAAAATGATTTGAGAAACCTAAAATTGATTTTGAAATACCTATCCAATGATACCCCACTTGATGTAGTTCGTCGATTTATTTTTTTCTTTTTCATAGTATGGCGTCTGGTTATCGCCATATTGACTTTTGATTACTGTCATGTCTTTAATGACACTCACAAGATCAAGACAAATCGATTGACGTAAGAATCATCAAAATCGGCCCACGCGTTTGGTCTCTAGAGTACCACAAAGGAACAAACATACATACATACATAGGCTGATAAACACATTACCCTCCTTTGCGTCACGCAGTCGGGTAAAATAAGACTGCGTACTCTAGTTGCAGCGCATCGTAATTGAGTGGTGTTATCTAGAATTTAAAAAACTTTTAGAAGCACCTAATTTATATGATAACTTGAGCATAAAAAAAAAACTGCAAAAATTTACTGCTTACAGAATGATGTTTATTTTACGTAAAAATTTAAATAACAATTTTACTAAACTACTGTTACAAGAATTTTCTGTAACAAGCTTACTTTACTTTAACATTAAATGGATATATTTAAGAAACCAGTTTAAAAGTTAATACACAGTAATCCCCAAACCAAGCGGCGCCTGTATCTTGAAAATGTTTCAAGGCGACGATAACCGACTTTTAATGGTTTTATACTGAAGATCACGTCTAAACGATTAGTGTTAATGATTTAAAAAAAATGTATGTTAAATTAGAGCATTTTCTGAAAAACGTAATGTGCATATTTTAGATTATGTTTATATTACATAGTGAAGTCTCGGATAAAAAACTGAGAATGGTGCAAAATCTACCAAACGTATTTTTCTGAAACCTTCACCAATTTAAAGATAATTTAATTATTGATCTTTTTTTATTAAATGGTTTTTTTTTTTAAAATACCCTTTGATTTGTGTAAAATAAATTAATAATGCGTCAAATTGGGGACAGCGCTCCTTGATGGGCGAGTCCTATTACTGGCTGAACGTACGACGCGTTGCGTGAGCTCAGGGAGCCTAAAATGGACGCTTTGGCAGAATCATGCGTGCAATTCATACAGCCCGCAATTCATCTGTTTGACAGCTGCTATTTAACATTAGACTTCACTATATTAATTCTTAATTTGTGGACCATTTTACGAAACTCCATACACAACTGTCAAACAGATGAATTGCGGGTTAATAATTGTACGCAGATCATAATATGATTCTGCGAAAGCGTCCATTTTAGGCCCCCTTTACAGAACACGCAAGCTAACTACTCAAGGTCACTGGCATATTATTATATCTCCGTCTTAAATAGTAGGCAGTGTTAGGAATACTCTAAGCATTTGTAAGGCCCATTCCTTAAATAGCATTTATTATCCTCATCATACATTCCTTGGTTTGATTACTAATACTGGCAAACAGTTCAGGATTAATTCGTTTTTAAAAACCGCTTCCACCTCCACCTCCACCTCCATTAAATGGCTTCTCGTATATAGTTACTTATTCTATCGGTTAAAAAAATCAAACCGTTATCAGTGTTAACGTGTGTTAGTGTCAAGTGTCACTACGAAAACCGCTGTTACCGCTGTCAATGTATGTAAAGACAGATAGACACACAGATTGTGTATAATTTTATTATATATACGACTTTAATGTTGGACTAAAACTCTAAAATACTATAGGTAAATACCTATTATTAAAAGTGTCGACTCAGATGACTCGACACATAAAATTATTTATAATAATTTAAAACAAAAATCAGCAAAAAAAAAAACCGGCCAAGTGCGTGTCGGACCACGCACAATGAAGGGTTCCGTAGTTGGGATAAATTTATCCCAAGAACAAACTTAACATTGTAGTTGAAAATCATGATCCCCATACATTCTAACTGCAAATGTAAGTTTGTACGCACAATATTGAGTGATTTACCATGTTATTTTAAAATCACAGACTTTTCATAAGTTAAAACCTACTTGTTAGAACCTGAGTTAGAAACTACTGAGTAGTTTCGGAGATAAGGGGGGGGGGGGAATGGTCATTTTTATCTATTTTCTTAAATAATTTCAAAAGCATGTACTTATTTTAAAATTATAAAAAAAATATAAATATAAAATCCTTAAAACAAGCCCTTTACATGATACGTCACTCGGTACAGTCAGCAAAACTTTTATTTTTAATTTTCTAATTTGCCCCAAAATTAATTTATTTACGTAACTCGTCCGTGTTTGGGTCACAGAAGTTCATATGTGTACCAAATTTCAACTTAATCGGTCCAGTAGCTTCGGAGCAAATCAGCTGTGACAGACGGGCAGACAGACAGACAGACAGTAACACGAGTGATCCGATAAGGGTTCCTTTTTCCTTTTGAGGTACGGAACCCTAAAAACTATAACTATCAATGTTATCACGTTATCAAAGACTGTCAAATAAATAGCGGCAAATTGCGAGTCGAACTCACACACGAAATGATTCCGTACCGTATTGATATCGAAGAAAAACCGACAAAATAAACACGTTTCTTGTATACGGAAGGGGATGTACTTTATTTAATTATATATTTTTTTAATTTATTTTATTTTTATTACTTGTGGTTATAGCGGCCATAATACTCGTAGGACACAGTTACATACTGTGAAAAGTTCAAGTATCTACATATTACAGTTCAAAATATACAGCCCTGTGACAGACAGACGGACAGTGGGGCCTTAGTAATACGGTCCCGTTGGCACCCGTTGGGTACGGAATCCTAAAAACTAACTAATTAAAAAACGTGCCAGTCATTGATATTGACCAAACTTATCTCAACTCGTTTTCCGTATAAAACATACATCAATCATCTCGTTCGAATTAGTTGTAATAGTACGGTATCATAATGGCGACGTTACGGGGTCTAGCGCTGTGTCTTCTCTTACAAATTTTCGTCACTGATGCAGCGAGGATACTGGCAATGTACCCAATCCCGTCCATCAGTCACCAGATAACCTTCCGGCCGATAACCATGGAACTCCTCAAACGTGGACATGAACTGACAGTGATAACAGCAGATCCCATGTTCAAGAAAGGTGAAACTCCAAAGAATCTTACAGAAATCGATGTCCACGATATATCGTATGAAGTGTGGGAGGCGTTTATGGCATCAGGAAGAGGAAATAAAGAAGATCTCATATCACAAATGAAGGTAGGAGTAGAAGTGGTTATTAAGGTAGTTGACACACAACTGCAAGTCAAAGAAGTCAAGGATTTAGTCCAAGGAAAGGGGAAGTTTGATTTGCTGCTGACTGAAGCGTGTATTCGGCCAGCATTAGCTTTTTCACATGTTTACAAAGTGCCATTGATTCAAATTAGTTCTTTCGGAGCTTTATGGCATAATTATCAAGTAATTGGAGCCCCGGAACATCCATTCTTGTATCCTGGAAACATGAATCAGAAAATCTACAATCTGACAATGTATGAGAAGTTGTATGAACTATACAACAAATATAGGATAGATAATCTATTAACAAGTATGGAAGAGGAAGAGAACAAAATGTTGGGGAAACATTTTGGTCCAGATGTTCCGGATGTGAGGGAACTCCAGAATAATGTTGAGATGTTGTTTTTGAATATTAATCCAATTTGGGAAGGAAGTCGGCCTGTGCCTCCGAGTGTCATCCACTTGGGAGGACTGCCCCAGAAACCGCATAAGGAATTGCCTCAGGTAAGCTTGTTGATAAGATTAATGTATTTTATGTATTTTCTTTTGGTATTTCTTGTGCGTGACCTAAATAAATATTTTTCTTTATTTCTTTCTTCAATATTCAAGCTTTGCTTAGTTGAAATATTTTGTAGGAGGGCAAATGTTCAGAAAATGATGTTTATTTTTGATTATAATGACGAAACCTAACTATCGACATTACTACGTCAAGAAAAACATACATTTAATGCTTGGGAAAAGATTAGATTGAATGTAATACTTGATATTGGTAGGATTGAGGGGACATGCCTGATATTTGAAGGCGGATAGCGTTTAAATATCAGGCATGTCTCCTCAATCCATTCGGACATTTCTGGGTATAGTATTTTATTATTTTCTCTTCTAGGTTTTGTTCTATCTATGTCATTAAATTATTATTTCCTAATTTTCCCAACGTTATTTTCATCATCGTTTTTTTTTTTACTTCACAGTGCACAGGGTGCTCTGCTAGTAGAATAAAGTCTCTGATAATGCATATTTCATCATGGAAGTTAAAATCAAAGTCAAAAAGTTGATTGCCAACTGAGTCTAGAAATATAGAATCTATACTAGCTGACCCGTGCCCACTCCGTTGGGCGGTAAACATTTTCACTCTATGACACTCACAAATAACGTGGCTTTCTATGGGTAAAAGAATACCTACCCTACCTGCCTAACCTACCTACCTACCCTACCTGCCTAACCTACCTACCCTACCTACCTACCTACCCTACCTACCTACCTACCTACCTACCTACCCTACCTACCTACCTACCTACCTACCCTACCTACCTACCTACCTACCTACCCTACCTACCTACCCTACCTACCTACCTATCCTACCTACCTACCCTACCTACCTACCCTACCTACCCTACCTACCTACCCTACCTACCTACCTACCCTACCTACCTACCTACCCTACCTACCTACCCTACTTACCTACCCTACCTACCTATCCTACCTACCTACCCTACCTACCTACCCTACCTACATACCCTACCTACCTACCCTACCTACCTACCCTACCTACCTACCCTACCTACCTACTATCTCTCAAGTTGGATCGAACTGCACATGGTGTGCGAATTTTATTATAATCGGTTAAGTGGTTTAGGAGTCCATTGAGGACAAACATTGTGACACGAGATTTATATATATTAAGAAAGATTACTAGATAATGTGATGATTTGTGTGTTTTGGAGTGCTTGGCAATACATTTTTCTATCTTGTTTGATTTTCAATTTATGTCAGATACTCATTGATTACCTGACATTGAATATGGCTTGATTTTTAATCAAACCATACCATCCCTCTATGTACGATGTGTGTGTTACGCGAATGGATTGATTATTAAATGAGTATCTACAAGGAAGTCTGAAAGTGATCACCAGTGACTGAAAAGTTGTTTGAAAAAAGAATGTAGTGTGTGTGTGATTCGGAGGAATGAGGGAAATGTCGCCGGAAAGTTTTAAATATGAATGTGGATCAGTAGCGAAGCTATAATTTTTGTTAGAGGTAAGCCGAAGAAAAAGTTGTTCAGTTCTCATAAACTCAAGATAACGTCAAAATTTTATATTAGTATTAGTTATTCAGTGAAAAAACATTGGCAGTTTTTGGAATATTTTTAATCTTATATGATGTACCGAACCGGTATTAAATGTTTGTAATGCGATGTGATACACACAGGTGTAAGAAGACCACTGCCAGGGTTGCCACTGTTGCGAGTTTGCCCGCAAGGGATATCGTGGCCCTGGCACACAGGCATCTGAAGGAACACGGGTGGGTTTTAGTCAGAAGAAGTCTGACGCGCGTGGAGCAGGAGCTCCACTCAAAGCGGGAGAAGTTATTTGATAATTTCCCACACAAACAAAAAAAGATGTAAGATGACTGGTTGTTCCGAAGGGAAGCCGATAGGAATCGGGTTGTATAGTGGCTACGCCACTGATGTGGATACGAGTACGGGAACATCAAAGAAACAATGGATGGACTGTGTGAAACATGATATGGATAGAAAGGGAGAGATAACTAAAAGAGAAGTATGGAAAAAAAGACATGCCGTAAATTCCACTGATGCCGTGATTAGCGTAGCCACTTATTGGACACTACTCATCTAAATTTCTGCACATGTGGCTTCCCTGGTACCTCATTAACGGCAAAAAATATGTAAATGTCTATTATCTGCTCCCAAGTTGCGATGTTTATTTATTTATTTATCTTTAGTTCAGGCACATTACCCATAAATTGTTAGTACTTATTACTTTTATTTATTTATTCAGTTAAACAGTTACATTTTAAACTTAAAAATTGGCGCAAACATAAACTCATTAGAGTTTTACCGTGCACCAAAATCATCGACCACATAATTTAGAGAATAAACCAACTTAAGTTTCTAATTAAAATTAAACAACAACAAAAATAACAGCGAGGGTATTTAGCGAAATATTTATCTACCTAATATTAAACAAACGAGCGAACATCGGTGACCAATTTGACCGTCCTTCAAACAAAAGTGGTAGAGGAATGTGACTTAGATGATACAGGTTGTTCCTAAAAGTATAAATATATTTAGCAATAATTATTCTTTATTCAATATTATTATTCTCTTTATTTTTGTTTGCTGATATTGATAGGTATCATGTTTTTTTATTATTTAATAACGTTCAATTGTAACATTTATTTCCATTCACATATTATTATACAATTACTTAGATATTTATATTTTGTAAGAAATGTTGCTTTAATTTGTACTTTATGTTATTGTGAGTGTGTCTTAAACTATATTAGTATGTAAATGTCTATTATCTGCTCCCAAGTTGCGATGTTTATGTTATGTATTTTTTACATACTTCCTTGACATAATCGATGTTTTTTTTTTTTTTATAATTTTGATTCCAATAAGGTTCTAACTTTTATTATTTTAATCATATTTTATATTGTTTTTTTGTTAATGTGAGGACGTTGTTGGCTTAATAGACTGTAGATCTCCAGACATTTTCTATTTTGTTAAGTACTTGGTACTTTTGATGGGCCTACGCTGTCCTCTCATACTTATTAACACTGTAATTTGAAAACATTGTACAAGCCATTTTTTTTTAAAACAGTAACCGTGGAGTTTCTTGCCGGCTCCTCTCCATAGGAAACGACCAATTGGAACCATGCACCTAGCTTCTGACGTTTCATAAGTGCCCATGTAGGCTTATGTGAAATAAAAATATTTTTGATTTTGATTTTGATTATCGGTGCCATAACTATAAATTACATAATCTGAATGATTTAAATACTCTGATAATCTTGATTGATTTTAAAATAATGTCTATGTAAAACCATCAACTCGAAAAGAAGAATAAGAATGTCTAAGGTAGATTCGCTATATGAAAGAATAGACAATATACGACACTGAAGGCCTTTTCATACTCTTCTGATAAGAGCTAGTTCCTATCAGAAACGGATGAGTTCAAAGCTGGAGTATAATATTAAAGTCTATATGAAACTAGCTGTTACCCGTGGCTTGGCCGCGTGGTAATCGGAAATCATACTTCCGTATTTACACTCACACGTCTGCCGACATCATCTCTAATCTTTAATTATTCTTCTTTTCAGGATCTAAAATCATATTTAGATTCATCAAAGCATGGCGTCGTATACATTAGTTTTGGTACAAATGTGCAGCCAAGTCTTCTTCCCCCGGAGAAGATACAAACGTTAGTGAAAGTTTTCTCTAAAACGCCATATGATGTGCTATGGAAGTGGGACAAGGATGTACTGCCTGGCAAATCAGCTAACATCAGGATATCCAAGTGGCTGCCGCAGTCAGATCTGCTTAGTAAGTAAAAAAAAATGTATTTTTTTAAATAGACTTGCCACTCGCGGTAATTTTGTCTGCATGCTTCATACCGGTTGGTAGTATATGCGTATGAGTGGCTGACGACCGGTGTCTTACTGATCTTCCTGGTGCCGTGCAAGCCTCACGAGTGTGATAAAAGGCATATACGATGATCTTTATCCGAATGCGTCACGTCTGCGTTTATACATGAACTTCCAAGCTAGGTTGTGTTGAATAGTGAGTGTAGGCTTAGGGCAGATCCATCCCAATTACTACTCCAATGCGTAGCAACGGACTCCCCGTTTACCGGTTGATAAAATCAAATCAAAAATCAGATGTGAACTTTTGGAAAATTGTACCCCTCTATAAACTATAATTACAGTAAAACATGTTATAACATGTGAACCGTACCCTATAAAATAAATTTAAATATCAGTCATAAGAAAATCAAAACAAAAACTAGACGTAGATGGAACTCGTTTCGTCAATAAAAAATATCGCAGCTATTTGTTATGTCATGTTGACCTTGACCATAGTCTAAACAGTACATGATTATATATTTAATTATAGTCCGTTCTAAAAGTATCTGATTAAAATGTAAGCAAAGGCATTAGAAATCGTACCTGCAGTTCGAAGTGCCAGTTACAAATTGAGTGTTTCGATTTGATTGTTTGTTTGAATATTTAAACCCAAAATTCTAATTATAAATAACCCTAAAGATGTTTTTAATTTGACAACTGAGGTTAATTTTATAACCTGAATTTTCGTCAATGATTTTTTCAATTACAATTTTTTTGCGTTATTCAATAAAAAAAGTATTTTAAAAGGTTTGAGACATACAGTTGAAACCTTCTAAATACATATGAATAATTTACTAATTGGTAAACAATTAAGTAAGTGATTGCATAAGAATTGAACCTGAACAAGATTTGTTTATACTTTCATCTGAAACTTTTGGAACAGATCATAGAAACAAGATTCTTAAAAAGACCGGATTATATCATTCTAATGATAATAACTCATGCGACGAGCTCGCATGAGTGAAGTTTCATTTTTACAGTCACATGCCCAAAATAGCCAACATAACAACTTTGGTAATAATCGCGGATTAACGCGTGGAAGTAGTATAATATATCGTAATTGCCTTGACAAAAATTCCTAGAAAATTTTAGTTTTTACTAAGGTTGAAACTATTTAAATGTCACATAGACAAAAATATCTGTGAGCCTAGCACGAACGCGCGGAGTGGATGTAACGTAAATTCGTACAATTTATTTAAAAAAAAATATTTCGCACATAATATTTACTTAGTTTTAAGACATACATGATATTAATTGTGCTTGTCGTAAAAATATAAAAACAAAATGTTATAGGAAAGTTGTCTTTTCGATTAAAAAATCGATCTAATTTACGTTACGTTTTTGTCACATGTTCGTGTCAGGGCTCTTGTCGTTTTATGATATACAAGTGATATTGAGCCATTAGTTGATAAAGTTATTATGAGGTTGACTATGCACCAAAAATCCATCACTGACAACATCATTAATTGTAAACTTTCTTACCTTGCAGAACACCCCAAGATTAAACTGTTCGTAACTCAAGGAGGTCTACAATCAACAGACGAGGCTATCACAGCAGGAGTACCACTGGTTGGTGTGCCAATGTTGGCTGATCAATGGTACAATGTAGAGAAATATGAACATCACAGAATTGGGGTCAAACTGGAATTGGCATCGCTTAGTGAAGAATCATTTACCAATGCCGTTCAAAAAGTTATTGGAGATGACAGGTAAATTAAAATGTTGTTTTTCGACATTGCCTCATCACTTCATTAGTATCCAACTCAAAACAGTGCTGATAGCCAATTCCGGTTTTTTAAATCGTTCAAAATACAGCAATTGTCCGTCAGGTAAAACTTGGAAATAACAGAAGGATAATCATTCTTGTTTTGCTTACAGCTACCGCAAAAACATTGCCCACCTAAGGACTCTAATGTTTGACCAGCCAATGAAACCATTAGAACGTGGAATATGGTGGATTGAGCACGTGCTGCGTCATGGCGGCGCGAAGCATCTGCGCGCACCCGCCGCCAACATGTCGTGGGCACAGTACTTCGAATTTGAACTCCTTGCAGTAGTATTAGCAGCTGTACTCTCCGTATTTATAGTAGTAGTTGGCATAGCTCATAGTTTGTATAAGTTTGTTACTAATAACTATATTATTAAGGCTAAACTTAAAAGTAGTTAAAGTAGTTGAAACTGTTGTTAATACCTGTTTTGTAAAGTCTTTCCAAACAAACAATATGAGTTTTAACTTTACTTTAAACCCAAACCTTCGCGACAGTAATTTCATTTTGAACTTTATTTCAATATATTAATACGTTATTCAAAATTCCACGATTATATTAGATTAGACCACTGAGTCTCGGGTTTATTAACGTCAGTTTTTGTAATTAGAACACTAAGGGCCTTATCATACTAGCGGTTTGGAAGCGGCTGCGGGGCGGAGCGGACGCGCAGCGCATGCGTCGCGAACACGCCGCAGCTGCGCAGCGAGGACGTCGTGGATGTGAGGAAGAAGAAAGTGAAATGGGGCGGCCGGGCTGGCGTTTGTACGAGACAGTATTCACGGCGATCTTGTTGCGCGTCCGCAACGAATTCGCTGCGCAGCTGCGGCGTGTTCGTTGCGCGCCCGTAACCTATTCGTTGCGCACCCGCTCCGCTTTGAGGACGCTTGCAATTCGCTAGTATGATAACGCTCTTACTTGGAGTAAAGTTTGAAATTCAAAAATGGCGATGTTTTGGTTTTGTAATAAGGCTGTTTATTTTGTTGGCATAGTGCCTAAGAAACCATATTGTAAACTTTTTTCCAAAGGGTTCGATTACTCCTCGAAACCACTGTTTGCATGGCAATACTGATAGTTGTTCCGGCACCCTGATTGCGTAACACACTATCAATCACAATCTGTATAATTTTGATTGTATTTTAAACCCATTGCTACCGATAGTGTGTTACGGAATTACCTTGCTGTTAGTGTTTATAAACGCATTCACTTTAAAATAGAAATTCCGAGTACAGTCCACCTCATATCGATGTATACATTAACAAGATTTTTTTTTATGAACATCAATTTATTTTCCATAATAATATATCAATGTGTAGATACAATTAAGTATCCAAAGTGTAATATGTCTTGTATTTAATAAGAGATGAGTGAATAACGAATTACCTTTCGACCCATATGCTGGGTGCTTGGCAGTATCAATGTTTGTCGATATATATATAAATAAATATATCGCAGGCAGATTGTATTGTATGATTCGTCATTATACATACAACGTCGTCCGTTTACAAACTCTCGCAGTTTTGAAATATGCCAAAGGTAAATTGGCAACTCATGTAATTATTATAATTTCGATATCCGGTCACCCCGACCAAATGGTGGTTAGGTTAGAACTGTGACAAACCGTGCGAGCGCCTTTAGAAATAGATTTACATTTTGCCTTCGGCATATTTCAAAACTGCGAGCGTTTGTAAACCGACGCCGTTTGTAAAAACCGGAATCATACAACTTGCCTGCGACATATACATATTTTAAAGGCTGACGGTACTATGGGTAACGTATTAGATCAAATTAAAAATGTATAATTGTGATAATAATTATTTAAAAAATTTAATGTAAATCGTTAAGTGTTTTGTATATTTGATAATAAAAAGTAAATGGTTAAAGCCGACTTTCATTTTAAAAGCGTAACACTTTCAGAATGATTTTGACTTTCAATCGCAATCTCAATGATTTTGAAGGATATTGCTAATCCATTGCTAGTTCTTGCTTGCTCTTGCTTTTGCATCTTCGAAAAATTTGTCTGCTCAACAACGTAAATACCACAATGGATGTTGTTGAACTGTCAAAATAAAAGCTTTTTAATTGCCACTGTGTGTTACGCAATTAACCCGCAGACAGTAATCTGTTCAAATAAATTATTTAAGATTATCAGGAAGCGTATTAACAATATAAATAACACTAGGAGACACTGGACGAATTCCTTCCTAAATAGGATGAGTGTTCACGAGCAGCATTTCAAATTTATTTTTTAATTCACTTATAGTCGGGACATTTAGGCCAAACAATCTTTTGCCCATTTCATCTGTAAAAGTTTCACAATTCCACAATTTTTTTCCCACTTCGTTACATTATACAAACACTTGCTCAAGCTGTCTGGGTATAATATTGGATTCCAGGATGATCCCATAGTTTCCACATTATAATTAATGGGACCGAATGAAGACTCGTGAATCACGGGCGCCTTAACAACGGGTCTTGTACAAGCTTCTGACGATAGCAAACCAAACTTTTGTTCTTTTACCAACTTTTGCACTTTATCTACTTTCAACTGCATCTTAACAAGCTCAGTTAACATGTGGAATGCTAATCGCATTTTTAAGAACGAATAATTATCACCTGTAGAAGTTACTACGTATAGTGTTATCCATTTCTTGTAAGAAAAGTCGTGGAGGTCGATTTTTGTTAGATTCGCTGCAGGCTTAGCATGGCGTTTTCGATCTCTACTCTACTGTAGAATAGACATCGCTTGTCTACACTTCTCGTTATCTCTTCTTCGTGAGCACGAGGTCACACCTAGACTCGGGTTTCTTCGTAGACAGTGACTTGCCCATAGCAACGGGGAATTAGCTAGTGGTTGTGTATTACTACCCAATTTTACCGTATTTTTGCGTTTCGTTCTCAAACAAATATATGAAGCAAAATGTTTTTAATTAATGTTTCTTCAATAACAAAACGCAAATGGTATATTTAAAATTATACACTTTGATTTATGGCATACAAGTTAAAGCTACCAAGTTTTAAAACTCATTTGTGTTTATTGCGTATAATTTACAGGCAATTTCTAAGAAAAGAGTGCCATAACTATACTATTTTGATTGCGTCACGCAAAAAGTAGGTATTTATCCATTAAAGCTACCGCAGACTGGCGGGTCGCGCCGTTGCGTCGCGCCTGTCTACGGGAGCCTTTATGTTTTAACTAGGTACTTACATTGTTATTTATTGTTGTTTATCGATATTTTATGTAAGTAATTATTAGTATAAGCTCCAAATAAAACTGAGTCTATGAGATGTAGTCAGTGAGATAAATGTTCAATGAGAATATTTTGACTCTTCAGATTTTTAAATTCCCTGTGAATGTATTTAGTAGATCAAAGTTAAGGGACATCATAGTGTAAAATTATAGGATCTTTTGTTTTTCTTATTTTATTGTTAATAGGTACCAAAATCTATTATTTACAGAAGTTTTGGGCAACAGGTCCTGGCCGAGTTCCCTATCTCCTTGCTTATTCTATAATTCTACAGGAACTCACTTCCCGGGAGATCAAAGGCTAAACAAGCGAAGGAAGCTGTCTTCCCATCTTCGCTGAAGATTTTCTAAAAACTTAAATAATACCGGTGATTTGAACCCAACAATGTTAAAGCAACAAAGCACCGCCTAAAATTACTCGAAAAAACAACTACCAAATCCTTGTCTAGGAATGTAGACTATTTCGGAAGAATGTTTTCTATCCCAAACTGTAAAAATCGGAAAAAGATTGTACGTCGTAGACAGTTGTCCTAGGGTAGAGAAGACAAGTCTTTTCACATTTGATTTTGTAATCGCCGTGCTACAGACAGTAGAAAACTTTTCGTTGTCTACACTGAAACGTCATTTCTGTGTATTCTTCCGTCGACAAAACGCGTAGAGAGGGTTCTCGTGCTAAGCCTGCAGGTGTTCCTCCATTTAGGAACACGGGATCTATTGTGATGACTGTGGCTATCTGTCCTCGCCTGATCAGTTCTTGAGTTAGAGGACGAAACACAATTTGATGACTGATTGATGGAACTGGGAAATGAGCCAGTATTTTTGCCGCATTATTAGAAGTAATTGATACTGTTAGTAACACAAAGGCTGGCGATGCGAACATTATACATTATTGTTGAGTCTACCACGCTTTTGTAGCGCTTCCGGGATGTTTGCCGAGGCCAGGGTCGATGGTTTTCATGACATTATCCGGAAACGGTGTGCCTCTATTCTCGGTAGAATACGTGTTAGCTCCCACAGCATCCTGAGTGTATTGTGTGATAGGTGGGACAGCCCCATGCTGGCTCACTGGATACGGCTGCACACGTAGGTGTCAGTCGTTTCAATTTTGTATATAGTATCACCCTACAAAATGGTTGAGCTGGATGGTGCTGATCCACGCGTCATGCTCGTGAACGGGCGCCGTCAGTTGTGACTGGTCTTCTCCTATCTACCAGGGCTTATTTGTAATATTTTATATTGTTTTTTAAATAATTTATATTTTTACATTGTTCTCACATATAGAAGCGACAAGAATAATGTACTTACCCAGGATTTTGTAATATCTTGATTTAAAAGAGTGTCCTTGGAGTTTCTTGCCTATTCTTCTCCATAGAGATCTACGTTTTGGAATGGGCAAATAGCTTCAACTTTCTGACTAACTGACCGACTCTTTGACAATTCAAAAGTGCCTGTAATTGGTTTAATTGAAATAAATGCTTTGAGTTTGAGTTTGAGTTTGTGGTTTTTTACTAACATTAGGTTAAGACCTTTACTAACAACTTATGGATCTTGATCTGAAATAAACATAAATATATATATATATATATATATATTATTCTAAGCGGGCGCAGATTGCTATAATAGATAATGTTTCCTTATATACCAGTTATTATAAAAAAAACTAACTTAAAGATAACACTAACAATTAAAGCGACTTCGTTTGCATCGCGATTTCTATATTTCCATAGGACTTATTGAGAAGTTTGTTGGAACTAAATTAAAAATAATAATTAAATTCAGGTTCTATTTTCTTTATTGCCAAATTATTATGGTGATCACAACTACAATAACATTACAACAACAATTTATATTATTTAACACACTTGCAGAAAAATATTATAGCTACGAAGCAACAATTTGTTTAAAATATTTTAATAATTTAGGTACGAGTATTCTAAAAACCATTACCGGTTCATCAATTTTCCTTATTTTTCTTATGCATTTGACTTACAGTGAAAAACTTCCACAACTTATATACAATAAAGGAGAAAACTAGAATAAAGCCTAGAGCAATCGCACATAGAGCAAGCACTAGTTCTAGTTCTAGGTACTGCGTCCACGAGATGTTGGCGGCGGGCGAGCGCAGATATCTCGCGCCACCGTGACGCAGCACGTGCTCCGTCCACCACACGGCTCGCTCCAGAGCAGGTTCCGGCTGATCACGCATCATGCTGCCCAGTTTAATTATATTTTGGCGGTAGCTGGAAATTATCAATATAATTAAACTTTTATGTCTATCACGGCGTCTGTCACACAATTGTGTATTCCAAATAAAACATTACCTACATTTAAAAAAAACCAGCCAAGTGCGTGTCGGACCACGCACAATGAAGGGTTCCGTAGTTAGGGTGAATATATCCCAAGAACTAACTTAACATTGTGGTTGAAAAACATGTTTTCCCGTACATTTCAACTTCAAATATAAGTTTTGAGATATTTTTATTGTTTTTGGTTCAGTAGTTTCGGAGATAAAGGGGGACCGGTAAATCATATATTTTCTTAAATAATTTAAAACGAATTATTTCAAAATTATAAAAAAAAAATATAATTGAGACCTATACAGTTTCATTAAAATTTGATATGTCACACGGTACAGTTTGCGAAACTTTTTATTTTTTATTTTCTCCCCCTTTTTTATTTTTGCCCCCAAAAGTGTATTACAAGACAGTTATATTCAAAATTCATCTATTTACATTACACGCCCGTATTTCGGTTACGTTAATTCATATGATTGTGTACCTTTCAACTTAATTTGTCCAGTAGATTCGGAGCAAATTGGCTGTGCCAGACGGACAGCCAGACAAACGAGTGTTCCTATAAGGGTTCCATGTTTTTCTTTTTAGTTAGGGAACCCCAAAAAAATATTTTTTTGTTGTAGTATTGCACGGCAATAAAAAATAAAAATAAACTTAGTAAACATTTCGAGATTACCCACCTTTTATCATCAATTACAGTGTTGATGGCATTCTTAAATTTTTCTTCAGTCAACGTCATTAAATCGATTTGAACTCCAATCTTATGGTGTTCATATTTTTCAACATTGTACCATTGATCACCGAACATTGGTACGCCGATCAAAGGGACTCCTCCTGAGATAGCCTCGTCTGTTGATTGCAGACCTCCTTGTGTTATGAATGCTTTGATCTTTGGGTGCCCTGAAAGTTCACAATATTCATCCAGTTCATATTTAAGTATGTTAATTGTTTATTAATTTTTATTACGATATTTAAAGTAATATCACTATCATCATCAGCCTATAGCAGTCCACAGTTAGACATAGGCCCCTTGTTGGCTTCCTGCCAGGGTTACGAGTCTGTCCGAAAGGGATATCGTGGCCCCGGCACACAGGCATTTGAAGAAACACGGTGGGTTTTAGTCACACTCCCTCCCGCTCCGCCCAGAGCGGGAGAAGTTATTGGATGATTACCCACTCAAAAAAAAAAAAAAAAAAGGCAGCTTGTTGGCTATCATCCAGCTGCTATGAGCCACCCTGTGAAGAGCGTCGCTCCACCTAGCCTTTGGGTGTCTTACTTTACGACACGGTTACGAATGTTACTTACTAAGACGGTCTGACTGTGGCAGCCATTTGAATATTCTGATGTTCTTCGAGCATCCTGGAAGTTCATCCTTGTCCCACTTCGATAGCACGTCGTAAGGTAATTCAGAGAAAACTTTGACCATCAATTGTACCCTTTCTGGAGGAAGCATTGAAGGTTGCACGTTTGAACCAAAGCTCAGGTATATCACGCCATTCTTTGAGGAGTCTCAATAAATTTGGATGTCCTGCAATAATGAGTGTCTTATGAATAAAAAATTATATTAGTTGACAGTATTATAGCTTCTTCTTTTAGTCGTTATATTTTTGAGTTGTTTGGGGTTCAAACCCTCGGGCCGTGGGGTTTGAGTGCTCATAGTTTGTTCACCGAAATCTCAAAATGGCTGGTTGACACTTCCCGTGACCCAAGGGCTGGCTTTTATCTTGGCCATGGCAATGCTGGCAGTCTCTTGGGTACATTACCAGTCGACAGCGATGCGGAGGAATTTTTCGACGCCTTATTTTAGTTTGTTAATAGTTTTAGTTAGGTTATGATACCTATTATAGTTTTATTTTTAATAGTTTCTTAGTTAATTTAGTATAGTTATTTATTTATTTGGTTCACCAACAATTGTATACACTGGTATATGCAAATGAAAACGAAGCAACAAAAAAGAATAGAGTGTAACAATCACTGTTAGGCAAACTCTGCATGCACACAAAACATTGTTGTAACTTACAAAAAAACCGGCCAAGTGCATGTCGGACCACGCACAATGAAGGGTTCCGTAGTTGGGATGAATTTATCCCAAAAACAAACTTAACATTGTAGTTGAAAAACATGCTCTCCCATACATCGATATACATTACGGTCAATTCTCCAACTGCAAATTTAAGTTGGTCGACTATTACTCGTTAACTTGTGAAGCCTACTTAGCTGTGATAGTTTTCCTTTTAATTTCGTTATATGTAAGCTAAATGGTTGGTTTTGGATATGTGAAAAAATTCAGGGCAATAGTATATCTATTGCCCTGAATTTTTTCACATATCCAAAACCAACCATTTAGCTGGCGGGGGGGGGGACACTTGACTCTAACAAAAAATTGCACTTCAAAGCTTAGTATTACGCAAACAGATCCCTTAATTGAATAATTGTAGAAAAACTGATAAACCCACAATATTTTTGAACGGCCTATCCAACGATACCCCACACTATGGAATAGACGAGAAAAAAAAATATCATCCCCATTTCACGTGTAGGGGAGGTACCCTAAAAAAAAATGTTTTTCATAGATTTATTTTACGACTTTTTTGGCATGATTAATATGTATACCCATGCCAAATTACAGCTTTCTAGGACTAAGCGTCTCTGAGCTAAGCTGGGGACAGACGGACGGACGGACAGACAGACAGACAGACAGACAGACAGACAGACAGATAGACAGACAGACAGACAGACAGACGGACATGGTGAAACTATAAGGGTTCCTTATTTACTACGGAACCCTAAAAAGAACAATAGAAATAAAAGACTATATTATAAAGTTGCACTAAATAAAACTTAATAAATTAATTAAAACAATATCAAAACAAACTAAAGTTAACAAAACTAGGTAATACAAAAATATGCAATAAGTAGCCCAAATTCACCTACTCAGATAACGCAGGGCTAAGAAACTCAATGTTCGGTTCAATTTATAAATAATATATAATATTATTTTGCATACGTTCCAAGTAACCAAGGGTCGGTGCCCAATGTAGTTCTCTTTCATTTTCTCTTTTCATCCACTTTCATTCACTACCATTTCTTTTACATGATCCATACATTTACCTTTTCATTGGTCTTCCTCCCTCTCTCCATCCATTAACATTTATGTTCGTCTTTCTTAGAGTATTTTGTGATTCATTCGTCCATATTACTTGGCCAAGACTTACGATTCCTGTTAACTTTTTTTTCACTTTCTCACTTAGAGTGCAAAAGTGAGTGTGAATATAAAAATATAGAGGTAAAGTAAGAAATGTATACATTTTTTACTTTAATACATTTTTTACTTTATCTACTATTGTTACCCCATACAGCCATCTGTTCTCATTTCTGCTACATGCAATCTTCATGTAATTGCTATATTATCCAATATTCATCCATCTTTTAATGACCTAGCATGTATGAGCTTATAAATGTATATTTCATTTCTTGATTAACCTATGCTATCCCACTGCTGGGAAAAGGTAGAGTATAAATGTATACGGATATAATATTAACAACAATAAAATAAGCATAAAAACTTACAGTCGACAATTCTTTTACTGGGTTCTGATGTATTCCACCCATGTAAACAACACTAGGCGGTACTGGACGATTGCCTTCCCAAACAGGATAGGTATTCAAGAACAGCATATCAACATTATTTTTTAATTCATTTATTGTCGGTGCACTTGGTCCAAACATTTTAATGGCCAATTCATTTTCTGCATCTTCAACTGCAGGAATATTAATATTTTCTAATTTATTGTATTATACAAACGCTTGCTCATACTGTCAGGGTATAATATAGGATGCCAGGCTGATCCAATAGTTCTCACATTGAAGTTCATGGGACCGAAAGAAGAGACCAGAATCACGGGCATCTTAATGATGTGTGACAAAACAAGTGCGGGTTTCACGAAAGCTTCTATCAATAGCAAATCAAACTTTTCTTTTTTTAACACTTTTTGCACTGCATCCGCTTTCAGTTGCATTTCGATTTCGAGCTCAACCATCATAAGTAATGGGATTCGTATTAGTGCCATTGAATCAGTACCGCCAATAAAAGTTAATTTATACAGTGTTTGCCATTTCTCGTAAGACAAGTCATGGACGTCAATTTCTGTGAGATTTGCAGGCGTTTTTCCATTTGGAAAGGCAGGATTAGGTGTGATGACTGTGACTTCATGCCCTCGCCTGGCAAGTTCTTGAGTTAGAGGACGAAACACAACTTGGTGACTGATTGACGGAGCAGGAAAAAAGGCCAGTATTCTTGCTCCGTCATTGTACGTAATTGATAACGTTAATAGCAACAACGTTATCAGTGCGGACATGATTATACGTAAATAAATTATGTTTCCACTGAGTATTCAATTACACAAAACTATCGTTTCATATGCAACTTGCACTCATCGCGACTTTGCATCGAATGATTGACACATTGAACTCGTACGAGTATCAACAAGTTCGTTGGTGCTAAAACAAAAGAAATTTTAAATGCAAGATAAATTGTATAATCAAAATAGATAAGATTGCTGTTGGCTACATAGTTATCAAAATAGATAGGATTATTATGTAACCACTGTTCACAGAAGATTAAAATGTAAGTACAAAATATTTGAAAACAGCAACGTCCTTGAGACCAGTTGTGGGCTCAATAAATAAGATAAAAACTAAATGGAACCATGACGTAATACTAAACTAAACACACGTAATTATTTGCACTCAACTGGTGACACTTTGAAATGATCAATGTACACGCGTTTCATACAATATTTTTCAACACACTAGCGAGACACAGAAACAGACTTGTATTGGTATTAACTTTTATGGGAAATAGCCATATATTATTTTTAGCGCGCTAAGCTGGAGATGAGTGCGCAAGGGTAAATGAAGGCACTAGAAAAACCACTAGACAGGCTATATAAAAAAAATATATTAAACACAAAATAATGTTTTGAATACGCAGTGGTTATTATGTAGTGCAAAATATATAGTTTTATGAAATAATGTTATTTTGATGATTAATTTGTCATAATAAGTAACCTAAAATAGATTACTTACTTTCATTTGTTCACAAAAATATTCATTGTTTTAAGACTTAAAAACTCTTTGAGGAGATTGAAAAAAATAATGTAAAGTAAAAAACACTCGTGTGGTAATGTAAAGTAAACAAAACACCTGTGTTAAGCATCTTAAACACACGAGTTTTGTTTACTTTACATTATAAACTCAAATGCGTGGCTATATGAGTCACTTTACAGGCTAGTGTATTGAAAACAATCTTTTCAAATTAAAGTTCAATTGTTTTTAGGGTTCCGTAGTAAATAAGGAACCCTTATAGTTTCGCCATGTCCGTCTGTCTGTCTGTCTGTCTGTTTATCTGTCTGTCTGTCTGTCTGTCCGTCCGTCCGTCTGTCCCCAGCTTAGCTCAGAGACGCTTAGTCCTAGAAAGCTGTAATTTGGCATGGGTATACATATTAATCATGCCAAAAAAGTCGTAAAATAAATCTATGAAAAACATTTTTTTTAGGGTACCTCCCCTACACGTGAAATGGGGATGATATTTTTTTTTCTCGTCCATTCCATAGTGTTCGATTGTGTGTGTGTGTTGGATAGGCCGTTCAAAAATATTGTGGGTTTATCAGAACAATTATTCAATTAAGGGATCTGTTTGCGTAATACTAAGCTTTAAAGTGCTATTTTTTGTTAGAGTCAAGTGTCCCCCCCCCCTGCCAGCTAAATGGTTGGTTTTGGATATGTGAAAAAATTCAGGGCAATAGTATATATAACGAAATTAAAAGGAAAACTATTTACAGCTAAGTAGGCTTCACAAGTTGACGAGTAATAGTCGACCAACTTAAATTTGCAGTTGGAGAATTGACCGTAGCGTATATCGATGTATGGGAGAGCATGTTTTTCAACTACAATGTTAAGTTTGTTTTTGGGATAAATTCATCCCAACTACGGAACCCTTCATTGTGCGTGGTCCGACATGCACTTGGCCGGTTTTTTTAAACTGTATTTAGCCCACTACTTGTTCACATCACCCACGGTTGTGCCGCATGCCGCCGAAATCGAATACTATTTATGAACACTGTGCCTACGGCGCATGTGCCCCACGGCCGTTTACTGACGCCACGTCGCGCCGTCGTGTCTGGCTTCAAGCTGCTATAGTGATCTGCGTAAAACCGTCGATTTTTGTCGTCAAAATAATAAAACAAATTGTGAACACTTTACGATTCTTTACTCTGTCAAAGAGACCAAGTCACTTTAGAAAATAAATTACTTCATGCCATACATTTGAACACTGTTTGTCTAGTTACGGCATTAATAAGTAGGTTACGTCAGTGACCTTGTAGTGTGGGCGGCGCTTAGCTTCATTGCACGGTAAACGACACAGAGTTAATTAATTACCAAGCCATGTGACGGTCCAGCGGTCATGTTATTATTGTTAATGCGGCACAAATTACAATTATCCAATTATAATAATTAACTTACGGCATTTAGTAAAGTACTTTATTGAAGTTATAAAGAACTAACATCGAATTTACTGACTGATTTTACATTTACACTTTGCAAGCTACGTTGTATTGTACAGAGCCTAAAGACTTAAGGTCTTCAATCGCTGCGTCCTGCCTGTTAGACATATGGAGCTGAAACGTGGACATTGTATGACATGGTATGGCTGGTTCATAAATTCAAGATTGCTCAGCGAGCAATGGAATGCGCTATACTTGGAGTCTCTCTGAGAGATCGAATCCGGAACGAGGTGATCCGGCTGAGAACCAAAGTTGTCAACATAGCTCACAGAATAAGCAATGGGCCAAATTAGCCGTAGAACTGATGATCATTGGTGTAGACGTGTTCTTGAGTGGAGACCGCGAATCTCGAATAAGGTAGGACACCCTCAGGCTAGGTGGAGCGACGATCTTTGCAGGGTGGCTGGTAGCAGGATAAGATTTGCGAGAATTGAGCTGAATTGCGTGCAATTGGAGAGGCCTATGTACAGCAGTGGACTGCTGTAGGCTGAAGATGATGAAGCTATGTCAGCATCTTTGCATTTTTTGTCATGTTAAGGAAACCCCCGAAATGGTTAGGTTTTTAGTAAATTTGTGAAAGCAAAAAGTAATTGTTCATGATATTTTCATTATTTTTACTGACCCTCATTTTGATGCAACGCCTTAGGCTGAATGTATAGATCAACGTTTTAAAAAAAAAACAAAAAACAAAACTTAGACTTAACTCAAGCTATGTTCACTAAACTTTTCATACGAATATGGACCTAATAAATTCTTATAAACTTAATGTTCATCATCGGATGAGACGCTTGATTACAGTCGCGTATTATCTATGAATATGCACATTCATTTCATAAAGGGTCTCGTATGAGCCACTTTAAGCTTAAACCAATTTATGTTTTCTCTTTAAGTGAAGTTGTAATTCTTTTGAGAAATAAATATCTTTAACCGTAAGCTTGAGTGAAATCTAAAAACTCTCCACGCCTTAGTCGACTTTTACGACGTACAGTACAAGCATAAGAAAATAATATTTTTATTAAATGAAATTAGAGATCCTCTTCTTGATTTATTGTCTAGGTTCATAAATAATTTAGTACTTAACACTTTTCACACAATTATTGCAATTAGAACACTCGATAGTCACTCTAACACTTTCCATTTTGGGCCCAACTTTGTATGAAACCTGAATGGTCTCCTTAAGCTGAAAATTCAGAAGGGGAATCTGTGTCCGTATTTTCACTCACAGAACTTTCACTTTCTGAAGTGGCTGTAACATTTATAATAAAGCGATCGGCTGTTTTATCTATCTAATGATCGAGTCCCTTCATCTTGACTTCTTCCTTTTTGACGTTCTTGACACAATTTTTCAGGTGCGCCGAAAGCACCAGGTATGTATACCCAAGGTATGCCCAAAACATCTTTCTTATTTTACACAGTTATTGCTCCTTTTCTTTACAATAAAATAAATAAAGAACTCAACATATATCCGCTCAATAAATCTTTATATAAGAAGAAGGTGCATTACTACCTAATTGGCCTTTCATATGAGGAAACAGAGAAGCTGTTTCGAGATAGTTAATGCTTTTGTCAAATAATCAATTTTTATTTTATTTTACTGTAAGACGTATTTAACCTACCCAACACCCCAACACCTTCCACTACTCTACACCTACACAAAATTACACGCACATCCACGACACATTCATTTTTGTATGGTTTTAGTTTTTCTTTTTACTTGTTTAAGATCATTCAATGATGCATCTTTTTGCATGTCTTTTGGGCTAATATTAATTATTTGGCTTAAAATTCAGTTATTTTAATTAATTGTATACTTTTTTGAATATAAAGCTAAATAAATAAATCCAATTATGGTATGTTCTTTTATTGAAATATAAGTTGAGTTTGTTTCGCCATTTCTTCTCAGGGGTAGTCAGATAGGAAATGTCGGCTACATCTAGATTTTTATTAAAAAAATTTATATGACGTGTGAAAGTGATTCTAATATCCTATTTACAGAATAAACGATTTCATTTCATTTCATTTAATTTCAAAAACATAAGTAATCTCGAAAAAGATAAAAAGGTTTGAAATACATAAACAATAGCAATATGTATATTTCATTGTTTGAATAAATATTTTTGAAAGTAAAAAAAAATACCACGATCGTTCTTCTACGTATTTCTTACTTATTCCGTTTGTATACGTTCATAATACCAAACACGATAAGTGTTTGGTATTATGAAACTCGACCGAGGCAGTATTAGGGACAGTTTTGAATGACGAGCGATCTCTAACGAAGTTTTGTGGACTTTTTGGTACAAGTCGGATCAATGACTTTTATTTTTTTCTTATCTGGCGCAGACTATAGGTACTGCCTGCGCCCACGACTTGTTGGCAGCGGGCGCGCGCAGATGTCGGGCGTCGTCCACCACAAGGCACGCTCAAGAGGAGGCTGTTGTTGATCCCGCATCATGCTACCAAGCTTTAATATATTGTCACGATAACTTAAAACAAATCAAATACACTCTTGAAATTGAATATCATGTTAAAAGAACCTGATCAAGGTAGTATATAGTTATAGGGAAAAGAGGCCAAGACATTCAATATCAGCATCATCATAAGCTTTCCCCAGGCATCGCCTAAATAAAGGTACTATATTTTAATTACTAATAATAAAGATGGAAGATAATTATTTTGATATTCTTGATAATAATACAAAAATAAGTACTTAACAGCTTTGTCAGTTCATGGATATTATTATCATGTTTAATCTGCGTAACCGAACACTTTAGGTAGGTACTATATGAAATCGAATTCTAATATTATTACATTTACGAAAAATATTTTATCAATTTATTTATTCATATTATTAATCAATCAGTTTAATTAAAAGCAATCAGTAGTTTTTCATTTTAATAAAGTACACCTTCGAAACGAGGCAAAAATATGTTGAGTGTCTTTTTTTACAAAGGATTTATCCTACCTTTTATCTCCCATTACAGTGTTAATAGCGTTCTTAAATTCTTCATCAGTCATCGTGAGTAAATCCAGTTGGACTCCAAACTTATGGTGTAAATATTTCTCTACATTGTACCATTGATCTCCCGCAAGTGGCACACCAACCAGTGGTACTCCTGCTGTGATAGCCTCGTCAGTTGATTGCAGACCTCCTTGTGTTATGAATACTTTGATCTTTGGATGCCCTGAAAGTTCATGTTCATTTTTTTTCATTAAATTAAAATGTGTTACTTTTAATAATAAATTAATAAAAAACGAAATCAAAAAAATAAATAAAAAATCTAAACGAAATCGATCGGAATAGATTCGATTTATGAACTTGATATCGTTAGGCAACTGTTAAAACAATTATTACGCCCAAAAGTTCGCTCTTATAACTATTATTACATACTTAGAAGGTCTGACTGTGGCAGCCATTTGGATATCTTGATGTTCTCAGAGTGTCCTGGAAGTTCATCGTTATCCCACTTCCAAATGACGTCGTTAGGTAATGAGAGTAGACTTTGGCGATCATTTTTATCCTTTCTCTCGGTAGCAGTGAAGGTTGGTCGTTTGTACCAAAGCTAATGTAAATCACACCGTTCTTTGACGAGTCCAGAAAAGTTTGGAGATCCTGAAATCCAAAGTTTTAGATACATTTTTTTTAACGGATGATTTAATATGATATGAAATGTTGAATAAAACAAACATGAATAGCATATAAGTTTTTAAAACATTATGGAATAGTTTTTAGTAACGTTACATTAAACAACCCACCGTTGGTAATTCTTTCACTGGCTTCTGATGCAGTCCACCCATACAAATAACACTAGGAGGCACCGGACGATTTGTTTCCCAAATGGGATGAATATTTAAAAACAGCATAATAATGTCAACGTTACTTTTTAATTAATTTATAGTTGGCACATTATTACAGCAGCATACATTATTTAATCCACTTTGTGTAATTTGATGATGTTATTATAAGTTTCTTTCAAAGAAACTTGTAAAGCAAGTAGTGGTATACGAATATGTTTGGGGTTCCGCAATTAAAAAGTGTTATTTGTTACTTGAGATCAAGTTTAATAAAAACGTTTAGATTTTGTTACATAAAGTTTTTACATATGAGTAAGAAACCTTTATCCATCACCACCTTTATCAAGAACAAGACGTCCTTGTCAAAGAACCCATACATAAATGGTTATAACCGTGCCTCTACATCATTTCTGTCTTCCTGGTACCATCATCTCGGCTACCGAGATTTTGAGTTTTTGCTATCATTAGAACTCTATTATATAAACTAGAATAAAAATAAAGTCCAGGCTTTTGTCTTATATTGTTTTTGGTGGATACTCGACAAGATAAAGTTCAAAACGAAAAGGTTGTTGCTTAATTATTAAAGTTGTAATTATATAGATATAATTATTATACAATTTTATCGGAATAACATAAAATTATTTCACATATACATACGTTTAGGATGTTGTTAGGGCTGCCCCGCTTTTGTAGTGCCTCCGGTATGTTTGCGGAGGCCAGGGTAGACGGCTTTCATGCCATCATGCGTAAGCGGCTCGCATCGTTATTAAACAGAGTCCGGGGTAGCACTAACAGCATCCTACACGTCATTGCAGATACACAGGACTCAAATATCCTGAAATCATTTATTCGTGTCCAAATATTGTAATCTGGCTTGTTTTTGTATTTGTTATGGACTTGGTCTGAAATAAAGGTTTTATTATTATTATTATTGCGTCAGTAAATCTCAATTCACCTTCAATTTGGTTTGTTCTAAAAGAAAGCTTAAATATTTCCATAAGTTATGCAAAATAAATATTACAAGTAAAACAAAGCCCAGAGCAAATGTCAATAGTGTAAATACTAGTTGTAGTTCTAAGTACTGCGCCCACGACATGTTGGCGGTGGGCGCGCGCAGATGTTTCGCGCCACCGTGACGCAGCACGTGCTCCGTCCACCACACGGCGCGCTCCAGTGGAGGCTGTGGCTGATCGCGCATCATGCTGCCAAGTTTCACTATATTGTTGCGATACCTGGAAATTGATATACTCGTACATTTATAACAAAACTTATGTCCGTGTACAGATTAATAAAAAATATAGTCAACTAGCTGCGCCCCAAGGTTTCACCCGCATAAGTCTCGATCCCGTAAGAATATTGGGATAAAAAGTATTCTATATTCCAATCCAGGTCATGGTCTACCCATGTATCAAATTTCATCCAAATCCGTTAAGCTGTTTTAGGGCGAAAGCGTAATAAACAAGCAAACTCACTGTCGCATTTATAATATTAGTTAGGACTAGATAAGATACAATCAATGGATACAGATACCAGTACATAACTAAAAAGCATTATAATTACTGCCCATAGGAACTATATTGTTTTATCTCCTTGCAAAGCAGTACTATTCACATTGATACTAAATGATTGTATCATTATCTATCAAAAATATAAACGTGAATTTATTATTCGAATTAATTTCCTTTAACCACGAAACCAGACAAAATTTTTGAAGTGAAATACAAATCATACTAAAAAAAATAATTACCAACCTTTTATCACGAATTACAGTGTTAATAGCGTTCTTAAATTCTTCCTCGGTCATCGTGAGTAAATCAAGTTTGACTCCAATACCATGATGCTCATATTTTTCAACATTGTACCATTGATCTGACATCAGCGGTACACCAATCAGAGGTACTCCTGCTGTGATAGCCTCATCTGTTGATTGTAGACCACCTTGTGTAATAAAAACTTTGATCTTTGGATGTCCTGAAATTTCATGTTAGTTGAGTTAGTTCGTATGTAAATATGTACATAGATTTTATACGAAAGTTTCACTTTTACTGACAGAAATGTCACTAAGCAAATGAATAAAACTATTTTTACTCAACAATAACAGTTACCAATCCATTTAATCTTAGGCCATTGACCTTTAAACTTTTATTACATACTTAGTAGGTCTGTCTGTGGCAGCCATTTGGATATCCTGATGTTCTTAGAATGTCCTGGAAGTTCATCTTTGTCCCACTTCCACAGTACGTCGTAAGGTAATTGGGAGAAGACTTTGGCCATCAATTGTACCCTTTCTGGAGGAAGCAGTGAAGGTTGGACGTTTGTTCCAAAGCTAATGTATATAACACCATTTTTTGAAGTGTCCAGATAAGTTTTGAGATCCTGTAACCCATTTTTTTTCTTAATCTATGTAATAATTATTAAGTTGTTGTGCAAAATTTGTGACTTTGTAGGTAGGGAGTAAACTTTGGAACTACTGATACGATTCTGATGATTCTGTCAATAATGGGAAATTACAGTTACAGTTACATATCGATGGTTCCGTGTGGTGCCGGAGGTAAAGCAATAATAATAGCACCATCCAATTTCTTCCCGTGGGTGTCGTAAAAAGCGACTAAGGGACTTACTAGAGAATGGGCAGCAGCGTTTTCTATGCTTTTTAACACCATACTGCGATCGCCAACCCCACCAAGCGTGGCGATTATGGCAACCACCCTCTCCCCCCCTATTGAGCGAGGCCTATATCCAGCAGTGAACGTTTTTTGGCTGGAATGATGATGATGATGATCGAGTGTCATAGGATAGTTTTTTTATCTTCAGTAGTAGTATCAGTCAATTATAAAAGTGCAGATTGAAGTTCATAACATATTGTTCAAAGAAACTACATCATAATACTAGGTATTAGAAACGTGTAAAACAAAAATAAAACCTTACCGCTGGCAATTCTTTCACTGCCTTCTGATGCAATCCACCCATATAAATAACACTAGGAGGCACAGGACGATTTCCTTCCCAAATAGGATGAATGTTCAAAAATAGCATATCGACATTATTTTTCAATTCACTTATAGTCGGCACATTTGGTCCAAACAATCTTTTATTCATTTCATTTTCTCCATCTTCGACATCATTTAATACACATTCTAATTTATAAAAGTTCCACAGCTCTAATAATTTCTCCCAGATTGACAAATTGTACAAACGCTTGCTCAAAGTGTTCGGGTACAAAAAAGGATGCCATGCTGAACCTATGATTTCCACGTTAGAGTTCATGGGACCTAAAGAAGACACTTGGATCACGGGAACCTTAATGACGTTAGACAGAATTAAAGCGGATCTAACACAAGCTTCTAACAATAACAAATCGAACTTTTCTTCCTTTAATATTTTCTTCACTTTATCTACTTTCAGTTGCAATTCAACGATCTTCATTATTATTTGGGATGCTACTCGCACTTGAGAGATCAAATCTCTATCACCTGAAGAAATTAATTTATATAGTGTTCTCCATTTCTCGTAAGACAAGTCGTGGACGTCAATTTCAGTTAGATTCGCAGGTGTTCCTCCATTTGGAAAGGCAAGATCTGTTGTGATTACTGTAACTTCATGACCTCTCTTGGCTAGTTCTTGAGTTAGAGAGCGAAACACAATTTGATGACTGATCGACGGAAATGGGAAATAAGCCAGTATTCTTGCCGCATTGGCGGACGTAATTGAAAATGTAAGCAGCAGCATCGCTATCTGTCCAGACATTTTCGAACTACGAGTACCTTCTCAGGTCGCTATGCAATATAAAACGAATATAATTTTACAGTATTTGCCTACAAATACCAACCTATTTATATAAAGCTACACGTTTATTGAACTGATATATTAAAAATTTGTGGAAATATTCTATTTATGTTTTCTTTTGCTGCCAATTTTGTTTAAAAGTTCGTAAAAGGAATGTAAATGTTCGTAAACACAGTCATCATGAAAGGCGATGATTTCCAATTTTCTCGCAAACGTAGTCCCAAGCAAATCAAGCACATAACTATTGGACATCCTGCTAGCTTCAGAAATTAATTTCAATTTCGTTTGTACTTAGAGAAGGGTTTCTCTCTTCAAAACTACTAATAAGATAATTATGATTGTTTTGATAAATTCTTTTGATGGGGTACTTCGGGATATGAAACATTATAGTATAAATCATTATTTGCCTAGCCTTTTCACAACTATGTTTTGGTCGGCTTCTAGTCTAACCGGAGCCGAATACCAGTATTTTACATGTAGCGACTGCCTATCTGACCTCCACAACCCAGTAACTGGTAATACGGTACCCCGGTAAGACTGGTTGTCAGACTTTCGGGCTTCTGATGACCAGTAATGGCTGTCAAATATCCACGAATGAGCCGGTACCAACGGATTAACATGCTTTTGGAGGCACGGAGGGGTCTCGGTATGTAAAAATAAATGTGGGTACATAATTACCAATCCAAACATGAACCAAAGTCGCGAGTAAAACCTATTAAATTAGTATTATTTAAACAATGGCCACGCGGCATAACCAATTAATTATTTATAATATTAAACAGTTTTAACGCATATTTTCTGATCACAATACGTTAAGATAAGATTAATTGTAATGTTTGATAACTTTGAGTATTGTTTAGTCTAAAATGGACACTCTTATTTATATCAAAAGATTTAAAAGTGTGCCCATGAAGTTTCTTGCCCATTTTCTCCATAGAAACCAACTATGCATTGGAATGAACAACGAGCTTCATCTTTCTGACTGATCGACTCCTTGATAATTCAAAACTGTAAACCTGTAAGTAGTTTATAAGAAATAAATGTATTGAGTTTAAGTTTGTCGGTTTTCATAACAAAACCTCGACTTCATCCACGTGGAAGTATGAAAAGAAACCAATACCAAAAATTAATATTAATAATTTTATCTAATACTTTTCGACTTTTTACTTCAATTCTTAACACCAAGAACTGGACTTCTCTCGGTTCCGTTGAAAAATAATAAAAATATATTTACCACAATCTTCTCCATTTTATTAGTTTAACATTCTTATCACAGTTTCTTGTAAATTAATATAAAAAAGACATTATTGTAAATCAATTCTTTTTCAATTTACTATGTTCTAAGCTATAACTAAAGTACTTCCATAAGTTATATACAACAAAAGATAAAAGTAGAATTAAGCCTAAAGCAATTGCTAATAAAGTAAGTACTAGTTCTAGTTCTAGGTACTGCGCCCACGACATGTTGGCGGCGGGCGCGCGCATATGTTTCGCGCCGCCGTGACGCAGCACGTGCTCCGTCCACCACACAGCGCGCTCCAGTGGAGGCTGTGGCTGATCACGCATCTTGCTGGCAAGTTTTTTTATATTGCGACGATAGCTGAAAATTATTGAAAATATTTAATAAGTATATTTGAATAAATTATATTATTAAGCTCACGGTCTACGGTCATTTCAACTATTTCATGTCTAGTAATATGAAGGTATTTAGCGATATTTTCTTTCAAAATAATGCATACTCGTACAACGTTAAAAATGTTTATATTTCTTGGACCTCTTGTATCAATACGTTGTTTAGATAAACATTATTAACGTCTAACTATCTGGATACTTTCATGTTGTGTTCTTTGCTTCTTGCTTTTCTAAGGACTTCTTGTATTATGTAGGTAATAGGTATTTTGTCATTAATTTATTCATCAGTTATGTCCGCAGACATGACAAGACTTTTTGTACTACATGAAATATAGTTTTTTATTCGAAAATATTTATCAAAAAACTCAAATAAAACATATATCGGATCAATATTCCTAATAAAAAAAAAACGAAAATTAATAGAGATTTCATTAACGCACCTTTCATCACCAATGACAGTATTAATAGCATTTATAAAGTCTTCCTCAGTCATCGTGGGCAAATCCAGTTTTGCTCCAATCTTATGGTGAAGATACTTTTCAGCATTGTACCATTGATCGCCCAACATTGGTACACCAATCAAAGGTACTCCTGCAGTAATAGCCTCGTCGGTTGATTGTAGACCACATTGTGTTATGAACAGTTTGATCTTTGGATGCCCTGAAAATAAATGTCCACTTATGTAGTTCGTCTGTATGTTTATTTAATTAAATAATACCCAACATTAATATTTGACTTGCATGCATGAAATATATTGGCCATTGCCCATAAAATTTGTATGACATATATCAATGATTATTATTACTTAGCAGATCTGACTGTGGCAGCCATTTAGATATCCTAATGTTCTTAGAGCGTCCTGGAAGTACATCTGTGTCCCACTTCCAAAGAACGTCATAAGGTAATTGAGAGAAGACTTTGGCCATCAATTCTACTCTTTCTGGCGGAAGCAGTGAAGGTTGCACGTTTGTTCCAAAGCTAATGTAGATCACGCCGTTCTTCGAGGAGTCCAGATAAGCTTTGAGATCCTGTAAACGAATATTTTAAAATTAATTTAGGATTTTAGTACTCTTGCAATTGAAGTAACTATATTATTTTAAGAGGAACGTGACTTTCAAGGACATACCTACCTACATCTTTTATAGGGTACTGTGTTAAATTTTACAACAAAAATAACATGTGATAAATGAAAGAATATTTAAAACTCATATTATAAATACACTTTGTAAACGATCATGTTATAAATTAAAGATAAATATGCAAGATAAGAATTATTGGAAGTAGTCTAGAGACAAAATCAAACTAATTTAATTGTATATTTTATTATTTATAAGACATTAATATTAAATTCTGTGATTACTTAACTCAGTGTGTGAGTTATAATATGTTTCTTTTACTTTTACAATATTTATTTTGTTAATATGTGTACACCATTATAACAGAATTAATTTAGGCCCGTGCAGACGGGCGCGACAGCAGCACGACGCGCAACGCGACACTTTCCATGAAGTTTTCATAGAAGTTAATAGTGTAGTGTCGCGCCTGTCTGCGAGCCTTATAGGTGTCATTGCTACATTCGTTTTTAGGGTTCCGTACCCAAAGATTAAAACGGGAACCCTATTACTAAGGCTCCGCCGTCTGTCTGACTGTCTGTCCGTCTGTCACCAGGCTGTATCTCATGAACCGTAATAGTTAGACAGTTGAAATTTTCACAGATGATGTATTTTTGTTGCCGCTATAACAAAAAAATACTAAAATACAGAATAAAATAAATATTTAAGGGGGCTCCCATACAACAAACGTGATTTTTTTTGCTCGTTTTTGCTCTATATTGATGACGGCAACAGGTAGACGCTTGAAATATTAACAGAATATTTTGTTAAATAAATAATAAAAAAAATAATAATAATAAAACAAATATTTAAGGGGTGCTCCCATACAACAAACCTGATTATTTTGGCATTTTATATATAATGGTACGGAACCCTTCGTGCGTGAGTCCGACTCGCACTTGACCGGTTTTTTTATTATTTTTACCTATTGTGGTATAGTAATGTTATTCTAGGAACAATGTATTCACATGTAATTATAATTAATGTATACAAAATTATGTAAAATTTTTTAAAAGAGTAAGTGTGGAGTTTCTTTCCTATTCTGCTCCATACCTAAGTAACTATCTTTTGGAAGGGGCAACTAGACTCAAGGCTTCTACATACTGGAGCGACACGCGACGCGGCATAAACGCCCCGCGTGTCGCGCGACGAGCGGTGCCTTTGAGCCGCGTCGCGAGTCGCGCTGGTCTGTAAAAGCCTTTAATTCATTTTAATGTTTACTTTTAAAAATGCCTTTTATGTGTTTGCTTGAAATAAATTACTTAAGTATAACTTTGAAAATAAAACATACTTGGAAAACGTTAAATATATGTGATAAAAAAGATTTGAGTGATTAGCAGTTTTAATTTTTAGGGTCTAAAAAGTGAGTACTTCGTATACAAAATATCTTACCGTTGGCAACTCTTTTATTGGCTTTTGATGTAATCCACCCAGATAAACAACACTTGGAGGCACTGGACGATTGTCTTCCCATGTAGGATAAGTGTTCAAAAACAGCATATCGACATTATTTTTTAGTTCATTTATAGTCGGCGCATTTGGTCCAAACATTCTTTTAGCAATTAAATTTTCAGCATCTTCAACTTCTTGCTGAACACTTTGTAAATTATGAGCTTTCCACAATTCCAGTAATTTCTCCCACTTTGACAAATTGTACAAACGCTGGTTAAAAGCGTCTGGGTACAATAAAGGATGCCAGGCTGATCCTATAGTTTGAACATTGAAGTTCACGGGTCCGAAAGAAGACACTAGAATCACGGGCGCCTTAACAACGTGTGACAGAAGTAAAGCTGGTCTTACACAAGCTTCTAACAATAGCAAATCAAACTTTTCTTCTTTCAACATTTTTTGCACTTGATCCACATTCATTTGCATTTCGACGAGTTTCGCCATCATATGGAAAGCCATCCGCATTTGTAAGAGCAAATCATTATCACCCGTAGATGTATATTTATATAGTGTTCTCCAATTTTCGTAAGAAAAGTCGTGGACATCGATTTCTCTGAGATTTGCTGGTGTTCCTCCATTTGGGAAAGCGGGATCTGTTGTGATGACTGTGACTTCATGTCCTCTCCTGGCCAGTTCTTCAGTTAGAGGACGGAACACCACTTGATGACTGATAGAAGGAAGTGGGAAAAATGCCAGTATTCTTGCCGCATCGTTGGGCGCTATGGATAACGTTATAAATAACAACAATACTATCGGTGCGAACATCTTCGTACAGCGTCTCAGACCGCTATGAAAAATCAATGAATACGTTTGCCTTATATATTATACCGGCTGTTTAGATAAAATACACGTCATTCTGATAAAATAAGCGCAACATTTTGGTTTTATTAATAAGCGTAACATTTTATTTAAGTTGGTAAAAGGGGGAAAATACTAGGTACCAATGATATCAGCTAGATCATGTTTCTTATTGTGAGTTTGCTTCTTGAGGGGCCGGCGTAGCATGCGTAGTTCATACAAACGTAATACCAAAATAATTTGTAAATCAAACATATTGGGTAAGGTAGTGTGTATTTATTTCGATTCGATTACAAAATATCTATGTTCCCAAATATATATTTTGAAAGTACAATGATATAAAGACGAGATATAAGGAATTTAAAATGTCTATAGAAAACTTATTTTTCTCATAACTCTTGTTTAAATCAGTGTCCATTCAAAATATATATTTGGGAACCTAGGTATTCAGTATTCCAAAATCGGAATAAAGACATACTACCTTAAGAATGTGTTTGATTTACCAATTATTTTGGTATTATGTTTATCAAGTATGAACATAATACCAAGATAATACCATAATACACATCCATCGCTGGCCTCTTAAGTTAATTACAATTTCATAATATTTAATAATAAAATGTAGACAATCACTCACATCAAACAAACAACCTTTTATCTATGTATATTTTAACAATATCGCCTTTTTACGAGTAGGGTTCCGTACCAAAATGGTAAAAAAGGAACCCTTATGGTGAGACTAAGTCTGTCTGTCTGTCTGTGTGTCCGTCTGTCTGTCTGTCACACCTGGATATCTCAAGAACTACTAATGCTATCAACTTGAAACTTAGAATAGTTTTAGATGACGTTTGTCCAACTATTTTGCAACCAAAAAAAAAAAATAATATACCTTTTTTGCAAAAGGGACTGAAAGGAGGTCTTATAATTTTAAGTGGAGCTACTAGCATGTGGGGTATCATATGAAAGAACGCTGTTTTCACATTCTCAAACAGTTTTTTTTTTAGGCGGCATAGTTTCCGACTTTTGACGAAAAATGTAAAAATAAAATACCGTCCCCCCCCCCCCCCCCCTTATCTCCGTAGTTTGCATAGATAAAAATCTGAAATTATTCTACGTGATAGAAGTGTATGTAAAAATTACAGGAAAAATAAAACGATGTCTCTAAATAGCACAGTTTTTCAGAAATCATCAACATCATATTATATACGTACGGAACCCTCGGTGCGCGAGTCCGAGTCGCTCTTGACCGGTTTTTTTTACTAGCGCATGATGGTTTGAAAGCCATCCGGATGCGTTTCAGCAAACATACCAGACGCACTGCAGCGCCACGGCAGCCCCAACAACATCCTAAAAGCGTTGTTATACTGAATGTGCAGCGCTCAGCACGTTCTTAATAAGCCAACATTTATGGGCCCATAAAATAAAAAAAATATTTTTGAAAAAAAACCCAATGAATACTAATAATAATACAAAAAATATTACGGCACTGATATTTATTAGAATTACAGCAATTTGCTTGAATAAACATTTCACAGATGTTTCACAATGTTGTGTAATACGTTATCTATGCAGTTTCGAAGGCCATCTGTTATAATAATATCAGATAAATAAATTGCTTTGTCATCATGACCATGATTATTGTAATGACGTTATAGCCCGGAAGTAGGTAGTGTTATCAAACCTGCCGGGCAAAAAGCACGCACGATAAAATTTTGTGGTCGCTTTCTCTTGTGCCAAAACGAGATGTCACTATGGCAACGCTCTCATTTTCACGCGAGATAACACGGCGAGAAAATATTGTCGCACGCGTTATGTTTCACTTTTTTGTGGTTTATTTACATATAAGTTTTTTATTTATCGATTATGGTATTCCGCATAAATTCGCGTGCCTACCCACTACTTGCTTTGTGAATATTATTACATCACGAAATATACAAGTGGACTAAATACTTTAGTATTGAAGCCAACTCAAAAATTTCTCATTTAGAGTAATTTTTATAAATTGGACCAAACGTGTACCAAATAAAAATGTTCCAAGTGATAACGGAGTAATCGTTCTAGACAAAATCAAACTGGTTGCTATTTTAATTGTATAAATATTGATTTTACATTCTGTGATGACCTTAACTCTCTTTTACACATTGACTTATTACTTTTTTTAAAAGATTATTCACACATTTAAATGTACTTATTAATGATAGTCTGAAAGTATATTCTTTATCATACCCCGCTTTAAATAAAAAGTTAATCTCCCTAATGATTAGGCCCGCAACAGTTCTTTATTTTTGTTGTAAAGTTATTTACATTTATGCAAATGTACAACAAATATTTTGTAAACCACACCACAATGTTTACGGCTTTTTCGGGCCATCCATGTTATTTATGGAGTGTGAAGGGGAAAATAATAAACCTAGCGGAAGGAAAATATTGGTGATTTATCTCGCCAAAATTGAATGAACCCAGACTGTTTTATTCTTTCTTGTAACGTGCATTTAACTTGGTTTCCTTGAATTTAAATAAAAATCTTTTTACGTAATAAAGTCGGTGGTAAAAAACTAAAATACAGATCCAATGACATCGACTTCCGAAATTAAAGTAATTTTTGTAAGTAGTGTACTTTTGGAAGTCGGTTGTTTTTATTGGTAAAAAGTTTTTATTTTTCGCTTTTTAGTGGGTCAGTTTGTAATTTTAAGTTACAATAGCCTAATGTCAACTGCTCATCACCTTTTATAAAATATTGCAAGGACGTTAATTGTTGAAAAATTCACCTGGTAAGAACCAGAAGATCTCCGCCTTAAGCATTGTGACGAGCATAAACTGCTTAGCAACCATATTAAACATTCGTGAAATTGTATTGACAAAACAACATGGTGGCTTTAGTTCCGACTTTGGCCACGCGGCAAAAGAACCTTGTTTACATAATTTCTAAATGTTTGAATCACCTCGGCCTCGCGAAGCGAATCTCAAAAACTTCGAACTATCACATTTAGTTTTATGAAAATTGTCATAATATTATATAATATTATGACAATTTTCATAAAACTAAATGTTATAAAAGCAGTAACGGTAAGAAAGATACATGTTGCGCCGACCTCAAAAAAAATGGCTTAAGGACAGGAGAACGATAAGGGCAGTAACGCAGCGTTCGTGTACGGAGCCGAAACGTGGACACTGACAGTCGGGCTGGTCCACAAATTCAAGGTCACTCAGCGCGCTATAGAGCGGGCTATGCTCGGAGTTTCTTTGAAGGATAACATCAGCAATGAAGTTATCCGGAAGAGAACCGGAGTTACCGACATAGCCTACAGAGTAAGCAAACTGAAGTGGCAGTGGGCTGGGCATGTTTGTCGAAGGACCGATGACAGGTGGAGCAGACGAGTCTTGGAGACTGTAATCAGCAAGCGTAGTGTGGGATACCCCCCAACTAGATGGACCGACGACCTTAAATGGTGGCTGGGACAGACTGGATGCGGAAGGCCGAAGACAGGGTGTTGTGGCCCAGCCTGAGAGAGGCCTATGCCCAGCAGTGGACTGCTATAGGCTAAGTTGAACGCCTAGTTCACACAACTTTGATCAGTACGATGTTTAACTGTATTATTTTGTTTGTAAACGCGTGATCCCGATTTTTTACTGATCACTGATTGCGGAGAAAACAAATGAAAGTAGTTATTTAGCTCATGCCACGAGGCTCCGGGACGTGACTTGTGAAGCAAGAAATGGAAACAATGGACGCGCGCGTGTCGCTTGTATCAAGTCGCATCGCTTGAGACCGTGAACGGGGCCTAAAAGCTTATAGAAGTTTCTTGTTAAAAATATCTTGTACGGACTAAATCAAAGTACGGAGGCAAAGCCAGAGCTTTGCCTTCAGGACCTAATTAAAATTGATTAAGTGGCTCTTGAAATGCGAAAATGCGGCTGGATACAGTTTCTTACAAGCTAGTGTATAAATACCTTATTATACCCTAGTTTTATTTCTCCATAAAAACTGTCTATATAATCCCTAAATAAACGTCCTTACTATAATCAAAATAAATAATAAAAAATAAGCACCTCAGGACATGTTGCCCCCTTGTCGTTACGACACTATGTGCTAGCGACCGTTTTCGGGGGCCCACTATTGAGTGTGCAAGTCACCCCCATTTCATCACCACTGCTCTCAAAACGGTGAAGAAAAACATCATGAGGAAACCGACATGCCCTAGAATCAAAAATTCAAAGACATGTGAGATCTATCAACCCGCACTGGGCCTGCGTGGTGGATTGCGGTCCGCTCCCTCTCGAAGAGAGGAGGCCTGTGTCCCAGCAGTGGCAACATTATAGGCTGTTAAGTAAGTCACCCCCGTTTATTTTTTTTTTTGGGTGGGTAATTATCAACTTCTCCCGCTCTGGGCAGAGCGGGAGGGCGTGTCAGTCTTTTACTGACTAAAACCCACCCGTATTCCTTCATTTGCCTGTGTGCCAGGGCCACGATATCCCTTTCGGACAAACTCGCAACCTTGGCAGGCATTGGCCCTAACGGACCCCGTCAGTTGCTGCTGACAACTCTTTGAGGCGCGCGTGGAATACAACGCGCCGTCGACCCGGGCCTGGTCCTTATCGGACGATGAGCTACCACGCCCCTGACTCCCGACGCCTGGGGCGTCTCCTGCGGCGACCAGGGGCGCGAGGGCGCGAACCTTGCCTCTCCCTCACGCGTTCCGCCTCCTCCTTCGCTAGCATTACTGCTTCGCAGAAGGAGGTGACGGCCTCCCATGCACTCTCGCTCCGAACCATGGCCCGAACCAGGGCCGGACGCGAGAGATCGCTACCGCCGATCGCCTCCGTGAGGACACGGTGGTGCTCCACCCAAGCCGGGCAGACCTCCACCGTATAAGCTCCACCTTGTCCTCCGGGCGACATCCACACAGTGGTGACACCCGGGCGTTTCCTCCCGCTTTATCCTGTACAGGAACCTCCCGAAACAACCATGTCCGGTGAGGACCTGCGTCAGGCGGAAGGTGAGGACGCCGTGGTGCCTCTCTAGCCACTCCTCAAAGAGGGGACTTATCGCCACAATTGTGGCGTGCCCAGCGCTGGGTTGCGACAATCGCACTCTCCATGCCGCCATGAGATCCCGCCGGAGCTCCGTCCGCTGTGCCGTGATTTCTCGCGGCAGCGGAGTTTCACCCCGGCGTTTCGCCTCCACGCGCCACTCCCAGATGTGCGCAAGGACTTTTGCCTCCAGATCCCATGGCGGTAGGCCGGCAAGGAGGCCCGCCGCCTCACGGGAGACCGTGCGGTAACCCCGTAACAGCCTGATGGCCATGACCTTTTGGGACGCGTTCAATTGGCGGGCTGGTTGCAGCCTTAAGGAACGCGCCCACACCGGTGCCCCGTAAAGGGCCATGGACCGCACGATCCCCGCGTAGAGCCTCCGGCAGGAGGCGGTTGGACCCCCTAGATTGGGCAGGAGCCGCTTTAAGGCAGCCCCGGTCCGCTCTAGTCTGGGAGCCAAACGTCGAAAATGCTCCACGAAGTTCCAACGGCTGTCGAGGATGAGTTCCAGGTACTTCATCGTCGACTCGACGCCGATGTGAACCCCTCTTGCCGTTATCTGGAAACCCGACAGTGGCGCATTCCAAGGACCATAAAAACACATGGCCTCAGACTTGTGCAAAGCCACCTCGAGTCCCAATTGCCGGATCCTATTGACGATTGTCGCAACCCCACGTGCCGCCAGTTCGGCCGCCGCCTGAGGCGACCTCCCCTGCGTCAGGACCAGCGTGTCGTCAGCGTAGCAGACTACGCTGACGCCGCTAAGGAGGTCAGCACGCAGCACCCAGTCGTAGCCGATGTCCCACAGATGCGGCCCCAGAACCGATCCCTGTGGGACACCGCACGACATCTCTCACGGGTTCCACTCTCCGTGGTGACTGGGGTAGATGACGGCCCTGTCCGTCAAATAGGCCTCGACCACTCGACAGAGGTAGGTCGGCATCCGGTGATACCGGAGTGCCTCCCTAATGCAACTCCAGGGCAGGGTATTGAAAGACGACCCCACCCCGGGCAATAGCATCCCCCGTCGTAAGGGCTCGAACGCGCATGATGGCATCCCCCGTAGAGCGCCCCTTGCGGAAACCAAACTGGCTGTTCGCCAAATCCGGCCCCACCCGCACCAGCCGCCCAACAAGGCGGTCTGCAATAACTCTTTCAAAGAGCTTGCCCACCTCATTGAGCAGCACGATGGGCCGGTAAGTGGACGGAGAGTCCGCCGGGCGCCCTGGCTTCTTAATGAGGACCAGTTTCCCCATCTTCCAACGAAGTGGGAACTGGCCCCTCTCCGAGCATGCGCTGAGGAGCCCTCTTAGTCGAGGCCCGAGAGCCTCCAAGGCCAGAACTCAGGCTTATCCAGGTAAGCCGTCGGGTCCTGGGGCGGTATTCTTGGCATTCAGCCTACGTACCGCCACTCTCAAATCTACCTCGGTCACCTCCGGAGTATCGTCGTCGTCGTCATTGGTGTGGTCCGCATCGGGCACCGCAGGAGGTGGAGCCATGGGCGGGGGAGTATGTTCCCCTTGCGAAGGGAACAAAGCGCTCACCACGTCCTCCACGAGCTGGGGCCGGAGACTCTGCGTCAGCGGGGGAGCCGATGGGCGGAGTTTATCTCTCACCCCCCCCGTCCCCACGGGTCTCTGTTCAGAGTCTCCAGCGACTCCTCGCGGGACAGTCCTTTGGCCCGCTGGATCTCCGCTCGGAGGGTGGTCTTCGCCGCTCTGTACCCCTCGTACAGCTCCGCCTGAATGGCTTCCGTATTCGGAGGGCGGATACGGAGCCTGCAGTGCCTGGAGTACCGGTGGCGCGCAGCAACGCATGCCTCGCGTAAAGCGGTCAGCTCACGCGACCACCAGCACACCTGGCGCTGAGCATGTCCGGGCTAGACCCGGGGCATTACGACGTCACATATCTCGGACATGGCCTCCCGGAACCACTCCACCTCGTCGTTGATGTCGGCAGGCCTGTCCGGTGATGACACCCAGGCCTGCACGATTGAGGCTTCCAGGAGGAGCTCCCGGAAGTAAGTCACCCCCTGCCATTTAATCTATGTATTTTATACAAAACATTGGTCAGGTAGGGGCCTTTCCATAGTCCTAGATAACCAGTTAACTTTAGCCGCTCCAAACCCACAATCCAATACCTTTGTTTCCATATCCTGCGATAGTCTTACGCCAACCGGGGGTTGTCCTTGGGTGCACTCGCATAGTGCGAACAGGGATAATCGGCGGTTGGTGCCTCAATCCATTTAATATTGTCTAAGGGGCCTCTGTGAGTTGGCTTCGGCCCCTTGTACGGCTTCCAAAGGGCTGGGACCCCATGGTCCCGAAATATGTAAACACATAAAAATAAATTGGTGATATTCTTCAGAAAGGTCAGGTGCGTAGTACTCGCAACCGGCGTGCGTGTACTCGTATGACCAGATGTATGAACGTAGGCGAAGCAAAAGGAGTATGTAAGGAGCGTAGCAAGTGGCGTTCTAGAGTTTCTGCCTACCCCCATGGGAATAAGGCATGAGTTTATGTATATATGTAATAAATAAAAAATAATATTATTAATATAATTATGTCTGTCTGTTACCTTTTTATGACCTTCCTTAACTTACCTTGAACTAAACGGGTTTCGATGAAATTTTGCAAAAAGTAGACAGTGACCTTGGTTAGGATATAGTTTACTTTTTATCATTATACAACATTATTTTTTGTATAATAATATGCGAAACCTGAATATATATAGTTTGTTCAGATTATGGAACGGAATCGATTTCAATAATTTTTACACCATGTTATATTTTGTCCCAAAAATGTTTAAGTGTGATGGAAAATATTATCACCATTTAATTACTTACAATACAATCGCCGTACTGTTAGGTACCTATTGCCAAATTATTATCAATGAGTGCAAGACGAGCCTGGAGGCGCGGGGGCGCCGTTAGCATGTTTTTGTACGGACAACCCGGTAACATAACAACCTTATAACTTTGTGATTTTTCATGATACAGTTTTGAAATTTTGTACAATAGATTCTTTACATATAAATACTAGACACGTGTTTCGGGTTTCGCATATTTATACTAAAACTAATATTGTATAAGTATGGATATGGATAATCTAGCTACTAGGTACTCGCCTGGGATCAATTCTACAGAAAAAGTACATACACTTATTGTGGCAAATACATTTGCTCTGCTTGTTAGAAACTGCACGAAGTTTGACGAAACGAAATAAAAATATTTTTGTAAATGTGATCTCTACACATTCCTATAATTAATGTTCTTGTTGGCACTTAGCTTCAAGATACATTGAGGCGATTAGCTTTTAATGTAAACGTCTTAAGCCTAAGAGATCTCATTCTTTTGGAGATTTGTGCTAAAGTAGAATTACGATTAGAAAAGTTTTAGGAGTATCTCTAGACCATGTAATTGTTGCCTATTCCTTTTGTGAAATTATTTTAGCTGAAGGATTTTTCTGAATAAAATATGAATGATTCTAGAAGATCGAGACAAAATGACATTCTAGAGGCACTAACGATGTCAAATATGTACTGGATTGACATAAGCTACCGAAAGCTTATAATGTCAAGAAGTTGAAGTCGTAGTTGAAATACGAAACGTTTTGAAGCGATTGCCACTTGTTGGCCCTCATGTTTAAAGTTGTGGGCTCTTTGACCCTAATCTAAAAGTGACACCGGTGACTGAAAAGTTGTGCGGAAATCAGTTGTCATGGTATGTGCATGTGATGCGGAGGAATAAGGAAAATGTCGTGAGGAAAGTTTTGAGTATGAATGTCGATGGCTATAAGAGTAGGAGAGACCAAAGACATGATGGATGGACTGTGTGAAAGATGATAATAAATCATCTTTCACACAGTCCATCTAAATTTAGGTTTGGATCCGGAATGCTCAATATGCAGCCTGGTCCAGTACCGCATTATTGGGCTATTGAAATCCAGATCCATCCTGCATGCAAACAGCTAAAGGCGCATCAGGGACACAACTCTTTTGCGAATAATCGCCGCAAATCCATCTATATAATGCATATTATATGTATAAAATATTAGTTTTCTGCACTCCTGCTCCATAAACTTTAACTGTGCCAAATTTTATACTCCGTCCGCGTAATTTTCGTAAAAGAGGTAAGTACAAAGTTTTCAAATGTTACAAAAGTTCAAAGGTTTCAAAATGTTAGTCAAACAATACATTTTGAGATAAAGGTGGAAGAGAAGGTGGGGGTGGTGGTAGTGCTGGTAGGTTGAAACCTTCTACATCATCTGTATGTAGAAGGTTTAACCTTTATATCTCACATATGTATTACTAATTCCCTTTAGTGAGTGATTGCGTGAAAATTTAACCTGAACAGGGATTTTTTACTCTTTATCAGATACGTTTGGAACAGATCATACATCAGGGGTCGCTAGATTTGGAGGAAACGAGTGCCACCACTGTGTGGATCGCCCGGAGGAGACGGTGGAGCATACGGTGGAGGAGCCCGGCTTGGGCGGAGCACCGCCATGTCCTCACAGAGGCGATCAGCGGCGGCGATCTCTCGCGTCTGTCCCTGGTTCAGGCCATGGTTTGGAGCGAGAGTACATGGGAGGCCGTCACCTCCTTCTGCGAAGCAGTAATGCTAGCGAAGGAGGAGGCGAAACGCGTGAGGGAGAGGCAGGGTTCGCGCCCTAACGCTCTAGTCGCCGCAGGAGACGCACCGGGCGTCGGGAGTCACAAGCCGATTTCCGGCCACCGTAGGTGCGGAGGACGGGGAGCGATGGGTAGCTCACCGTCCTATAAAAACCAGGCCCGGTTCGACGGCGCGTTGTGTTCCACGCCGGCCTCGATGAGATGACAGCATGAATTGACGGGGTCCATTAGGGCTAATGCCTGCCAGGGTTACGAGTTTGTCCGAAAGGGATATCGTGGCCCTGACACACAGGCAACGGAAGGAAGACGGGTGGGTTTTAGTCAGTAAAAGTCTGACACGCCCTCCCGTTCCGCCCAGAGCGGGAGAAGTTATTTGATAATTGCTCACCCAAAAAAAAGGGGAGTCGCCAGTTTATTTACTACCAAAAAAATTATACCCTGTTTTTGCAAAATCACGATGTTGTTGTTAGATCAATTCAGTTGAAGTCAAGGTTGAAAATCTTATTAGTTGAATAAAGTGCATTGAAGCACATGCCCGTGTACAAACACAAGACATGTCCTGATACCAATCTTATTGAATAGCTAATCTTTTTAATTGCTATCAATCTATTATCTCATATTTATCGTGTCTAAGTACATAAGATATAAGTAGTTATGATTACGAAGGACAAGGGAGTTATGATTTGCGTACAATATTAATGATTAAATACTAGCAGCATTCTGCGGTTTCACCCCCATAAGTCTTGATTCTGTGGTAATATCGAGATAAAAAGTATTATATGTCCTAGTCCAGGTCATGGACTACCCATGTGCTAAATTTCATCCAAATCCGTTCAGCCGTTTTAGCGTGAAAGCTTAACAAACAAACACACTTTCGCATTTATAATATTAGTTAGGATTAGGATATAATTATTTCACCGCCACGAGCGTCTACCTGTTAAGATTATTAAATTTAACAAATTAATTATTCAAATTTATCATAATTTAAATAATTACTTCCTCTGTGGGACATTGATACAAACAAAAAAAATAGAACGTGATAATATTGACTGCTGTAAGAGATCGGCGCCATCTATTGGCTTCTTTGTGAATTAAAAACACCTTTTATTGTTTTAAGATTAATTATTTAATTAATTATGATGTTCTCGTTATAACCGTTCTCGTTATATATGTAAATTGTTCCTGAATAAAATTGATTTTGAATATTGAATTTGAATTTGAACCATAGTTAAAATTAGAAGTCAAATTTAATTATTCCACATTTGACATAGTAAGTTCTGTTTAAGATCTCCAATCACCTAATATTGTAGAACAATGGCACCGATTACGTTTGAGTGGTCAATACCTCATCATTCATCATCATCATTTCAGCCGAAAGACGTCCACTGCTGGACACAGGCCTCCTCTAAAGCGGGGGATTTGCCATAATCGCCACGCTTGGCAGGCGGGTTGGCGGTCGCAGTACTTATGGCGTTAAAATGCATAAAGAACGCTGCTGCCCATTCTCTAGTAAGTCCCTTAGTCGCCTTTTACGACACCCACGGGAAGAAATGAGATGGTGCTATTCTTTACGTCCGACACTAAACGGACATCCGGCACCAAACGGTCAATACCTCATGTTATAATTTAATACGAGACCTTTAATCAGTTTCAATAATAATTTAGAAACTATAAAGTAACAAGATTATTTTTCACACACATTTCTAAAAACTTGTTGTTTGATAAAAATCCTTGATCTACCGGAAAAATTGACAATTTAAGTGGTAAAAAGTAATATAAAGAGTAAATAATTAAACTTTCATTTTAAAACGCCTTTGCATTTGTGAATATTAGGATTGTTTAATAATAAAATAATTAACTGATACGAGTCTTATTATTGTTTGTCATCAGCTAATTAAGTAATGACATTTTGAGAGAGAGAATAAGACTGCTGCGCTCGGCATTGTGTGGTCACGGGTTCTCTCACAGATGACCAGGATATAGATAGGGAGCGCAGGGCGTTGGCAGCCAGATGCAATATGCTTGCCCGCAGGTTTGCGCGGTGGGGGCCTAAAAAGGCCGCTTTGGCATAATCATATTAGGATAATATTATGAATCATATTAAAATTCGTAAAATGGTCACAAACTGACAATTCATAGTATGATCTGCGTACAATTCATATCCCGCAATTCATCTGTTCGACAGTTTTGTATGGAGATTCGTAAAATGGTCCACTTATTATGAATTGCTTTCATGAAGTTTAATGTCAAATAGCAGAATCATAAGAAGTTAGTCAATAGCAACATTTTACAAATCATATTGATGATTTCATGAAGAACTATTGTAATAATGGCTGATTTAGCCCTATAGGAAAATTTCCTAGAGCACGCGCGTTATTCGGAGACCATTAAGTATCGCCGATGATGCGTAGCTCTTCAGAAAATGGAAATAGTCTTTGAGATGACGGACCTCGAGTTTGTTGGTGTTAATAGGCTACATAAAAGTGTGGATGATAGCACTCACATTGCTATTGTTAGGCGGTTAGGCCTGCAGAATATGATGAGAGGTTTTTCGATATCAGTGTGGGTCCGTTTGGTGCCGGACGTAAAGAATAGCACCATCCCATTTCATCCCGTGGGTGTCGTAAAAGGCGACTAAGGGACTTACTAGAGAATGGGCAGCAGTTCTCTATGCATTTTAACACCATACTGCGATCGCCAACCAGCCTGCCGAGCGTGGCGATTATGGCAACCCCCCCTCCCAAATGGGGAGGCCTATGTCCAGCAGTGGACGTCTTTGAGCGAACAGCTTCGACTTGTTGGCCGGCTTGGCCGGCCAGCCTCAGCCGCGGCGGTGAGCGAAAGCCGTCTGCGATGATTAGCACGCGTGGGGCCGCCGGAGGCCCGCAGCGCCGGAACCGTGACAGAAACCCGGCCTGCTGCATGCTGCATGCTTGCTTGCATGCTTGCTTGTTTGCTGAATGCTTACTTGCATGCTTGCTTGTTTGCTGCATGCTTGCTTGCATGCTTGCTTGCATGCTGTATGCAAATTTATGCTTTAGGATATTATGCTTAAAAAAGTTATGCTTTAGAACTTTATGCTTAATAAATTTATGCTTTAGAATATTATGCTTAATCATTATTATGGTTAGAGAAATTATGCTTAAAAAATTATGCGTAAGCTGTTATGCGTATTTATATTATGCGAAAATATAATTATGCCAAACAAAATTATGCTAAGTTATATTAGGTCTTAAAATTTTATGCAAATGGATAGGGAACCCAATAATTAACATAACTTTTAAATAAAATGAAAACATCATTGTTTTCACACACAGAGCCCGATACCTTTTTTGCTTAAAGTTATAGTTTGTTTTTCTCCTTGTATTTCTTTAAAGGTATTAAATTGCATGAATGTTAATCTATTTAATTTTTTTATTGGATCTACAATAAAAGCATACCTTATGGGACACGAATATGGGATAAATATCTTTCGACTGCATCAGCAACACTCCCAAGGTTCCGAGCTATTCATTGGTTGGCACGAGCAGAAGCCATAACTGCTGCTGCAGCGCCACCTGAGATAAAACTCTCCCGAGATTCATCTAGTGGAGCCAGACGGTGACCTAAAATACGTATAAATAAAATTATCATTTTCAACAGTCATTATATGCCTTAACCGCAATGTGAATAGCTGTAGGGTTAGAAAATACCACTCACTGCGGTATTTGCTGCCGAGTTCGACGAGTCAGTGGCACTGTTGTAGCATCGGCTGTGGTAGGACTTGGTGCTGACGCACGGGTCTGGGCAGGACTTGGGGCTGCAGTGATCTCGATATGGGGCTCAACATCGACAGAGCTCCCACTTTTAGTGTAGAAAGTCGAGTAGAATGTATTGTGTCTCAGGCACTCTAGCTGCACGCCTTTCTATTCCTAAAAAATATTACAGTACATTTGAATACTTTTGCACAGCGATAAAATTAAATATTGATCTAAGATATACAAGTATGCACTTACTTCGTATTAAAAACAATCCAATTCACACGAAATAAAGAAATTTAATTATTTAAAACTACGGACGTCTAGTTGAAGTTGATATAACGGGATAGACTAAAAACTCATTTGTGCGTGTTGCCAGCCTACAAAGTTTTTTATTGATTCTAATTTCCGTTCTCAGGGCTTATCTGAGGTTTTTTTTAACTGTTATGAGTTTATTATAATGAAATAATATAAAATCTATAGACTTAAGACATACAAAACTAAATTAATTCATAAAAACTGTAAAGAAAAATTAACCGGTAATATTACGGTCTTTATTTTTTTCATGCGGCAATATTTACACCAAATATGATTCTGTTATGAATTGAATTGAATGCGATTCTGCTAATATGTGTCACCATTTTACGAAAATTAGAGGAATTGCTAATGATCTGCTGGGAATTCAGGAAATTAATTGCTTTTAGAGGAATTGCTTAATGTGGCCGTTTTAGGCCCCCAAAACTGACGCTCTTCAGAGCCTACTGCCAGTCGTTTTACTCGTGCAGCTTGTGGGTTAGGTATACGCAGAAGGCTTACTAAGTTCTGTTTAAGATCTCCAATCACCTAATATTGTAGAAAAATGGCGCCGATTACGTTTGAGTGGTCAATACCTCATCATTCATCATCATCATTTCAGCCGAAAGACGTCCACTGCTGGACATAGGCTACTCCTACTTTTTCTTTTTTACTATTTAAAAATATTTTTATTTTTTATTTTTATTTAAAGATATAATTTTTAGGTTGATAAATATATATGAAATAAATTAATTTTACTGTAAGTAAAAACTCAGTATACAGAAACTCGGTATTCGATAGCGACTGCATTAGTATAATACTGTATTGTTAGCGGAGAATCCCGACATTGATGGCGCGGCGACCGAATGATGTCACGAGGCGCAAGAGTGGGGCATACGGACAGCTGCAGCGGCGAGCTCATTCCCTCAGGCATTTCATTTTGGGCGCTTAGAGTGATAGGACGGGTTTTAGCTAGACGTATTTAGTTATTTGTGTTTAAATTAAGATCTATTTTTGTTAATTATTGGTTTAAGAATTATAACTTTTATTTTGTGGTCGTTATCTTTTATTTTTAATTCTAACTTGTTCACTCTGCTTACATCAGAAGTGGGATAGCTCTCATAGCTGTCTACACTGAGATTTGGCATTCTGACGAGTTATTGCATTTTTAGTTAGTTAATTGTAGTAGTGACCTCCACGGGTACATTCTGCAGTTCGAATATTGTACTGGGAGAATGCCCAAACGGAGTAAAAGTAAATCCAGCAGACGCAGCAAAACGCGGGACCGTATACCAGATTTAGATTTGCAACAAACTCTTCAAGTTATGTTGACCCGTATTAATTCATTAGAGCAAAATGTGGGTAGCAATCAAAGTAGTAACGGTCTCGAGCGCGGGGAATCGTGCGGCGGCGGGCGCACCGCCTTGTCGCCAAGCGCCGGCGCGCGGGTGCCAATGCCCGCCATAGCGGCGCCTGCGCCGTCGCTACTCGGCGTCTCAACTACCGACCTGTCGGTTCCTACACCTGAAAGCTCGCCTGGTTGTAACGACACGATGGGTAAAATGACCGACCGTATTGTAAGTGCGATTGGCAAGCTGAGCGCGGTAAGATCAAACCATATTTATATTTCTAATTTTGACCCTGCTATTAATGATATTGATGTTTGGTGTAACGAAGTCGATCATGTGTGTAGTTTAAATTGTTGGGATGATCGAGAATGATTAGCTAGAATAGGAAATTGTTTAAAAGGAGACGCGAGAGGGTGGCTAAATGAGTGGGTCACGAATGATCGGAGTTGGTCAAACTTTAAACGAGAGTTTAAGCCGTTGTGTCCGCGTAAGGTAGATGTAGCAAACATTTTATTTCAAGTCATGAGTACAAATTCTGACCATTACTCTACGTATGCAGATTATGCACGACAATCCATATTACGTCTTCGAATAGTAGGCGGATTAAGTGACGAACTTATGGCTGCTATAGTTATACGCGGTAAAGCCGATCCACAAATACGTGCCATCGCGACCAATGCCAAACTGAAACCAGAAGATTTAGTCAGCTTCCTCTCGATTTATGTTAAGCCTGCTACATCGGCTCCTAATTATAAACCTAATCAACGTTCAACTAATACCGACGTTAGTCCTCATAATGGTGAGCATCGCAAACATGATCATGGTGACACTAGGTCAAAGTGCTTTTCCTGTGGTAGCTTGGGTCACAAACAATATTCTTGTACCAAACGTATAAAAACGGACGAACAAGCTCGTACAGAGTCTTCGCAATCTACCCCCAGTACCAATAATAACAATTCAACTTCAAATAAAACTGCCAACAAACCTATAGGTTCCTTTTGCAAAAAATCGGGTCACAGCGTAGAGGAGTGTTTTACAAAGCAACGGTCAGGTTAAGCCGAGCCGTTATAATAGTTGAAGTTAGCTTAAGAAATAAAAAGTGGTCAGATGTATTAGGCAAATTACAGCTCACTCTGACCATTAACATAAATCTGAGTACTCAATATTCACCTGTGAATTTATTATCCAGCAGCCAAGCTACGACACCCGTCCTACGCTCTATTGTGCGCGATGTGGCCCTGGATGGCACGAGTGCCAGCAGGGAGTCGCTGCGTGAGCTGGCCAGACAGCGCGCCTCCGAACTTCTGGACGAGAACAGAGTTCGACAAGACGACCGCCTTAATGAAAAATGGAAGCCGCCGCGCAGTTTCACTGTTCATGACGTCGTTTTTGTGCACAAGGGCAGCCAAGGGCAAGTTAGACGCATGCATGCGTGGCCATACAAATATATTAAGGTGTTGCCTCATGCACGTTATGAAATGAAACTTATAGCGGATTCGTATGGTAAAACCACGCAAGCGGCCGCAGAGTACATAACTTTGTGGCGAGGAGAATGGTCGCCTGATGTGTGCAGTGCATTTTTTGATAGTAAGCAGCTTTACCTACTTATTTCTTGTTTGAGACATGTCGATCTCTGTTTCATGCATGAAATAATTTTGGTACTTAATTGAATTGGGACATGCCGAGGCCTCTGTCATGTGAGTTACAAAGGGCTTTGGCATCCTGAGGGCTCTGCCTGAATGATTACTACTTAATTGAATTGGGACATGCCGAGGCCTCTGTCATGTGAGTTTCAAAAGGGCTTTGACATCCTGAGGGCTCTGCCTGAATGATTACAAGTTGAGATCCTCATCTGATCGAGGATTTGGTGACTCTTACTTAGCATTTGGACATCCTCAGGGCTCTGTCTTAGTGTCCACAGTAATCAGTACTTGTACTTGATGTGAGTTAGTAACATCCCGAGGGCTCTGTTTCTGATAAATGGCTAACGATTACGATACGGCTCTTCTATCCAACAGCATTACTGTACTGAAGCACGCTGAAGCCTCTTGTTTCCTTCAGTTATGTGGCTGAAATTGGATGTAGAACTAATGCAAACAATATAACTGTTTCAGGCACTAATGAAAATGGTTGTGAAGATGTTGCTTCAGGACCACCAGGGTACAGCTCCAGTGAGGCTACTCCATCACTAAATCAAGCGGGCGAGGACGCACCGCTGTCAGGAGAGGCCGTGTTAGCGGAGAATCCCGACATTGATGGCGCGGCGACCGAATGATGTCACGAGGCGCAAGAGTGGGGCATACGGACAGCTGCAGCGGCGAGCTCATTCCCTCAGGCATTTCATTTTGGGCGCTTAGAGTGATAGGATGGGTTTTAGCTAGACGTATTTAGTTATTTGTGTTTAAATTAAGATCTATTTTTGTTAATTATTGGTTTAAGAATTATAACTTTTATTTTGTGGTCGTTATCTTTTATTTTTAATTCTAACTTGTTCACTCTACTTACAGTATTGTATCTGTGTTAGCTAGTTTTTAAATACTTTACATTGTAATCTGTGGAGAACGTGGGTAGCATAATTGTTTAAAATTTAATATTTAACATAGATTTTGATTTTTTATTGTGCTACTGTTTGTTTTTCCTTAAATAAATAAATAAATGTTCATAGTGAAATAAATGCTTTGTTTGAGTTACGTGTTGTGTGTAAAAGATCTATTCTTTTATCTCTCAATTAAACGATGATTGTAAGGATATAAACAGATTTATTTCTGACAAGTGTTCTGTTCGACAGTCAAATCACGAATGAATCTATTTCACCTCGAAACAAAACGTCAAAATGTCTTACAAAGTGTTGTCATACTTAACTCTGATTCGATACAATAAATAATCGATTTAATATTCAACTAAAATATTAAATCTAAATAATATAAAATCATATTTATAATAATAACCACTATTTTAATGGATGCGTAGTTCATCATCGTCATCATTTCAGCCGAAAGACGTCCACTGCTGGACATAGGCCTCCTCCAAATAGGGGATTTGCCATATTCGCCACGCTTGGCAGGCGGGTTGGCGATCGCAGTATGGTTTTAAAAATGCATAGAGAACGCTGCTGCCCATTCTCTAGTAAGTCCCTCAGTCGCCTTTTACGACACCCACGGGAAGAAATGGGATGGAGCTATTCTTTACGTCCGGCACCAAACGGAGCCTGCGTAGTTCATACAAACGTAATAAGATAAGATATTTATTTTTTGTAAAAACATGAGTACATATACAATCGAATTGCATGGTGTTAACATAATATTTGGGAACCGGATCTACATGTTTTGCCATTTATGGCGTACAAATTTTTTATTTTTGTTGAAGTTATACATAATTAACCTACTGAAACATAATTTAACCTACTGTTACGCAGTACGGTTAAAAACATAATCTATAAAAAAAAATTAAAACTAAAAAGTGTTTTGTGATCTAAGAAATGTCATAATGGTAGGAACTAAGTACGATCATTCAAAAATTCTGTTAGGCTATAATAACATTTGGATATAAGGTATTTTTTTAGATGTGGTTTAAATAGCGTTGTGGGCATTTGTCTAATGGGCTTAGGGATTTTATTGTAAATAACTGGTGCTAACGAGAAAATACTTTTACGCATCAGTGCCGTGGTTGATCTTATTGCACATCATTTATTGTTATCCCGTCGATTGCGGTAATACCAAAATAATTTGTAAATCAAACATATTCTTAAGGTAGTGTGTCTTTATTCCGATTGAAATACAAAATATCTAGGTTCCCTAATATATAATTATTTTGAATGGACACTGATCTAAACAAGAGTTATGAGAAAAATAAGTTTTCTATAGAAATTTTAAATTCCTCATATCGCGTCTTTATATCATTGTCCTTTCTATATATTTGGGAACATAGATATTCTCTAATCCAATCGAAATAAATACACACTACCTTAAGAATATGTTTGATTTATAAATTATTTTGGTATTACGTTTGTATGAACTACGCATCAATTTTTTTTATTTAATTTATTCACAAATTATTTTGGTATTACGTTCGTATGAACTACGCATTCTACGCCGGCCCCTAAATCGTAAAAATGACTAAAATAAATTATTTTCTAAACGTACAGGTAGTTTTTCTACTACAGTTACCTTAAAACTATACATTAACTTTCATTATCAGGTTTTTAAATGTATGGGAAGTCGGCATTGTTGTTTGAACTCACTGTTTAGTTACTTTAAGCAAAGCCTTTTCCAAAGTATCGCTAGCCTTTCAACCTTGCAGAATGGAATTAAAAGAGTAACTATTCGAGCTCTCGCATACAAAAGAGCAGCTTTTTAAACGAGTAAACGATAAGGCTAGTACGTTCCAAACTGCATTTCGCGATCGAAAAACTTTTTCTCATATCATTGATGTAGGAAATTGGAAAATCGGGACATTGAGTTAATCCGGTTTGGGTTATTGAAGAGTCACTGGGAACTAGGAACGTCATTACTTTTTAGCTAGTTTGTGAGCGATCTATTTGGATACGGGATTGGATTATAATAATACATTCTATAATTCTGACTACACGTCATGTTGTCTTCATTTTAAATGTTTGATGTAAATTGATGGCCTGAAACACAGGTTTTTCATAAACCTAGTTCAGGCAGGTCTACATTACAGTTAGAATTACATTTTTCGCCGATTGTAATTAATCTAAATCATAATTTTACTTTACTTTATACTTGAATAAATGTTATTTTATTTTTTTACATACGATCCACAAAATCCATATAGTAACATTGACTTAAAAAACCGGCGAAGTGCGAGTCGGACTCGCGCACGAAGGGTTCCGTACCATTATCTATAAAAATGCCAAAAAAATCACCATTGTTGTATGGGAGCACCTTTTAAATATTTGTTTTATTTTAATTTAATTATTTATTTTTAAAGTGAATATTGTATAACTAAATATTCTGTGAATATTTCAAGCGTCTACCTGTTGCCATTATCAATATAGAGCAAAAACGAGCAAAAAAAAACACGTTTGTTGTAAGGGAGCCCCCTTAAATATTTATTTTATTCTGTTTTTTAGTATTTGTTGTTATAGCGGCAACAGAAATACATCATCTGTGAAAATTTCAACTGTCAACTATCACGGTTCATGAATTACAGCCTGGTGACAGACGGACAGATAGACAGACAGACGGCAAAGCCTTAGTAATAGGGTTCCCGTTTTACCTTTTACCCTTTGGGTACGGAACCCTAAAAACTATGTTAGTAAACTTTTACAAACTAAAACACCTAATAACGACGTGGCTTAACACACGTTTGCCACGTGCCCCGTACCCTTATGAAGGGACTGTCCACTTTCTCTAATAATGTTTTTATGTATTTTTGTTTGTGTTGCTCCGTGTGGTGCTGGACGTAAAAAACAGCACCATAATATTTCTCCCCGTGGGTGTCGTAAAAGGCGACTTACTAGAGAATGGGCAGCAGCGTTCTCTATGCATTTTAACACCATACTGCGATCGCCAACCCGCCTTCCAAGCGTGGCGATTGTTACAATCCCCCCCCCTCCTTTTGGGGGAGGCTTATGCCCAGCAGTGGACGTTTTTCGGCTGAATTGATGATGATGATGTCTTTTTGTTATTATTCTGTTTAAATTATGCAAAAATCCACATTGTGCTTTGTTCTCATAATTACGTACTTATCATTTTTTTTTATTATTATTCTGGGCACTCCACTCCTTCCGTCGTTTGCGAGCACATGCGTCCTCCTTCTAGTTTTTGCGGAATCTCTCCAGCTCGGCCCGCCATCTCCGACGTGACCTGCCACGACCCCGCCTCTCAGTGTCAGGGCACCAGTTCTATGCTATTTGGACCCACACTTACGCGCTTATACATGGTGTTATTGATTAAATGGAAACTTCTTAAGGGGTCCTTGTACTCATTATTATGAACAATTTGTACTAAGACCCAACTCAGAAATCGCGAAAATAAAATCAGCTAATCTCTAAATTTTGTCGAGTTATGCGAATATATCTGTATGGAACGTGTATGGAAGATGTTTCTTTTCGCAAATCCATGTAACACTCCTAAAATCAAGAGTTGATACAATAAAATCAATATTATAATTTTCATGTAAATCTAATTTAATCACATTGAAAATAAGTATAATATATGATGATCACGAGCATAATAATAGCCCAACAGACGGTTTAAACAGCGAACCTTTTGGTTAAAAATAATCATAGTATGTTGGGTTAAGTTCGGAGTTGGAATAATACCGTACGAATCAAGTATGCGCCATGTAATTCTGCCCCAATGGTCGGCGCAGAACAAAATAAGCCGGAAATTTTATTCGTACGGTCATATCCGAACTTACCCTAACATACTCTATTTCTTATAATTACACAGCCGGTCTGAAGATATGCTTCCAGCGCAATTCAGCAATGTTCTTGTCCAGCCAAGTTCTGAGGGCAGATACCTTTGCATACACTCCAGGGTAGTCGGGTCTGGCACAGCCTAGGCCCCAGGATACGATGCCAGCTAGCTTGTTGTTGTGAACAAGTGGACCGCCACTGTCACCCTGTGAAAACAAATCGGTTTTAGTTGGATACAAACTTTTACTTGCCTCCATGGTCTAGTGGTCGCCAGGTTTCCGGGTTCCCAGGGCAAAGTGTTATTTGGTTTTCCCATCAGGAATATCTCAGTAAAAACCCGGAGTCTGGAGTTTTTCCCAGCTGATGGTAATAAGCTCACTTCTATTAACTAAGTGGGACTTAAACATAACTGGCGAAATGTTAGTATACTGTACACCTCTGCCTAACCCTTCGGGGAAAACTGGTGTGAAGTTTTAATATAATATAACAGTGATCTTGAGTGGTTAGCTTGCGTGTTCTGTAATAAGCTCACGCAACGCGTCGTACGTTCAGCCAGTGACAGGACTCGTCTATCAAGTAGCGCTGTCCCCAATTTGACGCCTTATTAATTTATTATACACAAAACAAAAGGTATTTTAATAAAACGTGTATAGTAAAAGATCAATAATTAAATTATCTTTGAATTGGTGAAGGTTTCAGAAAAATACGCTTGGTAGATTTTGCGCCATTCTCAGTTTTTTAGCGTTAGACATAACTTTTACTATGTAAATATAATCTAAAATATTCTGTGCTAAAGTTGGTATCTTTTGTCTTTAGTTTTTTTTTGTATTAGTATTTTATATTAAAACCGGCCAAGTGCGTGTTGGACCACGCTCAATGATGAGTTCCGTAGTTAGGATGAATTTATCCCAAGAACAAACTTAATATTGTAATTAAAAAACATGTTCCGCCATACATTCCAACTGCAAATATAAGTTTTTACACACAATAAAGAGAGATTTAAATGTTATTTTAAGACCATAGACTTTTTATAGGTTTTCCTATAATCTATAAGTAAAGATTTATTTTCTGTGTTTTATTAAAAAATTTAGGCTCAGTAGTTCCGGAGATAAGGAATGGTAAATTTCCATCTAGTTTATTTAATAACTTTAAAAGTAATTGTTTTTAAATTATTAAAAAAAGCATTTGAAATCCTCATAATAAGTCCTTTCATTTGATATGTCATTCGTTACAGTTTGCAAGACTTTTTTTTTTCTTTCTAATTTGCGCCCTAAAAGAGACCCACATAATATATTCAAAATTAATTAATTTACGTTATATTTCCGTGTTTGGGTCATAGAAATTCATACGTGTACCAAATTTCAACTTCATCGGTCTAGTAGATTCGGAGCAAATTGGCTGTGACAGACGAACAGACAGACAGATACATGTGTGATCCTATATGGGTTCTGCTTTTTCCTTTTGAGGTACGGAACCCTAAAAATTACCTGACAGGCATCCTTTCCACCTTCACTAGTTCCAGCACATAGCATATTTCGTGTGATACTGTACACTGGCTGGTAGGCGGCATTGCATTGCTTCTCATTGACCTTCGGTATGGATACCCTTTGCAGCATAGTTGGAATGCCACCATTTTCCTACAAAATTATAAAAAAAAACTTACAATACTGTTTTATTTTTGTAAATGGCAGAATCAAAATCAAATCAAAAGTCATTTATTCAAACTAGGCTGAGTATCAGCACTTTTCGAACGTCAAAAATTACAGGAGACAGTCCCCCAAAAACGCCCACACTTCACCACTTCCTAGTGCTTTAGCTAGCAAGAAGAAGTCTGTGTGAATGGTTGAGTCTCAAGCTTTCCATTTCATAAGCAACCTTAACAACATAAATTCCCACTGCTGGTACACAGGACACAGGACGCTCTCTCTTAGAATTGTTTGGTTCTAGGACATGCCGGTTTCCTCACGATATTTTCCTTCACCGGTTTTGAGAGCGGTGGTAATGAAATTATTTACACAAAGTAAAGCCCCTGCCTGGGTTCGAAACCAAGACCAGTCGTGAGTCTGGGTGCTCACTTTCATCATAAAAACGAACTCTTTTTCAAAATTTTGGGCTTCTGGCTAGATCAAGCGGTTTATACGAACGTAATACCAAAATAATTTGTAAATCAAACCTATTCTTAAGGTTGTGTGTATTTATTTTGATTGGATTACAGAATATCTATGTTCCCAAATATATATTTTGAAATGACAAATAAAGACGAGATATGAGGACTTTAGAAAACTTATTTTTCTCATAACTCTTGTTTAAATCAGTGTCCATTTAAAATAAATATTTGGGAACCTAGATATTCTGTATTCCAATCGGAATAAAGACACACTAACTTAAGAATATGTTTGATTTACAAATTATTTTGGTATTACGTTTGTATGAACTACGCATCCATCCCCTCTCTCCACGCCTCTTAAGATGTTTATAAAGTCGATTTTGTATGTTACTTACAAAAAGATTACCCCATCCAGTCACAACTGTCTGATCTCCATCTATGATTTCTTCATTCTTCACCATCATTTCCACCGGTGCCACTTGATCACTGAACGTCAGAGGCCTTGAAAGCCACAGTATAGCAATATCACTGTCCATCTTAGAGTAATTGAAATCAGGATGCCATATTAAATCTCCGACGGGATATAACTGTCCGCCTTTTTGACTGAATGAAGATCCGACACGGACTTGGAACATTTCTGGATATGATCTGTGGAAAGACGAACAGAATGTTAAAAAATTGAGGGAAGTTTTCACCAAAATTACATAGATTTTATTTGTGGAATAAAATTGGCATCTCACAGATTTTGTACTGTCATAAATTCAAAATTTACACACTGGGTAAAATTAACACAGGATATAAAAAAAATGTTACGTTTAAAAGTGTTAATGTTCGGTTTCTGAGTGCCCAGAAAAACTTCATACCTATGAATTTTTTTGAAAAGTTTTAAAATTGAGACTAACGCACACACACATATATATTGTTCGGGCATAAAACTCCGAATACCTGGCAATGCTGAATCAAAAAACCATCGGCCCGCTCTTTTATAAAAATGAAAAAACGAATACTGTGCAACTCTATTTTATCTATGATTCATAGTTTTTTTTTAATTTTGTTTCTTTATTTTGAGACTGCATGCTTCAAACTCCTTAAGAACTTTAAGTACATCATTACGACAGAAGATTAGTATTTTATATAAACTACCAGCTAACATAATACGTACCCACTAATACAATGAGCAGCTGTCACAACTATGTCCCTAGCAACAATGGCTCCTCCACAAGAATGCCTGCCCCCCCTCACAAGAGAAACCTGGTACGGAGCAGCAGTGATCTCGATGTCCTCTCCTCCAACGATCTTCAGATCCTCTAAGGATTTTATCGTGGGTGTCGACACTGTAAAAAATAATTATTAGTTTTAAAATGTTGAGTGTCAATGCCTCAAAATCCTAAGTATTTCTTTGGAGAAAAATGTGGTGAGTAAAATTTTGAGTATGAATGTTCAGCATTTTATGCTTTATGAGTTAGGGAAGACTTATAGAAATGAGGAATGGACTGTGTGAAACATGTTATGGCGATAATACTGTAATGACGACTAAAATAGAAGAATGGATGAAGAAGGCATGCTGCGCCGACCCCAAATTGGGATAAGGGCAAGAGAATGATGGTATTTCCATAAACAGAGGAAAGCCAACTACACTACTGAATGAACACTTTTCGAAACAAATGCTATTGGAAATAAAATATTTGGTGTCACCAAGTACACGCGGGAAAATCAAGTTTAGACACTTCCATGACAAATAAGAGGACTAGAGGGCCGAGCACGGGCTACCCAAGACGTTTGTGACAAGCCATGATAAAATATGTCATGTCAATTTGTACTAGCATTTTATGACAAAACTGTTATTGCTCAAACTGTGATAAAATGTGTAACTCAAGTCATGTCACAGTAGGCCGTGCGCGCTCGCCTGGACGAGTGGCAATCGCTTTCAAATCTTTTCGAACATCTGTAACGACTTTCAACGGTATTGACATTTTATTTGATTTGATTTAATTTATATTTTTATTTTCTTTTATTTATTTATTATTTATGTACACACAGTAAAATACACAGAAATACGACTTAATTATAATTTGAGTAGAAAGGTTTATTTTATTTAAATGTAATTTATTTATGTAAGTACAATTTTATTTGAATGTTAATTCATTGTATTTTGATTATTGTATGGATTAATTGGTATCTGAAATAAATTGATGAATAATAATAAGCTCTTCGGTAGATTATGTCAGACCCATACATTTATAACTCTTTCATCATTAAATGATATGATAGATAAAGAAAAATTGAAACAAAGTGATCTTTTTTGCGATGACAAATTTTGTCATCGCAAAAAAGATCACTTTGTTTCATGTTTTCTTTTATCTTCTAAGTACATTACTTTCACCCATTTTCTGGAATGAAAATCAACGTGTGACAACTAAACTAATGTAAAGTAATCTGTTTGGCTGTTGATAATTCAGACAACCCATCACAGCAGTTGTTTCACGTACTAACCATACAAGATCTACATTGAGACCAATATCAATCGAAGATTTTTAATATTTTTTAAAGACTCACATTTAATTATTTTTTTATATATATACCTATACACAGTTGCTTTTTCATTTTACATCTAACATTGGCAGAATTGTCGACATCGGCATCAATTGCCATTTAAGAAAAGAAAAAAAAAGTTGAAATTTATTTAGCTAATATTTGTGTTGGTTTTCGTTCAAGAAACCGGGCGTTCGTTAATTTAATAACACAAATTACAACTGCCATCACTAATTACTAAAAAATAATTTAACACCAAAAATATTAAACTCACCGACATAACTGACAAACGTTACAAAGTACAACAACGAAATCATGTTGAGTTAATTACGGCTACAGACTGCCGATTGTTCGTAATTATTGAACATTTATACCTGAAAATTACAAAAGATTATTAAGGTCAACGATAGTTAACTGATAATAGTTGCCTTCACTGTACACTCGACTGATAAAGATAGATCTCAAGCACAACATAGGTAGGTTGAGAAGGTCAGGTCTATACAAGGATTGAAAACAGACGCATGCACACATAGGCCCTACGTACGGCGATCACAAACAAATGCCAGTCGCGACTCGAGCGCGCTTGCAGTCGCCGTACGAGAGGCGTGTCTGTGTGCGTGCATTTACCCTCGTTGTATTCAGCCGACCTTCTGTACACTATTTATTTAGTGTCTCAAGTTTAGTGTTTATTTAGGCAAGAGGATTACATGATTCATAAGTGGGTGAAGTTTATTCGTGTTGTTGTGTTTTAGGGTTCAAAAGATGGGAATGTGATGCCAAAATTTATTATTTTGATATACTGACATTTTCGACTTTCAGCTTCGATTCTAAATTGTTACTGACTTTGAGCATGTTTTCACAAAGCTGGTTGCAACCATGCTTCGTTATTCGCTGAAAATGATTATATTAGAGATATGTGACGGCATTAACATGTGAACTACGCATCACAGTATCACACTGACGTCACGCAAAATCCTGCATCACGCAAACGGTGTTTACCACGCGAGTAGTATAAATATACAACGTCCCGACATCAATCGCCGGGCAGTTGCCCACCAGACACAACACCCCTGTTCCTCATACCTCTTTAAACAATGATTTATAAATAAGTAAAAAAGAGGTAGATAGGTATATATGCTCCGCAAGTGGCACGCTAAAACTTGGCTAATTAGCCACATTTTCTTCGTCTTGTCTCTTTTCCACTCCCGATAGTTACGGCATGCCGTCCTACTTTCACGTGTCATCTACGAGTATTAGTGTGACATTGTACCGTTTTTGAAGATCGAATGTTGAGTAGGTAACTTATCTACTTACGTCTTTTTACTTATAATATCATTGACTTTAGATATACGAGTACACAGTTGCATTAGAAAGAGAGAGACAAGAAATTTACCTGTACTGGCGAGTAGGTACATTATTATAACACAAGCCGAGCTCGTGACCATGATGGTATTTCTCATCAGCAAAAATGAGGAACTTCCATACAATCATATCATCACGTTTAGGAGGTGAATTTTCGAAAATCCTTACTTTGTCTTCATTACTCTTCACCTTCGTTATAAAAGGTACTCATGGTTTTAGACTCAGCAGTTTAAGCTATGCGCTGTCTTGGATTAATTTAAGATTTTGTATTAATCAGTTGTAGCCCGCAAAATTCAAATTTTCTTACATTTTTGCTATTTTCAGGTCAATGTCAGGTTGTATCTTGATCGAAATATGATTCGCGACTTTAACAGATAATTCTGTGAAAACATTATCTGTTATAGTCGCGAATCATAATTATTTTGATCAAGAGAACCTGATACTGATCTGAAAAAAGCAAAAACGTAAGAAAATTTGAATTCCGCGGGCTACAGCGGTGGATCCAGGTGATGCATTTTTAATCCGATCCAGCCTATCCTTTGCTGTCCTTCCCCAGCGATGCCCTCAGCCAAGGTCTTTACCCCACAGGGGGTGTCTTTAGCGTAGCCACTTGGTTTGTACGAATATGCCTTGTCCAGAGGCCTTAATTGATGAGGCACCCACTTGAAAGTCCGGTTATGCAGACGACAACCTTCAGGTAGACCTGCGAGAGGCCAAATAAAAAATAGATGCATCTGTTTTTTCATTCATACACATTTTCGACCCGCTTAATGGCTACACTGATCATCATAGTTAGCCACTTGGTTTGTACGAATGTGCCCTGGCTAGAGGCCTTAATTTATGGTAGCACCCAATTGTAAATCCAGTTATGCAGACGACAACCTTCAGGTAGACCTGCGAGAGGCCAAATAAAAAATAGATGCATCTGTTTTTTCATTCATACACATTTTAGACCCGCTTAACGGCTACACTAATCATCAAAGTCGATTAAAGAGGTAAAATTGTTTGTAAGCGGTAATCCCTGAAAGTACAGATCGGATTTCAGCAATTTTTTCACTACTATACTCCATTTAAAATAAGATTAGACATTTAAATAAACCTTTTTTACAGTCTCTTCAACCGATTTTGAGTTCTATTGCGTTAATGGCATGACAAATGGCAGCTCTAATAAACACAGTTGGTACCTATTGTAACCACGTTTTTGATTTGAATGCCATCCTTATGCCTTTAGAGGTATGGGGAACAGGGTGTAAAGTTTACTCATACTCGATAGAAAAGGGAGGATCCTCCGACCAGATGGGGTGGGCAACTGCACAACTGTTAAGTTGGAATGTTGTATATATACTAGTTGCGCAGTAAACTTTGCTTGCGCGATGCAGGATTTTGCGTGACGTCAGTGTGACGCGTCGTTCGTATGTGGCGATGTTGATGCCGCTACATCACTCATACTCGATAGAAAATGGAGGATCCTCCGACCAGATGGGGTGGGCAACTGCCCAACTGTTGATGTCGGGATGTTGTATATTTACTAGTTGCGCAGTAAACTTTGCTTGCGCGATGCAGGATTTTGCGTGACGTCAGTGTGACGCGTCGTTCGTATGTGGCGATGTTGATGCCGCTACATCACTCCCCTCCGGAGACCGGAGGTCGATAGTGGGCTGAGTCGTGTATCTTGCAATGCTTGCCAGTGCCAGTAGAGGGTTCCAGTGAGTCAGAACCGCGTGCCGCATAGTTCTCGGTGAGTCGGAACTGTCTGCGGTGATTACCCAGTGAGTCGGGGTGGCGCTGTATTATGCTCCAGTAAGTCGGATGTGGTACAGCGCCGCCGGTTTGAGGCTGACTGCTGGCGTCGATCAGGAGAGGTATCATGTTCTCTGCTTGTGGACCGGCCGAAAGGGCAGTGTGCTGTGCCAAGGTTGCTGATGAGGCTGTGGATGATGACCAGGAATGCGCATCCGCTGCATGCTGGTGGTCAGGATACCCGTTGAAGCGGTGGGTGCTGGCTACCTGTGTGACTCGCCACTCGAAAGCTTGAGGATGTGATGATGATGATGAAGTCACGCTGAAGTAGCTGCACGAAGGCTGCGCTGACGTTCATCACGTCGGGGTCACCAAATTTGGAGGAACAGGGTGTAAAGTTCACTCATCCTCTATAGAAAAGGGAGGATCCTCCGACCAGACGGGTGTTGTGTCTGGTGGGAAACTGCCCGACGGTTGAAGTCCGGATGTTGTATATATGCTAGTTGCGCAGTAAGCTCTGCTTGCGCGATGCAGTATATTTCGTGACGTCAGTGTGACGCGTCGTTCGTATGTGGCGAGGTTGATGCCGCTATATACCTACGGAAATAGAAGCCAAAATCGGTTAAACGGACTGTAAAAAAGTTTATTTAAATTTCTAATCTTATTTCAAATGGAGTATAGAAAACTAAAATATTGCTGAGTGACAGAATATGTTTTAAGTTATAGTAGAATTCTACGCGGACGAAGTCGTGAGACGCGTCCTGTATAATTATTTCAAGTTCTATTTATATATCAAACACTTTACAACTTACATAAGCACACTCAAGTGCCAATTAAAAGTAATTGAGCATGTTTAAAGGTCGGCCATTGACTAATTGAGTCAACAAAGTCATTAATAGAATCCCTAAACAATAAAGTGTATTGTTCTGATATTTATTAATACAACACACACCCACGGTTGGCGCAGTCGTTAAACGATTGACTGCTGCGCTGCGTGTCGCGGGTTCGATTCCCGCACGGAACAAATATTTGCATGACTTACAAGTAGTTGTTCCGGGTCTGGCTGTTTGTGTATGTGAGTTTAAATGTTTGTAAACGCACTCACAATACAGGAGAAATTTCTAGTGTGGGGCAACGTTAAAAAAAATATATACAGGCTGCAATTTTAATGGTTGTTTTCCCTCGGCAGATCAATTTGCCCTCAGTAGTACTATCGATTCATAGAGTTGAAACTTACAAAATAAAAAAATCAATTGTTTTCAAATAATTAAAAAATATGCATCAACTCGAAAGCGCGAGGGCGAACGACCGCGCATTGCAGGTGGGTCCGCTCGCCGCCCCGCGCACTCTCGGCCGTTCGCGCTGTATCACTATTGGTCGCTTTGGAGTTTTTTTTTTCACAATTGTAAATCTGCCATTTATTAATTTTTATTTTCTTATAAATCGATTGTACTAACAAAATAAAATCATTTCGCTGCGGGAAAACAACCACTACAATTTCAGCGTGTATATCTTAATATTTATTTTGGTTGCTGCATCCGGGTAGACTGGAAGCCGACCCCAACATATTTGGGAAAAAGCGAGGCAGATGATGATTCTGATCAATGACGTATTATAAATAGACGCGTCATACATGAACATTAGTGCACTCAAAAACAGCGTTAGCCATGATTGTAGCTACATACTTGCATACAATCATACAGCGCGTGAAGAAAAGGAAAAACCTTTATCGATATCTGTTGTTAGAAAGAGATGAACATACATAATTATTTAGTTACGTCACAAGCTGCTGCATGTTCATTGGCGCGTACGTAATAATAATAATTATTATTATAAATGTCAGGCAATTGCCTTAAGGTACATCCTTATTCCCTTATACCCTCATACATCATTGATTCTGATAACTTATTTATTTGTTGCCATGGTAACAGGAATCTTGGTTATCAATATAACAATCGATTGTCTGATTTGCTGACAGCCAATCTGTAACAGGTAAAAACAAATATTTTTAGAAATTGCTTCATAATGGGCCCTATCAGAATACAAGCGTTATGGCACTTATTTTTAATTGTCGCAGCATCGTGCTGAGATAGGAGCCTTTCGGCCTCATACAGGACTTGGTTTTTATTTTAATTTTTCTTTGTTTTTAGGGTTTCGTACCAAAATGGTAATAAGGAACCCTTATGGTGAGACTAAAAATCAGACAGATTTTTCTGTCTGTCACACCCCACCCATATCTCAAGAACTACTAATGCTATCAACTTGAAATTTAGAATAGTTTTAGATGACGATGACGTTTGCCCAACTATTATGCAAACAAGAAAGAAATTAAAAAACTATATATTTTTTGCAAAAGGGACTGAAAGGTGGTCTTAAAAATTTGAAGTGGGCTACTAGGGCATGTGGGGTATCATATAATATGAAAGATCGCTGTTTGCACATTCTCAAACATTTTTTTTGGCAGCATAGTTCCCGGCTTTTGATGAAAAATGTAAATAAAATACCGTACCGATTTGATTTGATTTGATACGTATGGAACCCTTGGTGCGCGAGTCCGACTGGCTCTTGACCAGTTTTTTTTAAATTGTTTTCGTTTTTTATGTTTCTAAGAGTGTGTTTTTAGTTTAAATTTCTTTCTTTCTTTCTTGATGGAATATCAAACCGTTGGTTCAAGTACCTTTTATAAATTAATTGGTAAATATATTTTATGAGTTTTAAATCAAATCAAAAATGTTTATTTGCTAGAAAATACATACAAATTCAAGGAAAGATCTTATGTCCTAAAAGTCTTTGTATTCTGCCTGCAAGTAAGCGTGCAAATTATTTACTTACGTCTATTCTTGTAATTATTATCATGCAATTAATATTATTACAATTATTCTAAAATCAATTATTCATTTTCATTCAATAATACTTAACATTAATTTTTAAATTCCATAAATTCCTTAATGCTATAGAAACAACTATTTTGTAGCCAAACGATCAATTTTTTTTTTAATAGATTACCCTGCAACAATTTCAAATCAATTGGAATGTTATTATAAATCAGTATACACATATTAAACACATTCTTTTTATAAATATCTTTAAGAGTTGATCTGTATGAGTTTTAAATTAAAAATAATTTGACAATTTCCTAAATTGTATACGTAATTAATTGAAATAACTTTTTTTTGTTGATAAATATGACTTTTCGCTGTTGCTTCAATATCAAAAATTTTAGACGCGCGAAAGTTGGCAACTTCGCTAATTGCTGTCAAACGTTTCGCTGTTTTGATTAATTTGTCAATATTACTAAATAAAATTATTAATCATAGCGCTCAGTAATGCACTAAAATATTCATTATGAATAGAATATAATACTATTTAATATGTACACCATAAAAATTACAGATTAAAATGCTGAAATTTCACTTAAGGTGACACTATGATTAACAATAATTGAACATATACACATAATTGGTGGTTTGAACATTTACTTTGAAAATTTGTATGAACTAGGTATCTAAATCCATTTTTTTAAATCAAAAGATTTTATTTCACATAAACCTACATGGGCACTTATGAAACGGCAGAAGCTAGGGGCACGGTTCCAATTGGTCCTATCGAGTTTCCAGTTCGTCGGTCAAACGATAATTCGGGCGAACATTCATTAATTTTTACTCAAAAATATAAGTAAATAATTTAGTTTTGATTACTTCGGTGGCCTACCATACGTTGCGAGTTCGATTATACAACATTATTTTTAGTCTATGCGAAACCTGAATATAGTTTGTTCAGAATAAGAAACTGAATCGATTAAAATAATTTTTACACCATGTTTTTTTTTTCCAAAAATATTTAAGTGTGATGGAAAATGTTATCACCATTTAATTACTTACAATACAATCGCCGTACAATTAGATACCTACTGCCAAATTATTATCAAACAGAGAAAGACGACCCTGGAGGCGCGGGGGCGCCATTAGCATGTTTTTGTACGGACAACCCGGTAACATAACGACCTTATAACTTTGCGATTTTTCATGATACAGTTTTGAAATTTTGTACATAGATTATTTACATAAAAATACTAGACACGTGTTTCTGGTTTCGCATATACTAAAAATAATGCTGTATATGGAATACTTTCAAAGCCTACCCACAGAAGGGATTTCATGGAACATTTTCGTAAACATAAAAAAACACAGATAACTAATAGAAGAAATCATCATCATCTGCCTGCCTTTTTCCAACTATATTGGGGTCAGCTTCTAGTCTAACCAGATGCAGTTGATAAATAAAAATAAATAATAAACCATTTATTATCAGGTTACAAAGACCCATAGATGAATACCTTAACCCAAGTATACATAATATATTAACAATTGCGTTAGTAAATAAAACTTAAAGCTACACTGAAAAAAATGCGAGCTAACTAAGATAGATTTTCTCTTAGTTGGCATTAAAATGTATGGAATCACTATTTATTTATTTACTATAAACAAGATAGCTTAAGTGCCAGAACAAATTAATTTTATTTATATCGATAATGTGACATGTACAGAATAATCACCGGTCTTTGTAACATCATACATGCTTCTTCACTTTTTTAAATCAAATCATTATTTTAGTTGATGGTAACAAGCAACTTGTTAGCATTACATAATTCTTAAACTGACCAACTTTTGAGTTAAATTAAATAACTACCCGTAATTAAACTAACTAATTACTTATTCGATGGAACTATGATAATTTAACAAAGTTCTCCTAGCTTCAGAAGTCAAGATCTTGTTAGGCTCGTATGGAGTCAAGATGCGTGATCACATTAAACAAGGTGTTTGTTAAAGCAACACTCTTTTGGCAGTGTATGTTAATATCACTTAGATGCACTAAGTATTTGTGCGTTCTGGTGGCACTTGACCGCGAAAGCGGCTGAATACCACATCCTGAGGACAAAAGCTTTCTTCCATCACCTGAGGCAGGTAGCACGTTGGTATGCGCACCACAAACGCCTTAAAGTTGTCTTTGCAATGCGACTCCAGCAGCTGCACTCTCGGCGCGTACTTCAGCCTTTGGCGCACGTACTTCACGATGTCTTCCGCGTTGGTGGTGTAGTGGATACGGAAAATATACACCGGGGTATTCGGCTTCGCAGCACGCAGTTTTTCGTTTGGCTCCGTAGGAGCCTTGCCACAGCGGTTCTTACAGCTACTCTGCCGGCGCTTCCTCCTTTGCACCGTCACGAAGCCGTCATCATTAGCCCGGTTGGTTTCCTTCATAGCCACGGGCTTTCCGGGGGGAGCAGTGGGGGCGTTCACAGTGACCAACGAATCAGATGGACTTGAATACAAGTATTTTACGTGAAGCAACTGCCTGTGTGCCATTATAAGGTATGTACATTAAACAAGTTAATACCACCAAACAATTAAAATAAAACTACTCTACGGAACACTTAAATTAATTGACCAAATCTAGCCTTTGACCGAATTCCTCAACCTAATTTTGTTTGCATGCATAATAATTATAATCTAATCACATGAGTTGCAGCAATTAATTGAGTAACAATGAATCTTTTAAAATGTTTCCATAATTTATCTGATAAGGAGACAAAGATAGTAAATATTAGGTCAATGTTACTAGAACTAATTATTGTGATATTTACGCAATATGAAAAACTGTTATTATCATAATAATTTTCTTGTCCTTATCCCAATTTATTTAAGGTCGGCGCAAGCGCAACATGTCCTCTTCTTCCATACCTACTTCTCTATTAGTACGAGGCCACACGGGTGCGTTGCGAGGACTGATCATTGTCGTTCCGTCGTATTTTATACAAATATCCATGGTAGGTGGGCGGGCAGCAGCGTTCTCTATGTATTTTAACACCATACTGAGATTGCCAACTTGGCATATATTTTATTATTATATTTATATATTATATATTTTTATTTAAATTTCTTTATTACATGCAAAATTATAATAGTTGTACAAAGGTCATCTAAAACTATTCTGAATTTCAAGTTCTATCAACTTGAAATTCAGAATAGTTTTATTTTAGTAGTTCTTGAGATATTCAGGTGTGATAGACAGACAGACAGACTTAGTCTCACCATAAGGGTTCCTTTTTACCATTTTGGCACGGAACCCTAAAAATTAAAATAACTATGCTATTGTCACGATTTTTCATTAATATTTTCAATAATTTACTTATTCAAATCTACTTACTTATACTTTCTACTTATAATATACTTTTTATTATTACTTATTCAATTTTACTCATTGAAATAATAATAACACTTTTTATAATTCAATAATAATATAAATACATTTTTTATTAATAAGATCGCCTTATTTATTTATTTAAAATAGGAAGTCATGTAGGTAGTGGTGTAAGTGTGTGTAATGTCTGTGTACGAGAATGTGTGTTGTTGTTATGTTATTTATTTATTTTTGGTGTAAAAATTCTTCAATTGAATAGTAACAATTTTTTTAAAGGTAGGTTTTTAATTTATTGTTAAATAGAGCAAGTCTGGTTTCATTTTTAATCTCTTGAGGCAGCTTATTATATTATATTCTTGTTGCCATGTATCGTGGGCCATGTACCAACCACCGTCACGACTAAAAATGCTACTCCAAAAGTAGCATTTTTAGTCGTGACGGTGGTTGGTATAAGTTAAGTTTGTGCCGGGTGTTGTAAGTGTGTATGTCCTGTACTTTAGTGAATGTGTGCATGTTTTTGAATACGTATATACATATCGTGTAAATATATACAAGGAAGCGTGAGTAATTTATATTTCAGAAAATAAGGTTTACAGCTTTGTCTATTATTTATTTGAGCTAAGATTCTAACACATTTCTTTTGTAAAATGATTAGCTTATGTATGTCGCAATGCCAGAGCGGCAACGCAGCGCATACTGTCGAAGGGGAGAGTTGAGCGTTATAGAGTTCAATTATATTGTATACCAGGGGCAAGAAACTTGCATCGTGTGAATGGGGTTTAATGGTTTGGAATTTCCGGCACGAAGCAAAAGTTTAATATTACGCTTTTCTTTTTCCTTAGAATTGGTTTTAAAAACAAAATAGGAGGAAATTAGCACGAAATTAAAAATAATAAAGTAGGTATTTCAAAAAGGTAAGTAAACGATTATTTGTCTCTGATGGTTATTTTATATTCATTCTATCGTTTGCAAAACAATATGATGTTACATAAAGAATTTTCTTTCGTCCAACAATAACCTCCCTCTCACAGAAAGACGAAACCTGTGTCCCAGTAGTGGGAACATTATCTTAGGTTGATTATGCAACAATATTTAAAACCAAGAAATTTTTCTTTTGTGACGTAATTATAGTTAACCACATTATTTTTTTTTTAAAGACGTGCATGTCGAAAATAAATATTTGTAAATAGTAGAATGATATCTAATTGAAGTCAGTTAAATTAAATATTAGATATAGAGAATGGGCAGCAGCGTTCTCTATGCATTTTAACACCATACTACGATCGCCAACCCGCCTGCCAAGCGTGACGATTATGGCAAACCCCCCCTTTGGGGGAGGCCCTATGTCCAGCAGTGGACGTGTCCTTCGGCTGAAATTAAATATTTAGCAATTTAAATAATCCGTACATTTAAATAAAAAAATTCATTATTTGACAGTTCTTATGAAAAGGATATAATTACTACAAAAAAAAACAACTATCAATTGGATTTCAGTTTTTATTTTTCCTTTTTTTTCCCCGCACATTTTCTTTTAACACATCTGATATTGGCAGAATTGTCGATATCGGTACCATCGCCATAATATAGAAAAATAGAATAGAAAGAACACAACAAATTGGCGTAGTGTTTCAATTTGATAAACATTTACAATACAAAGTAAAATACTTTTAAAACGTTAACACAATTTGTACAAAGCCCGTAGTCAGGTGCTTATCCGTCAGTCGGCCTAAATTGTTTTATTGCTTAGGTACAAGCTCTTGTATAAATTGATTACCCCGTTTTCAAAGGTATGGTAATACGTGCTGAGTCCCCAATTAATACTGTCTGCAAATTATAATTATTGTCTTCACCTTCAAGGTCAAAGTCGTATTTTAAAATTTACCTAGTGACCCGCCCCTGCTTGCCACAGTTTTGATACCCCCCTTTTATTCCCCTTGATAAAACATCGAGATTACTATACTAGTACCACGCCCACGATGAACTGCTATATTTTGGTATAATCCTGATGATATTGAAGCTGTTGAACCACTAGATGACCACTTCTGGTAAAGGCTATAAACTTTGCCGTCATATAAATAGATATTAGCTGCACCCCGCGGTTTCACCCGCGTAAGTCTCGATCCCGTGGGAATAAAAAGGGATAAAAAGTAGCTTATATATGTTAATCCAAGGTGTCAGCTATCTCGATACAAAATTTTATCAAAATTGATCCTGCTGTTTTTACGTGAAAGAGTAACAAACATCCAAACATCCATCCATCCATCCATACTTACAAACTTTCGCGTTTATAATATTAGTAGGAAGTAGGTTAGTAGGATGTCGCAAATGGATTATCGAATCCGCTATTTTACAAAAACGCTAGTTGTTTTACAAAAACGCTAGTTGTTTTACAAAACAGCTCTGTTGTGTTACAAAACAGCAGCATTTAAATAGTCAACTTGCATTTTCCGAAATGTTCGTTTAGAATTCCACCAGTAGGTACACACAACACAATAAAATTCGCATTCAAGTCGCGATTCGCCCCAGGGTCACCTTTTAAGAGTTTTTTTTATAACTTGCAATATTGTTTCCTACTACCCTAAACATTGTCCTTTCCCAGTTCCATTCCTTCATCTAAAGGCCTTTACAGACATGGTACTTTAAGTATCGGCGATCAGCGGTTTAGTCGCTTTTCCGAAGCTCGATACTATGACCGATGGAAAAAGCGTAATTTTATTATTGCGCTCAAATCAGTCACAAAAACTCCGGTGGACCGGTTTTGCCGAATAATACATACACACATACATAAACTCACGCCTTCTTCCCAAGGGGGTAGGCAAAACTATATAACACCACCTGCTACGCTCCTTACATACTCCTTTTGCTTCGTTTATTTTTTTTTCCGCCTAATTAAGGTTTATATTAGGATACAGTCTTCACCATCGCTGAACCGTGCAATTTTGAAACTGCGCTCAAAACACGATGAAGTATATCGTATTAGAGGTCTATATATAAAAGCATTACATAATATCTCAAGGGCGCAAATTGTCCAAAAACGATATTATGATAGAATAATGAGACCAGTATCGTTTAATGTTAATGATTTGGTATTACTATTGTAGGACTAGCCAGAGCAAAAGAGAAATAAAAGCGTTCATTTGTACGAATAAGCATAATTTCCTTACTAGGTTCAAACACTGGGTAAAATAATAGCACAAATATTACGGCAATACATTTATAATATATTATTACAATTTGCGGCACTTACATGGGTATTACAGATCCTTACACTTTCGCAGTTCAATCACTACTGCCTTGCTAAAATGGCGCTACCACGTAACTTTTAAAATCCCTCCTCTTTAACAGACTCAAATAGTCAGTTGACATCTTAATATCCGGTGGCGCCATTTTAGCATTTTAAACAAATCAAATAACTTGTTAATTCTACCAATACAATTGTGTTATTTCAAAAATACTGTAAATATATTAAAACTACCTAAAAAGTATTTAAATAGCTAACACTATATATACTGCATCGTGTTTTGGCGAGTCAATGCGTTTGAGCGCAGTTTCAAAATTGCACTTTTCAGTGATGGTGCAGTGATGGTTTCGCCGATGATTTTGCGACGTCATCTAAACGACGTCGCAAAATCGCCGATGGACAATGCCAAAAAAGCGTGTCTGCTTGTTCCCTTAAATCCAACTTCGCAGGTGTTTTACGTTTTATTTTAGTGTATCGCCGAAGTTTTTCTTAGTTTCCTCAGTAGTTTTGACAGCAGATATTTCGATCTTTGATTGGATATTCGGAATATAAGCGGTGTTCGGCGAAGCGCCTCTTTAGTAAGTAACAATATTGTTAACACAAGTTGTTCTGGCAAAGTTTATTTTTCTTTTGTTGGGAAGTTTTAGGGTAAGAATAGCTTACCCCTTTTCGTGCGTCACTGTAGCTGTTGTTTCGGTTGGGTGTGTTAGATTAACTTGTTCAGTGGTGGATATTTCAAGAACTGCTTCGTTCGGTGTTGCTATTTCTTTTGTATTTTCTATTGATAAATTGGTTTATACAGTGTGCATTTTAGTCTGTGCTTTATAAATGTATTTATCTACTCTCTTATCGTAAAATTCGAATTATAAACTGCTAAACGAGTTTACACACAATATCGAAATTTAAAAATAGAATCATAATAAAACACTTTTTCTCGAACAATTTTTTTAGCAATACGATACAGAACAAATCCAAGAAGTTAATATTACCAAGGAGTTTCCATCAACTATTTTTTCGAATGGAATTTTTTATAACATTACAAACAAGTTTTGATTCCAGTTTTTACTTGTCTGTGGCAGCATCCGCTGTAGCGCATGCGCAGTTTTGGCGCCATTCATACGTGATGTCGTACTGAATTTCGATGTCTTCGATGTTTTATTTAGTAGGTTCCATCTCAATGTATGAGAGTAGATAAAGTGTGTATGCAACTGCACAAATCTATTAAAACACTCGTGTGATACTATTAAAAACCTCTCTGCGACTCGATTTGTAAACACACACTCGTGTTTTAATACCCCTCTATGCAACAGTTTCATAAACTATGTTTTTTGTATTTCTTCTTTCTTATTCTAGTTCTCTTTTTTCTAGGGGATAAAATAATATTTATCTATTTTATTATACATACGTAATAAAATATCCTAATCCTACAAAAAAAAAACCGGTCAAGAGCGAGTCGGACTCGCGCACGTATATGATGTTGATGATTTCTGAAAAACTGTACTATTTAGAGACGTCGTTTTATTTTTCCTGTAATCTTTACATAAACTTCTATCACATAGAATAATTTCAGATTTTTATCTATGCAAACTTCGGAGATAAGGGTGCAAATAGCGTTCTTTCATATGATACTCCAAAAACTGAGATTTACTTAAAAAAATTAAGAACCCCTTTCAGTCCCTTTTGCAAAAACCATGTTTTTTTTTTTTATTTATTTCAATTTTAGGTACATCGGTGTGCAAACTGTAACCATGATGCAAGACCCACCCAGCGTTAAAATTTGTCGTCGGTTATTAAAGAAAATATTTGCTGTTTCACACTTTGTTGTTCTGTTACACATGTATGGAACAGAAATTATTTTTTTAAATCATCGGTGACAAGGTGTTAAAAATTACCAAAGTAAGACCTGAAATGCTTTAAGGGTCGGGTAAACACCACGCCGCGCCGCGTTGCCCGATGCCTTGGGCATACAATTCCGCATCGCAGACTCACGCCACGCTGTGCCGCCGCCGCCGTCGCGTCGCGTTGCCCGATGCCTTGGGCATACAATTCCGCATCGCAGTCTCCCGCCACGCTGTGCCGCCACCGCCGTCGCGTCGCGTTGCCCGATGCCTTGGGCATACAATTCCGCATCGCAGTCTCCCGCCACGCTGTGCCGCCGCCGCCGTCGCGCCGCGTCGTTCGTTTTTATAGGAAATATTTATTTTTAGTAAAGAAAATAATGAATATTAAAAAAAAACTCACAGTTAGAATTAAACTTAATAAAATATTCTAATCCTACAAAAAAAAAACCGGTCAAGAGCGAGTCGGACTCGCGCCCGTATATATGATGTTGATGATTTCTGAAAAACTGTGCTATTTAGAGACGTCGTTTTATTTTTCCTGTAATCTTTACATAAATTTCTATCACATAGAATAATTTCAGATTTTTATCTATGCAAACTTCGGAGATAAGGGTGCAAACAGCGTTCTTTCATATGATACTCCAAAAACTAAGATTTACTTAAAAAATTTAAGACCCCCTTTCAGTCCCTTTTGCAAAAACCATGAATATTTTTATTTCTTTCTTATTTGCAAAATAGTTGGGCAAACGTCATCTAAACCTATCTAAATTTCAAGTTGATAGCATTAGTAGTTCTTGAGATATCCAGGTGTGACAGACAGACAGACAGACTTAGCCTCACCATACCTCAAAAGGTTCCGTACCTCAAAAGGAAAAAAGGAACCCTTATAGGATCACTCGTGTGTCTGCCTGTCTGTCTGTCTGTCCGTCTGTCACAGCTGATTTGCTCCGAATCTACTGGACCGATTAAGTTGAAATTTGGTACACATATGAACTTCTGTGACCCAAACACGGACGTGTTACGTAAATAAATTAGTTTTGAATATGGAGGTCACTTTTGGGGGGCAAATTAGAAAATTTAAAAAAAAAGTTTTGCCGACATGTTTTATGATTTAAAAAATATTTTTTTTTATAATTTTAAAATAAATACTTTTGAAATGATTTAAGAAAATAGATGTAAAATTACCGTCCCCCCCTTTATCTCTGAAACTACTGAGCCAAAAATTTTGATAAAACTACAGAAAATAGTTTTTTACTTATAGATTACAGGAAAACCTATAAGAAGTCTGTGGTCTTAAAATAACATGGTAAATCACTCTATATTGTGTGTACGAACTTAATGTATGTTTGTACACACAATATAGAGTGATTTTTAGCTTAGCTTTTGATAGCAGTTAGAATGTTTGGGGATCATGTTTTTCAACTACAATGTTAAGTTTGTTGTTAGGATAAATTCATCCCAACTACGGAACCCTTCAATGTAATAATAATAATAAATTTCTTTATTTCCCAAAAACACATACAGATAATTGTACTTTAGGTTTACAATTTAGAGATTATGGAAACGAACATTCACAAAAACATAAAACATTTGGATGCTGCAGAAATAAATAAATAAATAAATTAAAAAATAATAAATAAATTAAACACTGTCTCTCAAACTAGGGTATCCTGTATCTTAAGAGACAGAGGGTGCGTGGTCCAACACGCACTTGGCCGGTTTTTTACTAAGTACCTGTAAAAAATTTAAAGTCATTTTCAGCTTTAGAAATAAGTACCTTCTCATAGTGGTTCATTGAAATTTCTACAGTCATCCTTCATCATTTCAGCCGAAAGACGTCCACTGTTGGACTTAGGCCTCCCCTAAAGGGGGGGGGGGGTTGCCATAATCGCCACGCTTGGCAGGCGGCCCATTCTCTAGTAAGTCTCGTAAGTAAGACAGTAATCCTTACGTCAAGTAAATTATTAAATAAATAAGTTGTTGGATGTTTAGTTGCTTACATTTAAAAAACGAATTAACTGTTGCCATCCATTCCGACGCTGTTTAGACCTAGATAATTAGGTCTCCCACGATAATTGGTAAAGTCAGCATCGTGTTTATTATTACAAGAGCCGTAGACGTTGCCTTTCAAAGTAAATACATTGTGTACCAGCACGTTAATTTTAAAATACAGTTATATTCGGAATGTCAAGACAATACTCGTATTTAATTTACGTTCGGATGATCAACGCAATCAACATCAGATACGCTTTCTTAAAATATGTCTCTCGTGTGTAGGTAGGTATACAGCGTGCTGCTACAGTGGCCACATTAATATAACACACGTATACAGTTTCGCCTTTACGTTTTATGAAAATATTTTAATTTAGTTAAACATTATTGTTTATTGATTTATTACTATTTTACTAAATTATTTACAATTTTCTAAAATAGCATCTTGAAGCAACCTGACTTAAAGAACTGTAGCACATAGGTAATTAGCCGGGGTCATGGATCATCAATGAAATTAAAACAAATAACGTGCAAGGAGTAGGCGAATTGAAAGAGAGAGCTTTATTATTTAGTTTGTTTTGTTTTTTCAATTTATAATTATTTATGGTAATATAAAAAATAAATAAAAATATGATTACTGGCCACTAGCCCTACCAGTGTGTCAAATTAATATCGCCACTGTAGCGGCACGCTGTATATGGAAGCATTGTTATAACGAAGAAGATTGTTTACTTCACTTTAGCTCACGACAATTATTCTGTTAATTTTTTATTTCTCTTTATTCCGTGATCCAGCACTTCAATTGCATACATAACACACTTTTTATCAAAACCCGAAGGATTTCGAAGGAAATTCCTCATCCATTGATTTATTTGTTAAAAATAAATGTCAATAACGCAATGAATATTGTTGAATTATCAAAATTAATAGCATGGAGGGGCTTGTGGCTGAGTATTAACAGCCACACGGGTCGATTCATTGGGTAAAGCTACGCTTGCCGGGGTTGATCCGTGGATGGCTGACCATCTTTACATACCGAGACTCCTTCGTTCCTCGGAAAGCACGTTTAGCCCTTGATCCCGACTGTCATTCGTGGATCACGGATGGACATGGACAGTCGTTACGGGTCATCAGAAGCACGAAAGTCTGGCAACCAATCTTATTAAGGGGTATCGTATTACCCTGTGGTGGCATCAACATCTCGATATGCGAACTACGCGTTACACTGACGTCACGCAAAATCCTGCATCGCGCAAGCAGAGTTTACCGTGCGACTAGTATACGTCCCGAAATCAATCGTCGGGCAGTTGCCCACCAGACACAACACCTGTCTGGTCAGAGGTTCCTTCCTTTTCTATGGAGGATGAGGGAACTTTACACCCTGTTCCTCATACCTCCATAACCCAGTTACTGGGTTGTGGAGGTCAGATAGGCAGTCCGTCCATGTAAAATACTGGTTCATCTCTGGTTCTGGCTCTGGATGTAAATACTGCATCTGGTTATGCTGGATGCCGACCCCAATATAGTTGGGAAACGGCCAGGCAGATTGATTTTTGTCAAAATTAATGGCATTAGAATTATTTGAAAGAATGAAAGCAAATACATTTATTTAGCACAGACTAAAAGGCACACGATATAGATAAAATGAAAAAGAAACAAGTAAATAGTGTAAAGTGCGATGTAAGAAACTAGCGGGTAAGTGTGCATTTACAATAAATTACCTAAAAAATTTGAATGTACACAAAACAAAACAAAATTAAAACTGTTATTAATTGAAAAATGTTATTATACGACTGTACGAATTTCTAAATGATAAATTAATATAGACTTATTTAAGTACTTGACTGGAGAAACACATTTTAATTGAATATTGTGACTAATTGTAACTTATGATAAATAAAATAAAATAAAATCAATTTATTGACACACACTAGTTAGAAAACATTTATAAATAGGAACAATTTTAATTGAAGGAGTGCTTATATACTCGTAGATATAGCCGTGGGCCCCAAACTAGGCACAGCCTGTATCTTGGTGGCCCAGAATGATAATTTATTTATGCATTGACTGTAGAAATTATTCCATAATGTGACATTTATAATTTTTGGTTTTATTTATTTATCATCGTTCTATTAATTTTGACATAACTACCAAATAATTTGTTTACCTCTCGCATGATCAATATTTTATTTTGCATGCAACCATATTTGTACAGAGGCGTATTAATATTATTATTATAGTAAATACAGTTTTTAAATTAAAGTTCTTAGGTCGCTACCTAAGAACTTTAATTTAAGAACTTTATTCACTGTGTTATACAAATAAAAAATGATTACGATTATGATTATTATGTGCCTCACGGCTGCGCCAAAACGACCCAGTGTGAGTGTGTTACAAATTAGGCCTTTGTGTTCTTCTTCAAATCGAAACGGCTTGATATTACAAATATAATTGTGTTACACCTGCTGGTTTACTTAAACAATACGCCCTAAATTGTGTTAGTTAGTGAAGAGCTCTATCGTCAGTAGGTACTACTAACGAGTTTCTAGAAGACATGGGCCATTATATTTGATTATTACTATTATTATTATGGCATATTATTCTCAGTAGGCCCAATTACTTTGAGCTACTAAAACAATTCTGTAGCTGGTAATTTTATAGATCTACTTATGAAAACCGAGTACAGTATATTTATCTCACGAAGCAACGCGTGCTTTACTATGGTTACCAAGAGTTTTGTTTTTTTTTGGTGGGAAATAATTATCAAATAACTTGAATGTCAGACTTTTACTGACAAAAGCCCACCCATAGTTTTGTAAATTGTACCGTGTAACTTAGAAAATGGAAGGGCTTGTTGGGAGTGTCTCAAATATATATTATATATTTTTTTTAATTATAAAATAAATAGTTCTATAGTTATTTAAGAAAATAGATGAAAATTGACGATTCCCCTCTTAACTCCGAAACACCAGAGTCAACATTTTGGAAACATTCAGACAGTAGTTCTTTCATCATCATTCCAGCCGAAAGACGTCCACTGCTGGACATAGGCCTCCCCCAAAAAGGGGGGGGGGGTTGCCATAATTGCCATGCTTGGCAGGCAGGTTAGCGATCGCAGTATGGTGTTAAAATGCATAGAGAACGCTGCTGCCCATTCTATAGTAAGTCCCATAATCACCTTTTTCGACACCCACGGGAAGAATAGCATGATGCTATTCTTTACATCCGGCACCACACGGAACACGCATCCGATTTAGATATCACGATTATGCCAACTGAGATCAGTACCCCAAGTGTAAGTTTGCAAGAGAATAAACGTAACTATTTCGTTTGCGTTAAAATTTGACCGATAGATCATAATGCTAAGTGTATAAGAGTGAGTGAAAAATCACCGTGTATAGCCGTGATTCTATGCATGCTTGTTTGTTAGTCTGTTACCTGGCCCATGTGAACCAGCAAAAACTGTCAACAGTTTCTCTGAAACACAAAAGCTAAACATATATTTTGACAGAATACCTGTGAAACACCGGATAACTCGGTTGAGCGAAATGATTAGCACTTTCAATAGAGACACAATTTTTACCAAAGATTTAAAAATCGCTCGTGGGCACACTAAAGTGGACGGAGCCGGACGTATAGTGACCGTTCTTGTTTTTAATTAGAATACTTTTAAAGAGGTTAACTTGCTAAAAGTGACTACAATTGTCTGAATTCAGTAACAGTCCTTTAGATTAACACTACACTATACCAATTATCAATACGGAAACCGGGTGTTTGATGAATTATCATGCTTATTTTAGATATTTTATGTTTTTGTGAATTATTTTTTATTTACAGTTGAAATTTTATGCTGAATTCACTTTAATTTATTGATATTGACTTGAAATCTCCCTCACGTTTACTCACTTGCAAACTTACACTTGGGGTACTGTTGACGATTCGGAACGCGCGTGAACGCACTCACGGTTGGTTTACAGTATTTCTTTGTGTATAGATCGCAGGCAAATTGTATCATTCGTCATTATACATACGGTGCCGTCCATTTAAAAACGCTTGCAGTTATGAAATAATACGAGTATGCTGAATTGCTGATGGCAAATTGGCAACTCGTTCAATTATTATAATTTCGACATCAGGGTACTCCGACCAAATGGGTTGGGTTAGGTTAGGTTAGGTGGGAGGGGAACCTACGCCGGCATCTTGAAGAGTATGGCGCTCTACGGCGCTCCCATCTGGGAAGACTCCCTCCATAGGAGGGAGAACGCCGCGGCCTTGCGGGCGCCTCAGAGGGCAATAGCCCAGCGGGTGGCACGAGCCCACCGCACGGTGGGCTTCGCAGCAGCATGTGCTCTGGCAAGCACCCCTCCTTGGGAACTCGAGGCGTGGGTGCTCGCCAGAGTGTATGAATGGACGGCGGGGCGGAGGGCGAGCGGAGAACGCCCTGCCCCGGAAGAGCGAGCCGCCGTCCGGCGGGAGGCGAGGGACGCCATCGTCGTCCATTGGACGGGCGACCTCGCCACAGCAGCCTTCGGCCGCCGAACCCTCGACGCGATCGGGCCGGTCCTGCGAGACTGGCTCGAGCGGTCGCATGGGTTCCTCTCGTTCCGTCTGGTGCAGGTGCTGTCCGGACACGGTTGTTTCGGAGCGTACCTGCACCGAATCGGACGGGAGGAGACACCGTCGTGCCACCACTGTGGCGCGGCGGAGGACACGGCGCAGCACACCCTCGAGGTGTGCCCGTCGTGGTCCGAGCCGCGCCACAGTCTGCACGCGGTGATCGGACCGGACCTCTCACACCCCGGCTTGGTAAACGCCATGCTGAGGGATGAGGGGTCCTGGGCGGCAGTCGCCTCCTTCTGCAAACACGTCATGTTGCAGAAGGAGGAGGCGGAGCGCGTGCGGGAGGACGACCCTGCCGCTGCGCCGCTCCGAAGGCGGAGAAGGGGTCGAAGAAGACGTCACTTTGAACGTCATCTCCGACTCCTCCCAGGTAGAGGCCAGCAGGCAACGGGTGCGGGGGCACCCTTGCCTGTATTGCACAGGCCTCCACCAGTGTCGGACGGGAATGGCCAGGTGTTCCCGGCCATTCCCGTAGCCCCCCAGTAACGGGGGGGCATGCGGGGCCCACCAGCTAGGCGGGCATGCGCCGGGAGGGTCGTGGAAGAAAAGGTTCAACCGTTATCCCATGGCCCTCCCAACACGGCGATGCGGGAACACCGCTGAGTTTTAGTGGGTATACTGTCGGCATTACCGACAGGGAGTCCCACATACCCCGTCTCGTCCCCCACGAGCGGGCATGCGTAATTGCATTTCTCAGCGAAAAAAAAAGGTGGGAGGGGAACACTGGGGTGGTTTTTAGTCAGTAAGAGTCTGACAGACCCCTCCGCCCGCCCCAGGGCGGAGGACATCCATGAGGATTTTCCACCCCGTGAAAAAAAAAAAAAAGGTTAGGTTAGAACTGTGACAAATCTCGCGCGAGCTGAGCGCCTTAAGACCCAGATATATGCCAGAGACCTTGAGTGGTTAGCTTGCGTGTTCTGTACTGAGCTTACGCAGCGCATCGCACGTTCAGCCAGTAATAGGACTCGCCCATCAAGGAGCACTGTCCCTAATTTGATGCATTATTAATTTATTATACACAAAACAAAAGGTATTTAAAAAAAACGCGTATACTAAAAGATCAATAAATAAATTATCTTTAAATTGGTGAAGGTTTCAGAAAAATACGCTTGGTAGATTTTGCGCCATTCTCAGTTTTTTATCCGCGTTAGACATAACTTTACAAATTAATTTCACTATGTAATATAAACATATTCTAAAATATTCACTTAGTAAATTATTGAAAAAATGCTCTAATTTAACATATTTTTTTTTAAATCATTAACAATACTCGTTTAGACGTGATCTTCAGTATAAAATCATTAAAAGTCGGTTATCGTCGCCATAAGAAATACCTGAGGCATTATCTACCAGTCAACCTTAGGGTGATGTAGAGACAAAACATGGTTGGTGCAGAGAATATAAGATAGATAACATAATAGGTATTTGGTAATATCTCTTTTGTTTTTAGAATCCACTTCACATACATTATTGCAATTTCCAGATCCAATATGTTATTACAATTTCCTGCAGTATGTTGATGCGGGAACACCTCGAGCACCAAATTGAATTTTTCTCTACCGCGTTCAAACAGCTTGCCTACTTGTCTTGATATTGCAGCGGTATAATTTTTGGGTTGCTTTGCAGTGTTATTAAGTGATAGTTGACTCTTTTTTTTATTAGTACTTACACAAGCAAGTAATAATATGAATGAAGAGAACACACACTCCCTCTTTTTTTTTTGGGTGGGAAATTATCAAATAACTTCTCCCGCTCTGGGCGGAGCGGGAGGGCGTGTCAGACTTTTACTGACTAAAACCCACCCGTATTCCTTCATTTGCCTGTGTGCTAGGGCCACGATATCCCTTTCGGACAAACTCACAACCCTGGCAGGCATTGGCCCTAACGGACCCCGTCAGTTGCAGCTGACAACTCTTTGAAGCGCGCGTGGAATACGACGCGCCGTCGACCCGGACCTGGTCCTTATCGGTTGGTGAGCTACCCATCGCTCACCGTCCGCAGGCCCGCGCCTACGGTGGCCGGAAATCGGCTTGCGACTCCCGACGCCCGGGGCGTCTCCTGCGGTGACTAGGGGCGCGAGGGCGCGAACCTTGCCTCTCCCTCACTCGTTCCGCCTCCTCCTTGGCAAGCATTACTAATTCGCAGAAGGAGGTGACGGCCTCCCATGCACTCTCGCTCTGAACCATGGCCTGAACCAGGGCCGGACGCGAGAGATCGCTGCCACCGATCGCCTCCGTGAGGACACGGCGGTGCTCCGCCCAAGAACACACACTCCCTACATCATCATTTCAACCGAAAGACGTCCACTGCTGGGGGTCTACTCCGAACATAAATCTGAAGTATCGGCCGAATGTTCGGCCGTTGCTTGACTACGGCTAACTATGGGTGACAGTCAAAGAGATAAGCCAAAGCCAAAAATGTAAACTTAAGTCAGGTAAGGATTTAAAGTCAAAAAAGGAAACTATGGAAGTTATAAAACGGTCAAACATTCGGCCGATACTTCGGTTTAACGCTTCGGTATAGACCCCCTAGACATAGGCCCCAATCATCGCCAGATCGTCCGATCCTGTACTTCTCGCATCGAGTGGATTCGTACCGGTATGCGGTCGCCACTCCAGAACGTTTTCGCTCCATCCGGCCATCTGTTCTGCGTGCAATGTCCCTTGCCCACTGCCATACCTTTGGCAATTCTTCAGTTTCATTTATTAAGGGCGATAAATATAAGATAAGATAAGATAATATATTAATTTGCATAAACATGTTTTATAGTACATACAATAGTAGAGATATGCATGCAGGATTACAAAGAAAAAAACAAGTTCAGACATGTTTGCCAATTATTAAGGCGTACAAATGTAATAGTTAATATTATTAATAATTGATTTCAAGTCAATATCAATAAATTAAAGTGAATTCAGCATAAAATTTCAACAGTAAATAAAAAATAATTCACAAAAACATAAAATATCTAAAATAAGCATGATAATTCATCAAACACCCGGTTTCCGTATTGATAATTGGTATAGTGTAGTGTTAATCTAAAGGACTGTTACTGAATTCAGACAATTGTAGTCACTTTTAGCAAGTTAACCTCTTTAAAAGTATTCTAATTAAAAACAAGAACGGTCACTATACGTCCGGCTCCGTCCACTTTAGTGTGCCCACGAGCGATTTTTAAATCTTTGGTAAAAATTGTGTCTCTATTAAAAGTGCTAATCATTTCGCTCAACCGAGTTATCCGGTGTTTCACAGGTATTCTGTCAAAATATATGTTTAGCTTTTGTGTTTCAGAGAAACTGTTGACAGTTTTTGCTGGTTCACATGGGCTAGGTAACAGACTAACAAACAAGCATGCATAGAATCACGGCTATACACGGTGATTTTTTATTCACTGTTAACCTCTCAAGAGGTGAAAGTACTCATGATTATGAGCAACTTTTACTATGAGACCAACTTTGAAATATCGAAAAAAATATCTGCTTTTCATACCTACATGAAATATTTACCCAATGAAAATGTAAGAAACATGTTTGTTTTTTTTTGCTATTTCGTACTTGTCTCATAGTGAAAGTTGCTCATAATCATGAGTACTTCCGCCTCTTGAAAGGTTAACAGTGAATTCAAAATCACCGTGTATATCCCAAACAGGTAGGTTAGGTAATGTCTGTTCCAAAAGAATCGCATGATAATGTAAACAAATGAACCAGAAAACGGACAGTCAGTGCTCTGCATATACCCCTTTTCCTCTCTTCTTCTTTTTAAGAGGGGGCAGGTAATGTAGAGCACTGACCGTACCTGTGGATGCCCATTTTGTAGTGCCACTTACAAATTGTGTGCTCTGATTTGATGGTTTGAGTACTTGAATTCAAAATTTTAGTTGAAAATCTACTTCAAGATGATTTTACTCAATGATTTGAAATTTTATATTAATAAAATTCACATTTAGAATAAAATGTGTATTAATAACAACTTGTACCAATTTAACGATGGCGGTTAATTTTATAACCTCAATTCCCGGTGAAGTTTTTTCAACGTTATAAAAAAAAGGAAAAAATAAGAAAATTACAATTTAATAAGGTTATTCAAACAATATTGTTGGAAAAAGTGGTGAGATATAAATTTTAAACCTTTTAAATACAGATGAATGTGTTACTAATTCCCTTTAGTGAGTGTTTGCGTAATAATTTAACCTAAACAAGGTATGTTTACACTTTTATCAGGTATTTCTGGAACAGGCTGTACACATTTCGTTAGTTTTTTTTATTTCAGAGAACATACTCAATTAATTGCACCTAGCTTTTGACGTTTCATAAGTGCCCATGTAGCCTACATGGGCACTTTTCACTACATGTGAAATAAAAATATTTTTGATTTTGAATTCAGTGTAGAATTAAAATAATAATTATGTACATTAGTAACAACATATACCTGCCTTATTAATTAACGAAACAACGAATCTTATTAGTTTTTAGAAATAGAATTATTAGAGAGTCTGTTTGACGAGCTGACAGTGCACGTCATGATAATGCTTAAAATGTAATGGATTGATTTTATTAAATAAATAATTACTAATATAAGCTTTTCATTTCATTCACGATCCCGTCATACTACTTCGAACTAAAATAACATTTTTTGTTCAAATATATTCGGTCGATCCTATATAATTTATTGTTAAGACACTGCCTTTAAGATATTTCCTAGTTCCTAGGCATTAAAAAACTAGTTTTTCCTATATCTTTTCCGTCAGCACAAAAACCTACCCCAGAAACCAACCAACACAATTATGTACGTGTCTATCCCCTTAGGATAGCGAGGGGCGAAGGGGGGTAAGGGTTCGCCCTTGCAACAAACGTACTCTGCAAAAAGGATTTATTCTGAAACTGTTTTGTAAAGGAAATCCTGTGTAAGAAAAATATTTTTGTTTTGACATCAAGTTTTCATGTGTAATAAATAGATTTTCTTTTGGGTGTTTTTTTCTTCGGTTGGTACAGTACTGTGATTTGGTTTTATCAAAGAATAAAATCCAAGGTTGTATGTGACCACTACGCTACTTGTCTGCGTCTGGGCGCTTCTTGCGGGGCTCCACATCGCTGCCAGTGCGAAGTAGCTGTTGACTGCCTTGGACACCAAGGCCTATCTTGCAGTAAGAATGCAGGCTGGATAGTACGGTACGCCAAAATTAATGACATCATCCGTGGTGCTCTTGTCACCGCCGGGGTGCCAGCTGTTTTAGAACCCAACGGCTTGGCACGCGACGCTGGGAAGAGACCAGACGGAATGACTATAATGCCTTGGAAGTTAGGTCGGCCTTTGGTGTCGCATCCAACACCCTTGCGCCATCCCATCTTCCAAGCACGGTGAGCTATGCTGGGGCGGCTGCTGCAGGTGCAGAAAACCTCAAACGGCGTCTATTTTTTGGCTAAAGAATCAGCATCGCCATACAACGTGGCAATGCTGCCAGCCTTTTAGGCACTTCTCCTATTTATAGTGAGGTGGACGAATTTTTTTATGTCCTATGATTCTGCCCCCTCTTTTTTATATAGTTACATATATACATAATTATTATTATTTTAAGGCTTCTAGCGTATATAGTATGTAAATATTATTAATAAAATAAAGTACCTACCTATAATTTATAACAGATTGTATGGTAGTATAACAAGGTTTTCATTATACAGAATGTTAAAGTAATGCGTAGATTCAGTATCGATAAAGGAAACCAGTTTTTTTTTGTTTAGACTGACCCACACTAGTAATTTCTCCTGTTTTGTGGGTGCGTTTACAAACATTTAAATTCACATACACAAACAACACACAAAACATACACAATACATTTAAATACCAAAAATGTAATTAAACATAAAAAATAAATAAAAATAAGTCTCTTCGAACTTTAACGGGCTTAGGACCGAATTCTAAACGATTGCTATTTTAAGTTAGTAGGTACTAAATTAGGTTGATCTTGCGATATTTTTTTTGTTTTAACTTTTTTTTTCTGTGTTCGTATAACGATACTGAACCTACCCATAAGCTATGGCATGCAATTCCTTTAACAGGGTTATTAAATTGCAACTTTGTATACTCTACTCGTTTCGTTTTGATGACCATAATTATATTTGCAGCCAAGAGTCTCTTTGCGAAAGAAAGTAAGATATCTTTATCAGTGGAATAAAATTGTCTGTCTGACTGTAGGTAAGAAAAATATTCTCAGGTGAAGACAATTATTTACAAGGTATCTATAACATTTTCTGCAGGCGGGAATTATCTACGACTCCCGCATTCCCTTAAAACTTAAGGGGAAGATTTATAAAACAATGGTAAGACCTGCAGGCTGCCTTCAACTTGCAGCTGAGATGAAGATGCTAAAAGGGACATGTGGTGTTACGCGAATGGATAGAATGAGTATGAGTATAAAAGAGGAAGTCTGAAATTTACACCGGTGACAGAAAAAATGTGTGGAAATAGTTTGTCATGGTATGGGCATGTGATGCAGACGAATGAGGGAAATGTCGCCAGGAAAGTTCTGAGTGTGAATGTGGATGGCTATACGAGTAGGGGAAGACCAAAGAAACGATGGATGGACTGTGTGAAAGATGATATGGCTAGAAAAGGAGTAACTACCGAGATGACGACTGATAGACAAGTATGGGTCCTCTCCAAGGATGGTATGAGTCCTGAGACCGCGTATCGGCAAGCGTAGTGTGGGACGCCCCCTACCAACGACCTTAAAAAGGTGGCTGGGATAGACTAGATGCGGAAGACGGAGGACAGGGTGTTGTGACGCAGCCTGGGAGAGGCCTATGTCCAGCAGTGGACTGTGATAGGCTGAGTTGATTGATTGATGGAGACAAGTATGGAAGAAAAAGACACGTTGCTGACTTCAGATAAATTGGGATAAGGGCGAGAAGACGATAAAGAAGAATGATAATGACAATTTTTTGCAGGTCGAGCAAAGTGTTATTGGGAATTAGGAATTTCCCAGAAGCAGCCGGAGTCTGGATTCATGTCCCATTGATAGCAATAGGCTCGCTCTTTGGTACATGGAAGTAAAATAAAGGTGTCCGAATATAATAATACGTCTGCCAAACACTTTGTCAAATTCAGGTGTAATTTTATGTTATGTCATCTCATCTCATGTATTTTCTAGAACGCTATTTAGCCTAGCATCTGCAAGACTTAAAAGTATTTTTAGAATTTCTTTTTTTCTTATTCGGTAATAGTATTACTTCTCCATCTGTTAAATTCTCACGTAGTGGTTCGTGTTTGACTGTTGGAATCGCTAGTAATTTATTGGACAATTTGATTTATATACGCTTTAATGCTTTTATAGCTACAGCACCTACCTAGCTACTGTTGGTTCATGTGAGTCCAAAAGGACTTGGGAATTGCTGTCAGACTTTCCTTTTAGAATTATTTTCCATGTCTCTCTGTATAATAAGCGGCCATACAGACAAACACAAAAAGTTTCTTTAAGTTCTTTTTAACATCACAGTGGATTTTTATTCATTTTCAACATTATATGGAGAATTTATTCCGGAATATGACACAGAAATCTTAATGGTTTTGTTTAACATATATTTCCAATAATGTTTACTGTATGGCAATTAGTATTTATAATAAATTACCTAATGTTTTTAAAAGTCTTAACTTCATGGCATTTAAAACGAAATTATTTAACTTCCTATTGCATAGGTGTTACTTACTACTCAACACTATTTTGGTGATTTTAATGTTAATTTATTAGAAAATTCTGGGTTAAGTACTAAAATTATAAGTTTGTTTCAGTCAAACAATCATGCTCACCAATTTTTGGAGCCCACTAGAATAACTCCCACTAGTGCCACATGCCTAGATAACATATACAGATGTTATACCAACCCACAAAGAAATTATTAATCTAATAGACTCAGATCATTGCGGACAATTGATCAGTATTCCAAATCTGAATAAAAAAGTTATGAAAAAAATATATTACTTAACCCCGACACCTTACAAAACAATAGAAAAAAATACTAAATTAAAATAACTAGTACTACTTTCTGGCTACTCATTGATAATTTGAGTTTGAAACTGTACTTTTAAATATCCTCGAGGTCGGTCGGCTTTGGAAAACAATAGAATAAAATACTTAAAAACCTTTAAAAACAAAAAGATAATTTTTCCATTCAAATAAAGAACAACAAAATATTTATTCGAAAATTCATGTCACAACAGCCAGCCTATTATGTGAGCTCTCCAGAATCCTATTTAAATTGTTGTTTAGTTTTGATAATTAGAGGGCGACCCTTATCATATATATTTATAACATAGGCACGAAATTGATGGCCTTAGATGCTCAACTTACAACCAAAATAGACAATACTCGGGAAGGACGAGGAAGAAGGGTTAATTTTTTTTTTTTTAGAACGTTGCCCCACACTAGGAATTTCTCCTGTATCGTGGGTGCGTTTACAAACATTTAAATTCACATACACAAACAGCCAGACCCGAAACAACTACTTGTAGGTCATACAAATATTTGTTCCGTGCGGGAATCGAACCCGCGACACGCAGCGCAGCAGTCAATCGCTTAACTAACTGCGCCAACCGTGTCGTCAAATTTAGTCAATTAGTTATACTTAGTACATTTTAGACATTATTTATTGTAAAAATTTGAATGTTTATAAAGTAACCGATTCATTTTCTTGTTATCTATACATATTACTTGTATTTACATAAATATCCTTAAACTCGATTAATTTCATCACACTAATATAATAATAATAATTATAAAGGCAAAAGTTTGTGAAAGTGTGTATGTTTGTTACTTTTTCACGCTCAAACAGCTGGACCAATTTTGATAAAATTTTGTAGGGAGGTAGCTGATACCCTGGATTAAGACATAGGCTACTTTTTATTTCGATATTACCACGGGATCGAGACTTACACGGGTGACACCGCAGGGCGTAGCTAGTATTTACATAAATATCCTTAAAATCTATTTATTTCAGATTCTTCGTTTTGTAAACTTCGGTGATAGAAGAGGGCGAATTGTATTTTAACTTTTTAAGGCAAAAATTATGCGACATATTTTTTTTTTTTACCAATATCCCAAGGGGTATCGTATTACCCGGTTACTATATTCTGGACGTCAGATAGGCAGTCGCTCCTTGTAAACAGCTGAATCCAGTTAGACTGGAAGCTAACCCCAACGCGGTTGGGAAAAGGCTGGCAGATTGAACTATGCGACATAAATGAAAATAAAAATATATTTTAATATGTGTAAATTAAGTTCTTTTAAACATTTATTTTTGTACTTAATATCTCTATGGACCTAGGTATCCGACTTTAAAATTTCAACCTCCCATTTGGGCTCTTTGGGCTCCTGTCGTCAGGCCTCGGAAACCGGTTAATTTTCTATGTAACCTTAACCGTTATTATAAAGGTTTTATTTTGTTAATTATTTAATATTTTGATACAAAATCAATGCTGAATTGAGAAGTGAAAACTGTAAAAACTGAACAACTCATGTGATGAAGCAATCTATAAAGCTAATATTTATCAATTGTATCAAAAATAATTTGTATCATCGGTAATACAAATTAACCGGTTTCATGCCCTGCCTGTTGCAATTAAACTAACGATGTATTTTTAAATCTTTCTTATAGGAATTTATAAATATACGAATGTCTCAAAATAGTATTTGTTCCGCATTCGTCTCACGTTTTCGTCCTACTTACAGAAAAAATAATTATTCGTCCCATGTTAATAATTATGGTTGAAAATATTCCAAAATCCTGTTAGGAAACTTCAAGCAACTTTCAGAACACCCACGATTGCCTGTGATCAGTATAGCTACGCTATTTTTATTACAAAAGTAAGATGAGCTTGTAATACCGATTTAGTAATATTTTTTTAAACAGAACATTTAGTTGTAGATCATAAACCTCGATCTTTGTTTAAAGGCTTCTACATACCAGCGCGACTTGTCGCGCGACGCGACACGACACAAAGGCCACGCGTGTCGCGGGACGAGCGGTGCCTTTGTGTCGTGTCGCGTCGCGCGACAAGTTGCCCCGGTATGTAGAAGCCTTAAAGGAATATTTAAGTCTAAGGTATATGGAGTGGTATGTACAGTCTCGTTCGAAACCTTGAGGTCTATTTTGTTTGCCTAGTACATGATATTGCGTCGTAATCGACAATATGTATCACAGATGACACTCAGTCATTCTTTATAATGTCAGAGAAATTTAAAATGTGACACTGAGCGTTTTTGACATAACTGACAATTATATAAAACAGATTTGATAAATGCTATCATCTCTAACCGTCTTATTACAAAACAAGGTTTATCTTCAGACCCAGGTTTACACCATGGAGCCATTATTGAATTTCGAACTTTATTCCGACTATGGTAAAGTTCCTACACACAAAACTGACAACTTAGTACCGAACTAAGTTTTCAGTTTTGTATAAAGAACGGTATTTCAATCACTGTTACGTTCTTATTACAAAAACTGGCTCCATGGTTTAAGCCATGTCAAAATATTAGTCTTGTTTTGTAATAAGACGGTTTGTGTTCAAAACTGAAACGGTTATCATCCAGACCTAGTTCAGAAACGGGAACTGAATTCAAAGGCTTAACTCCAGAAATAAAGGTTCCGTATGGCATAACGTGAGCCGAGAGCGTTGTCTGTGACGAATTTAACGTTCGCTTTCCCCAACTTTTAATGAAAACGGCTGCTACGACGGAAATCTCTCGCGGAAGGCATTTTAATTACATTTCGCACATTTTGTTGACCATTAAGGGTATTTTTGGGGGTTCGCATGTTTCTGTAAAGGATTGCGTGTGTTTTGATCGTCGAGTTTTTGTACAGGAAGTGGAATGTGGTGATGCTTTTTTAAGCGACCTTGCAAACAGCTAATTGGTTTTTATTTATTTGATGTGTGTTTACTTTACGCTTGTAAATAGGTACGGGCGGTGAATGGATACCCACAGATGTATCAAGAACTTTAATTTAAGAATTTTATTCACTACCTATGTTAGACAAAAAAAAAATGATTATCATAAAGATAAAAAAAAGAAGTTTGCTTGGACCAAAAAAAGGATCATAATTATGCACAAAAAAAAACACATTTATAAAGACCACTACTCTATACAATTACAGATCTCAGATCTTCGATTGCTCAGTATGTGAACCATACAGCAATGATGATTATGGTAATTTTGCTTAACTCTCCAAATAAGACCAATTTTTACTGTTCGCTGGTTTGAAAATATCGGTAATTGTGTTTTTTATGTTTTTTAACATGGATGAATGGCCGCTCGTTTGTAGAATGAATTGCCAGTTCAAATAAAACGCGCGCAGTCGATTACTTCTTACTCGTTGTGATCTTGTTCTCGTGACTGTAATTATGTTTAGTATGTGTGTAATGACGGCACGGTTGGCGCAGTAGTTAAGCGATTGACTGCTGCGCTGCATGTCGCGGGTTCGATTCCCGCACGGAACAAATATTTGTATGACCTACAAGTAGTTGTTCCGGGTCTGGCTGTTGTTTGTGTATGTAAGTTTATATGTTTGTAAACGCACCCACAATACAGGAGAAATTCCTAGTGTGGGGCAAAGTTAAAAAAAAAAAAAAAGAAAGACAACTACCCTATACAATTACAGACTTCGATTGCTCAGTAAGTGAACCATACAGCAATGGTGATTATGGTAATTTTGCTTAACTCTCCAAATAAGACCAATTATTACTGTTCGCTGGTTTGAAAATATCGGTAATTGTGTTTTTTATGTTTTTTTAACATGGATGAATGGCCGCTCGTTTGTAGAATGCATTGCCAGTTCAAATAAAACGCGCGCAGTCGAAGACTCGTAAAGGAACATTACTTCTTACTCGTTGTGATCTTGTTCTCGTGACTGTAATTATCTATGATCTTCATTTATTTTCGTTGCTTATTTATTATGTACATTTAGTATGTATGTAATGTCTAATATTATTTAGGATATGGCATATCCTCTAGTTATATACATTGTATATATCTGTGTATTTATTTTAATATATTGTTTAATTATTATTTACACCAACGATAGCCCCACTATAAGTCCAGACTAATCACTGTCAATTCCAAGGTTGCCTGGAAGAGATCGTAGAAAGCGATAAGGCCGCCCATTGTATATTTTGTAGTGTTTAAGTTATTTTTTGTTATGTCTTTTTGTGGTATAAATAAAACGGTAGAAACGGAAACGAAACGGAAACGGTGGTGTATATATAAAAAAACAATTTGCAAAAGAAAACCACTTTAAAATGGAAGAAGAAAGCAAACTCAAAGCATTTATTTCAATTAAACCATTGACAGGTACTTTTGAATTGTCAAGAAGTCGGTCAGTTACAAATATGAAGCTAGTTGCCCATTCCTAATAGTAGGTTCCTATGGAGAAGAACGGGCAAGAAACTCCACGGACACTCTTTTAAATTAAAATATTAATAGAACATATTGGTTACATCATTCATATTGAAGTTAAACAATGTGCGAACGATGCAATACGTCAGAAGCGTCCGTGATGAAAAGATAGAAAACCAAAAAAATTACAATTCAAAACTAAAATAATTAAAAATAAGACCAGATGACCAGTCCCAACTGACAGTGCCCGTTCACGAACATGACGCATGGATCAGCACCATTCAGCTCAACCATTTTGAAGGGAGCTAAATGATCCAACACACACGCCACCATCAGCGAGACATCTGAGTGAGCATGACATACTCTCAGCCGCCAGGGCACATTCAAGTCAATAAAAGACATAACTACCCGGTAAATGGTAACTCTATTGTACATAGTACTCACACCTGTGATATGCAATTATACAACATTAGTTGCATGTATTTAACCATCATCAAGTAGCCTGATGATAATAGTGATGAGGCAGCTGTAAGTTTATTTCACAATAACTGTCAGTCGGTATAATGTTCCAATAACAAAAAAATCACAGTCGTCCCAATAAAAAATTCTACAACCGATTTAACAAAACCAATTTCAAATTTCGAATTCGATGGCCAGTTACAAAACCTCCTTTGACCCACGGTATTCCAGAAAAAACAAAAAAGGAACACAATTTTTTCTTTGAGGCGTCACGTAATTGAACAAAATGACAGATTACACCTCTTTTGAATCTCAGAGCTATTAATTATGAAGATTCCTCAAAGGAATGGGGACGTGTTACAATCGTTCAGATCTTGGTAGGCTCATCAATCAGAGGTAACATTTGATTGTTCGTGATGGATGATAACGAATCTTGAGGGATTTAACAAATATTTTTTTGGCAATAGGGATTTCTTGAAACGGATCTTAGGAAGGTAGGTTTGAATCCGTACAATCATTTTGACCACTTCATCGCAGTAACGCAGTTTAGGAACAGTGTTGTTCAGTCAGAGACGGTGGCTGTGGCGGACAGTTTGACGTTATAGTAATTGTACTATCTGTAATGCTCATATCAAATATGTCAGATAATACAAGTACTGTAAACAAACTGTAAATTATCGAAATGGTTATAAATTGCAGGATAGAAAAGAAAGAAAAAAAAAACGAGTGTGCTTTATTTAGATCACACGACTGAGGTAAAACAGAAATAACCGTACGCTAGCAAAAGAAGTTTTACTTCAAAAAAGCTGCGGTCTTGTGAGTGTATAAACAGCCAGTGTGAATTAAAAAAAATACTTATTAAGTGGGACGGCCCGAGGCGGTAGCGCGGTGTTCCATGTTTAAAATTTGAACAACTTCTGTTCGCCTCTTTACGTAACGCTCTCGTCACGCATTCAACAGCTTACTCCCTAAGTCAAGCGTGCGTAAGGGAAGTTTTACTTCAAAAATATTTTAGGCTCGTGCAGACTGGCACGACATCGTGGTTGCGATAAGCGACACGGTGGGGGAATGACGGGACAAGCTTTCACGCCCTACCTACCCTCGTCGCCATCGGGGCGGTCCGGCCGGTACTCGAGCTAAGGCTCGAGAGAAGGCACGGCTCCCTGTCGTTTCGAGTGACACAGGTGCTCTCGGGGCATGGTTATTTTGGGAAGTACCTCTGTCGCATATACCCGGACGCCCGGTGTCACCACTGCGTCGACTGCCGGGTGGACACGGCACGGCATACGCTGGCAGAGTATGCCACATGGGAGGAGCCACACCGTGCTTTCATCTCAGGAGTAGGCAGTGACCTGTCGCTACCGGTCGTGGTCGAGTCAATGGTCATCAGTGAGGAGTCCTGGGACGTGGACGAAGGACAGATAATGCCCTCTTCCGGTCCCCCTAAATGAGTCCAGGGACCGCGGACTTGGGGACGTCAGCCACCCCCTATCATACTGGACCCGAAGTGGCGTCGCGTAGAGTTCCACGTGCGCCCATTTCAGACAACGTGGGGTCAAACACCTCCCTCTCCCATCCCAGATACTTGAGGTTCTGGAGTGCTAGCGGGGGACCGCAGAAGTCGTACTAGATCCCAAGATCCCCGGTACAAGTGTAGGAAGAGAACACTGGGGTGGTTTTTAGTCAGTAATAGTCTGACAGACCCCGCCCGCCCTAGGGCGGAGGACATCCATGAGGATTTTCCACCCTGGAAACAAAAAAAAAAAGGCAGCGCGACACTTACTATGAAGTTTTCATAGAAATAGTGCAAGTTTCGCGTCACGCTGTCGCATCGCGACTGTTGCAGAAACACGTGTTTTTAAGAATATAAATGATAAATAGATGCTATGTATTATGTGTATTATTAGCTTGTAACCTATTTAAGTACTTGTGTACCTATTTTATTTATAATCTATTATGTCATCTTTTAATATTTTTTTATTATTATTATTTCCTCTCAATCAAGCAACCGCCATCTTATCTCTTCACCACCCTTGGTTGACTGGTAGAGAATGCCTAAGGCATTAAGTCTTTACCTTATTGTGTGCGAGAAGTTTAAATAAATAAATAGTTTATAAATGATAATAGGCAAAACACTATATTAATTGTGATGTGTTTATTTTTGTTAACATCTTTTAACGTGTGCCACAACCTTATCTTAGGAATGCAGTAAAATTCGTCTCCAATTTTGTTGACAGTGATCATACTTTATTTTTTTTTATTTTGTTTCTCTTCTGCCCGCATTGATATAATATAATTAGTAATAAGATTTAATTAATGTTCTCATGTAAGTGACGATTGTCTTAGTGAGAATAAATTTCTTTAAACTGAAAGGCTTTAGTAATAGAAACTATATAATATATCTGCCACAGGAAAGAACCTTGCATCGTGTCAATCATGCCTTTTTAAGCAACGCAAGTTGAAAACATTGAAAAAGCCAATTATTTTTAAAAGAGTAACCGTGGAGTTTCTTTTGCTGGCTCTTCTCCATAGGAATCGACCAATTGTAACCGTACACCTAGCTTCTGACGTGTCATAAGTGCCCATGTAGGTTTATAGGGAGGCATGAGGAACAGCCTGTAAAGTTCACTCATCCTCCATAGAAAAGGGAGGATCCTCCGACCAGACGGGTGTTGTGACTGGTGGACTGCCCAACGATTAATGTCGGGACGTTGTATATACTAGTCGAGCGGTAAACTCTGCTTGCGCGATGCAGGATTTTGCGTGACGTCAGTGTGATGCGTAGTTCGCATGTGGCGATATAGATGCTGCCACAGGTTTATCTTCTATATAATATATATAATTCAAAGTCCTGACTGACTGACTGACTGATATATCAACGTACAGCCTAAACCGCTGGTCCTAGAGACATGAAACTTGGTGGGTATGTTCTTTGTGAAGAGTAAGTTTCCACTAAGAAAGGATTTTTGGGAATTCCACCCCTAAAGGGGTAAAATCGGGGATAGAAGTTTATATGAAAGTCCGTCAGTTTTGAAGTTAGGATCTTCAAATTTAGTGTATAGGCTGACAATTAAAATTTAATTTATACGTCTTTCAGCGTTTTTGATAATTCTACCCCCTAAGGGTTAAAAAGGGGGATGATTTAGTGTATGAAAAGTCCTTAATTTTCGAAGTAAAAACACAAAATTTATTATCTAGGCTTATGGTTGGAAGCTAACATAACGGTGTTGTTAGAATTTCAACCCCTAAGGGTTGAAAAAGGGGATATAATTTTCTTTTTAATGAAAGTTCTTTTTAAGTTAAAATCACGAATATTTCGGCTTATGGTTGGAAGCTATGCATCCGCTAAGAAGGGATTTTTCGAAATTCGACCTTTAAGGGGTGAAAAAGGGGGATATATTTTATTCCTTGAGTTAATAAACCTGAAACATGGCACGGATACTAACCTAAGTAAAATATAAAGTTTGTAATTTTTTTTTTTTTTAAACTATGGTTTTTAAACGGGTTTTTTAAAACTGTTGGTTTTTTAAACGGGGGACATCAAAGTTTTTATGGAATAATTTTAATGCGCGGTCCGATTAACTTGAAACTCAGTATGTATACTGCAAACAAAAAAAAAGAATAACTTGAATCAGGTTTTTTTGACAATCTCCCCCTAATAATTGGGTGAAAAGGGATAGTCAATATACAAGAGAGGATTTTATTGCTTGGCTTGATTAACTTGAAAATTGGTATATGTAACCTATAAATCCAATAATAGAAACGTCAAAAAGATGTTTGAACAATTTACCCTTTTGAGTGCGTAAAAAGGGGCGATACAGTTTGTATGAACAGAATCTTATTACTTTTGTTATATAAACTTGAAATTTGGCCCGAGTATTTATTTACATAACATCACGCCTGCAATCCCCAAAGGGTTAGGGAGAGGTGTACCTTTAGTACACCCACATTTCGCAAGTTTTGTTTAAGTCCCATTTAATAGGGGGCGAGTCTATTGCCATCGCGAAAGACATAATTATAGTACTAGAAGTAGGGATCACAACCACAACAAATTTATTAACATTTTAAAATACTGTTGGAGCTGCTGAAGATTGTAAGACTAGCTTTTCATTGTAGAAACTCAATCTCCTTTGTATTATATAACTGCATAGCACAGGTGTGAGTACTGTGTACCTACCATTTTCTGAGTACGTCTTTCATTGACTTGAATGTGCCCTGGCAGCCGCCAACACTCTCAGCCGCGAGTGTCATGCTCACTCAAATGTCTAGCTGATGGTGGCGTGTGTGTTGGATCATTAAGCTCTCTTCAAAATGGTTGAGCTAAATGGTGCTGATCCATGCGTCATGTTCGTGAACGGGCGCCGTCAGTAGGGACTGGTCATTTCTTAGCTGCCACGGCTTATTTTAACTTAGGTGTTTTAGTTGTTTTTTATATTTTTATTATGGACGCTTTTAACGTGCACGTCTTTCTACATTGTTCTCACATGTATAATTTCAACATAAATTATGTAACCAATACTATGTAACAATATTTTGATTTAAAAGAGTGTCCGTGGAGTTTCTTGCCCGTTCTTCTCCATAGGAACCTACTATGCTTTGGAATGGGCAACTAGTCTCATCTCTCTGACTGACCGACCCCTTGACAATTCAAAAGTGCCTGTAATAGGTTTATTAAATAAATGCTTTGAGTTTGAGTACAATAGAGCTACCATTTACCGGGTAAATGTCTTTCATTGACTTGAATGTGCCCTGGCGGCTGAGAGTATGTCATGCTCACTCAGGTGTCTCGCTTATGGTGGCGTGTGTGTTGGATCATTTAGCTCCCTTCAAAATGGAAATGGTTGAGCTGAATGGTGCTGATCCATGCATCATGTTCGTGAACGGACGCTGTCAGTTGGGACTGGTCATCTCTTAGCTGCCACGGCTTATTTTTAATTATTTTAGTTTTTTTTTGTTTTTTTTTTTTCTCTTCATCACGGACGCTTCTGACGTTTTGCATCGTTCTCACATGAATAATTTCAATATGAATGATGTAACCAATACTTTGTATCAATATTTTAATTTAAAAGAGTGTCCGTGGAGTTTCTTGCCCGTTCTTCTCCATAGGCACCTACTATTTGGAATGGGCAACTAGCTTCATATTTATAACTGACCAACTTCTTGACAATTCAAAAGTGCCTGTAAATGGTTTAATTGAAATAAATGCTTTGAGTTTTAGTTTGAGTTTGATCACCCGGTCATAAATCCAGACTTCGGGCTGCTACTGAGAAATTCCTAATGGAAAATCCAATATCACTTTTCCCGACCTGGGAATCAAACCCACCCCTCATGCTCAGCAGTCGCACTTGTGACCACTAGACTAACGATGCAGTCATTACTTAAATAACAAAGTTTGTCATAATTTTTGCGTTTTTCAAAACTACCCCTCAAAAGGAATTTAGGGAGTCAGGGGTTTTTTGGGTTTTTGGGGAGTTTTCGAGAATCGGAAAAAGGGGTAATTAAGTTTTCAGGAAAATTTTACTGCGTACCTTGAATAGCTCAATAGTTGGTATACATCAATTATTATTTAAAAACAAAAACGTAGAAAAAATAAACAATACAAAATTTATTTCAAATAGACTTAGACATGAAATGGAGGACACGTTTATTGAACAAGTATGTACAAAACGAAGTTGGTATTTATACGCTATCTATAAGCTCCATCAAGTTGTAATTCAAACCGCACTTCTATCTGCTTACCACGCTTACGTTGCAGTTGGTTCCAACTAAGATATGGTATAATGTTTTAGGGGAATGCTGCTGATACAGAAGCTGTTTTTTTTCGACATCCACGCGGGCGAAGCCGCGGGCGAAAGCTAGTATTAAATAAAATAGTTTGATATTGATTTTGAAAGGTCAACGAAACAAAAACGTGACCATCTTTTGACGCGGTCGGGCAAATCTATCGATTTAAATCTTTTCCTGAATACCAAATTTTTCCACAGTGTATCTCGTAAAAGCTTTGAGAGAAAATAAACAAATAAAAATCTTAACATATTGGAGGATAAGCCGCTGACATACACACGTTTCGATACACGCAATAAAACAAGATTCTATCAAATAAATGTCTAATAAAACGCGAAATACCGACTGTCTGTACAGAAACGGAATAAAAATCATTGTTTGCTTCAATGTAGCTCGATAGATGTCAATGTCAACTCTACTGAAGCAGAACGTGTAAATAAATAAAAGGTTTGTACCGATTTTTTTGTTTAATACGATCTTTGCTAGGCCAAATAGTAGTCCTAATACGTCTCATATTAAAGCCTGATTTGTGGTACGATTAAATTCATCATCATTTCATCTGAAAAACGTCCACTATTGGACTTAGGCCTCCCCCAAGCACCGCCACTTCGACCGTTTCTGCGCTTCCAGCAACCTGTTAGAACTTGTTATTTTGGGTTTGCCATAATCGCCACGCTTGACAGGCGGGTTGGCGATCACAGTATGGTGTTAAATTCAAAGGGAACGCTGCTGCCCATGCTCTAGTAAGTCCCTTAGTCGCCTTTTACGACTCCCATGGGAAGAAATAGGGTGGTGCTATTCTTTACGTCCGGCATTACACGGAACATTGGTCGCTCAGCAACTGCAAACTCTTTTTAAAAGTGGTTGTACATAGCTCTGCGTGTATACAACATTATTTTTAGTATATGCGAAACCCGAAATACGTGTCTAGTATTTTTATGTAAAGAAAATTTGTAGTGTACAAAATTTCAAAACTGTATCATGAAAAATCACAAAGTTGTAAGGTTCATAAGTTACCGGGTTGTCCGTACAAAAACATGCTAACGGCGCCCCCGCGCCTCCAAGGTCGTCTTGCGCTCATTGATAATAATTTTTCAGTAGGTACCTAACCGTACCCTTTTACTCAAGGAATTTGTAGAAACAACTAATTAACAGTTCTTTAGCTGAACAGATTTAGCATTATAAAATAACCGAGCAACACAAAATAGTTACAATTTTATTGCAGTCATCGTCTAATTCAAAATGACCAATGCAATTAATAACAATAATAATATTTATTCAAAAATTAAGGGAAAAATAAATGTAAATTAATTTAATTTAAAATTTAATTTTAAATTAAATTAATTAATTACAGGTAAAAACATGTGTAGAGTTTAGCTTAAATTTAAAATATATTTTTATGAATTACGTGCCTAAACTAGGTAATCCTGTGTTTCAGGCGAAAAGTACTAATATAGTCTTATAAAATTGATAAATAATCTAAAAGTTTACAATGGACAAATAAATTATAGTTACATGTTGAGTAGCTTCTTTACCTATCTTTTTTTCTAAATTTAATAAATACTTATCGTAGGTTAGTATAATATTTACTTTAATACAGTTAAAAAATTATATGGTAACTACAGTCCAAAAAATAAGACTTCTTGTTTTGTTTTACTAAGTATTTCGAATAAGCTTATATATGTTTCATACGTAAGTATTTCTGTTAGTAAAACGATGTTTCTTTCTTTATTTATTATCTTTTTTTACCTACTTAACTAAAAATAAGAAAAGTCTGTGTGTAAGTTGTGCTCATTAAAAGATACATCAGCTTAAGACCTAGTATTTCTCTTGTAACTTTTTCTAAAGACGTCAAACGAGTCACATTAAAATTGTTCTGCTGAGGATTCAACTAGAAAAAATACTAATAAAAGAGTGTCTTGGAGGCTGTGTCGAGATTATTTTTGACTGTAACAACATAACTTCGTGCTACAAAAGTCGGCCTGAAAAAAAATTATAAGATGTCTATAATATTAAAATCTGAGGAACCAATTAGAAATGTACGCCACAAAGGACCAAAAAAAAGTCGACCACAATAATATCAACTTAAAATTCCAATCCTACTTTATCCCACCCGATCGCTATGCTAAGTAGCAGACCAGCAGCCCAGGCAAGATTCGGGTTTCAGACAGATTATGTACGACCAACAGTCTCCGTTCCCGTGCGTTCCGAATCCTGATGCTAAAGCCGTGTCACAAAATACGTAGGTGCAGAAGGTCAGCTTCATAAAACGAGCGAGCACGAACGCACGCATACAAAACGCTTCACGTACAACGAGTGCCAGCGCGCACGCGCACAGGTTCTTTATATTGTGTTCGCTAACTTTTTTATCCATAATCTAAAGTGACATTTTTTTTTGTGCTATTCATCATTTGTCTGAATCATAATTTGCCCGAACTTAATGTCACTTATTATTACATGCCATAAAATTTAAATCCCTAAATACCATAAGCCCAAGAGAGACGTTCACAAAATGTATGGGGCAATTGCGCAATTGTTTGTTATCCTGAAGAAATAAAAATTAAATAAAATAATTGTGAATTTAAACAGCCTTCTGAGCTTTATAGGCTGAAAGAGGGTAATTATTTTGATGTATTTCGGCATTTAATTATTTTTTTTAGAGCCGCCCGTTTTTTTAAACAAGGGTTGTAAAATAAAATGCTGGCATGACTAACTACTAACATTATTTATATTTTAGGTATGGCAGCCCTGTGGCAAATGACGTGACAATGTCAGTCAGCAGAACTCGGGTCAGACCTTAGGGTCAGACGGCTTGACATTTACAGATTTGACCTTTTTTCGATACGTTTTGTTATTGCATTGTCATGATAATCAATGTTTTTTGTTTCAATTTCATGGAGCTGCAGCTAAAATTATAATAAATCTCAAAGTTTTTAACAGAATCGGGAACTTTAGCCACGTTTAAAATAATGATATTGCATAGAAACTAATAAATAAAGACAATGTGCGTTTTTTTTGTATTGGAACGTTTTTCACTTTTTTACGAAAATGGGCGCCTGAAAAAATCAGATTTAATTATAATCGAGTAGCATAATAAATAAGCTTTCTAATAAGGTACATCGTATTAGCGTTTAAAAATCTTCAGAATATTATACCACTTTTGACCTCTCCTTTGCTTGTCATAAATATTATACAAAAGACTTAAAACCGTTTCAATTAAAGTTATAAGTCCTAAATTATATTTTAGTATTAAATAATTAATTATAATTTGAACTTCCTTATTGCCTCGTCATTATAAATATTGCCGTTTGGTCTTTGGGCAATCTGATAATACACAGGTAAATATTTTGCACGGGGTGCAGTTCTAGATTATTCATATTTACAACCTCATCTAACCCAAATGATTACCAAGAATAGAGGGAATCTGGCACTCGGCGGCCGCTGCCACGGCACAAAAAATAATAAATATCGATATTTAAGACATTCGGTACTTCGATATTGACGTCTTTCGATGTCACTTTTGTAATAGAATAGAATACTCTTTATTATGTGCACCATAAAAAGTAATAATAAAAGTAAAGTAAAATAATGTAATGATGTGTGTAAAGTGATAATTCGATTTTTAATTTTATTTTCATTTCATTCGGAATAATACACATGTGTAAAATACAATACTTAGGACAAATGAATTTATTTCATGCAAAATTATGAGATTTAATTATTATAGTACTCGTTATTATGACAAAATAGTTTTAGAAGTAAAAACAATAATGTAAAACAAAATTCGATTTTTTGAACATTATGGTTACTGAAGTTTATATCAAAACGTGTTATGGGTAGTGATTTTCGGACAAACAACTTTAGGAGAAGAAAGGGAGTACCCGCGCACGACTTGGGTTACCATCCGTCCGCATTTATCAGGTCATGCCCTGCTTTTTGGCCCCCCCGTCCAGATTTTCTCTGGCCTAGTATTTGTTTCGGAATTTTCAGCACAAGGGGATTTATCTTCTATTTACTAATAAAGAAATATTATTACCGAACTATTTACCAAAAATTTGGCTTTTTGACCGGACTTTTCAAATTTGGAAATGGTAGGTAACCCTACGCGCGACTAGGATTTTTGTGCATTCGCCTGTTTGCGCTCGATGTATGAAACCTTCTGTACGTATCTATTTTGTGGCCGTATTTCTCATCTCTAGCTCACCGTAATTCTCTGGTTTTCAGTCAAAGCGCCCGTAAATTCGGTTGCAGGACGTCTGGATTGTGTTTTGTGGGGATTATGGAAAAACTAGGTTCGCTACTCGTAATCAGTATTAGTTTGAACGTTGTTTTTTTGATACGGGACAAAGCCTCGCAATGTTGCCTTAGTATCTTTACAAGGTTTGTGTAACAAAAATTGCCTTCAAACTAACTATTTTGCTTGACCATTCAGTTCCATTTCACCAAATGGTGCTTTCCGAGAGCAAATGCACATAAAAAATACCCAAATTGCTATCTGTTTGCCGCTATAAAATTTAAGGGTTTCCCTCGATTTCCATGGGATCCCCTAATCAGAATCAGAACCTCGGGAGTATGTCATTTCAAACAAAAAAAGTATTTTCAAAATCGGTCCATAATTGACGGAGGAAACGGTAAACAAAAAAAAAAAAAAAAAAAAAAAACATCAGCCGAACATTATAACCTCCACCTTTTTGGAACTCGGTTAAAAATTAAAGATCAACGACAACTAGGCACTTTACAAAATGTGTAAATACAATTTACTTCGCATGCGACTGTCCATTTACTTTTTCCATCGAGGGGAGACGCGGGCTATTTGAACATCCGGCATCATAAGTAAGAGAGGAAGTTCTAATGATATCCAGCTTCCTTTGTACGTCGAAACTTGGAAATAGATTTATACGAATACCTATATATTATTTTGCAATACTTTTATGTTTATGTGAAGCAAAGGATTCGATCTTTAGTAAAATAATTTTATGATTGATATTTTGGTTGAAACTCTCGTGAATTTTTTAATTTAATAGTGTTAATAAACGAGTTTGACACTCTTTTTTTGGGCAGTCATAATATGAAATATACAGAGTAAAGTGCCGACAAATGACCAAACGAACCATTTGACGGAACAAACTTATTTGACAAAGACTATTTATTTATTTATAAAGGTTTCCATCAGCTTCTGTATTATAATATATTATCTGAAATCTGCAATCTGTTCCGTGAGATGCCGGACGTAAAGAATGGTACCACCCTATTTCTTCCCGTGGGTGTCGTAAAAAGTGACTAAGGGACTTACTAGACAATGGGCAACAGCGTTCTCTATGCATTTTAACACAATACTGCGATCGCCAACCCGCCTGCCAAGCGTGGCGAGAAATCTGCAATCTGTTCCGTGAGATGCCGGACGTAAAGAACGGCACCACCCTATTTCTTCCCGTGGGTGTCGTAAAAAGTGACTAAGGGACTTACTAGAGAATGGGCAGCAGCGTTCTCTATGCATTTTAACACAATACTGCGATCGCCAACCCGCCTGCCAAGCGTGGCGAGAAATCTGCAATCTGTTCCGTGAGATGCCGGACGTAAAGAATGGCACCACCCTATTTCTTCCCGTGGGTGTCGTAAAAAGTGACTAAGGGACTTACTAGAGAATGGGCAGCAGCGTTCTCTATGCATTTTAACACAATACTGCGATCGCCAACCCGCCTGCCGCGAGCGGTGCCGCGGCAGCGGCCGGCGAGCTCTAGTTCCAAGTTTCTCGCAGCCAGCGTTGCCAGGCGTCCGGATAAAACCGGACACAGTCAGGCTTTTTGGTTGCGTGTGCGGCCAAATTAGACGGTGTCTGGCCTGTGAAAAATAATGCCTTAAATTGTAAATGGTTTGTTGCAGTTCAAAAATTTTCGACAGTTTATCAATGTAATGGAAATATTACCGACAGATTATAAACTAACGGAGTTCATAAGTATTATAAAGCGACATACATCTAAAAATGAAGGGTTCAAATCCGGGCAAGTACCAATGTGACTTTTGCAATTCATATGTACTTTCTGAATTTATCTTGGACATTACTTACATCGTTGAAGGAAAAACATCGTGCGAAGCGTGGCGACTGTCTATCTGACCTCCACAACCGAGTTTTTGGGTAATACGATACCCCTTGGTAACACTGGTTGTCAGACTTTCGGGCTGCTTACGACCCGTAACGACTGTCAAAGATACATGAATGACAGCCGGGATCAACGGCTTAACGTGCATTCCGAGGCACGGAGGAGTCTGGGTTTGTAAAGATGGTCACCCATCCACGAACCAACCCCGGTATGCATAGCTTAACCTGATGGATCGACTCGTGCAGCTGTTATTACTTTGTCTAGAGCTAATACGAGTATATCTGAAGTACTATAGTAGCACAATTACATATTTTTTTTTTTATTTATTTGCACGACTTGAAATTCGAATAATATAGTGTAATGTATATCAAATTTTACCATATACAATCTACCTTTATTCTGGCAAATAAAAAATTCATTCATTACTTTGTTCAGTTTAAAAAATAACCGACTTCCATGAAATCACTACAATACGTCTTTGGATCTATATTTTAGTTTTGTGCCACCAACTTCCGAAATTAAATTTATTTTTCACTTTGTAGTGTTTTTATGGAAGTCGGTTATTTTTTTTTTGTAAAAAGATTTTTATTTTTAAAAATTTAGTGTGTCAGTTTTTAATTTATCTAATTTACAATAGCGTAATGTTAACTGCTCATCACCTTTTACAAAATATTGCTTTTCCCGATGCTGAGACGTTGATTGTTGAGGAGTTCTCCTGGTAAGAACCAGGAGAACTGCCACTCACTATATGCATAGTGACGAGCATAAATTGCTTAGCAACCACATTAAAGTACCTACCTAATCGAATCGCAACCCGTTACTCACTTATTATTATATTCTTCCGGTGGCCCTCTATGGTCTCCATCATCGTTCCACTTCACCAAATGGTGCTTTCCATAAGCAATTGCACGAGTTACTATAAAAAATACACAAATCGATATATTTGTGCCTATAAAATTTGAGGATTTCCCTCGATTACTATGGGATGCCTTCATGAGATTCAGATTTGTTGGCAATGAGACTACCTCGGAAGTATACCCTTTCAATCAAAAAAATAATTTTCAAAATCGGTCCACGATAGACGGAGCAATCGGTGAACAAACATAAAAAAAAAAAAACATACAGCCGAACATATAACCTCCTCCTTTTTGGAAGTCGGTTAAAATACAATATTCTGTCCCAACTACTATCCCAATATTCAGGACATTCGCCCAAACTTACAACAGTACCTACATCTGTGCGAACGATAAAAACTCAGCGGCTGCAGCGAAGAAACTCGTTGCATAAATCATTCCGACACCTAAAGTGGACAAATTTCTTCCTTTTAGCGACTCGGTACGTTTAAAGCGCTTTCAGCTTTAAGGTTATATGAATATCTTGGGGATTCCGCTTGAAAGTTAAGTGACGCGAGAATCTTATTTCGTGGCTTTTTTTGCTTGGTTTCATAATGTGTGTTGGTTTCTTTAAGCTCTTTGACTTTATTATTGCCAATTGTGGTGTTATGTCTCTTTTCTCGGGTTGGATTCTAAGTAGCGAATTTATAATTTAAAGCCATCGGTGCTCAATGGACCAATTGAAATTTGACCAGTTGGTTTATGGGGAAAATTACATGTTTCCATCATCCATTTACCAACTGGGCTATGGATAATTGAGAAATGTTCCGTTGCCCAGTTTAATAGTACAGTAAAGCCTTGTCCATATTAAAAAATAATATGTCATATTTTTTTTTTTAATTTATGACAAATTGTTTTTATGATTTTTTTAAGATTGTATAAAATTAATGACAACTCGTAAGAGGCAAGGTATTAAGTACTCTTTAGTATTTATACAGAGTGGAAAATTGACGCGGGCTCTGAACGGAACGGACCTTAAAATATTGATGTAATCCAACTTTACTGAACGGAAGATTCCTTTATTTTTCAAGGAGTTTATTCTTCATTTATATATTTATTATTTCATTTTAAATGTTAAAAAAAGCTTCCTAGAAACTTTTTATTGTTTCACCAATTTTCATGAAAGTTATTTTTCAATAGGCAGTTATTTTTTTGTAAAACATTTTAATTATAATATCCATGACTTTGTAACTAATATTCTTTAAAGAATTACAAAGACAAATATCTTGCACCCCAATTGCGTAATACACATTCCATCGCAATCTGAAAGATTTTGAAAGAAAATTCATAATCCAATGGGGATTATGAAATTTTCTTCGAAATTTCGCTTCATATATTTGAAAAATTCGTCTACTCGACAGCGTAAAAAAACGCATTGAATATTGTTGAATTATCAAAATTAATGGCAATGGAATTGTGAGTGTGTTCCGTATTAACCCGCTGTTTTATTTCTGTTCCACGAATCAGATTTAAATTGTGTACTGATAGCATTTTGCGGTTATCAACCACGACTTCGATTTCCGCATCAGTCGATTCGCCGAGATGCTTTGAATTTCTGGATTTGTATTTTGGGTATATTTTTGATGATGGTATTTTTAATTTCGTCAGAAAATAAATTGAAAAAGAATTAGGTGAATTCTCTTTCACGTTATTTTCTGACGAAATTAAAAATACATATTTTGTGCGATTTCAAGACTGTAGCAGGGGTTCCCAATATTTTTTTATACTGGGACTCACTTTAGATGTAATTTTTTTGTGAATCCCTTGTAATTATTGGAACATAAAGTCAACGTCAAATTATTCATTTCAAATAGGTACTAAAAAGGCACTTTTGACCATCAAAATTTACAAAAATATAGAATTTATTGTAGTCGCCTCTTCCAAAGGGTAGTTTCGTATGGAGAAGTATGGGCTGTTGCCAAACTCCACCGTTAATACTTTAAAATGTGTCGGGATAGGTTCAGACATCAGAAGTAATACTCAGATATGGCAATACAGAAATAGGTATATTTCAATCGAACAATCAGTTATTTAAAATCGAGAGAATATAGAAATTAAATAGAATTAATTAAATAACTAATAATGGTAGTGGCGGTCACATAGGGCAGTACTGACTGTCAGGGACAGTGGTCCATGCACCCACCGCAATAAGGATAGTACTAATTTGTCGGAGACAGCGTTCCATATCCAATAACCGGGCAGTACTGACTGTCAAGAGACAGTGGTCCGTGCACCAAGACGCATCCGTTCAAAATGCGTACCGACTCAACAGCGCACCTCCTTATAAAGGCGGTCCGCTAGTGGGGGGTAACGTTACAATATTTGACTCAATTGACTTCAAGTCTTTTAAGTCAAACATCCGATAGAATGAATGATTTGTCTATGGTGCACGTTCCACTAGCGCCATCTAGTCGCCGCCTCTCGCAGCTGTTAAATAATATGGCTTCCGTCACGGCCATTCTGAAAAATCACTCGTCCTCGAGTGCAAAAATTCATCAAAAAAAAAATTAAAAAAGGACTTTCATTCATTCACATCATCATCATTACATATAAAAATACCAAATATCACTGGTCTAGGTATTTATTTACAACAGAAAACCACTAAAGTTCAAACATGCTGGTCTAAATCGTCACCCACTAAAGCAGGTGAGATTCCTGCAGCTCACAAAGCGCTGGGCTAGATTATCAACCCACAAAAGCAGGTGAAACCCCTTCAGCTACATATTTGCTAGTCTAAATCGACAAAGCGCTGGACTAGGTCATCAACCCACAAAAGCAGGTGAGACCCTTCCAGCTACAACTGGCTAGGTCACAACTCTAGCAACCCCTACGGTATAAACCAGTACTAGTACATTTAGTCATCCAGTAAGGGACCTTGTTCCGGTACTGGGTTATACAGAACAGAATTACAGGATACAGTCGCCTCAGAATCCATAGATAGTGTCTTCAGAATTAATAGTTACTTTTTGTGAACCAATCGATTATGTTTTTTTTTATTCTAAGACACGACTGGCATTTATGTTTTGAGAACTATCTCTTTAAAATCCGTTTTAATTTGCAAGCAATTTGAAACTAAATTTTAGAAACTATAAACTAGACCAACCTTCTAGTTGGAACTATCTACATAGTTTTGAGATTACCGAGCAAAGAAAAAAAAACCTCAGGTATCTCATTCATGGTCACTTTGAGGGACTTGTAGCCACTTCCAGCCTTAGCAGATCGTTTGAATTGTAAGCTTAAGCTGATCTGCACACATGCTATTTCCCAGGGGAATACCGAGTCAACCCTTGACTCTATGGTCTTTGCTTCTAGGCAAAACCCGACTATACCACCCAGAGCTACCGCCTACCGCACTACCCATGGACTACCCATTTAGCACTACGATACTCTGGTATAGTCTCCGACCCACTGAACCGAGAACCTGTTACACAAACTAAAGTGATGCCAACTCATCTATTTCGTCCACAATCTCAATTGGAACTTTGCATCGGGCATCTTCCGAACACGGTCATGAGCGTTTGTAAGTACGCTGGTTAACTAGAGATTTTTAAAACATACCGTTTGCCATCTAACACTTGAACAATTTGAAAGGGCCTCTATACTTCACTTCAAACTTAGTTTGCTTACGCTCTTCGTTCTTTCTGGCTACAGGAGTTCATCCACACACAAGCGAAGAACTGGTGGACCTCGACACCAGGCTGCAGGCAATCCAGGAAAGCCATGCCATCTCTAGATGGCAGGCTAACCAGGGGCTTGCTACGCCTGGACAGGAACGGCCTGCGCCCAGTGACGGGGACCATCACGGGACACTTATCACTTAAACAAACAATTCCACACAATAGGTATAACGCACAGCCCTCTGTGTAGGGCTTACATGGAGGCTGAAGAAACCGTTTCGCATGTGCTCTTTGACTGCACAGGCGTCACCCTGATCCGAGCAGAAACCTTATGCAGTCCAGAAGACCTAATCAGCTTCTGGAGGTAGGTGGGCTGGTTGGAATAACACGCACAATGGTCCACATGAAGGACGAAGTGCGGAAACCAAACCCTCTAACATAGAACGCTTCTCGTTCTCAATAAGCACGAATTCCCCGACAGAGAACCTACTCACGCTTGCCATTGTACTATCAAAACGACTTTCATCATAACGCGCGGACTTATCAACGCCTTCAGATGCCAATCTCCTAATGTCATCAAGCTCTTGTCATCATTGTCGTTAGCCATTAAATGAAGTGAACATCTGATTTGTCAGAATTAAATAAAGTCAAAATTTGACAGAACTCTTTACAAGAGGCATCCACAGTGGCACATACAATATAAATTATTAATGTCTAAAGAAATCAGTAAGTAGGTTTGCTATCTCGGGTGAAGGCTGCGCCAAAACTTAAACATATCTACCAATATCATATTCATTACCTTTTGCCACACTCAATAATGATTCTCTTTCCTTCTTAGTCTTAGTACACTCTTTATGTAGATGGTGAACATCTTCGACCGATCCGCATGTTTCACAATTGGGATTTACTTTGTTCATCAAATAACCAAACTTGCGGGATGGGTAGTGACCAGAGCGTAATCTATGAAACAGAACAATATGATACCTATTCATTTCCTTGATAGCAAACCACGGTATACGAGGAGGCTAATACTGTATAGTTTTATACCAGACACCCTTTTCCCTACTTCGTTCGTCAAAGTACTCTTTAAACCTACTCTTTATTTCATTTTGAATTAAACTAGAGTACCATATTACTATAAATCAATGAAAAATTAGAAGAAAATTAACATGTTATCAATAATCAAGATATTCAAAGTCGTAGTTAAAGATCTGATTACACATTTATCGCGCATCTCGCAAAAGACAAAATCAAACTAAACATGTGAGAGCAATTCATAAATCAGCCTTAGACCATAACAAAACACAAAGTAGGAATCTTATCCGTGGCCTGTGGCTTTTCACTAAGCCCGTTCAACAACCCCCAAGACCCGACCTCCACTAGAGCCACCCGCGCACCGCGCATCCACGGACTACTATAAGCAGATACCGACTTCTAACGGACTACGGCTACGAAATGGCTACTGGTAAGGTCCAACCAGCTGAACCAAGTTCACCACTATTACTAAACTCAACGTCTTCTACTTCAAATGGCTATCATGCACGTACTTGTAAATACGCTCACCGTCAAGAACCTCTATGACCTCAAACGGTCCCTTAAATTTTGAATCTAACTTTGTAAATAAATTTGGTCAGAAATAAACGGTAATGGATAACGATCTGTCACTGTATGATTATTAACGTCTCTATAATCTATGCACATACGGTCTGATCCATCATTCTTTATAACCAAAAGGGCTCGCCTAGCAAACGGCGTACTACTGGGTACTGATGGGTTAATTCACATTAATTTACATTACTACTACTGGGTCTAATTATTTAGGCTTGCAACAGTAAATTAACCCTATCGCGCATGATTCGACTTTCGTCCGGAGACAGTCTGTAAGAACGTCTTTGCACTGTACGATTAGGGTCTATCAATCTTACTTTCAAATAGGTATTGCAATCAAATATTCGAATACCGAGTTGTACGAGTAAATAACTAGCACATCACTCGAACAGTTCAAACATTCGAACAAGGCTGAAGAAGTATTCGAATACTAAAAATTATCGAACATTTACAATCCCTACCTCCAACTCACAAGTGTTAACACGTGTTGTCGGAAAACCGTTACTAAAAAGTCCAGAGTATAATTCTAAGATGTTTACAAGGTCACGTCTTCTATCAACTAGTAAAATCAAATTTGGTCATCTCCAAAAAAAAACGAAAATAAGTTAAGAACGTCATTTTAAAAATCAAAGTCTTTTATCGCTTGTCATTTACAAAAGTAGTCAAATCTATTAAAATAAAGGCAAAATCCGGTTACCACTGGTATCTAACTCAGTCAAATCCTTCGAAGTTTATTAACAATTTTAGTCAAATCCTTTCAGTCAATCAGGAGCGAGACGTCAAATACTTTCAGCCAATCAGGAGCGCGAGATTGTTTTAACTGACAGAGGTTTAAAATGACTATCTTCCTCAGTGTTGGTAACGAGTTGACTTTGTACTTATTTCGTGCCGAATTTTAATTGATTTACTACGTTAAAATGGATAATGTGAACATTTTAGCCAAAGAAACAACCCCTCAGTTATCACGAAAAAGAAAACGACAAGAATCCAATCGATATAATTAATTATTGCCGTAGTCTGAATAGCTTTACACACGTTTATAGTTCTAGGCAAAATTAATTCAGTTGCTCGAACAAAAACCGTTATCTAAAATGTCTCCACTCAATACGATGTTACTACGCAAGTACTTATCTAGCAAAACTTGGAATAGAATCTCCGTGCTTGACTCAGCAATTGCAAAGTATTATTAATATTTTTATTGCCTATACCTACTAAAGGTACCACATCATTTACTCTTCTACCTCTACATTTACAAGTAATTCTTTCCTTCATTAAAGACGATGTGTGCGGACGCGTCACGGTTGAATGAGGCTAATGGACTTAGTGTACAGGCGGTAGATGACAAACTTCCGATGATTTTAGAAATTAAGGCTTCCATGCCGTTATTAAACAAAAGCATCTGGTCTTGCATGATATTGGAAGCTGAGTCTCCAGAAGTGGGGTGGTCTTCGTATCCCGCTTCTGATGTCGGGATAGGTTCAGACATCAGAAGTAATACTCAAATATGGCAATACAGAAATATATTTCAATCGAACAATCAGTTATTTTAAATCGAGAGAATATAGAAATTAAATAGAACTATTTAAATAACTAATAATGGTAGTGGCGGTCACATAGGACAGTACTGACTGTCAGGGACAGTGGTCCATGCACCCACCGCAATAAGGATAGTACTAATTTGTCGGAGACAGCGTTCCATATCCAATAACCGGGCAGTACTGACTGTCGAGAGACAGTGGTCCGTGCACCAAGACGCATCCGTTCAAAATGCGTACCGACTCAACAGCACACCTCCTTATAAAGGCGATCCGCTAGTGGGGGGTAACGTTACAATATTTCACTCAATTGACTTCAAGTCTTTTAAGTCAAACATCCGATAGAATGAATGATTTGTCTATGGTGCACGTTCCACTAGCGCCATCTAGTCGCCGCCTCTCGTAGCTGTTAAATAATATGGCTTCCGTCAACTCCTTTAAAATGTTTTTCTATATTTTGTTTAAGTACATTCATTATTATAATTATATAATTATGTGAAGTCGATGCGAGAAAATGAATTAAAAATGAAGCAATGAAAAATTACATATATGATATATAGATGGTGCTCACTTATTTACAAACATTGTAAAAAAGGCTGCGTTTATCTCTAGAATCTAGAGCCTAGCAGCTAGACTCATTAAAATAATACAACTTGACTCGAGCTTTACAAATTTAAACAAAGATAACTCCAAAGAATATAGCTTGCTGACCATGGTTTTGTTATTGTTATTAATAATTAACTGTTTTTTATTTTACTTCGATGGTGCTAGTTTATCATTTGTGACTTCGAGTTATAGCTGTAGCTTTATTTAACCGGGCACGCCCATTATGCCTGGAGGGTTTTATTTAGATACGTTTTGTTTAAGTTATTTCTGCTTGAGTATAGTTTTTGACGATTATTATAATTATATATATATATATATATTTTTGTATAATGGTGTGTGCTAGCTAGCTAACATAATGCAAATAATTTAATTTAACGTTTTGTGTGGCGTAATACAAATTATTTTACATTTTATTGTATAGATTCAAGTTTTATATGCGAACAGACAGCTGTGCTGCTGGGGAGTTTGTTGCGCCACTTCTTCTTCCCAGCTAAAGCACTAGGAAGTGGTGAAGGGTGGGCGTTTTTGGGGGACTGTCTCATGTAATTTTTGACGTTCGAAAAGTGCTGATTCTCAGCCTAGTTTAAATAAAGGCTTCTACATACCAGCGCGACTTGTCGCGCGACGCGACACGGCACAAAGGCCCCGCGTGTCGCGGGACAAGCGGTGCCTTTGTGTCGCGTCGCGTCGCGCGACAAGTTGCCCCGGTATGTAGAAGCCTTTAATGATTTTTGATTTTGATAGAATCTTACTTACTTACAAAAAAAATATGATTTACTAGGAAAACAATACGTACAATTGAAACGGATGAGCTTGCTTTTCTGAGCATAACTTCTCAAATCGGGGCTGAAGTTTTGAAATAGCTACATTCATTTATTTTTCTAAATTGATTCGTGATCTGTATTTCGCACAAGTACGAAGTTGCAAAAGGTAATATAATCTTCAAAGCTGTAATACTAAGAGTAGGAAATTCTTGGGATACATTGCTCCAAAATTTTATTATATTGTCTTTATCGAAATGTAATTTTAGGTTCGTATCACAAGATAGTTCTAACAGCTGTTCTTCTTTAACTATTGAAAGTGCAGAAGTGGGTGAATTGGATTGGAATAAATCCAGTCGTATTGATAAAGATTCTCTGAAATCTGGCACATACTGATTTTTATTACGTCGCGTGCCCGTCACGTGAGCATACTGGTTCGCGACGCCCTTGGTAAAACACTGCGACGCCCCTGGGACAACGTCGCGACGCCCCTGGGACAACGCCGCGATGCCTCGGGGCATCGCTACGCAAAGTTAGGGAACCCCTAATCTACAGTATACAGAGTCTAAATCATACAAGATACAAGTTTCTTGCCAGTGGCATACAATATTATTGAAGCAATAATTTACTTTGTGCAACTTTTCTAGTTGCTTAAACAAAACACAGGCAATTATTTCGGAATCTATTAGTATGTAGTTTGTTCGTATCGATTTCTGAATGAATGAAATGCACCGACCACAGCGTAGTTTGACCAGACTCGCTTAATCGAATGAACCCAAAGATTTGCACTAGCAAAGGTTAGTGCAAATCTTTGGGTTTCATGGGGCTACAGAGACCATTGTAATATATGTATCAATTCATACAATGATCAATATCAACAATCAAAGAGTGAACGGGGGGCGCGGTAAAGGTATGGAAGACGTGCCCTTAGGATATGGAAGGATTATTAGAGCCGTACCGGGTATGCATCCTTGAGCAAACGCAGGAATAGTGGAGAGACGGGTTATATTTATTTGGGTGGTCTTTTAATGTCGTCGCCGCCAGGTTGTGTTCAAGGCCAGCTTCGCCGAATCTTGAATCGTGAATCTTTTGGCGAAGCTAAACACGCTAGACGCTTTTCAGCGTCGAGAAAATAAAAAGAAAAAAAAGTATACGTATCTACAAGAAAAATAAAAAAATCGGGGCAGTTTTTGAGGACTGCCGATAGAAGTGAAAACAGTATACATATAGCTCATGGAAAGCGTTCGGTGACGATGACGTGAGTTCCATGATTTTTGTTTACCCAAAAAGTGCTCAAGTCTGTCTGTCTGTCTGTCTGTCTGTCACACCTGGATATCTCAAGAACTACTAATGCTATCAACTTGAAATTTTGAATAGTTTTAGATGACGTTTGCCCAACTAGTATATTGCAAATAAGAAAGAAATTTAAAAAAATATACCTTATTTGCAAAAGGTACTGAAAAGGGGTCTTAAAAATTTGAAGTGAAGCTACTAGAGCATGTGGGGTATAATATGAAAGAACGCTGTTTTCACATTCTCGAAAAAAAGTTTTTTTTTTATTTTGGCAGCATAGTTTCAGACTTTTGACGAAAAATGTAAAAAAAATACCAATCCCCCCCCCCCCTTATCTCCGAAGTTTGCATAGATAAAAATCTGAAATTATTCTATGTGATAGAAGTGTATGTAAAGATTACAGGAAAAATAAAACGATGTCTCTAAATAGCACAGTTTTTCGGAAATCATCAGCATCATATATACGTTCGGAACCCTCGGTGTGCGAGTCCGACTCGCTCTTGACCGGTTTTTTTTTTGGTTGCGAAATTATCAAATAACTTCTCCCGCTCTGGGTGGAGCGGGAGGGCCTGCCAGACTTTTACTGACTAAAACCCACCCGTGTTCCTTCCGTTGCGTGTGCCATGGCCACGATATCCCTTTTGGACAAACTTGCAACCCTGGCAGGACACGTTGCTGCCGCCAATGTTTTCGTCCGAGATCTCGTTACTAGGTAAAAATTACACCATCTCCTTTATTTAAACCGTCATTGGTCCTTCAATTCGATTCGATTCAAAGCGTTCCAAATACAGAATTTAAAAATAGTTCTATCGCCTCAATCCTTCCAATAAGTCTTTCAATTCCATTTGTTACTTTAACTGCGCCACGAAATAGACAGAAACCTATCCTGAAATCAGGAGATTGGACGAAAATGCACTGAACTATTTTTTACTGTCCAATCTCGACTTGTTTGGCCGGAAAATACTTCACATTCGCTACGGACGTCCGAAGTACAGTTGAGTTGGCAATTGAATTCGTTTTTTATTTATTTAGTGGACAAGTATACTTTTTGAAATTCATTTTGTTAAACAGAATCGAAATAGAAAAAAGTGTGAAAACGCTAAATAGAATCAGCTGTTAACCGTTTTCAGACTTTTTTTGTATTTCATTTTTTGGATGGTTTTGATAAATAATGAATGTTATTGCAGAACGCAACTTTGGAGTGTTAAATACATTTAAGTTTGCGTTAGGGTTCCTTTTTAATTAAATTTCTTTTTAAGCCTATGTTGTTAGTCTATTCCGTCCTAAACCACAAATAAATGGTGGGAGTGTGTTTAGCGGCATGTTTTAATTTGTCTTCAAATTTAAATTAAAAAATATGTAGGTAAAGTCAGGGAAATTAATTGTTAAGCAAACTCACCGTTTATTTGAAAAAATGTAAACTGATACTTTTACTGAAAAATTAGTTTAGTACAGTCACGAGCATAAATACATTACGCTCGTCTAAGTTCTGTTACATATTTAATACACCATTAAATAATACAACAGAACTTATTTATGAGAATGAGAAAATCGCTTTTACGAACATAGTATTATCGAAACCCTAACAATCTGAAATAAGTATTTTTATTACACGAAAAATACGCTTTTAAATTTCGCGTAACTGTAATGTATTTATGCGTGTGACTGTACTAACCTAATTTTTCAGTAATTGATATTTAGAAACTTTATATCCTCTCTCGTGTGGGCTTTTTGGCGCGAAATGGGGATTTGCCACTATAGGAACTGAATCAGTCGGTCTGAACCAGATCGAATATCGAATCGGATGGCGAATCCGGCATAATTGACATCGGCCTAATGTACGAGTAGGTCAATTGACAGATGAGAGGGTAACCTCTTCTGAACCAGCCTATTTGGCGCGAAAATGGGTGTGCGCCACGAACGAACTGAATCAGTCGGACTGAATCAGACCGATTGGCGAATCCCGCATAATTGACATCAGCCTCGTGGGCCTCATTAAGGCCGCTCGGCGAAAGAGAGGATAAGTTGAAATATAGGAAATCGTTTGGCTTGGTATGGGCTGTGATGAGGAGGGAGTAAACTCATGTGACTACAAGAGTGATAAATATAAATGTTGATATATGGAGAGGGAGAGGCAGGCAAAAGTAAATATGGATTGAATGAAAGAAAAAAAACCGGCCAAGTGCATGTCGGGCCACGCACAATGAAGGGTTCATGTTTGGGATGAATATCCGAACGAAATTCGGTCACGTTATCGTAAGCCAATCACAGCACAGTTAAATGACGACCATTGTAACAACAACTTGTCTTTTTTTATCATCAAAAACCCATTCAAAAACCCAAAAAGTAGTAGCTAAACAAGCAGCTCCATCACACCAGAACACATCCAAACAGTTCCGTAGTGGGGATTCATTATCCTAAGAACAAACTTAACATTGTAGAGTTGAAAAACATGTTCCCTCATACATTACAACTGCAAACGTAAGTTTGTGCGCACAATATTGAGAGATTTACCATGTTATTTAAAGATCATAAACTTCCCATAGGTTTTCCTGTAATCTATAAGTAAAGAACTATTTTCTGTATTTTGTTACAATCGAGATTTTGTCCCTCTTGATGGAAGAACAAAAGCTTTTATGTAAGGGTGGGTTAATATCTGCACACAAAGAAACTACAACAGGTATCAAACAATAAATATAATTATCTCCAACATAATAGATGTAGCCGTACTTAGAATTAACTTATTAGGAATTTGACAATATAACCTAAAATATGCCAGCCAGCTTAGATTCTCTTTAATAAGAACTAGGGTCGTGGGGGGTTGGTGATAAACCGAGTACTGTTCCGTGTGTCTAGTTTGATTAAATTAAATCTAATTTATCAATGTATAAACCTTCAAGTTAATTTAAGTTTTTTTAAACTAATAAATGGGCGCCAGGGACTTTGGGGGTCCCGGATCCCGGAGCCGACGAAGAGGTCCAATATCCTTTCCGATGAACGTAGGTGTCGGACCCGGAGTCCTTAATTTAAATTTGGTGTAAGACCGGTTTCAGATTTTGAAACCAGCCAGGTATTAAACCGGTTATTTAAAGATTAACCGTGGATAAAAAAATATAAGTGAATAAGAGAGAAAACAAAACCGTCCCGCCAGCGCAATCGCTAGGCGGACTCTGCCAGCCGCACAGTCGTCTCCGCAGGAGGTTACAAGCTGCTCGAGGAACGGGTCTCGCGTCCAGGCTTCGACGCTTCGCCAAATCCTGGCGGCGAGACAAATCTCTCGAGGTGCCTCTCCTGGAATTGACAATACGGAGACCTAATAATATAATGGGAAACTAATTCATTGTCCTTGCGGTAAACAGAGGAGACCGAGCTTGGAAATATGAAACAATAGCCGTTTAACATGGCCTATTGCAAATCAAATCGAATGAGCTACGACTTGGGTTCGGATACTCCTGAGTAGTGGGATAATAGAATTACCCACGTGGCGTCTACCAACTCCGTACCCAGTGCGCACTGCATTCCCCCGAATTATAAGCCAATATCGTGGTCAACACTGGGGAATTTTCCATGGCATGTCTATTATAAATAGTCAGTGGATCAAATACTCACGGTTGATTAGGTGTGATTGTTGTACTTGACTGCCGGATCTTCGACTGGCTGGAGAACTTTCGCCAATGCGCTGCTTGGGAATCCTGTAATAAATATCCATGGATCACCACAATATACTTTTAACACCCAGGGAAGGGCTCACAGACCAATCCCAAGCACTAATTCACAACGATCCTTACCTTTTAAGACATGAAGTAAGATTTGTGGTATCACTTGTAGCGTGTTCGTTAGCAAATAAGCTCTCGCCTTCCACAACAATACGTCACGGACAATAAACCCGGAAATCCACTGACCAAGTGACCACTTAACAAAAACTCCTTTACGTTAGGTAAAATCCCCAACAAGATCACTGATAATAAAAATTACACAAAGACATTCGAAACTTGAAAATCACTAACAACTCTCCAACCTGTGTTGTGTGTAACGCCAAGACAATAACCTATTATCACAATAACTAGTTATTTACAATCGGTAATATCGAAATTTGGTGATTGAAATCAATAATGGGGTAATTAACCTAGAACATTAATTCGGCAAGTACTAAATGTGTCTCTTACAACACCGTGCCACAGATAAAATATGGATTGAGTTTACATCGATCTTTCTAGAAGATTATCCATATTGAAAAAAATATTTTACTTCCGCTTTGGACTAAATAGTGTTAAATGTTTATTATGATTTTTTACCAAAAGCTGAAAATTATTAAGGATTGGTCCTTACGATATTATTTCGATGGTTTCCAATCAATAGCAAAGCAAAGTAGACAAAATTAACTAATATCGATTAAAACTCTAAACTGTGACTCGGTTGCCATCAGGTGTCGCAACCGTCGCTCCCAGCTGTCAAATGTGACGTTCACTATATGACAATTGAAATGTAAACACTGGAAACTTATTTAAAAGATTTTTATCTACTTTATTGTGCAAACCTGTAAATACAAGTGAATTATCGTCAGAAAGTGTTACCAAAGAGTCTAGTGATGGAATACAGTTGAAGGAATGAATCCTTCTATCAATTTCAGGCTAAAGTCCATTGTACAAACTACAATGAAACATATTAGTTGGAAGCATCATATAAATACGTATAATTTCAGGTAAACGTTTCTTTATATGATTGGGTTCGCTGCTGTGAAATACCAACCAGTGGTAGGTACAAAAAATACATCGTAACAATTTTTATCAAAATTGTATGCATTAAAATGAAGCAAATCAGCTGTGACAGACGGACAGACAGACACACGAGTGATCCTATAAGGGTTCCTTTATTCCTTTTGAGGTACGGAACCCTAAAATGGAAAAAATATGCGTTAATTGGCATTACAGAAAAAAATGCACTTTTTTACTATAAGAACAGAAAACAATTAATATAATGCTAAAAGGGCCTCAGCTCAGTATAATATCAAATGAAAGCAAAAGGTGTACCACCTGACGCTGATTTTCAGCTGCAACCCACGAGTGCCATACGCTAGAATAATAAACACAATAAAGTGTGTGTACATTTTTAATTAATTAAGTAAATAAATTAAAGGTGTCAATATGTATAAAAAACTGTCACCAGGCTGTATCTCAGGAACCGTGATAGTTAGACAGTTGAAATTTTCACAGATGATGTATTTCTGTTGCCGCTATAACAAAAAATACAAAAAAAACAGAATAACATAAATATTTAAGGGGGCTCCGATACAACAAACGTGATTTTTTTTTGCGCGATTTTGCTCTATATTGATAACGGCAACAGAAAAAGAAATATTCACAGAATATTTCGTTATAAATATTCAATTTAAAAATAAATAATTAAATTAAAATGAAACAAATATTTAAAGGAGGCTCCCATACAACAAACGTGATTTTTTTGCCATTTTTATAGATAAAGGTACGGAACTCTTTGTGCGCGAGTCCGACTCGCATTTGGCTGGTTTTTATACCTACGATGACTTCACCTCAGCCATTTAGTGGTGTGCTCCACGTAAACAAAATCGTTTCAATCGCTAAGCGCGTCTGTGTGCTAAAAGACTTCGTCAGGAGTGGTCGTGCGTTGACATTTTTTAATTTGACGATGGCGTGCCCCGAAGTTTGTGCACGGCACAATTTCAGGGCACCCTTGGTCGGACGGCTTGAGGTATCTAGAATGCAAGAAGAACACGTGTTGCGCCGACCCCACGTAACATGGGAGGAGATGATGGGGATTTAAGTACGTTCGTCTCTCTTGTATCATATGCCCCAGCAAGTTTTATCCAAATTCCATTAAGGCAAAAGCTCACGTTAGGTTTTTTGCATTTTGCAGGTCAGTAACTGGTTGTATGTTGATTTAAATATGATTCGCGGCCGTAACAAATATGGCTTTACAGAATTAGAATCAACAATATAACTCTTTAATATAAGTTCATAGAATCCTATTGCAATAGGATTCTATGAATTTAAAGAGCTGTATTGCTAATTATAATGATTATAATTCTGTAAAAAAACTATAGAACGCCACCTGAGAGAGCTGTATTGCTAAATACAGCTCTCTCAGGTGGCGTTCTATAGTTTCTGCCTACCCCCATGGGAAGAAGGGGTGAGTTTATACTAATATGGCTTTACAATAAGTTAATTCTTTAAAGCCATATTTGTTACGGCTGCGAAACATATTTTAATCAACATACAACCTTTCACAGGCCTGTAAATTGCAAAAAACTTAAGAAAATTTTAATTTCGCGGGCTACCTTATCGCATCCCTATTAAATTGATGCATTTGAGTATCAAAGCCATAGCTTGCATTGTTCCTTATTAATTCCATTGTCCACGCACAATGTACTAAACCAACCCGCACATTCAATAAATTAAGATTTGATCAAATCAATGCAATACAATACTATTACTAATGACGTCTTAGACATTGCTAGTGGGCTAATTAATCAAGTTTAGAATTAGGTGTGATACACAGAGCACGAATTGCAGCGCCACGCCACGCGCCGCCAGCAAAACTCAACAACTCAAAGCATTTATTTTACGGGCAACACCGCGTACATAAAGCGCTATCTGCCGTGGAATATGGTATCTATAACGCGCGTGAGTACAATAATAACCGGTATATCTATGCGCTCTGGCAGCCTACTGTAACCAGATCTGTTCCAGCCCCTTTTTTTTTGCCAGGGTGGATAGTCCTCATGGACGTCCTCCGCCCTGGGGCGGGCGGAGGGGTCTATCAGACTCTAACCGCCTTATTACAAAACAAGATTTATATTTTGACATGGCTTAAACCATGGAGCCAGTTTTTGTAATAAGAACGTAACAGTGATTGAAATATCGTTCTTTATACAAAACTGAAAACTTAGTTCGGTACTAAGTTGTCAGTTTTGTGTTTAGGAACTTTACCATAGTCGAAATAAAGTTCGAAATTCAATAATGGCTCCATGTTTTAAACCTGGGTCTGAAGATAAGCCTTGTTTTGTAACAAGGGGGTAACTGACTAAAAAGCACCCTGGTGTTCCCTTCCCACACTTGTGCCGGGGATCATGGGATCATGTGTGACTTCCGCGATCCCTAGCTGGTGCGACGCCCGCCTTTGTGGGCCTCCTCAAGTCTGGTGGAGGGGGTTAGGTGTTTGCCTTACCTTCGACGACGTTTAAAAGGGACGCGCGTTGAACACTACGCGCCGCCAGCTCGGGTCTTGTATGATAGCGGCGGCGGAAGTCGCAGAGTTAGCCGTCCACGGACCCATTTAGGGGGGCCAAAGATGGCATTATCAGCCCTCTGCCGGCGCCCGGTGCGCTTGCTGCGAGCCGGTTGAGTGGGAGAGATAACACTGACTGACACACTGGTTGGTTGGTTTTTAAGAAGGATACCACCGTGTCCCAGGACTCTTTGCTGCCGACCGGCAGTGACAGGTCGCTGCCTACTCCTGAGATGAGGGCAAGGCGTAGCCATTTCCAAGCGGCACACTCTGCCAGCGTATGCCGCTCTGTGTCCTCCCAGCAGTCGACGCAGTAACAGTAACTCGTGCATTTGCACATGATAAGCACCATCATGTGGAACTGATGATGAAGACCACAAATGGCCACCGGAACTACTTAATAATAAGTTTTTTACGGGTTGCGATCGATTAGGCACTTAATATAGTTGCTCGTCACAAAGCATATGGTGAATTCACCATCAGCTTCAGTACTTCTAATTCTTACCAGGAGAACTCCTCAACAATTACGCTCCTGCATCGAGAAAAGCAATATTTTGTAAAAGTTGATGAGGAGTTGACATTAGTCTATTGTAACTTAGATACATCAAAACAAACCACTTCCAACAAAAACACTACACAGTGAATAAAAATAACTTTAATTTCGGAAGTCAGTGGCAAAAAACTAGTCGACAGGTAATTTTGTTATAAGTTCTTTTCAATAGCAGTAGAGTCGCGCATGCGAACCTCCGAAAGGAAGCCGGTAGGAATCGGGTTGTATGGAGCCTTCGCCACTGCCGCCTCTAACAGCGGCTGCCGCGCCACGCCAAAGCGTATATCCGTGCTCTCTGGTGTCAGATGTGATACGATAGTAATACATTCCATTGGTAAGTGTCGAGGTAGGACTGATGTATCGCGATCCTTATCATTGTGATTGAAAATAATTCCACAACGTTGCAGAAATTATGTCAAAAAGCTTGGTACGTTTTTCCGGTGCTTTCAGTTAACATAAAAGTGTGGAAAAGAAAAAAGCAAGAAAAATCATTTCAACCAGATCTTGCGCCTGCCGCCGTAGTCAGTTCGTAAAAAGCTGATTTCTGGCGCTTACCTTGAGTGAATGGGTCACTCGAATGGATGTTCCTTTTTGTTAGGGTTCCGTACACAAAGGGTAAAACGGGAACCCTATTACTAAAGCTCCGCCGTCTGTCTGTCTGTCTGTCTCTCCGTCTGTCACCAGGCTGTATCTTAAGAACCGTGATAGTTAGACAGTTGAAATTTTCACAGATGATGTATTTCTGATGCCGCTATAAAAACAAATAATAAAAAACAGGATAAAATAAATATTTAAGGGGGGCTCCCATACAACAAACATGATTTTTATTCCATTTTTATTGATAATAGTACGAAACTCTTCGTGCGCGAGTCCGACTCGCATTTGGCCGGTTTTTCATTCTATGATCACAACACACAAAATGCATGTGAAAGAACGTTCAGCTACTCGTCTCGCAATGAACATCATTGTCAAACTTTTAACTTTGAGGTTTTGAATTCTAGGCTTTTGGCTACTTTGTTCTTAATTTTATTTCTGGATAATATTTACATCATTTAAAAGCTAATAGTATAGGTATGTAGGTACAAGTATATTTTTGGCTAAGTACTTTGTATTGGTATGTATTTTATAAATTTGAAAAAAAAAACGATTTTTCGGAAGGTTTGCGAGTGAAAACCAGGTCCAGTGGAAAACCAGCGTCAGCCTATTGCCTGACGCTAGTTTTCCAACATTTTTTTTCTAACATTTTTGACATTTTCCTGGTATTTTCTTACAATCGCACTTTACACTTTTTATTTGTTTTTTTATTATTTCTTTATCTGATGTATATTGTATTGTGTGCCCTTTAGTTTATGCTAAATAAATGTATTTTCTTTCCTTCTGAAATCTATATGTTAATAATTTCTTCACCACTGCTATCAAAACGGTGAAGGGAAACATCGTGAGGACACTGGCATGTCCTAGAACTAAAAATTCCAAGACATATGACATCTACCAACGCGCACTGGGCCTGCGTGGTGGATTAAAGCCCACTCCCTCACACAGAGAGGAGGCCTGTGTCCCAGCAGTGGGAACATAATTATCATGTCGAAGTTCAATATCGTTGGATCGGTTCACTAATGTAATGAATGCATTTTTGATTTTTGATTTATTTTGTGCTCAGACGTTTCACTTCGAGTGAAAGATAAAAATGAACAAAATGATGCATGATGAGAAGAAGAGGAAGAATTATTAACGAAAGGGAAAGCAGGTGGAAAACAAGTTTATGAAAGCAATATAGTCAAGCTGTTTTTTTTTTTTTTTAATTTCTAACTCAATTCTTATAACCCTTTTCACTAAAACTAGGGAAACGCCTGAGTATTACAACACTGTTCGATTTTCAACTCTCAACAATGCGCTTTTATTAAGGGATTAATTTAGGTGACACTTAGCGTTAAGGAAAACGGTCATATAATTACCCCATTCAACTAAGCTTAATGCTTTTAGTATGGCATCACTATCGCTTCCGCAAGATTAAGATAACTTTAATAATGCAACGATCTCTAATCCCCGATCATACCGAATCATTATTCAACCTAACTTTGACAAGCAAAACAACATCTAGGTCGTTCCATTCATACAAATCCAAATAATCCGAACTCAGAGATTCAATTCCAAGTTTGTCAAAACGTGTAATCCAGTCGAGTTGGTACAGTGCCTCTGGGAGGCACATGTACCTGGGATAAAAGGTCCGAATTTTCCGTGACTTAAATGAACATGGAGACAGTAGAAATGGAGTGTTGACGTGCAGATAAACGGTTCGAGGTGTATACAAGGTGGCAATTTTGTCATTTGCATCCGTAAAGGGGGTGAATCTAACCATCATACTTAACAACTTTCCATAAGAAACTCATGTAAGGATGTATACAAAGTTTTCTTTTTTACAAGTCGGTTATGAGTTTCTTAGGGAACGTTGTTAAGTATCTGCTCCTTGACGGATGTAGGTGACTAAATCGCCACACAGAATATTTTTTTTTTTTAAACGTTGCCCCACACTAGGAATTTCTCCTGTATTGTGAGTGCGTTTAAATTTAAATTCACATACACAAACAGACAGACCCGGAACAACTACTTGTAGGTCATACAAATATTTGTTCCGTGCGGGATTCGAACCCGCGACACGCAGCGCAGCAGTCAATAGCTTAACTAACTGCGCCAACCGTGCCGTAATGTTTGCTAGCTGGTTCGCGATGGTCGTATTATTTATCCGTTTAGATTTTAGGTTTTAATCTGTCTTAACCTCATGATTGAACTTTGCACATACATACATAACACCTAACATAGATAGAAAATGATTTCGGGTTATGTTGTTATAAGTAGGTACTCATAAATAATGCAGAAAGACTCATGTATCTTCATTAACTATGAATACACCACCACTAACTGCAGTATAATAATAATTATCTAGCCGCTAAAGATTTCCAAACTCTCTTGAATTGATTGATCAATGACGATGGAGTCGATGGAGTTTCTTGCCCGTTCTTCTCCTACTACGCTTTGGAATTGGCAACTAGCTTCATATTTCTAACTGACCGACTCCTTGACAATTAAAAAGTGCCTGTAAATGGTTAAATTGGAATAAATGCTTAGACTTTGAGTTTGAGACGAAGCGGAAAAACTCTCTACACACAAAGTGAGTGTCGTTGAGATTCCATTCCTTCATACTCCTTGACAGGACCCAAAAGTTTCACTGTCATCCTTCCTTAGGGAATCAATTGAGCAACATTGTAACGAGAGCGGAGTGTCACTGAGTTACTTTGTTATTTAGATAATGGCATGTCTTTGATCTATTTTTGGAACAGCTGATTTCTACATTCACAGAAGACAGAATTTGGTAGTAGGTTGTTCAGAATCCATTACTGAATCAGAGTCATACACTGCGTTCCCGATTTCGTTTCCAAACATATAATCAAACATGTGTTTTTGGAAAAACAACTTAATGAGTGGGTTTAAAACTAAACTTATTGTGTGGACATGAAGTTCAGTTTGTGCTACAACTTCAATCATTTTTATGTCATAAGAAGTCATTTTGAAATCAGCTTAATTAACAGTAACATAAAGTTGGTATTCGTTTAAGTGGGAATAACCTCAATTTGAAACAAGGGTTTGAATGGACTTTAGATTTTTTTTTAACACAACAAGACTATGATAATCGCAAGTAGTGACGTCATCCCGATTTTTTGTCGGATTTAAACGGTATTAAGATGAACTCAGGAACTAAGACAGTAATTTGCGAAACTAAGATGCTGAACACAGTAACAGTAATCCTGAAACGAATTTCTTACAGTGACGCAAGCAAAACAGCTAATTAGTAGCCGCAGTCACGTCGCACACTGATTTAATACACAATAAAGCCGCTTACGAAGATTATTGGGAGCGTTAATAGCGCTGGAAGATAAAATAAAACCGGCCAAGTACATTTCAGACCACGCCCAATGAAAGGTTCCGTAGTTGGGATAAATTTATCTGAAAAACAAACTTAACATGTTTTTTTTTAATTTTTTTCAATTTTCCAACTTTTAGTGTGAGTTTGTAATCGCAAAAAAGTATTTTTTGTATGTGATTAAACACCAAATTAACTATTTTCGGACTTTTCCTTTATTTCTGCTGTAAGACCTTGCTTCTTGCCAAATATCATGATTCTAGGTCAACGGGAAGTACCCCATAGGTTATGATTTATTTACGAGTATCAAAATATGTCGCATAAATCGCCGTATTTTTGCGTGAAACTGTAACGGTTTACCAACAGTCGATTGGTCCATGAATCGTTGGTCAACGTTATCTTTAAACCATTAACTTTTTATCCAAAGGACTTTTCACCCACGAACGTTTCGCCAACATAACTCAACGTCAGTGAATGCTTAACCAACAGAATGTTTTGTTTCGCGACCAATTTCGAGGTAGCGCTCGCCGGCCGCTGCCGCGGCACCGCTCGCTACGCTCGCTCGGCTCGCGCGTTGTTGGTCACAGTTCTAACCTAACCTAACCTATGGATATCTTTGAAAGTTATTGGTCAAAACATTCTGTTGGTTAAGCATTCACTGACGTTGAGTTATGTTGGCGAAACGTTCGTGGGTGAAAAGTCCTTTGGATAAAAAGTTAATGGTTTAAAGATAACGTTGACCAACGATTCATGGACCAATCGACTGTTGGTAAACCGTGACAGAGTGTTTTTGCGTTGACATAGAAGTTTGATTTTTTTTAGAGCTCAAAGGGACCGTAGACCTTCGTATTTGATATTAATTTCAACTTGATACCTCAACGCGTTCCTGAGAAAAAGGATATTGGCTGACTGACAGATAGACAGATGGACAACGAAGTGATCCTTTAGGGGTTTCGTTTTTTCCTTTTGAGGTACGGAACCCTAAAAGAGTAAGCCTATTGTTACAATCTTTTGCTGTCACAATTAAGGGATCAAAAGAGACAATTCTGAGCGTACCGGTATGCGTCTCACTCACTATTATATTAATCGAGACATTCTACATTTGCGTTTGATCACAGGGACTCGTATATGAGCAGGGGGTCTACCACGAAGCGTTAATCCGAAGTATAGGCCGAATGTTCGGCCGTTTTATAACTTCCATAGTTTCCTTTTTTGACTTTAAATCCTTTCAGATTAAAGTCACATTTTCGACTTTGGCTTAGGTATCTAAAGAAAAAGAAAGAAAGAAAATACATTTATTTGCGGTAAACATGACGCAAAGACAGAACTTAAATACAAAAAGAACAAGTAGGGGGGGGGGGTATCTCTTTGACTATCGTTTTTAGGGTTCCGTAGTAAACAAGGAACCCTTATAGTTTCGCCATGTCCGTCTGTCTGTCTGTCCGTCCGTCCGTCTGTCCCCGGCTTAGCTCAGAGACGCTAAGTCCTAGAAAGCTGTAATTTGGCATGGATGTACATATTAATCACGCCAAGAAAGTCGTAAAATAAAACCATGAAAAACATATTTAGGGTACCTACCTCCCGTGCACGTAAAACGGGGATGATATTTTTTTTTCTCGTCTAATACATGGTGTGGTTTATCGTTGGATAGGCCGTTCAACAATATTGTGGGTCTGTGAAAAATATTTTTCAATTCTGAGATTCGTTTGCGGAATATTAAGCTTTAAAATGCAATGTTTTGTTAGAGTCAAATGTGTCCCCCTGCCAGCTAAATGGTTGGTTTTGTATATGTGAAAAAATTCATGGCAGTAGTATATATAACGAAATTAAAAGGAAAACTATCACAGCTAAGTAGGGTTTACAAGTTAACGAGTAATCGTCGACCAACTTAAATTTGCGGTTGAAGAATTGACCGTAACGTATATAGATGTATGGGAGAGCATGTTTTTCAACTACGATGTTAAGTTTGTTTTTGAGATGAATTCATCCTAACTACGGAACCCTTCATTGTGCGTAGTCCAACACGTACCAGGCCGGTTTTTTTTTATTTTCTTTCGCCGTAGTCAGCCATAGCTAGCCGTAGTCAATCAACGACCGAACATTCAGCCCCAGGGCTGGCCCAGTGGTAACAGCTTAACTTAGGAGTTGTAGGTCGTAGGTTCGAACCCAGACAGGCGCTTTACTTGTGTAAATTATTTCATCACCACTGCTCCCAAAACGGTGAAGGACAACATCGTGAGGAAACCGGCATGTCCTAGAACCAACAATTCGAAGATATGTGACATCTAGCAACCCGCACAGGGCCCGCGTGGTAGATTACAGCCCACTATCTCTTGAAAAGAGGAGGCCTGTATGTTCTCCCATACATCGATATACGCCACGGTCAATTTTCCAACTGCAAATGTAAGTTTGTAATCGCGTTTTTTTTTTAATGTTAAAAAACTACAAATTAACAATTTTCGGACTTTTTCCTTTACTTGTGCTGTAAGACCTTAGTTCTTGCCAAATTTCATGATTCTAGGTCAACGGGAAGTACCCTATAGGTATTGATTTATTTACGAGTATCAAAATAATACGTCGCATAAATCGCCATATTTTTTTATTGCGTTGACTTAGAAGCTTGATATTGTTAGAACTCTAAGAAACCGTAGACTAAGGTTTTTTTATATTAATTTCAACTTGATACCTCCATGCGTTCCTGAGAAAAAGGGTCTTGACAGACAGACAGACAAACAGACAGACAACGAAGTAAATGATAAATGATTTTATTTCTGTAAGTAGGTTTGTACAAACACTTTTACACGTCAATCATATTTTAAAAACTAGATGAGGTCGGCGTTTCCTATCTAACTACTCTGAGAAGAAAGGCCGAAACAAACTCAGAGGTCATAGTCTCTTTTAAAGTCCAGACATAATCTTGGTCAGATCATGTGAAGACCATGTAGATTGGTGTCTGAAATGGTCTTTTGAGGAAAGAACCACACAGGTTGAGTGGACCTGACCAGTCAGTGCACGCATTTGTCAGTAATCGTGCAGCTCTACTCAGAATTTAAGGAGCTCAACGATGCGACTATCAATACCAAAGAAAGGCCATTTGGGTAGGCCACTTATATGACTCAAACTGCCAGACCATGATTAACACTAACTGAGAATAAAAGAAAGGGAAAAAAAAATATTATGCAATAACCCACATAGTCTTCACATTCACAATAATTAAAATAATATAATACTTTACAAGTAAATATTCCTGTCATTGTGTATAAAATAATAATTAAATGTCACTGTTTATAAAATAATATGGTTAGCAAAAACAAAAAAAAAAACAATAAAAATAAACTACCTCAATATGTACAAAAATTGGAGCAGCTCAATCCCAAGCCTTTTTGTCCTCAATATAATCTTTAACAGTATAAAAGGCTTTCTGGCACAAGTGATCCTATAGTGGTTCCGTTTTTTTTCCTTTTGAGGTACGGAATCCTAAAAATGGAACAATATCATGAGCAAGAACCGGAGAGAAATGGAGTAAAGTGGAACTGCTTTTTTGGTGGCGTGCCCAGCAGACGCTTGTTCACTCTTGTTTTGAAGGCTGAGGGGTTATATGTGGAAGAGAACACAAATATGCTAGCAGAGAGTTCCACACTTTGTTTAATGTCTTGTTATCTGATCAAAGTTATTGTTATTTTAATTAATGAATTGAACAGTTTTTTACTTAATTTTTTTTTTTTTTAATTGTTATACTTAATTGAGTTTAATTATTAATTTGATTGTTTTTATTATTTTTAACCAATTATAAATTATAATTAGAATATTAATTGTACGCCGTTGATGGCAAGACATGGTGCTCATTTTTATTAATACTGACATTTGTACTTTGTTTTACCTATGTTCTACAAATAAAAATATTTGAATTTGCTGTGCGCATAAAAGATGTGGAGGAGAAGCACTGAGTACGACCGGACGGTATATCAACCAAGGAATAATATTTTATAATTGAATTTAGAACCTATTTAGTTCTACAATTGAGTTCGAAATGGTCTGCACTTTTCTGAATGCTTGTAAAATACTGCAATTGAATAAAAATTTCTTGATTGAAATAACGGGACGTCTTAGAATTGTTTTGCGTTACAAATTGAAAGATGTTTTTATAAATGCAAATAAAATTGAAGTGTCTGTTTGTAATGTCAAAATAACAGCTGTTTAACAAATGCATATAAAAGTTTATACGGTACTGCCGTCAGAAGTGAGAACTTAGAACTTTGGACTAACTTAAGGCGACGATAACCAACTTTTAATGATTTTATACTGAAGATCACGTCTAAACGGGTAGTGTTAATGATATGATAAAAATATATGTTAAATTAGAGCATTTTCTCAATAACTTAATATGTAAATATTTTAGATTATGTTTATATTACATAGTGTAATTAATTTATAAAGTTATGTCTAACGCGGATAAAAAACTGAGAATGGCGCAAAAACTACCAAGCGTATTTTTCTGAAACCTACAACAATTTAAAAATAATGTAACTATTAATCTTGTAGTATACGCGTTTTATTAAAATATCTTTTAGTTTGTGTATAATAAATTAATAATGCGTCAAATTGGGGACAGCGCTCCTTGATGCGCGAGTCCTATTACTGGCTGAACGTACGACGCGTTGCGTGAGCTCAGTACAGAACACGCAAGCTAACCACTCAAGGTCACTGGCATATATCTTCGTCTTAAATACAAGATGTAACATAAATAACGCACAACCTCAAATAATAATAATTTTTGAATGTTTTTTTTAGATTTTTTATTTTCTTCTTTTTTTTTTAATATATAATTGATATGTCGTTCGTGAAATAAAGTAAATAATAATAAGGATTATTCACAAAAAATACAGAAGCACATTTACAATGTACATTAAAATTCAATAAAAGTTGCTAAATCTGTACAAAATGTATTTAACCCTGTCTCTTAGACAAGGACAGCCTGTATTCTAAGAGACAGTGCTCGGCCAAACATGTCCAGCAGTGGACGTCTTTCAGCTGAAATGATGATGAATTATGATTATGATTATGATACCCATCACGGTATGTCAAGTTTCGGTAGCAAATTCAATTTGACCTTGTATACAACATGTCCCAGAATTAACGCACAGCCTCTTATGGGGTCATTGCACTCATCATTATGAACAACTTTTACCATGGAACCAAACCTGAAATCGCGAGAAAAATATCAGCTGTTCCCTACATTTTGACGAGATATGAGAACATAAATGTATGGAACAGCAGATTTTTTTTTTTAGCTTTGGTCCCTAAGAGGTTGTGCGTTATTTATGTTACAGGTTGTATACGCGTATACATGTACACAGGCCGCTGTGTGTCGCCAGTCTGGCGCAACATGTCCCATTAGCATGTCACGGTTAGCATGTCAGTGACGCGAACCCATAAGTTTTTCCCCCACCAAAAATCACTCAACGGCTAAAGAAGTTTTCACTTCGAAAACCCCTATCCATTTTTAGGGTTCCGTAGTCAACAAGTCGCCATGTCCATCTGTCTATCCGCAGCTTAGCTCAGATACTCTTAGTACCAGAAAGGTGTGAATACTAGTTACGCCGCCGACAAAGGAGTAAATAAAATCTTGAAAAAAAAAAATTGCGTACCTTATACCCTTACACGTAAAGTGGGGATGATATTTTTTTTATCATCTATTCCATAATGTGGGGTATCGTTGGATAGGCCATTAAAAAATATTGCGGGTCTGTGAAAGCCATTTTTCGGTGCAGGGATCTGTTTGCGTAATATTAATTAAGTTTTAAAGTTCAAAATTTTTACCCGACTGCCCCAGAAGACGGGTAACTGTAAGTTAGAGTCAATGTCCTCCCCCCCTGCCAGCTAAATTGTTACTTTTAGATACCAATATGAAAAAATTCATGGCAGTAGTACATACATAATATAACGAAATTAAAAGGAAAACTATCACAGCTAAGTAGGCTTTATTTACTAGTTAACGAGTAATAGCCGACCAACTTACATTTGCAGTTGTAGAATTGACCGCGACGTATAATGTATGGGAGAACATGTTTATCAACTACAAAGTTAAGTTTGTTTTTGGGATAAATTCATCCCAACTACGTAACCCTTCATTGTACGTGGTCCGACACGCAACTGACGAGTTGTTAAAATACTTTGTTGATATTTTTTATGCGCTGCCTTTTATTTTTTTATTATCATTTGTCCTCATTCAAGCCTGATAACGAATAAAAAACTGGTCAAGTGCGAGTCGGACTCGCGCACGAAGGGTTCCGTACCATTATCTATAAAAATGGCACAAAAAACACGTTTTTTGTATGGGAGCCCCCCTTAAATATTTGTTTTATTTTAATTTAATTATTTATTTTTAAAGTGAATTTACAACTCAATATTCTGTGAATATTTCAAGCGTCTACCTGTTGCTATTATCAATATAGAGCAAAAACGAGCAAAAAAATTACGTTTGTTGTGTGTAAATATTTATTTTATTCTGTTTTTTAGTATTTGTTGTTATAGCGGCAACAGAAATACATCATCTGTGAAAATTTCAACTGTCTAACTATCACGGTTCATGAGATACAGCCTAGTGACAGACGGACAGACGGACAGACAGACGGACAGACAGACAGACAGACAGACGGTGGAGCCTTAGTAATAGGGTTCCCGTTTTACTCTTTGGGTACGGAACCCTAAAAATAATAAACAAACAAAAATTACACTTTTCGTATTATCTCCCGCTATCAGTTACGCTCGTGTCAAGTTTACGTCATGAGCGCAAACTGTTTCACACAGCGAAGACATTGTGTCCTAGCAGTGAGTAAGTTATAGGCTGATTATGCTAATCAAACTTGAACTTAACTACAGCTGGACGGCAACTTGATCAGCGTGTCATGAAATTACGTGTTAATGGAGCTAATGTCAAAGGTTTAACGGATTCATTTAATTAGCAACAGACTTCACGTAGAGTGCCTTTTTCGGTTCTTGAAAGCGCTTGGACTTCACTTATAGGTCATCTTTAGAGGCGAGTAGGATGTAAAAATGCTGGATTGAATAACGTTCTTGTAATTTTTTTATAGTGATAACTATGGGTCAATTATTTATTTATTCACAAATCACAATAATAATCTGTACTTTTGTCTAGTAAAGTAAATAATAAAATTAAATTAAAAAAAAAAATCACTATAACAATAATATATTACTCGTATTATAATTAGAAAATAATAAATATTATTAGTAGTAATAATTATCTATATTAATAATATTTTTTATATTAATAAATAATAATTACAGATTATTTTTTCCATTCATAAAGGTACCAATGATTTAAAAAAGTTATTTTATAATTTTTCGAGATATGACAAAACGCTTTTCAGCTTCGAGGCAGCATCACACACACACAGGGTTTCTGTTTTAGTTATTTATTTATACATAATAATAAAATATTAACGAAGAATGTTTGCCTGTTTGTCTGTTTGTCTGAATGTATGTTCCGGATTGGAAAAACCTCTTAACGGATTTGGCTAAAAGGAGATGGTGTCATAATTCACCCAAAAATCTAAGTGCAATCGATACGGTCAAACTATATGCACGAGAATTCCCTAGAACTATCTAGATAAACGTACCCAAGTTGCAACATCCTAAACCGTGGGATATCGGAGCTATGGGCTGTCAAAGTATGCAAAAAAATCATTTCCTTTGGCGCACAGATAGTATATAACCTGCATTAACTCATATTTTAAGGTACTTTTTAAGTCCCGTGGGATAAGTATTTTCCGACATCCACGCAGGCGAAGCCGCGAGTAAAAGCTAGTTTTAGTAATAAAACAGCATAAAAATAACATGTTTAAAAATGACTAAAATACCGCGTGGGTCAAAATTCTATCTAAATAACTATTGGTCCCAGGAGACTGAAGCTTTTAATTTAGAAGTATAGAGGTGATAAAGTTTGAGGAACAGGGTGTAAAAGGGAGCATCCTCTGACCAGATGAGTGTTCTGTTTGGGAATAATACCCGACGGATGATGTCGGGACGTTGTATATATGCTAGTCGCGCGGTAAACTCTGCTTGCGCGATGCAGGATTTTGCGTGACGTCAGTGTGATCCGTAGTTCTCATGTAGCGCCATGTACGAGTATGTATAATATGTATATGCCACCACAGAAGCTTAAAGAAATTTTGTTTTTATTGTTTGATTTTGTGATGTATTTTCGTCATGGGTGTCATTTTCATGGTTTTCGAGGTCTCTGATAACAAAACTGGGGTCAAAATCAAAATTTATTTACTATATTTGACTAAACTTTGTATTGCTTGTTTGTACAACTATCATTAGTTCTACGGTATGTTTACTAATTAAATGGATTACTTTGTAGTTCGTTTATATAATTATTATTGTTTATTGGTATATACGCGGCGTATATACGGTCTGTCTCATTATAGTCACTTCCAAATTATAGGCTATAACCGCTGACTTAAATATCACTGTAATACAATTTCATTTCAGAGTCTATTTAAAGAAAATCCTCTTTTTTACTCCAGGGATTGAAAATAGGACTCACTTAGCCGCTGACACTTTACCATTCGTTGCCATCCGTTAGCTGTCACAACTTTGTTAATCAAGAGCAGTGTGCAAGTACCGCAGTCGATGGAAACTTTTAATGCTGGGTACAGATTGGTGAAACGTAACCATGTAACATACGTTAAAACAACTTGCTTAGTTGCTGTGTTACATTTCATGTTGTATTGCATACATTAGGACAGCTAACTTGTGTTACATCCGCAGCTGTAGCCAACGATCTAGATCTATTTATACATTTTGTGTTATTAAATCGATGGCACCAAAGTAGAAAAACTAGTGCAGTCTTTTTGTTTCGTTTTTACGAAATTCACGCTTTTACATAATTCGACGCAGAATTCTTTGTTTTGTCATGGGATATTTTTTTTCTGTTTGATTCTCAATTTTTACTGATAATTAAGTCACGTATATAATGACATGACTTATATAAGTACTTGACTGGAGAAACTTTGAATTGAATATTGTGACCAATTGTAATTTATGATAACTTATTTATGCATTGACTGTAGAAATTATTCCATATTGTGACGTTTATAATTTTTGTTTTTATTTATTTATCATCGTTCTATTAATTTTGACATAACTACCAAATAATTTGTTTACCTCTCGCATGATCAATCTTTTATTTCGCATGCAACCATATTTGTACGCCTCTTGGCATATCATAGCGACCTAAGAACTGTAATTTAAGAACTGTATTCACTAACTAAGTTATACAAATAAAAAATGATTAGGATTATGACAACTACAAACATTTTCCTCAATGTGTCGAAGTACCGTATTTTGGAACAAAAAAATATTAAAGTAATATTGGCTAGTAGTAGTAGGAGAAGATAGCTTTGTTCTTTTATTAATTATCACAGTTGTGTGTTCAAAACGCTCCTCTGTAAAATCATGATTTTGCTGATAACCGTATATATTTTGTGGCCGTCGAAATAAAGTCGCTTTTCGTGCCTGTCTGACAACCCTCCGCGACGTCCCCGTCCATCTCAAAATCAAAAATATTTTTAATTCACATAAGCCTACATAGGCACTTATGAAACGTCAGAAGCTAGGTGCACGGTTCCAATTGGTCGTTTCCTGTGGAGAAGAGCCGGCCGGCCGGGGGGGGGGTTGCTATAATCGCCACGCTTGGCAGGCGGGTTGGCGATCGCAGTATGGTGTTAAAATGCATTGAGAACGCTGCTGCCCATTCTCTAGTAAGTCCCTTAGTCGCCTTTTATGACACCCACGGGAAGGAATAGGGTGGTGCTATTTTTTCGTCCGCCATCACACCGAGCAGTATGAGCGCTTAGTTTTTCTAAACTAAACAATGGATTTTGATGCGGTTTTCACCATCCTCTAAGTCTAAACCAATAACCGCTTTTATAGCGTGCTTACAACACGCTGCGTGTTCAATATAATAACGCATTCAGATGCATACGGTTTGCCGTGGCGGTGTAATGCTTCTACACTCCTGTTTGCCTTCCCGTTTGCCGAAAACAGGGTAGATGACTTTTACGCTGTCATGAGAAAGTCGCAGGCGTCTTTTATGTACCGAATACATAAATCTGACAATGGAATATTGAGGGCCATATACGAGGTAAACTATTTCTTCGTATATGGCAATTAATATTCCAGCTAAAATAATACTGCGTGTAATTTATTGTAATAGTGTTGATAATGATTGTTTTATTGTTTTGTATAATTTAATAATAATGAATAATGTGTTATTTGTAAATTTAAAACATTTATTAGTGACTTGTGGACAGAATATTAATTCAGATTTGTTACAGTTGTAATGGCAATCTTGTAATTTGGTTTATATAGGTTTTTATTTTTATTATTTTACTAATATTTTATATAGATTCTTTTTTAATTTGAGAATGTGAGAACGTTGTGGCTTTATAAACCATTTTCTATTTTTGTTAAGGACTTGTTGACGGGCCTATACTGACCTCCTCCCATACCTATTGACATTGTAACTTGAACACATTGTAAAAGTCCATTATTTTTAAAAGAGTAACCGTGGAGTTTCTTGCCGGTTCTTCTCCATATGAAACGACAAATTGGAACCGTGCACCTAGCTTCTGACGTTTCACAAAATATTCTGATTTTGATTTTTGATTGAATATGTTAAAAATGCGAAGGTGAGTTTATTTGTTTGTTTGTTATGCTTTCACGCTAAAACGGCTAATAAGATTTGGATGAAATTTGGATTCCCGTGGAACAATTTCCGACCTCCACACGCTAGTTTAGAAATATTTTGGTAAAACATCGTTTTAGCTAAAACACATTTTTTTTTAAGAAAAGAAAAGATTATTCATTCGATTTTTTTTTTCATCTTTGTACAGTCGCCAGCACATTAAGAAGTTGCCACAAACTGTCAAATTTTCTCATTCGATTTGTAAGTAATTAACCATCAACATTTTAAGGTATAAAATAATTTGGAGAAAAAGATTCCTTAGTAATTTCTGAGCCTTTTTCTTGCCTTTGCCTTGCCTTTGCCTTGCCTTTGCTTTGCCTTTGCCTTGCCCTTGCCTTGCCTTTGCCTTGCCTTTGCCTTTGCCTTGCCTTTGCCTTGCCTTTGCCTTGCCTTTGCCTTGCCTTTGCCTTGCCTTTGCCTTGCCTTTGCCTTGCCTTTGCCTTGCCTTTGCCTTGCCTTTGCCTTTGCCTTTGCCTTGCCTTTGCCTTGCCTTTGCCTTGCCTTTGCCTTGCCTTTGCCTTGCCTTTGCCTTGCCTTTGCCTTGCCTTTGCCTTGCCTTTGCCTTGCCTTTGCCTTGCCTTTGCCTTGCCTTTGCCTTGCCTTTGCCTTGCCTTTGCCTTGCCTATTCCTTGCCTTTGCCTTGCCTCTGCCTTGCCTTTGCCTTGCCTTGCCTTTGCCTTGCCTTTGCCTTGCCTTTGGTATAAGACCGATGCGGTGGTCCCAATCAATTTGAATAACTTTTCTTGTTTTTGAGTTAGATTCAATAATATTTTTTTAATCAAGTTCGTCTATCAATGTTGATGATGTAGTTATCTTAATATAGTAAGATATAGTTGTACTGGTACCTACATGAATTTGTGTGGAGTGCTACAAAATTTATAAAGTTCGCGCCAATTATTTTTATTAGTATTTCTTTACAGCCAGCACGTCTTATTTAAAAATCTCTTTGGTTTGCGTATATTTTTTATGCAATATACAATGATATTATATTAAACAGATAGTTGTTGTTGGTAGTTGTTTTGTGAGTGTATAACAATACACTCACAAAATAACCGAAAAAAGTGTTCCGCGCAGCAGTGGCAGCACACATACAGTCATACACACTTTTCATTCATTTTACATTTCACTACAAGTAAAAATGATAGAAAAGAGATGGCTTGATAAAAACAACAAGAAAAAAGAGACAGCTAGTGTTGTCAATTGCGCGTGAATGTAAACAAACATTATACTGGCCACCAATCACCGAATGTTGGCATCACAGACTAACAAATTGTGAATGGAGTGCATGCGTCCTTGTCGTCCTCACGACAAAAAAATGTATTTCCATTTCTTTCTTTTTTTTCTAACTTCGAGATATGGGAAAATTTGGAAAATAATTGAAATATATTAATAAATCAAAGTATATTGCGTACTTAGATGTGGTATGAGATCCCTTGTGTTTTATTAACTTTGGTACATAATTGGTACACTTTCTAAATACACACGATGGCATTTTTTGAATTTTTTAGCTGCTTCAACTAAGCGTATTACTCGTCGACATGCGTGTCGCAGACTAAAATCAATACGTCACAATTAGGACGTTTTCGAGTCTTCACGATTGCGCGCTCACAACATATCTGTTTAATATAATATAATATCATTGGCAACATAATTATGAAAACTTCTTGGTCAATGATAAAGTTGAAAAAAGTAACAACAAAGCAGCAATGACAACCATACACTCACTTCCGCATCGTTTTAGCGATACAGTAATGAAAATTTAAACAATCATTTCTGCACTGTTTTAGCGACGCAGAGTTTCTGCTGGCATTTTGAGTTAACAACTACGTTATTACTAGGTAGTTGGAAGAAAATACTATTTCAGTTTCAGAAGTCGGTAACAATTTGACAAAAAACAAACGAAAACAAAGCTAGCGAATGCTGAAATGAAATTATGTTTCACTTTGTAGTGGCTTTTTTTTAAGTCAGTTGTTTTTTTTTGTGAAAAGTTTTTCAATTCTAGTCCACAATCTACATCGTTGTAAGCTGAATAGAGCCACTTCTCTGCCCTTTGTTGCCGACCGTCTGGTTTCAGTTTCCGATATCGGCCTAAATCTAAACGAGCTCATTGTATATTATTTTGTTCTACTGTGGAAGGAAGAGGGTTTCTTTGTGTACCCCTTTTCGTCAAATCTGTGGTTCAAATCAGGGACCATTTTGGTTACCCATTGGAAGGGTTTTCAATAGGGCTTTTCTAAGTGGTTAATCAAAAACCCATACGATATGGGTAACCCTTTTGAACGGCTTAATGTAAGCCTCTCAAAATTACCCACATCGTATGGGTTTTTGATTAACTGCTTAAAAAAACCTTTTTTCGATAGGGTTTTTCTAAAATGGTAGCCAAAATGGTCCCTGGATAGAATAGAGATAGAATTGGTGATGCTACGCGTGCTGGGCGGATATCGAAATAACATAATATTATGATTTTTTTATGTCACTGTGTTTCAAGTAGGTATAGAACCCTTTGAATGAGTTATCATGTAACCCTTTCACTGGGTTTTAAGTATAAAACCCATTCAATGGGTTATCATGTAACCCTTTCACTGGGTTTCTAGTATAAAACCCATTCAATAGGTTACATCATGATAAAGGTAACCCATTGAATGGGTTACCCCTTCGAAAGGCCTAACTCATAACCGGGGTTGTACGGTCCCTGGTTCAAATACTGTTAAGTCCCAACGGTCATCGTAGGTCTTTGAAATATCATAGCGAAAAAATACAAACTACTTAAAAAATCTAACTACAAAGTAGATAATAATTTTAGTTTATGTAGTCGGTGGCAATTTTTCAATATACAGATAACAAACGAAACCACAACCTGCGACTTCCGAACTTCTTGAAGTCAGTGTAAAAAGTTTTAAGGTACCTAGGTAAACATAAACTCACCCAAAGGGCAATGGAGAGGGCTATACTTGGAGTTTCCCTACGTGATCGAATCAGAAATGAAGAGATCTGTAGGCGAACCAAGGTAACCGACATAGCCCAAAGAATTGCCAAGCTTAAGTGGCAGTGGGCAGGGCACATTGCTCGCAGAACTGATGGCCGATGGGGCAGAAAGGTTCTGGAGTGGCCGCGTACCGGAAGACGTAGCGTTAGAAGGCCTCCTACAAGGTGCACCGATGACCCTGTGAAGGCTGCAGGTATCCGCTGGATGCGGGAAGCACAGAACCGGTCGAAGTGGAGGTGCTTGGGGGAGGCTTATGTCCAGCAGTGGACGTCTTGCGGCTGAAATGGTGATGAAACATAAACTACCACAACGTAGCGCGCCCCTTCAAAATGGAAAACGTTTGAAAGTATTTGTGAAAGTATTTACAAAGCGCCACCAAGACCATGTGCCGTGGGCCATGTGTGCGTACTGAGACGGCCGTCAAACAAAAATAAATCCAAGGATCTATTTACGGCTCGTACAGATCGGTACAGCAATTTCCATTAAATTTTCATCGAAATTGTTGTACCAGTATCGCGTCGCGCGTTATGTCACGCTGCCTTAATTCGTAAAGATGTGATTATACACATTGAAACAGTAATTTGGAGGGGCGCGCCATGTTATTGTAGTTTATTTCTTCGGTGCAGTCCATTTCATGACGTTCGCCAATTGGGATAATCAATATCATCTCACCATTTTCCCATTAGCTTGTGATTCTTTTGCTTAGTTTATGCAGTCTTATACGAAACAATATCATTTCCTCCAACTATTTTCTTCACGACTATCGACAACCCTGTCCTACTCCGTGTTCTAACCAAAGTGATCGGTCTTGCAACTATACGTTCGTCGCGTTCATAATATTGTATGTCACTTTTTTGTTCGGAAAACCGGAAGGCGATCTCTATCGGCACGACGACGCGTTCGTCGAACAAAACAAATGCAACGTTCGACGGTAAGGCCACGGCCTTACTATACACCTTTAACAATAGGGGTTTTGTTTCTTTTCCCCCTTGCAATAAAAATCAATTAGTCCCCAATTAAAATAGCAATTTGCACAATTAATTAAGCCAACTTAACATTACTAGCGATCGGTCTTGCAAATACGCGATCGTCGCGTTCATAATATTATATGTCACTCATTTGTTTTGAAAACTGGAAGGCGCCCCTCTGTTGGCGCGACGACGCGTTCGCCGAGTACGTGACGGTCGACGGTAATGCCACGGCCTTACTGTAGACCTTTAACAAAACCCCTAATTCCCTTGCAATAAAAATCTATTAGTCCAAAACCAAAACTAGCAATTTGCACAACTAATTAAGCCAACGTAACATAACTATAAATTATGATTAGGTACGCCCAGATAAGGCCATTTAAACACGTTCGTTTATACCGGGACTATTCTTCACACAATCCCGTTATCCGTGTTGGTTAATGTGCATGAAGCTTAAGGTAGATTTGAACTGTTCTCTTTTCAAAATGAAACAATATTAATATTTTTTGGAAACAGCTGATATTTATAATATTAAATTAATCTATCGCCATGAAGAAAAAAAAAGGCTCCCGCAGACAGGCAAGACGCGACAGCACGACGTGACAGTACTAGCATAATTTCTATGAAAACTTCATGGATGGCACGGTTAGCGCAGCGATTGACTGCTGCGCTGCGTGTCGCGGGTTTGATTCCCGCACGAAACAAATATTTGTATAACCTACAAGTAGTTGTTCCGGGTCTGGCTGTTTGTGTATGTGAGTTTTAAATGTTTGTAAACGCACCCACAATACAGGAGAAATTCCGAGTGTGGGGCAACGTTTTTAAAAAAATATTAAAAGAGTCACTCTACGCACCGCGCTGCCTGTCACGCCCGCGATATCGCGCCACGCACTGTATTCAATTAAAACCTGTTAAAACAGGCCGTACCTATTATTTTCATTATAATTTTGGTTATGAATTCTTTTCAAATTGTTTTTTTTTTGCTTTGCCTCACGTGTTATTCAAGTCTTGTAACACTTTTTTTGAGGTGCTCTATATTTTTAGCCATCTTCAAAAAAGGAAGTGGTTCTGTTTTCACGTTTATGTATTTTTTTATGTATGTTCATCGATATTTTCAACAATTATTGTGGACCGATTTTGGATATTTTGTCATATGGTAGAGGAATCTTGGGGGTGGTTTCATAATTATAAATTTTATAAACTTTGCTGGGTTAGTTTTTGAGTTAGCTTCAATAATACACTGAAAAAAAAAGTGTTTGCTTTAACAAACATCTTGTTTAATGTGATCACGCATCTTGACTCCATACGAGCCTAACAAGATCTTGACTTCTGAAGCTAGGAGAACTTTGTTAAATTATCATAGTTCCGTCAACTAAAATTAGTTAGTTTAATTACGGGTAGTGATTTTATTTAACTCAAATGTTGGTCAGTTTATGAATGATGTAATGCTAACATGTAGCTTGTTACCATCAACTAAGATTATTATTTGATTTAAAAAAGTGAAGAAGTAAAATCAAACAAAGCATGTATGATGTAACAAAGACCGGTGATTATTCTGTACATGTCACATTGTCGATATAAATAAAATGAATTTGTTCTGGCAAATATCCTATCTTGTTTAAAGTAAATAAATAAATAGTGATTCCAAACATTTTAATGCCAACTATGAGAAAATGTATCTTAGCTCGCATTTTTTTCAGTGTACCTATTTAAATCCCACTTAGTCTATGTGGACTCAAGAACGACTCAAGAACACCAAAGTCGTACCTAAAGAGTATCCTACTAACATTTTTTCCAGAACATGGTTCTAAAATAAACACTGTCTTAGTTATTTTTCGACATATTTATCGTTCCTTATTAAGCTTAAATGGCCAAACGACCCCCGAACTTACAAGTGTAATGATAACAATAGTGGGACTGTTTGGATGCGGTTGGGGCTACAAAGTGAGTGGATTTAATGGTTACTACGAAATCCACTCGTAACCCCGCTTTTACATTACACCAAGGTGTCTGCACGTTCACATTGGCTGTTTACAGCCTATAATTCCAGCATTAAACACAACGGTTGCTTGTGATCCCTTTTTTTTCTGGGTGGGAAATTATCAAATAACTTCTTCCGCTCCGGGCGGAGCGGGAGGGCGTGTCAGACTTTTACTGACTAAAACCACCCGTGTTCCTTGATTTGCCTGTGGGCCAGGGCCACGATATCCCTTTCGTACAAACTGGCAATCCTGACAGGCATTGGCCCTAATGAACCCCGTCAATTCGTGCTGACATCTCTTTGAGGCACGCGTGGAACACAACGCGCCGTTGACCCGGGCCTGGTCCTTATCGGACGGCGAGCTACCCATCGCTTACCGTCCGCAGGCCAGCGCCTACGGTGGCCGGAAATTGGCTTGCGACTCCCGACGCCCGGGGCTTCTCCTGCGGCGACTAGGGGCGTGAGGGCGCAAACCCTGCCTCACCCTCACGCGTTCCGCCTTCTCCTTTGCGAGCATTACTGCTTCGCAGAACGAGGTGATGGCCTCCCATGCACTCTCGCTCCGAACCATGGGCTGAACCAGCGCCGGACGCATGAGATCGCCACCACTGATCGCCGCCAGCAATCGTCTCCGTGAGGACACGGCGGTGCTCCACCCAAGCCGGGCAGACCTTCAGCGTATGCTCCACCGTGTTCTCCGGGCGATCACAGAGTGGTGACACCCGGGCGTTTCCTCCCGCTTTATCCTGAACGAGAACCTCCCGAAACAACCATGTGCGGTGAGGACCTGCGTCAGGCGGAAGGTGAGGACGCCGTGGCTCCTTTCTAGCCACTCCTCAAAGAGGGGACTTATCGCCACAATTGTAGCGAAGCCCAGCACTGGGTTGCGACAATCGCACTCTCCATGGCGCCATGAGATCCCGCCGGAGCTCTGTCCGCTGAGCCGTGATTTCTCGCGGCAGCGGAGTTTGTCTCCTCACGCAACTCCCAGATGTGCGCGAGTACTTTTGCCTCCAGATCCCATGGCGTGGTTCTGATCCCTAGAAGATACACAATATAATTCCGAGGAATATCATCACAAGTCCCAGTGACGGAATGTAACAATTAAACGAACAAACTGGTTGCTTCGAGACTATCGTTGTCAATAAGGTTCACAATAAAATACTAAGAAGAAGAAGGAAGAGCATAAATTAGGACGAGGAAGTATTTACAAGTGAAACTCAGAAGAGAAAAAGAAATCACAAGATGAGGCTTTTAGAAAAGCATTATACAAGACATATATTGTTAAAATTGACGAGAAGACTAGATTAGAAAAAGTTTCGAAGGAAAGTAGAAAACTGAGAGACAATACTTATAGTCATAGAGCAATCATGAAATCGGATGGAAGTTATACATGTGCTGCTTTGTTTGATGAAATGCGGGAAGATCTTTTAATATAAGATAAGTTTGGCAACATGAGATGCAAAAAAAATCGTACATTAAGACGCAGATATATGCCAGTCACCTTGAGTGGTTAGCTTGCGTGTTCTGTACTGAGCTCACGCAACGCGTCGTACGTTCAGCCAGTAATAGGACTCGCTTATCAAGGAGCGCTGTCCCCAAATTGACGCATTATTAATTTTTTATACACAAAAAAAAGGTATTTTAATAAAACGCGTATACCAAAAGATCAATAATTAAATTATCTTTAAATTGGTGAAAGTTTCAGAAAAATACGCTTGGTAGATTTTGTGCCATTCTCAGTTTTTTATCCGTGTTAGACATAACTTCACAAATTAATTACACTATGTAATATAAACATAATCTAAAATATTCACATATTAAGTTATTAACAAAATGCTTTAATTTAACATATATTTTTTTCGGTTCCCTATCCATTTGCATAAAATTTTAAGACCTAATATAACTTAGCATAATTTTGTTTGGCATAATTATATTTTCGCATAATATAAATACGCTGTTATAATTTTTTAAGCATAATTTCTCTAACCATAATAATGATTAAGCATAATATTCTAAAGCATAAATTTATTAAGCATAAAGTTCTAAAGCATAACTTATTTAAGCATAATATCCTAAAGCATAAATTTGCATACAGCATGCAAGCAAGCATGCAAGCAAGCATGCAGCAAACAAGCAAGCATGCAGCATGCAGCAGGCAGGGTTTCTGTGACGGCTCCGGCGCTGCGGGCCTCCGGCGGCCCCACGCGCCTACGCGATTTTAAATTACACCCTAGAGTGTAATTAGGTGTAGGACAAACAAGACTACGTGGAGTCAGTTTTGCAGCAATTCGGTTCCGTCACTAACTTTTGTTGCACAACATATTAGATTTTTAACCAACAATATTATTTAATTGTTACAGAAACTATAGCAAATTGGTTTGATCAGAATTATGTATGGGGTACTACAAGTTCGCCACCACCATTTCCACCCAAAGTCTGGAGTACGTATCTACTAGAAAAGGAAAAATTGTATGCCTAAATATTTTTATGCTAATAGTCATTAGGCCTACTAACGTTATGCGAATCAAATTTATGCCAAAACAAATTAGTCTTTAAGATGATTATGCCAACATAAAATGTATGTTTAAAAAAGTTATGCCGAAGTATTATTATGCCAAAACAAATTGTGCCAAAATCGTTATGCCGAAGTATATTAGGACAAAGAACATTATGCGAAAACAAGGGATCCCATTTTTTTCAAATCATTAATACTACTCGTTTAGACGTGATCTTCAGTATAAAATCATTAAAAGTCGGTTATCGTCCCCTTAATGGAATCATGCAGGCGCGTAACGTATTAGGACGAAGAAAAACCTCTGCAGATGTACATACTGTCTTCGTTAGTTGTTTAAAGGTAAAACAAGTTGTTAGGACTAGTTTTATGTAAAAAAACTTGTCAAAAATGACAAAAAGGTGAAAAAAAAAGTTAACAACATTATGTCTGAAACAAAAGTCAAAAATGAACCGACAAAACTTCACAGTTTCAACATGTTTTAATATAATTTTTTTAACAAGTTTTTTACAAGAATTGTCGGTATCAAGTATCACAACTTGTGCATGAGTGTAAACGCGCAGTAAGTGTTAGCGTGGAAGTTGATCACTGTCGTAAATTTCATTAAAACTGGGCTTGCTGTTGGTCAGAAACTTACAAAAAATACAATTATTATTTGTTTGTTTTCCCCTCTTTTGTAAAGCCGTGGTCACAGGCCTATCGAGGCCTGTCGCGGCCAATGCCAAGCATTCCCACCACATGCCTTATCGGATCGACGATGGTTCCCACGGCCAGTCGGCCTGACCTGGCGCGATCTGGCCTGTAATAAAGCTGTGATAAAGCGATCTGGCCTGTGGTAAAGCGGGCCGTGGGACCGCAGCATAAGAGAGGTCAGGTAATGAAGAGCACTGATCGTCCGAGCATTTTATTGGCCTTCTGGACAATGGCCATGTCAATTGAATTCTGTTATTTTTCTTATATAAGTAAGAAAGAAAGAAGAAAGAAAAATAATTTTACTCGTCACAGAAACACGTGCATACGAAAACATAAACTCGAGTAGGTAAACATTAGGTACACAAACACATCTACAATATAATCACGAGCACAAAATAAACAAACAAAACAAATAGTCATGACTATGACAAAAAGGCTTGCACTCAGCATGATGCTGTGCTATGGGGAACCCACAACACAGCGCTGATTTTCAGTGGTTACCCGAAAAATACGTACGGAATTCAAGTCAGGTTTAATGAGTTGAACAAAATAGGTAACAAAATAAAATAAACAGTACTTAGAATATAATGCCTATGCAATCAATTATAAGAATAAATATGATTAAATAACATAAAAACTCATCCGCTGGCATCACCATGCATAAAGTAGGTACCTACCCAAAACATTTTTATTACTCGGGAATTTCAAGTATTTTGTTTGCAAGTAGATATTCTTATCCACCCTTAGTTATTTGTTTTCTACTGCAATGCGAAATCTTGAACGGACAAAATCCTTCACCCGCTGGTTTCAAAACCACACAGCTACGGTCATTTCGGTGGGAAAATGCCACAGTAATCTTTATTTATTGTTTTGCGCCCAAATTTGCTTTGTTTCAGTATGTCGTTCTCTACCCAATTTGCTGCAATGCATGGGTTACGTTCAAACGGCGATGGTAACTGTTATTTGAATGCCCTGAGATATGGTGTTTGGTTGGAGATAGAAATGGGTTTCATTACCCTTTGAGGATTCCTTTGAGATTATCGGGTCATGAGAAATTATGGGGTCAACCGCCCGGTTACATGGGAATTTTAACATAACTTGCCAAATATGGATGTATTGTATCCTATGCCCTTTGCGGAACACAAACCGAATGTTATAAAAAATAAACCTAATCCCTCAACTTCTAAACGCGGCTTGGCACGAACATTATCAGTTATGTAAGCTCGTAAGCCTACCTACTGCATCCCAAAAAGTCAGTATCACAAGTCTATTTTGGTTGCGAATGACGGACGATGTGCTAATCGAACACGCACATAAAAGGTTCCGTACCGTAAGTATTAAGATCACGGACCATTTTGGTTACCCATTGAAAGGGTTTTCGATAGGGTTTTTCTAAGCGGTTAAACAAAAACCCATACGATATGGGTAACCCTTATGAACGGCTTAAATAAAATTTTGGTAACCCATTGAAAGGGGTTGTCGATAAAAACCCATACGGTGTGGGTTACCATTCAAAATTACCCACACCATGGGTTTTTGATTAACTGCTTAGAAAAACCTTATCGAAAACCTTTTCCATTGAAAGGGTTTTCGATAGGGTTTTTCTAAAATGTTAACCAAAATAGTCCCAGGGTAGAATAGAGATAGAATTGGTCATGCTAAGCGTGCTTGGCGGATATCGAAATAACATAATATTATGTTTTTTTTCATGTTACTGGGTTTCAAGTATAAAACCCATTCAATGGGTTATCATGTAATCCTTTCAATGGGTTTCTAGTATAAACCCTCTCAATGGGTTACATTATGATAAAGGTAACCCATTGAATGGGTTACCCCTTTGAACGGCTTAACTCTTAACCGAGGTTGTACGATCCCTGATTAAGATCGAGCAAAAAACGCTGAAAAAAACCGTTTTTTGTATGGGAACCCCCTTTCATTATTAATTTTATGCCAATAGAAATACATAATCTGTGAAAATTTCAACTTTCTACTTATTACGGTTCATGAGATACAGCCCGCATGAGGACAGCGGAGGCTTAGTATTAGGCTTCCGTTTTGCACCCATCGGGAACGGAACCCTAAAAACGGTCGACGCAAAAGCTCTGCAATAAACCTTGCTGTCAGGCCAATCTTTTAACTGAAATAAGCTATTTTCATCTCCACTTTGTACTGTCAACTAGGTACTTAAATGCCCAAACGGTCCTGTAATAAGTTATGGCATCATCAAAAAGTTTAAACAACTTTAAATCAGGTTCATAAAGTTTAAATTACATAATTAACTCTTAAGAGCGAAAACGATAAAAACTAATTTATAATATCTAGATTATAAATTCGTTTTTATCGATTTCTCTCTGGGGCACCATAATAAATTGAAGAGTTTGGGCACAACATAAAATTAAAGTGCTCTTTGCTCGTTGAATAGCATTTTTATTAGAAGGGTAACTTTTGAAAAAGTCCACAAACGAAACGAAATTAGCAGAGCACGCTTAAGCGATGACTGAGTGAAGTGAAGCCCCTTAAAAGAAAAGCTTCGCACGCTGTATTTGTGTCAAAGTGCGCTCAGATCACTAATGGTTTTGGTGGGCTCGCTTCGTTTGCTCATTTTAAGACTGGGCTCGCTTCGCTTGCTCGTTTTAAGAGTGGACTTACCCACTCGTTTGTCTTTCGGAGGGGACTCGCTTCGCTCGGTCATCACGAAATTATGCTCGCTACACTGAGCTAGGTCAGGGAATCCAATCGTTAAATTAACTTAGCTTGATGAAATACTGACCACTTCTCATTTGTTTAAATGGAGGAAGCTTGAAATCTGCCAGAATAGGTGGGTGTACAATACACCTCTGCTTAACGTTTCAGCCAATACAGGCGTGATCATCTTAAAATTATATCAGATCAAGAGTAGTGCCAGAAAAATCTCGATTTTTTCTTTATGAAAAGTATCTATTTTCCTTTCCGTCTTACCCTACATTGACGATATGTAACTTATCCATAAAAGCTACTACAATAATGTAATTAATTGACGGCATTCTGTACAATATCTGTCTATGTAGGATCCCCATTTATCACATAGTCAAGGTTCCTCGCTTGTAATGTATTACTTACTGTCCTAAATAGATTGTTTTGGTCAATACGGCTGTGGAATATTATTCGCTGATGTTGCTTTCTTACTGAGCTTTGGCTAAACAAGGATATTTTTATGGTGTTTTCTTGGTATGGATTAAGTTATTTTTTGTGGCTCTCTGTGATATCCTATAGCTACATACATATATCACGTAAGTAGTACAGTAGTAAGAAGATTTGTACAGATAATAGTATCTACAAAAAGTAGATATATTAAAGCTTTTTGTGTCTTTGTGTTATCGCGTATTTTTTTCTAATTTTCACAATTGTAAAAAAAAGGTTTATTTAAATTTGTAATCTTATTTGAAATGGAGTATAGAGAATTGCAAAAACTATAAACATGAAACGATAAACTTAACAGCACAGAAACCACGATGTGTTGACATAGTAGTAGATTACACCCGTACGAAGCATGGCCGGGTCGCTAGTATTTGATAAATTCTTAAATGTCTCAAACCTATCATTTTCAGGTTTCGTAGTCAACGTCATGATGTGGTTACCCTTCTTGGAAGCACCTACGCTTACAAGGGGGGTAACCACATCGAGAAAAGGAAAAAATGGAATCCTTATAGGATCACTATGTGTTTCTATCTGTTTGTCCGTCTGTCACAGTCAACTTGCTTAAAATCTACTAGACCGATTAAGTTGTAACTTGGTACACATATTATGAATTTCTGTGACCCACACACGGACGTTTAACTAAATTAAATTAATTGTGATTATAAGGGTATACTTCTGGGGGGAGGGGGGGGGCAAATTCGAAAATTAAAAAAAAAGTTTTGTAAACGGTACCGTATGATATATCAAATGAAAGGGACTATTGTAATAATTTAAGAAATATTTTTTAAATAATTTTAAAATAATAATACTTTTAAAGTTATTTAAGAAAATTTATGAAAATTGACCATTGCCCCTTTATCTCCGAAAGGCCTGTTGTGTTTGTTGTGGTTTTCCTGTAATCTATTAGTAAATAGCTCAGTAGGAGCTATTTACTAATAGATTACAGGAAAACCTATAAGAAGTATTATGGTCTTCAAATTACATGGTAAATCTTGGGATAAATTCATCCCAACTACGGAACCCTTCATTGTGCGTGGTCCGACACGCACTTGGCCGGTTTTTGTAATATAATTAGGTACTCTTATTTTGTTTCGGGTACCGTAGAAACAAGTCCATAATCGTATTTTTAGGGATCCGTGCTACATTAAAGGTAATAACAATAAAATAAGGATTTTGATATTCAGTTGAATGTGTTTTTTACACTGTTGAGTTTTATGTCGTACTTTCAGGATCCAAATGGAATAACTATAAAAGACAATAAGATATTAATGACAAAAGAGGAAATTCTGTAACGAGTTTCAATATTATGTAACGATTCGTTTATCTCAGATACCAGTTACGATTACCTACCATAAAACATAATAAGTAGGTTAATTGTCTGCCAGTTAGAGTAATATATGCAGCCTATCTAAATGTCCTTTCTTTGGTTTTGTCGAATGTTCTTTATTTGGTATTCGTTAAATCGTTGAACTCCTTAAGTTCTGAGTTCAGCTGCATGACTACTAACAAATGCGGGCACTGACTGAACAGGTTCACTCAATCTGTGTGGTGTTTACGTTAGACCATTTCAGGCACCAATCTACATGGTCTTCACATGATCTGACCAAGATTATGTCTGGACTTTAAAAGAGACTGTGACCTCTGAAAAAGAATCTTCTCATTATGATAAATATATGATAAATGATTTTAGGTATTTCTGTAAGTCGCAACCCAGCGCTGGGCACGCCATTGTGGTGATAAGTCCCAAAAAGAGAAAAACAAAGTTCGTTATGTTTCTTTTTTCTTTGTTATGTATGTTTACCGATTTCTCCGTCAATTGTCGACCGATTTTAAAAATTCTTTTTTTGTTTGTAAGGGTGTACTCTGGAAGTGGTCCTATAGTCACAAAGTCATAATCTGATCAGGAAATCTCATAGAAATCGAAGAAATCCTCAAATTTTATAGGCACACCTTTATTATAGTAACTCGTGCATTTTTTCTCGAAAAGCATAATTTATTTAAGTGAAACTGATGATAAAGATCAAAGATGTCCATCGAAACTACTAAATAATAAGAATTTCAAGGGTTGTGATTCGATTTGGTACTTTAATGTGGTTACTAAGCAATTTATGCTCATCACAATGCATATGGTGAAGTGGAGCTGATGGTTCTTACCTCCTGGAACTCCTCAACAATTAACTTCCCTGCATCGGGAAAAGGTATATTTTGTAAAAGGTGATGAGCAGTTGATATTAGGCTTGGGGGCTTGGGGGCTTGGGGTTTGGGGTTTTTTGGGCGGGTTGGTTGCACTTAGATGAAACAAAGTGAAAAATAACTTTACTTTCGGAATTCGGTGGCAAAAACATTAAAATACGGATCTAAAGCACCGACTTCCAAAATTAAAGTTATTTTTCACTTTGTAGTGTTTTTTTGGAAGTCGATTGTCCTTTTTTGTAAAAAGTTTTTTTTGTTACTTCAATTTGATAGTATGCCTCAAGCAATAAACTTGTATCGAGTAAATGGGCCTTAAGAGACGAAGCGTCATGCAATTTTGCAGTTATAAAACAATAACATACACAATGAGACATCAATGTGAATGAAAAATCGGTCCGCCATTGAAATACCTACTGCTGTGACATTCTGCCTACTCTTTGGTGCTTTGAGTTTGTAACTGGTTTAAACAGATATTTATTTTTATTATTTTATTGATATTTTTTAAAGATAATTTAATATTTTATGAATGTGAGAACGTTGTAGGCTAATAGACTGTAGATTAGTAGAACATTTTCTATTTTGTTTAGTACCTGGTCATTTTTGACAGGCCTACACTGTCCGCCCATACCTAATTACACTGTAATTTGAAAACATTTTATAGCCAATTATTTTTAAAAGAGTAATCGTGGAGTTTTGTGCCGGCTGTTCTTCATAGGAAGCGACCAATTGGAACCGTGCACCTAGCTTCTGACGTTTCATCAGTATCCATGTAGGTTTATGTGAAATAAAAAAATATAATTTTGATTTTACGTTTGAGTAGCGCCTGCCTGTGTAGGATATACATACAAACCCGTCGTGCTGTAACAAACTGCTACAATTATCTGACCCCAAGTTCATTATCTCATTTATTTTATTCCTAATTAACGTGTTACCTACCTTAATGTTCACCCTATTCTGTCCCCAATTTATCTTTTATTCTTTGGCAAGCTTTCTACGTAGTTTTACCCTGTATTCAGCTCATTTAGGCCTTAGACCAAAAATTAAACGAAGTACTACAGATGAAAACTAATTCATTTAACACTAAAACTGTGAGTAATTAATTATACACAAGTCCGCACCTCTAACTACCAACCTTTACTCGTTAAATAAAAGGGAACACTCTGTAGGTATGAATTAGGGTTGTTACTGAACTTCGCCTCCGCCACCGCAAATGCGAAACTTCTGCAAACATTCGTATCAGAAGGACATAAAACAATTTGAGTAGCTATTATACCAAGATAAGAATGCTTGGAAATATGCTGGTCCAGCTCCAACGGACAATCTAGAGTCTAGACAAAATCAGACTGGTTGCTATTTTAATTGTATAATTTATTATTTTCATGACATTTATCTTACATTTGAATTATTTTTTTTCTTTCTTTTTTTTCATTCTGTGATAACCTTACCTCACACACTAGTATTTTTAGGAATCTGTTTTTTTTAAACAATGTTTGTAAATATGTGAGCACCATGTATCTATCACATAATTAATTTATCTGCCATTGTTTCATTCTTAATTATTTTTACCTATTGTGATTATAGTAATTTATAATTATAGTATTTTTATTCTACTAGGTGCATTGTCTTCACATGTAATTATAGTATAATTAATGTATCTATTCAAAATATTGTAAAACATTTTAAAAGAGTAACGATGGAGTTTCTTGCCCATTCTTCTCCATAAGAAGCTACCTTTTGGAAGGGACGACTAGAATCAATTCAATTTTTTTGTAAATGTTGACGTTCAAAAGTGCCATATATGTGCCTATTTGAAATAAATAATATGACTTTGACTTTGAATAGAAATTGAACTGTGTGAGCGTTTACGACGTACGGCATTTCATACAAACTTTCAATCCCTTGTTTTTCGAAATGTCTGAACCGATTTTAATGAAACGTCGTACGCATAAGCAGGATACAAAGGTCTAAAAAGTTAGTTAAAGGGCTCTGGCCAAGGTAAAAGCCAGCTCTTGGGTCACGGGAAGTGTCAACAAACTATGATCACTCGGACCCCACGGCTCGAGGGTTTCAACCCCAAAAGACTCGAAAATATAATTACCGATAGTTCTATTATACTTTCGCCGCTTGAAGGTTTCCGTAGACGCAGCAGCAGTGCCAGCACAGCACAGCACGCGGAGTCTTAACTAATCTATTTGTCTTTATTTTTCCAAATGCGCTTCCGCTAAGATGGCCTCCGTTACAGCCCTATTATAAATTTTCGCAAGTCTCAGGGCGAAATAATCGTATTCTCGGTTCATTTGCCGCTTCCTGCGAGTAATTTGCTATCTCAGTGAAATCATCTGTAGAGAATACTCCTTGATTTTATTCGAGAGAGACATTTTTAAGGGAAGACCCTGTTTATCTGGTCGACGCATGCTTGTGGTGTTAATATTTTTGGTAGTAATTGTACTAAAATCCGCTGTTTTAGAGTTGGTGTATTTTTAAACGGTTTTATTTAGCTTGCCCTGTTTGTTTTTGGGTCAAATTTGTAATTTAAATTTTACGCCTTTCCTGTTGACAGATTGATCTGGTATTTGGTTCACACCTATAGTTCCGATGATAATTTATTAGGGGTTTAAATATGAAATTGCCGTTTTGTACTGAAAAATTCTAACATTTTTTTTTCTAAGGTAAAATTTATTTATAAATTCAAAGTATTTACTCTCTTATTCTATACATTTCTGCCATCTCATAGGAAGGTCATATATACCTTTGCGTTAGAACTCTGGGGACCTAGACTCAACCAACTGTGTGAACACATTTTGTATTGCTTCCCGGGAAGAACATTTTTTACCATGTAAATTTCCAAAACCTAAAAAAATATTTTGCATTTTAGTCGCTGTTTCGTTTTTCTTTTGAAGTCGTTTTTTTGTGTAAAATTTCACAGCACATTAGATTAAATAGACTCTCAGAAACTGAGAGTGAGTACTTGCTGTCTTAGAAATATTGTCTAGGAATCCTCAGATGTTAACAATCGCCTGCTGGTACCTAAACTGTGTGTGGAACTTTTAATAGGCAAAGTTTGGCATACCTTTACCATTGGTAAAGTATGACGGGGAAAGCCATATTTTTTAAAGATTTTTGATATAATTTTTCTTGCTAAGCTTCATATCATATGAGCACTGATTAGTCGTTTATAAAGCTTCCGATTTAAATAAACGTAAAAAGACTAATGACGTGACTCTGCTATTATTTAGGGCAGATTTTTCAATCGTCAGATAACTTATCTGAGAAATAAAAGTTTGACGGCTTTTGTATAGAAAATAATAAATAGATCTGTAGCGGCATCAACATCGCCACATGCGAACTACGCTTCACACTGACGTCACGCAAATCCTGCATTGCGCAAGCAGAGTTTACCGCGCAACTAGCATAATACACAACATCCCGACATCAACCGTCGAGCAGTTGCCCACCAGACACAACACCCTTCTAGTCGGAGGATCCTCCCTTTTCTATAGAGGATGAGTAAACTTTACACCCTGTTCCTCATACCTCTAAAGGTCAAACTGCCTTTATTCTTCAGATAAAAGATATCTAGCGATTGAAAAATCACCCATAGTTTAATCAATATTGTAATAAGAACACCAATGATAATAATTCCTGTGCCAGATAAGATGGTAATTATATTATATTTTTAAACTAAAACGCAAATCATTTATTTCAATTAAACCTATTACAGGCACTTTTGAATTGACAAAGAGTCGGTCAGTTAGTCAGAAAGTTGAAGCTATTTGCCTATTCCAAAACGTAGATCTCTATGGAGAAGAACAGGCAAGAAACTCCAAGGACACTCTTTTAAATCAAGATATTACAAAATTCTTGGTACATTATTCTTGTTGCATCTTTATGTGAGAACAATGTAAAAAATTAAATTACTTATTAAAAAAAAAAACAATACAAAATATAAGATAAAAAGATTACAAATAAGCCCTGGCAGTTAAGAGAAGACCAGTCTCAACTGACAGCGCCACGAACATGACGCGTGGATCAGCACCATCTAACTCAACCATTTTGTAGAGACAACACAACCGCGCATATACATATTAAGTAATAGTCGTCCAGACCGAACTAAGGCCATGCCGACCGATCTCAAGGGAGACCAGCCTTCGGCGCGGGAGATATTATAGTTCGTGTGACAGACACAGGTGCACTCTCATAGTCCGATGGGATGGCAATCAGACACGACCTGAAAGAGATCAGACGCAGGGCCTAACCACCCATACCTACCTAACCATAGCTTAACGTACTTTTCGAGGCACATATAACACCGCCAACTTTCAAACTCCGGGCTGTTACAAAGAACACAGCGCGCTATGGAGCGGGCTATGCCTGTAGGAGTCTCTTTGAAGAATAAAATCAGGAATTAAATTATCCGGAAAAGAATCGGAGTTACCGACATAGCTTGCAGAGTAAGCAAACTGAAGTGGCAGTGGGCTGGCCGTCTTTGTCGAAGGACCGATGGCCGATGGAGCAGACGAGTCCTGGAGTGGAGACCGCGTATCGGCAAGCGTAGTGTGGGACGCCCCCCAGCTAGATGGACCGACGGCCTTAAGAAGATGGCTGGGTCAGACTGGATGCGGAAGGCGGAGGACAGGGTGATGTGGCGCAGCCTGGGAGAGGCCTATGCCCAGCAGTGGACTGCGATAGGCTGAGTTGATTGATAAACAACACACACACATATATATATATATTACAAATAGGTACTTAATATAATATTGTTATTTACTTCGCATTAAAAACTTGTAATAAAACCACTACAATTAACCGGGAAAAAAATCAAAGCACTTTCACTAACGAACATACTACCTATTTACTATAAGGAATGGCACAGATACTCCCTGATATATCGTCGAACTTTTTATAGCGCTCTTAGTGGCCAAAGTTTGTGGAAAATGCGAAAAAAATGTGTTTTCTCCATATGGGCCTTTGTAGGGGAGTTTTACGTGCTAAGGGGTGAACACACATGCTTCATATTGGCCTCGTTTTTACGCCACGCTTGTGTAGACTTACCTAATTGATTAAGTACTTAAAACCTGATTTACACGATGCGGTTTAATCGCCCGTGACATAACATGAAACGCTTGCTCACATTAGGTTATACGACTATAAGCATTAATAAAATCACAATAATATGGTTCACATATTTTCGCCAAAGGGTAAAGCAGAGGTGTACCTATAGGTCACCCACATTTCGCCAGTTATTTTTGTCTATAGGGGACTATTACCTCATGATAAATTGCGGCTAGACTAATATGATAGATGTTTTGCAGTATTTCTAGCTCTATTATTCATTTCTCAGAAATATTTTATCAGTAAAAGATGTCAGTTTTGTTAACCTAATATATTACCTTATCATCTTAATTTTTTATCCATTACATTCCTTTATTATTGGTTCTTCTTGTATCTAGACTAGCTGAGCCCCCACTCACGTTTCATTACTCTTAAACAAAGCCAGGGAATATTTTTCTAATGTCAAATTGTCCAAGTGCATCGTGTTACCAAGGAACTGAGTTCTGGAGGTCAGAGCAAGCAGTCGTTCCGTGTAAAGTACTGGTATTGAGCTGCTATCGGTTAGCTTGGATGCCAGCCCCAACATACATGTGCATGGGAGGCCGTCACCTCTTTCTGCGAAGCAGTAATGCTCGCGAAGGAGGAGGTGGAACGCGTGAGGGTGAGGCAGGGTTAGTGCCCTCACGCCTCTAGTCACCGCAGGAGACGCCCCGGGCGTCGGGAATTGCAGGCCGATTCCCGGTCACCGTAGGCGCGGGCTTGCGGATGGTGAGCGATGGGTAGCTCGCCGTCCGATAACGACCGGGCCCGGGTCGACGGTATGTTGTGTTCCACGCGCGCCTCAAAGAGAGGTCAGCACCAATTGACGGGGTCCGAAGGGGCCAATGCCTGCCAGGGTTATGAGCCTTTACGAAAAGGATATCGTGGCCCTGGCACACAGGCATTTGAAGGAACACGGGTGGGTTTTAGTCAGTAAAAGTCTGACACACCCTCCCGCTCCGCCCAGAGCGGGAGAAGTTACTTGATAATTTTCCACGCAAAAAAAAAAAAAGCCCCCACATACATAGTTGGGAAAAAACGCTAGGCAGATGATGATCATGATGTAAATCCAAGTTGAACGCCCTTGTATTGTATGTTTTTCACTGAATAAAAACTATAATCCATTTTTATCGGCACTAAGGTGCCTCTCTGCTACGTAATTATGATCCTATTAAAGTCGGTTTATCAAAAGTATGGAGCTATAAGAGATAAAAAAAAAAGTTATCAGAAAATCCTCTACTCTGTCCAGTTTCCTTCAAATCTCAGCATAAAATAATACTAATAGGTAACACATAACAGTACGCCTTGTTTCCGCAAAGGGTTAGGCAGAGGTGTACATACAGGGTTATTTTTAAAACGTCAATAACCTCAGAAGGGGTCATTTTACTCATCATTATGAACAACTTTTACTATGGGACCATAACTGAAATCGCGAAAAACGAAAGCGCGATTTCAGGTTCGGTCCCATAGTAAAAGTTGTTCATAATGATGAGTACAATGACCCCTTTTCGGGTTTAGTATAAACAAAAACTAATGTTGTATAGTTCACCTACATTTCGCTAGTAATGTATAAGTCCAATGTAATAGGGGACGAGCCTATTGCCATCAACCGGGCACAAGTCCAAATTCTTGGTTTTACATTCTGTGATTACCTAGACCCATACTGACTTTTTTTTTTTTTTGCTTCTGGCTTCGCACGGTTTGTGCATTTAGCCAATGTCAAGTTTTAGTTCTTGTGTGTGTTCTTGTGTATTGATGAAATTAATTATAAATGCATGATGATGATATCCCCGCCCACTCCCCTTGAGTTTCAGTAAAGATGTGGCACTTTACTGAGTCCTCACGCGGACTTCTTGAGAGAACTTGAAGCGAAGTTGCACTGTTTTGTTTAATTTGCCTACACTAATGCACGTTCACAAACACTTAATGGTTAATAATCCACCATTATTACACATTAATATTCGGCTAAACACTAATTTTGGAAAATTAAACAAACTGCTGAACATGACGCTTTACTTTCCCGCCAAGAAGTCCCCCATACTGACTTATTATTCTAAAATTTTTAGGAAAACACATTGATGTATGAAATAGAAAGATAGGGCACTCTCTAACATCACGTAAATATTAAATGGACCCGATGTCGTGCGTCATGTGCTCGACAACCGAAATAGAGAGACATATTACGCGGGCTATAGCGGGAACGAGATAGCAATAATTGTCACTGTTACGTACCCATAACAACTCGGAAACAAACTACGATTTGGGTATTCCCCGCAAACCGAGTAGTGTGTAGGTCGATTGTGCTCTTTCACCTAATTTATGCGGTCCACATCGAGGAGCGCGTACCTTATCTTCCTATTTATACATCAATGGGAAAACATATACTTTTATGATGTTTGTAAATATGTAAGCACCATGTATCTATCTCATAATTAAGTTATTTTTCATTGCTTCATTTTTAATTATTTTTACCTATTGTGGTATAGTAATTTTATTTTATTCTAGGTGCATCGTTTTCACATAAAATCTTATAATTAATGTATTTAAACAAAATATTGTGAGACAATTTTAAAAGAGTAACGAACGGTTGAGTTTCTCGCCCATTTTTCTCCATACGAAACTATGTTTTGGAAGGGGCGACTAGAATCAATTGTATTTGTTTTGTAAATTTTGATGTTCAAAAGTGCCTCCTGTGTGCCTATTTGAAATAAATAATTTGACTTTGACTTGTAATTTGACTTTGACTTGGCTGCTACTGAGAAATTCCTGATGGAAAAACTCAATAACCCATTGCCTGACCTGGGAATCGACCTCATGCTCATCAGTACCGCTTGTGACCACAGAGGAAATCAAAAAAGTCGATAAGGTTCCAATTCGTATGAAATGCTTACTTTAATAAGCAACTTAAAGACAAAATGCGGTCTGTATATCTCGCCCTTAGTAAAGAAAGACAAGCTTGGTTTACTGCAGTCAGTATACCTTATCGTTGTAATGTGCTAAGAACTGGGTCATTGCGTTGTTGATAGCCTGGAATGAACTTATCGATTTTGTAGAGTAGTGTCGCTTCTGTCAGCTTTTGTGGTGAGGTGAGAATCATAACGGAACGGGCTATGCTTGGAGTCTCTCTGAGGGATCGAATCCGGAACGAGGTGATCCGGCAGAGAACCAAAGTTGTCGACATAGCCCACAGAATAAGCAAGCTGAAGTGGCAATGGGCTGGCCATATTAGCCGTAGAACCAATGACCGTTGGGGTAGACGTGTTCTTGAGTGGAGACCGCGAATCAGCAAACGTAAGATAGGACGCCTTCAGGCTAGGTGGAGCGACGATCTTCGCAGGGTGGCTGGTGGCAGCTGGATGAGAGTTGCCGAGAATCGAGCTGAATGGCGTGCAATTGGAGAGGCCTATGTCCAGCAGTGGACTGCTATGGGCTGATGATGATGATGATGATGATGATGATGATGAAAATCATTATTATAAGTGAATGCATGAGTATGTGGCGATCCTAAACATTTACTTAACACATACATAAACATTACACAATTACAGGACCAGTCGATGTGGTAACGCGAGGCCTATGTCCAGCAGTAGACGTCTTTCAACTGAATGAAACTGACTAAAATTACTGCATGAGCTTTGTTACTTAAACGTCATCATCATCCTCATCATCATTTTAGCCGAAAGACGTTCACTGCTGGACATTAGGCCTCCCTTAAAAGGAGGGGGGATTGCCATAATCGCCACGCTTGGGAGACGGGTTGGCGATCGCAGTATGGTACTTAAACATATTAAATGACTAACTATGTATTACTTTGTTAAGTATTACTTTGTTTTAATTAAGTATTGTAAATGTGAAGAGTATGTGGGTTATTGTTTATTTTTGTTTTTACCAAATTAGTTTCATCAATGTCTGGCAGTTTGAGTAATTTATGCGACCTACCCAAATGTCCTTTCTTTGGTATTTTTCGTTGAATCGTTGAGCTTCTCAAGTTCTGAGTTGAGCTGCACGACTACTGACAAATGCGTGCACTGACTGGACAGGTCCCCTCAATCTGTGTTATTCTTTCATCAAAAGATCATTTCAGGCACCAATCTACATGATCTTCACGTGATCTGACCAAGATTATGTCTGGACTTTAAAAGAGACTGTGACCTCTGAGTTTTTTTCGGCCTTTCTTCTCAGAGTAGTCAGATACAAAACGCCGACCTCATCTAGTTTTTTTTTTTAAATATGATTGACAAGTAAAAGTGTTTGTACAAACCTACTTACGGAAAATAAATCATTTATCATAATCATTTATCATTTATTGAGTTTCTTGCCCGTTCTTCTCCATAGAGATCTACGTCTTGGAATGGGCAAATAGCTTCAATTTTCTGACTAACTGATTGAGTCTTTGACAATTGGAAAGTGCCTGTAATTGGTTAAATTATTTATGACTTATGAAATTGAAATAAATGTTTTGAGTTTGATTGCTCGTCACTTCGTCTGCATGAATTTTGTGTTTCATCATTAAATTTACTGTCAGGGTCTTCTCTGCATATTTATTTAAAAAAAATATCTTCATTAGACGACAAAAAAGGTGTCAAAAGGTCAAAAAGGCGATCATCATTAGAAGATCAATAAGTTTTAGAGTATCAATTGAATATTTTCCCCAAAAATTGGTCCATACTCACTATTTTATAAAGTTTTGGGCAAAAATTAAAATCCTTCACTATTTCTATAACACCGCACCACAACACTTAAAGAAAGTAAAGAAATGTTAAATAAGTTCTAAAGGAAAAACACAGGTACATAAACTCAGCCTTCTTTAATAAAACAGGTACATTATGCCTCGCAATACCATTTACCACAGAGTAATACAGAAGGTCGGGTTCATACAACGAGTGAAAATGCATGCACACAAGACACGCTTCACGTACACATGTGACGGTCAGTAGTGCTATTCTGTAAATATCTCACCGAAAAAACTTAGGTGAAGTGACCTTGAAGTGAGCATCAATACATAGTGTCAATCCCTAGCATCAATGGAATGACAGCTCACATCACCTGAGTTTTCACGGTGAGATTTTTACAGAATAGACCGGCTGTTCCAAAAGTATCTGACAAAAATGTAAACAAAAAAAAACATGCGGGGCAGTCTTTCGGGACTGCCAATACAAGTGAAAACATTATACATATAGCTCATGGAAAGCGTTCGGTGACGATGACGCGAGTTCCATGATTTTTGTTCACCCAAAAAGTGCTCATCGCGCCTAAAGAAGTTCTCATAAAAAAAAAAAAAACTATTTTCAAGCCAGTTAGAAATTTAAATAAAACTTTTGATAAGTTAACTCCTTGGTTGCCATGTTTTGGAGTAAAATATCGTTCCATTTTTTAATTACACGATAGACATGAGTTTACAATGTCATTTATTTGGCCGCTAAACCACGACACTTAAGGATTTTCATACAACTTTTGGTTACGCATCTATGTGAGTATGCGCCTGTTTTCGCTCGTCGAATGCAGCTGACCTTCTGTAGTATTCTGTGGCATTGCGTTCATACGATCGGGCTTAGCACCTCTATCTTAGATCGTCAATCTCTGATAAGATCACAAAGTTTTCTTATGAGAGGACCTGCGCAATGACTTTGCTTTACTTGGCAGAACCATGATCAGCAGAAAAAATTTGCTTCAAATTGTACGAAGTATATATTAACGTTATATTAAATTTGCACTGCCTCGTTGGTCTCTAAAAGGTCACAAGTGCTACTGCGGAGCATGAGGTCTTGGATTTGATGCCCAGGTCGAGCAAAGTGTTATTGGGTTTTTTTATTAGGAATTTCTCAGTAGCAGCCCGGAGTCTGGATTTGAGCCTGGTTTATGGCAATAGGCTCGTCCCCTATTACACGGGACTTAAACATAACTGGTGAAAGCCATGTACCTGTAATACACCTGTACTACAGGTACACCTCCACTATCCCTTCGCGGATTACAGGCTTGATGTTATGCAACATTATTTTTAGTATATATGCGAAACCTGAATATAATTTGTTCAGAATAAGGAACAGAATCGATTTCAATAATTTTTACACCATGTTTTTTTTTCCTAATAATATTTAAGTGTGATGGAAAATGTTATCACCATTTAATTACTTACAATACAATCGCCGTACGATTAGGTACCTACTGCCAAATTATTATCAATGAGCGCAAGACGACCCTGGAGGCGCGGGGGCACCGTTAGCATGTTTTTGTACGGACAACCCGGTAACATAACGACCTTATAACTTTGTGATTTTTCATGATAAAATTTTGAAATTTTCTACATAGATTCTTTACATAAAAATACTAGACACGTGTTTCGGGTTTCGCATATACTAAAATTAATGTTGTACGAGTATAGGTAATGTTTATGTTATGGTATTAATGATGCTAAACTTCCAAAAAGTTTATTTGTCTTATTGAATTTGTCATAAGAATGCCATGATTTGCCATGGCATTCTTATGTCGTAATTAAAAGGTCAAGGTTACAATTTCTCAATGAGGCCTTTACAACAATGTTTATGAATAATTGAGAATGTATGCTCGTGGCTATGCTCGTTGAGCTGAATGGTGCTGATCCATGCGTCATGTTCGTGAACGGGCGCTGTCAGTTGGGACTGGTCATCTCTTAGCTGCCACGGCTTAATTTTAATTATTTTAGTTTTTAATTGTTTTTTTTTTGTTTTTAATATTTTTATCACGGATTCTTCTGACGTTTTGCATCGTTCTCATATGTATAATTTCAATATGAATGATGTAACCAATACTTTGTATCAATATTTTAATTTAATGTGTCCGTGGAGTTTCTTGCCCGTTCTTCTCCATAGGAACCTACTATTTGGAATGGGCAACTAGCTTCATATTTGTAACTGACCGACTTCTTGACAATTCAAAAGTGCCTCTAAATGGTTTAATTGAAATAAATGATTTGAGTTTGAGTTTGCTAGTTAAAATATACAAAATTTATAAAAAAAAACGAGCGAGCCTTACAGTAATTACATGTATTATTATTAACATCTGACACCTCACCTTGATTATAAGCAACTGAGCAGTGACAGAAATTAACCTCAAAATATAAAACAGCTATATATTATTATACTGAAATATTTATTAGAATTCATTACTAGTGGTCGCCCACTGGTCGATATTCGACCCGACTTACGATCTGTATAGTACTTACTAATTCCATGAGTACACTAATTCCATGCTATTATAAAGTACTTACTAATTCCATGCTATTAAAAAGTACATACTTATTCCATGCTCGGGACAGAAGTGATTCGTGAAAAGGGACGGAAGTGTGACACGGAAGTGTGTAACAGGAAGTGACAGCTTTGTCACTTCCTGTTACACATATCCGTCCCTTTTCAAGAAATCACTCCCTCAGAAAGTGAGAGAAAAGAAGTTACACATCAATAATAAAAAATCAAAGGGTTAAGTTTCGTTTGCTGCGGTCGGTTCGTGGATACTGACCATTCATTACATATCGAGACCCCTCTGTGCCTAGGAAAGCACGTTAAACCGTTGGTTCCTACTTCTCACAGATTTAGAGGCATGAGGAACAGAGTGTAAAGTTCACTCATTCTCTATAGAAAAGGGAGGATCCTCCGACCAGACGGGCGTTGTGTCTGGTGGGCAACTGCCCGACGGTTGATGTCGGGATGTTGTATCTATGCTAGTCGCGCGGTAAACTCTGCTTGCGCGATGCAGCATTTTGCGTGACGTCAGTGTGACGCGTTGTTTGCATGTGGCGATGTTGATGCCGCTACACAGAGAAGAGGCCTATGCTTATGCTTACGTCCAGCAGTGGACTTCAAACGTGTTTGATGACGATCGCGTAAAAAATCACAGATATTCCATCTATCCTTTTTACTTACAAAATAAAAATTAGGCCTTGGCGAAGGAAATCCAATTACCAAAAACTTTCTAGGCATCTTAAGAAAAAAATCAAACTTTCGAACACCATCTTTCAATTTCGTTTTTTTTCTGCTGACGGTTCCAACACGTCCGATATTGAATTTATCAGCTTTCATAATCCAATTTATGGGGTGGCCTGCAAATAATCTTGATGGCTTATTACCACAGGAAAATATTATACCTGTTGAAAAATTATGTTAGGATATTTTGGCGAGAATCCGTTACGAATTTTTAGTGGTCTAAAAATTTGCTGCGTTATTTTTATTGGTTTTTCATAATTGAAAAGAAGCCTTGTATCAGTTTTTCATTACGAAATAACATGATCTCCTTTATTCTACACATATACAGGGTGTATTTTTGAGATAGGGCAGTAAGGGCCTTTTTTTTTTTTTTTCACTGGTTGGAAAATTCTCATGGATGTCCTCCGCCCTCCCCAGGGCGGAGGACATCCATGAGGATTTTCCAGACTGGGTCTGTCAGACTCTTACTGACTAAAAACCACCCCAGTGTTCCCTTCCCACACTTGCACCGGGGATCTTGGGATCTTTTATTACTTCCGCAATCCCCGGACAGTGCCGGGCCACCTCAAGTCTGGGAGGTTGAGATGTTTGACCCTCCCCCGCGACGTCTAAAAGGGGCGTGCGTGGAATACTACGCGCCGCCACCTCGCGTCCATTGTGATAGGAGGCGGCGGACGTCCCCAAGTCCGCCGTCCCTGGACCCATTTAGGGGGGCTGGAAGAGGGCATTGTCTGCCCTCCGCCGACGCGCAGTGCGCCTGCTGCGGGCCGGGTGAGCGTACGAGACTTCCCCCTCCCTTTCCGCAGCCTCCCAGGATACCACCGCGTCCCAGGACTCCTCGCTGCCGACCATCGACTCGACCACGGCCGGCACCGATAGGTCACTGCCTACTCCTGATATGAGGGCACGGCGTGGCTCCTCCCAAGCGGCACACTCTGCCAGCGTATGCCGCGCCGTGTCCTCCCGGCAGTAGGGCAGTAAGGGCCTACCTTAACCGTTGTAGCTACAGGAAAACGGTCTTAAGAGACTGTCCTGAAATTTTGATTTGCATTCACAGATTTTGAAAAAATGTATAGTCAGCAGGAAAATGGGCAATTTTCACAAAAACTTTTTTTATGCCAATCGATCCTCTTTCATAAAATGATCAAAAATCTCTAATGGACCGATTGAGGCTTTAATACTAGATAAGTCATAAATCACAAAAAACTTTTTCCATACATTTCGTAGAAAATGTGACTCCCAACTTTCATTTTTTCCCATCAATAAACTGGCCGCTACAAGAAGCCGCGAAAAGACTAATTGAAAAACAAATAAATAAGAATAACTTCTACTTTGGGTATTATTTCACCAAATTAATAACTTGAAACTTTACATTTGGACTCACCTAGAAATTTTACTTTTGTGCTCTAAGATATGAGGTGTTGAAAATGGTACCCGTTTTGACGTAGGCATAGATTTATTCTCTTTACTACAGAGCGAAGCAGCTGATAATGTGCTAGGATAAGTTTTTGATCAAAATTTCTCAAAAAGTTAAGGACGGTCTCTAAAGACCGTTTTCCTGTAGCTACAACGGTTAGGGTAGCTGTCCTTCCTGCCCCATCTCAAAAATCCAGCCTGTATACATATTTGTATAGGTTGTTAGGGTTATCAGCGGTGTAAAATACTAGCATGTGGCTCTGCTCAACAATCCCGCTCGACTCCCTTTGTTTATAGTTATAGTGGACTATATTTATGGTATGATTGCCAGGAGATGAGGGATGGGAAGAACGTTAATAGCACGCACTTGTTACCTTGAATATAATATGAATCCGAAGACTCCTTTTAATTTCAAACCTTATGGTGCATCGGACAACACAGACACATCGGTCGAATGACCGTAGAACAAAGTTAGAATGTGTGAACATTATCTAAAATGTTGCAACATCCAACACATGTATATAAAAAAACGGAAGAGCTCATTGGGGATTTAAAAATTCGTCCGCATGTCAAAGGGAAAAGTACCCATTACGTGATTTTTTGTTTTTAAGGGCCATTTATTTTTGTTTTACTAAAACTTAGCTCAGTAGAGCTCGTCTAAGCTGAAATAACGTGCCCCACTACTTCATTTTCAATTTGCTTGTGTTCGTAAATGCAGTAGTTGGGCGCGTCATTTTAGCTTAGACGAGCTCTACCACGCAAATGACCACAAGTAAGACATACGAACTTATTAGGCTTCATACCCTAATAAGTTCGTATGTCTTACGGACACTCTGTTCCTTATGGAACAGGGTGTAAAGGTCACTCATCTTCCATAGAAAAGGGAGGATCCTCCGACCAGACGGGTGTTTTGTCTGGTGGGCAACTGCCCGACGGTTGATGTCGGGATGTTGTATTTAATTATGCTAGTTGCGCGGTAAGCTGTGCTTGCGCGAAGCAGGATTTTGCGTGACGTCAGTGTGACGCGTAGTTCGCATGTGACAATGTTGATGCCGCCACAAACTTTTGTTGATTTAAAACATCAGACAGTAAAACGGTACGATTCCTTAACGAATCGGACGCCAAATTATAATCCGGCCTTTCTATTAGTGAAAAATCATATAACAAGTAATAGTTCATCGATAGCCAATCCTACTTCACACATCACTATGGCACTCCAGAATCCGTGAGTGCGAGCGACACACACAGAAAAAAAGGATTTATGACCGGAAATCTCAGTTAATAACATAACACATAACATCACGCCTATATTCCCAAAAGGGTTAGGCCGAGGTGTATCTATAGTCCACATTTCGCCAGTTATGTTTAAGACCCAGTAATAGGGGTCAAGTCTATTGCCAAGCAGAGTCGATAGTATCAGTTAATAATGGCCATACTATAGATATTGTGGGGTTCTAAGTCAGGTGACAGATTAATCTAGAAAATTGGAAAGCAAGGCAGACATAACTGCCATCAAACAATCAAATGACACTAACTTTCTGCAATGTATTATCTATATTCCGAACTACCCAAGTAGAAAGTCATGAAAGGCATTACCTTCTTAGATCCATTGCATTCGAAGAAGAAGAAAATGTTCGCAAAAATTTATTCTCAACTTCGCATTTGAAAAGGTATCCATGTGACGGTCAAAATTGTTAACCGGGTTAAAGTATTTTTTGTCTGCAAAAACAGGCATAAGTAGTTTTGACTGGTTAAGCATTTCCTAACTCTTTGGGGACTTTCTAGACTTTTTGAAATGAAAACATCTTAAGGCGCATTGAGCGATTTTTGGTAGACGAATAACTTATGGGTTTACGTCACAAATTTTCCTCTACCAAAAAAAAAAAAAATTCGCCCTCGTCGCCGCGGCAGACGCCCCAGATTTCGAGAGTCGCAGGCTGATTCCCGGCCACCGTAGACGCGGCCTTGCGGACGGTGAGCGATGGGTAGCTCGCCGTCCGATAAGGAACAGATCTTTGTAGCCTGTCGCGATGTTCCTTGCTATTAAGAGAGACTTAAAAGTCCCTCTTAATGGCTCTTATGATAGAAAAGGTTTTTTGTTACCTTTTTAAAACGGTTTTTTTTTGTGATTCTAAATAATTATTAATCACTTTTACTAAAGTAACAAGACAACATAACTTTGTAATGGTTAGGAATTTCCTAGCAATTGAAAAATTTTAGACCAGGCTTTTAAAAATTAAAATTTTTGTAGTTATTCAAAATAATTATACTACAAAACTTTACATTAATTTAGGCTTTTAGTAACTATTTTTACTAAAGAAAACTTATCACGGATTTTTACTCTAACAAGTCAAAAGTACTTTTGACCGGTTTAGAATTTTGTCAGTAACATCCTTGAATTCACCAGATTCCCCTTGTTTTTGACGATAGCTCGGTTTTTCCCGGTTATCCCTGTGTAAGGAAAAATGGAATGTATATACCAGCTGTTTAATCCGGTTTAATTTGCAATTTGTAAGAGGTTAGCTATTTGTTGAAGATTCGCCGATTGGCTGCCGGTGGCGTGTTTCGCGTTTTGTTTGATCATGGTGTATAATTTTACTGTTTGGGTTTAATTTAAATGGTATATACTCGTATTACTTACTTTGACTTTTAAGTGTGTTCAGTAACTTGACAGTTACTTAGCAAAAATAATGAAAAGTAATAGTATGAAGAGTTACAAAATATAAAAAAAAAATCTATTGAAATATTGAAAATAATGATTTTATCAGACTATTAAACGTTTAATACGACAAAAAAACAAGCTACTGAATAAGATCTCTTAATTATTATAGAAATCAGTCTTTTGATCTTGATTAAAGTTTTTATAATTAAGTTTGTTGACGGGAAAATTCAATTTGACTACGTAACCATTTGCTTTGTACACTGTAACTAGGTTCTAAGCATAATAAATAATAATAATAATTAAAAAAAACTACGAATGATCAAGGTTTATACACCGTGGCATTTTAATCGTCTTACAACGGTAGCCCGCTTCATGTATCCAATGACTACTAATCATTCATGAACGTAAAAAAAAAAATATTTACTATCATTTGAATAGTTTTTAATTTTTTAATATTATTCACTATGACGCATGATGTAGTTTTTTTTTTTTTTTTTTTTATTTATGGACTAGTTCCGCCAACATAATTGGCGCCTATTTTTTATCTATTCCTCTTCCATACTAGTTCTCGCTTTTCATTCCTCTCGCACTTGCATGCTACATACTATATCTTTCTCACTTCCTTCTCCGTTTATCCTGGTGGGTGGGACTCCCACTTTAGAGCTACTTCCTATTCTATCTAATTTTATCTATTTTTATTTAACTATATATATATTTTCAGGTAAATGAATAGGACAGGGTATCTTTTTTATTTACACACATATTTTAACTTAACTTAACTTATTAACATAGATCTAATTAAACTTCTAAACATGTTTCTTAACCTACTGCTTATTTTAGTTACAATTTGCTGCTTATGTCCTATGCTTGCTGCAATTATATATTCAATATAATGGTAAACATAGTTTATTCAACTTGTTTTATTTCTTTCTATTACTTTCAGAGCTATATTCTCACAGTAGGCTATAAGTTTATTCCTATCTTTGCTACTTTTGCCCACCATTAATTTCTTTACGCTTTCTCTTTTCAATCTTATGTCTAAATCCTGTTCCAGATCGTAACGCTCTTTTTCATAGGCCGGGCATTCCAACAATATGTGGGGAATGGATTCCGACACATGTGGGTCGCAGATGCACGATGGGCTCTCTTTACACTTAAAACGGTTTAAGTATTCCGAGAACCCACCGTGCCCTGTTAACACTTGAGTGAGCACACCTACCGGCCTCACCCGTTTTACAATACGGAAGGCGGCTACAGCGTCCGGAAGAAACATTCTCGTCACCGAGGCCGTCTCACCAGTCACATATCTCCGGTTCCACTCATCAATTGAACTCAAATGAATTTGGCGTTTGATGAATGAAACCAGACACTGGTCATAGTCAGGCTTCCTCCACGACGACAATGCTGCCTCCTTCGCCAGCTCATCCGCACGCTCGTTCCCCGGCAAGCCCGCGTGGGCTGCATGATGTAGTTTGAAAGACCCTGATAAGAGCGCGGTGCGAGCCTTGCGCTCCATTCCGCACCGCCCTTGGAACAAGGCTCGTACCGCGCTCGTAACAGGGTGTTTCAAACTACGTCATGCGTCATAATGAATAATATATTTTTTTTATTTCTTTTATTCAAATTTTAATAAATATTATTTTTTACTTTTATCTATTTCTTCTTTTCTTTTTTATTTTAAAACTTTGCTCCACACTAGGAATTTCTCCTGTATTGTGGGGAGAGTTTGACAGTGACGGCGGGTAGTGTTGTAGCCTTAGAGTAAGAAAACTATACAGGGTGTAAGGGACAGCCCTCCGCAAATTAACAGGGTGCATTCAGCTCCTTATTTTGAATCATATTCCACTGAAAATTTTCTCAGGAAAATTGTATTTTTTTTTATCGTAAGTTCAGTTACATTCATTTATTTCAATGTAAAATCACATTCTCTGTACACAGTCCTCCATTAATGAAAATAACACAGCTAAAATAAAAAAATCAGCAATGGATGTTGAAATTCTCTAACGAACGACGCCTGAAATCAGCGAACGCGGCCGTCCACCCCGCCGCGACAAATCAGGTTCATTGGATTCCCATAACGTTCCTGAAATAATTTCATGTACCGGTCATCTTAGTACGATATAATGAATTCACCCCATCAGTCTGCGGAGGGCTGTCCCTTACACCCTGTAGAGGTTCGGGTAGCGTGGCCAGATGAGACAACATATTATTCTATACATATCCATAAATTGCCCTTTACACATAAAAATAGTTTTAGGTTTTACAATTCGTTCGCAAACATGCAATCTTTACTTTTTGTTGACACGGCAAAATTTTCTGTACTTATGTTTAAAGTAAATGCGACCTTGTTAAAAATGTTACATTGCAAAAATCATAATAGAACATGGTTGTAAAAATGTCTTACGATGATGCAAAAATGCAGCATACTATTTTTCTAAATTTGAATAAAAACATAATTTATAGTAGTTACATCAGTTACAATTTTTTGGAATCTTAGATAACACTTATGTATAAGCACTTGAGTGAGATACCTGAGATACAGGTTTATTCCTAGTTCAGGTAGAATCCAATTATTATTTACCTTAACTTCTAGTATAAGGCCCTATTTTTGTAAATATTTATGTAAATCAATTATTTCAATAAACAATTTCAATTTCAATAAATGTACATAGGACCGAATGATACTATAAACCTAACCCTTTACCCTGGGTTTTAAAACAAAAAAAAAACAGCAAATTGATGATTATACAACATTAGTTTTTGTTTAACCTAAACCCATTCAGTCATTGTACTCATCATTTTGAACAACTTTTTCTATGGGACCAACCTTGAAATCGCGAAATAAAAATCAGCTGTTCCATACATTTTGTCGATTTCAGTGAACACAAATGTAGGGAACAGCTGGTTTTTTTTTCGCAATTATAAGGTAATTTTAATTTTTTTTTCCATGGGACATACCATGGAAAAAAGATGGAAATGATGAGTACAATGACCCAGTTTCGGATTTAGTGTAAACAAAAATAATGTTGTATATGATGTAGAAAAGTGCCAATATAAACTTCACAATTTCACAGAAACGCCATGAAAATCGAAGTTTGATGAGCAACATATGTCGCTGACCTTGAAAAAAATGACACGCACTGAGAGACGGAAATAGTATAGCTTGGTCCTTTTCCTTTACGGTATAATAACTTAATACTATATCCCTTTCTTGTGAGAATGAAATGGAGCTACCCGCCGTCTATATATTTCTTTGTATAAGGTTGTAGCAAATATTACCACTGATGAGCTTGACTGTACATAAATCGTAAACACGAATCATAATTCAAGAAAACGGTCGGTACATTGAAGAAACTCAGCATGCTACACAATTTTGTCCTCTATAAACATGCCAATCCATCAAGCAACATCTGCCTTCATTTTATGAACTCTTAAACAATGAAGGCACAGATGTACTAAAATGTCTGTATTATACATTGTCAGTATAGGAGCATTATAATTCGGAAGCAAGACGTCCATCTGACCCCTACATTATGTGGGTGGCCATTTTCTGGTCAATGCTTAAGGCGGATATGGGTTGGTGTGTGGTACAAGTGGTAAGATACCCTTGAAGAATACTAATCAGGGCATTTTGGAACACTTAAACTCAAAACTCATTTATTTCAAACAAAATAATTACAGGCACTTTGAATTGTCAAACAGTTGGTCAGAGAAAGATGAAGTTAGTTGCCCATTCCAAAGCGCAGTACAAGAACGGGCAAGAAACTAAATGTAATGCGTAAACACAAAGCAGCTAAGTCACGTTAAAAATCATGTGCCCGTTTTCTCTAACACAACATATAAGAATAATGGGTAAACATGAAGCAAGTTCGCAAAAAAAAAGGTCAAGAGCGAGTCGGACTCGCGCACCGAGGTTTCCGTACGTATATCATGATGTTGATGATTTCTGAAAAACTTTGCTATTTAGAGACATCGTTTATTTTTCCTGTAATCTTTACATAAACTTCTATCACATAGAATAATTTCAGATTTTTATCTATGCAAACTTCGGAAATAAGAGGGGGGACGGGGACGGTATTTTTTTTACATTTTTCATCAAAAGTCGGAAACTATGCTCCCTAAAATTATTTTTTTGAGAATGTGCAAACAGCGTTATTTCATATGATACCCCACATGCCCTAGTAGCCCCACTTTAAATTTTTAAGACTTCCGTTCAGTCCCTTTTGCAAAAAAGATATTTATTTTTTATGTTTTTCTTGTTTGCAAAATAGTTGAGCCAACGTCATCTAAAACTATTCTAAATTTCAAGTTTATAGCATTAGTAGTTCTTGAGATATCCAGGTGTGACAGACAGACAGACTTAGTCTCACCATAAGGGTTCCTTTTTACCATTTTGGTACGGAACCCTTAAAACATATCAACAACAAGTCGATCAATTTAGAGGTCACGCAAACTGTGCGTTCGTGTGCCTGCAATAAGATGCAGAGTTGTCGTATCCACCTAGGCTGTCTTGTTGCTGCGACTAAAGGTAGAGCTTACGTTTGCGTCTGCGTTATGACATCTGAACGGAAATGTATAACTTGATGTGTAGCCGTGTACCTATACAATGACATAAATATTACTTTGCAAAGTATTATTTTATTTTAATTATTGTGAGTGTGAAGACTTGTGAGTCATTGTTTTGTTTTTTTCATTAAGTTTTAATCATGGTTTGGCAGTTTGAGTAATTTATGCGGCCTACCCAAATGTCCTTTCTTTGGTATTGTTTGTCGAATCGTTGAGTTCCGTAAATGTTCTGAGTTGAGCTGCATGATTACTGACAAATGCGTGCACTGACTGGACAGGTCCATTTAATCCGTCTGGTCCTTTTCTCAAAAGACCATTTCAGACACCAATCTACATGGTCTTCACATGATCCGACCAAGATTATGTCTGGACTTTAAAAGGGACTGTCACCAAGTTTGTTTAGGCCTTTCTTCTCAGAGTAGTCGGATAGGAAACGCCAACCTCATCTAGTTTTTAAAATATGTTTGACGTGTAAAAGTGTTTGTACAGACGCCAGCAGGTCAAACTACCTGAAACTGTCAAATTTTCCCAATCAACCTTGAACCTTATGCTGTAGGGATAAAGTTGAAAATGTAGTAAAGAAATTTGACAGATTGTAGTAGTGTGCTGGCGTCTGTACAAACATACTTACAGAAATAAAATCATTTATCATGCCTCAACGGTAGACCGTGACTTGAGTTTGAACATATTTTAGAGGTATGAGGAACAGAATGTAAAGTTCACCCATCCTCTGTAGAAAAGGGAGGATCCTCTGACCAGACGGGTGTTGTGTCTGGTGGGCAACTGCCCGACGGTTGATGTCAGGATGTTGTATATATGCTAGTTGCGCGGTAAACTCTGCTTGCGCGATCCAGGATTTTGGGTGACGTCAGTGTGACGCGTTCTTCGCATGTGGCGATGTTGATGCTGCTACAATATAAAATGATTTTACCCCGGTAGTATGTTCTGGTGGGATAATTTCCGACCTCCACGCGGACGAAGCCATGGGAAAAAGTTAGTAGATAATAATAATTATACACGCTAAAGCTTTTCGCTTAGAACTCTACAGTAATATCACAATGTCAACCGATGGGTCGCTATGGGCTCAATACACATGATCGTGATCGCATCCATTTATTTTACATCATGACTTGTGAACTATGTCTTACAATCACGACCCATTTATTATTATTAGAGCTGTCCCGTCGATGGCGATGTATTTCAAAGTTTTGTTGGATAGGAAAGAATGTTTTGGCAGTCAATTTGTTTTGATCAGAATTGTCAGAAGTAAAGCTGGTCCATTGACAGATCAAGGAACAACAAGGATAAGGATAGTTAAGTATCTTGTCAATGCAAGATACTTATGTGGCGTGCGTAGTTCATACATACGTAATACCAAAATAATATGAAAATCAAACATATTCAGTGTGTATTTATTTTGATTGGATTACAGAATATCTAAAATTCAAATTCAAATTCTTTATTGGGAACTAAGTGTACAGGATTTTGTAGATATTAACAATAGGTAGGTTCTAGAACTTAGTTGCCTTTTAAGGCGTTGCAATTTAAATGGTTATAAAATATAAGAAGAAAAAAATTACATACTCAATATTACAGTTAAGTATACAGACTTAAAATTATAATATATCCATCTTTGTTCCCAAATATATATTTTGAAAGGACAATGATATAAAAACGAGTTATGAGAAATTTAAAATGTCTATAGAAAACTTATTTTTCTCATAACTCTTGTTTAAATCAGTGTCTATTCAAAATATATTTTTGGGAACCTAGATATTCTGTATTCCAATTGGAATAAAGAGACATCACCTTAAGAATATGTTTGATTTACGAATTATTTTGGTATTACGTTTGTATGAACTACTCATCCATCTTAACTTACGTTTTATATAAACCTATGTGAGGCACTAGTCTCTCACAAAGTTAACTACTTGTTCGTGCAGTACTGTCAAAGATTAGCATTAAGGTAGGTACTTATGACCAGTGTAGAGAAAATAAACGTTTATATTATAATATATTCGTCTTACAAAAAAATTTAGCTTGCTCTTATTTGCCTTACAACAATAAAGATACAATTTATTTTTTATTAATATTAAAAACTGTATTTTGTCGACCTTTTCCGGAACAAGATCCTTTAATTCACTAATAAGACAGCCCTGTTAGTAGGGATGTCAAAAACGGGGAAAATCTTTTCAATTCCTTTTTTTCCAATTGACGATATTATCATTTAAATGAATACCAATTTCATGTCAGAGTAAATTAAAAAAAAATCAGAATAGTCATATTTAAACATGTTTGAAGTTGAAGCGCAAACTGAACTTTATGTATGGGATCAAATTAGTTTTCCCAAAAAAACGCATATTTGTTTACATGTTTGGAAACTAAATCGCAAACACAGTATAGGTACATCCATTTTCTTTTTATAAGAAAATAATATTGGTTAATTTTATAGCTATATGATTACCTTCCCTTAACCGATGGGTATCGTGTTACATAATTATGACCTAGTTTTGCTCTTGCTGGGCAAACTGCGGGTATGCTGGGCAAACTGCGGGTAGTGTATTTAGGAAGATATTTTTATGAAAATAAAAATATGTTTCCTGTCTATACCAATACTTTTACATCGGTAAAAATTAAATACAAGCAACTCAATGCACAATATCTATTATCTGAAGTGATACATAACTGAGAACCCATATTTACCACAATGCACATTTTTTTCTGTTAGCCTGTATTGTGTCCCACTGCTGGACAAAGGCTTCTTTTTTTTCCTTCCAAAACCTCCCCCCTGTCTTATGCGATCTCTGGCCATATTGGCCACACAAACATTGTCAGAATGTCACATTAGCCGTGCTCTACCTCGACGGCGCGGCGGCGATGTCCTCTGTCAGGCGTCCAGTAAGAGACGACCTTTGCCGATCTCTTCGGGTTCATTCGTAAAACGCGTCCGGCCCACTCTCACTTCAGTCTGGTTGTTTTTTCTCCAAAATCCGCTACTTGTCAAAGTCAAATTATTTATTTAAAATAGGCACATACGAGGCATTTTTGAACGTCAAAATTTATAAATAAATATAATTGATTCTAGTTGCACCTTCCAAAAGGTAGTTTCGTATGGAGAAGAATGGGCAAGAAACTCCACTGTTACTCTTTTAAAAACGTTTTACAATATTTTATTGTACATTAATTATATGTGAAGACGATTTTTTTTTTTTTTTTTTTGGGTGGGAAATTATCAAATAACTTCTCCCGCTCAGGCGCCTCTCCCTTACGCGTTCCGCCTCCTCCTTCGCGAGCATTACTGCTTCGCAGAAGGAGGTGACGGCCTCCCATGCACTCTCGCTCCGAACCATGGCCTGAACCAGTGCTGGACGCGAGAGATCGTCGCCGCCGATCGCCTTCGTGAGGACACGGCGGTGCTCCGCCCAAGCCGGGCAGATCTCCACCGTATGCTCCACCGTGTCCTCCGGGCGATCCACACAGTGGTGACACCCGGGCGTTTCCTCCCGCTTTATCCTGAACAGGAACCTCCCGAAACAACCGTGTCCGGTGAGGACCTGCGTCAGGCGGAAGGTGAGGATGCCGTGGCGCCTCTCCAGCCACTCCTCAAAGAGGGGACTTATCGCCACAATTGTAGCGTGCCCAGCGCTAGGTTGCGACAATCGCACTCTCCATGCCGCCATGAGATCTCGCCGGAGTTCCGTCCGCTGTACCGTGATTTCTCGCGGCAGCGGAGTTTCACCCCGGCGTTTCGCCTCCTCGCGCCACTCCCAGATGTGCGCGAGGACTTTTGCCTCCAGATCCCACGGCGGCAGTCCGGCTAGGAGGCTCGCCGCCTCACGGGAGACCGTGCGGTAACCCCGTACCAGCCTGATGGCCATGACCCTTTGGGACGCGTTCAACCGCTGGGCTGGTCGCAGCCTCAGAGAACGCGCCCACACCGGTGCCCCGTAAAGGGCCATGGACCGCACGATCCCCGCGTAGAGCCTCCGGCAGGAGGCGTTTGGGCCCCCTAGATTGGGCAGAAGCCGCTTCAAAGCAGCCCCAGCCCTCTCCAGTCTGGGAGCCAAACGTCGGAAGTGCTCCACGAAGTTCCACCGGCTATCGAGGACGAGTCCCAAGTACTTCATCGTCGACTCGACACCGATGTGAACTCCTCCCGCCGTTATCTGGGAACTCGACAGTGGCGCGTTCCGAGGACCATAAAAACACATGGCCTCGGACTTGTGCAAGGCCACCTCGAGTCCCAATTGCCGGATCCTATCGACGATTGTCGCAACCCCACGTGCCGCCAGTTCGGCCGCCGCCTCATGCGACCTCCCCTGCGCCAGGACCAGCGTGTCGTCAGCGTAGCAGACTACGCTGACGCCGCTAGGGAGGTCGGCGCGCAGCACCCAGTCGTAGCCGATGTCCCACAGATGCGGCCCCAGGACCGATCCCTGTGGGACACCGCACGACATCTCTCGCCGGTTCCACTCTCCTTGGTGACCAGGGTAGATGACGGCCCTGTCCGTCAGGTAGGCCTCGACCATGCACCTATCTACGACGATGACGGTCACCTATCTAAGACGATGCACCTATCTACACTAATATCATAAAGAGGAAAGATTTTTTTGTTTGTTTTTATGTGTGTAACGAATAGACTCCGAAACTACTGAACCGATTTCAAAAATTCTTTCACCAGTAGATAGCTACTACTCACATATTTACAAACATCGAATAAGTAATTATATTTCCTAAAAAAATTAAAATAATAAGTATAGTCATAATAAAATATTATTTATTATTTATTTATTTATTTATTTAAAACTCTTAAACTATCATTACAGGTTTAGAAACCTAATGCGATAGCTAAGCCTACTTATAATATTAACTATTTTAAATAACACTATTACTAACAATTACAAATAACTACACAATACATTAACACCAAATTACTTATAACTAAAACAATACAACCAGCCGCCAGTCAGTGTCTGAGTTAAGGTAATCACAGAATGTAAAATCATCATACAACTAATAAATTATAAAATTAAAATAGCAAACAGTTTGATTTTGTCTAGATCGTCCTTGACTTGAGTTAGACTTGGGTGATACACATACAATGTACATAAGCAATGGAAAATACAGGGTCCATTATAAATCGTCGGTAGCAGCCCTATTTCTAAATAAGACTTTCCACGTTATACCCTTATACAATTCGGGAGATTAAATCACTATTCGCACCTTAACAATCAATTCTATTCGCTCGCACATCGAGAAAATTGGTGCATGAAATGTAATCGAGAACATTCTTATATTCCTTTACTACCGACCCGTCCCTGCTTCACGCGGTTTTATGGGTCCCCGAAACAATCAATTGCAATTGTAATTTTTTACGTGATTGATACACATTGATGCGCAAATTGATCGTCTACCTGCCTACACCCCTGCCTAACCTTTCGGGCGAAAATAGGCGTGATATTATGTTGTGTTTATGCTATTTACCATCACATTATTTTATTTCTTGTTTCAATAGTAGTTACAGCTATCTGTTGAGCCAAAAGCCGTTAACTAAATCAAACATTTTGTTTCAAACTCATTGCCGAGTTCATAGTTTCTTTCAAAATCAATTACAACACTAATGTAACTCTCAAAACCAGCCAACAATAACTTTTCAAACAAAATCTAATTACGATTTTCCCAAAAGTGGCTTTCCAACTAAGCAGCGTGCATGCCGTGTACACATCGCACGCATTTGGCACGGTGCCAACAAGACTTCATGCGAGCCGCCTGTCTTGTGTTCATTTGAGCCTATTGCGAGAGAGGGAACCAGTCAGAAAAATCTTTTTTTAAAATTGCACGTGATTTTATTTTTGTTTGGCGGTTGGAAAGCCCGTGATAGTCAAATCTTAATTATACAATATTAGTTTTAGTATATAAGAAACCCGAAACGTGTTTAGTATGTTGTCTAGTATGTTTATGTAAAGAATCTATGTAAGTACAAAATTTCAACACTGTATCATGAAAAATCACAAAGTTATAAGGTTGTGTTGTATGAGTTATGTTACCGGGTTGTCCGTACAAAAACATGCTAACGGCGGCGGCGCCCCCGCGCCTCCAGGGTCGTCTTGCGCTCATTGATAATAATTAGGCAGTAGGTACCTAACCGCACGGCAATTGTATTGTAAGTAATTAAATGGTGATAACATTTTCCATCACATTTAAATATTTTTGGGACAAAATATAACATGGTGTAAACATTATTGTAAATCGATTCAGTTCCTTATTTGTTCTACCCATACGCCAAATTTAATTAAAATCTGTTCAGCCGTTTTATCGTGAAAGCGTAACAAAGAAATAAACTAACTCACTTTCACATTTATAATATTAGGATAATTATTTCAGTAACAAACCTGTTTCTGAGCTGAAATTGCAAAAAAACGTCTCGTTCGTTTCAAAAATTATTCGTTTTTCTCAGTATCGGTGGTGTTCTTTCTGCTTTGAACAACTTTGACTAACAAGACTTATTGCAATCTAGTTTACGAAAGAGAATTCTGTCGCGTTATGAGAGAGAGTTGGTACTTGGAAAAAGAAGAAATTGTTACATATTTTCTTGTGTGTCTATGTTAAATTAGGTCATGCCTTGGAAAAAGGGAAATTCAGTCAGGAAACTTGGTAGTGGGGTTATTTGTCTAAAAGGTGCGTCGAATTTTGAAGTATCATCACTCGTGAAGGCATTTTTTGGTCCTTTTCCACCGATGAGGACAAAAATTACCTGCATATTACTGCCATGGGGATGCCAATCTTAGCGGAGACTAGCCGACGACCTGGGAGATTATGCACAAGTGTGTGCGTATACACACTTGTGCACTCCCCTCATTCACATCGTCCGATGGGACGACAATCCGACACGACTAGAGAGGGATCAGGCGCAGGACCAACGGGTGACCAAATAGTAAGTCTATTTGTTTTTTTAGCACGATAAGCACAATTATATATTAAGTACAACATGAAATAAGGCATATTTAACAAAACTGTGAAGATCAATAAATTACTTAAAGAAAATATTTATTAAAATTGAAAATGGAATATAATTCATTTTCAATTTTCCAGGCACATATATGATTAAGGCTGTAAAAAAAGGCTATTTGAATTTCTCCGAACGTCTCTGGAATCAATTTATCAATTTCGCATACTATCATATCACACATGGCTTTTTTAATAAAAAAATCTTCTCTGTTCATGTTATTATATTAGCATTCTGCTTTTCAGGGTTCCATAAATTGAAGGAACATTATGAATTCTTGATCCTTAATTTCAGCATCCATCTGTCTGATGGTTACAGTCGTTTTTGCTGGACCTACCTGGTTTATGTAGTGGTTACGATCATCAAGGTAGTCTTAGTACATTGTGTTGATTTACATATTATTATCACACATAATACCCGTACTTACCACACTAGGGTTCAAATGACCGCAGGCCTCTAGCATAATATAACAAGGGACATATCACATTCCGAAAATTTCAGCACACCAAAATCGACCCTTCCCTAATCACTAATTAATCATTCACAACATCAAATTGGTTTCACCTCATCAATTATTTCACGGAGTTAACGAGCTCCTTGATATAAAGAAATGAATCCTTTGATCCGTGTCCTAATCCCGTAATTAGAAGTCTTGGTATACGTTTAAGAGGATGGCTAAGGGATGTGTGTTGACCGACGATTCGGCTTCGGCTTGATTCGGCGGCGTTCGTCTGTTGTTTACTGCTGCCTCCCTGGTCAAATGCTTGGCAGACTTAAAAATCTCCTTTTATTTAGTTGACTATAATTTTTTATTCATCAATTATAAAATCATCCCAGGGAACGTATGGCCGTGATGAAAAATATCGTGATAGTAATCGTCTTAACCTGGGTCCACCTGTGAGCCAAATTTATCGAAATCCGTTCTAATGGTAGAGGGTAAAAAGGTAACACAGATAGACAGACACAATTACTTTCGCATTTATAATATTAGTAGCATAAGGATATCGTGTTGTTTCCTGCACTATGTAGAAGTATTTTTCATTCACATTGTGATGTTGCACTACGTATGTCCAGCATGTCCTAGAATCAACATTCGAAGACATGTGAAATCCGCCAACCCGCACTGGGCCCGCGTGGTGGATTACGGCCCATTCCCTCTCACAGAGAGGAGGCCTGTGACCCAGCAGTGGGAAGATTATCAGTATTTTATTGCAGTTAAATTAATGAAACTTCATCTGTTAAACCCTATTTATTGCGAGCCATGTTTCAAATATAAGCTCATATACAATAATGTATCGACCAAATATAGACATTCTATCAAATTATTAATATATGCCATCGCAATAAAAAGATAAAAAATGTAATATAAACTGATGTTTATCTGTTGGGACGAATAGAATAACAACTGTTTGATGTTATGATCTATTCTGATGCATAGAAACTTAAATTGAAACGAAAATTTGATATTTAGAGTTTGAATTTGTTAATCATATCATTCAGCCCTCATTCTACAAAAACTTTCTTATATATTATTTTTCATAAAGTTGCGTTAAAATAAAATTGTTATACTCGCTTATTTAATGTAAATAGTTTTAATATTAATGATTTTGGCGGTCGGTTGATACCTCGGATCAATTGTCCAAAGGGATGGCGAAGTAGACCAAGACGTAACGCACGGATCAACTCAGGATAGATGAAATGGTGACAGGTCACAGGAACAACTTGCGACCCACGGATGTCCCTCAACTTAATTTGGAAAATTTAAAAGTCATGATAAGGGCTGTCGTATGAATTGGAATGCTGGGCCGTGAAGAAAGCGGATGGAAAAAGAGTGCATGCAGCGGAGATGAGAATGTTGAGATGGATGTGTGTAGTGACGAAAATGGATGAAGTAAAAAATGAGTATATGTATAATGTAAAAAATGAGGATATATAAAAGAGTGATGAATATAAATTTTGATGGGTGGGAGGGAGAGGAAGGCAGTAAAGCTAAAGTTTTAATATTTAAATAATTTGATTTGAAAGTAATAAGTAAATAAATGCTTTAAGTATGTCAAGTATTGCATAAAGCCTTTAATGTTCCCACTGCTAAGACACAGGCCTCTCCTCTGTGAGAGGGAGTGGGCTATAACCCACCACGCGGGTCCAGTGCGGGTTGATACGAATGTTTAGTTTTAGGACATGCCGGTTTCCTCACGATGTTTCTCTTCACTGTTTTAAGAGTTGTGGTGATGAAATAATTTACACAAAGTAAGGTGCTAGCTTGGGTTGGAAACCCACGCACAACAATTTGTAAATCGTGGCCGTTAGCACTGAGCCTACGAGTATAAGCCAATTAGGATTTTTTTTTTTAAAGTTGCAATTATAATTATCGGTTTTTTGTTTAATTTTAAATGTCATATTGGATTTTCAAAACTCTAATGTTATCTTTATTGATAAAGATAACATTATATTTTTCAAAATACCTAAATAATTCTAAGATCATGTGGATCTTCTAAGTTAATCTTTTGACTACAAATAAGTCCTATTAACTATTGGTTTCGAACAGAATACTTTTCGGCAATGAGTAAGTTCAACTTTTCGGCGAACCAAATTTTTTTTTGACCAACTCACAACACTGTCTACGTGTCCAGCTGATTAGGGTCACATCTCATTGTATCGGTCCTGTATCTGTTTACATATTCAAGGTTTAAGCCGTCCTTTGGCTTGTTATCTGACAGCAATTGTTTTTGAACATTTTGTTAGGAGTCTAGGAGTAGGGGTGGTGTGCCTGTCGAAATTTTTAAGTGGGTTGCTATTTGTATAAGTTTAATTTGTATGAAATACTGAACCAAGGTCCTCTGTTTGGTCTACATAACTTAATCATTAGGTCAATTGGAATATGTACGGTACATGGCGTTTGTCAAAATTTCTGACTCGAAAGTACCTGTAAATATGACCAACAAGAAATTTTTATGAAAATTGAACATTAACTGTGTGAAGATGGTCACCTACCCAACATCTAATCTATATATATAAAATTCAAAGTCCTGACTGACTGACTGACTGACTGACTGATATATCAACGCACAGCCTAAACCACTGGTCCTAGAGACATGAAATTTGGAGGGTGTGTTCTTTGTGAAGAGTAGGTATCCACTAAGAAAGGGTTTTTCGAAATTCTACCCCTAAGAGGGTGAAATAGGGGATGGAAGTTTATATGAAAGTCCGTCAGTTTTAAAGTTAGAATATTAAAATTTTGTGTTTAGGCTGACGATTGAAAATGAATTTACACATGTCTCAGCGTTTTTGATAATTCCACCCCCGAAGGGTTAAAAAGCGAAATGATGTTGTGTATGGAAAGTCCTTAATTTTCGAAGTAAAATCACTACATTTATTGTCTAGGCTTATGGTTGGAAGCTAACGCAACGGTGTTGTTAGAATTTGAACCCATAAGGGATGAAAAAGGGGATAAAATTTTATTTTTAATAAAATTTCTTTTTAAGTTAAAATCACTAATATTTCGGCTTATTGTTGGAAACTATAGGCATCCGCTAAGAAGGGATTTTTCGAAATTCAACCTTTAAGGGTTGAACAAGGAGGATAAATCTTATTCCTTGAGTTAATAAACCTGAAACTTGGCACGAATACTAACCTAAGTAAATTATAAAGTGTGACATTTTTGTTTTTTATTAAACTACTCCATATTGGGGGATTTGAGGATGACAAAGTTTGTATGGAAGAATTTTAACGCGCGGTCCGATTAACTCGAAACTCAGTATTTATACTGTAAACCAAAATAAATAAAAGAATTTATATATTTTTCGAAAATTGACCCCTTTTTTTTGCGTGGGTAATTATCAAATAACTTCTCCCGCTCTGGGCGGAGCAGGAGGGCGTGTCAGACTTTTACTGACTAATATCAACCCGTGTTCCTTCCATTGCCTGTGTGCCAGGGCCATGATATCCCTTTCGGACAAACATGGCAGGCCCTAACGGACCCCGTCAGTTGGTGCTGACATCTCTTTGAGGCGCGCGTGGAACACAACGCGCAGTCGAACCAGGCCTGGTCCTTGTCGGATGGCAAGCTACCCATCGCTCACCGTCCGCAAACCCGCGCCTACGGTGGCCGGAAGCCGGCTTGCTACTCCCGACGCCCGGGGCGTCTCCTGCGGCGACTAGGGGCGCGAGGGCACGAACCTTGCCTCTCCCTCACGCGTTCTGCCTCCTCCTTCGCGAGCATTACTGTTTCACAGAAGGAGGTAACGGCCTCCCATGCACTCTCGCTCCGAACCATAGCCTGAACCAGGGCTGGACGCGAGAGATCGCCGCCGCTGATAGCCTCCGTGAGGACACAGCGGTGCTCCACCCAAGCCGGGCAGACCTCCACCGTATGCTCCACCGTGTCCTCCGGGCGATCCACACAGTGGTGACACCCGGGCGTTTCCTCCCGCTTTATCCTGAACAGGAACCTCCCGAAACAACCGTGTCCGGTGAGGACGCCGTGGCGCCTCTTTAGCCACTCCTCAAAGAGGGGACTTATTGCCACAATTGTGGCGTGCCCAGCGCTGGGTTGCGACAATCGCACTCTCCATGCTAGCATGAGATCCCGCCGGAGCTCCGTTCGCTGTGCCGTGATTTCTCGCGGCAGCGGAGTCTCGACCCTGCGTTTCGCCTCCTCGCGCCACTCCCAGATGTGCGCGAGGACTTTTGCCTCCAGATCCCACGGCGGCAGTCTGGCAAGGAGGCTCGCCGTCTCACGGGAGACCGTGCGGTAATGACCCTTAACAGGGTGAAAAGGGGTAGTCAATTTTACAAGAGAGGATTCTACTGTGTGGCTTTATTAACCCCAAATTATGACGTGGGCATCAGGGGTTTTTGGAAATTCAACCTTTAAGGGGGTGAAAAGGGGGATTTTGTTTGTATGAAAAATCTTATTCCTTGAGTTAATAAACCTGAAACTTGGCACGAATACTAACCTAAGTAAAATATAAAGCTTGTCATTTTTTGTTTTTTTAAACTACGCCCAAAAGGGGGATTGGGGGATATCAACATTTTTATGGAATAATTTTAACGCGCGGTCCGATTAACTTGAAACTCAGAATTTATACTGATAACAAAAAATAAAGAATAACTTTTATCCGGTTTTTTATTAAATCTGCCCCTAATAATGGGGTGAAAAGGGATAGTCAATTTACAAGAGAGGATTCTACTGTGTGGCTTGATTAACTTGAAAATTGGTATAAATAACCTATAAATCCAATAATAGAAACGTCAAAAACTATGTTTCAACAATTTACCCCTTTGAGTGCGTAAAAAGGGGCGATATAGTTCGTATGAACAGAATCTTATTTCTTTTGATATATAAACTTGAAATTTGGCCCGAGTACTTATTTACATAACATCAAGCCCCAAAGACCCAAAGACCCAAAGGGTTAGGTAGAGGTGTATCTTTAGTACACCCACATTTCGACAGTTTTGTTTAAGTCCCATGTAATAGGGGGCGAGCCTATTGCCATCAACCGGGCATAAATCCAGACTTCGGGCTGCTACTAAGAAATTCCTAATGGAAAATCCAATAACACTTTGCCCGACCTGGGAATCAAACCCACCCCTCATGCTCAGCAGTCGCGCCTGTGACCACTAGACTAACGGGGCAGTCATTACTTAAATAACAAAGTTTGTCATAACTTTTGCGTTTTTCAAAACTACCCCTCCAAAGGATTTTAGGGAGAGTTATGGTTTGTATTTAAAGAATCTTAATTATAATATATTGAGTTTTCGAGAATCGGAAAAAGGGGTACATAGTTTTCGGGAGAATTTTACTGCGTACCTACCTTGAATAACTCAAAAGTTGGTAGATCAATTATTATTTAAGAACAAAAACGTAGACAAAATAAACAATACAAAATTTCTTACAAATAGACTTGGACATGAAATGGAGGAGGACACGTAGGTATATTGAACAGGTATGTACAAAACGAAGTTTGTATTTATATGCTATATATATCCTTCGTAAAGTTGTAAATCAAACTGCACTCCTATCTGCTTACCACGCTTACGTTGGTTCCAACTAAGATATGGTATAATGTTTTGGGGGAATGCTGCTGACAGAGAAGCTGCTTTTTTTTCGACATCTACGCGGGCGAAGCCGCGGGCGAAAGCTAGTTATAGTATGTGCCGATAAATAAATTAGGATTTGTCCTTGCGTGAATACCTAGATACAAGTCTCGCAATTCCGAGGATAATGAGAAAATTTTGCACATAAGCTTGGAAGCCAACTTATTTTTGCAAAATTAAGTCATTATGTCCTCGTTAGTCTAGCAGTGGCATGTACTACTGTTAAACTTGAGGTCCTTAGTTCGATTCTCAGGTTCGGGCAATGTGTTTTTCCATTAGGAATTTCTCAGTAGTAGCCCGGAGTCTGGCTTTGTGCTCAGTTAATAATATTCAAAACATGTTTATTTATCTTCACAAATTGAAAATGATGTAATTTGTGGAGAAAAATAAACATGATTTTCTCCCTTAATTACATTATGAGACTTAAATGGCAAAATTTGGGTTTTCCCACTATAGGTACACCTCTTCCTTACGCCTCGGGACTTACAGGCGTGATGTTACGTGCATATGTCATCTCCCTCATCCTTAGTAGTCCACTGCTGCTGAAGCCCCAAGTACACTTCCCTAAGCTCGATCTTCGGCCTCTCTCATCGATATGAACCAGCTCAATATGTGCTTTATCTAAATCAAAATGAAGTTACCTACCTCCACCATGTTTCCCCAAACACCATAATCAGTCGTTCCTAATGTACCAGTGGCATCGCTTGTTAAGCTACTTTAGAGCTGTTTAACGGCCCTTAAGTCACCATCAATACGGTGTAAACCTTAATCTTGTAAGTATTAATACCATGCGAAATTGTGCAGAAGGACCACTGAGAATAAGATCTCCACTCAATTATCTGGAATAATCTTGGATGTGGGATACTATAAGGCGATCTATAAATGTTACTTAGAACGTACTTTGGCTAAGCGCAGCATCATGCTGAGACAGAAGCCTTTTGACCTTTTACAGGACTTTCTGTTTTTATTTTGCTTTTATTATTTTTATGAGTGTGTTTAGTTTGATTTGTGTTTTTCCTGTGCGAGTCCGAATAAATACTTCTTCTTTCTTTAAACGTTATTCCTGTTGCTGTCACAAAACTGTCAAACTACACGTGCAAGAGGAAACCGGCATGTCCTAGAACCAACAATTCGAAGACATGTGACTATCTACCAACTCGCACTGGGCCCGCGTGCTAGATTACGGTCCACTCTCTGTAAAGAATGAGAGGAGGCCTGTGTCCCAGCAGTGGAAACATTATAGGCTGATTATGCTACACGTGCAAGATAGAGATGGGACCATGTCTTAAAGTAAAGCACGTTCTTAGTAACGTTTACAGATCTCGGCCTAACAACACCACAATGTTAGCCGTGTTTAAGACTAGCCGTAACGACAGTTTTTTTTTTTTGTGGGGATTTTTGTTGGATATTGATGTCAAAACAGATCTGAGGGCCAGACAAAGCATTCTATCAGTGATGACGATATATGAAAATCAAAAATGTGTTGCATAATCATAGCATATTAATCAGCCTATAATATTCCCACTGGGGAGGGAGTGGGCCATAATCCACCACGCAGGTCCAGAGCGGGTTGGTAGATATCACATGTCTTCGAGTTTTTGGTTCTAGGACATGCCGGTTTTCTCATGATGTTTTCCTTCACTGTTTTGAGAGCAGTGGTCACGAAATTATTTACACAAAGTAAAGTCGAGCCTGCCTGGGTTCAAACCCACGACCTACAAACTCGTAAGCCGAGGCCACCACTACTCTCAAAAATGTGTTGAATTAAAATAATGTTTTACATTTTTCTTTGGCAGCTGCGTATGGTCCTTCTACATATACCTGTTCACTGGCGCTATCACCGAGGTTAAACGGTTTTCACCCTGTCCCGTAGTTTAACACCCTATATCGTTTATGAGTCAAAGACAACATAACTTGGGTCATTGTAGCCGATGCGTTATACGACGGTATTTATCGGAAGATTGTTGATGATCGTTATTCAAGTTTAGGCAAGTTCTGTACCACAAGTGTAAGAGAGTAAATGTAACTATTTTGGCTGCGTTAAAATTTGACCGATAGATCATAATGCTAAGAATATAAGAGTGAGAATAAAAATCTTAACGCAAACGCGCTAGTTACGTTTACTCACTTGCAAACTTACACTCGGGATACTGATCGTGTGATGCTAACGCGTTTTATGGAGTGAATGAAGAAAAGAAAAATGAACTGAAAGACGCTACTGATGGTGCCAAACTCGTACCCAAAGTCTGGGCTGACTCCATTTAGATTGCCATAGTCAGGTTAAGAAAAATAATGCAAAAAAATATGGATATATGCGTTAATCTATGTGTACTGATTATATTATCAATGGGATGATCCAGATGCAAGTTCCTTTAATAAGCTTTATATCTATTGAGGTCTGAGGAACAGGGTAGAACGTTCCTCATCTTCCATTGATAAGGGTAGATTCTTTGACCACACGCGGGTTGTGTCTGGTGGTTTTTGTCGAGCTGTTGCCCGCGCAAGGCTGTTTGCGCGATGTAGGACTTTTATAATGTGTATCAGTGGATGTTGATGTATGAGTGTGTGTGAGGGGGTGTGTGTGTGTGTTTGTGTGTGATGTTGTTTGTGTGTGTATGTGTGTGTGATGTAGTTCGTATGTGGCATTATTGCATTTTTTTGTTTGTCATCTCGTAAGTCTACCTCGGAGGTTGTTAACCGGGCTTGCCTGTGGGTGCATCAACTAACTAAGGCCTCTAGTCAGGGCATAAGACTTAAAAACTAAGCAAATACACGCTATGGGCACCCCCTGTGGGGTACGCACCTCGGAATAGAACGTCGCTGGGGGAGGGCAGCAAGGGACAGCTGGATCCGATTTAGATTAATTTGGAACGAATTTAGCTACAGGCTCAGCGGTGTGGGCTGGCTCTAGCACGGGTCACGGCGGTGGCGTTACACCAGCCACCACAACTAAATTAAAGCATATAGAACATCACCTATTATAATTACAAGTGTATTAAATATGACAGCTTAAAAATGGCACTAAATCATACACCACTTTCTCTTTGAAATTCTTGCAAATTCGATAACGACTTTTGTGGCACAAATCATTTTTTTAAATTATCACGTGCAGTTTATTTCACGTCAAATCTTTTATATTTTACCAGTTCTCAACGCTGAAAATTTCCCAACGGTGTAATATATTTACTACAAAATTTTCTTGGCTCTCTAACTTATAAACTGGTCCATGAAATGGAAGGAAAAACAATGGTGAACGAGCAGACATGCGGACAATCGCGCTCGCTCCGGATGAGATGACCTCAATACCTCTTACGGAATGCAGTGGGCATCATGATGTATCCGAATATTACAGCTAATATGAGGAGATTGCATGCAAATTTTGTGGCAAATGAAGTAATTTGTTGACTGTATTTTGTTGATGAGAATAATGGACCGCAAATTAGGGGTTGATTTTGGATCGAAGGACCAATTTGTTTTGAATTTGCAACTATTAATAATATCACTGTGTGACACGCTGTTTCTAACATATATTTATTTAAGCATATAAAAAATCGTAAATAATACCCTAACAGCTATAATGCGCTAATGCGATGTTACTACTGCAAAAGTACAATAAAACATACATCATCATCATCATCATCATTATTTCAGCCGAAAGACCATAATCGCCATAGAATTTGCTATAATCGCCACGCTTGGCAGGCGGGTTGGCGATAGCAGTATGGTTTTAAAAATGCATAGAGAACCCTGCTGCCCATTCTCTAGTAAGTCCTTTAGTCGCCTTTTACGACACCCACGGGAAGAAATTAATGGGATGGTGCTATTCTTTACGTCCGGCACCAAACGGAAACATACATCATACTTACTTATATTCATAACATCATAGTCTTAAAATATGATTGCAATTTGGCTACTTTGTATTAGAGTGTGTATTTTGTCAATTTTTATTTTATATTTGTAATGTGTGTCGTGTTTGTGCAGAATAAACAATTTTTCTTTCTTTTTCTTTTATTTCTATATTAACTTAACAAAAATAACAATAAATCGGCCTCTAAAAGTTTTCAATGCACTTCAGTGCTACTTCTGTGAACCTGTTCAGGCTGCACTGAAATATATCTCCATAGAAATAATATTCAACAATCTTATGGCTCGTGACAAGGGGGAAAACTTGTTCAGGTTTGTCCTAGAGCATGGCTCCAGTAGCGCAGCCCCAGCCAGCAGTTTGGGCTGGTGCAGCCAGCCGCACAGCACCCGAAACACGAAGCTACAAAGAGTGACTTCCCTCCGCACCGCCAGCCTACTGTAGCCTACCATCCCTATGAGATTCTGGTACAAAACGGGAAAAAGGAATAGACGCCGTACCGCTTGAAATACGGTGGAATTTCTTGCCAATTCTTCTCCATACGAAACTACCTATTGGAAGGAGCAACTAAAATCAGTTCCATTTTTTTTTGTAAATTTTGACGTTCATAAGTGCCTCTTAAGTGCCTATTTGAAATAAATAATTTGACTTTAACTTTACAGAAACCGGGTGAATTTGTTCTGTGGGTTCTTTCCACCATGACATTGGTGCATGGGCAGGTAATATGAAGAATGTTACCCGTTTTTAATTAATTATTCCATTATTATCAAACATTTCTTGAATTATGGGTACCCATCACGTCACTTCCAGTCTAACCGGATGCAACTGAATACCAATATTTTACATAAAGCGACTGCCTATCTGACCTCCACAACCCAATATAATATAATATAATAAAATTTATTTATTTCCAAAACAGGTTACAGACTTAAATAACTTGGTTAACAAAAGGGTATTATTAACAGCTAGTGGTAGGACCAATAACCAGGTAATACGATAACCCTTGGCAAGACTGGTTGTCAGACTTTCGAGCTTCTGACGACCCGTAACGACTGTCAAAGATCGAAGAATGACAGCTGGGACCAACGGCTTAACGTGCTTTCTGACGCACGGAGGAATCTATGTATGCAAAGATCACCCATGCACGGAATTAATCCTATTTTACCCAGTATTTATTTATATTATTAAACAAAAAAAATATTTGTCATAACTTTAACACGGTACGTTATACACGAATTTCGTTTAAAGATTCTTCTTCAGCATGTCAAAATTGAATGAAAACAGCTATTTAAATCAACGTTAGAAAACAAAATTTAAAATTTGTCACACAGTGATAATTATTTTAATTTGACTATAATAAAATTATACTTATCGGAATAAAATTCATAAAATATCGTTACTAGAGAGGTTAAGAAAGAAACACTGCTTGCAGGTTTTTGACTGATACAATATACCCAAAATTAAAAAAAAAATCACTTTACGAAAAGACTAAAGCAATTAAAATGATCCACTTCAGTGCCGTGTGAAGATCTACGTTTTGGAATGGGCAAATAGCTTCAACTTTCTGACTAACTGACCGACTCTTTGACAATTCAAAAGCGCCTGTAATTGGTTTAATTGAAATAAATGCTTTGAGTTTGAGTTTGAGTTTGTCAATGTACATGAAGTGGATCATTATAGTTGCCGTTCAGCTACGAGGAACAATGTTGTTTTTAGTATTTTTCCAGAAAACGTGCTTTTAGCATCGCTTTATTCAACCTTAGTTGTATCTAGTTAAAACAGCAAAAAATTAAATTAAATTATAGCGTTTCATTGTCCAGTGTCCTATAATAGCTACAAAGTAACAGAAAACAAAACAACAAAAAAATAAACAGTTTCAAGAAAACTTTCTTCAAGTAAACTACCGTCACCAGTACTTAAATTGTACCTATTGCGAATTAATTTACAAGACAATGAAGAAATTCTTAGAATACCCTCTTAATGTCTACTTTGTTTAACACTGGTTTTAAGAGTCGAGGAAACTTGATGATAGTTCATCGCCGTTTCTCTTAAGTTTTAAGTAGTAGCCGTATTTCATTACCTACCTAAATTATTTATCTGTGGGTGTAGTGTTTGTGTTTTTAGAAGTCTCGAGTACAAAAGGTCCTTGATCTTATGTCTGAAATAGAACTTTATTTTTGTAGGAGGCCAAGCACTTTATTTTATGTAAATTATGCGGGAGGAAACCAGCATGTTTTAAGACGCAGATAAATGCCAGTGACCTTGAGTGGTTAGCTTGCGTATTCTGTACTGAGCACACGCAACGCGTCGTACGTTCAGCCAGTAATAGGACTCGCCCATCAAGGAGCGCTGTCCCCAATTTACTGCATTATTAATTTATTATACACAAATAAAAGGTATTTTAATAAAACGCGTTTACTAAAAGATCAATAATTAAGTTACCTTTAAATTGGTGAAGGTTTCAGAAAAATACGCTTGGTATATTTTGCACCATTCTCAGTTTTATATCCGCGTTACACATAACTTAACAAATTAATTTCACTATGTAATATAAAAATAATCTAAAATATTCACATACCTATTAAGTTATTGAAAAAATGCTCTAATTTTTTTTTTTTTTTTTTCAAAACATTAACACTACTCGTTTAAACGTGATCTTCAGTATAAAATCATTAAAAGTCGGTTATCGTCCCCTTAAATCACAAATTTGAAGTCATGTAACATCAATCAACCCCCACTGGGCGCGCGTGGTAGATTACGGCTCACTCCTTTTTACAGAGAGAAGACCTGTGTCTCAGCCTCTCAGTATTAGGAACATTATAGGCTGATCATGCTATGTTATGGTGCCTTTGGTACGTTGAATATAGACGTTGGCAATTTGGTTATATATAATTATGATAGGAAGGTAACAAAATGCTTTGAGGAAACCTATTTTAAAGTTTTAGTCTTTAAAAAATACAAAAAAATATATATCCCAAGGAGTACATAAGATTTTTAACTAACTTCTTTACTACGACCACAAATTAATGAATTCCATCAGTTATTTGTTGTTGTAATATTTTACGTTGACTATGCCGACAGAGAGGCAGTAAATAGGAATTGCACAGTATTTTTTTCATAAAAACGTATCATATGTACTAGTTGGGAATACGAATTGACGGGGTCCACTAGGACCAATGCCTGCCCTGATATCCACAATATATTTTGCATATGCTATTTATATTTCTGTTCCCATTCTTTACGGGACAGCCTGTAGAATAAATCAACTTTTCTCCCACTTAACCTTAGTACAAGTAACGTAACACATTTCTCCTGACAAGCGATCCTCAAAAGACACGACTAACCCATTTTAATTTGACAGAATAAACAAGAAGTAGGCAACGTAAACATAACCTTGTTTAAGATGCTTGTTTAATATAAATTACCTTGCTGGAGCCCCAAATAGATGGGAACATTTTGACTGGGAATTACCTTTTTTGGTAAAAAAGGACAACAGGTTCTTTTGCAAATACTGGGAGTGTCAAGGTGTTTAAATCTGATTAAATATTTATTCAGTATAGTGGAACGTTTGGATACGTTCTTGAAACGTTAAGTTGGCTCTAGCTTCCTCACCGGACATGGTTGTTTCGGGAGGTTCCTGTTCAGGATAAAGCGGGAGGAAACGCCCGGGTGTCACCACTGTGTGAATCGCCCGCAGGACACGGTGGAGAATACGGTGGAGATCTGCCCGGCTTGGGCGGAGCACCGCCGTGTCCTCACGGAGGCGATCGGCGGCGACGATCTCTCGCGTCCAGCACTGGTTCAGGCCATGGTTTGGAGCGAGAGTGCATGGGAGGCCGTCACCTCCTTCTGCGAAGCAGTAATGCTCGCGAAGTAGGAGGCGGAACGCGTGAGGGAGAGGCAAGGTTCGCGCCCTCGCGCCTCTAGTCGCCGCAGGAGACGCCCCGGGCGTCGGGAGTTGCAAGTCGATTTCCGGTCACCGTAGGCGCGGGCTTGCGGACGACGAGCGATGGGTAGCTCGCCGTCCGATAAGGACCAGGCCCGGGTCGACGGCGCGTTGTGTTCCACGCGCGCCTCAAAGAGATGTCAGCACCAACTGACGGGGTCCGTCAGGACCAATGCTTGCCAGGGTTGCGAGTTTGTCCGAAAGGGATATCGTGGCCCTGGCACACAGGCAAATGAAGGAACACGGGTGGGTTTTAGTCAGTAAAAGTCTGACACGCCCTCCCGCTCTGCCCAGAGCGGGAGAAGTTATTTGATAATTTCCCACCCAAAAAAAAAAAAAAAAAGTTAGCTCTAGCTTCACATTTTAAATTTGGTTAGAACTGTTTAGAATTTTGTGGTGATTTATTATTTTGTAGGATTTTGGAAAACAAAATAGGTGTGTGTGTGTGGTTGTTGGAAATGCCGGTTTCCTCACGATGTTTTCCTTCACTGTTTTGAGAGCAGTGGTGATGAAATAATTTACACAAAGTAAAGTGCCTACAACTTTTAAGTCGGGGCCATTGCCAATGGGCCACTGCTGGCATTTAAAAAAACTAAATTCTACGTTTTTTTTTCCAACCGGTGCAATATTGTCAGCGTTTAACAAAACTGAAATCATACAAAATAAAATCAGTAGACACAATTCTTTGTGTCTGTGGAAGTAATACGTGACCCGACTGCGCTGATAACTCTGACGAAAGTTACGTGTCGTCAAAATTGGGTGAAATTGTTAGCTGTGTTGAACATTTGAGTGAAATTGATGATAAGTGGCAACAAAAGGTGGAGGAGCTCGTGGCTAAGTTATAACAGCCACACGGGTCGATCCATCAGGTAAAACTACGCTTGCCGGGGTTGGTCCGTGGATGGGTGACCATCTTTACATACCGAGACTCCTCCATGCCTTGAAAAGCACGTTAAGTCGTTGGTCCCGGCTGTCATTCGAGGATCTTTGACAGTCGTTACGGGTCGTCAGAAGCCCAAAAGTCTGACAACCAGTCTTACCAAGAGGTATCGTTTTACCCAGTTACTGGGTTGTGGAGGTCAGATAGGCAGGCGCTCCATGTAAAATACTGGTATTCAGCTGTATCTGGTTAGACTGGAAGCTTACCCCAACTATGTTGGGAAAAGGCGGGCAGATTGATTGGGTGGCAACAAAAGTCGATTAATACTCGTACTGTTACTACTAATTAAATATAATTGAAGTTCACACAAAATTAATCGAAAACCGGACAAGTGCGAGTCTGACTCGCGCACGAAGGGTTCCGTAGAATTATTATCTAAGGTAAATTGCGGTTTGCGATTATGACGTATTAAAAAAAACTACTTACTAGATCTCGTTCAAACCAATTTTTGGTGGAATTTTACATGGTAATGTACATCATATATTTTTTTTAGTTTTATCATTCTCTTATTTTAGAAGTTACAAGGGGAGGGGACACATATTTTACCACTTTGGAAGTGTCTCTCGCGCAAACTATTCTGTTCAGAAAAAAATTATATTGGAAACCTCAATATCATTTTTGAAGATCTATCCATAGATACCCCACACGTATGGGTTTGATGAACAAAAATTGAGTTTCAGTTCTAAGTATGGCGAACCCCCAAAATGTACTGTTTTTGTTCTATTTTTGTGTGAAAATCTTAATGCGGTTCACAGAATACATCTACTTACTAAGTTTCAACAGTATAGTTCTTATAGTTTCGGAAAAAAGTGTCTGTGACATACGGACGGACAGACAGACAGACATAACGAATCTATAAGGGTTCCATTTTTTCCATTTTGTTACGGAACCCTAAATTTGACACAAAAGTCGTTCGACTGCGTTTTAGGGTTTCATAATTATAACCCTCGTTCCTTTACTTGTGCCCTATGGTACAATACACACAGCGTGCTTACAACACGTTGTGTGTTCAATATAATAACGTATTCAGATGCATACTCGGTCGGCCTTGGCGGTGTACTGCATCTGTGTTAGAGCATAATCGATTTCTGTACTTATGTGTCTCTGTTATAACGTACCTAACTAGTTTTTCTATAATTATATTATGTTTTCCAAAAGCAGGGTAGATGACTTTTACGCATTCATGAGACTGTCGCAGGCGTCTTTTATGAACCAAATACAGAAATGGAATATTCAGGGCCATAATTATACGAGGTAAACTATTTCTTCGTATTAAGGCAACTAATATTCCAGCTAAAATAATACTTAATCTATCTATTGTGTAATGTAATGTAATATTGATTGTTTTGTAATAATTTGACAATTAAAATTTGTAATCTGGTGTAAATTTTATATGGGTGTAAATCTCAAATAAAAAAAAATTATTTTGATTTCGCTTTAAAGACATTTCTTTCTCAAAGAACAAATTACAGTTCACTTAAAGATAAACTTAACTAAATTAGCAATAGATTGTAGTTATTACGACGTTCAAGGCACCCATGAAACTGAACACCATAGTTTTAATTATAAAATATAAAGCAAGTATGTACTTAAGACTAAATAAAATACAAAACAGTTAAGTTAAGCTTATGTGTCTAATATATAATCCCTTAGGCCTTTTTGATTTGATTTGATTTTGATAATAGCTTAGAGTTAATATTCTTTAAATATTACTTCTGTGTCGTATAAAGGAAGACGTCATTATTACCTGGTGGTTCTGTATAGAAATTTGATGAAAATGGAGTATGATTTTTTTCAATGGAAGAGAGCATAATAAAATTGATTTCTGTACTTGTGTATATCCGTTATTTATAACGTAACTAGATTTTCTATATTATATTATTTTTTAACGACTACTCAACCGAACAGATTATACGAGTACACAACTAAGTACAAAGAGATCCTTTGTACATGAAGAAGAATTGAATTAAAATACAATACTCGGAATACACAACACTGAGCCCAATTATGTTACTAAATATGCAACTAATCCAGTAAGCGCAAATTCTAAAACATTGCAGCAAACATAATAAATTAGGTAGGATTTTCAGCGCAGCATAGAGTAATAGAACCGTGCAGAAGTGAAACTCATGTGCTTTCCTTTGTAATTATTATTATAGTCAAGTCTTATAAACTTTCTTCAGTTTTAACGTGAATACCTACGTCTTTAAATTTGCTTCCATAGTGGGAGGCAATTTAGAAATGCGATGATAACAAAATCGGAGTGCAGTGGTGGCCCAGTGGTAACGGCCGTGAATTACGGGTTGTAGGCCGGTTCGAACCCAGGCAGGAGCAGGCGCAAGCCGATTTCCGGCCACGGTAGGCGCGGGCTTGCGGACGGTGAGCGATGGGTAGCTCGCTGTCCGACATGGACCAGGCCCAGGTCAACGGCGCGTTGTGTTCCACGCGCGCCTCAAAGAGATGTCAGCACCAACTGACGGGGTCCGTCAGGACCAATGCTTGCCAGGGTTGCGAGTTTGTCCGAAAGGGATATCGTGACCCTGGCACACAGGCAACGGAAGGGAACACGGGTGGGTTTTATTCAGTAAAAGTCTGACATCCCTCCCGCTCCGCCCAGAGCGGGAGAAGTTATTTGATGATTTCCCAAGCAAAAAAAAAAAAAAAATGGCAGGCACTTTACTTTATGAAAATTGGTTCGTCTCAAAACGGTAAAGGAAAACATCGTGAGGAAACCGTCTTAGAACCAAAAATTCGAAGACGTAATTATGACATCTACCAACCCAGACTGGGCCCGCGTGGTGGATTACGGCCCACTCCCTTTCACCGAGAAGAGGCCTGTGTCCCAGCAGTGGGAACAATAGGCTGAATATGTAACAAAATTGGGGGATGCGTGCAACGCACTCAAGCTAAGTTTCGCTTCTATAATATTTTAATCTATGGCAGAAGGCAGGTGCACAAAATCATACATACACCACACAACATGCACCTTTATTATACACACGTGCGAATGAGACAGAGCATTACTAACTTCTGCTTCAATGCACATGTAGGAGCGAGATGCAATCATCTTCACATACTATTCGTGCTGAAGAATGTATTGTCACGATATTGGCGGGAACAAAACGCCAATCAATTATGAAGGTAGTGATCGATCATTTTATGAACGACATGAAGGAGTGTTTATTTGTGGCGTTCTAGTTAGTGGGGCAAGTAGCTGGCAAGTGAAGCAATTGTTATGGGCCCCGATGAAAAAGGTATAAAGGTGGTCCTAAGCCCGCCATATTTTCCCAGCAGCAATGTATCAAGTATAGCCTGGGAATACTTGAAATTTTGCTGCAATACTCAGCAATTTTTCAGTGTAGCACGGTCAGTCAAACAAGTATTACTGCAACAATTTTTGAACTATTTCATCAGCTATGTTTTGTCCGTGTGAACGCAAATACTACCGGAAATACTTTTGTAGTAATATTGCTAAACACATAAACTAGTACGGGCACAGTTTTTGTGCAGAATAATACATATTCTGCATGCAGTCATACTTGAAAGTGCTCCAAAATATTTGTAAATTGCAGTAAAAGTATTGCCCGTTTAGGAGCGCCTTTAGACAATAATGTGCCATGTTGTAATTCCATGAAAGTTCAAGGCGCAGTTTCGAGCTTATTGACATTGTCAGTCTGCCAATTGAGTTCTCTCCAAAAAACTGCTATGTCAAGGTCAAAAGATTGAATAAACACAGTTTGGTACAAGAAATGATAGCACCGGTTTACTCTCACTGCAAGGAAAATGCTTTACTTTTAAAGAAAAAAATATGTTTTATGTGTCTGCGATTGACGATTGCAATAAATAGTCCGCGGTTAAAGATTTCTTGCACTGTAATCTAATATTTATTTTGGTAAGGGATTCTTATAAATCACAGCATTATACAACATGTCCCAGAATTAACGCACATCCTCTTAAGGGGTCATTGTACTCATCATTATGAACAACTTTTGCTATGGGACCAAACCTGAAATCGCGAAAAAAAAATCAGCTGTTCCCTACATTTATGTTCGAATAACTCGTCAAAATGTATGAAACAGCTGATTTTTTTTTCGCGATTTCAGGCTTTGTCCCATAGTAAAAGTTGTTCATAGTGATGAGTACAATGACCCCTAAAGAGGTTGTGCGTTAATTCTGGGACATGTTGTATATAGTTACACAAGTCAAATATACAAGTGAAGATACCAGTAAAAAAATAAGCAAGTCAGTGTTGTCGAAGATCAACTTGTAAGAAATACTTGCCTTCTCTAAGCAAGTAACTAGCAACATTTAAACGCTTCATATAAACAACTATAGGTCGTACGCGCTTGGCTTTTAAAGAAAATCTCTATAATGGTCCGGAATATCCGAGGCTAAGATTGATAGCAGTACAGTCGGCAGCACAGGCTGCGCATTAACGTTTTTATACCCGCAACGTATAATTTACAAAAGCTGTTGGAAGCACTGTAAAAGTTTAATACTTAAGCATTATGTGGGTGCAAGAATGTTAGTAGTTCAGAAGTTTTATGATACTGCTTTGCTGTAGTTTTTACCCCGCGTTTAAACTAAGGTAAATATACCTTTGTGTTTTACACTAATGCTGAAATTTTAACGGTACTCATTGGTGATTTGAGTTTTTAACTGGCTACTTTTGAGTATAGTCGTGGACGTCGGGTTGATTTGTTATTTATTTATTTTGTCAAAATGGGGGAAAGGGCAATTTGCCAGGCATAACGATCATAATACAATCACCGCACCGTTTCGCGTGCTAAGTCCCCAGTATCTCGCACTCTGGTCGCACTTAACGATCTCTTGGATTCTACTACAGCAAACGATCTGTTTGCGGATGAATGGACGAAGATTTTATTGGCATGCTTGAAATACTGTAAGAGGGATTCATAAAAGTATTGTATTTTTTTATTTGCCTTTTTTTATTTTTATGTTTTTACTAGAATTATAAAATTGTATATATTCTTTTCTATGTGTATGTGTCTCTGCCTTTAATTAATGTAAACCGTGTTAATTAAAGTTAAAAATAAATAAATAATACAAACAAAACCTATTCTGGCAATCCCGAAAATTCCGAGATTATCTAAATTCTATCCGGAATTTTCGGGACTAGAAAACGGCCAGAATCCCGAGATGCCGGGACTTTATTCACTACATGCAAGTGGCATTCAAGCTTAGGGTGATAAAGCAGTTGCGAGGGTGACTGATTGCAAACGTGCAGTACTACTTCCCCAGACAAACACTGCCCCAAGAAGCTCAAGTCATGAGACATATATTATGTGACTATACATTTGCTGATACTTCGAGTATACAATAGACAAGGTCTTAGTGCCTCCATAAGTATTAAATTAAAGTCACGTTTTGTGTCTGCCTGTGTGACCACGTTTTTCTTCAAACCACGGAACGGACTTAAATGCGGATTTCACCATCATTTGAATAATTTATTTTGGAAGGTGTATGTTTTGACGATAGAAAGACGTAAGAAATCTCCATGTTTTTACAAGCCATAAAACCGTTATAAGCAGGGCGGATCGCTAGTTTTCTATACAACAAAGTTTGAGTATAATTGTAGCGGCATCAACATCGCCACATGCGAACTACGCGTCACAATGACGTCACGCAAAATCCTGAATCGCGCAAGCAGAGTTTACCGCGCGACTAGCATATATACAACATCCCGACATCAATCGTTGGGCTGTTGCCCACCAGACACAACACCCGTCTGGTCGGAGGATCCTCCCTTTATAGAGGATGAGTGAACTGTACACCCTGTCCCTCATACCTCTAAATAATAATCAAGTAGAACTTTGAACCGTAAGTAACTCGATCATTAAGTTTTGAAGCCATACTAGGAAACGATCAATAGAAGGTATGAGGCGGTATTGTGACCTTAGTTGGTTCACCCTGGGAAGAGAATCTTGACCTCTTGAAGTCATTATCCTTCAGATGTGACTTAGGCCTTTCTCACCTCGACCTCAGTCAGTTTCTAACTTCAGTGATCCGTTTTGCCTAATCTAGTCAGTCTTTAGGTCATTTTACATCGAATTATTATTCGATGTATAACATAATGATCGAGTTACTTACGGTTCAAAGTTCTACTTGATTATTATTTAGAGGTATGAGGAACAGGGTGTAAAGTTCACTCATTCTCTATAGAAAAGGGAGGATCCTCCGACCAGACGGGTGTTGTGTCTGGTGGGCAATTGCCCAACGATTGATGTCGGGATGTTGTTATGCTAGTCGCGCGGTAAACTCTGCTTGCGCGATGCAGGATTTGCGTGACGTCAGTGCGACGCGCAGTTCGCATGTGGCGATGTTGATGCCGCTACAGACCTATTTATTATTTTCTATACAAAAGCCGTCAAACTTTTATTTCTCAGATAAGTTGTCTGACGATTAAAAATTTCTCCTAAATAATAGAAGAGTCACGTCATTAGTCTATCTACGTTTATTTAAATCGGAAGGTTTATAAGCGACTAATCAGTGCTCATAAGATATGAAGCTTTAGCAAGAAAAATGATATCAAAAATCTTTAAAAAATATGGCTTTCCCCGTCATACTTTACCAATGGTAAAGGAATGCCAAACTTTGCCTATTAAAAGTTCCGTTGCGTGACGTCAGTGTCACGCGTAGTTCGCATGTGGTGATGTTGTTGCCGCTACATCACTCCCCTTCGGAGACCGGAGGTCGATAGTGGGCTGAGTCGTGTATCTTGCGATACTTGCCAGCGCCAGTAGAGGGTTCCAGTGAGTCGGAACCGGGTGCCGCATAGTTCTCGGTGAAGCAGAACTGTCTGCGGTGATTCCCCAGTGAGTCGGAGTGGTGCTGCGTTATGCTCCAGTGCGTCGTATGTAGTACAGCGCCGGGTTGAGGCTGACTGCTGGCGTCGACTCCAGCAGTCAGCCACAACCTCAGAACTTGAACAATGTGAAACACTTGACTATAGTAGTTAAGTGGTAGTGGTGGTTTTGGCTAGCCCAAACCACCACTACCCTAATCAAAAATTGGGTCAGCGATCCCAGCGAATGCTGGCCATTTTGGCAATATGAGGCAGTCAAAGATTTCATTAGGTTGTTGGACTGTTACCAGTTGGATGACTACCCATTACTGTTAGGTCAAATGAGATCCGAAAACTCGCAGGAAAACTAAAATTAAACAAAGTGCCTGGTTTTGACGGCCTGGAAAATGGCTTTATGAATCTCCCTCAGAAAGCTATTGTTTATTTGACAAAAGCGTTTAATGGTTGCTTACGCCTTGCATACTTCCCGAAGACATTAAAACACGCTAAAATCATAGCTATTAAGAAATCTGGGAAAGATCAGTTCACAACATCAAGCTATGGACCAATCAGTTTATTACCAAGCATAGGAAAATAGAATCTATTATCTTATCCCGCATTTCAAAACCAACTGTGCATATGTTGATCCCCGAAAAGTTTGAATTTCAAAGCTCACACTCAACCACGCAACAGTTAGCCAGAGTCCTGAACACATAGCCCATGGGCTAAACCGCTGTCTACACTCTACAGGCATGATTTTACTAGACATTAAAAAAGCTTTTGATTCTGTCTGACACGATAGCCTATTACACAAGTTAATCAACCATGAACTACCTCTATATCTAGTAAAGCTCATTTAAAATTACTCACTTGATCGATCCAACTCTTTTTATGTAGGCAAAGGGCATTTTGCCCCTAAAACCATCCCAGCCGGTGTACCTCAGGGTTCGCTCGTGGGGCCGTACCTCTTTATACTTTACCAGAATGGCACAGGCTCACACACCACTTGCCATCTATGCTGATGATACAGCGTAAAGATATATGAAGGATAGCACCACCCTATTTCTTCCCGTGGGTGTCGTAAAAAGCGACTAAGGTACTTTCTAGAGAATGGGCAGCAGCGTTCTCTACGCATTTTAACACCATACTGCGATCGCCAACCCGCCTGCCAAGCGTGGCGATTATGGCAAAACCTCCCTTTGGGGGAGGCCTATGTCCAGCAGTAGATGTATTCCGGTTGAAATGATGACTCAGACAATTTTTCAAGATCTGGAAACTGAAAGTAAATTCCACAAAACCCTATGGAATTCTGTTTACTAGAAAACGCACACTATCCACCAGATTCACTCAAATTTATTCCAGATAACGTGGCGCGAATCCGTTCAATATTTAGGCATAATATTAGACACGACCCTTAACTGGAACAAAATCACTAAACATATGTCATGGCTCAGTGACTGCGCTCTTAGACTTCATTAAATAATAGGTTGGGGAAAAGTTTCTTCGCATTTTTTAAGAAAATTCAAAACATTTTTTAATATTGTTTATATACATTTAACTAAAGTATGTAGGTACCATTTTGTTCGATAACTTGTTGCCATTTTGTAGGTAGGGACATGATCCCATTGCTATAGACATTTTGGGACTTCTGATCAAAATACCGCGACAAGTGGTTTTGGCAGTCCTCTCGATATGTTAACTTGACACTGCCTAAAGAATTCTGAAGAGACCGAAACAGGTGGAAATCTGAAGGTGCAAGGTCAGGACTACACGGCTGATGCATTAACAGCTCCCAGCCAAACTCTCTTAATTTTTGCTGAGTGGCTAAAGATGTGTGAGGTCTAGCGTTATCATGATGAAAACCCACACCCCTTCTGTTGATTAATTCCGGCCGCTTTCTCTCAACTTCTTGCTTTAATCTCATCAGTTGTTCGCAGTAGAGTTCACAATCGATGGTCCTGCCTGGTGGTAACAGCTCATAATGAATAATGCCCAATCCCACCACACACAGCATCACCTTGTTGCGAGTTAACCCGGGTTTCGCCACAGTCTGTGAAGCCTGACCGGTCTTTGGTCACGACCTTTTTCGCACGTTCTTGTCGTACGTAATCCACTTTTGATCACCAGTTACCAGTTTCTTCAAAAATGGTACGGTTTCATTAAGTCGTAATAAAGAATCACAAATGAGTACACGGTTCATTAGGTTTCTTTCAGTGAGCTCGTGAGGTAAATATCGAGCTTTTTTGTGTACCCAGTTTTTTTCAAATGTGCCATAACTGTTTTGTGGTCAATTCCCAGTTCTTCAGCTACGTCGTAACTACTGATATGCCGATCTTGCTCCACTTTTTCAAAAATGGCATCCATTTTATCCGTAATAGGGCGACCAGAGCGACGTGCACCTTTGACATCAAAATTTCTGGATTGAAAACGTTTAAACCAAATTTGTGCTACTCTCACAGACACTGCACTAAGTCCATAAACATCGCAAATTTTGTTCGCGGCTTGCGTTGCATTTTTACCTTTTTTGTAGTAAAATTTTAAAATGTATCTAATTTAAAACACACATTTTCCTAATTTGAATTAGAAATTATGTTCTTTAAAATTTAAACTTTCAATGATACCAAAACCAGCCAGATAAAAATAGTATATCCAAAGAGATTTTATTACAAGTTCATACATACTATAATGCGAAAAGACTTTTTCCCCAACCTAAATAAGTTTATTGTATTAAGAAAAACTCATAAGGTTAGTTATACACTAAACATGACTACAACCAGTGGTCAAAACCGGGTTGAACAACTGGCTCCTGAACATACGCCATAGGGCACGCACGATTTCTATTTGCAGTAGCTTCTAGTCGTACGAACGCAGGCTTACGAGCATCCCTACGTGGGTCGTCTTACTGGTTAATATAATAATCTCTTCCAAAATATTGACATCTTCGCTTTCCCAACAAGAAGCCTTGTTTGTGGAACTATTTTGAATATATTGCTCCGTAATATTTTGACTCTTAGTTAGACTGTATTTTTATAATTTCTAGTTTTTCCTTTTTTATTTGCATGCCCGTTTAGTGTTTAGTTGTATCATTAAAACATTATGTTATTGAATTGTACCTATTTAATTGTATCTTTTACTATTCCATGTGAGTGGAAACGCCGGGGGGTGGCCTAGGAGGACATAATTATAGTGACCTAATTGGTGATGTTCTTCAGAAAGGTCAGATGTGTAGTATTTGCAACTGGCGTGCGTGTATGAGCAAGATGTATGAACGTAGGCGAAGCAAAAGAAGTATCAGGTGTCGTTCTATTGTTTCTGCCTACCCCCATCGGAAGAAGGCGTAAAATTATATATGTATGTATGTATCTAATTGTAAGCGCACATCAGCATTCGTTTTATATAATTGTTCTTTATAATATGTGAAAAATGTCGTGGGTTATTTTTATTTACTCCCTGTGTAGCTCAAATGTTGTGTAGTACTGTAATGTGTAACCGTTTAGGTCCCAAATAAATAAAATTATATAAGTCCTTTCTTATGGAAAAACCCAATAACACTTTGGCTGGTCTGAATAAACATCCTAGGACGTCATGCTCAGCAGTGCCTGCGACGGCTAGAATAGTAATAAAAACAGCAGTAACAGTAACATTATCGAAGAATCCCACAGTCCACGGACAAAATTGCGGAGAAAAACCCCCAAGACCAAAATGTCTTCATCGACTCAACCATTCTCTATTGAATATCTATCAGAACCTTGTATCAACATAAATATATAGAGTACTATAATAATAGTGTTCTGTAAAAAGGCGGCCAAGTGCGAGTTGGACTCGCACACGAAGGGTTCCGTACCACCATATAGTATTGTACAGGGTTAAATTAAATTAAAGTTATCTAGCGAAACTCCGCAGAAGTGATGGGTATAGAAAGAAAAAGAAAAGAAAGAAAAATAACTTTATTTGTCCAGAACAACGTGCATACAAAAACATATCTAATAAACTCAAAGGTAAACATTACACAAAACTGATCTACATGTAATCACGAGCACAAATAAACAAATAGTCGGAAGCTGCACGTCATGACGTCGTCATGTTATCGATGTGTAGACATGATAAAACAAAAAAAAAATCTTAAGTCATACTTCCAGTAACAACTCTACCAGCGGTCGATGATCCCAAAAAACAACACCAAATCTTTTTATTTTTTCGTGTCTGGATATCGATACCCATCACGTCTGCGGAGTTTTGCTAGCTGATTTAATTTGACCCTGTATTATAATTATATAATTATATTAGTTAGACGTTTGTATGTATTGCCATTATTAAGATCGAAAAAAAATCCGAAAAAAACAAGTTCTTCTATACCCCTTTAATTTATATTATTTGTTGTTATTTAAACATTAAATATGTAAATTAATAATTATATAAAAAAAAGTATTATTCATAATTATATTTAATAATAATTATGAAGAATAAAAATATAAATTTTCACAGAGTGTGTACTACTATTACGAGCAGCCTGCACTCGTATAGTACTCTGTGAAAATTTCAAGTATCTACCTATTACGGTTCAAAAGATACAGGCCCTGTGACAGATGGACGGACAAATGAGCCTTCGTAATAGGGTCCCGTTTAACAAGTGTTTTATAGTGTGTTAGTGTCTAATCATCGCGCTGTACAGTGCAATAACTATGTGTTTAACGTAAGTAATATGATACCTCTGATTCATAACAACTAAGAAGTTATAAACATTATATCATTTATGTATAAGTAAATGTTTTTTATGGGCGTCATAGTCTGCACAAAACATCCAATCATAATGTTTAATGCTTTTAGAATAAGATCTGAATGTCATTTATCTATGCTGTTTATGTCAAAAAATAAAGAAATTTCAATCAATAGGGTCCCGTTGTCCCCTTTGGATACGGATCCCTAATAAAGCAACATTTTACGAGTCTATATTGACGTGTTTCGGCCTGAAACACTAGATTTTCTCGGCTTTTCCTACGATACACTTAAACGTCCATTTTTTCGCCTCGTTTCGTTATCCCGAGCGCCTATAGTCGCAAAATATGAAGTTCGGAATACCTTTCTCATATTTTTTCGTCTAATAGTGTGATCAGGGTGTCATAATTCTGGATTTAGGAATGTTATTTCAAGTTTTCCTTTAGTGGAAGCTAATGGTGTCTAGCACTAGATAAAAAAGTAATAGGAATTAGTAGGGAGTCACATTTGGTCATGCCCGGTTTCGAATCAATTAAGTCGTGCCCATGAAATGAGCGTTCACGAAACAACAAACAAGTGGAGTAAAGGTTAACTGAAAAGCTACTCATAACATAATGCTTTTTCTCGAAGGAGTAGGCAGATCTGTATAGAACACCAATATTTCGTCAGCTATCTAAAAAATCTGGGGACAAGCATGTCGCATCAACCAGACACAAATCTAGAGATCAGGCTCGTGGTGGTGGGTGGGTGATGGGGTGGAATGGGAGAAGTGCCAAAAATATATTTTTGAAACTTTTTGTTTTTAATAAATTAAGCAAGTTCAGTGTGTTATAATATTGCTAAAAATTGTTGCTAGGCCAACTGCTAGAGTTGTCTGAACGTTACGCATCGTCAAAATCAGTGTCGTGACTTTAGTAATCGCTTTGTTTCAGTTGGAGGTATATTTGTTTGCGTTAGTCATTGCTTTGTTTTGGTTGGTAGTATATTTTTTTGCGTTAGTCATCGCTTTGTTTCGGTGGGTGGTATATTTGTTTGCGTTAGTTATCAATTTGTTTCGGTGGATGGTATATTTTTTTGCGTTAGTTATCGGTTTGTTTCGGTGGATGGTATATTTGTTTGCGTTAGTTATCGCTTTATTTCTGTGGGTGCTATATTTTTTTGCATTAGTTATTGCTTTATTTCTGTTTGGTGGTATATTTTGTTTGCGTCAGTCATTGCTTTGTTTCAGTTGGTGGTATATTTGTTTGCGTAGTAACTGCTTAATGTTTACTCAGTAAATGTTGGTCTAGTCTTTGTGAAAACGAGCATAAATCACCAACTTACACCATGTCTAATCAATACCGTCTGTCGGGAGGTTGGGACAGGTCAACTCAAAGCCGCAATGGCTCTTTATTCAAAAGACCGTTCCAGACACGGTCCTGCATTGTTAGACTTACATAAAATCCTAATAATAAATGATGTTCGATCTTTGAAAGAGACCATGACCTCTGAATTTGTTTCGGCATTTCTTCTCGGATCAGTAAGCTATGAATGATCATGCCGGCAATATAGTTAAATAATAATTAAAAAAAAAATAGGCAGTCATTGGGACTGCCGACAGCAGTGAATACTTATCGGTCAACGTGCCTAAAGAAGTTTACACTTCAATAAAATAATGATTATCAAAAACACAATTTAAATAATGCACAGTATAAATTAAAGTTTTCACGTGGTCAATTTAACTTTACTTTCTGCTACTACCGCACTGCTGTTCCATGTGGTGTCGGACGTAAAGAATAGCACCGTTCCATTTCTTCCCGTGGGTGTTGTAAAAGGCGACTAAGGGATTTACTAGAGAATGGGAAGTAGCGTTCTCTATGCATTTTAACACCATACTGCGATCGTCAACCCGTCTGCCAAGCGTGGCGACTATGGCAAACCCTCCCCTCTTTGGGGAAGGCCTATGTCCAGCACTGGACGTCTTTCGGTTGAAATGATGATGATGACTGCTACTACAGCATGTCAGCGTGGGCATGTCCGTGACGCGAACCCATAAGTTATCGCCTACCAAAAATCGCTCAACGCGTCTAAAGATATTTCAAAAATGTACGTGTAAAAGTGATTTAAAAGATCTACTTACCGAAATAAATATAATTTCATTGCAATGCTCTTATAACAACCACGTCGTAGGATTTACCTAGGTACAACAATATTATAATAAACAGATATTATGTTATACATCCACAAAACAACCGAAAAAAGTGTTCCGCGCAGCAGCGGCAGCACACATACCCACTTTTCATTCATTTTACATTTCACTACAAGTAAAAATGATGGCTTGTAAAACAACAAGAAAAAAGAGACAGTTGTCAATTGCGCGAGAATGTAAACACACATTATTCTGGCCACCAATCGCCAAATGTTGGCATAACAGACTAACAAATACGTCCCAATTAGGACGTTTTCGAGTCTTCACGATTGCGCGGTCACAACATATCTGTATAATATAATATCATTGCCTTGGTACGTTTAAATTCTCATTCTATTTTTCCTCCCTCAACATCAATTCCTGACACAAACTGGTCGGACATTAAGATCCCTATCCTTCTCGTAACAACTTTAAGAGCTCAGTGTCTTATCTTTCAAACTTTTATTAACTTCACCAAGAGTAATTAGGAGCTTGAATCTCGGGAACAGACAGTCCAAGGAATCCCGCGCAGAGAATGGACGATTAACCTTTTTTTTTTTTGTGGCCCGTAAGATGTAGTTTTTACGGTTGTTTCCATTTGTTGCTATGGAAAGGGCTAATCATACTTGAGCCGTACACTTATCTGTTCGGCCCTACCCGTAAGTGAGTGCGTACATTACTACAACCGACTCACTTTCTTTTAAAAATATTTGGTTCGATCGGCCGAGTTTGGCCGACGACGTACGAGCATAGTTTGACCGATGAGGGATTAAATGTACGCAAGCCGTTAGAATATTTCTAAGGAATCCAAAGGTTGTCCAATTGGTTGTATAGGCATTATATTATAAGTACTGTTTATTTCTCATTAAACCTGACTAGAGTTCCGTACGTATTTTTCGGGTAACCACTGAAAATCAGCGCTGTGTTGTGGGTCCCCCATAGCACAGCATCATGCTGAGTACCAGCCTTTTTCTCACAGTCATGACGTGCAGTTGCCGACTATTTTTTTTTTGTGCTCGTGATTATATTGTAGATGTGTTTTGTGTAATGTTTTTATTTCTATTAATAGCAACAGCTTTTATAGGATATGTTACCTGCTCGAGTTTATGTTTTCTTAAGCACGTGTTTCTGTGACGAATAAAATTATTTTTCTTTCTTTTTCTTTCTTTCAAAGGAGGAAATGTGGTGATCCTCATTTCCTCCTCACCATCGTCCGATGGTCACCGACTGAGAAACAGGGTCGACATTACCCACAGAAAATGCAAGCAAAAGTGGCAATGAGCAGGCCATATTAACCGTAGCGATCTCGGGGGCACATGTCTAAGTAATAACAATCGCGTGGGTCCATCCATCAAGTTAAACTACGCTTGCCGCGGTTGGTCCGTGGATAGGTGACCATCTTTACATACAGACTCATCCGTGCCTCGGAAAGCACGTTAAGTCTTTGGTCCTGGCTGTCATTCGCGGATCTTTGGCAGTCGTTTATAGGTTGTCAGAAGTCCGAAAGTCTGACAATCAGTCTTACCAAGGGGTATCGTCCCTCATGTATATTCGGTCGAAAATTACATCATTTTTCTTACGTCTTTGACCATCAAATATGGCGCGTGTAATTCTTACCATTTTGCTTCTTTGCGTAATGCTTGAATAAATAATGGTAAAGTTCGTTTTCAACCTACTCTGACGTTATACCTTCTGAATCCATCTTTCCAGAGCATTATTAGGACGGTTTTTTAGCCTGAAACAACTAATATCTTCCAGTTTTTTATTTCTAATCCATTGCTTGATAAAACGCAAAATGTTTCACTCTCCATGTGTTCTGCATCATCACGGATCTGACTCCAGACATCATCAATATTTACTGCTGGCGGTAATGGTAAATTGGCTAACAGTCTTGTTATTGCCCTACCACGTTTGGAATCAGAAACTTTTAATTTGTATGACTTTCGCCACACGACGTTATTGATAATAACGGGTCGTCAGAAGCCTGAAAGTCTGACAATCAGTCTTACCAAGGGGTATCGTATTACCCAGTTACTGGGTTGTGGAGTTCAGATGGGCAGTCGCTCCATGCAAAATACTGGTATTCAGCTACATCCGACAACATAATTGGGAAAAGTTTAGGCAGATTGGCTAGGCAGAATAACAATTGTTCCATAGAAAAGCGTTTATCTGTGCTGCTTCATTAGTCCCTCGTTAAATTATTTCTAACAAGACCAAAATGATATATGACGAGACTAAACAGTCTCTCATAAGTAGATTGTTGTTTGTTAGGTAATAACGCGTAGAAAAAAGGTACAACGTTGGTGGATTCCGAGCAACTCTCAATATTAACGTGTATAGAATAAATCTGATAAAAAGGTACAGGTAGTACCTTAAAAGTTTCATCTCCGAAGTAGCAGGCAGTCTTATCGTGTACATTTTTTATAGTCTTTCGGCAGATTTTTGTAGAAAATACAAATATTTTGTAATTCTCTGTGCCATCAAGACCAAAAAATCTTTGGCCAGCAACTCAGATCTCTACGTCATCGGCGAAGGAAAACTCTGTCTTTTGCATTTTCAAATATTTTCTTCTGATTCTATCATCTTTTTTGGATTCTAAACTCGGTATGATATCCAGGGGTATACTCCGGGGTCATTTTCATTTTTATCATGGTTCTTTTTACACGAATGTCCATCCCCTTCTCTGATTTTTTCCGTTTTCTTTAAGTTTAAAGTCACCGTAACACTACATTTATCCCTTTTTGCACATCTCCATAGGCTCGTCCCGCTTTTGTTAGTTAAACTATGGTTGTACCTGTATACATCCCGCAAAAGCACCGATTTCCCTTTTTGACTTGTTATGAAAAAAAGGAATTTCAACTGTTTCCATTTTTAAGCGAAACCTTACATTATTTATAGTATAGGTAATCATTTATTATTAACTAAATAAATGTAATGCAACCAGGAAAAATTCATGAAAAAATTACATTCAGTAAATAATGTCATTAAAATAATATCTATAATGAGAAAGACGTTGCCAGCCAGCATGTAGTTACAAAGGCTAACCTATACGAGTAGTAATACTTAAAAACTTAAACGTGTCAGAAAGAAAGAAAGAAATCATTTATTTGCTGATAATGTAGGTATACATATAAGTTGGAATATTTATTAAGTGTCGCGGTACATTTTACCTTACGGCATGCAAAATATTAGGTTTGAATTAATAATAAACAGCTGTTACGATTATTATTAGCCATAATCGAATTGAATAGGTAGTTACAGAGCAGACAAAAAAAAAAATGAATCAAATATAAATTGCAAAGACAAAGTACATTTATCAATAACATTTTCCTATACCTATAGTTTTGTCATTTAAAAAGTCTTTAATTGAGTATTAACATTTCTCCAGCAATAGTTTTGTTAATTGTTTTTTAAACATTTTTATGTGTAGCTCTTTTAAATTTTCAGGTAATTTATTATATTTATGTGGTCCTACGGAAAGAATGCCATTTTTTAATAAGGCTGTTTTATGACCACCTGTGCATGTTGGGTTTTATACTGGAACCTCATTGGTACCGTGCGTTGTCTTATATTAGATATTATTGTGCGTTGTCTTAGTTAGATGTTATTGTAATTATTTCTTGGGAAATGAGTAGGACCAACCGTTTTGTACAGACCAACAAACTATCACTACTGACAGATAAATGACAAGAATTAAATACATCTATTGAAGACTGTACTTCACGTTCGTGACGATTTCACATTTTAGACGTTTTAAGTCATTTTACCACTCCAGACCTCATGTGAAGAATGATATTTTCCCATATAGACCTTCTGATTCGGAGCGCACAATTTAATAGCATGTAATTAGTAAGTACTTTATAATAGCATGGCACTAGTGTACCTACTCATAGAATTAGTAATTACTATATAGATCGCAAGTAGAGGGGGTCAAATTTCGACCAGTGGGCGACCACTAGTCATCATTTCAGCCGAAAGACGTCCACTGCTGGACAAAAGCCTCCCAAAAAAGGAGGAGATTGCCATAATCGACACGCTTGGCAGGCGGGTTGGCGATTGCAGTATGGTTTTAAAATTGCATAGAGAACGCTGCTGCCCATTCTCTAGTAAATCCCTTAGTCGCCTTTTACGACACCCACGGGAAGAAATGGGATGGTGCTATTCTTTAAGTCCGGCACCAAACGGACCACTAGTAATGAATAATTATTCGAATAAATATTTCAGTATTACGTTTTATACAATTTTAAGGTTAATTTCTGTCAGTGCTCAGTTGATATTACCATCTCTCATCTCATAAAAAAAACATCTACTAACATAGATCATAAGCCAAATTGTTACTACAATCCTAGATTACAAGTACTAAAATAGGTTCTAAGATAATTATATGGATGCTAACATTTTTTATTAGGTCATATTGGTTAATTTACATTTTTTATTAGGTCATATTGGTTAATTTACATTTTTTATTAGGTCATATTGGTTAATTTACATTTTTTATTAGGTCATATTGGTTAATTTACATTTTTTTTTGTTTTAGTAAGTTTTGTTGTATGGTAAATAAATAAATATAATTATATTACCAAGGTGAGATGCCAGAAGTTACACATCATAAGCGACTACTGTAAGACTCGCTCGTTTTTTTCTAAACTAGACAATGAGAACGAGAATTTATTCCGAAAGGTTTATTTTTAGGTACAATACATTCATATTTAACCTAGATAAAACATAGAAATCTCCATGTTCAGTCTTGTCGCCACATCAATTACATCGCACCGTGTGAAGAATAGAGGCGGTTTGCTAGTTACAAATAATATTTCAATCATGGACATAAATATGCTAGCGTTTCCCACCACACATATACTTTGAATAAAAACGAACAGCTCTCATAAATATAAATCATTTTACAATACACACATAGTATGTACTGTAAGTACTTTATTTCCAGTAACATAAATATAATAATATATCAAAACAATAGGGTTTGGGGCGAAGATAGGGGTTTCGTAAATTGTTTATGAAAGAATCCCCTTTTCAGTGCGCGGCCCAGTTGACGGACGTCAGACAACTGATGTCAAAAAAAAGGTGCACGTAGTCTGTTTCTTACACGGCTTCTAGAATATTCTAGAAGCTGTGCCGTTCTTGGACGAGCGGATTGTGACGAAAGTGGGTCGAAATAGATTCGCGTTGTAATCTTAAAAAAATTAAATCGTTTCATCTCATCCAATAAAATAAAAAAAACGATGCTACCGCTAAAAAAATGTAGTATTATATTCCCTCGAAAATTAACAGATGAAAATGAACCTAAAGGAAAGCCGAAAAGGGTTTCGATAAATTTTATTCCCGATACAAATAGTGAAATGAAAAAAAACAGGAATATAATGGGAAAAATCGTTTTCTCATTATCCGAAGGTTTCGCGTTCTGAATTTATTATTTCGACAGTAAATTGTCCGTCTGTCTGTAATTCCGTGGTCGGCCCCTATTTTAGGGTTCGCTACAAAAAGCTAGTCAACTGAAAACCTAATGATGCTCTGGTTTTGCATGAAATAGACGCTATTATTTTTATTGGGCATAGAATTAGTTATATATATTTTTTTGAGTAAATTAGGAACAGTAGGCAGGGCACATTGCTCACAGAACTGATGACGATGGGGCCGAAAGGTTCTGGAGTGGCAACCGCGTACCGGAGGACGTAGCGTTGGAAGGCCTCCTAAAAGGTGAACCGATGACCTTGTGAAGGCCGCAGGTATCCGCTGGATGCGGGAAGCACAGAACCGGTTGAAGTGGCGGTGCTTGGGGGAGGCCTATGATGATGATGATGAGGAGCAGTGGTGACCTAGTGGTAGCAGCCATGACTTACAAATTATAGATCGTAGGTTCGAACCCTGACAGGCGTTTAACTTTGTTTAGGTTAATTATTTCATCAACACTGCTCTCAAAACGGTAAAGGAAGACATCGTGAGCCGTTCTAGAACCAAAAATTCGAAGACATGTGACATCTACCAACCCGCACTGGGCCCGCGTGGTTGTTTACGGCCCACTACTCCCTCTCACAGAGAGGAGGCCTGTATCCCAGCAGTGGGAATATTGTAGGTTGATTATACATTGTAAGCAAACTGAACTGGCAGTGGGCTGGCCATGTTTGTCGAAGGACCGATGGCCGATGGACCAGACGAGTCCTGGAGTGGAGACCGCGTATTGGCAAGCGTAGTGTGGGACGCCCCCCAGCTAGATGGACCGACGACCTTAAGAAGGTGGCTGGGTCAGACTGGATGCGGAAGGCGGAGGACAGGGTATTGTAGCACAGCCTGGGAGAGGCCTATGTCCAGCAGTGGACTGCGATAGGCTGAGTTGATTGATTGATACATTATACATAGAGTAAATAATGTTGCTTTTCGTTTTAAATTCATTTCAGTACGGTACTGAAATAAGACTAGATAAGAGTTCAGTTTATTTGGTTCATGTATCACCAACCCGCCTTGAGCAAGTATGGTGAACAATGCTCATGCCATCTCAGAAATAGAAGAGGCGTTTGCCTCAAAAGCTTGCTAGGATTATTGTTATTAAATAATAATAAGAGCTTACCACGAGCCACGACCAACACCTAACGAGGCTCTCGTTGGGCAGCTGGATTAAGGGCCTGATTCAGAGAGAGGTACTTCTGGACACGGCTCGCATTGTTAGGAGGTTCCTCTCTCTGGAGCCCTGACCGCCGGTAGCATGGACCCTGTTCCCGATGCCGGTGGGCTACTATTTTTTATATTTTTAAATGTTTTCATATATTTTTATATTCTAATATTTAAAAATATAATTTATATGTACATTAATGAAGAAAGACCCATAGATGAATACCTTTACCTAAGTATACATAAATTAACAATTGCGTTAGTAAATAAAAGTTAAAGCTATGTTAGTATCACTAAGATGCACTAAGTCTTCGTGCGTTCTGGTGGCACTTGACTGCAAAAGCGGCGGAATACCACATCCTGAGGCCAAAAATTTTCTTCCATCACCTGATGCAGGTATCCCGTTGGTATGCGCACCACAAATGCCTTAAAGGCCGGTATTACTATACAATTTTATATGGCATTCAATAGAACTAGTTTTTGCTTTTGCAATTTTATGACCTTATTTAGTCATTGACTTTCATTGTTCAGGATCATCGGGTCCAAAACTGACAAATTTGGACTTTGAAAAAGAAAGGGCTAAGTATAGGTACATATTTCTTAGCGTCTTTGTACATTAAAAGGACATCGCAAAATATGTTTTTTTTTCAGTAAATAAACAATAAAGTCTTTAGGAAACCAACATTCATCTCAAAAAGACTCTTGCATACCGAACAAAGATTTCCTCAATCCCCGAAATAAGTATCTACAGAACCCTTCACTTTAACGCGATGCTATCAATCCCACTCTTACCCCATTGCGCCGATCTGTCGCGTTCGGGAAAAAACATTACAAATCTTTTTGAATTTATTACTTTTGTAGCTGTCAGGGGCATCCAGTGTGGTTTTTAGACCACAAATTAAGTATTTCATAGTTTTTTTGTTTGAAAATTCACACATGGAATGAAAATCTAAATCTAAACATATCATCAAAACGGCGCAGGATAGCATTTACCAGAAGTGATCATCGTATTAGTGGTTCACCAGCTTCAATATAACCAGGGTTGTGCCGGAATATAGCAGTTCGTCGTGGACGTTGTGTCTTTGGGTCTGTATTTTAGTTTTTAGCCACTGACTTCCGCAATTAAAGTTATTTTTCACTTTGTAGTGTTTTTTTTGGAAGTCAGTAGTTTTTTTGTGTGTTTTTATTTGTAGTTTATCTAAGTTACAATAACCTAATGTCAACTGCTCCTCACCTTTTAAAAAATATTTCTTTTCCCGATGCAGGGGCGTTAATTGTTGAGGAGTTCTCCTGGTGGATTGACCAGGAGACCTGGAAATGATGGTGACTTCACCATATGCATTGTAACAATCGCTATAGGTGTGCCTATAAAATTTGAGGAATTCCCTCGATTTCATCATCAGATTCTAACTTGGTGACAATTGGACCACCTCGGGAGAATACCTTTTCTCATTCTATTTCCCTCCTCTTCTCATTCCCTTTCAGAAGTCGGTTAAAAGAGTGTTAATCATTTGTCAAATTATAATAGTAAAATTAATGTCAACGGAATCTTTCAAGTTTCACACTGACTCATTCGGATTTTTTCTCATTGAAATAATTCGGATTGCATTTGAACAGCATTCAAATAATTCGCTTGTCCCTCCTAAGAATGTCGGAACTGCAAATATACAACTTTTCAAGAGAGCGGTTTAAAGTTTGTCTTGTTGAGGACATTTCAGTTAAAATCGACTTAATTAATTTGCTAAATCTGTAATTATAAAAGCTAGATTTTTTTATATATTGGTTATCAAAGATCTTTGTAATTAGAACCTAATAATGAAAATACGCCAAAATGTAGTTACTTTCCGACATTCATAATAGGGACAAGCGAATTACAATAAAAAGAGGTTTACATGAAGTCACATCCCAAAGAGCACGTGTACATTGGTTTTGGGTTTAAGGTACATCATTACATGTACGTCAATAATGATATGACAATGACCATTAGATGCGTTACCCGCGCTCAATATTAGCAAAGTGTAAATACCAGGCAATTGCTTGACATGAAGTTAGTCGCGCACCATCCAGTGACGCGCCTACACGTCACAATCACTCGCAATTCTCAGCAATTATTTGTAAAGAAAATGCCTTCCCGTGTCTATACACGATGTACAAATTACACTACTACTGTGGGAGTACAGAAAAACGTCTCATTTCATGCATATGCACTAATTGTATTTTTTTCGTCGTTTTGTACTTGTAAAGCCAGTCAGCCATTTTTCCTGTCTGCTGCGACCAACGCGTACGCGCCAATGAACATACAGCAGCTAGTGACGTTGCTAAATATGTATTTTCATCTCTTTCTAACAACAGTTATTAGTATAGGTCTTTCCTTTTCTTCGCGCACTGTATGATCGTACGCAAGTATGTAGTATGTATTCATGGCTTACGCTATTTTTGAGTGCACTTATAATATGTTCGTGTATGATGTGTCTATTTATAATGCGTCATTGATGTACGTACTTTATTTTCTCATCATTATCAAACTGCACCTAGACACAAATGACACTAACGTCTGACAACCATATCGGTTAACCTGTCCAGCACAGCTAACAAGCAATGACAGGCGCTGCTTTGAGCACCATTAGATCACAGTACCTATAATGCGAGTATTGTGGGCATCGGTAACTGAAACTCTGTTATTACGAATTGAAATCTGATTTCCCTGAGTGATGTGATGCACAGTCGCCTTGGTTTAGAGTGTTTCAACTGTGTTATGACGATAGGTAGATATACTCTGTTTTACATCGGGTGATAATCTAAACAAACTGGGTCAAAAAACGTATCTATAGATGGGGAATTATAGTGCCATTTACAAATGTTGTGATTTGATTTTATTATTTGAATATTTGAACTCTAAATACTATAAGTACTAATATTAAATCACGATAAGGATATTTTCCATTTGAGAGTTGAGGGTATTTATAATAAAAAGAATCTCAATAAATTGTCAAGTGGAAAATTATCATCATTATTTCAGCCGAAAGACGTCCACTGCTGGACATAGGCTTCCCCAAAGGGGGGGGGGGGGCTATGTCCATATGTCCTATGCCAGTTTGCCATAATCACCACGCTTGGCAGGCGGGTTGGCGATCGCAGTGTTAAAATGCATAGAGTACGCCGCTGCCCATTCTCTAGTAAGTCCCTTAGGCGCCTTTTACGCCCGGCACCAAATGGATAAGTGGAAAATATCATCAAAATATAAAAACAAAAATAAAGTTGTTAAAAATCCTCAACTTTTGTCGACGATCTTTCAACGAAATAATAATAATGTTATTCAAATCAATAGATTAATTTAGTACCTACAACAGGTTACAGCCTCCACAGGCCCCACACACACACACAGGCTCCACAGGCATTTTGCCTCCATTCTTGCAAAATCATCAACCATCATTTCGATGACGAAATGATGGTTGATGATTTTGCAAGAAAGGAGGCAATAACGTTACTGTTCATCAATATACTACATGCGGGTGTACACAAGGTGTACAGTACAACAGCTACAGCTCTGCCCTTCGGGGAATACAGGCATGATGATAATATGATCGTTTATGATAACGCAGCGAGCAAGCGTGCACTATGATTAGGTTCACAATGCAATGTATTTCGCACGCGTGCGATTTTTTATTTTCCAACACGTGTATGGGAATAAAAATTGCCACAGATAACTTATACCTCTACTTAGTCCAAATTGGTTCAATGCCTCTATTCACACCGTCTCGCGCCAGAGACTGTCCTCTCTATTCGGAGGTGATTTTTTTTTAATCTCCGTAAAGATGCGTCTTTACGGCGTTAATATTTTTGGAATATTTAAATAATGTTTATAAATAGAATACCTACCATGATTTTTATGAACAAATTAACATTTATTTGTGTTCTAAACTCAAAAATATTTGAACTTTCTATTTTTCATATTAGGCTGTTTATCGGCTTATACCTTTGCTTCTCCTTCAACCTGGCGAAAGCAAAGCGCGGAAAAAAAAGAAAATTAAATCATAGTTTCCTAATAATTAATGACAAAAATATTTTTCTTTATTTTATTTCATTTCTTCAAAAGTGTATTGAAAAACGTCGTTTGATACACGTGGACATTTGTTATTGCAGTTCTCGGCTCAAAAACAACCTCACCTACGGCTCGGGTGTTAACCTCGAATGCAATAACAAACATTCTCCACTTGTATCAAAATGACAGACATAATTACGAAAGGTACGAAAAAAAACATCGTGTTACATAACCATTGATGTATTAAATAGGAAGATAGGGCACTCTCTAACATCACTTAAATATTAAATGGACTAGAAACACTCACATGTAAACACACCCACACAACTATATTTTTCATGATGTCGTGCGTCATGTGCTCGACAAACGAAATAGAGAGACATATTACGCGTTGTGTATTCCCGTTGTCCCCGTCCTATGGGGACAGCGGTACTCAATTAAATATTTAAAAATACTTCCCGTTGTCCCCGTGGTTTAGTTTTACATTCAAAAATATGTTTCTAGCACTCGCCGGTCGCTGCCGCGGCACCGCTCGCTTCGCTCGGTTGGCTCGTGCGTTGAGTGGTCACAGTTCTAACCTTTTTTTTTTTTTTTTTTTGTTCACGGGGTGGAAAATCCTCATGGATGTCCTCCGCCCTGGGGCGGGCGGAGGGGTCTGTCAGACTCTTACTGACTAAAAACCACCCCAGTGTTCCCCTCCCACACTTGCACCGGGGATCTTGGGATCTGTTATTCCTTCCGCAATCCCCGGCTAGTGCCGGCCCGCCTCTGCGGGCCACTTCAAGTCTGGGGGGGGGTGAGGTGTCTGACCCCCCCCCCCCGCGACGTCTGCTAGGGGCGCGCGTGGAACACTACGCGCCGCCACCTCGGGTCCAATGTGATAGGGGGGCGGCGGACGTCCCCAAGTCCGCCGTCCCTGGACCCATTTATGGGGGCTGGAAGAGGGCGTTATCGGCCCTCCGCCGACGCCCGGTGCGCCTGCTGCGGGCCGGGTGAGCGGACGAGATCTCCCGCTCCCTTTCCGCAGCCTCCTTCTGCGACACGACTGTTTCGCAGAAGGACACCACCGCGTCCCAGGACTCCTCGCTGCCGGCCATCGGCTCGACCACGGCCGGCAGCGATAGGTCACTACCTACTCCTGAGATGAGGGCACGGCGTGGCTCCTCCCAAGCGGCACACTCTGCCAGCGTATGCCGCGCCGTGTCCTCCCGGCAGTCGACGCAGTGGTGACACCGGGCGTCCGGCTCCCTGTTTATGCGACACAGGTACTTCCCGAAGCAACCATGCCCCGAGAGCACCTGCGTCACCCGAAACGACAGGGAGCCGTGCCTCCTCCCGAGCCAGGGTTCGAGTACTGGCCGGACCGCCTCGATGGTGGCGAGGCCGGCGGTAGGGCGTGAAAGCCTGTCCCGCCATTCCGCCACCAGGGCTGCGCGAAGCTGTGACCGACGCAACTCCACATGTCGCTGCATCAGCCACTCGCCCCGCGCCCTCGCTTCCTCGCGCCACCGATACAGTGACGCGAGTACTTTCGCCTCGAGGTCCCATGGCGGGGATCCGGCCAGTACGCAAGCCGCCTCGTAGGAGATCGTGCGATAACCCCTGATGACTCTGACGGCCATCGCTCTCTGCGGTTTGCGCAGGACTGCGATGCTCCCGGCCGTCAGGTCAGCCGCCCAGATCGGGGCCCCATACAGGGCCATCGATCGCACGATCCCCACGTAGAGCCGCCTACAAGCGGCGCTCGGGCCCCCCAGATTGGGAAGCAGCGTTGATAACGCCCCAGCCGCGCCCAACAACTTGGGCGCAAGCCGCCGGAAGTGAGGGCCAAAATCCCACCGGCTGTCGAGCACCAATCCTAGGTACTTCATGGTGGACTCGACAGCGATTTGAGCCCCCCCGACCACGATGTGTGATCCCGGCGGCGGCGCCCGCCGAGGGCCATGAAATATCATGGCCTCCGACTTGTTGAGGGCAACCTCCAGGCCTAGGCGCCGTATGCGGCTCACCACCTGTGAGACCGCAGCCGTCGCCAGCAACGCTGCTTCCCTGTACGAGCTCCCCCGGGCCGTGACCAGTGTGTCGTCTGCATAACACGTCAGGTCCACGCCCGGCTGGAGCTCGCCCCGCAGCACCCAGTCGTACCCGATGTTCCACAGAAGCGGGCCCACGACTGAGCCCTGTGGAACACCGCACGACATGCGGCGCTGGTTTCCGCCATCACGTCCCGTGTAGGTGACACACCTCTCCGCCAAATAAGCCCCGACGATGCGGCGGAGGTAGGAAGGCACCCGATGGTACCGCAGTGCCTCCCGAATACAGCTCCAGGGCAGGGTGTTGAAGGCGTTGGAAATGTCCAAGGACACCGCCAACATCACTCCGCCCCGGGACACCGTTTCCTCCGCCAGGACTCTAACCCGCGATATCGCGTGGATGGTGGAGCGCCCGTGCCGAAAGCCGAACTGGCTCTCGGCCAGGTCAGGCCCCTCTCCGCACAAGTGGCCGACGAGGCGGGCAGCGATTATACGCTCAAACATCTTACCCACCTCGTCTAGCAGCACTATGGGCCTGTACGCGGACGGTGAGTCCGCAGGGCGCCCCGCCTTCCTGAGCAGGACCAGACGGCCAGATTTCCACAAAGTGGGAAACTGGCCCTGCTCAAGGCACGCTGTGTAGAGTCCTCTCAAGTGGGGCTCTAGCTCCTTCAGAGCGAGGGCAAGCGCTTGGCCGTGGATCCCGTCGGGCCCCGGAGCCACGTTCTTGGCCCGGAGCCGCATCACGGCTGCCCCCATCTCTTCTTGTGTCACCTCCGGGACGCTGATGGCGTTCTCCTCTGTAGGCTCTGCGGCTGTGGGCAAAGCCATCGGCGGCGGAGTATGCTCCGCTCTTGCCGGGAAGAGGGCTGCGACTACCTCCTCCAGCAGCTCAGGTTGGAGACTCTCCGTGAGTGGAGGCGCCGCAGCTCGAAGTTTCCCTCGAACCGCACGATAGGGACGCCCCCACGGATCCGCATCGAGAGTCTCCAACATCTCCTCCCTGCCTCGCGTTCTCGCTTCGCCGATGGCCAGCCACAGGGCCTGCTTCGCCGCGCGGTACACCTCATACAGCGCGGCTTCTTCGTCAGGGACCCGACGACGTCTCCTCCGGTATCGGGTGTACTCGCGCCTTACCGCTACGCACTCAACACGTAGTTGTGCGATCTCGGCAGACCACCAGTACACCTGGCGCCTTGCTGGATGTGTGCTGACGCGGGGCATGGACGCGTCGCAGATATGCGTCATCGCCCCGCGGAACCACAGCGCCTCCTCTTCGACGTCGACGGGTCCGTTCGTCGCCGACTCCCGAAACCAGGCCTGGACGATAGCGGCCTCCTCGAGAAGTTCCCTGTCAATGCGCTTACGCGCCCAGCGCGGACCGTCCCTTCGCGGGGCCGATGGACTACGGCCGCCGGTGGTCTGGGTGGAGACGTCGAAGCGGATGTATCGGTGATCCGACAACGTCTCCACCTCCACGGCGACACGCCAGTCGCGGACACGGCTTGCGACAGCAGGGCTAGCGAACGAGACGTCCACTATGGACCCACCCCGCTGCCGCACGCACGTGTAGACCGAGCCCCGGTTTAGGACGGTCAAGCCTGTCGTGATTGCCCACTCCTCCAGCGCCTCACCCCTAGCATCGGTCACCGGAGATCCCCACGCCGCTGACTTGGCGTTGAGATCCCCGAGTAACAGCACCGGGTGAGGGTGGAGTCGGCCTACAACGGCGCCCAACTCGACAAGGAAGTTCTCGAAGTCGGCGAGGCTCTTGTTGGGCGAGAAATACGCCCCAACCGTGCCAATGCCGTCCGCAAGGGCGGCCACCCAGCCGTGTCCTCGGGACGGGTTGACGAGAGCCCCGCCAATAATGGCCACCAAACCATCCAGGTCTCCCACCCAGTTATCCCTGGGGGGGACAAAGTACGGCTCGGCGACCACAGCCACATCAATTGACCACTCTGCCATGCTCTGGAGCAAGAGATCCTGAGCTCTGGCAGCGTGGTTAATATTGCCCTGGAGGAAATGGTACAGCGCCATTAGACGCAGTCCATCCCCTCCGCACCAGTCACAGGCCGGGAGTCGGCCGTAGGGCAGCCAGGCTGAGGGGGGGGTAAAGAGTCCCCGGCAGCCATGGCTCCCCTCTTCTTTTTGGGTGCAGGTGCACGACAGGCCTTTCCGCCAGCCCTGTGCCCAGCGGACCTCCCTGCAGCTGTACAGAGGCTGCAGTTTGGCGCCGCGGAGCACTGGGCCGCCTTGTGGCCGGGCTGACCGCAGCGATAGCACTGGTCGCTGCGGTCTATTTCAGAGGTGCACCGTGCCCTGACATGCCCCATGTCTAGGCACCGGAAACACCGCAAGGCCCTGGGTTGCAGCAGCTTGGTTCTTGACAACCGTCGTCCAGGCCTCCGTGGTGGGTCCGGGCGCGGTCGTCGGGGGAGCAGCCGTTCGGGAAGCGTGCGTGGACTTAGCCTCCGCGGGCTTCTTGGTCCCCTTCGCGGGCTTTTTGGCCCCCTTCCCGGACTGGCTTGGCTCAGGCACCACCGCTGCTCTCGCCTCCGCCTCTTTCCTCCGCTTGTCCGCAGCGAGCGGTGGGCGGAGGATTTCGGCCGGGGGAAGCCTCGCCTCCATGGCCTCCAGCCGAGCCGACACCATCGCGCCACACTGCATTAAGCAATTGCGCGTGATTTTGTCCTCATCAGATACAGGGGCCGACGACGGGATCGACGATGACCCAGTGGCTGTGGGAGCTGCCCTCTGAGCGGCAAACTCCCGCTTGAGGTCCTCCATCTCGGACCGGAGACGGGCATTCTCCTCCCACAACTTCGCCGTCTCCTCCGTGCTCGTGCGACTAAGGAGGACCTCCACTGCCTCCCTGATGTCGTCAGCCGCCTCATTCAGAGCACGCGTGAATGTGCCCTTCAGGTTGCCCGATTTGGTAGCAACCTTCAGGACGACATCCACGCCGTCCAAAACTTGGCGACTGAGCGCCACCGCCGACGGGCTCTCCCCGGCAGTCTGTCGGGCTGAGCGCCGCTCTCGCGCCTGACGGGCCAGCTCGCTGATCTCATCAGCTGCTACCGCCTTTCGCTGCGCCCGCTTAGCGGCATTCGCCTCTGCTTTGTTAGACCCCAGCAAGATGCCCTCGCTAGGGTCCGCGATCGTGGGCCCGGGGTCGCTCCCCACACCCTCGACGTCCTCCACCGGAGCCGGCGTATCGGGCCGAGAAACCGACCTGAACCGACCCCGCGCATCACGCTCCGCACGAGCGGGGGCTCCACTTGCCACTGCGCGACCTCGACCTCTTATACCATCTGTTGGCACCTTAGGGGCCGGTAGGCTCTCCTCGCTAGAAGAGCCGGACAGCCCCGCGCGCTTCTTCTTGCGCTTTGAGCATACGCTCGCCACGCTCGCCACGCTCATCCTCTCGGACGCGGTGTCAGAATCTGACACCGCACCCATGCGCTCGATCACGACGATCGGCACCTTCTCCGCCTGTTTCTCAATTTTGTTTTGATTTTTGTTTAAGTTTTCCATTTTTGTACCCACGAGTAGATATAGGTTGTATTCGTCCACCGGGCAGAGCCTAGATGCCCGGTAAGCCTACATACTGCAGAGGGCGGCAGGTATCTGCAGGTGAAACACTAACGACTGGACTCCCTCCAGCCATTCATCCTCTTGCCGTGCTTCAAAACTTAGGATTGGGTCCCTACTTAACCTAACCTAATTATATATACAACTTTTTTTTTTTTTTTTTTTTTTTTTTTTTATATCCTACCCTAAACTAACCTACCCAGTGGGTCCCTCTACCGCGGACTGTTCGTCCGCCTCCCCACTCTGCGTCCGGCTCAACCTCCCTCTGAAAGCAGAGGGAAGAGTGGACGACCGTCGATCGGCCTCGAAAGACCCAAGAGCCTAAGGCTCTCCCCCCGCAGAAATCCGCCGCAGTCAATACCCTCTCCGACATGGAGAAACTATTGACCGCGCCCAGGGTGCACCGGCCCGACGACTGCTCTTTCCCCCGAACGTATTCGCAAGGAACGAGCAGCAGTCAGGCACACGAGGAGGTTTTCTGCACGCACCCCGTCACAGTTCTAACCTAACCTAACCTAGCTGTTTCGATTTTCGAAACAGGTTTACTTCGTACGATAAGGGGACAACGGGAAAAAAAATTAATCACGTCCCGCTGTTCCCGTGACGGGGATATCGCAAACGGGGACAACGGGAATACACTTTACGTGGGCTATAGCGGGAAGGAGATAGCAATAATTGTCACTATTACGTACCCATTACTGTTGTGCAAGCGAAATCGCATTATCAGCTGAATGTTGGCCGAATATTTACGATTATAAACGACTTATGACGGAGCAAACATTAAATATTATTATAATTTTCAACAAATTAACATTTTTGGTTGTACTTACGAGTAAAAACTAATCCCGTGTGACTTGTTTTTGGTTTTTGCACTATTTGTACACATTTTATAAACACAGGAAGGCATTGTTGCTGCTTATTTAGACGGTTACTGTAATTTTACTTAACGTGCTAAACAAACGCCAGTTCGATTGTGACTAAGGTCGTCGAGGAGCGTGTACCATATCTTCCCTTATTTTACATCAATGAAAGTTAAGGGAAAGCATAATATGTGAAGCGACCCTTACTTAAATAGGTCACCTTCGTTATAAAAAAAAATCTTCTCACTTCTTAGGCTAAAGTTTAAGCGGAAACATACTTAAGGTTACGTTAGCACGAGCGTTTTTAAAAGGTCGTAGATACAGATCTGCTTGAAAAAGTTCGCGTTTCGGAAATCATCGTCTATCTTCGGAAATTCGAACGCGCGATGGGATTTAATAAAGAGCTGTTACAACCATGGAAGTACTTGCCTATTTTGTATTACCGTCATAACCGTGACTACAAAATGATAGATTAACAAGTCTAAATAATTCCAAAATACATTTTAGTGTTTAGTGACAGATGATGAGGTACAACTAGAGTTAGGTAACCGGACCAAGAGAAACAAACGTGGAATGACAGCTGCCCTGCTACAAAGTGTGGCAGTACAAAATATAGAAGCTTTATCTCTGTTGAGGGTTACTCAGTGGCGCGACGTTCGTGCTAATTCTCAAAAACGAAGATTACAGAAGCGCATATCTTTTGTGATTTAACTGTATTTCTTTTAAAGTTGAATTTACTCGAACAAATTTCCACTATAGTTTCATCGTTGAGTGTTTTACGGATAGAAGAATTTGTTGAAATTTTTCAGTTCATGCAAGTCGGCAAAGTTATAGCGGGGCTGACTACTCAGTGCCTAGGATTCGCTGAATGTATAATCGACCTCGTAAGTGCTAAACCACTTTTAACAATAATTCCCAGTAAATTAAAACGCCACTAAGTTTGAAAGTATCTAACTGTCAAATAGAAAATTAATAGCCCTTGTCGTTTTATGAGTGACTTTCAGCCTTAGGGTGATAAAGCACTGGAGGCAAAAGTCCTCACGCACATCTGGGAGTTGCGCAAGGAGGCGAAACGCCGGGATGTTACTCCGCTGCCGCGAGAAATCACGGCTCAGCGGACAGAGCTCCGGCGGGATCTCATGGCACCATGGAGAGTGTGATTGTCGCAACCCAGTGTTGGGCACGCTACAATTGTGGCGATAAGTCCCCTCTTTGAGGAGTGGCTAGAGAGGTGCCACGGCGTCCTCACCTTCCGCCTGACGCAGGTTTTCACCGGACACGGTTGTTTCGGGAGGTTCCTGTTCAGGATAAAGCGGGAGGAAATGCCCGGGTGTCACCACTGTGTGGATCACCCGGAGGACACGGTGGATCATACGGTGGAGGTCTGCCCGGCTTGGGCGGAGCACCGCCATGTCCTCATGGAGAAGATCGGCGGCGGCGATCTCTCGCGTCCGGCCCTGGTTCAGGCCATGGTTTGGAATGAGAGTGCGTGGGAGGCCGTCACCTCCATCTGCGAAGCAGTAATGCTAGTGAAGGAGGAGGCGGAACGCGTGAGGGAGAGGCAAGGTTAGCGCCCTCGCCCCCCTAGTCACCACAGGAGAAGCCCCGGGCGTCGGGAATCGCAAGCCGATTTTCGGCCACTGTAGGCACGGGCCTGCGGACGGTGAGCGATGGGTAGCTCGCCATCCGATAAGGACCAGGCCCGGGTCGACGGCGCGTTGTATTCCACGCGCGCCTCAAAGAGTTGTCAGCACCAACTGACGGAGTCCGTTAGGGCCAATGCCTGCCAGGGTTGCGAGTTTGTCCAAAAGGGATATCGTGGCCCTGGCACACAGGCATTTGAAGGAACACGGTGGGTTTTAGTCAGTAAAAGTCTGACACGCCCTCCCGCGCCGCCCAGAGCGGGAGACGTTACATGATAATTGCCAACCCAAAAAAAAAAAAAAGTGTTGCGTGTTTGTCTGAAACGGATATCGTGCCCCTGGCACACAGGCATCTGAAGGCACACGGGTGGGTTTTAGGAGAAGTTATTTTTTTAATTTCTTCGCCAAAAAAAATGGGTGATACAGCAATTACAAGGTCGACTTTACATAAATACAATGTAGTACACAAAAAAAATACGTATTGAATGGCACGTTTTAAAGAAAACCTATAAATTACCGTAGGAAAATATACATGTATTAGAACCTATTCTAGTCATCACCTGCCTTTTCCAAACTGTGTTGGGGTCAGCTTCCAGTCTAACCGAACGCAGGCGAATACCAATATTTTACATGGAGCGACTGTCTATCTGCCCTCCACAACCCAGTTACTGGGTAATACGGTACCCCGATGGTAAGAGTGGCAGTCAGACTTTCGGGCTTCTGACGACCCGTAACGACTGTCAAAGATACTCAAATAACAGCCAGAACCAACGGCTTACGTGCTTTCCGAGGCATGGAGGGGTCTTGGTATGTAAAGATGGTCACCCATCCACGGACCAACCGGGGAAAGCGTAGCTTAAGCTAATCGATCGAACCGTACGGCTGTTATGAATTAGCCACGTGCCCCTCATTAGAACTTAAAAATATTGAAACACGTCACTAATTTCCCTATTCCTGCAATGAACATGCACATTTGCGTTCTGCCTTTGTAACTCTATTGAAACCATATTTCAAAACGGCGCCAACTGTCCCGAGCCAACCGACCGAACTAAATAGGTCACCGTTCGTCCACAATTAACTTACTCCCTCTTATTACAAAACAAGGTTTATCTTCAGACCCAGGTTTAAAACATGGAGCCATTATTAATTTGGAACTATATTCCGACTATGGTAAAGTTCCTAAACACAAAACTGACAACTTAGTACCGAACGATATTTTCAGTTTTGTATAAAGAACGGTATTTCAATCACTGCTACGTTCTTATTACAAAAACTGGCTCCATGGTTTAAGCCATGTCAAAATATAAATCTTGTTTTGTAATAAGGCGGACTATGTCTAATTACTAAATGCACAATTATTATGATATTCTAACCACCGTGTACGCTATCAAATTCAAAGTTTTTATTTCGAGGTATTCCACTCAGAGCACTCAGCACTTGACCGAACGGCACCTGAGTACTTCCACTAACCGCACTGAAACAAAATTTTGATCAGTGTCAGACCAAGGATCCATATAGTGTTAGTAAGAACTTAGCCTTTGTTAGTAAACTCAACCACTTAAAAATACAATAAATAAAAATTAATTGGCTACATGAACATGTGCACGCACATGTCTGCCAGCCCATAGCCTGATAAATGGTCCATCAACCTTGTCCGCCAGAGTGTAGCTAAAATACTGTTCGGGCTACCCCTGAATCGCTGCAACATCTATGCACACCGTTTGCGCATGATGGCATGAAAGTCATCTATTCGCGCTTCCGCGAACATATGACTGATGCACTGCAAAACCGAGGCAGCCCCAGTGCATTATTGCGCGCGCAGTGTTGTAAGCCTTTTGCGTATACTTAACCCACAAGCTGCACGAGTAAAACGACTGGCAGTAGGCTATGAAGAGCGTCAGTTTTACCTCGTTGCTATACATGGCTTTATTCCAGCTAATTTATCTAGTGAATAGCTGTGGCCAGCCGTCGTGATTACGTGTTTATTATTTGAGTAGGCCAGGTTTCCTCGTGATATTTTCCTTTACCGAAGTCAATGATGTCCAAGATAATCTTAGAAAGTACCTACACCATCATCTGCCTAGCCTATTCCCAACTATGGTTGAGGACGGCTTCCAGTCTAACCAGATGCAACATAATACCAGTATTTTACATAGTGCGACTGCATATCTGACCTCCACAACCCTGTTTAGAGTTATGAGGAACAGGGTGTAAAGTTCACTAATACTCCACAGAAAAGGGAGGATCCTCCGACCAGACGGGTGTTGTGTCTGGTGGGCAAGGCAGTTACTGCCTGACGGTTGATGTCGGGATGTTGTATATATGCTAGTTGCACGGTAAACTCTGCTTGCGCGATGCAGGATTTTGCGTGACGTCAGTGTGACGCGTAGTTCGCATGTAGCGATGTTGATGCCGCTACACCTGTTACTGGGTAAAACGATACCTCTTGGTAAGACTGGTTGTCAGACTTTCGGGCTTCTGACAACCCGTAACAGCTGTCAAAGATCTACAATTAACCGGCGGGACAAACGGCTTTACGTGCTTTTCGAGGCCAGAGGGGTCTTGGGTATGTAAAGATGGTCACCCGTCCACGGACCAACCGCGACAAGCGTAGCCTCACCTTATGGATCGACCCGTGCTTCCTTAAAAGTTAGTTGACACAATCGGCATGACAGAATTCCAACCCGCAATCCACGCCGGATTTACGTCAGTTTGGCCAGAGCTATGTGTTAAACAGAAACACATCAATCATCATCTGAGCTGAAAGACGTCCATTGCTGGACATGGGCTCTCCCCCAAGTACCATCACAATAACTGTTTGCAGGTAGCAGTTTCCCACCGCCCTCATTAGGTCATCGGTCCATCTTTAGGGAGGCTACGTCTTCAAGCACCCCAATTAGGTAACACAATTTGAATTACAATCTGACAGATTTTGGGGGAGATTCAAGCCATTACTTCTTATGTTTGAAAAATTTGACCGCCCAACAACGTATAATAACGTGAGGTATGTTGTTGAATTGTCAAAATGAAACCCATTGATACTGATAGTGTGTTACTGAAATACCCTGCTGCACATTTTAGACCCATCGGGTCCACATTCCTATTTCTTCCCGTAGGTGTCGTAAAAGGCATCTAAGGGAAGTAAAGTATTGTGTTGGCAAAATCTTTGGAAGCAGCAGTTAGTGATTTCTTAGGAGCCAACTGGAGTTACAAAAATATAACTACCCTACCTGTACCAGCGCTAGGGCTCTGTCTTGCATAGGGTGGCAGCATTATGCTGAGCGGTGGCCGTTTTGCGTGGATGTGACGCATATTTCCCCCCTACTTGTTCTTTTTGTATTTATGTTCTTTCTTTGCGTCATGTTTACCGCAAACAAACGTATTTTCTTTTTTTCTTTCTTTTCTGAACTATTGCCCTTTTTATAAAAACACTTACTAGAGAATGGACAGCAGCATTAATTTGAAAACCATACTGCGATCGTCAACCCGCGTGCCAAGCGTGGCGATTATGGCATCCCCCGACCCTTTTGAGGGAGGCTTATGTCCAGCAGTGGACGTCTTTCGGCTGAAATGATGATGATGATAGGTCCCCATTCTGCGAGCAATTTCGTTTCCTTGTTTCTCCTTTGAATCTCCTCATTATTGATTCGATCACATGAGAAAAATTCCGGAAGGCAGCAAAATTTACAAAAAAAAAGAAGCTTTTACGTAACATAAGCTAAGTTACCCCACGTTTTCCTTGCGTAATTGTCTCCCGGGCGTCACCCCCTAATCCTACATATAAGGCATTCTTCCTATATTGAGTTTCTTCGTAATATTTTGTTTCTGTGTAAAAAAATTTGGATATACCTAATAATGTTTCGACGAACTGGTGGAGCTTCGGGTAGATATAAATAAGGCAAAAGTGTCAGTTTTCAATCAAATTTTGAATATAGCTGCTATTTTTGTGGTGTTGTATTAAAAAGAGACTTAGCTTCGTATTTATAAAGCGTTACTCAGTACTCACTACTTAAGACTAGTTTCCACCAATCCAATGGCTTGAATCTAGTCTAGTAAGTAATGCTTGAGTACTGAGTAACGCTCTATAAATACGGGCCTTAGTTTAGTAGATTCTGAAGTTCGTTTTCCGAGAGATACAGAGCTTAGTGGTTTAATGCAGCTCTGTGATCTGTGAAAATAGTTTTAAGGATAACAAAAACATTATTTATTATTTTACTTATTCATAATAATGTACTCTAATAAGGAAAGATATTTAAGGCAAAAGCATCAGGGTAGAAAATATGGTTTTACTGAATTATAATCATTAGAATCAGTTATAGGTAAGTTCACAGAATCCTACGAAGAGATTTAGTTGTATTGCAGATTCTATTGATTATAATTCTGTAAAGTCATATTTGTTACGACTGCGAATCATATTTTAATCAACATACAACCTGACACAGACCTGTGAATTGCGAAAAACTTAAGAAAAAAATAATTTCGCGGGCTACATTAGCGCATCCCCCGCGTAACATGCGTAGTTCATACAAACGTGATACCAAAATAATTTGTAAATCAAAGATATTCTTAAGGTAGTGTGTATTTATTTCGCGGGCTACATTAGCGCATCCCCCGCGTAACATGCGAAGTTCATACAAACGTGATACCAAAATAATTTGTAAATCAAAGATATTCTTAAGGTAGTGTGTATTTATTTCGCGGGCTACCTTAGCACATCCCCCGCGTAACATGCGTAGTTCATACAAATGTAATAACAAAATAATTTCTAAATCAAAGATATTCTTAAGGTAGTGTGTATTTATTTCGCGGGCTACCTTAGCACATCCCCCGCGTAACATGCGTAGTTCATACAAATGTAATAACAAAATAATTTCTAAATCAAAGATATTCTTAAGGTAGTGTGTATTTATTTCGCGGGCTACCTTAGCGCATCCCCCGCTTAACATGCGTAGTTCATACAAATATAATACCAAAATAATTTGTAAATCAAAGATATTCTTAAGGTAGTGTGTATTTATTTCGCGGGCTACCTTAGCGCATCCCCCGCGTAACATGCGTAGTTCATACAAATGTAATAACAATATAATTTGTAAATCAAAGATATTCTTAAGGTAGTGTGTATTTATTTCGCGGGCTACCTTAGCGCATCCCCCGCGTAACATGCGTAGTTAATACAAATGTAATACCAAAATAATTTGTAAATCAAAGATATTCTTAAGGTAGTGTGTATTTATTTCGCGGGCTACCTTAGCGCACTCCCCGCGTAACATGCGTAGTTCATACAAACATAATACCAAAATAATTTGTAAATCAAAGATATTCTTAAGGTAGTGTGTATTTATTTCGCGGGCTACCTTAGCGCATCCCCCGCGTAACATGCGTAGTTCATACAAACGTAATACCAAAATAATTTGTAAATCAAAGATATTCTTAAGGTAGTGTGTATTTATTTCGATTGGATTACAGAATATCTATGTTCCTAAATATATATTTTGAAAGGACAATGATATAAAGACGAGATTTGAAGAACTTATTTTTCTCATAACTCTTGCCTCTTAAAGACCGATCGTTTTGCGCAATCAATATAAAATATTTGTGTCACTTTTCTTGTCAGCTTCTGTTTGCTGACTTTCGACTATGTCAAACATCGTGAGGAAATATGTAAGTAACCCCAGTAGATAGAACCACAGCTCTTTCTTTCTGTGAAAAATAAATCATTGACCTTTGTCGCTGTAACAGGTCATCGGTCAACCACAATTATATCATCATAACTCATAACATAACATAACGGCTGTTTGCTCCAGTTCTGTTTGTAATAGGGGCGAGCCTATTGCCATCAGCCGGCACAAGTAAAGGCGGTAAACTCAAAAAACTCAAACTCAAAGCATTTATTTCAAATAAACCAACTACAGGCACTTTTGAATTGTAAAGGAGTTGGTCAGTCATAAAGATGAAGCTAGTTGCCCATTCCAAAGCTTAGCAGGAAACAAGCAAGCAACTCCACGGACACTTTTAAATTGACATAATATCATTCGTGTTGAAATTTAATATGTGAGAACAATGCAAAACGTCAAAAGCCTCCGTAACAAAAAGATTAAAAAAAACAATTCAAAAATTAAATTAAAATAAGCCAAGGCCGCTAAGAGATGACCAGTCCCTACTGATGGCGCCCGTTCACGATTATGACGCATGGATTAGCACTGAATGGTGCTAATCCATGCTCAATGTATCTCACTTGTTTGTGTTAGGCATGGTAGGATACAACAAGTTGGAAACAAGGAGGATTCTAGCACTGGCGTCGTATATCCTTGGAGTGTTCCGGGGTAACATAAATAATCCGGGTGTGCTACCAGAGGATAGGCTTATGTGCCAGAAGGGTACGTGCAGCGCCGTCGGCGGCCTAACTTGTTCGCGGTGCCGCGCGGTCGAACTAAATTGTTGGACAACGTCCCCCTGACGCGAACATTGCGCACGCTAACGCTGATAGCACACCCCTCCGTTCAGTTCAATTGTACTGGTTCGCGATATGTTCCGCTACTCACATCCGATTCGAGTAGCGGAACATGACGCGAACCAGTACAATTGAACTACTGTGGTTTCGCTGCTACGGTTTCGCGGCAGAGATGTGCTACCAGCGTAAAGGTTGCCGACGGAATAGATCTTTAATCATGTTCACTGACCGAGTTCGCAATGGTAACGTTACATTTGTGTTATGTTTTTATTTTGTAAATCTTGTATGGCATGGATATAATAATAAAAAATTGTTAAATTATTTCATAAACTGTTAATTAACTCACTACTGAATTGGGACACTGTAATGGTAGCGTATTTATGTAAATAACTAAATAAAAAAAAAAAAATCCAGGATCCGGGCTGCTACTGAGAAATTCCGGGCAGAAAACCTCAATAACACGGTTAAAGACCCGGCCCGGGGCATCAACCTTAATTATATTTTTAGGGTTCTGTACCTAAGGGGTAAAACGGGAACCCTATTACTAAGGCTCCGCTGTCTGTCTGTCTGTCCGTCTGTCACCAGGCTGTATCTCATGAACCGTGATAGTTAGTCAGTTGAAATTTTCACAGATGATGTATTTTTGTTGCCGCTTTAACAACAAATACTAAAAAACAGAATCAAATAAATATTTAAGGGGGCTTCCATACAACAAACTTGATTTTTAGGGTTCCGTACCCAAAGGGTAAAACGGGAACCCTATTACTAAGGCTCCGCCGTCTGTTTGTCTGTCTGTCCATCTGTCACCAAGCTGTATCTCACGAACCGTGATATTAGACAGTTGAAATTTTCACCGATGATGTATTTCTGTTGCCGCTATAACAACAAATACAAAAAAAAACAGAATAAAATACATATTTAAGGGGGCTTCCATACAACAAACTTGATTTTTAGGGTTCCGTACCCAAAGGGTAAAACGGGAACCCTATTACTAAGGCTCCGCCGTCTGTTTGTCTGTCTGTCCGTCTGTCACCAAGCTGTATCTCATGAACCGTGATATGAGACAGTTGAAATTTTCACAGATGATGTATTTTTGTTGCCGCTTTAACAACAAATACTAAAAAACAGAATCAAATAAATATTTAAGGGGGCTTCCATACAACAAACTTGATTTTTAGGGTTCCGTACCCAAAGGGTAAAACGGGAACCCTATTACTAAGGCTCCGCCGTCTGTTTGTCTGTCTGTCCATCTGTCACCAAGCTGTATCTCACGAACCGTGATATTAGACAGTTGAAATTTTCACCGATGATGTATTTCTGTTGCCGCTATAACAACAAATACAAAAAAAAACAGAATAAAATACATATTTAAGGGGGCTTCCATACAACAAACTTGATTTTCAGGGTTCCGTACCCAAAGGGTAAAACGGGAACCCTATTACTAAGGCTCCGCCGTCTGTTTGTCTGTCTGTCCGTCTGTCACCAGGCTGTATCTCATGAACCGTGATATTAGACAGTTGAAATTTTCACCGATGATGTATTTCTGTTGCCGCTATAACAACAAATACAAAAAAAAACAGAATAAAATACATATTTAAGGGGGCTTCCATACAACAAACTTGATTTTTAGGGTTCCGTACCCAAAGGGTAAAACGGGAACCCTATTACTAAGGCTCCGCCGTCTGTTTGTCTGTCTGTCCGTCTGTCACCAAGCTGTATCTCATGAACCGTGATATGAGACAGTTGAAATTTTCACAGATGATGTATTTTTGTTGCCGCTTTAACAACAAATACTAAAAAACAGAATCAAATAAATATTTAAGGGGGCTTCCATACAACAAACTTGATTTTTAGGGTTCCGTACCCAAAGGGTAAAACGGGAACCCTATTACTAAGGCTCCGCCGTCTGTTTGTCTGTCTGTCCATCTGTCACCAAGCTGTATCTCACGAACCGTGATATTAGACAGTTGAAATTTTCACAGATGATGTATTTCTGTTCCGCTATGACAACAACAAGCGTGATTTTTTTTATTGTTTTTGCTCGATATTGATAACGGCAACATGTAGACGGTTGAAATATTCACAGAATCTTTAGTTATATATTCACTTTAAAACTAAATAATTAAATTAAAATAAAACAAATATTTAAGGGGGGCTCCCATACAACAAACGTTATATTTTTGCTGTTTTAATAGATAATGGTACGAAACCCTTCGTGCACGAATCCGACTCACACATGGCCGGTTTTTTTATATAACCGAATATCTTACAGTCCATCTTATTATATTTTTATAAATTAATGGTCTTTTCATTCGATCAGGATCAAAATCATTACTAGCAGGCAGTACATTGTATACGGAATATAATGGATAATTTATCGGTATCTTGTACAAGTAACGAGCGAAGAAACCGGCTAATGTAATCGAGATTGAATACAAACAAATACATTGGAAATAAGGTGTCCATGCTATATGGGAAACGTATTTTATTTTGAGTTTTTATAATAATAATAATAAAACATTTATTGCAGGCTACAATGGCCAATAGACATAATGTACCTTACAAACTAACATATATAAAGAAAGAAAGAAAGAATAAACATTTATTGGGACTCGCACAGATCACAAATTAAATAAAACACACTCATAGAAACAAAAAAAAGAACAAAACCAAAAATAAAACAAAGTAAACAAAAATAAAATAAAAACAAAGAAAAAGAAAATAAAAAGGTAAAGATAAATAAAGTATAAAACAAAAACTCCTGTTAATAAATATAGCTTAAAACTATGTTAGTGGCACTTCACTTCACTAGCTTGTCCTTGTGCTGTCCTGTGGCACTTGTCCGCGGAAGCGACGAAACCCCACGTCCTGCGGCCAAAAGTCTTCCTCCATGACGACGGACAGAAAACAATTCGGTACTCGCACCACGAACGCCTTGAAGTTGACGTTGCGGTGCGACTCCAGTAACTGCACTCTCGGCGTGTACCTCGTCTTCTGGCGCACGTACTCCACGATGTCCTCCGCCTTAGTGGTGTAGTGTAGGCGGGAGATGTACACCGGTGTGTTTGGCTTAGCGGCACGCAAGCTCATTTCGGGCTCCTTAGAAGATTTGTTTGTTCGTGATCAGCACTTTTTCGGCCTTTTATAAGCCTGGCACGTTGGTCTAGTGGACGCAAGCACTACTACTGAGAGTGACGTGATGGGTTCAATTCCTAGGTCAGGCAAAGTGTTATTGGGTTTTACCATTTGGATTTTCTGAGTAAGTTTTTTTGGCATGCAGCAATTTAAAAACAAATCTAGACTCCGGACTACTGAGCCTAGATTTGTTTTTAAATTGCTGCATGCCAAAAAAAACCATTTAATTTAAATTAAAAATGTCAGTTACACAAAAACCTAAACATAAATTAAAATTGGTGGACGTTAAATTAATATAGTACATACTAATTCCATGCGTAAAATCGAATGATTGAAATGGAAACTCAAGCCAACGTTGCTATGATAAAAATTATTTGAGAAGGTTTACGTGGTGGGACTAAAAATAAGACCACGAAACTTGTCACAACTTTGTGAACTTGTCAAACTTGTAAGAATAAACATTTTATATATGACAATTATAGGCTCGCCTCCTATAACATGGGACTTAAACATTACAGGCGAAATGTCTGCCTAACCCTTCGGAGAAACGAGGCGTGATGTTATGTATGTTACTTATGTTTTAGAAGCCGATTTCTCGTAGGAAAGAAACAGGAATGGTAGCGGTTTTCTTGTCTGGATGATTCGCTGTTTTGATTACTAGCTGTGTCCCGTGACTTCGTCTGCGTTTATTTTGTATTTAATCTCTTTAAATACACACATCCAGTATGAAATGTAGCCTATGACCTTTTTTCAAGTCCCAGGTTACCTAGTTATAAGGACCAAGCTGTCTGTGTAACGAATAGCACTACTTTATTTCTTACCGTGGGTGTCGTAAAAGGCGACTAAGGACTTTACGACAGGACGCGTTCTCAACGCATTTGAACACTATACTGCGATCGCCAACCCACCTGCCAAGCGTGGCAATTATGGCAACCCCCCCCCCTTTGGGGGAGGCCTTTGTCCAGGAGTGGACGTCTTTCAGCTGAAATGAGGAATGATGATGAAGGACCAGGCCCGGGTCGACGGCGCGTTGTGTTCCACGCGCGCCTCAAAGAGATGTCAGCACAAACTGATGGGGTCAATACCAATGCCTGTCAGGGTTGCGGGTTTGAAAGGGATACCGTGGCCCTGGCACACAGGCAACTGAAGGAACATGTTTTTGACATAATTTTCTTGTCGCAGATATGGAATTATGACTTAAAATTTAAGAATATACCTTAAAATGTTATAAATGTAAATTAAGCAAGATCGTAGCAGGTTACGATCTGCAGGCTTAGCATGTCGCTTTCTATTTTTACTCTTGTAGCGGCATCAACATAGCCACATGCGAACTACGCGTCACACTGACGTCACGCAAAATCCTGCATCGCGCAAGCAGAGTTTATCGCACAACTAGCGTTTATACAACATCCCGACATCAACCACGGGCAGTTGCCCACCAGACACGACACCCGTCTGGTCGGAGGATCCTCCCTTTTATAAGGAGGATTAGTGAACTTTACACCCTGTTCCTCATGCCTCTAAACTCTACGGTAGAAAAGAAATCGCTTGTCTACCGAAAATTTGTTACTGTCTACACGGAAACGTCATTTTTAGGGTTCCGTACCCAAAAGGTAAAAGGGGAACCCTATTACTAAGGCTCCGCCGTCTGTCTGTCTGTCCGTCTGTCACCAGGCTGTATCTCATAAACCGATAGTAGACAGTTGAAATTTTCACAGATGATGTATTTCTGTTCCGCTATAACAACAAATACTAAAAAACAGAATAAAACAAATATTTAAGGGGGCTTCCATACAACAAGCGTGATTTTTTTTATCGTTTTTGCTCGATACTGATAACGGCAACAGGTAGACGGTTGATATTCACTTTAAAAATAAATAATTAAATTAAAATAAAACAAATGTTTAAGGGGGGCTCCCATACAAAAGACGTGATTTTTTTGCCATTTTTATAGACAATGGTACGGAACCCTTCGTGCGCGAGTCCAACTCGCACTTGGCTAGTTTTTGTCTATTCTACCGTCGACAAAAAGCATCGCTGCGGATCGCCTGCTGTAGTTTCTGCCTACACCTATGGGAAAAGACGTGAGTTTATGTATCAATGACTGCTCATACATTCAAATTTTCTTCAGGTCACATCTTAACTCTTATTTTCCCGATTCATGAATCCTTATTTTTATGTATAATATCATGTTTTCCCATAAACTTATGGTATCTCCTTTACAAGAAAAAATATGGTCGCTCTTCCCAAACAAGAATACTGGGGCAAATATTATGTTTCTTTTATGGTTTCCATAAAATTACCTATTACCGGTTTTTGAAAGGAAATACAATATTTTATTATTTTATGCCTTACTTTTATTATTTGGAATAATCCATTGTTTGTGATATTTCAGGGGTTTATTATGGTTTTATTTATTTAAGAGATGATAAGGGGAATGTTAACTTTGGGGTGTTTCTGTTTAGCGCTGATGCTGACGTCATTGTGTACTTTTGGGCACAATGGCGTTTTAATTGCACAGTAAATATTATAATCTTTTTAGTACCTACCTTGTGGCCATGCAACACTAAAATTCATGTAACTTGTTTTACATTTTTTTAGTTCACTTTTTGATATGGCAGGCGTGTTTTTTAATTTCTTCCAATCGTGTCGTCAAGAGGATAAAGCTCTGACCACACCTTAGTGTGTTTTAATGATTAGGAAGTTACGCGTCTATTCGCGATCGCGCCAGTTTTGAACTCCTCCATAAGTACTGGTTAGTTAACACAATCGGTGCGACCCGCATTTCACGCGCTTTTTGCTTCAATTTAGACAGAGCTCGACTTTTTGTAGCAGCGACCAAGAGTAGTAGCTAACTGACAAAACCGTGCACTGACTCGATAACTTCACTTAAATCTGTATGGTTCTTTTCTCAAAAAACCATCTCAGACACCGATCTGCATGCTCGCTAATTTTCTCAGACTAGTGGGACAGGAAACGCCAACCTCATCTAGTTTAACATCATAATTAATTTTGGACGTGTAAAAGTGTTTTCTTGAACCAATTTACGGAAATAAATTTCATCATTATCATTTGTTAAAATCAAAGCCAAAGTCAAATAATTTATTTCAAATAGGCACATAAAACGCACTTTTGAACGTCAAAATTTACAGAAAAATAGAAGTGATTCTAGTTACCCCTTCCAAATGTAGTTTATTATGGAGAAGAATGGGTAATAAACTCTACCGTTACTCCTTTAAAATGTTTTACAATATTTGGTTAGGTAGTATTTTGATTACCAATGGCTTTATTCCGTGAACTATTTAATTCATTGCGATGTTCTTTGGTTAAATATTAGTTTTAGTATATGCAAAACCCGAAAACACGAAACATGTGTCTAGTATTTTTATATAAAGAATCTATGTACAAAATTTCAAAACTGTATCATGAAAAATCACAAAGTTGTAAGGTTGATATGTTCCGGGTTGTCCGTACAAAAACATGCTAACGGCGGCGGGCGCCCCCGCGCCTCCAGGGTCGTCTTGCGCTCATTGATAATAATTTGGCAGTAGGTACCTAACCGTACGGCGATTGTATTGTAAGTAATTAAATGGTGATAACATTTTCCATCACACTTAAATATTATTAGGAGAAAATATAACATGGTGTAAAAATTATTGAAATCGATTCAGCCGGTCTATTCTGTAAGAATCTAACCGTGAAATCTAAGGTGAAGTGAGATTTAGGTGAGCTGTCATTCCACTTGATGCTACGGATCGCTAGGGATTGACCCTATTGACAGCTCACTTCACCTAAGATTTCACGGTGAGATTTTTACAGAATAGCACTGCTGTTCCTTATTCTGAACAAACTATATTCAGGTTTCGCATATAAATATACTAAAAATAATGTTTATTTATTTATTTTATTATTTATGTACACACAGTAAAATACAAAGCGATATGACATAATTAAAATTTAAGTACAAAAATGAAATGAAATGTTGTTTAGTCACATAATTTTATTTCAAGGCCTTGTAAAAATATAAGCAAGTCAGCAACAGTGGTATCTTGACTGGCTGCCCTGGAAGTATAGTCGACCTTATAATTGATTTATCACCCTAATATTGAATGTCAGTTCTTCTTAGCGTGTCGATGGCAATCTAATTGGACTTGGCCCTGGATTCGGCTGCGTGTTTGGCGCCATCCCTAGCATCTATCAGTTCCCCTGTATCGTGCAGCTGGACTTCTTGGCGGGAAAGTGAAGCGTCATGTTCAGTAGTTTGTTTAATTTTCCAAAATTTGTGTTTAGCCGAATATTAATGTGCACGTGAATTTGTGCAGGCAAATGAAACAAAACAGTGCAACTTCGCTTCAAGTTCTCTCAAGAAGTCCACGTGAGGTCTCAGTAAAGTGACATCTTTACTGAAACTCAAGGGCAGCGGGCGGGGATATCATCATCACGCATTGAACATAATTCATTTCATCAATAATAAACAAGTTTTGTAACTAAATAAAGACTTGGCTAAAAGGTCCCAGCAACCAGGCCATTAAAATATTATTAAAAAAAATACGTGCAGCTGACTGGATACGCAGGACGTGACATGAAGTGTCCGATCATTTGTGGAACAGCACCACATTTTCTCTTGTAAGTCAATGTCACTTACACTTCATAAAACGACAAGATCTATTTGTCTATGTGACAGTTAGATCGTTTCAACCTTACCTTTTTTAATGTAGATTTTCTCTGATGACAGATAGTCCTTAATAGGTATATCGCAAACCTAATTGAACCTTATGCTCAAATGTTAAGGTTTATAATTGGAATTTTCATCAAAAGTGAAGCAGTTACGAGGTCGATTATAGATTTAGATTACGCCACTCGTGAAGGGTATTAATAATTTTACAACCAAATCAATAACTTCACAAAATCTATCCAAAAAATCCGTTATCTATAATAGAAAATTTAAACCAATACTCCTATACATACACGATCCTAAATTTAACATGATTTATGTCTGCACAGCGTAGGTAAACGTCGGTCCCCGCGGAAATTAAAGAATTTTTGCTCAGAAACTGGCAACACGGGTAGGGTTGCTAGGTATAATAAAATGTTTTGGGATCTAGAACTTGCGATTGGTAAGGGTTGTCGAAAAAATATACATTAACGAGCACATTTTTTTGTGTAGCTGTAGTTATTTTTCGTAAATATTTTTATAGGTAGCATATTAATGGAATTCGGTGATTAAAATATTTTTGGGATGAAGGGTTTTATTATCAATTTTGTGGAAACTTGCCATATTAAATCTGTTTATTTTTCATCATAATTAAAATTGTATGGTTGTTTTTTACAACCATAACTAAAAAACGCCACATTTTTTTTTAATCAGAATTTACTTTGTAATAACATCATATATAATTGCATGCTAAATAGTAGTTTTTTCATTTTTTTTTCTGTTAGCATAAAAGGTCGGGAAATCCATTGGTTAAGACATCAAATTGACACACATTTCGGTTGTAGTTTGCAAATACGGACAATTCCAGTTATATAGTACTCAATTTGAAGCATAAAGCAGTGACTCCTGATGGCGTTTCTGCTCCAATGTTACAACATCTTAATTTTTTTCCATTCGCTATTATTTCTCACAAGAAAGGTTCCACCAAGAAGTGTGAAATCTACAGAACCATAACGCTCATGTCCCACGCCAGAAGAAAATCTTTCTGCGCATAATTAACAAGAGATTATCAGCGTATATGTAGACCAACAAATACCGTGAGAACAAGCCGGTTTTATTGCCGGCAAGGGAACTCGAGAGCAAATTTTGAATGTCCGCATTCTCATCGAGAAATGTCATGAATTTAACAAGCCGAACTAGAACGGTGCTTCATAGATTCCGCTAAGGCGTTTGACTGCGTACAATGGCAGACAATGTTTTCTTTCAACTTCGTACGAGTAGTAATGTTATCATTAATCACTACAAAACTGATCAAAAAGCACGTATGTTTTGCTTAGATATAATATTACCACAGAGATTTAATGTCTCCCATTAAGTTTAATACAAAATGTATGATCAAAAAGATACTAGCTGAAAATAAAAATCGGCTGAATAAAACCAACTTGGTGAAAAACTTTGTTTACGTTAACTTGAGTTTTTATTTTGAGTAGGTATATTTTATCACGGTACTACCTACCGTGGTACAATATACCTACTCTTTATATTGGTAGTTGAAAGAAAAGTAGTTTACGCACCTTGCTAAAGTGAGTAAGTAATGCACTCATGCTAATTTAACACTCGTGCATTAATAACTCACTTTGCGCTCGGTGCAACAACCTACTATTGATGTTCTCATTGAAATGTTCCCCCACATCTCATGTTTCTGATCTAGAATCGGTACCTTGATGGCACCAACGAGGTAACTGCGTAACACACCTACAGGGCCCCAATTCTGTAACTTTGAGTTAAGCAACACGCCATTGACACTATCGACACACTACAGACTTTATTTTGCCACTGTTGCAAATTTGGCATTCTGCAAAAACTTCAATGGCGTTTCAGTGGTGTCTCAGTAGTGTGTCGATAGTATGTCGATAGTGTGTCAGTACAATAGCTTTGAGTGTTGCTAACAAAAATCTACTCGTACCATGAGGTACACCAAACCTACCACTTTTTAAATCCAATTTTTATCAATTAAATCTTTATAATATGGGTTTATTTAATAATATAAAAACGTTTTATTATTAAAAACATAAAATTTCACTAAAAACATGCATTTAATAACGTTTAATGAGTGTAAGCCTTAGGGACGCTATGGCGCGAGAATTTGAAATTTTAAAAATGTATCGTATTTTTTTTTTTCGATATTCTACCAATTTTATTGCAGTACCGGGTTAAACTTGACTATAGAAACCATTTAGATTCTGAGACGCATGCCTCCACGACGCACCATTTCCGAGATATGGGCCTTCGATTATTATTTTGTTGTTTTTTTTTATTAATAAAAAAAAACTTTAATTCATGTTGGGATGCTGCTTACACGGGGGGTGTACCTAAGGGGGAGTCAAATTTTGGTTATTTTTTGCCTAGGACGCACCGTTTTCGAAATATTTGAATTTAAATCTTATTAATAAAAAAATATTTGAATACTGAAGAAAAAAAACAATTTTTCGTGGATTTTTTACATCGTCTCATGGTTTTCGGTCGGAATGTCAAGTTAGGTACCTTCACAAACAAACCTTTAATACAGCAGGGATACCATTCCGCCGTCGGTCTCTGGAAAAAGGAAATGAGCTAGTCAATTAGCTCCCTTGCTTGCTCCCTACCAAGCTGAAACGTTTTGACAAACCACATCTTGGAAAGTTCATGAAAGGCATTCACTTGCAGCTTCATTAGTGCGTGAGATTTGCGGCGCTGGCGCAAAAGCAAACCTTGGCGGTCGGCACTATAAGCCAATGACATAATACGCCACCGCAAAGTAGGTACAGAAGGCCTCATTATGGCAAAAAACTACGTCCACTTTATCAATTTCGATACGTAAGACGCACACACACAAGGACATTTTATTTTAAATTGAAAAAATAAACAAATTAATCCAATCAACAGGGAAAATAGGTGTCGTTGTTCGATGGCTTCACAATGGCGGTTTCATGGCCAAAACACTATTCATACACGATAGAAACAACTGTCAAATACACTTAAAATATTTACAGACTACCGTAAGTTTGGCCATCATGATGCCATTGTAACATTATAGTGGACCAGACTACCAATTATTACAATCGTCTTACTATGGCGTTTCAATGGCACTACAGTGGCAAGTGAATTAAAAATTAAAATTAAAATCTTTCTTTATTCATGAATATGAGACAACCATACAAAGTAACTTAATAATAACACAAGATAGCCAAAAATAGCTTAAAGTTATTTTAACAATACAACTTAGGCAGGTGAACAGTTAGAGAATGTAAAATGGTGGAATAAAATAATGGATTGGTTGTCTTTGGACTGATTCGCCCTATCCCCTCGTACTAGTATAAAACTGTATCACGAGCGGATAGTCTTCCTCAACCTAAGAATAACGGATTCCCACAAGGTTCCAGTTACGAGTCACAATAGTTTAGAATTATTTACATACTGTATAAGCAAAAATCAGTACATTTACATTTACAAGGAATGACCATAAACAGTTTGCAGAATAGCAAATGTCAATGACTATTCTATTGAGACACTACTGACACACTATTGATACGTTGGTTATTTTACAGAATTGAGCCCCAGTAGCAATGGGTTTCATTTTGACTGTTCAACATTCATTGCGTTATTTACGCAAACAAATTTTTCAAACAAATTAAGCAATGGATTAGCAATATCCTTCAAAATCATTCAGATTATGATTAATAGTGTGTTAGTCAATTGGGGAGCTGCATATTTTGTGATTTGTGAATCTGAAAAACAAAAAAATCGCAGGTTTTCCATATGGAACGGGGCATCGTATATCTTGGGTCTTTGATCACGAATGAGGGCAGCTGCTGTGTGGAAATCCACTGTCGTACTGGTATGGCCAAAGTGCAATGACCAGTCTAGGGCAAATTTGGAAGAACTGAAAAATACGACTGACCTGTCTGTGCTCTAGTTTTTGCCATATTTTTATAAGGCGCTGAAACGAGGAGCATTAAAAGCTGCGAAAGCAGTAAGATCGATGCTTTAAAGATGTGGTGTAAGCGGAGGCTACTTCGTATACCATGGACCGCCATAAGAACTAAAGAATCCATACCTACTGGATGAACTCAACATCCATCACCAAGCAGCTATCTACAATATGCCAGGAGCGTGCATGGTCTGGAAAGGCTTGTGATAATGGGCAGTGTGGAAGGAAAAAGCGGTCAATACAGAGCACCGGCAAGATGGTCTGACGCGATCAAGAAGGCTGTTGGAAGTAGCATTTACCAAGCGGTTCACACTGCAGAAGACCGCATAGCTTGGAGACTCGTCGTATATGGTCGCGATCTTCATCATTAAGGGAACGACGAAGTAGAAGTCAATTTAATTAAAAAATATTTCTCTGATTTTACATCTGCAGGTATTTCACAATATTTTGATATTCAGAAAAGTAAGCTATAATGGAGGAAACCGTTTCATTATGGTTGAGCCGTTGCTATTTAAAAAAAAAATTTTTTTATTATCAAAAGGCATGAATGATTTTACTACGTAAATAAAGTCAGGGAAATTAATTGTTAAGCAAATTCACTACCAACTTAAATTGTCCGTATATTTAAATGACAGTTGAATGAAATGACTATAATACGTCAATTTGTTGTAGGGTGTCAATTTGTTCAATAATTAATTTCCTTGACTGTATTTCCGCGTCCCCGGACATCCCTTAAAATCCCGTATTCAAGAAAAATTTAGACGAATGGCAAGTGGCAACCTTTACCCACGCGGCTGTAGCTCGAATGTAAATTCGATTTCGGAGCTGCAGCTTGCTACTTACAAAATGCATCTTTCTGAAGTGATGGAGTTTATTCGAAAAGGTGACAGGATGAATTTTGTTTAGAATACGTCTTTTACATTAGTTGTTGAGTGCTTCAATGTCACCTCGTCGGACAAGACAGTAAATTAAATTAAATCTTATCGAACCCTTCTTGTGAGTTGGATTTTACTTGACATTATATTTAAAAGTGGAGAAAATTCAAGAGAGTTTTGATTTTGTCATTTTAATTTAAAACTACTTAATAAAAATATGAAACAAATGACGAATACAATAACATATTTTTTTTTTTTTTTCTCTTCTGGCTTCGCACGGTTTGTGCATTTAGCCAATGTCACGTTTTAGTTCTTGTATAGTATTGATGAAATGAATTATAAATGCATGATGATGATATCCCCGCCCACTCCCCTTGAGTTTCAGTAAAGATGTGGCACTTTACTGAGACCTCACGCGGACTTCTTGAGAGAACTTGAAGCGAAGTTGCACTGTTTTGTTTCATTTGCCTACACTAATGCACGTTCACAAACACTTAATGGTTAATAATCCACCATTATTACACATTAAAAATTCGGCTAAACACAAATTTTGGAAAATTAAACAAACTGCTGAACATGACGCTTCACTTTCCCGCCAAGAAGTCCAATAACATAATTATAAATAATGTTTAGCAACACTCATTATTTGAAAATGGAACAAAAACTGAATTCAAACTCTAGAATTTACCTCGATTGTTAAACCTGCTCCTACCAACCGTCGTCGCGTTGGCTGCTTCAAATAACTTTGATTCCAAATTCAAACTGTGATACCACTTCTACGAACGAATGCAAGCCAATCCATCTTCGAGTAATCTCCATAGATTTCTCTCCGATATTTTCTTATCAAACTTTCTCAAGGAACCGTATTATTACCTACTTACTTTAAACTACCTACGTGGAATCCGTCAGTCGATGTATCTACGTCAAGCGATGTTCATGCAAAATGACACGTGTGACGTTTAAAATTTATTACTCTCGTGTGTGTTTTCTTTTAAGGCAACTGACAAGGAACGATCGCTCTCTATAAGTTTAAAAAGATAATATTTCAATAATTTTTCAAAGCAGCTGTATTAGAGTCTCCACGATAGATAATAATAATATATACTTTATATAAGCATGTGCTACATTCAGTGGGCCTAGCACGAACGAGCGAACGTAAATTCGTACGACTTTTTAAACGGTAAAAGTCAATTTATTTTACTCAAAAAGAATACAATTATTCACTTCTAATCCCCCTCCTAAAACTCATCTTCTTCTTTAATTGAAAATACTCGTTGTGCACATAGTATTGATTTAGTTTAAAGGTTTTAATCAAGTCTATGGTGGGTGCTTATTGTCATTTGATGCGTAAATCTATCTTATACATATATAATTACTTACTTGTCCTGACTGACTGAATGATTCATCAACGCAGAGTCGAAACTAGTTTTAGCGTGAAAGAGTAACAAACAAACTCCTTTCGTAATTATAATAAACCAGCTGAACCCCGTGGTTTCACCCGCGTAAGTCTCGATTCCGTGGGAATATTGGAATAAAAAGTAGCTTATATGTTAATCCAGGGTGTCAGCTACCTCCATACAAAATTTTATCAAAATTGGTCTAGCCGTTTGAGCGTGAAGAAGTAACAAGCACACTCACTCACAAACTTTCACCTTTATAATATTAGTGTGATTATAACAAAATAAATAATTATTTCCCTTTATAATATTAGATAAGATAAGTCCAGGTTTCGTCACGATGTTTTCTTTTATCGATGTCGGTAGTGTCCAAGATAAACTGAGAAAGTAAGTATAAATTGAAAACGTCACATCAGTACTTGCCAAGATTTGAACAAATAATCTCGATCTTACTTACAAATTCCATTCAAAAATACTCCAAAGACTTGCACCTCGATCTGACAGAATACACCAACAAAACGTTACGTCATAAAGATAACTGAATATATTGTCGCCATATTTTGGCGCGCCAATAAAACTGCTGAGTGAAAACGTCATTTGTGGTGGCGTAATTTCAACTTATCGAACGGTGAGATCGTAAAGTTGTATTTGTTTAGTATTAATTTTTGATGCAGGAACTTGTGGCTAAGTAATAACACCGCACCTGCCGATCGCTCAGGCCAAGCTACGCTCTCCGCGGTTGGTCCGTGGATGGGTGACCATATTTCCGTACCAAGACCCCTCCGCCTATTCAACTAGGTTTACCTCACACCGTGGGATAGACGAGATATTTAGTACATTGTGATACATGGGTGGAAAGTGCAAACTCGTGTCATTAAAACCCTCGCCTTCGGCTCGGGCTTGTTAATGACAGCTCGTTTGCAATAACCTACACACCCGTGTATCACACGACGTTTTTCAATACACTTGTGGGAAATAAAAAAGTAAAAAACAAATCAAAAAATTAATTAAAATTTTCAGAAAATGGCGCGTTTTTGCAACTGGACATATTTTTTTTTTACAACAAAAACAGCCTATACAGCCTTTTCGATTTTGGACAAATGTTGATGTTAAAATAATTAAATTAAAACTGGTAATTAAATTTATAGAACCATTTTAAAGACTTTTTAGAATTCAATGCTAAGATAAAATGAATGAGTCCGTAGTCATTCATTTTTCCTCGTATATAATCTATCCCATTTTATTCTATGTATGCAAACTCCTTTCTACTAAACTTTTTAAATTGACTTTTTTATTTAAAACTCAACTGCAAAATTAGAGCTCGTAAACAAAAGTCACCACCGCGTAACAGAAAGAATCCGCATGAATGAATTTCCGAATCATAATGAGCAAATGAAAGTACGCCATGTTTAACAACTGTATTGAAAAACACGAATCATCCCCACTTTACGGGCAAGTGAGGTACTGTTACCCGACATGTTTTGTTTTATCACTCTGTCGGCGTGCTAAATAGCCATACCCATGCCAAATTTCAGCTTTCTAGTACTAAGGCCTGAAACTGCGTTAAGCGGGCGCCCGCGACGGGCAACCGTCGCGTATCTACGCGCGTGGACACGCGGGTGGGCTCCGTGGGAAAGCGACGGTCCCCGTCGCGGGTACCCGTCGCGGAGACCGGATTATTTTATTTACGCAGTGTCGCTAGTTCAATTTACCTTCAGTCTGTCTGTCTGTCTGTCCGCCTGTCACCAGGCTGTATCTCATGAACCGTGATAGTTAGACAGTTGAAATTTTCACACATGATGTATTTCTGTTGCCGCTATAGCAACAAATACTAAAAAACAGAATAAAATAAATATTTAAGGGGGCTCCCATACAACAAACGTGATTTTTTAGCTCGTTTTTGCTCTACATATAATATTGAAAACGGCAACAGGTAGACGCTTGAAATATTCACAGGATATTTAGATAAATAATATTCACTTTAAAAATAAATAATTAAATTAAAATAAAACATATAATTAAGGGGGCTCCCATACAACAAAGGTGATTTTTTATGCCATTTTTATAGTACGGAACCCTTCGTGCGCGAGTACGACTCGCACTTAGCCGGTTTCTCCATATTGAACTCTCAATCTAAGTACATAATCACCTACGATAAAAATGTATTCTCAGAATGCCTCTTTTACATGAATCATGTTACCGGTCCGCTGGCGGGCACCGCGCATGCCTCCGCGACAGGTTCCGTCGCACGGAGGCGGGCCCCGTTGCGTGGGTGCGGGGCGCGCCTCCCCGTGACGGACGCCCGCGCGGGTCCCCGCGACGGAGCACTTTTGTATGAAACCGTGCGGGTACCCGCTTAACGCAGTTTCAGGCCTAAAAGTCTCTGAGCTAAGCCGCGGACAGACCGACGGACATGGCTAAACTATAACTCAACTCAACTTCAAGTATCTATTTCAAATAAACCAATTAGACACTTTTGAATTGTCAAGGGGTCGGTCAGTCAGAAAAATGAAGCTAGTTGCCCATTTCAGAGCGTTGTAGGTTCCTATGGAGAAGAACAGGCAAGAAACTACACGGAACAACCTTTAAATTAAAATATTGTTACAAAATATTAGTTACATCATTCATGTTAAAATTATACATTGTAAGAACAATGTAGAAAGACGTGCACGTTAAAAGCGTCCGTAATAAAAAGATAATAATAAAAAAAAAAAACAATTGAAAAATTAAAATAAGTTAAAATAAGCCGTGGCAGCCATTGATGTATTAAATAGGAAGATAGGCCACTCTTTAACATCACGTAAATATTAAATGGACTCGATGTCGTGCGTCATTTGCTCGACAACCGAAATAGATAGACATATTACGCGGGCTATAGCGGGAACGAGATCGCAATAATTGTCACTGTTACGTACCCATAACAACTCCCAAACAAACTACGATTCGGCTATTCTCCGCAAACCTGGAGTAATATAGGTCGATAGTGTCCTTTCCCCTAATTTATGTGGTCCACATCGAGGAGCGCGTACCATATCTTCCTATTTAATACATCAATGGTGGCAGCTAAGAAATTACCAGTCCCTACTGACGGCCCCCGTTCACGATAAGGGTTTCTTGTTGACCACGAAACCCTAAAAAACACAGACAAAAGTGTCAAAAAAACTTCGAAGCTTACCAGTTGCCTACTGATAAACAAATGATGATCTCACACACTTATCTACAATGACGTATTACGTTTAGATGCGTTACCCGCGCTCAATAATGGCAAAGTAAATGCAAGGCAATTGCCCAAAGAGGAATTAGTCGCGCGCTATCCAGTGACGCGGCTACACGTCACAATCACTCGCAATTCTCAGCAATTATTTGTGAAGAAAATGTCCCGTGTCTATACACGATGTACATATTACACTACTACTGTGGGAGTACAGAAAAACGTCTCATTTCATGCATAAGTACTTATTGTATTTTTTTATTATAAGAAAACGTTGTTTTGTTTTGTACTTGTACAGCCAGTCAGCCATTTTTCCTGATTGCAGCGACCGACGCGTACGCGCCAATGAATATGCAGCAACTAGTGACGTAACTAAATATGTATGTTTATCTCTTTCTAACAACAGTTATGGGTATAGGAAGGGTATGGGTCTTTCCTTTTCTTCGCGCACTGCATGATTGTACGCAAGTATGTAGCTACATTCATGGCTTACGCTGTTTTTGAGTGCACTAATGTTCGTGTATGACGCGTGTATTTAAAATACGTCATTGCTTACTTATCTACATTTCTTTTTCATTTCTCCTTTTGCAGGTCTGTTGGAAGAAATTTCTTATGAAATAAGCAGTAGGTACCTTTGTACTAAAATTATAATCTCTCTGTATTTTTCTGTGTGGACATAAATAATAAAATAAATAAATAATTGGCAGGCGGGTTGACGATCGCAGTATGGTGTTAAAATACATAGAAAACGCTGCTGCCCATTCTCTAGTAAGTTTTACTTACCTTTAGTAAAAAGGGCAATAGAACAGGTAAGGTAGTTATATTTTTGTAACGCCAGTTGGCTCCTAAGAAATCACTTATTGCCGCTTCGAAAGATTTTACCAATACAACACTTTACTTCGAAAAAATCCCATAGCTTTCGATTACGGCACTCACGGGACAAAAGGGTAGATAATTCTTTACGAGGTTTCCCCGAAAGATATACAGTCATGTATCCAAGTAAAAAAAAAATCGTATCTTCAGTATTTCTTAACAGATGTTAGATACCGTACTTTGTTTATGTACTTTACCTTGATATCGTATCTCACACCGAATCTGAGAACAAGAAAACTTTGTATGTCAGCAGAATTTTTCCCGAGATACAGGTTTCAAAGTTTATAGAAAGGTTATGTAAAGGACGGCAGATGATATACTTTTTAACAGACTTCCAAAAAGGAGGAGGTTATTTTATATTGGTATGTATGTTTTTTTTATGTACCTATTTTTCAGATTTTGAATATTCTTTTTTTGTTTGAAAGGGTATGCTCCTGAGGTGGACCCATTGTCACCAAGTCAGAATCTGAGGAATTCGATATTTTTTTATAGTAACTTGTGCATTAGCTCTTAGAAAGCACTATTTGGTGAAGTGGAACTGATGATGAAGAGCACAAATGGCCACCAAAACTACTGAATAATAAGTATTTAACGGGTTACGATTCGATTAGGTACTTTAATATGGTTGCTAAGCAATTTATGTTCATCACAATGCATAATATGGTGACTGTCAGTTCTCCTGGTTCTTACCCTCTTGCTCCTCTTCCTGGTTGTGTCCTCAACAGTTAACGTCCCTGCATCGGGAAAAGCAAAATTTTGTTAAAGGTGAAAAGCAGTTAAAGAAAGAAAGAAGCAGTTAAGGCTATTGTAACTTAAATAAATTACAAACTAAGCCATAAAAAACTGAAAAATAAAAGTAGTATTTTTTTTTGTAAAAAGATTTTTGGAAGTCCTAATGGGTCACCAACCGATGTTTATCCGTCGAATACGTAAAGAGAAAGGACAGAGCTTTGCAGGATTGAAAAGTTTTGCTGTCATAAAAAAAGTTGTATACATTTTCCAATTTGTCCTCTCTAGTAATTTCTACCATCATTTCAGCCGAAAGACGTCCACTGCTAGACATAGATCTCCCCCAAAAAGGGGATTTGCCATAATCACCATCGAGTCGGTGATCGCAGTATGGTTTTAAAATGCATAGAGGACGCTGCTGCCCATTCTCTAGTATAGGTAATTAGTCCCGTCGTTTTACGACACCCACGGGAAGAAATGGGTTAGTGCTATTCTTTACGTCCGGCACCACACGGATTTCTGCCATGCACACATTTATTAAACAGCTGCATCGTCTTCACATATAATTATATAATTAATGTACCTATAAAAATATTGTACAAGATTTTAAAAGAGTGCCGGTGGAGTTTCTTGCCCATTATTCTCCATACGAAACTACATTTTGGAAGGGGCGACTAGAATCAATTCTATTTTTTTTTGTAAATATTGACGTTCAAAAGTGCCTTTTATGTGCCTATTTGAAAAAAAAAAAAGAAAAGCTGTTAGTGTGTAGAAGCACAAACTTAGTCACTTGGACTAGATCTCAACGCAAAAGGTGCTGAATATCACTAAGTGGTAGACATGGGTCGGTACGCAAGTTCGTATACCGAAACTATTTATTGGTAAACTATTTACCAATACCAGGTATTGAAACTATTTATTTTATTAACTATGTATTGGTGACACCGAGCTCAGAGTTCGCTTTAGCTATAGGTATTAGAATAGTTTTGAAACTACATTTATTTATTTTGATAACTATGTGTCGGTGATACGAAGCACCGAGATCGCTTTAAAGGCTTCTACAGTTGATAACCTCCTCATTTTTAAAGTCGGTTAATAAAATACATTGTTTCGAAACCATTCCAATACCTAAAGGCTTCTGCAGACCAGACAAAAAAAAAAAAAAAAACCGACTTTAAAAAGGAGGTGGTTATCAATTTGCATGTTTTTTTTATGTATGATCGGGCATAACTCCGTCATAGTAAAGACAGATTTGCAAAATTCTGATTTTGTTAGAAAGGGTATGCTCTCGAGGTGGTCCTATTGTCACCAAGTCAGATTCTGATAAAGGGATCCCATGGAAATCGAGCGAATTCCTCAAATTTTATAAGCACACATATTGCGATTTGGGTATTTTTTTAAGTAACTCGTGCGTTTGCTCTCGGAAAGCACCATTCGGTGAAGTGGAACTGATGATGAAGACCAAAGATGGCCACCAGAACTACATAATATAAATAAGTATTTCACGGTTGCGATTCGATTGGTACTTTGATATGGTTGCTAAGCAATTTATGCTCATCACAATGCATCTGGTGAAGTCACCATCAGTTCCAGTTCTCCTGGTTCTTACCAGGAGAACTCCTCAACAATTAACGCCCCTGCATCTCAATCATCTCAATATTTGAACGTCTGGGTCGGTATTAAAAATAAGTTGAACTAAACATTTTTGAGTAAATGAGCTTTCATACTTCATCCAGGCTTAGGACTGGCTAGACAAATTAGTTTAGTCTTTAGTTCCAGTTCGTATTATTTCGGCAGCGCTCGGCTTGGTCTAGTTTCAGACAATACCAAGTTAGGTATTATGGAAGCCAATACGTTATTTACGCATTATTACCTATGTATTGGCGGTATTACGCCAATACATAGTTATTGAAACTATACCTATATATGGTTTATGCCACCCACCTTTACTAAGTGAACTGATTGCATTACAAAAAAAAACCGGTCAAGAGCGAGTCGGACTCGCGCACTGAGGGTTCCGTACGTATATTATGATGTTGATGATTTTTGAAAAAATGTGCTATTTAGAGACATCGTTTTATTTTTCCTGTAATCTTTACATAAACTTCTATCAAATAGAATAATTTCAGATTTTTATCTATGCAAACTTCGGAGATAAGGGGCGGAACGGTATTTTTTTTTTTAATTTTTCATCAAAAGTCGGAAAGTACGCTGCCTAAAAAAATTTTTTTGAGAACGTGCAAACAGCGTTCTTTCATATGATACCCCAAATGCTGTCTTAAAATTTTTAAGACCCCCTTTCAGTCCCTTTTTTCAAAACAGATTATATTTTTTTATTTTTTTCTAGTTTGCAAATTAGTTGGGCAAACGTCATCTAAAACTATTCTAAATTTCAAGTTGATAGCATTAGTAGTTCTTGAGATATCCAGGTGTGACAGACAGACTTAGTCTCACCAAATGGGTTCCTTTTTACCATTTTGGTACGGAACCCTGAAAACAATGATTGACAGATTTATAGATGAAGTATTAGTATGGAAGTATGGATGGATTACAAGCAAAATAATCACCCACAAAGCGTTCGTCTGCCAGAAATCTAAAAGTCCTTTACAACGAAAATCTACGTTAGAGTTAAGATAAACAATGTAACATATTGTTCAGGCTGACTGGCGCCGGCTACTAAGATTTATATCTGCTGTCGGACCTAATATTGTAAATGCAAAAGTCTAGCCTAATCAGATCTGGGGATAGATATGAAAACCTTGATGTACATTATGCGTGTAGTTTATGAGTTAGATTTTTCTATTTAATCTTGGGTTAGTGTATTTTGCTATACTCCATTTGAAATAAGATTACACATTTAAATAAACTTTTTACAGTCCGTTCAATTGATTTTGACTTCTATTCCATAGGCATAAGGATGGCATTAAAAGCAAATCGTGGTTACAATACCAATTGTTTATTACAGCTGCCATTTGTTATGCCACCAACGCATATAGATAACGCCAATAGATACATAGAATAGTCTAATACCATCAGCATCATCATGATTTCAGCCGAAAGACGTCCACTGCTGGGGCTGCATAAGCCTCCTTCAAAGGGAGGAGTCGGGGGCAAGGGCGATCGCAGTATGATGTTAAAATGCATAGAGAACGCTGCTGCCCATTTTCTAGTAATGATATAATGACAATAACAGAATATATATAATTATGTAGAAATATAGGCCAAAAAATTGTAAAAGCCTTTTGGGCCTTCCCTTTAACCCAATAATCCTTTATCAGAAACAATGTTGAAAAATCTAATGAGCCCGTAATAATACACTAACACTTGACACTTGAACAACACAGCCTGTCGGTTAAAATTGGTGTAATTAGGAACACAGTGAGATATTATGAAAAATACTATATATTTTTTAATAGATATGTCATCAAGAATACAATGGTACATAAAAAAATACTATACAATTTTGAATTTATGAAAAATGTTAGTCTCGAAAATGATAATCACAGTATTTTATCACATTATTATGTTGACAGAACAGACCATTAAAATACTAACCCATAAAACCCACCAATAATAAATCAACAACGAAATGGAATTATAATTAGTAAACCGCCAACCGATGAAACAATAAAGGCACAAATAAAATGTAGATTTTTCCACGGGTTGCCCTACTAAATGCTTCAAGCTCAAACATGGAGGCTGGATTAATAAAGAGAGTGGTCAAGTTCGAACGCTCTTGTGGTTTGAATATTCTGAAGAGATTAATGGGTCTTTTACACGGGGACAGTTTCTTTTCTTGATAAGACGAATAGATATATAATCATCTGCCGAGCCTTTTCCCAACTATATAATATTGGGGTCGGCTTCCAGTCTAATCGGTATTTTACATGAACTGCCTATCTGACCTCCATAACCCAGTTACTGGGTAACACGATATCCCTTGGTAAGACTGGTTGTCAGATTTTTGGGCTTCTGGCGATCCGTAACAACTGTCAAAGATCTACAAATGTCAGCCGTGACCAACGGCTTTACGTACTTTCAGAGTCATGGAGGGGTCTTGGTGGTATGTAAAGATGGTCACCCATCCACGGACCAACCGCAGTAAGCGTAGCTTAACCTGATCGATCGACCCATGCGGCTGTTATTATTTAACAACAAGACACAAGACAAATAGATATATTGAAATCATTATTATATATAATCTTAGCAAATAGCACTAAACAGATTTAAAAAAAAGATAACAACGGTCAAAAGGCGGTTTTATTTTTAACAATTATTTTTCACAGTAAAAAAAGAAAACTAAATAAACAGAACAACATTAAAGTAGGCAGAATTGGCTATCCAAACGGGCAGAGATTCCTCTTAAGATGTTGACTCCACGGTAAAAAGGGGCGAAAATGAACGTGCAGCGGCTTATTTAGGCGCGCGGTGACGGCTGTCTGTCGTCCCCTCCTTGCAACGGCTTGACAATGACTTTTCCGCTAACACGGCCTCTCCTGACTAGAGGACGTCCTCGTACTCCTGTGTCTCATGCTGCAGGGCTTTTGCAGCACTGGAGGTGCTTGATAGGGGCTCTGGCATCATCTCATCAGAAGGCACAGTGTCTGACAGCTCGCTCAGGCGTGGACTCCACGTCATCAGCTGAAAACACAAACAGCTTGTTGTTACTATCCTGATTTTCAAAAATTACACGTAATTTCTGTTCAGAAATTACATTCAGAAATAATGCAACCGAGACGCTGCAGACATCTCAGCCCCATTATCACTGTTAGCCATCTAATTTTACAATAAGGGCAAAACTGCGGGTGCACCGGAGACCCACTGAACAATGTTCACACAAACAACAAAAAGTGTAAGAAACAGGCACGACGTTAGCATATTTCTTACAACTCCACATGGCATAGGCACGACGTTAGCATACCACATGATCTCAACACTTGTATGGCATAGGCACGACGTTAGCATACCACATGATCTCAACACTTGTATGGCATAGGCACGACGTTAGCATACCACATGATCTCAACACTTGTATGGCATAGGCACGACGTTAGCATACCACACAGTCTCTACACTTGCATAACATAGGCACGACGTTAGCATATTAGCAAGTGTAGCACACAGTTACCTTCAAAAAAAGACAGCACACGCGTCAGGAGTCCATTCCCCTCGCCACGGCACCATAAACTCTGACGCAGCCTGGGTCCATTTTCCATATGAGCCTGCCAATAGTTGCAGCTCGTATCGACCACGGGAAAGCGACTTGACCACACGGTACGGCCCGCGCATGAAAGAGTCGAGCTTGTCAGATGCTTGTGCCTGTTTGACAGATTTTGGAATACGTACCTCAACCAAAGCTTAGACCTTTCTTTCGCTCGGCTGTACCTGACCCTGACTTATGGTGCGTCCTAAGTACTCGTCGTGTTGATTGACCGAATAGCCCGATGATGCGTTCGGTCGTACCAGCATCGTGGTTAGTCACAGTGCTCACGGAACGACCCGGCGAGGACGGGGCTGCCGACTCTTGACGCTCTGCCGTAGTCTCAGCTGGCTCCCGCGCCTGCAGCGGCTTCGTTGGGGACGCGCTCGCACTCGCCTCACATGGTCGTGGCGGAGGCGTGCGGCGCTGCTCCTCCAATGATGTCAGCGGATCTAGTATTAAATGTATTTGTTCTGTTAGTACATTGTTAGACTAGAGCGCGACTTCCGATGATCAGAACTCGTTACGCGATTTTTAGATTGCAAACCACGGTTCTTAGAACGACTTCTGCTTTTATGGCTATTATTAGGCATGTTTACACTTCCACTAACGCGCGAGCGTGGTATGGGGTACTTTAATAACTTATTTACTGAGCAAAACACTTAAAAAGGATAGCTAATTAACCTTACTAGGATAAACCTAGTAAACAAAGTTACAACAATAAGCAACTAGCTATAGAGCAACGTTCTTTTGGAATGTAATCATAAATGCACTACCGTCTTCTTTTCAATAATGTACTAAACAAATTGGAACGTACTCACCAGATGTTTCAACGTATACATTACCATGTAACATCACCACTTACTACCCGCAGTAATTATGATAATAGAAGAAAAAAACTTCCAACGTTTTTGTTTACGAACTTAAGAAACCGTTACTTCTTCCTTTTTCAAGTTTGAATAGCCAATTTGCCTTATCTCAGGTTGCAGAACGATCAGGGCACGTGAGAGTGGAATTCCACTTCTGATCTTAGCAAATAGCACTAAACAGATTTAAAAAAAAGATAACAACGGTCAAAAGGCGGTTTTATTTTTAACAATTATTTTTCACAGTAAAAAAAGAAAACTAAATAAACAGAACAGAATTAAAGTAGGCAGAATTGGCTATCCAAACGGGCAGAGATTCCTCTCAAGATGTTGACTCCACGGTAAAAAGGGGCGAAAATGAGCGTGCAGCGGCTTATTTAGGCGCGCGGTGACGGCTGTCTGTCGTTCCCTCTTTGCAACGGCTTGACAATGACTTTTTCGCTAACAATAATATACAGGGTTACTGGTAATTCGACGTATATCTGGCAGGGGCTGATAAGGGGGCCAAAATGCAACAAATTGAACCCCCTATATGTATGGCCGAATTTCAATAGTTTTCGAGATATTAGAATTTTAAGGGTTTTTCGATATTTACCCAAAATTTGACATTTCATTCCAAATAAAAAAAAAACTACATATTTGAATGGGTACCATTAAAAATGATGTTGTAGCTGACACTTCAATTAAGCTATGGACATAATTAAAACTACTTAATTTAACAAAATAATGAATATAATGAGCGATATAAGAATAATATCTTACCAATATTTTCATTTTACGCTTCAAAAATGTTGTCTCGTCACAAAAATTTATATGACATTAATCGTACAAATAACTAAAACAACTTGCTTATCCTGTAAGCTTTCCAGAAAGGTATAAAAGTCAATTTTAAAATACATAATTCGTGGCATGGCATGTGTTTGAACCGGCGCGGGGAGAGAAATTATCTGTGTTTTTAGTTTATGATCCTCGCTAAAACAACCGATTTTCCTGGCGAAATTCTTCGCGATGGGGCGGGGTGTGCGGGCGGGGGAGTACACGGCGTCTGCTGCGCTCGCGTCGCCTTCCTTAGTAAGTTTTGACTCTCCGCCGCGCAAGCACGTGTGTTGTTATCTTGCTACCAATCTCTCATCCCGTTAATTTGTTATCGATCATTATTGTTAATTCTTGTTTCTCTTGTTATTCTTTTTGTTATCATTGTTATTTCGGATAACATGGCTTCGTATCCTAATAACGAATACGCAGACATAATGTTTTGTTATGGTTTTGCCGATGGAAACGCGGCTGCGGCTCGCCGAGAATACCAACGCCGCTTTCCCGATCGTCGACTTCCCCACGTTACTGTTTTCGGGAGCACCTATCGACGATTGTCTGAAACTGGCAGTGTTCAAAGAGCACAATTCAACGCTGGCAGACCTCGACGGTACACGGCTGACGAAGAGGACACCATTCTTCAGTGTTTTATTGATGACCCAAACATATCAACGAACATTGTTGCAAGACAGCTCGGTATGTCCCAGTGGAAAGTGTGGTCGGTAGTACATCGTCGTACATCGAATGGGTGTCGTTGATAATTATTTGGTGGGCCCTCATTTCTTGCCCCAAAATTTGAACGGCGAAAATTACGAGGAGTTTTTGAGAAACAACCTAGACGATTTGTTGGCGGATGTTCCCGAAGAAATAAAAAACAACCTCATGTTTCAACATGATGGTTGCCCAGCACATTACCGGATTACTGTCCGACAGTGGCTAGACGAGAGATATCCAAACTGATGGATTGGGAGGGGAGGGCCAATTCCGTGGCCAGCACGAAGCCCTGATATCACACCACTTGATTTTTACGTTTGGGGTCATATGAAGGCATTAGTTTATGTGACCCCAATAAATTCAGTCGAAGAACTTCGACAGCGAATAATAAACGCGGCGCAACAGATGAGAACAACGTTCACATCAAGAGTGACGAAAACCGAAGTTAGGAAGAGAATTCGAACCTGCATTCGTAATCGAGGGGCTCATTTTGAACAAGATGTGTAAAATTTGTAATAAAATTTGATGTACATTTTTTTATGCATTTTATTTCATACAAATACAAATGACCCTTTCTCACCCCGCGCCGATTCAAACACATGCCTTGGCACGAATTATGTATTTTAAAATTGACTTTTATAGCTTTCTGGAAAGCTTACAGAATAAGCAAGTTGTTTTAGTTATTTGTACGATTAATGTCATAGAAATTTTTGTGACGAGACAACATTTTTGAAGCGTAAAATGAAAATATTGGTAAGATATTATTCTTATATCGCTCATTATTTTCATTATTTTGTTAAATTAAGTAGTTTTAATTATGTCCATAGCTTAATTGAAGTGCCAGCTACAACATCATTTTTAATGGTACCCATTCAAATATGTAGTTTTTTTTTTATTTGGAATGAAATGTCAAATTTTGAGTAAATATCGAAAAACCCTTAAAATTCTAATATCTCGAAAACTATTGAATTTCGGCCATACATATGGGGGGTTCAATTTGTTGCATTTTGGCCCCCTTATCAGCCCCTGACGGATATACGTCGAATTACCAGTAACCCTGTATATTTTTGTATAATGGTGTGTGCAAGGCAAATAATTTAATTTAATGTTTTGTGTTTCGTAATGCAAATTATTTTACATTGTATTGTATAAGATTCAAGTTTTATAATAATATGCGAACAGACAGCTGTGCAGCTGGGGAGTTTGTTGCGCCACTTCTTCTTCCCAGCTAAAGCACTAGGAAGTGGTAAAAGGTGGGCGTTTTTGAGGGGACTGTCTCATGTAATTTTTGACGTTCGAAAAGTGCTGATTCTCAGCCTAGTTTAAATAAATGACGTTTGATTTTGATGAAAAAGTTGACTGGTGTAAACATTAGATGCATTTAAACGCACATCAGTAGAATACTTGCTCACTTTTGTAGGTATTTGTATTTCAGGGAGCCATCAGGCTGGTCCGAGGATACCACACGGTCTCCCGTGAGGCGGCGAGCCTCCTTGCCGGACTACCACCATGGGATCTGGAGGCAAAAGTCCTCGCGCACGTCTGGGAGTGGCGTGAGGAGGCGAAACGCCGGGGTGAAACTCCGCTGCCGCGAGAAATCGCGGCACAGCGGACAGAGCTCCGGCGGGATCTTATGGCGGCATGGAGAGTGCGATTGTCGCAACCCAGCGCTGGGCACGCCACAATTGTGGCGATAAGTCCCCTCTTTGAGGAGTGGCTAGAGAGGCGCCACGGCGTCCTCACCTTCCGCCTGACACAGGTCCTCACCGGACATGGTTGCTTTGGGAGGTTCCTATTCAGGATAAAGCGGGAGGAAACGCCCGGGTGTCACCACTGTGTGGATCGCCCGGAGGACACGGTGAAGCATACGGTGGAGGTCTGCCCAGCTTGGGCGGAGCACCACCGTGTCCTCACGGAGGCGATCGGCGGCAGCGATCTCTCGCGTCCGGCCCTGGTTCAGGCCATGGTTCGGAGCGAGAGTGCATGGGAGGCCGTCACTTCCTTCTGCGAATTAGTAATGCTTGCGAAGGAGGAGGCGGAACGCGTGAGGGAGATTCAAGGTTCGCGCCCTCGCACCCCTAGTCGCCGCAGGAGACGCCCCGGGCGTCGGGAGCCGCAAGCCGATTTCCGGACACCGTAGGCGCGGGCCTGCGGACGGCGAGCGATGGGTAGCTCACCATCCGATAACGACCAGGCCCGGGTCAACGGCGCGTCGTATTCCATGCGCGCCTCAAAGAGTTGTCAGCACCAACTGACGGGGTCCGCTAGGGCCAATGCCTGCCAGGGTTGCGAGTTTGTCCGAAAGGGATATCGTGGCCCTGGCGCACAGGCAAATGAAGGAATACGGGTGGGTTTTAGTCAGTAAAAGTCTGACACGCCCTCCCGCTCCGTCCAGAGCGGGAGAAGTTATTTGATAATTTCCCACCCAAAAAAAAAAAAAAAGGGGGTCTACTCCGAAGATAAATCCGTAGTATCGGCCGAATGTTCGGCCGTTTCCTGAATACGGCGAAAGAAAAAAAAGAAAACGACGGTCAAAGAGATAAGTCAAAGTCAAAAACGTGACTTGAAGTCGGGTAAGGATTTAAAGTCAAATAAGGAACTTTGGAAGTCAACAAATGACCGAAAATTCGGCCGATACTTTGGATTATCGCTTCGGAGTAGCCCCTTGTTTATGTTTCTCGCTTGAGTGTAAACTCATGAGCCCAATAATCAACTAGTAAGATTAGCATATTCCTATTTCTTCCCGTGGGTGTCGTAAAAGGCGACTAAGGGACTTACTAGAGAATGGGCAGCAGCGTTCTCTATGCATTTTAAGACCATACTGCGATCGCCGACCCGCCTGCCAAGCGTGGGCGATTATGGTAACCCCCCAATGTTGGGGGAGGCCTATGTCCAGCAATGGACGACTTTCGTCTGAAATGATGATGAAAGAAAGAAAGAAAGAAAATACATTTATTTAGCACAGACTAAAGGCACACAATATAATATAAGTACAGCAGATAAAAAGAAAAAATAAAAAAAGCAAGTAAATAGTAAGTAGTAAAGATTCGCATAAAAATCTCGCTTCTCTATAGGCAAGAAACTGCCGCCGTGTAAACGAGCCTTAGCTCGGACAGACATGCTAGTTCGAGGGGACAGTGGAATGCGAAAGCTCTAGTGTGTCGAGGAATTTAGTGAGACTTTAGGTATCGTTAGTGTCTGGAAAAGCGAATTAATCCTTGAAAGGGATAATAGGAGGGAAGCTACGTTGTTTGAATGAAAATACGTAAGTTATACTTCTCTATAACTGACTTAGGCACACCTACAGTGATTTGGATATTTTTTATAGTAACTCGTGCATTTGCTCTTGGAAAGCACCATTTGGTGAAGTGGAACTGATGATTAAGACCACAAATGGCCACGGAAACTACTTAATAATATGAATTTAACGAGTTGCGATTCGATTATTTACAATAGTATGGTTGCTGAGCAATTTATGTTCGTCAAAATGTATAATTATGTGAGTGGCAGTTCTCCTAGTTGTCACCAGGAGAACTCCTCAACAATTAACGTCCCTGCATCGGGAAAAGCAATATTTTGTACAAGGTGATAAGCAGTTGACATTAGGCTATTGTAACTTAGATACATTAAAAACTGACCCACTAAAAAGTGAACTTTTTCCAAGAAAAAAAAACACTACAAAGTGAAACATAACTTTAATTTCTGAAGTCGGTGGCAAAAACTAAAATTTTGACCCAAAGACTGACTTCCGAATTAAAGTTATTTTCGTTGTTTCTTGTTTTTTTCTGTTGTTGTTTTTTGTTCATTTTGTAGGGTTTTATTTTGGAAGTCGGTTGTAAAATTGCAGTCATCTTTTTCCCTTATCCGAATTTATTCGTGGTCGACGCAACAAGTACTTTTCATTCATTATTTTTGCAATCTTCACAAAAATGTCAAAAGATCAAATCGGATGTCTTAGCTTAACAGATTTTTTATTTAGATTTGGGATGTTTTGGATTTTCATAATTTGCTTTAAGGATTACCTGAATCCGAGTAGAAATAATGCCTTCTATCTCTGATTCAGGGATTACATCCTAAAAGTACCTACCTACCATTTGACTTAAAGAATCATGAGTTTATTGGATGGAAAGCATCATTCTAGGTACTGAAGAAGAAAACGATAATACTCCTTCTTTCATAATATCTCGTTCATTATAACTTGACGCGTGATGCGATAGGTAGCACTGAGTTTTGCAGTCATGTGATTGGTAGTTCTGTTCTGTCAATCACCATTTTGAACTCTATTAATATTGAAACTAAGACTGCAAAATTCAGTGCTACCAATAGCGTCACCGACCGTGTGGAATAGCACCATCCTATTTCTTCCCGTGGGTGTCGTAAAAGGCGACTAAGGGACTTACTAGAAAATGGGCAGCAGCGTTATTTTATATGCATTTTAACACCATACTGCGATCGCCAACCCAACTGCCAAGAGTGGCAATTATGGCAAACATCCCCTTTGGAGGACGCCTATGTCCAGCAGTGGACGTATTTCGGCTGAAATGATGATGATGAATGATGAACTGATGACGAAGAACTTTCTGTAATTTAAGTATGGTCTAGTAGTGTTCAAGAAAGTGACATATTTCTTTGATGCTACTACGGCTACATCGTCGCGATAAACACAAACTATACTTCGCACGCTCTGTTGAACAGCGAACCGTTGAGCAGTGTGCGAGAGAGAGCGCGTGAAGTGGTTCGTATTGTCGCAATAATGTAGCCGATGCTTATTGAGAATAAAGTTTCTTTAAACATAAACCGGTGACCTCTGAATTTGTTTCGGCCTTTCTTCTCAGATTAGTCAGATAGGAAACGCCGACCTCATCTAGTTTTTTAAAATATGATTGACGTGTAAGGGTGCCCGCACACGGACGTTTATCGCTGAGCGATTTTTGTGTAGCCGAAAATGGAAAACATGGGATTCAATGCTGTAACGCCCACGAGCTACTAAAAGTCGCTGGCTAACAAAATCGCTGGATCCTGGGCGTAGCGATTATCGCTGAAGAATAGAACGTATGGAAATGTACTAGCTAACGCACACGGCTCAGCGACAATCGCCCGCGTACTTTTTGCTAAGGAAGGACGTTGCGTCATTGCTCACCGATGGATATCGATATAAAAGTTTTTTTTACTTAGATAAGTACCTACTTACGTAATAATTGTTTATAAGTACCTATGCGGTTTAGATGTGAAAGTGATAGAGAGGTAAATACATACCTACCTAGGTAGATACTAAGATGGGTTTATAAAACAGTTTAATGTTATTATACTAAAACTTATGTGTTTATACTAAAATTGTTATAATAATTCAAGCGTTAGTACTTTTTTTAATTATTTATTTCGGTTGAACACTATTCTTCGAAGAAAGAAATTAATTTTTTGGTTAAACATCGATCTCTGTTAATCCATGACGAGCACATCCCTCGATAGCCAGCGTTAAAATAAGTATATTTTTTGGTTAAACATCGATCTATTTTAATTCATGACGAACACATCGTCGCATCGATAGCCAGCGACAGAAATCGCACGTGTGCGTTGGGTCGCTCAAAAAGTCGCTGGCGATAATCGCTGAGAAATTGCCAGCGATTAGTTCAGCTACAAAAAAACGTCCGTGGGCGGGCACCCTAAAAGTGTTTGTACAAACCTACCTACTTACAGAAATAAAAATCATTTATCATTTAAACCTAACCAGCTTTTATATGACTTGTTACTTCATATACTGTGGCTCTCGAGATTTTGATTCGAGTAAATTCATCGATGGAGTGGAGCTAAATTCAATCCATGTTTTCTCAGATTTGGGTCAGGGGCTCGGGGCTAACTACAAACACTCTGTTATGTCTTATTTGCATAGGTTTGGGTACCTATACTGTTTGAACATATTCAGCCAAATAAGATCGTGTGAAATAGCAAACAATCGGCCAGTTACATCATGGAAGGGTTCAAAATATAAGCAGGAGTATCGGAATAGGTACCATGGTTGTTTTTTTTTTCAGCTGAACTATTATGTACTAGCTTTTGTCCACGACTTCGTATGTGATCCAGGGTGATTGCGAGTCTGTCAGGGTTGCGAGTTTGTCCAGAAAGAATATCGTGGCTCTGGCACACAGGCATCTGAAGGAACATGGGTGGGTCTTAGACAGTAAAAGTCTGATACGCCCTCCCGCTCTGGGCAGAGCGGGAGAAGTTATTTGATAATATATCACCCAACAAAAAAATAAAGGATGAAAAGTAGCTTATGTCATTTTCCAGGTCCCAGGCTACCTATTTGTTAAATTTCATTTAAATCCGTTAAGCCGTTTTAGCGTGGAAGCGTAACAAACCAACTCACTCTCTTAGGATACTAGCTAGACCCCGCGGTTTCTCCCGTTTAAGACTTAATTCCATGAGAATATTGGAACAAAAAGTATTTTATGTCCTAGCCTAGGGTCATAGTCTACCCATGTACTAAATTTCATCTAAATCCGTGCAGTCATTTTAGCGTGGAAACGGAATAAACAATCAAACTCACTTTCGCAATTTATGTAAAATGAATTAAAGTTAGGATATTATTATGTAGTTGTCCAAGCATTAAGTGCTTTGGCATCAAGCAAGCTTCGTAAACGCCGCACTGTGATTTCATTGGCCGCCATCTGACGCAGAGTTGATTTCTGAACGAAATGTCTCTGCGAGTCGCGCTACTCATGTGCGCTGGATTCACGTCGACCGCCATCTTTTTCTTTACTTTGCCGGTGGCGTTCGATCATGTTAGACAGAACTATCGCACAATATTTGTATCACTCATTTTAAATACATAATATAATTTTAATTACAATCTTGTATATTTTATTGGAGAGACCTGCAGCTGTGCCCTATTAGAAGAAGTATCAACAATAGTTATTCATAGTCATAATTATATTTATTTGAAATCCAAAATGTATATGTAAAGGTGTTACAATGGCTTAAAGCTAACGTACAATTACGGACCCTGACCCTTACAGCAAAGGGTATACTAAAATTAATTTTTGAAAAAAAAATAAAAATATAATTAGAAAACGATTAGCAATCAACAATTTTTAAATAGATTATTAACATTAATTAAGTATTAAATAAAATTTATTTTATTAGATCAGTCATAGGTTGTACAATAATTATTTTAAAAGGTTAGGATAGGGAATCGCTAAAGTCTATTTCAGGACTGCAAGTTATCTACAAGGTGATAATTAAATAACTGAAAACCTTTCAGAGGATCATTGTACTCATCATTAGTTTCTTTTACTAAGGGACCAACCCGAAAATCGTGAAGAGAAATCTGCTGTTCCTTATGTAGGCCACATACGTAACGATATAATTGCGCAAATTTTGACTTGCACAAGTATCCGAGCCATTTGGTGTCACGCAGATTTGTGCAAGTCTAAACTTGCGCAAGTAAATGGTGTGTAGTTACCATTACATTTTGTCGAGTTATGCGTACATAAATGTATGAAGGAGCAGATTTGTTTGTCTTATAATAATCATAATGATGAGTACAATGAGTAACACATATTATTATTTTATATATTACATATTGGAACTACAAATAGGCCAGCCAGACACGGCATTCTAGCAATAATAGATGCCTTCATGAGGTTTATATGGATCGAAGCTGTTCAAGACGTCGCGCGTCGTCAGTTGTAAATATGTGTTGTAGACGTTTGACCAATTAGTGCAATTTCAACATGAATGACGTAACCAATATTTTGTAACAATTATGTTAATTTTAAATAGTGTCCGTGGAGTTTTTGTCCTTTCTTCTCCACATAATAGCTTTGGAATGGGCAACTTGCTTCATCTATATGACTGACCGACCTCTTGAAAATTCGAGAATGCCTGTAATTGGTTTATTTTAAATAAATGCTTTGAGTTTGAGTTTGCAATGTAAACATTCATAACATGCTGATCTTGAGGTTAATTTAAACAAAAGACTAATGATTGATTCTTATACCGTTTTTTATTAATCCAGAAAGAAAAAAAATGCACATTATATTATGATAGTAGAATTGCAACTAAGAAAAATTATTACGACAGCCTGCAGCTACAATTTTGTTTTCTATTTGTGAGCTGCGCCCCAACTACGTAACACTTTTTCTATCATAATCCGAAGAAAAATTAATTTGTTAGAAGAAATCATCTGCTCAACAACGTAAATATCGCAATGCATAAGCATAAGCAAAATCAACCAATAATGTTCTTACTGCTGGGACACAGGTCCTCTCGGTGAGCCCTCTCAGAGTCTCAGTGGGCCGTAATCCACCACGCGGGTGGTAGATGTCACAGGTGTTCCAATGTTTGGTTCTAGGACATGCCAGTTTCCTCACGATGTTTTCCTTCACTGTTTTAAGAGCAGTGGTGATTAAATAATTTACACATGAAAAGCACCAGGGTCCAAGGTCAGGGTTTGAACCTACGACCTACAACTCCTAACTCGCGGCCGTTACCACTGGGCCATCATTGTTTTCAAATAGTGTAATGGATGTTGTTGAATTATCAAAATGAATGGCATTGCTATTGTAAGTGTGTTATGGAATTACCCCGCTGGCCGCAATTTCCCTTTGTCTCCTAATAGAATCTATTCTCCTCAACGATTACTCTAACCTCAATCAAATCCTAATTCAGTCTAGCCTTAACTGCGATCACAGCAGGAATACGAAATTCTGTTCCCATTTTTCTGTTCAGAAAAATTACCAAGTCAAATGTATCGTTCAACAGGTTTCATCAATTTGTGTTGGAAAGGAAGGTGTTTAAAAAGGCTTTAATACTTTTTGGGATGTTATTGGCTTTTTAAAGGATTTAAAACTTTTGGTCATACGGTGAGTTGCGCGAAACCAACATTAGTTTAACGGAGACTTTAAATTGATGCTGTCACTTTCTTTTTGATACAAAATGTAAGGGATGGCATGAATTTCAAAATTTTTTTTTCTAACATGATGATATTGTCGTGGACGTTCCCGTTCACGTCACGGTATCACGATAACATGACATAGGGAAGTAAAATTTATGGAAATATATGAAGACGCTTTTTAAGTTTCCGTCTACGAAAACGTTACAACGTGCACGTATTTCCATACATTTTATGAACGTGAACGAGAATGTCCGCGATATTATCGACACGTTCGAAATTATAATAGCGAACATTGACTGGTTTTTACTTTATGTGTAGCTCGGTTCAAAGAGAATGATTTACGAACAGATAAAAAATTATGGTTCTTTGAACACTTTTGGCAAACAGACTTTTTGTGATAAAAAACTAAGTAGATTTTTAATCCCATGTCATTAAAATTTCAGACACATCTAGTTTTAGAAAACACAACTCCATGAGTATTTAGAGGTAGGTACGAGGAACGGGGTGTAAAGTTCACTCATACTCTATAGAAAATGGAGGATCCCCCGACCAGACGGGTGTTGTGTCTGGTGGGCAACTGCCCGATGGTTGATGTCGGGATGTTGGATATATGCCAGTTACGCGGTAAACTCTGTTTGCGCGATGCAAGATTTTGCGTGACGTCAGTGTGACGCGTAGTTCACATGTGGCGATGTTGATGCCGCTACAAGTACTTTTAATGTGAATAAATACCCACCTACATACTTACCATAACTTACCGCACCTAAATTTTCATAAGCCATACACCCCCACCCCTACCTCCCCCCCTCCCTTACATACACGACCTCTACTTATTCCACAAACTGTCGGACCAAGGCAGCTTGCCAACTCGGTGAGCGGTTAAAATGTAAAGCATACATTTACAAAGCATAGATTAATTTGATACTACCCTCGGCAAACTTCTTCCTCAAACTACGTACATGTTTTATCTCCAAGATGTGTTAGGGGTGCTCTCACACGTTATGTTCAAAATTCTAAATCTTTTATATCACATAATCCTATAGGTACTTTGAAACTTCAGAAGATAGATAAAATAGTTAGATTTAAATTTTTATTGATATTTTGAATAGATTACTTTATATTTTGTGAATGAGAGTAAGTTGTAGGCTTAATATATTGTAGATTTGTATACCATTCTCTATTTTGTTAAGTACCTGGTACTTGTTGACGGGCCTACACTGTCCTCCCATACCTATTAACACTGTAATTTGAAAACATTGTAAAAGCTAATTATTTTTAAAAGAGTAACCATGGAGTTTCTTGCCGGCTCTTCTCCATAGGAAACGACCAATTGGAACCGTGCAGCTTCTGAAGATCCATAAGTGCCCTTTTATCAAATCAAAATATTTTATTTCACATAAGCCTACATGGGCACTTATGAAACGCCAGAAGCTAGGTGCACGGTTCCAATTAGTCATTTCATAGGGAGAAGAGGCGACAATAAAGCCACATCGAAGGCATAACTACACATATTTGGCTTTCATTCGGCTTGCAGGGATCGACAAACATCGTTCGGCATCTACCCTCGCTTAATCATTTTCGGGTCAGCTCGGCACAATTCGGGCTAAGCCGAGCAGCTTTTTGAAGAATATGCATTCTAGACTGCCTCTTTGTAGCGCTGCTGCTGAACACGAGGTCCGGGGTTCTATTCTCAGGTCGGGCAAGGAATTCTCAGTAGTAGCCCGAAGTTTGGATTTGTGCCCGGTTGATGGCAATAGGCTCGCTCCCTATTATGCTGACGAAACATGGGTGTAGTACACCCTGCCTAACCCGTCAGGGATTACCTACAGGCGTGATGCTATATTATGTTATGTTTGATTTTGATTCTTTGATTTTGACGGCCGGCTCTGTCGAATCATGCCTAGCCAAACATCCTTATATTAGTCGTAGTTTAGCCTCTTGTAGATGGAGAAAAACATCAGTCTTACCAATAAACGTCGCATTATAAAAGAACGAACGTCGTTCTTCGTAGTAATATGCTGGCCCGCAGGTTTGCGCGTTGTAGTGACCAAGTTAAAGTCACACTATTTAGAGCCTACTGTCAGACTTTCTACGCGTGCTCCCTGTGGTTCAGGTATACGTGGAGGTCTCTCAGTGCCATACATGTCCACGATAATAATGCATTTAGGATGTTGTTAGGGCTGCCCCGCTTTTGTAGTGCCTCCGGTATGTTTGCGGAGGCCAGGGTAGACGGCTTTCATGCCATCATGCGCAAGCGGCTCGCGTCGTTATTAAACAGAGTCCGGGGTATCACTAACAGCATCCTACACGCCATTGCAGATAAACAGTTTTTATTCGTGTCCAAATTTTGTAATCCGTCCTGTTTTTGTTATGGACTTGGTCTGAAATAAAGGTTTTATTTATTTATTTTTATTATTTGTATCGTGATAAAGGTTCTTTGTCTGAGTACGTATGACCTTCAAGAAAAAAATACACGAGAGATTAAAAATAAATTATGTGCAGAGCAAGTTCAAGTTCAATGAGCAAGTAAGGTATATCTAAAACTAGCTTTAGCCCGCGGCTTCGCTCGCGTTAATTTAGAATTTGACAATCAATTCGGGTTGTACTCTGCTCGTTGTTTGGCGGGACAATACTTTTGAAACGCTACTAAAGTTTCTATAATAATATTATTCAATCATGAAAGACACGTAGCGCCATCTATTATCATAAGAACGTTATTGTGGTTGTCCTCGGGAACAGTACTCTTTTTCGGGATGAAATGTACCTTATGTCCGTTTCTGTACACCTGACAGATTATATGCAAAATTTCAGGATAATCGGTTCAGTGGTTTAGACGTGAAAAGGTAACAAACAAACTTACTTTAGCATTTATAATATTAGTTAGGATAGGATAGGATTAACATATTGCGGAAGTAATAACAGATCCCAAGATCCCCGGTGCAAGTGTGGGAAGGGAACATTGGGGTGGTTTTTAGTCAGTAAGAATCTGACAGACCCCCCCGCCCGCACCAGGGCGGAGGGCATTCATGAGTATTTTCCACCCCGTGAAAAAAAAAAGGGATAGGATTAATATGGTTTTATTTGGGTCAAAGTCTCAGCTATAGGTCAAGCGTTTTGAAAATTTATACTATTGATGATCGTATGTGTCGACAGGAGCTATTCGTGTATATATCTATGTCATAATAAATCGGCATATGCCCTTTTATGCAAGCATTTACCTCCACAATTGGGAGCAGCCTAGTTGATAAATAATCGAATGGGTCGCAACGTCCAAGACGTCCATTACTGAAGCAAGAAAACTCTTACCTTAAGCCATGTACAGACGCCAATTTTTTCCAATCAAGCTTGAACCTTATGCTGTAGGGATAAAGTTGAAAATCTATTAAAGAAATTTGACAGATTGTAGTAGTTTGATGTGCTGGCGTCTGTACGTTTTCTCCAGCTGCAGTTTCCTGGAAGCACCTACTCTTGGTCCTAGTTGATCCTGCTTGACCGTGTCACGACCACAATTCACCTTCTTGTAGTATCTAAATGCTTCGAAGAACACTAGTACAGGCTTCATACACGGAAGTTTAAAAGTGTTCCGTATGGTGCAAGACGTAAAGAATAGCACCATCCTATTTCTTCCCGTGGGTGTCGTAAAAGGCGACTAAGGGACTTACTAGAGAATGGGCAGCACCGTTCTTTATGCATTTTAACACCAAACTGTGATCGCCAACCCGCCTGCCAAGCGTGGCGATTATGGCTACCCCCCCTCCAAATCTTGGGCGAGGCCTATGTCCAGCAGTGGACGTCTTTCGGCTGAAATTAACATAGTGATGAAGTTTACAAGTCCCTTGTTATCTCAATTTTGTTACGAATTGTACGAGTAGCGTGCCTGTGAAAACTTTATTTTCTTCTAAACACGTGCTATTTATTACAGACAGCGGGGCGAGCACAGCCTACTGTGGCATGACTTGAGTCACAAATTTTATCACAGATTGAGCGATAAAACTGTTTTGTCATAAAATCCTAGTATAAATTGAAATGACATAATTTATCATGTCTTGTGACAAACGTCTTGACACGCTCGTGCTCTGCCCGCAGGGGCGATCGGTGGCGATGGACTCATCATCCAACAACTTTATACTTACATAAAAAGCAGCGAGGAATATGTTTTAGAAGCATACATACATACATATAAACTCACGCTTTGTTCCCATGGGGTTAGGCAGAAACTATAGAACGCCACCTGCTACACTCCTTACATACTTCTTTTGCTTCGTTTACGTTCTTAAATCTGGTCATACACGCATGCCACAGTTCTGAGTACTACGCACCCGACCTTTCTGAAGAACATGACCAATTAGGTTACTAATGTCCTCCTCGGGCGTCCCCTCCCAGCGTTTCCACTCACATCTGCCTTGTAAATACCTTTTGTGAGTCGCCTTTCATTCTTTTCGTTATAGAATCAACACGTGTTTGTGATGTTTTTTGTCCAGAACTCCGTGATCATAATCATTTCAGCCGAAAGACGTCCACTGCTGGGCATAGGGCTCCCTCAAAAAAAGGGGGGGGGGTCCATAATTGCCACGCTTGGCAGGCGGGTTGGCGATCACAGTATGGTATTAAAATGCATAGAGAACGCTGCTGCCCATTCTCTAGTAAGTCCCTTAGTCGCCTTTTACGACAACCACGGGAAGAAATAGGGCGGTCAAAACAATTCACTGATAATTACCCTGCCGAACAGGCAAATAATAAGCTTTATTATTAAACGAAACCAAGCAAAATTGGTAATTTACCAATTTGTTATTTCGACTAAAACAAATTCTAATTAACAACAACAGGTTTCAATTAAAACAACAATTTTCCAGTTAAACGTTTATTCCTTTCAATAATATAAACAACATTTCTGGCTTATTTCTCATTATTAATTAGTATTTTAATACATTTTAATGTTACAATAGAGTGGTGTGTTTGTTGAGATGTTTCTGAGAATAATTGAATAAATAAACTTACCTAATATCGCTGTTTTGACAGGCAGGCGATAGACAACCAAATTAAAAAACATGAATTTTATTGTATATTGTGCGCAATAAATTTACATTGTGGCTTAGGAGAGCTTCAATAATTTTTTTTGCACAATTTAGGGCAAATTTAGGTAGGTTATTTTTGTGCAAAAATTCTGGGTGAAAATCTCACCTTTAAAAAAATATCGACAGAAAAAGAAATAAATGGGCTCACAAAATAATATTTTAACAGACGTGAAAATGCTTTTGACTTTACAGCCTTCAAACCATACGCATAAATGTACGAAACTGTGTTGAAAATCTCTCACAGCGATAATTACACTGCATGCGACGTGCATCATTATTCTGTTCACAAATATTAAAAAATTAATTCCAATATTTTACTGTAAACATGCAATATTTAACGTACTTATGCACCGCAAAATTATTTACTTATCATACAGGATAATAATGTGTAAAACAAAATTAACGCCGATCCGTACATCAAACCATTAAAACTTAAAGGTTCACGCTGATAGTAGACCTCCGCCGTGAAACCATAGCAGCGAAACCGCAGTAGTTAAATTCAACTGGCCCGCGTCATGTTCCGCTACTTGCATCTGATTTGAGTAGCGGAACATGACGCGAGCTAGTAGAATTGAACTACCGCGGTTTGCTGCTATGGTTTCGTGGCGGAGGTGTGCTACCAGCGTAATAATTTCCTTCCTAGGTATTATAATTTGCCAAAGTTTGGTATAATTATTGATGACTACTATTATAGGCATTGATCGAATATTGGAGTTTTTTATAAGATTGCATCGAATGTAACAAAATAATGTTTTTTTTTAACAGTTTAACAACCAGTTTTACAGCAAATTGGGCACCAGATTTGAGCTTTTATTAATTTTAAAAATGTTTTGAGATAATATTTAGGTATACTATTATACAGTCTAGAAAATTTAGTGCTTATACATCAAAATTAATTAAAATCAAATTAATAGAACAGTGTTTTACAGAGCTGTAGACAGCGTCTTCTGTTGAGTAGAACACAGGTATATTATAATTACAAACATGAACATAAGGTATATTAATCATTAATTTTATAATATTAACGTAAAATTATGAAGCCGTGATAAAATTATACAATGTGGAGACGATACGACAATAATAAAATGTATACTTTGTTTTTTATCTTTTGTCATAGGTACATATTCTGCATACAAAAAAATTATCAAATTTTTCCGACAGTTTGGTCACTATAGCAGTTGGTTGATAGGCAAAACCCATAGTCAGCCCACCACTACAATGTAGATTGCGTGAATTTTTTTTAAAGATTTATTTGTATGTCAAAACACTCCTATGCATATTGGCAGTATTTACATTTATTGTCGTACTAGCTGTTGCCCGTGCCTTCGTCTGCGTTTACCGGGATAAAAATTATTCTTTATACTAACCCAGGTCATGGTCTACCTATGTGCCAAATTTCACCCAAATCCATCCAGCCGTTTTAGCTTGAAAGCGTACCAAACAAATAAACTCACTTTTGCATTAGGATTGTCGTCCTCACATAGTACAATGTTGCATAAACCGTAAAGGAAAATTGTGTTAATAATATCTGACAAAATCCGTACAAATTACGACTATTCGCGTCAAACGCACAATGACATCATTTCAATAAACAACATTTATAGTAAATGTTAATAAAACTTACCAAAAACAAATAACACAAACGCACCACTCTATAAAACAACTCAGAACGACAAATTAAAACAATTTAATATTTCAATATCAATTCATTTTCAATTAATTCTAAATTGCAACCAAATTTATTTCCGAGTAGAATTAATTGTGTGTGATATTCAATTTAGTGTTATTTAATGACTGCCGCTTAGAATAAATCTATAAAATATTGATCTGTGTTAAGCTGGACACAGTTGTCAAGATTAATTTATTGCGATCAAATACACTAAGGGCCATTGTTCATTCTTTATTTAAAATATAAAAATTAATAAATTATAAAAAATTAAAATAAAATATTATTTCGCTCCAATTGTATACAGCGTATAATAATTATGTGGTCATATTAAAAGTGGCTCAGTTTGATGGTATGTACCACACCCTTAAAAATTACTACACATTTCTGAAACATGCTATGCTAAGAATTTTAGATAAAAGGTGGCCATGTTTTGGTGTTTTCCTTTCATTTTAATCCATCAAGCAGATCAAATGAAGCTTCATGATCTCTTTACTTTAAACCACTGATCTGAACTTCAAATTCCTAAACCACATCAAAGGCTTGCAAGTGAACGAGATTCTGTGTATTCCTGAAACTACACTTGAGCTATGCTACTGAAACAATAGACTATCCATACAACAATTTGCATAGTTTTATCGCAACAATTTATCGTGACGTGTCTAGCAAGCTTACGGTTCATTGCACTAGTCGAAACGCTTTTGAGTATTTAACATTTTAAAACTGCAGTTGTCATTTAACATAACGTTGTTTTTTTAGTGAAAATGATAATTAACAACACAGACACAATGCTTGCATTTATAAATAAAATTGTAAACGTGCAATTTTCAATCGTAATTGTGTATATTAAGTGAAATTGCAGTCATAATGTGAGTATGTTACTTTATTTTAAAAATCTGTGTAATAATTTCACACAAAACCTGTTCCTTTTCAAGCGATTTCAGCATAAATATGCTCAATGAAACGCTTTAACAATGTAGCGAACATTGCATACCAATAGTTTCACAAAGTACAAACGTAATCGCATTTTGTTGATCCGCTCGAGCTGACGCGACTTTGTGGATTAAAACTTCACAGCAGAAATCGCTTCGTTTACAACCAGCTTTACTTAAAATCGAGCCTTTAAAATGTGGTACATCATTTGAAATTTTGCTACTTACATCATTTTAATTTGTGGTACATATTTTCTTTGTTGAATATTTCCTTTTGTATTAATAGCTATTAAGAGGTCGGTGATGAGCGACAATATTTTGACAGTTAAAACAAAAGTTATATAAAAGTGAGGATAAAATAATAAATATCATTAACACCATTATTATTAGGTACATTGATTTTTATATTACGTTATAGTTCTGGAGATAGTGATGTTGTCATATTTCTGTAATACAGTGCAGTTCTTATTTGATACTTCAACAGTCAAATCTTAACATTAATAAACTATTTGATTGCCAATGTTGTCATTATAATTAAAACATTCTTAAATATTATTTAAGCAAACATATTTTATATAAGCTGTTATTTACTACAGTGAACAACATAATTATTACATTTTTCATATTGTTTCCGCCTGGATATTTTATGATCACATTATTATACAATTACTTTAAAAAAAAACTCGAGTGTTCAGAAAAATACTGCTGGCCACTTACAAAAATTCCAAGTAAATTCAAAGCCTGTTTTACCATAAAACAGCGTCCAATATATAATTAAAACATTTTTCCGCAACCAATAAATGATCAAGTATTATCTATCGAAACTCAAACATCATGCGGAATAGATAATTGTTTCAGTGAATTCCAAATCAAAATCAAATCAAAAACTTTTCAAAAACGTTCGAAAAACTAATTAGAAACGATAACACTTCCCAACATCGCTATCTCCCAGAAGTTTGAATGATAACTACCTACAATTCCTTTATCTATTTACAATGTAAATAATCCCTATTTACATAATAATGTTATAGTTACATACAGTTAGGGACGCAAACTGAAAGTAATAAAAACTTCTGTTCAATTGAACTTTACGATAAGCTTGATGAATTAGGGTCCAGCCCTGATAATTTAAGTATAACGGTAGAAGTATACTGTACAGTACCTGGCCGTAAAAATGACTAATCAAATTTTGAAACGAAAACTGTTACAACATCTAATTCAGTGGTTGCAATAACCACTGAATTAGATGTTGTAACAGTTATTCATAATCAATATTTTAGTGCACCAGGTCCAACCGATACTCCATAATTTAATTTAATAATATTGACAAAAAAATTATCAAAACAGTAATATACAGGGTCAAATTAAATTAGCTAGCGAAATTCCGCAGACGTGATGGGTATCGATAATGATCTTAACATGATGACACAAAAAAGAAATTAGTTTGATGAGTTTTTTTTTGGGGCCTTTAACTGCAGTTAGTATAGTCACTTGAAAATTTTGTTTTTTTTGTGTATACTTCACTGACGTGATGGGTACCGAATATCTCAACATGATAAAACAAAATAAAACAGATTTTCTCAACTCATACTTCAAGTAAGTAACAATACTAACAGCGGTACGTTGACCCAAAAAAAAATCTTTTGTTATTATATTTGGTCGGTTTTAGTCATCACATCTGCGGAGTTTCGCTAGCTAATTTAATTTGACCCTGTATTTGACAGCTATGTGCGAAGTTGCCAACTTTCTTAAAAAGAAACTGCCACATGCATTGGTATGAATGACAGATAGGACGCTCTGCAAATCTAAACTTTTTTCTAAAACTGGGGCTTACTACGGCAGGCATCAACTGCCTAGCCTTTTCCCAACTAAGGGGTCAGCTTCAGCTTAATACCATATTTTTTGGCTTATTACGGCAGTAATCTGCTTCAATTTTGCAACCCCTCATTAACAAACACCATCCTGCTAATTTGTCAACCAAGCTTTGACGTGTGCCGTATTTGATTAAAACTTGCGTATTCCGCAGAACCGGGTTTATTTTTCAACTCGAATGACTACCGAGGGACGAGGTTACGTGTCAATGATATGTCGAATGCTTGCGAAGAATAATAATTAGGAGAGCCTTGAAATGTCAGCCTGTTACGAAAAAGAAAAGCAATAATTTACGTTACTTTTTGACTGGAGCAAGTTTATTTCGCGAAATTTCATGAGCACGAGCAAGAAAAGTTGATTATCTTTTAGAAAAAAAAATCTGCAATTTGGTATAAAAAAGCTTTGTGATAGCTGAAATTACGAAGTTACCATAAAACATTCTGAAACTCTCTTCTAATAACAAATATTAATGTTTTCTGCGAACAGTCACTGAGCACTTTTAAAAGATTATATTAACCCAGGAATATTTAAAAAGGCCTTACCTAAAAAATCAACATACAATGTTGTACAACTAAATATTTTAATAACAGTTACAAAAAATATCGTGTAGGTACTTTTACAAAGCCAAAACCTTTCACAGAGAGTTATAACCAAAATGGAACTTAATTTTAAAGTTCTCCGATTGCTATCATTCGAGTTTCAAATATATTCTGCAAAATTGAAGCAGACCAGCATGATACCAACCTTTACAATTTACCTGGGTCCACGACCGATGTCCGATAATTCACGAAAACCGAGAAACAATCGTAAAATTTACGAATTTATTTGCGTCCAACTCGATTAAAATTCTAGTCGATTCGCGGCACGTAATTATCGATATTGAATAAATTTTGTTCAACGTAATTATAGTCCAACATTACAGATACAGAGTGAGAAACCTACTAGCTTTATTTAAATGACTGGGTATTGAATTTTAATTAATTAATGAATATTAATTTCGTAAATAGCAGTTATTTTTGGAAGCATCAATAGAGTTGTGACTAAAATAGCTGATACTAGAATCGTAGTTGATATTGAACTGAACTCAAATATTGAATGTGAAATATTTTCAATCAGATTGAAATCAATAGAAGAGAATTAGAATACTGATGTTGGATACTGTGTTAGTTCGGAACTTAATCATTGAACTATTGGATAAACTTAGTACAATCATTGAACTTCGATGGATGATAGAATTATTGCTGGTGAGCGGAAAACAATCAGCCTCTTCAAAATAATTTTTGTTTTTTTCCCCCAATCAAACGTAAAATTTAATGCAAATCATAACATTTCTTATAAATTTATTATACCTCAATTTTTGCTTTTTGATAATAAATAAAAATTCTCTGTTAACTTTATGTACGCCATGTTTTTTGTGTCCAAATAATGGACCGGACCCGATTCTTTGTAATTTTTTTTTGTTTTTCTTTTTCGAACAATCTCAGTATCCTCTTTGTATCTGGTAAATAATACACTGTCTATTAAATGGTAGAGATTTGATGTGTCTTTGATATACATAAGTTTGTCAGGACGTGTATCTTTCTTCTTATTTTTATCGAAACTTCTACTTAGGAAACGTTTACTATCATGCATTCGAATTTATTTTGTTCATTCATTTTCTTTTGCATTTGAATTAAAAAGCTATGAATATTAAAAGTTGCTTTTGTAAAACATCGCTGCGTCTTTTCTTCGTTTCAAAATCTCAAGTGAATTTACTCTTGGAATACAATTGCGTTAAAAATTTATTTACTCGTCACAAATAACAAAAATGGTGCTGAAATGCAAAACTCATTTAAAATTAAGGTTTTGTGTACAACAAAATCCAACAGAGGGTCTCAATTTTTGAACATCGCAATTATGGAAATTAATTCACAAATATTCCAAATAAATACCCAACATTCTATCAGCTATCAAACAATATTTTTTGGAATAATACTTAAAGTGTTCCCTTTATTCCTTCAATAAGTGTAAAATAAAGTCGGTCAATAAAGGCGAAAACATATTTAGTTCACATCGCGCGGTTTTGTTACGTCATTGCTTTATTGGTGGGTGGCATAATAATATTCCTGTCAACGGTTTTGGTTGACATTTAAAATTATTTATCTGTTATTATAACTGAATTAAAGCCAATGGAATTGCTCTCAATTGAAGTTAATTTATGTATTTGTGTCACATGATGTTCACATATTGATTGGGTATTAAATAATATCCAATCAAGCTCTGCCATTTCCCGATAGAAATGTGTTACATTAACTCATGTCATTTGCCTATAATTAGCTTCAAATAAATAACGCCAGGTACCGTACACAGGTAGTAATATTTTCATATTATTCTATAGAATCAAGTTTGTCTAACTGAGTGAGCGGACAGCCGTGCTGCTAGGGAATTTACTGCGCCACTTCTACTTCCCAGTTAAAGCACTAGAAAGTGGTGAAGGATCGGAAATCGGATTTTTCATAAAACAAATAAAAACCTAATTAACTCAAAGACTACTGAATTTTGGTAGAACATTTGTTCGCTTAATTTGTTGCATTTTGAGACGCAGATATATGCCAGTGACCTTGAGTGGTTAACTTGCGTGTCCTGTACCTACTGAGCTCACGCAACGCGTCGTACGTTCAGCCAGTAATAGGACTCGCGCATCAAGGAGCGCTGTCCCCAATTTGACGCATTATTTATTTATTATACACAAAACAAAAGGTATTTTAATAAAACGCGTATACTAAAAGATCAATAATTAAATTATCCTTAAATTGGTGAAGGTTTCAGAAAAATACGCTTGGTAGAGTTTGCGCCATTCTGTTTTTTATCCGCGTTAGACATAACTTTACAAATTAATTTCACTACGTAATATAAACATAATCTACAATATTCACTTATTAAGTTATTGCGAAAATGCTCTAATTTAACATATATTTTTTTCAAAACATTAACACAACTCGTGTTAATGTTTTAAAAAAATACGTGATCTTCAGTATAAAATCATTAAAAGTCGGTTATCGCCTTAATCCTACTATGACGTCGCGCAAGGAATACGTCGATTTACGATTAACCCTGTAAAAACAGATTCCTTATCAAGTCCATTGTATTTTTCAAACAGCACTGATTGCTTCATTTATGAAATATACATAAATAAAACCATCAGCCTTCCAAATGAAAATAAAATACCTACAAACACATCAGATAAGGCAGGTGATTAGCTTAATGAGCCGTATCGTGGGAGGGGAAGTGAAATTACTCTGTCTTTATGGAAAACGGCTAAATAATATACTAATGTTAAAAGTACTGGCATTAGAAGAAACAGATCTGATCAATCTTGTTATGATATTATAGGAAAATTAATAAATTCTCGTCTGCCTCGATGGTTTAGTGGTCGCAAGCCTAGTGCTGTACCCCCGAGTATATGTTTGCAAGTGAGCAAACGTAACTAGCGCGTTTGCGTTAAGATTTTTAGGGTTCCGTAACCAAATGGTAAACTGGGAACCCTAATACTAAGGCTCCACCGTCTGTCTGTCTGTCTGTCACCAGGCTGTATCTCATGAACCGTGATAGCTAGACAGTTGAAATTTTCACAGATGATGTATTTCTGTTTTCTGGATTCTCTAAAAACTGTTTTGCACTTCTAATGATGGACACTTTTTAGGGTTCCGTACCCAAAGGGTAAAACGGGAACCCTATTACTAAGGCTCCACCGTCTCTCTGTCTGTTCGTCTGTCACCAGGCTGTATCTCATGAACCGTGATAGTTAGACAGTTGAAATTTTCACAGAAGATGTATTTCTGTTGCCGCTATAACAACAAATACAAAAAAAATTGAATAAAATAAATATTTAAGGGGGCTCCCATACAACAAACGTGATTTTTTTGCTCTATATTGATAACGGCAACAGGTAGACGCTTGAAATATTCACAGAATATGTAGATATAAGGGGGGCTCCCATACAACAAATGTGTTTTATTGCCATTTTTATAGATAATGGTACGGAACCCTTCGTGCGCGAGTCCGACTCGCACTTAGCCGGTTTTTTATTCTCACCCTTATAATCTTAGCATTATGATCTATCGGTCAAGTTTTAACGCAAACGAAATAGTTACGTTTACTCTCTTGCAAACTTACAGTTGGGGTACCGAGCATGACGTCTTGAGTTCGATTCCCAGGTCGGGCACAGTGTTATTGGACTTTTCCATTAGGAATTTCTCAGTAGCAGCCCGGAGTCTGGATTTGTGCCCGTTTGATGGCAATAGGCTTACCCCCTATTAAATGGGATTTAAGAGCGTTTACGACTTACGGCATTTCATACAAACTTTCAAGCCCTTGTTTTTCAATATGACTAAACCGATTTTAATGAAACTTCATACGCTTAAGCAAGGTCTAAAAAGAACATTTTCGATAAATAGTGTTACAGAAATTAAATCGATTTTAATTTTTCCATAGAAACAGAGATTTCCAGTTATCTGTTTTTAAATAAGACATTTCGGCAGTACATGTAGTTTTGTCCAATGCTCCATGAAGGAGTAATCCACATCCATTCTCCCTACAATAAGCTGCAGGAAGCTGTTGGGGCTGCCCCGTATGAGGCGCATCAGAGACGCTATTCTTTTGCGATGTATCGCTGGAAAGCCGTTCACTTGAGCGTCTGCAAACTTACCTGATGCGCTACAAAAGCGTGGTAACCCCATCAACATCCTGAACGCGTTATGGTATTGGACACGCGGTATCGCTGCCAAGCACGACAGCGATATCGCTTATATCTGTACCCCAAGTGTAAGTTTGCAATTTCGTTTGCGTTAAAATTTGGCCGATAGATCATAATGCTAAGAGTATAAGAGTGAGAATAAAAATCTTAACACAAGCGCGCTAGTTACGTTTATTGACTTACACTCGGGGTACATAATAAGCCTTTACTGATGAAATATTTCTGAGAAATGAATAATAGACCTAGAAGTTTTGCGAAACATCGATCATATTAGTCTAGCCGCAATTTATCATGAGTTAATAGTCTAGTCTCGTTTCTTTGGGCTAACAGTAAAAAATGTTTAATATTTTTTATAGGGAAACTGGCAGTCTCGTATTTCATTTTCTGGTTTTAATATTATCATTCGATTAGGTACCTTTATTGGAAAACGTTCAATGATATTCCATTTTTTTTACTCATAGGTACTGTAGAGCGCACGTTGATGAACACTTTGACTTTGAGCTGGCCTAGTGTAGTACGGAATTTCAATAGAAAAAAATACGTTTTATTTCCGGTAAACATGACGCAAAGAAGGGACACAAATACAATAAGAACATTTTAGTAGAAAATATGCGTTACATTCACGCAAAACGGACATCGCTCAGCATAATGCTGTGTATCTGCGATCGTATGCGAGACAGAGCCCCAGCGCTGGTTTTCAGCAACAGCCGGCGTTGACGTAATGACGTCGACCGGTGCATTATACAATGAGATATAAATAAGAAAAAAGAAATACAAAATACTTTATTGTAAATGTTTGTATAAATATATAATTTTTTAAAAGGCAACATTCCATTCCGGCGGCAACGACGTACGCGCAATAGAATAAGAGGCCAGATTATACTAGTATCGTTACCCGTGACGTGTGGTTTACTGTACCTACTATTGCTTTTTTGAGCATATCCAGATTTTGTCAATCTGGTTATGGTTGTTGTCACATAGGTACTTCATTTTATAATGACTTTTGCATAAACTGCAGTCAATTGTTTTTCCATTGGCTTCGATAATGGTACAATAAGGTATTTGACTGTTTTTCTTATTTCGATTTTTCGAAACCAATAAAAAAATAAAGCCACGGTAAAAAAAATTGTTTCAATATCTCAAAAAATGCCGAATTTATATGCGTTTTAAAGTCTATTGTAGACAGAGACAGCACTGCTGCAATCTGACGTCACACGTCACAGGAACGCCATAGTAACTTCGCGCCATTCAGTACAACGATCGTTTTGCGTGACAAGGATAGTAGAATAATTTCAACAGCGTGTGATTTCCTCATTTTTCCACCGATTTAATTAATTTTTTCCCAAATTATCTTTTTTAGTAACACCTTTAAAAATAGGTATTAATTCATGTATATTTTTAATAGCAGTCAAATACCCTATTCTGAAGGCGATCGCAAATCGCAACTGCAAACTGGAAAAACTGCAAAGTTTTATTAATTAAATATTATTTATTTTTATTCAATACTCAATATATTTATTGCTTTCACGTGTGAACTTAATTCACGTTCCTCTTTAAGTAAATTCCTTTCTTGTAAATTATTAACTTTTTGCATAAATACTACGTCACCCACCATTTATTTTTCAGCAAAATACTTCTCTCCGTGGTCAGCGACTCGTTAAATTATGTAACTTAAATATGTTTCGGCCTTTAAATCGTCGGAACGTTGAGAATTTTATTATCTTGTAAAATTATAAATATTTCGTTACAGTACAATACTATATTTCTGTTTCATTAGTAAATAATTTTAATATCCTGTATATGACAGCAAAAAATAACTTCATTTACCATTTGGATTTCTCCAAATTTGAGAGTCTGCGAAATTATTCAAGCCTTTATTATATCTAAATCAAAATTGAACCAAAGAAATATTGGTTTTATTTTGCGTGTTTCGTATTTCGCATTAAATTAGAATCTGCAGAGAGTCAGTCTGTTCATAAAACCAGCTTTATAAGGCCACTAAAACAAATATTATAATAAAAACACAGTCATAAAATCTTGTAAGAAGTATGACGTTAATAACTGACAGTCAACGCTGTACCTAATTCATATTTTTTAAACCAAACTTCAACAGTATACTTCTTAGTTTTCTTTGAAAACTTAGTGTCATCCAAAAGAAGACTCACACAACCGACAATCAACTTAACGAGCTACGGAATAAAGTTAAAAATAACATTTTTTACCATTTAGAATTTTAATACTTTAAGAGAACATACAGTCAGAATTGCCAGCGGATGTACTTTTAATGACTTCCCGTTATTTATTTTTGTATAAAAAGTTGTTTGAACTTTGACTAAAATGAGAATTAATGAGAATGAACTTTGAGAATGTTTTTGAAATTATCGGGAAAATAACGGCAGTTACGAACGTAATGCAAAAGATCTTTGTGGGGAGTTTCAAAATTCTACTAACACATCCACCGAGAAAATCACATACAAAGATGAACTCGAAACTCATAGAGTATGATAGGGTTAGTTCGGCGCTGGGAGAAGACCGTACGAATCAAATTCTGCGTTATTTTATTCTGCCCCGATAGTCGAGGCGGAATAAAACTGCGCAGAACACAATGTTGTCAGCATTTAAAAATGTTCAAATTAGCCGGGAATTTGATTCGTACGGTCATATCCCAGCGCCAAACTTACCCCAACATACCTTAAACGGCAAACAGCCGATACAAATGATATTATAGAGCGTAAATATACACAAATCCAACACACTTCTTGGAATACCAAATCCACAATAATATCTATAAAATCACATATAAGTCATCGAACATAATATTGAGATCCTTTTACATGAATTCCATGGAAACCTCTTTGTACTCGATACACGAAATCTAAAATTTTCGGAATAATAATTGTGGAAAATATTCCACGACCAAGCGAGGTTTTGTTTGCAAAGTACTAAATCTATTCATGCCTTATTTCGCATGAAAAGCGGTAGTCAGTGTGAAATATATCGTCTATTTTGGATTTCCAAACATAGCACCAATTTTTGTATTAAACTTTAATTTTTAAAGCCTTCTCATCGTTTTTAAGAAAATCTTTCGAGTATCTAACAAAAGCTTGATGTAAAACTCCGTTGTTTTGTATGATCAAAAAAAAAGCTAACACAAAACTAGCGCATAAATTCAAACTTACCTTACATATGAACATACACATTAAACATGTGATCGACAAATCGCATTTAGATAACCCACATTTTATGGGCAATAAATAAAATTTGACAAGTCATTAAGTTGATGAAACTTGTGGGTAACGCGTGTGGAAATCTTTAATATGCGATGCATGGATGCGTGCGTGAAAGCGATGGGCCATAAAACGGCTATAAAGATTCGCCTGTTACCGACTCAGGCTATAAACTGTATGAATCTTGAAACTGCGAGGACAGAAGAAGAGCCTTTGAATACTTTTTTTACGACTGCGAGTTGTTGTCAATGTCAACGGTCATAATTCTTTTCTTGAAGTGATTTTTCTGCTGGGACCTCTTGATAAACTACTTATAGACGGAATAAATTCCGAAGATTCATCGCAAATATATCTTTCAAATTAGACCTGGCGTCGTGAAATCCTTCTGTGGAAATGGAAAAATCTAGAGAAGTGTGTTGGAATCGTATTCGTTTGACCTCAATTCTGTCCGCTCGTTACGGTTTTCCTTCTACAATACTGTGATGAAAAACAAGTTTATGAGTTCTACTTTGATCGTCTTAATTTTAAAATTATAGATACGAATAATCAAATATCTACACAAAAGACTCAAAATAGAATTAAATAAATAAGAAAGTCTCAAATTACAACCGCAAAGAAATCCCGACTGAGAAAGAATTCTCTAGCGTTTACGAACATAGTAATTGTGACTAAACTTTACACAGTGTTGCGTGTCCATGACACGCTGGCTAAGTGTCAGCTGATGAATGCGACGAATATAGCCAGCAATGAATCGGAACAACTCGCCGCGCCGCCTCGTTGCATCGCTAGCGGGTTTTCGCCTGCAAACAAAAGAACATTTCAGTTTTTACGTCATCGTAATTGTTAGAATATTTACTTGAAAATCTGTAGCCTTGTTTACATCATATTAGAACGTTCTATTCTAATCTGTGGTCATCGTTATATAGCCAACTCTTTCTGTATGTGCTAGCTCACTCCCCCTTTTTTTGCACGTCTGCCATTGCATAGTTCGCATGTGTCGCTCTCTTATTTTTACTATTATTAAATATACCACTGTTATTTTATCAAAACCTCGTTTAATTTAATAGTCATTTTCATAAAACATCATCATCTGCAAGTACAGACGGCTACAACAAGCTATACATATCCAGTTTAGGCTGATCTCCCATTGTATAGGATTTTCATACAATGAGAGGTCAGCTTATACTGGAAATGTACAGCTTGATGTGTAGCCGTGTGTACAACTCACAACTTTATTGGGGTCGGCTTCAAGCATACGCGGATCTAGTGAAAACCAGTATTTTACCTGGAGCGACTGCCTACCTCCAGAACCCAGTTAAAGAGTAACACGATACCCCAAGGGTAGGACAGGTTGTCGGACTACATTTTTCAGAAGGGATTTGCTCAAAGCCGTATTTACGACACCTACCTTTGTTAATGTCAAATAATTTGACATTAAAAACTTTTTTTTCTTTCTTTTTTTTTGCCGGTGTTTTATTTCGGGATTTAGGCAGAATGCTTTGAAACAATTGGTTGGAAAATGTCCTCAAAGGGTGACAATAAATACAAAAACATAATGGTCCAGTTTTACAAAGCTTTGGACAAAACATAACGTATAGGTACAAAAATAAATGACAGAGAACTTAATACAGAACTGGAAATGTCCACTTGACCAGATAAACAGATTAATATTTCTAACGGAATGGTCGTTTCTAACATCAAATGCATGATGACCAGTGGACCAATAATCCTTTGAAATGAAAAATGTATGAAAGCAACGCGCGAAGAATCTGTGCCAACAGACGATCATGTGCACAAATTGGAACTAAGAGACGACGAATCGTAGCTTAAATTTTTGTTAGGGTGTTATTACACTTTCGCGATCGACGTCGCGTCACAAGACATCGATGCGTCTACATCGATACGCTTACGTCAATCATGTAGGTGTAATAGCTTTGAATCATCATCATCATCATCATTCAGCCAATAGACGTCCACTACTGGACATAGACCTCCCCCAAAATAAGGGGGTGTGCCATAATCGTAACGCTTGGCAGGAGGGTTGGCGATCGCAGTATGGTGTTACAATGCATAGAGAACGCTGCTGCCCATTCTCTAGTAAGTCCCTTAGTCGCCTTTTACAACACCCACGGGATGAAATAGGATGGTGCTATTCTTTACGTCCGGCACCACATGGAACATAGCTTTGATCAAAGTTTTATGAACGAAAAAGTACTATAGCTACTCTGTCGATCAATCTGAGAAGGATCGACGGCAGAGAGATGTCATTAAAAATAGCACACCTTCTATGGATCGCTCCAAATTCACCGGTCTAATAATCAATCTCAATAATCGATAAGTCAATGGTTGATGCTCGATCGATGGCACTTGGCATAGTATCGATTTTGTGTCATCATCATATGCATTGCCTTTTCTCTACTATATTGGGGTCAGCTTCTAGTCTAACCGTATGCAGCTGACTCCATGTTTTGTGTAATAACAATCATAACGATTGACGTAGAACACTATACTTGACGTTGGACAATCCCAGCGATCAATGTCGATAGTGAGGGTTTAATACGACACTTAGGGCCCGATCACACGAACCACATCCACGACCACGCCTAAACGACAAGACGTGTCATAGCCACAACGCAACCACCAGCGAGACCGCGCACTAGCGGCCGGCCACATTGCAAACACAACGTTGCGTCGACGCACGGTGGGCTGAAAATCGACTCTCATAGAGTTAGGGTATTGAATTTTGATGTGTATTTTTTTGCTGGATATTGCTTCTATTAGCTATAACTCTAACTATACACAAAAATGTCACCCGAGGTAACTGCGCAAAAACGAATTAATTATATATATATTTTTACGAAAAATTTGTATGAAACTAGTATGAAAAATCCGATTATCTCTGAAACTGAAGGCAAAACCGTAATATCCTTACAGATGGTTATATAACTAATTAGGTATTTATGATTTTTTGACATACTCCTTAATTGAAACGGTTACTGTTGCAGAAATGTCTGCATCACATGGCAACTACTAGCGACAACGCAACCCCATCGAAATTTTGCAATCACCACAATGCAAATTCAAAAAGCTTTATAGCGACTAGCTGCAATGTGGTGTGGTCGTAGCACGTGTGACCGGGCCCTTAGAAAAACAGATGACGTATAATAAACTTAACATTTTCTTCAGACACGCCCAGTCTCCCGGAAACTAGAAGTTGCTGGTTTTATCCGGTTTCGGATTCGATATACGATGATATTTTGTGGTTAACACGGTCGTAACTTTTTAAGTTAATGTGTTACCTGTCTTATCAGCTTTCGTATAAAGAAATCTGATTAGAAAAGTGTTGAACACCTTGTGAATATGGGTTGGTTTAAAGAACCGAATATTACGCTTGAAACTTAACTCACTTAGTGTAAATAGTTAGTTGCGTGATCTATTATATTTATTGATGTTAAAAGTATGAGTAAAAACTCTTGTACAGAATGTTAGGTTAAACTAGGGACGTATACTTTAAGGGAGTGCAATGGGTATTGAAAGTTACCAACTTTTACTAAAGGGAACAACTTTGAAGAATTAAAAACGGAATCAGCTGTTCTCTACATTTTAATAGTGTAGGTATTGCACTTTGTAGGGAACAGTTTTTTTTTATTGTGTTTTTAATTTAATTTAATTTATAGCTTTATTTCCATTTTGTACTCAAACGATAGGCCCTGGCACCCATAACACAAATTTAATCTTAGCTTGGGTGCTGGACAATTAATCTGTGATTTAAGTATGCAATTTAAAAAAACAATATTTTCATGCTACACACGGCTACACATCAAGCTATACATTTCCAGTATAAGCTGATCTCGCATTGTGTAGGATTTCCGTACAATGAGAGGTAAGCGTATACTGGAAATGTATAGCTTGATGTTTAGCCGTGTGTACTAACCTATCGCCTTTGTGTACATTTTGAAATAAAGTTTATTCTATTCTATTCTATTCCATATGTCACGGTCCCCTATTAACACTTACTCTCACTTTAATTTTCATAAGTATTACCTACATTCCTTTTTAGCATGTCCCTCGTTTAAAATAGAACTTCAAATAGAACATTATTTCGTCAATCCTTGTCACTTCTAAGACGCATTACGAATATAAAAGCGTCGATCCATCTTCTTTCGAATGAAGAAAATTCAGTTAAAATCGATTCAGTAACTCGATAGATTAGATTCCGAAATTCACTCGGTTCATTTAATCGTTCGATTTGTGAATGTTAAAAAATTAAATTGGGTACGTTTAATTTTGAAGGCGATTGTACATTGTGTTTTGAGTTGGGTTCATTGAATTGAATTCGAATGAGGGGAAAAAGGGTAATTTTATGGAGGTAATTTTCGTTTTATATGGCAAAGGAATTTGAGAAGCTTTGTGTGTTGTTCTTGAGCCTATATAAAATGAATCAGCGAAATTTTCCCCATACCTCACTCCATGGAAAAGACGAAAAAAAAAATATCATCCCCTTTCTACGTGCAAGAGGTACCCTAAACATTTTTTTTTTCCTAAGAGTCTCTGAGCTAAGCCGGGGACAGACTGTCAGACCGATATTGCGAAACTATAAGAAAGAAAAGAAAGAAAGAAAGAAAAGAAAGAAAGAAAGAAAAGAAAGAAAGAAAAGAAAGAAAGAAAAGAAAGAAAGAAAAGAAAGAAAGAAAAGAAAGAAAGAAAAATAATTTTATTTGTCACAGAAAAACGTACAAGTACAATATTGGAGAACAAGGGTTCCTTGTTGGCTACGGAAACATAAAAATGAGTACTTATTAGGTATAGTTAGTCTAGTGGTACCACGTAGCACGCAGACGTCTTGGCGGCTGCCACTAGAGGTGTGATGGTTAACACTTTCCATATAAGCGTGTCACCCACAGATTTAAGCGATTAACACACGGCACCGCGCACCGCCGCGGTTTCATATGGTGAGAGCACCGCTAGACCACGCGGTCGGGCGGTGTACGTGTGTTTGGCCTCAACGGATTTATTAGAGGCCAATGCGACATTGAGATCCGCTTCTTCGCCTACCGCGGCAGTGCGCGGTGCCGTATGTTAATCGTCTTAGAGTAGGCTAGATACCACAAGCCGTCTGACCAAGCGCGACTTCCGTCAACGCACGTCCACTCCTGGCGAAGTCTATTAGCTCACAGACGCGCTTAGCGATTGAAACGATTCTGTCTACGTGGAGCACATCACTAAATGGCTGGGGTATCTGGTCTACTCTAAATCTGTGCTGTCACCATTGACGCTGATAGCACACCTCCGCCGCGAAATCATAGCAGCGAAACCGCTGTAGTTCAATTGTACTAGTTCGCGTCATGTTCCGCTACTCGAATCGGATGCGAGTAGCGGAACACGAACATGATTTCGCGGCGGAGGTGTGCTACCAGCGTTACTAGCACTACAACACGAATGACGTATAAAAATTGAAGGATTTGAAGGCGGTGCGTGTCAGAAGTTGTGTAAGCAGCGCACGCACTCTCAGCACTTAATGCACGTTCGGCACTGATTACCAGATAAATCACCCCATACAAAATGTTCAATACCTACTATAGTAGCCTACATCTTCGAGTCGCTAGATGCTGCGAACGAAAGTGAACCTAACCTTACAAGCGTAAAGTAAGTTTTGCTTTATAGCTGCGCGCCGGCGCGTAAATATACAGGTTCAAGTTAAATTAGCTAGTGAAACTCCGCAGACGTGATGGGTATCGATGTCTAAATATGATAAAACAAAAACATTTACCCCCTAAAAAAAAATCAAATCTTTTTATTTTATTTTATTGTGTTAAGCTATCGACATCCATCACGTTTGCAGAGTATATATGTATGTAGGTAGGTAGTTAGCGCGCGTAAGTATATGAAGTGATTTGTCTGGCAATGTGCTTTAGGCGCCAAGAATGTCATCAGCACTACCGTGTCTAGACGCTGCTGGCGTGGCGATTCCGTGCTCGTGATAGCAAATGACTCTTAGGCCCGTATTTATAGAGCGTTACTCAGCACTCAAGCATTACTTATGACTAGTTTCAACCAATCCAATGGCTTGAATCTAGTCTTAAGTAATGCTTGAGTACTGAGTAAGTAAAGTAGTAAAGAAAGAAAGAAAAGCTAGAAAGATAACCTAACTCCCATTGTCTATCAACTCGAGCTAAATATACAGAAAGAAAGAAGAATAACCCACCTCTTAGCACGTGCACAGACACAGCAGAGGCAGCGACATCTGCTAATGAACACGTGTAGTTCCCAGAGTCATTTCTGTTGGCGTTCGCTATGTACAGTCGTGACAGTGCACCGTTGGATGTAGCCTCTGTCTTCACGCTGAGGACAAGAGAAATGGAATTAGTGATGTTTGAAAGACATCAAATACTTATAGATGTAGAAGAGACGCTGTCGTCATAATTTGTGACATGTGATTAAAAATCTTTATAAAAAAATATCAAGTCAATTTCACTAAGAATAATAGACTGCTCAAACTGACACAAATGCCGCGTGGGATGCGGGATCCACGCGTCAGTTGATTTAATGATAAGGAAGGAAGTGACGCCACCATTCGCGCTAGTTTGAGGTACAGACGGCTACACATCAAGCTATACATTTCCACTATAAGTTGGCCTCTCATTGTACGATAATCCTATACACTGCGAGATCAGCCTAAACTGGATATATATAGCTTGATGTGTGGTCGTGTGTATCATACACAATCATAAGTTCATGACACAATCGGCGCGAGTGAATTTCGACCTGCGTCCCGCGCAGGATTCGCATTAAATTGACCAGGAGCTTAAATCCAATCGATAATATGTATAAAATAAAATCGTAAAAGTCATTTCAGATCGCTCAATTCAATCTTTGTAAAAAAAAACATTACAAAGATTGAACTTAGCGATCTGAAATTGGATAGACCTTTTTCAATTTAAAAAAGTCGTAAAAGTCATAAATTACTCCAAACATCGTGGCTGACCTTAGACAAAAAAAATATTCAAGTACTTTCGCCGATAATACTTCGAAAAGTTACCTTACAATTCGAAACACCCAACACAAACTAAAAGATTATACAGTCGAACACAATTAGAGTTGTACCATCTCTTTGAAACAATTAGGAACAGACACAATCGATATTTGATTAAACGAGAACCTGGTACAGTCTGTTCAGATGGATGCTACTGTCAATCCACCTGATTGGAAAGAGGAATTCTGACCTACTTACTTTCGAATCGAGTACGGTTTTTTTCAACGATTCGCTTTACAAACGATTTTAAAATCAGAACTTTGGAATTGTTACTTTGAAACTCCGTTTGTTAGTGACTGTACTTATATTTTTAAATTAAATGCATTTTGATATTTCCTGTACATAACTTTTTGTAGGCATTCATTTATAATGCTATACAGGATGAGTTTTTCAAAAATATACTTTATAATGTAAGAGAGAAGGTTTATTATTGTGTTTCAGAAAAAATATAAAACTTTGAATAAAAAAGCTGTTGGTTAACCTTTTATTAAGACGCTGACAACACCTAAACCGCGGTCACTGTCAGACTGTTTATAAAAGAAAGAGAAGTTCGATGACACAACGCTTCTCATTTATTGCAAAATATGAAGCATTTATCTATTTACTCAAAAATTAGTTGAGTAATCGAAAATAAAAAACAACCAAGTTCTGCATACAAATAAGACGTTCTTGTTATTAATTAAATACCAACCATACGTTGATATTTAATACAGATATTTTGGATTGAAACTCAAAGTAAACGGTTAGTTTACCGTTAATTTGTATCGAGCTTTTTTTCGAAACGTGTTTTGGTAACAACCAAGTTCTGAGAAATATGTTCAAGAATAACATAATATATTTTTTCCGCTACCACAAACTATATAGATTTGGCAAGTTCATTGTTTAAGACAAGCCTATTTTTATCATTTGCGTCTTGTCAGCGCCTTATTTGAATAAAATAAACAACAACATTTATATCTGTAACTTTTATGGTGTACTTAATAAAGAGTATTCTATTCTATTCTAAATATTTGTATTAGTTTTTTTTTGCAAGATCAAACATTTCTAAGTAATAGTAATCGTGGTACCTACTTTTTACCGTAGGTATGTGATATTTTATTGATTTTATTAGTCTGTCATTTGATTCAAACACTCGAGTTTTTTGAAACTCTAGGTTGTAAAATCTCGTATATCATTTGTAAATTACAGAGGCTCCAATCAAAAATCACCCATCAATCAACAATTTCCATATTTCACTTTGAATAGAAGTAGAATATTCATATTTTCCCCAAAAATAGGCAGAATTCACCAAATTGGTGGCAATCAGCCAGTCTGGTTTTATCGATAAATATATTTTCGGTCTGTGACGGACAACCAACAGACGGAATAGTCACCTGTTTATAATGGATTGATTTATATTTCAAGGGTGATTAAAATATACGAGTAAGGTAATATTATAGTAGTTGAGAGTTTTATTTCGATTATTTATAATATTTAAACGAATGCCATTTACAAACCCAAACTCAACTCAACTCAAAGCATATATTTCAAATAAATAAATTACAGGCACTTTTGACAATTCAAAAGTGCCTGTAATTTATTTGACAATTCAAGGGGTTGGTCAGTCAGAGAGATGAAGCTAGTTGCCCATTCCGAAGCGTAGTAGGTTCCTATGGAGAAGAACGGGCAAATAACTACACGGACACTCTTTTAAATTAAAATATTGCTACATCATTTGTGACAACAATGTAGAAAGACCTGCAAGCTAAAAGCGTCCGTAATTAAATATAAACCAAAAATAAACAATTTAAAAATTAAAAGTAAAGGAGCAATTACAGTATCCATTTATTAGTTTTTAGGGTTCCGTACCCAAAGGGTAAAACGGAAACCCTATTACTAAGGCTCCGCCGTCTGTCTGTCTGTCCGTCTGTCTGTCCGTCTGTCTGTCCGTCTGTCTGTCTGTCCGTCTGTCACCAGGCTGTAGGTATCTCATGAACCATGATAGTTAGACACTTGAAATTTCACAGATGATGTATTTCTGTTGCTTTCTCTATAACAACAAATACTAGTCTTTTCGCTATAACAACAAATACTAAAAAACTGAATAAAATAAATATTAAATGGGGCTTCCATACAACAAACGTGATTTTTTTTGCTCGTTTTTGCTCTATATTGATAACGGCAACAGGTAGACGCTTAAAATATTCACAGAATCTTTAGTTATATATTCACTTTAAAAATTAAATTAAAATTAATTTATTAAAAAAAATATTAAAAAACATGATTTCATTTTTTATAGATAATGGTACGGAACCCTTCGTGCGCGAGTCCGACTCGCACTTTTTTCCCGGCCGGTTTCTATATTGCCCAGGTTTAGTTTCGTGACTTTGAACAGTATTATTATGATAGATGATGACACATCCAATCTCCCTTTTGGAGCTTTTATTGGATATTCTGTTGAAATAGGTTGACATTATAATCGTAGACAAAAATATTAGACGATTAAAATATGTATTAGTTCTGAGAAAATGGAGGTTAGTCAAGAACAGTGTTGCCAGATTTTTTTACGGGCAAAGCGGTTTTAACCTTTTGAGTAAAAAAAGCGCGATTCTTTCGTCGAAAGCGGGACATGACAAAACAGTAATAATCAGAAATTAGTTTTAAAGTTATCCTTCTACTAGCTACGCATACTATCAAACTCAAAGCATTTGTGTTAATTAAACCAATTACAGGCACTATTGAATTGTCAAAGAATCGGTCAGTTAGTAAGAAAGTTGATGCTATTAGTGCCCATTCCAAAACGTAGATCTTTATGGAGAAGAACGGGCAAGAAATTCCAACAACCCTCTTTTAAATCAAGATATCTTCAAACCTAGAAAGAAAGAAAGAAAGAAAATACGATTATTTGCGGTAAACATAACGCAAAGAAAAAAAAACACAAACACGAAAGAACAAGTTGAAGAAAAATATGCAAAACGGCCATCCCTCAGCATAATGCTGCGACCCTATGCGAGACAGAGCCCCGGTGCTGGTTTTCAGCGACAGCCGGCGTTGACGTGATGACGTCAAACCGGTGCAGCATTAAATGAGGTAAAAATAAAATAAATACAATACTTCGTTCTATATGTATATATAAATGTAATATCTAGAATGGCAACATTCCGTAACGTTGGCAACGACTCAAGCGCCACTCATGATACGCAATCTGTGTGTGCAGCTGTCATAAAGAATTTGACAATTTGACGTTTTTATTTTTACTTAATGGTTACGTAAAGAATGCTAGGATTTAACCTATCAAAACACCTTCAGAATACCGAAAACTATCAACTAGAAACTATCCCCAAATCTACATACGATAAATCTTCAACAAACTTCACTACAATACACTACAGTTTAAGTATTTCACTTTAACTTAACTTTGCTTTTGTTAGACTATACTAATCGCCTTGCTTGACTTAACATTTTAATTAAGTCCGATAAGGGATAAGCAGAAAGGCTACTCGGAAGGATAAATCTTTTGTTTTCAGTATTTTGCATGTTATTTTGGGATGTTAGGTTTGTGGCTTACATTAAGCCTTGTTTCCCGGTAAACGAGATTAAGGAATTATCATCGAGGGTGCGAGCATTATTAATGTTGTTGATTTAACACAGTGTTAAGTCTGGCTTATCCGAAGTAGGTGAGTCAGAGAGTAATTTATGGGTAGAAGTTTTATTCTAGATCGTAAGAGATGACCTATGAAAAAAAAACTGGTCAAGTGCGTGTCGGTTCACGCATAATGTAGGGTCCCGTACTTGAGATAAATTTATTTCAAGAATTGTAGTTGAAAAACATGTTCCGTAATACATTCCAACTGCAAATGTAAGTTTGTACGCACAATTGAGAGACTTACCATGTTATTTTATTACCATAGAGTCCTTCTAAAATTTTATCAAAATTTTTGGCTTAATAGTTTCGGAGATAAGAGGGGAATGGTCAATTTTCATATATTTTCTTAAATAACTTTGAAACTAATTTCAAATTATTAAAAAAAATAGACCCTTACAACAAGCCCTTTCATTTGATATGTCACACGGTACAGTTTGCAAGACTTTTATTTTTTAATTTTCAAATTCTCCTCCCAAAAGTGCCCTCGCCTCATATTCAAAATCCATTTATTTACGTTACACGTCCATCTTTGGGTCACAGAAATTCATATGTGTACCAAATTTCAACTTAATCGGTCCAGTAGATTCGGAGCAAATTGGTTGTGAGTTGTGACAGACGGACATACAGACGAGTGATCCTATAAGGGTTTCGTTTTCCCGTTTGAGGTACGGAACCCTAAAATGTGTCATTCAGTGTTTCAACTTAGCATACCTATAATGTTCCCATTGCTGTGCTGGGACGTCTGGGACACAGCCCGCCTCTAATGAGAGGGAGTAGGTGTTTTAACTTTTTTTTTTTTGAAAATAAAAACGATGAAAAAGTACTATGTGGAAATCGGTAAATTAAGTTAGCATAATCAGCCTATTATAACGTTCCCACTGCTGGGACTCAGGCCTCCACTCTATGAATGGAAACGGGCCACAATCCCCTACGCGGGCCCAGTGCGACTTGGTTATTTACCTTATTTTCAGTAAAGACCGATGAAGTAGTCAATGAATCAACTTGTTCAAATTATTGAAGTGTGCAAAAACCGGTGACAATGATGACCTACTGACCAATATTGGTTGAACCCACTTTTGCATGTTAACTTTGGTATGTCTCGTGCTGAGATAATCCTGGCTGGAGTATCCGGTCATATTTTCCAGGCAAAATTTATAGCCGTCTGGCATGGCTATAAATGGTATGAATTCAAAATTTCGAATAGGTCAAGTGAAAAACTTGCAAAAATCCATCAAAACATTTCTAACAAGTAACAACAACAAAACAGAGGCTAATGTTTTTTCGAAATTTCGAAACTCAAAACATCTATTCCAAATAAACCAATTACAGATACTTTTGAATTGTCAAGGGGTCGGTCAGTCAGAGAGATGAAACTAGTTGCCCATTCTGAAGCGTAGTAGGCTCCTATGGAGAAGAACGGCCAAGGAACTCCACGGACACTTTTAAATTAACATAATATGGTTACAAAATCTTGGTTACATCATTCATGTTGAAATTATACATGTGAGAACGACGCAAAACGTCAAAAGCGCCCGTGATAAAAAAAAATAAAATAAAAACAATTAAATTAAAATAAGCCATGGCAGCTAAGAGATGACCAGTCCCCACTGACGGCACCCGCTCACAAACATGACGCATGGATTAGCACCATTCAGCTCAACTATTTTGAAGGGATAGCTGTATTTATAGCTGTAGTTTTATTTAAGCGGGCACTCCCATTATGCCTGGAGGCTTTTATTTAGATACGTTTTGTTTACGTTATTTCTGCTCGAGTATAGTTTTCGACGATTATTATATATATATATATATATATTTGTATAATGGTGTGTGCTAGCTAACATAAGGCAAATAATTTAATTTAACGTTTTGTGTTGCGAAATGCATATTATTTTATAATGTATTGTATAGAAAGAAAGAAAAAAAGAAAGAAAAATAGTTTATTCTGCACAAACAAAACGCACATTTCAACAAATCTACACAATTATAATACACACATACAAAGTAGCCAAAACCCTCGTATCCAATACACAATTTTTTTTTGTCAATCATCAAGCTTCAAGTTTTATATGCGAACAGACAGCTGTGCTGCTGGGGAGTTTGTTGCGCCACTTCTTCTTCCTAGCTAAAGCACTAGGAAGTGGTGAAGGGTGGGCGTTTTTGGGGGACTGTCTCATGTAATTTTTGACGTTCGAAAAGTGCTGATTCTCAGCCTAGTTTGAATAAATGACTTTTTGATTTTGGATCTAAATGATCCAATACACGCGCCACCATCAGCGAGACATTAGAGTGAGCATGACACTCCCAGCCGCCAGGGAACATTCAAGTCAGAGAAAGACGTACCCAGTAGTAAATGGTAGCTTTATAGTAGGTACATAGTACTCACACATGTGCTGTCGACCACTATAAACATCGAAATAAGCCAAGTAACATGTAATACCTTCAAATGGAGAGGACACACAACCGGTGAACAATGAAAATAGTTAGGAAAACTATTGTTACCATACGTTAGAACTTACCCTTGTGCCACACAAAACATATTTAAGTCGTTAGCAACCCTTTAGTGGCTTTACACATAATCCCTTCTTAAAGTATGCTACAGTACCGCTAAATTAATTATGTATGTATGTAAAGCTTGTGATTATAATTCATTAAGTTTTTAACAGGGTATAAACAAACTTGGCCTGAGGGAAGGAAGGGATTGCGTCATCAAGGTTCGTAGTAGCGTCTTTCTGATCGGTAATGAGAAACTGCGATCTTCATTTGTCTTTTCAAAATTCAGCATTTTTCCAATTTTGTAAATGTGAGTACCATGGAGCCGTTTATTATGCTAAGATGTATGTTGACTCAAAAAAAGCGTAGCAGCTGAGAGTATGTCATGCTCACTATCTTTATTTGTGTTTTCAAAATTCAGCATTTTTTCAATTTTGTAAATTTGAGTACCATGGAGCCGTTTATTATGTTTTTTGCTGTGAGACCTTGCTTCTTGCCAAATTTCATGATTTTAAGTCAACGGGAAGTACCCTATAGGTTTTGATTTATTTACGAGTATCGAAATATGTCGCAATAATGTCGCTTAAATCGCCATATTCTTTTATTGCGTTGACTTGAAAGCTTGATTTTTTTAGAGCTTCAAGGGACTATAGACCGACGTATTTGATATTAATTTCAACTTGATATCTCCACGCGTTCCTTAGAAAAAGGGTCATGACAGACTGACAGACAGACAGATGACAGACAGACCGACGGACAACGAGGTGATCCTATAAGGGGTCAGTTTTTTTCTTTTTGAGGTACGGAACCCTAAAAATTATAAATAAATACGAAATGATTCACGATCTTTAGTCACGAGAACATAATAATATATAATGTCGCGGTGCGTTCGCAACTGACGCTCGTGTTTGAGATATATACTAGATACAGTCAGGGAAATTAATTGGTAAGCAAATTGCCATTCTACGTCAATAATATAGCCATTTCATACAACTGTCAAGATTTTTTTTTTTTTTTTTAAATACGTTGCCTCTGAATCATCATCATCATCATCATCATTTCAGCCGAAAGACGTCCGCTGCTGGACATAGGCCTCCCCCAAGCACCGCCACTTTGAACGGTTCTGTACCTCCCGTATCCAGCGGATACCTGCGTCCTTAACAAGCTCATCGGTCCACCTTGTAGAAGACCTTCCAACGCTACGTCTTCCGGTACGCGGACGCCACTCCAGAACCTTTTGGCCCCATCGGCAATCAGTTCTGCGATAAATGTGCCCTGCCCACTGCCACTTAAGCTTGACAATTCTTCAAGCTATGTCGGCAACCTTGATTCGCCTGCGGATCTCTTCATTTCTGATTCGATCACGTAGGGAAACTCCAAGTATAGCCCTCTCCATTTCCGTTCTTGATTTCTTTAATAGATTACTTTTATTATCATGAAAAAGTAACTTATTATAATATTCATTAAATTGCGTACCCATTCAGACCTCAATCTGACTCCAAACTGTCCAAAAAGATTTTACAATCACAAATTCAAAGAACACTAAGATCAGCAACTTTCAAACTTTTTTAATAAGCGAAATCAAATTCAATTTCCTGAAAATCTTGGTAACAATCAAAATCTCTTGTAAATTCTGATTTTATAGTTACTGATAATGGCCCACCAGACTAATTAAATCAATGTTAATTATGACTTGAACTAGTTTGACTTGGCACTGTATGTTACACTCATCTATGGTTACCACCAAAATATCACCATCCTATTTCTTCCCGTGGGTGTCGTAAAAGGTGACTAAAGGTAACTTACTAGAGAATGGGCAGCAGCGTTCTCTATGCATTTTAACACCATACTGCGATTGCCAACGTGGCGATTATGGCAAACCCGGGGCTTTTGGGGGCGGCCTATGTCCAGCAGTGGACGACTGTCAGCTGAAATGATGATGATCATGGTTATACATAAACTCACGCCTTCTTCCCATGGGGATAGACAGAAACTATAGAACGCCTCCTGCTACGCTCGTTACATACTCATTTTGTTTCGCCTACGTTCATACATCTGGTCATACACGCACGCCGGTTGCGAGTACTACGCACCTGACCTTTCTGAAGAACATCACCAATTAGGTAAATATGTTATTTTACAATTACAATTTTTGATGTGTACCATCTTCCCTCTCGTTTTCTGTGGGAGTGATTTCGTGACCATGTATTATGCTATAATATATTATATACTATTTTATGTTATATAATTTTATGTTTTTTTTTTTTTTTTTTTGTATTTTTGTTTTTCATTTGATCTTTTGACCATGTATTAATTTCTTAATTTCACTGTATTAATGACATTTATAAAAACTAAATTTGACATGTAAAATATTTTTATCATTAATGCTAATGTATAACTATTGTATGTCTATTAGGTAGGACATATTGGAACTATTAATATATTGTTAAGACCTGTACCAAACATATGTGCCCACAATAAAGATATTTTGAATTTTGAATGTGAATTTTGAAAAGGGACGGAAGTGTGTAACCGGAAGTGACAGTTGTGAGTTTTTGACAACTTTACAATATAGCTCCCAAATTACTGAAACTTTTAAACACATAAAATGTTGGCTTCAGAATCATAATCTCGAAGTAAACAACAAAAAAACTAAAATACTACAATTTAAACCCTACCAAAAACAAAAGAATAACTTAAAAAATATAACAGACACCATCCAAATTGAAGAAGATGAAGAATTCAAATTATTGGGTACCTACTATATTTTCGGCCCAAAAATCGTTCCCAGACCTCGTAGCAACAACTTTTTTCTTAAATTGTCAATGTACAGTTTTCACTCCACTACGATTTTATTATGTTGCTAGTGATTTCTGGCATTCTAAGAAGAAAATAAGGACCTCAAATAATTTAGAACGTTTATGGCGCATCCACACATGCCACCGGCTTATGCCGCCGGGTTTGCCGCCGGCTTTCAGGCTGCCTTGCCAGCTGCCTTGCCAGGCCGCCGGCCATGCTGTTCGGCATGGATGCGCCGTGATGGCGCATCCATAGGCTTGTATGGGTATATTGTTATGACTTGTATTGACTTGAATCATTTATTTTGTACCTTTCATTCATAAAATTCTTAACATTAAATCTCCAATTTAATCCCTATTTTTTATGAATTTGTTTATAATTGCATCAACCCTCAGTTGGTATAGCTCTCTCATAAGAAATAGGATCCATCTGCATCAAAAATATTTTTTTGTGAAAACTGCCCATTTTTTTGCTGACTGTACATTTTTTCAAAATCTGTGTATGCAGATCAAAATGTCTCAAAAAGTTAAGGACAGTCTCGTCAGACCGATTTCGTGTAGCTACAATGGTAAAGATACCCTTACTTCCCCAGGTTACAAATCCACCCTATACCTACATAATTATCATGATGATTGACTGCTTAGCCCCATAAAGATATAATAGCGTGATAATAATCATTTAAAAAGTTAAATTTGTAGCTATCTGCAATGTTCTAACCGTTTGGCTCGCCTATTTACAATTTGCTATAAACCCTATGGTTTAAATAAATCCATGAGCAATATTGCATTATACAACCTGTTTTTTTTGATATCCCATAACTCTAGGGTTATATTCTGTAGGTAAAAATAATACTAAAACTCCTAGAATAGGTGGTCCAAAAATGCATCGTTTCGGAGATATCATCAATCATAATTAAATTAGGTCAAAAATTGTCACAAGTATGACGAATCTTTACTTTTGCGAGGTTGCCAAACTTCGCAGTAGTGTAGTAAAATAAATAGTAAAATAAAATATGTAGGTATGTTGGTATCGGGGCTTCCCGGCGGCAGCTAGTGAAGGGAAAGCTACCTTGTCGACGTTGTCATATTTCACGTAAGGGTGTTTTACATTAATAATCGTGACTTTGTCGAATTATTTTGTATGAAAAATGAAAAAAAAACTAACGAAGGATTGGAACATAACTCATATGCCAGTTGATTCTTTGATATGGCCTCAATCATACCCTAGAGTTATGGGATATCAAAAAAAACACGTTGTATTTGTATTCCTCTATATGAATACAAACATAATGCAATATTGCTCATGGATTTATTTTAAAATTATTAAAAAAACGCCTGTAATCATTACAATAGGCCCTTTCATTTTTTTTCTTCTTATTTTTTTAAAAACGTTGCCCCACACTTGGAATTTCTCCTGTATTGTAGGTGCGTTTACAAACATTTAAATTCACATACACAAACAGCCAGATCCAGAGATTCACATGCACATTTGATAGGTCACACGGTACAGTTTGCAAAGCATTTTGTTTTTCATTTTCTAATTTACCCCAAAAGTGTTATATTTAAAATTTATTTATTTACGTTATACGTCTGTATATGGGTCACAAAAAATCATATTTGAATCAAATCGGCTGTGACAGACGGATCGACAGACACACGAATAATCCTATTAGGATTCCGTTTTTTCCTTTTGAGGTACAGAACCTTAAAAAGCGCGGTGTGGCGAATGTGGTTTTTGATGGTTTATACAAAATATACAAAAGTAATGCACGAGGATTTTTGTAATGTGGTGCAGCCCGACCACATCTGCGTCAGCTTTAAATCTACGCAAAAAAAAAAATGTGTCTGTTTGTAATATCAAAATAACAGGTTTTTACTAAAGGCATATTATAATATGGTTTAAACTATATACGGTACTTATAACAAAAAAAATATCTTTGTCTGTCTGTTTGTTTTTTCCGGCTAATCTCTGAAACGGCTGGACCGATTTTGACGTGGCTGCCACTGGAAGTAAGCTGATGTTTTAAGGAGTAACTTAAGCTTCTTAAAGCCGCGGACTGCAGCTACTATACGATAAATCGTTATAAATTAATAAGAACCTCCTCCTTTTTTAACACAGTTAATATTCTCTATTTATTCCATCCTCGATAATTTATTGACATCCTGTTCAGTGTACATTCAATTAACAAGGAAACAGCCAGACTAATTCCAACTAAATCAATGTGCTTATAATTAGAAACACGACCTCGACTTTATAAATTCATGTTATTTGACTTTCTTAGCTTAAATTCTACCTATCCACCTAATTAAATATTACCCTACTAAATCAGAGAGGTAGCGCGGTACAAAACAAATACACCAATTTTACACCCCATAAATTTTGGGAGGCTGAAATACGATGCCATTGATCTAGATGAAATATTTATTTGTACATTTTAGTAGTAGAGATCGAGTATATTTAGTTTTTTAGTCTCGATGAGGCTAATTTTAACTGTAGCTAAATACAGCTTTTATTTTATTTAAAAAAATACCAAAATATTGTACCAATTTAAAGGTGCCCAAGTTATAAGCTGTGCCTAGTTTGGGATCTCCATTTTGTCCGTGTTGTGTGTAGAGTGTCCGTGGAGTTTATTGCCCGTTCTTCTCCATAGGAACTTACTACGCTTTGGAATGGGCAACTAGGTTCATCTTTCTGACTGACCGACCCTTGACAATTCAAAAGTGCATCATTATCATTTCAGGGGTTTGCCATAATAGCCACGCTTGGCAGGCGGGTGTCGATCACAGTCAAAGTCAAATTGTTTATTTCAAATAGGCACATATAAGGCACTTTTGAACGTCAATATTTACAAACAAAAAAAATTGATTCTAGTCGCGCCTTCCAAAAGGTAGTTTCGTATGGAGAAGAATGGACAAGAAACTCCACTGTTAATCTTTTAAAATGTTGTACAAATTTTTTTATAGGTACATTAATTATACAATTAAATGTGAAGACGATGCACCTAGAATAAAATTACTTTATCTCAAAAGGTAAAAAGAGTTAAGAATGAAGCAATGACAGATAAATTAATTATGTGATAGATACATGGTGCTCACATATTTACAAAAAATTAAAAAAAAAGAAACGATACGTTTTCCTAAAAAATAATTATATCAGTGTGAGTTAAGGTAATGACAATTCTCATCGCAGATGGTCGCAGTATGGTATTAAAATGCATAGAAAACGCTGCTGCCCATTCTCTAGTTAGTCACTTAGTCGCCTATTACGACACCCACAGGAAGAAATAGGATGGTGCTATTCTTTTCTCGGGCACCACACGTATCATAACTATGGCTGAAAAGTGCCTGTACTTGGTTTATTTGAAATAAATGCTTGGAATTTGAGTTTTATTGTAATTTAGAATGTTGAAATAAACGACTTATACTTTTACTGTACTTACGAGTTCTCGCAAACATCACAGTCGGCTAAACATTCCTTCCACAAAACACTATTTGGAAACCGTGGAGCTTCTCAAATATTCATCGGCGTTGATTGAGAATTAGCCTTTTGAGTACGGAAACATTCCATAACGCGAAATAATTAATTCTACTGAAATTCCTTGGAACATAGCTTTGGAAGATTATTGTATTTAGGTAAGTTTAGCTGCCTTAGCGAAGATTATTCACTGCTTTTCGGAGGAGAATGTTTGAGGTGTAAAGCGTAGGAAGATAGGGAGTAGTTTTATGGGTTGAATTTGTGTTAACTGTCTAAGGTTGAAATGTCAGTACACATGTAAATGAACATAATTATTATGATTATGGGACCAACGCGATAAAAGCAACAAAAAAAAAACTGCAACTTTGACGATACGGATGGCGCAGTGGTTAAGCGATTGACTGCTGCGCTGCGTGTCGCGGGTTCGATTCCCGCACGGAACAAATATTTGTATGACCTACAAGTAGTTGTTCCGGGTTTGGCTGTTTGCGTATGTGAGTTTAAATGTTTATAAACGCACCCACAATACTGGAGAAATTCCTAGTGTGGGACAACGATTAAAAAAAAAAAAAATATTGCGTAAAATACTCTCAATCACATTCTGGATAATTTGAAGGATATTGCTAATCTATTGCTCCATATAGTATAGTTGTCATGGCTGAGACTATGGAGGACCTCAGTGCAATGCTCCATGACCTCAGCAGAGCTTCCGAAAGAGTGGGTCTGAAAATGAACATGGATAAGACAAAGGTCATGTCAAATGCCCATGTAACACCCACTCTCATGAAGATCGGAGGCGCTACACTCGAAGTTGTGGACGAGTATGTTTACCTCGGACAAACTGTCCAGTTAGGTAGGTCCAACTTCGAGAAAGAGGTCAATCGTCGAATCCGACTCGGCTGGGCAGCGTTCGGGAAGCTTCGTAATATCTTCTCGTCCCACATACCGCAGTGTCTCAAGACGAAAGTCTTTGACCAGTGCGTGTTGCCAGTGATGACCTATGCCACTGAAACGTGGTCGCTTACAATGGGCCTTATCAGAAGGCTAAAAGTCACCCAAAGGGCAATGGAGAGGGCTATGCTTGGAGTTTCCCTACGTGATCGAATCAGAAATGAAGAGATTCGCAGGCGAACCAAGGTAACCGACATAGCCCGAAGAATTGCCAAACTTAAGTGGCAGTGGGCAGGGCACATTGCACGCCGATGGGGCCGAAAGGTTCTGGAGTGGCAACCGCGTACCGGAAGACGTAGCGTTGGAAAGCCTCCTACAAGGAGGACCGATGATCTTGTGAAGGCCGCAGGTATCCACTGGATGCGGGAAGCTCAGAACCGGTCGAAGTGGCGGTGCTTGGGGGAGGCCTATGTCCAGCAGTGGACGTCTTTCGGCTGAAATGATGATGATGATTGCTTCATATCGCTCCCCCCTCCGAATAATACGGTAATCGATTAATTTAAAATTTACAGGAAAAATACAAAACTGTTTTATAGTAGATATATCTCAGCACGGCTAAATCGTAAGATAGATATTTATACGTCAACAAAACGTTTTTTTTTTTTTAACAAAATTAAGTTAAAGACAAAAATAATGTTACAGAAATTAAAGGGCAAAAGTATAATAGGCAACGCATCATTACCATTATTATTATTCGCGTGTAAACGCAGCGATATCGTAGTCAATATTAATGCAATATACTTGTAGTACTCGTATTATTCGTTAAAGTAGTACCCAAATGTCCTTTTTTTGGTACTGTTCGTCGAGTCGTTGAGCTCCTTAAGTTTTGAGTTGAGCTGCACGATTACTGACAAATGCTCTCACTGATTGGACAGGTCCGCTCAAATTTGCGTGGTTCTTTCCTCAAAAGACCATTTCAGACACGGATCTACATGGTCCTCACATGATCTGACCAAGATTATGTCTGGACTTTAAAAGATACTTTGACCCCTGAGTTTGTTTCGCCATTTCTTCTCAGGGGTAGTCAGATATGAAATGTCGGCTACATCTAGATTTTTTTTAAATATATGACGTGTAAAAGTGATTTTAATATCCTATTTACAGAATAAACGATTTCATTTCATTTCATTTCAAAAACACGGTGTGAAAAAATATTGAGCGTGCGCTCTTAACATATTATCACTAAATAAACAACATTATTTTTAATATATGCGAAACAAATATAGTTTGTTCAGATTATGGAACTGAATCGATTTCAATAAATTTTAAACCATGTTATATTTTGTCCCAAAAATATTTAAGTGTGATGGAAAATGTTACCACCATTTAATTGCCTACAATAAAATCGCCGTATGGTTATGTACCTACTGCCAAATTATTATCAATGAGCGCAAGACGACCCTGGAGGCGCGGGGGCGCCATTAGCATGTTTTTGTACGGACAGCCCGGTAACATAACAACCTTATAACTTTGTGATTTTTCATGATGCAGTTCTGAAATTTTGAACATAGATTATTTATATAAAAATACTAGACACGTGTTTCGGGTATCGCATAAACTAAAAATAATGCTGTATATAATACTAGTCTACGCTATGCACACTCATACTAATACACCGTTAAGGCGACGATAACCAACTTTTAATGATTTTATACTGAAGATCACGTCTAAACGAGTAGTGTTAATGATTTGAAAAAAATATACGTTAAATTGAACTTTTAGATTATGCGTGTGTGTTTTTGTGTTTTATTTTTTATTTGTGTGATTTTGGTTTTGTGTTTCTTTTTATGATTATGGTTTTGTTTATTTGTGATTATTTTTATATTACATGGTGAAATTAATTTGTAAAGTTATGTCTAACGCGGATAAAAAACTGAGACTGGCGCAAAATCTACCTAGCGTATTTTTCTGAAACCTTCATCAATTTAAAGATAATTTAATTAGTGATCTTAATTTAGTATACGCGTTTAATTAAAATACCTTTTGTTTTGTGTATAATAAATTAATAATGCGTCAAATTGGGGACAGCGCTACTTGATAGGCGAGTCTTATTACTGGCTGAACGTACGACGCGTTGCTTGAGCTCAGTATAGAACACGCGAGCTAACCACTCAAGGTCACTGGCATATATCTGACTATCTTAATAAGGCACATCGACCTTTGTAAAAGCGACGGTCGCTTAAAAATTTGCGACAGGGACGATGCCCTACAAGGCAGAACTTAACGCAAAACTACTAAATTTTTAGGGTTCCGTACCTCAAAAGGAAAAAACGGAACCCTTATAGGATCACTCGTGTGTTTGTCTGTCTGTCCATCGGTCACAACCGCTTTGCTCCGAAATTACTGGACCGATTAAATTAAAATTTGGTACACATATAGATTTTTATGTGACCCAAACACGGACGTGTAACTTAAATAAATGAATTTTGAATATGAGGGTCACTTTTTGGGGGTCAGTTTTGGCTCTGTACCGTGTGACATATCAAATGGAAGGGCTTATTTTGAGAGTTTCAAATATATGTTTTTTTATAATTTTAAAATAAATAATTTTAAAGTTATTTAAGCAAAAAAAAAATTGACCTCATCTCCGAAACTACAGTCTAAAATTCTGAAAAAAAAAAATAGTTCTTTACATATAGATTACAGAAAAATCTATTAGAAGTATATGGTGTTAAAATAACATGGTACATTTCTCAATATTGTGCGTACAAACTTACGTTTGCAGTTGGAATGTAAAACATGATATTCAACTACAATGTTAAATTTGTCCTTCGGATAATTTTATTCCAACCCTTCATTGTGCGTGGTCCGACTCGCACTTGGCCGGCTTTAAATCTTTTAAGGCTTCTACATACTGGCGCGACAATTTAGTTGAATTTTTCATAGAAATTGTTTTACCGGTGTGGCATCGCGCGACAATTCGCGCCAGTATGTAGAAGCCTTTATTTGTGCTCACCTTCATTATAAATATATTTAAGGAGCTTTATTGTTGTCGGAATTTCATACTTCTAGATCCAGCGTTTTTGGCTGTGCATTGTGTCAGTGAATTAAATATTTAAAAAAAAAGATAGTAAAGCTCACCTCACACCACCTCTCTTAGTGTCATAATTCAGCAACCTAGCCCCGTGCTTCCAGTTGACTTGTCTCGTGGGCTGTGGCACTTCACTGACCACACACCGCAGCTCTATGATAGAGCCTTCTTTGTAGAACTTGTCCTGTAGAGGTTTGCCGCGTTCGTCCACTATCTCTACTTTTGGCACTGTGAAAGAAATTGGTAGAATTAATATGGGGAAGTTGGTGAAATGTGTGTGTAGTCTGTTTGTAATGCGTCCGCTACACCCACGATAAGTTTGCGCATATTTATATTGCCCAATATGATTGAATCAGCCTTTGCACTCAAACGATCCATTATTTTCTTGCAATTTAGCAAAGTTTTCGCGTGTGCAAGTCCTGCTCAATACTTAATCCTAATTTAAGAAAATCATTTTTGTAATGGCTCCAAAAGTGTATAATAAATTACCAAAATGCATAAGAAGTGTAGAAACAAAATTTTCTACACTTCTTATGCATTTTGGTAATTTATTTACAAGTAAATTATTCTTATTTCTAGTAGATAAGGCCTATTACTCCATAGAAGATTTTATTTAAAATGATAATTTTTTTTTTCATAGTAACGGCTATTGACATTTTTTGACATTATCGTCATTATAATATTGGTAACTGACTTAGACTTTTGAAATCACTTAATCGTCTACTTACTAGAGAATGGGCAGCAGGGTTCTCTATGCATTTTTAAAACCATACTGCGATTGCCAACCCGCCTGCCAAGCGTGGCGATTATGGCAAACCCCCCCCCTTTTTGGGGGAGGCCTATATCCAGCAGTGGACATCTTTCGGTTGAAATGATGATGATGAATCTTCTTCAATCTAATTATTATTATTGCATGTTCCAAATCATTAGACCTACTTATTAAAATGATATAACATAATTATTATTTTTATACCAATTGCTTTGGTAGAACATAGAGACCTCGCTAAAATGTATATTTTAAGACCTTTTATGTACTATGTTCACAAATAAAGTTTGATTTGATTTGAAGTAGGTAGTTACTTGTATCTAAGATCCCAAACTAAAATTCTTCATTAAAATTAAAGCTTTTAAGTGCTGATAGACTTTCAAAGAATATGAACAATTGAACAATATGCTTCAATATGGACGAGTCCCTGAAAATTCGTTTTTTTTTTTTTGGGTAACATTCAAATTAAAAACGAAAATGTGCTGGTTCTGGTCGAATGGCCCATGTTTATTATAATATTCAGCAACTTTTTTTCTTTACCTACAAATAATTATCAATATATTTAAGTTAGTATTTCATACAGTTTATCAAATTGCAAACATTTACCTAGATTGAGTATAAACAAAAGCTTATAATAATACAAAATATTTTTATATTTTATTCATCCACGCTACACAATTATTTCAATTGAATGAAAATGTTTTGATTGTAATTTAAAAAAATGAACACAGATTTATTTAGATTTTTTTTTTCACTGTATGTATTTGGAGCTAGTTATTTTATTTTTACTAGCGACCGAACGAACGAACCAAAAACAGTATGTAAGGATCGTAGCAGCGGAGCAAGCACGGCCTACTGTGACATGACTTGAGTCACACATTTTATCACAGTTTGAGCGATAAAACTGTTTTGTCATAAAATGCTAGTACAAATTGACATGACATAATTTATCATGTCTTGTCACCAATTTCTTGGGCAGCCCATGCTCGGCCTACAGGTGGCGTTCTGTAGTTTTGCTTACCCCCATGGGAAGAAAGTGTGAGTTTCTATATGTGTGTGCAGCCCTGGATGTACTAGTGCTATTAAATGTTTGTGCTTTTTTGAGAAACGATCTTAAATCCGCATAAAAATGCACAAATTATTAGTTTAAGATCTTTAACTGAATACACAGACAGATGCGGCTGATTGATTTGTTTTATTATTATTATATTTTTACTTATATATTATGACAAGAAAACGAACAATTTCTTCTAGCTTCTATCTGAACCGAATTTGCTTCAAATTAGTAGGTACCGATTTGAAAATATTACTTGCAAAGAATTGATAAATGAATATTTTAACAATACCGTGTATGAAACTCGATTAAATTTTTTTAATTCCCATTTTGCACTCCTAAAAATATTATTGAATACTCTAATTAATGACTGCGCGTCTTTTTGTGAACCTCAAATAATTCCTATTTTAGGGTCCTAAACATACTAAATATTAGCCATTAACTGCGACCAACTTGGATGTCATCATCATCATCATTTTAGCCGAAAGACGTCCACTGCTGGACATAGGCCTCCCCCAAAAGGGGGGGTTTGCCATAATCGCCATGCTTGGAAGGTGGGTTGGCGAACGCAGTATCGTGTTAAAATGCATAGAGAACGCTGCTGCCCATTCTCTAGTAAGTCCCTTAGTCGCCTTTTACGACACCCACGGGAGGAAATGGGACGGTGCTATTCTTTACGTCCGGCATCAAACGAACAACAACAACGGACAACTTGAATACATGTAGCGGATTGTAGCGCTCACCAATCGCATACGTGGCGCCGCTCGCTCGGCTCGCGCGTGATTTGTCACATTTTTATCGTAACCTAAGTCGATTTGGTCGAGGTACCCTAGTTTAGTAATTACTGCGATTGGTCGCAGTAATTACTAAACTAGGGTTCTGTGAGGAAACGCCACAAAATAAAAAAATATGTGCATCATTAGAAGCACAAAAAGTTTTCAGAGGTTCATTAATTTAAAAAAACCGGCCAAGTGCGAGTCGGACTCGCGCACGAAGGGTTCTGTACCATTATCTATAAAAATGGCAATAAAATCACGTTTGTTGTATGGGAGCCCCCCTTAAATTTTTGTTTTATTTTAATTTAATTATTTATTTTTAAATTAAATATATTTATAACTAAATATTCTGGGAATATTTCAAGCGTCTACCTGTCGCCGTTATAAATATAGAGCAAAAACGAGCAAAAAAATCACGTTTATTGTATGGGAGCCCCCTTAAATATTTATTTTATTCTGCTTTTTAGTATTTGTTTTCACAGCGGAAACAAAAATACATCTTCTGTGAAAATTTCAACTGTCTAACTATCACGGTTCATGAGATACAGCCTGGTGACAGACGAACAGACAGAGAGGCGGCGGAGCCTTAGTAATAGGGTTCCCGTTTTACCCTTTGGGTACGGAACCCTAAAAAGTGTACATCATTAGAAGTGCAAAACAGTTTTTAGAGAATCCGTTAAATAATTCCCTAATCTAATCCCACCTATTTAGTTAGCATTTTCTGGGGTAAGGTAAGTAAATTAACACACTCAACCTAATTAGTAATACTATCACTTATCCCTTACGGCCTAGCTACAATATTTACTACACGTTGCTTTCAGGTCCCAAGTAAATTAATAAAAGCCATGTGCGACTTCATAGATATTTATTTCGGGGAAAAAAAACATGTCTGCGAAGTTTATGTAAGTTCTGTAATACGCTCTATTTATAGGGTGTTCTATGTTCGTCTGTATGTTAATCGATATTTTTGTCAATTGTGAATCGATTATGGAAATTATTTTTTCATTTGGTAGAAGAACCTGCGCAGTAGTTCCTTATACATTTGATTAACTTTGCTTGGGTAGTTTTTACTTTGCTTCTTTAGTACGTATTTTTCGTACTTTGCCTATGTGGATGAAGTTATGATGACTTCCTGTCATTGTTATTTACATAGCTGGTTATAGTTATTTTTTTAAATTATTCAATTAATAACGCACACCTAAATGTAGTTAGTTTTGTTCGAGACTTAGGTGTCACACTGGATGCCAGTTTGCACTCCGACAAACACGTTGACACTATAATAAACAAGGCGTATCAGATGTATGGTTTCGTCATGAGATCGTCACGTGACTTTGTGCGGCCCTCTACGTCCTTACTGCTTTATAAGACTTTGGTACGATCCCAGTTAGAATATACCGTCCCGATCTGGAACCCTTTCTACGACAAATACGGCACTAGAATTGAAAGGGTACAGAAGAAGTTCTTACGGTCCATGAACTATAAGTGCTTCCAATCAAAGGTTCCTTACGTGCAGCTTTTGAAACGATATAGCATACTGGATTTGGGATCTAGGCGGCTGTTACTTGATGTCATGACACTGCACGGCTTAAGCAATAACAAGTTTGATCGTATTGACCTAACAAACAATTTGTGTTACAAGGTACCCAGAAATGTTATTCGTAGGGGGGTGCACGTCCCTCAACTATTCCATACACATATGCAGGACTAACGCTGGGGAACGTGCATCTCTTCGACGCCTTGTTGATTCTTACAACACGCATTTTATTGATCTTGATATATTTGTCTATCTAAGCAATCATTTAAGAAAATGGCTCTGGATATTTTGTTTAGCGAGTATTTTAGTTAAATTGGATGGAAAATTATGTTATTTATTATTTTGTTGTCACTTTAAGACCTCAGCCATATATTATATTAATAAAACTGACAACGTGACATATTTGTCAATAAATTACAGAACTGTCACATTTTCACTACAGATGCTATTTAATAAATTATAAAAGTAAGAAAAATCTTGTTAAATTGTGTTATTGTCGCCTGTCACCTGTCAGTTGTATTAAATAGGCATACAAGAACACGCTCGAAGACTTAGTGCATCTAAGTGATACTTACATAGCTTTTAAGTTTTATTTAAGGTATTCATCTATGGGTCTTTGTAACCTGATAATAAATGGTTTATTATTATTATTATAAGAGAAACAGGTCGGTTAAAAGAGCTATTTTGAAAATACTTTTTACCAGTACTTTGATTTATCATTGTAAAATAAAATGGCTAATTTCGTTTCCTACTAATAACTACTTGAATTCTACCTATATAGAATTAATGGATACATTCTAAATTGGATTATACGAGTATTACTAAGTAACCTTTAGCTTCCATTTACTTAGAATGGTTTACGCTTTTTCAATTATACAACTTTTGTTTAATAATTCAGAGGTTCCATTTACAAGCTGTATTTCTGTGTATACCTATGATTATTTCATATTGGTTTAATAATACTCCATAGTTTGAGTTTAATTGCCACCTTTAGCAGGTTATACGTCATGTTAACCACACTTTTCCTAAAGGGCTATTTGACTCTTACCCGGCGTCCTAATCATAAGAGACCACGTCGCGTCGTGACCATTGTAAATTCGCGCGAACGTTTTTCGTACGTACTAGCGATCAAACGTACCGCATTCGAACTGGTGTCTTAATTGACATTCGTGCGAATAAAATGTTTGATTACTAATTTACGCGAACTTAGTTGGCCAGGTAAAACGAGTAATACCCGCAGGCCAAGGGTTCTACTCCGAACATAAATCCGAAGTATCGGCCAAAAGTTCGGCCGTTGTTTGACTACGGCTAACTAAGGATTTCTACGGCATAAACAGGCATAGGCAGAACATTCGGCCAATACTTCGGAGTAAACACCGAGGCCTAACTGACAATCGTGCGAACGTTATCATGTCATACTGCAAGCGATTGGGGGAGGCGAATGCTGTATTTATCTCGTCTATGTGTTGCACTATCTAGTTCAGCAAGGTAAGTTATACTTACCTTACCCTATGATAAAAACTGCGCGTCTACGATCGCTTATATTAGGACACATATTTTTACATCTAGCGAATACGCGATCTCATTCGCGGGACGATCGCTTTTGGTTAGGAGACAGCCTTAGTCGTAAATAAATGAACGATGAGTATTGGACTAGTTAGGTATTTGAAGTGACACGGTTGATTCAACGACAATTTCTTTCAATTCACGGAAGGCGTGATCAATTATTAAAACGGGGTATTACGGTAACAACCACTATTAGTAAGCTTTGGAAACTTAATTATTTTTCTGTTGTAAGCAGTTTTTATACAACAAAACTCATATTTTGAATCAATAATTAGCGGCCGCTAGTCTGTTGAGAGCGCTCCTGGAGTGAAAAATGAAAAATAATAATAAAATATCGTAGTGCTTCAGTTTTTAATTTCATATTGAGGAATGCTCGTATCAAGAATTTGAGGATTCCACCTATCTTGTCTCTACGGCAAATTACCAACAGATATTTTACAAGCTCCTAAGAACATTAATTTAGAAATTTTAGAAGCTAGCTTTCTTTTAGAATCGGCTTAGAAGGAATATGATTTGAGCGTGCCAAAAAATATCATCAAGATAGATTTGAACGCTACCGTTAACCTTGAAAAACTGTTTATCGACTTATTTTGATCGAGTTTTGGTGAAAACAGTTTTATTTTATTTTCTTCTCGTATATTTTACAAGACAAGGAGTAATACCGAAAGATTGGGACGCAAAAATATACGAAAACATTTTTTGATATTAACAACATACATCTGATGAAAACCAGCTTGCAAGTCAAGTGTGATTATGTGAAATAGTCCCTTTTGTCAGATATCATTGCTATTTGTCTTACTTGGATTCTGGTATAATAAAAGGTGTCTTAAAAAAATGTTTAAAGTATAATGTCGAACTAATATTAACATTCAATCCATTTGTAACAACTTCTGTAAACTACGTATTTCTGTATATTTTGAGCGAAAAAAAGGTTATGTTCTTAACAATGATATTAATATAATATCATTGGTTCTTAACTACATTTCTTTCAGAAAAGAATATATAACTATTTTTATCTAGCACAGTAAGTTTTAACCTTAACTGAAATATCGATCCAAAATCTACACGTGCTCCATTTTTGAAATACTATTGTTAGTTCACTAAAAATACCAAATAAAACATTTTGAACCTTCGTTCACATACATATCGCTTCATTTGTAAACAGTTTCCCATATTAGTATTCGAAAAGTGTCCAATACAAATAAATAATACAGTTTCTGTTTAAACGTACCAAAAATTGGCGAAAAGTAGCTGTGACGTATATTTTGCAAACAAATATGGTGGTTGGTTGTGTGAATCGCAAACAGGACAGGAATGCTGTAACAATGTTATTAATATTTAGTGGCCATTCATGTGGTACTTTTGAGGTTAGAAGGAATGTTTTTATCAGTACGTTATACGGAAATGGCGTTGTAACTTTGACTATAGGTACGAGTGGATGAGAATCATATTCTAAATCAAAAATTAAAAGGCCCTCCTACGAATGACATGTGCATCCAATGATATTATATTAAACAGATTTGTTGTAAGCGCGCAATCGTGAAGACTCGAAAACGGCCTAATTGGGACGTATTGACTTTAGTCTGCGACACGCATGGCGACGAGTAATACGCTTAGTTGAAGCAGCTAAAAACTTCAAAAAATGCCATCTTGTGTATTTAGAAAGTGTACCAATTATGTACCAAAGTTAATAAAACACAAAGGATCTCATATCACATGTAAATACGCAATATACTTCGATTTATTAATATATTTAAATTATTTTCCTAATATTATCATATTTGGAGGTTAGAAAAAAGAAAGAAATGGATATACATTTTTTTGGCGTGATGACGACAAGGACGCATGCACTCCATTCACAATTTGTTAGTCTGTGATGCCAACATTCGGTGATTGGTGGCCAGAATAATGATTGTTTACATTCACGCGCAGTTGACAACACTAGTTGTCTCTTTTTTCTTGTTGTTTTTATCAAGCCATCTCTTTCCTATCATTTTTAAAAATTGTAAAATGAATTAAAAGTTGGTATGTGTGCTGTCGCTACTGCGCGGATCACATTTTTCGGTTATTTTGTGAGTGTATAACATAACTGTTTAATATAATATCATTGTGTGCATCTAAGATACTTAGTCCCTACTACGAACCTTTGCTGATTCTATTTATGAGTGCATGATCTACTTTGGTATGGCTCATTCTGGATACCATCAACGCCTCTCATACCACCGGTTTTGGATTTTTTCATACGAGTGGCTTTACATTTGCACTTGTCATTCACCCGGCATACTGCAATCACTCAAACTGTACATACAATATATCCATGGTTCTGTCAATCACGACTCACTTCGGTACCCTTATATTGCTTTATAATTATTAAGATGCAGATATGGTAACATGCATGTGGTTAATGCTAAATCATCATCATTTCAGCATAAAGACGTCCACTGCTGGACATAGGCCTCCCTCAAAGGGGGGGGGGGGTTGCCATAATCACCACGCTTGGCAGGCGGGTTGGCGATCGCAGTATGGTGTTAAAATGCATAGAGAACGCTGCTGCCCATTCTCTAGTAAATCTCTTAGTCGCCTTTTACGACACCCACGGGAAAAAAATAGGATGGTGCTATTCTTTACGTCCGACACCAAACGGCACATAATACACATACACGGCATATAATCATTATTTTAATTAATTCTAAGACAAGCATGTAACACCAATAAATAGTTAAACAAAACGAACGTGTTAATATGTAATTATGTAGTTAAGAATACTACATTAATCAACTATATCGCTGGCCCCGGGCAATAAAGCGGTAAACACCGGTTACGCCCTTTTTAATGTTATTTGATTTTTGGCTTCTCTGAGTGTCAATCCATCACTCTTATTCTTCTCTGAGTGTCAATCCATCACTCTTATTCTTTTCAGTTTTTTTATTATGTTTATTTGACATTTTGAACGCCTGTTTTGGATCACAGTACGCTGCACTATAAACAAATTAGCTTCTTTTATTTCCCTGTAAACTATTTCATGAAATCATGACATTTGAGGCCAATTCTAACTTAAGGAGTTGTATTACTGATTCTAATGATTATAATTTTGTAAAAACATATTTGTTACGGACGCGAATCATAATGGAATCAACATACAACATGACACTGACCTGCAAATTCCAAAAAAAATGTAATAAAAATTGAATTTCGCGGGCTACCTTAGCGCATCCCCCTTAATCGCCAGCAGTAGAACAGGTGCCAAAGCCTTATAACACTTATTATTGTAACTTACTTTCATGTAAGAAAGTGTCGTGATTTCTTTGATTTAATTTAAAAAATGTGTTATTTTAAAACCGAATTATAATATTCACTGTTGCAACACTGTCGAAAGTACAAATTATTAATGTTGGAATTTTCATTATGGAAACTGAATGTATTATTTTACTTTGGCAACACAGAAATAACGGTTAAGATGAGTGGAGGAAAAGTCATTTAAATTGTAAAATGTAGTACAGAGTCGTCGTTTATTTGTGAAACAGTGCAATTGTGCGGAATAAAGTGTTAGCAAGAAAAGAGTGTATACTTTCAAAAGAGATCTTTTCTTTTCTTGGAGACGTCTAAAACTAAACCTACTCTCTCTGACATATCAATGCTTATTAACTACCTATTCAGCCCCACTTAAGTGTCTAAGCTCCGACCTAAACTACAGTACTAATACCGAATCCTAAAAATTCAGTCCCTAAACCAATGACATTAAATATGTGATTCACGTTTGTGGCCTATATGTAGGGCGTATGAATTGTAATCAGCTTTTATAGATACTCCACGTCGGGAATATAAAATACCCCGGTACATTTTGCTTAAGGTTTTATTAACACGTTCCAGGACACTTGACTATTTGCAAATGTCATGATATGACACTTCAAAATCCCATACGTTTTATCATACCGCCTACAGCCGTAGTACCATAAACATTATTTTTAATTTTCACGCCGTGACACTAAATATCAACATCATTGTACTTGTATGGCTCAGTCTACGCCTGTCGGCGGTGTGAATGTGTTATTTTGGTGCGTAAGCACTGTGTTGAAAAATTACTCGAAATGAGTTTGCCGTGACACCCACGAACAAATGAAGTCGCGTGATGTGACACTAGATCATGTGCTTCTTAGGAATACTATGGGCAAGCAACGGCTATCGACGGTTTGCCAAATTACATGAAATAAAGTTCACCGCCCTTAGCCGTACTGTCACGTAACGATATACCGACATAACGTCAAGAGGCGGTCTGTCCCGGAAAGTGTTAAACAGATTTATTCTGGATTTTTGGAGTTGAAAAGAACATTTTCGCACGCGTTTTCGGTTTGTGTTCGTATATAAATTCGGGTTGAGATTTCGGTGAGAAGGTTGGTGGCACATAAAGGTCGTTTGATTTTTTTTATGAAAAGTGTCTGCAGTATTTTTAAAATATCGCATAAAAGGTACAACTTGTAAGGTCACAAGGTTGTAAGTTGCAATGTTATTTAGAAAACAGAAGATAAGACAAAGAAAAAACTAAACCGAGGTTAAGAATCATTCTAAGGCGGTGTTCGGACGATACGCGCATAACCCGCGCCGACCACGCGCACGCCCCGCACACGCGTTGTGCCTGTTTTGCACCCGCGTTTTCCACGCGCAAAATCCACGCCCGCCCCGCGCCCGCCTCGCATCCACTTATACTAGTTATTATTTAATCAAAAAACGCCCTTGATCACAGTCAATAGGCACTAGCCGAAGCGCGGGCACAAGGCGGGCGCGGGTCGACTTCGTTAAATGCAATTTGAGATATATTGATGTGTCATAAGTTCATAACTATAAGACTCAAATTATATACAACAAATTTCAAAGCGAGCGGGGCGGGCGCGGGGCGGGCGCGGGGCGGGCGCGGCGCGGGCGCGGAGCGGGTGCGTGTCGTTCTGAACGCAGCCTTAAGGTCCATTTTGTTGCGAGTGATTTGAAGGAAAAAAGCTTAAAACATCTGCAAATCTAGCGACAGAAGTCACACTACGTATTCAATAAACAAAAGAAAGATGAAACTGTACTAGCCATTCGGTACTGCAAATAAGGTTAAACCGAGACAAGTTGAGAAAAATAGACGATTGCGGAACTTTTACAGTAAAAGTAGCTACAATGTATTTTTCTTCATTCCCCGAATAACATTGTCAACTCACTTTAGCAAGTTGAAACTGGAAAGCAAAAATATAAATATTTTTGACAATCCAATTTTTGTTCTACTCCGATGTCTGGAATTTCACAATTTTCTGCATCTCAAAACGACAATTCCTAATTTGGATATTGCAATAATAAACAGAGAATTTGGCAACCGATTCCACGTTGTAACAGTAAATTGCAGTGACCTATTTCCGCTGTTCTTAGTTAATGTCATAACTGTCTTTCTTTTTTTACGTTCAGCTAATGTCGAAATTCATAAACATGGAATGCAGATTTCCATAAATTATTTGAAACTTGCAAGCAAAATAATGGCATGGGTGCAATAAACGCTTCTATTCTGAAGTATCATGTACCGTAATCTTTCTAGTATGAAACGAATTGTTAAGTTTATATCGAAATGACCAATAGAAACGACCAATTGGAACCTTCTGACGTTTCTTATGTGCCCATGTAGGTTTATATGAAATAAAATATTTTGATTTTGATTTCATCATCAGAAATCATGATATTATAATTTTATCATCAGCAATCATGATAATAAAATTGTGTCATCAGCAATCATGATATTATAATTTTTTCTCATTTTTAGTGTCACACCACTCAATAAACCGTATCCCGTACCATATATAACTTCTACCAGTTATTGGAAAATACTGCACTTCGTGTTTGAACAATATTGGAACGTCTTTAATATAGTACAGCGATTCGATTCCTTGCAATTCATTGGGGCAGCTTCTACTTCTAAATTCTCTTCGTTGAATAACATATACTAGTAAGAGAAACGCTGTTTTAAAAATATAATTATGTGAAAACCAGACATTAGTTGATATGACATGTTATGACGTCATTGACAAGCTTTGTTTTGTTGACGGCTTAACTCACGTGTTCGTTGAATATGGTAATACCGATTCCGAAAAACACGTGAAACAAGCTCGAAAAATACAACCATAAGCATGACCCTGCTAGGGTTGCGAGTTTGTCTGAAAGGGATATCGTGGCCCTGGCACACAGGCAACTGAAGGAACACGGGTGGGTTTTAGTCAGTAAAAGTCTGACACGCCCTTCCGCCCCGCCCAGAGCGGGAGAAGTTATTTTATAATTTCCCCCACCCAAAAAAAAAGCAATGACACAATCGGCCTATAACATTCCCACTGCTGGCACACTAGTCACAGGCATCCTCTCTATGAGAGGAAGAGGGCCGTAATCCACCACGCGGGCCCAGTATGAGTTGGTGAATTTCAAACATCTTCAAAGTTTTGGTACTAGGATATACCAGTTTCCTTACGATGTTTCCCTTCACTATTTAGAGATGAAATAAATTACACAAAGTACTCATCTTAACATAAGGTGCACACACTTGGTCTTTGACTAACATCCAGAAGTCCAAACTCAAGGTCTGCCAACGAGCAATGGAGCGCAGTATACTCGGCGTTAAATTAACTGATCGTGTTCGAAACACAATACTGCGCTCCAAAACAAAGATAGCTGACGTGGCTCAAAAGGTTGCCCAACTTAAATGGGACTGGGCAGGCCATCTCTGACCAACTGTGGGCCCAAATGGCACAGAAGTAGTGCCATGAAACAGTGCGACGGGGTCGCGGCAGACCACGTAGGAGGCGGGACGAATTGGATAGGTTCCGGCAGAACTGGAAGGAGGACGCGTGGGCTCGCGAAGTTTGGAAGGAGTGGAGTGAAGCCTTTGCCCAGCAGTAGGACACCGTAGGCTAGAGAAAAAAAAAACTACCAGTCTGGGTTCAAACTTACGACTGACAAACTTATGAGTCAGAACCGTTACCACTGGGCCACCACTGCACTGCAAATACAGATATTTTAATCAATGTTTAAAACTTTAGTAAAAAGGGAGAATTCTAAAATCACAGCAGAGTAACGTCACTTATTGAATTCAACTCTAACACCGATATTAGATTATTTGAGTCAGATTCAAGCTCACGAAACTTTAGATCATTAGTTGAAACTTTGAATTTCATCAGTGGTTCAATAAGCGTCATCTTTAAGTTGTGTGTGATGAGGAATTTCAGTAGTTTGAATACGGTTATTAACAGTAAATTTATGAATTGGATTGACAGCCTACAGCACATCGAGCTCGTAATTTCGATGATTACTATATATAAGAAAAACAATTGGACATTTCGTATTATAGTGTTAATGGTGGATCCCAATTATTAATCGCAGCTCATAAGAGGCGGTGCACTTTGCGTATCAGACTCACGCTCACGAAAGAGAAAGAAAATTAGTCTGGGTAGCAGCAGCACACAGCAGCGGGCAGCGGGCCTATTTTGGGTGAGCTGGTACTCACCCAAAATATGTGACTTTGCCTATCAATTCATCCCTAATAATACACTTCAATTGAAAATTCTGGTCAAAACGCTCGGGTCATGGAGCCCGTGTGCGCATCTCCTTTTTAAAGAAATTTCTCGCCGACTGGTCGACACTTCACCTGACCAGAGTTCCTTGGCCAAAGAATTACCATTGCCTTTCAATGTGGCAATGCTGCCAGTCTTCTGCAAGCGCGCTACTACTGGCGACATTGCGTGATCTACCCACACCTCTAGCGTGCTTCTACAGAGTCATGATGTTTTGAGCCGATGGGCGAGGACGACATTCAAGATCTGATCTGATCCGGTCTGATCGCATCGGAATTAACACGTCGCGGAACTGTACTCGAATCGTTGTGCTCAGTTATTGTAGTAATTGTAATTTGTAGTTAAAAAAAAAAAAAAAAAAACATTTAATTCAGGTACCAACATAACCCATATTTAAAACATCCTTATATTAGTAGTAGTGATTGTGTCAATTTGTGATTTTAATAAACGCTGTGTTTCGCACCCAGTGTGTTTTAATTGCACGAAACCCACCTTCTGCCCACATGATAACCGAATCTAACGGAGTAAATCCTGACGATCGACATGTATATTTAGTTAGTTGATCATTTAATTTAGGAGCGTACGTGAAAATATTTAGTTTCGTCATAAATTGTATATTATATAATCATTTTAATGTATTTGAAATAAATTAATATTATGTATGAAATTAATATAACTGCAATGTCAGAGAGGTTGTTTGTGTTATTTCAAAGTTATAGCAGAATAGAATTTTCACTAATATGTATTTGCCGAATTAAACTGCCTTTGAGAATCCAAGTCTACGAGATGCGTCACTTTTTATGCCTTTCTTTCGATGACTTTTATTCGATGTGAAAAGTCTGAACACATAATGAATCAAAAGTGAAAAATAGATTATAGATGACGAACCTTAGCCACATTCAAAGGACTGATTAAAGCAGACAGATTGAATTAATTCACTGATAAAATTGTAGCACTAATAAAAATAGTCCTCTAGACCGAAATTCGACCAGACTTCGGCGCGGGAGATATTATAGTGCACAGACACAGGTGCACTCTCTCTTCCCTTACTCTCATAGTCCGATGGTACGGCAATCCAACACGACCTGAGAGAGATCAGGCGTAGGGCTAACGGTTTTACGTGCTTTTTGGGGCAGACCGCCAACTTCCAAACTCCAGACTATTACTAAGAAATTCCTAATGTTGCCACTACATAAAGCGTAAAACGTTTAAGGAGGATGATATTCTCACAGCACGTATGTCTATTTTTAATATTTCTGTTTAGTTTATTCTACCACTTATTTAAATTATATTATTTTTCTTTATGTATGATGTACCGGCACAGCGTCCTATTAATTGTTTGCTGCACCGTACGACGTCATTACGTCAGCGCCGGCTGTCGCTGAAAACCAGCGCTGGGGCTCTGTCTTGCATAGGGTCGCAGTATAATGCTTAGCGATAGCCGTTTTGCGTGGATGTGACACATGTTTCCCCCAACCCTTTCTTGTTTTTGTGTTTATGTTCTTTATTGCGTCATGTTTACCGCAAATAAACGTATTTTCTTTCTTCTTTTCTTTTCTTTCTTTCTAATGGACAAACCCAATAGCACTTTGCCCGACCCGAGAATTGAACTGAGGATCTCACGCTCAGAAGTCGCGCTTGCAAACACGAGACCACCGGGGCAGTCTACAGCACTAATGCAAAGAAGCCTAGCTTCAAATTCTAATAAACATTTTATTTATATGTCGGAGCCGGTCATTAGTACGGACAAGTACCGAATCAAGCCCGCCACCGCCGGTGACATCGCGTGATCTACCTACACCTTGGGGCGCTACTACAGAGTCGTGCTGTTTTGAGCCGATGGCGAGGAGGACATTCAAGATTCAGTGTCTGGTCTGATCGCATCGGAGTTAAGACGTCGCGGAACTGTACTTGATTCGTTATGCTCGGTTATTATGGAAGTTTAAATTTGTAGTGATTGTGTCAATTTGAGATTTTATTAAAAGCTGTGTTCGCACCCAGTGTGTTTTCATTGCACGAAACCCAATTTCTGCCCACATGATGTCCGAACCTAAAGGAGTAAAAAACGATCTGACATATATATTTATTTAATACTTTAAGCACACACCTTTACAGAGGCGGACTTAATAATAATAAAATAATAATAATAAATCCATTTATTCTCAGGTTACAAAGACCCATAGATGAATACCTTAACCTAAGTATACATATTATATTATATTAACAATTGCGTTAGTAAATAAAACTTAAAGCTATGTAAGTATCACTTAGAAACACTAAGTCATTGTGCGTTCTGGTGGGACTTGACCGCGAAAGCGGCGGAATACCACATCCTGAGGCCAAAAGCTTTCTTCCATCACCTGAGGCAGGTAGCACGTTGGTATGCGCACCACAAACGCCTTAAAGTTCACGTTGCGATGCGACTCCAGCAGCTGCCTCTCGGCGCGTACTTCAGCCTTTGGCGCACGTACTTCACGATGTCTTCCGCGTCGGTGGTGTAGTGGAGACGGGAAATATACACCGGAGTATTCGGCTTCGCAGCACGCAGTTTTTCGTTTGGCTCCGTAGGAGCCTTGCCGCAGCGGTTGTTACAGCTACTCTGTCGGCGCTTCCTCCTTTGCACCGTCACAAAGCCGTCATCATCAGCCCGGTTCGTTTCGTTGCCACAAGCATTTTCTACCAGTTAACCTTTGGGTGATGCAGAGACGAGCAGAAGTAGGTGCAATAACAAAAAACTGTGCAATCAATATTTATTTAAATATAAGGATATACATACATAGACCTATTAAAAACTTTAAATAATTATAATATACAAGATTATTTTTAAAACGTCAATAACCTCTTAAGGGGTCATTTTACACTTCATTATGAACAACTTTTACTATGGGACCAAACCTGAAATCGCGATAAAAAAATCAGCTGTTCCCTATATTATTTTAACGAATTATTCGAACATAAATGTAGGGAACAGCTGGTATTTTTTTCGCGATTACAGGTTTGGTCGCATAGTAAAAGTTGTTCATAATGATGAGTACAATGACCCCTTAAGAGGTTATTGACGTTTTAAAAATAACCATGTATATACAAATTCACCTTCAAATTCTTTATTGCATTCCACGGCTACACATCAAGCTATACAAATCCAATTTACGCTGACCTCTCATTGTACGGAAATCCCACACAATGCGAGATCAGCTCATACTAGAAATGTATAGCTTGATGTGTAGCCGTGTGTACATTTAGTTGTTACAATTTAAGAAAGTTCCAACATGAAACCTGGTTAGTGCACGGCAACATAATAATAATAATAATTATTTTAACATAATAATAATAAGAGTATGTATGTGTGCTTTTTTTATGTATATATTATAATATATAATCAATTTAATCTAGCTATCAAATTTATCTAGCTATCATATTGTATTAAATAGTTTGTTCTAGGTATTCTGCGACCGAGTAAAAGCATTTTTGTGTTAGATATTCTTTTAATTTTCTGTTAAATATATCGAATTTGGTTTCTTCTTTTATTTGTTCCGGTAGTTTGTTGAAAATTTTTCTGCCATGTAACCTAATTATTCATAAATTTAAGACCAAATAAATATATATAAATACATGAATATACTAAAACAAACCAAACGAACAATGGGAAAACATTACCGTTATGATGATACGGCCAGCTTCTTACGAATGTTCTCGCGAACTTTAACTATAAAGGATTATCGGTCGGTTGCCATCCTGATTTCCTGGGGCAGCGAATTCTATAGAGAGATAGACTGAACGAAGAAGGAAGAGTGAATGAAGTCAGTGTGGTGAGTGGGGCATTGAAGAAGACCAACTATGTTGTATTTCAATAGCTAACTATCACCATTATCATTCCAGCCGAAAGACGTCCACTGCTGGACATAGGCCTCCCCCAAAAGGGGGGGGAGGTGCCATAATTGCCATGCTTAGCAGGCGGGTTGGCAATCGCAGTATGGTGTTAAACGCTGCTGCCTATTCTCTAGTAAGTCCCTTAGTCGCCTTTTACGACACCCACGGGAAGAAATGGGATGATGCTATTCTTTAAGTCCGGCACCACACGGAGCCGACCAGAAAACCGCTAGCTATAACCAAGAAGAAATCTAGGCCTACCTAGTTAAACTAAGCTACTGACAAATCCTAGTCACCTACTAATCCGTACACTGTGACACCATTTTCCCACTTTGTTTCTCAAACGACAATTACTAACGAGTCGCCTTGGACATAGAATAAGAATGTGGCTACAGAAGGGAAAGTCCTAGTACAAACGCATTCTGCCTGCAATGCTTTTATGGAAAAGCACTACTTAAGACGCAGATAAATGCCAGTGACCTTGAGTGGTTAGGTTGCGTGTTCTGTACTGAGCTCACGCAACGCGTCGTACGTTCAGCCAGTAATAGGACTCGGCCATCACGAAGCGCTGTCCCCAATTTGACGCATTATTAATTTATTATACACAAAACAAAAGGTATTTTAATAAAACGCGTATATTAAAGGATTAATAATTAAATTATCTTTAAATTTATGAAAGTTTCAGAAAAATACGCTTGGTAGATTTTGCGCCATTCTCAGTTTTTTATCTGCGTTAGACGTAATTTTACAAATTAATTTCATCATGTAATATAAACATAATCTAAAATATTCACATATTAAGGTGTTGAGAAAATGCCCTAATTTGACATATTTTTTTTTCAAATCATTAAGACTACTCGTTTAGACGTGATCTTCAGTATAAAATCATTAAAAGTCGGTTATCGTCCCCTTAAAAAGACCAGTTCGTGTCATAAAGGAGGCCTTAGACTTTATGTAACCAAGTGTCCAGCGTTTTTCGGATGCCTGGAAGATTAGGTACCGATTTTAAAGTCACCGGGGAAGATCTTTCTTGAATACAGTCAAGGTGACTTCTGTGCTGCCACCGACGACGCACGTACTCTTTTGGCAAGATTTGAGACACTTATGCCTTCGAAATGAAGAAGAAGCCAATTAAAAACTTAATGGGTGAAGCATTAGCCCTGTGGTCTCGGGTAAATGGTAGCTCCAACAAGCTCCTGAGCGTGTTGTCGGACAGAGTGGACAGCCAAATCCTGTGGCATTGGTCGCTCACTCATGTCCAAAATAATAAATATTTTTCTTTTTACTAACATAGCTTTAAGTATGTACCTACTAACATAATATGTACCGGTATAATTTACTGTATGCTTAGTCTGAAATAAACATTTTCATTTCATTTCATTTTCATTAGCGAATGATGCTGTTATCGTGTATTTTTAACATTTTGTCAATAGCTGCCAAAGATATAATGGAAGAAAAGTGGAGACTAGACTCAGGGCGTAAGAAACAGTTAAATAGAGTCAAGATTGTATTGACGCTCATTTGGAATCAATTATTCACAAATATATTTACAAAAAAAAAAACAACAGACTTGAAAAAAAATACTACAAAGTGAAATATAACTTTAATTTCAGAAGTCGATGTTTTTGGTTTCGTATTTTCGTTTTTGCGACAGAAATAAAAAATGAACATAGAGCCTCCTCCTTTTTTGAAGTCGGTTATAAATTAACAGCCAGGATAAGCGTGGTCCTAATGAGGGTAGTGGGGGGACCGGTATGCAAATATTTAGTGGTATCGGCACGTACAAAGGAAAGTACGTTTATGGTCTGCATGGATTTCTTATTCTATGTCGTGGGTCGTTCGGTCGAGCGAATGGGCTCACGGGGTGAGCATTAGTTGCAATGAGGATCGATATGAAGTTCACAGAAGCGTAGATAGGGTATAGAAGATTATTTTAAATTAAACATTAGGTACTTAGGCCCACTTGCGCCACAAATCGCTAAATACATTTAGCGCTGAATGAATTTAACCTTCGGTATGCCTGCAGGCAGAAAGTTACGCGGTATGCCTGGTGGGTCTGTCAGACCCGGATTTTTAACTTGTTATTTCTCAAATGCTTTTTGAGAAATAGTCAAAGTCATTTTTGTTTACTTCGACTTTGAGAAATAAGTTATTATAATGTACTAATGTTTTTACGTTATTCCATTTGGTGCCGGACGTAAAGAATAGCAACATCCCTTTTCTTCCCGTGGGTGTCGTAAAAGGCGACTAAGGGACTTACTAGAGAATGGGCAGCAGCGTTCTCTATGCATTTTTAAAACCATACTGCGATCGCCAACCCTCCTGCCAAGCGTGGCGATTATGGCAAATCCCCCCCCCCTTTTTGGGGGAGGCCTATGTCCAGCATTGGACGTCGTTTGTCTGAAATGATGCATGCTTTTACTAGGGTAAATAAAAAAAAACATTACAAATCAACAACATTTTTTTTTTTTGTAATTAAGCTATATAGGTATAGGTAGCATTTTTAACAAAAAAAAATACTTCATTACTTTTCTTATTAAAAACTAAAGAGACCTCAATCAGACTACATAAAATATAAGGCACTTCCATGCACTTATAAATAACTATAGAATATTCAGTCTTCGTCCCTTCTACCCACATTTTCTAGGGCTCTGGTTCGGAAGCAAATTGCACATTGGAAAACTGCATGATCCAGACATAAGTGACTCTTACAGGTGTAACAGATATATTGTGTCCGTGGGCATCCAGCGATTCAAAACGGCCAGCTACTGAGTGCGGTTAAGCATGAAATTCACATTAGAATGAAAAACAACGGTTTATGTACAGAGGCGGGTCTGACAGACCCTACCAGGCATACCGAGGGTTAAAACATCGTTCTGTTTCAGTCAATCATTTGAAGTTGACAGAGTTAGAATTATGCTTAAATATAATTATGTTTAGCACAAAACGCATTTAGTAATTAGTGGTACATGCGGACCTTATTGTAATTTTAAATATAATTATATTTAGCACAAAACGCATTTAGTAATTAGTGGTACATGCGGGCCTTATTGTAATTTTAAATATAATTATATTTAGCACAAAACGCATTTAGTAATTAGTGGTGCATGCGGGCCTTATTGTAATTTTAAATATAATTATGTTTAGCACAAAACTCATTTAGTAATTAATGGTGCATGCGGGCCTTATTGTAATTTTAAATATAATTATGTTCAGCACAAAACGCAGTTAGTAATTAGTGTTGCATGCGGGCCTTATAGTAATATTTTTGATGAGTATCATCTTTCCTCTTGCTTACTGTGGGAGTGATTTCATGAAAAGGGACGGAATTGTGTAACAGGAAGTGACAGCTTTAGCATGTAAAGTAAAGTAAAGTAAACATTTATTTGCTTTTTAATAGCAGGGAATTAGTACATACATACATAAACTCACGCCTTCTTCCTATGGGGGTAGGCAGAAACTATAGAACGCCACCTGCTACGCTCCTTACATACTCCTTTTGCTTCGCCTACGTTCATACATCTGGTCGTATGACACGCCGGTTGCGAGTACTACGCACCTGTACTTTCTGAAGAACATCACCAATTAGGTCACTATTTATGTCGTAGCGATATATAAACACAATAAAATAAAAATATGATTTTCTAAACTCATAGGATTTCAAGTTACTAAGGGGTTAACCACCACAAGTAGTAGTTACTTGAAGTTACAGTATTTTTATCTCAAGAAGCGACGCGCGCGTTACTTTTGGTAACCAAGTGTACAAACACGCTTTGAATGTGTGCGTGAAGAAGAGTAGCGTCAGCACGTAAAAATTCCGACTTTGACCGTGTCTCGGACGGTACCGGGAGCGCCTACGCTTACACACATATTCACCGCGTGTTTCTAGACATGGTTACCACAAGTAAAGCACGCGTCACTTCGTGAGATAAAAATGCTATAGGGTAGGTGGTATAGAAAACATATTTTTTTTGTTTTATCATGTTTAGATATCGATACTAATTCCCATCGCGTGTAAAAAGTTCAGCTATCAAGTTAAATACATCCCTGTATTTTGTATTTTTAGAGCGTTTAATAACTAAACACTTTTATAACTACCTGGATACAGAACGCCTGCTTTTCTCTGATAATAACCCTTAGGGTGGGTTATTATCCCCATCCCCATCCACCGAGAACTTAACACACATTCGGCACCGACACAATACACACCATCACCATTATACACACACACACCTTCGCACACGCACACACCCACAAACACGATATAATCTAAATGTCAATTAAATAAAATAAGTATAGTAATTTCTGAATTCTGCAATTATGGACTTATCATAATTTTCGTTTGTATCTTTTTGTAACACTTGTTCTGCCTGCAATTCCTTTGTGAAAATGATGTTTGTATGGGCTTGTACCACTGCCCTTAATACAAGTTATTTCATAACTTAGTAAGGGTGCTGGTTGCAAAACCTACCTGTTTTGTTAACTATAACTAGCATAAGTCAAGTGTACCTACATATACTATATTTTAATGTTAACATTGTATTTGATTTTTGAATATTTTTTTTTATTATTATGACTTATCTCGGAAATTTAAATGTCTCAGCTACTGTTTTGCAAAAACTAGCTAGACCAAAATACGGTACTAAAGCTGGCTTCCCGCGGTGCATTATATTGCGGACCTACGCGGGTCAGGGCCTCCAGTTTCGACATAGATAGCGATCGCTTTACGACTGAATTCGGTCGCAAAGTCCTAAATCGGGTATATAGTCGCGCGGTGCCAGCTCTCTTTTTTCTTTCACTTTGCATTATGGAATGAAAATGGCTTCGAATCTCAAGACACACACAGACTGACCCGCACTGTTGGAAGAGCCTTGGTGTGTTGTGCGTGGCTGTCTATGGTCGTTCGCATTCGTCCGCATATCACGCACCGTGGGGAGCCGCCTTTAGGTACATACTTTGCCCCAAATATGCCAAGATTATTCTAAGTCGAAAAATAAATTGGACAAATGATAAGCCTGTGTCAACTTAAGGGTAATGGAAAAAGATTTTTCCGACATTTTTTTTGGCATTATACAGGTAGTCTTCAGTTACCTTTTTAGCATCTATCTACGTAGTCCTTCTTTATGATTTCAGGTAGGATCCAGGAATAATGGAATCTTTCAAGCGTGTTAGAGTAAAGATAGCAGATATGAGCCATTGTGTGTCTTATTTTGATAGATCGACTGAAGTATAAGCGACCATATAAAATGGATGTTATTTTAAAGTGGTGAATTAACCAAGTTAATCACTTTTATGAGTCACTAAATTTATACATATTAGTGCTCGTGACTGTACCTACTGCTTTTCTCATATGAAACTGACTGCCTCGTTGGTCTAATGGTCGCAAGCGGTACTGATGAGCATGAGGCCTTGGGCTCGATTCCCAGGTCGGGCAAAGTGTTATTGGGATTTTCCATTAGGAATTTCTCAGTAGCAGCCCGGAGTTTGGATTTGTGCCCGGTTGATGGCAATAGGCTCGCTCCCTATTACATGGGACTTGAACATAACTGGCGAAATGTGGGTGTATACCTCTGTCTAACCCTTCGGGGATTACAGGCGTGATGTTATGTCATTTGAAACTTCTTTTGGCAGTCCTGCGACAAGAGGGTTGGATTACAGACGTACACAATGGGATTCTGCAATTTTCTATTGGAAATTTTTGGAAAATCTCTAACGCAGTATCCTTTAGCAGGTAAAGTAAGTGGAAAAGGATAGCGACGATGACGTCAACGATGTGGCTGAAAATAGATGGGTTAAAGTGTCAAGCATTGAGTTTGTGGCGGCATTAAGATTGCCACATGCGAACTACGCATCACACTGACGTCACGCAAAATCCTGCATCGAGCAAGCAGAGTTTACCGCACGACTAGCATATACAACATGTCCCAGAATTAACAACTTTTACTATGGAACCAAACCTAAAATCGCGAAAAAAAAATCAGCTGTTCCTTACATTTTGACGAGTTATGAAATCATAAATGTAGGGAACAGCTGATTTTTTTTTTTCGCGATTTCAGGTTTGGTTCCATAGTAAAAGTAGTTCATAATGATGAGTACAATGACCCCTTAAGAGGTTGTGAGTTGATTCTGGGACGTGTTGTATACAACGTCCCGACATCAACTGCCAGGCAGATACCCACCAGACACACATCACCCGTCTGGTCGGATGATCCTCCCTTTTCTATGGAGCTAAAGTGAACTTTACGCCCTGTTCCTTATGCCTCTATAAGTACAATGTATAAATTCATGACTTAGATAGAGAAATAACGACTTCATTTAATCATTAATTAGGTTCAATTTCAATTGGTCCTCATAGGTTAGGCTATTAGAGACGCATATTATCCAGCAGTGAAAGACAATTTCAATTATTTTAATCACACCTCGTATAAGCTAGATAAGGAGGGGATTGTGGCTAAGTAATTACAGCCGCATGTGTCGATCAACTAGGTTAAGTTACGCTTGCCGCGGTTGGTCCGTGGATGGGTGACCATCTTTACATACCAAGACCCCACCATGTCTCGGAAAGCACGTTGGTCCCGGCTGTTATTTAAAGATCTTTGTCAGTTCTTACGGGTTGTTAGAAGCCCAAAAGTCTGACAACCAGTCTTGCCAAGACCAATTAAGCCCTGTGACTGAGCTCTGTGACATAGTCAAGTACCTGTCCTTATCATAATGGCCGCCAGATTTATTGCCCCTGCCGCCAATGTAAACAAAGAAAGTCTCAAGTGATTTCTAAGAGCATAAACATCCTTTGTTTAAGCTGTTTGGGCCGTTGGTGGGAATTGACGGTTAGGGACACTGACGCACTGGTGCGTCGGCGGGCCTTTAACGGTTAAAGTATTACCCAGTTAAAGAAAGAAAAATGCGTTTGTTGGCATTACAGCAAAAATACACCATAAAAACTATAAATAACAGAAAACAATTATTATAATGCCAAAAGGGCCTCAGCTCAGCATAATGTCAGATGACAACACAAGGTGTACCACCAGTTACTAGGTTTTGGAGGTCAGATAGGCAGTCGCTCCATGTAAAATACTGGTATTCACTTGCATCCGGTTAGACTAGAAGCTGACACCAATATAGTTGGGAAAAGGCAGGCAGATGACGTTTATGAGAAATAAGTTGATATTGTTTTGCCTATCCAATGCTGAAATGGTACAAAGAAATGGTAAAATATAAGCGCGATGTTACACCTCTGCTTATCATTTCGGATAAAATAGGTGTGGTGGTATGTCGTAAAAATCCTGACAAATTCAGGTCAAAAAGTAGGTAAGAGGAATGCTTAAAATCTCCGTCTCAAGAGCCGTTTGCGCAAACCGTTTTTGACGGAATAGTAGCGAATGGAATGCCAATAAGTCGGTAGGCGTAGGCGAATACTTCTTCTCTTGTTCTTGAAAATAACTTTAAGAAACACTTTTTTCGAATTATTTTTCTATGCATTTCTAGGCATTTCCTAAGTCCATAGCGGACAATGGCGGTGAACCAATTTTCAACCTATGAATGTGGGCCTCTTCGCTGACCCACAACTAAACTGGGCGGATGCTGGTTGATAAATGAAACAGAAGAATATGTTGTTCCAAGAGAGTGCTTCCTTACTTTGCTATTTACTGTGGCAGAGCTAAAGCTGAACTGACTGTTTGACGTGAACTCTGGCGGAGCTAGAGTTGTTATACTCCTAGTCATAAGGTCGAAAAGTGGTTAGTCGCCAGTGTCTGTGATGAGTACCTGTACTTGGATCGTGAAATTGAATGAATGGAGCATCAAAAGAACCTCCCGAGTATGATTGAGCAATCAACTCGACTACCAATCTTGCTTCTTAGGCTTCATCATTCATCATAATTTCAGCCGAAATACGTCCACAGCTGGACATAGGCCTCCCCCAAACGGGGGGTTTGCTATAATCGCCACGCTTGGCAGGCGTGTTGGCGATCGCAGTATGGCGTTAAAATGCATAGAGAACGCTGCTGCCCATTCTCTAGCAAGTCCCTTAGTCGCCTTTTACGACACCCTCGGGAAGAAATGGGGTGGTGCTATTCTTTACGTCCGGCATCACACAGACATTTCCTAAGTACAATAAAATAAACACTGAAATGTTATAATGTCATGACTTTTTATGATGTACTAATCATTATAGTATTGTCCCATTAAACTCTTTGCTGCAAATGGACCTCGTAGAAGCAATAATTGGTCATCTCAATACCTACCTAAGCAGTAGGTAAGAAAAGAGACGCGTTTCTCCAAATAAATACCATTTTTTTAAAAGGTAATTCTTCTATTCTGTTTTTTGATAGCCCAATATTAACGCTCCGTTGCACGAAAAATACCCTATTTTGTCAATGTCTTATCTAATTGTGAAAAAGCTTAAAATAATTGAAGCATTAAGACTATATTATGTAAAAGTACGCTTTTGTGTATAATACAAAAATTATTTTTCCCTTTCTCACGAACAAGGAATAAAATTGATCGAAATCGATTGATTTTGATCAATTTGCACGTGTGCACGGCCCCTTAACAGTTCTGCAGATATGTTATTTAAAAAACAAAGAGGCCTATTGTGTACTTGGCTTCTCATAGTACCATAATTTCCACCTACAGTAAACATCCATTCATTCCTTACTCCATGCCCTACCCTCCGTTGACATCGGAACGTGTAATTGAACGCGAGGAAGGGATTATCTCAAGAAGACTCCCGTATCAATTCCAGTGTACTTTGAGAAATTGTCTTTTGTAAATGTCTTTGGGATACGTAGGTTCGATATTTGCATGTTTAAAGACTTCAAATAGTAATCGGAATAAAATTAAATGTATTGATCTTTGATCTCGTGTGGGTTTATTGCAGGGTGAAGGGACTTTGAACTTGGGTGTTGGGTTTAATTGTTTTTAATATTGCTTAGGATACCAGCTGATGTCTGATAACTACTCATTAATAAAGAAAGTCAGTAGTCGCTTGATGTTACGTAGGTAAGTAGTACTCGTAAAGAGTCTATTTCTTCAGACATGAAATCTAAAGTTTTAAGAAAGATACATTTCTGATCCATGCATAAATTAAGTAAGGATTCAGTACATTTAAGAGTGCCATAAAAAAAAACAAATTAGACTCTACAGAAAAAAAAAAGTACCTATGGCTAAAAAAATAAAATCTGGGTCCTATCAACCCGTAACTTGTAATGAAATCCAATTAGTATAAAAACATAGGCAGTCATGGGGACTGCCGATAGAAGTGAAAACTTATCGATCAACGCGCTCATCGAATACTCCTTGCTTCGTTTACGTTCATACATCTGGTCATACACGCACGCCGGTTGCGAGTATTACGCACCTGACCTTTTTGAAGAACATCACCAATTAGGTCACTATTATGTCCATCTAGGACTGCGTTTCAGCGTTTCCACTCACTTCTGCCTTGTAATACCTTTTGTTAGTTGCCTTTCATTCATCCTCTCAACATGACTAAACTTTCTAACTCTTTTTCATTGTTGTCACTACATCTTCTTTTAAACCACACCGTGGCCTTATTACATAATTTTTCAGCCTCTCATTTATAGTCATACTACACATGCTTCGCAAGGAATGCATTTTCGCAGCATTTATTCTATTTTCATGCTTCTTTTGCCACACCTAACATTCACTTCCAAACTTATGCGTAGGCACCAGCACACCGTTATGAACAGCCAGCCGAGCGTTTTTGGGCATCGACTGGTTGGTCACAATCGCATGTATAGCACCATTCACTTTAATTCCGTATTTACTCTCCTTTCTAATAAAATAATTATTATCTTAAACACAATTTAAACAATGCACATTATAAACAAATTTAAGTATTCACGTGGTCAATTTAACTTCATTTAAGGTCTCTGCACACAGCCCGTGTGGCGTGACGGGGCGGGATGGCGACGCGACGCTAAGCAGAGAGAGTTTCCACGTCTGGATCGCTCAACATCTTTTTGATGATTGAATCGCTTCAAGACACGGTCGGCGTGTAGGGGCGCGGCGGGACGGGCGTGATCGCGGCCGTAGTGTGATCACTGCCGCCACGCCAGCGTCGCGTCATCGCCCCGCCACGCCGCGCCCCGTCATGCCACGCTGGCTGTGTGCAGAGACCATTACGGCTACTACAGCATACTGGCGTGAGCATGTCGGTGACGCGAACCCATAACTTTTTCCCCTACCAAAAAAGAAAAAGCATTTATTGGGACTCGCACAGATCACAAACTAAAATAAAACACACTCATAGAAAATTAGAAAACAAAACAAAATTAATATTAAAATAAAACTGAAAGTCAAAACAAAATACGCAAAAAACGCTCAACGCGCCTGCAAAAATTTTCACTTCAATAATTCACGGTCCTGTTAACCCGTAACTTGTACAAAAATGCAAATTGACAGCATAAAAAAAGCTTAAAAAACAGAACACAATTCTGTAGCCATTATCTTTTACAACAAAGATAAGGAAAGACATTTATTCATCAAATATACGGTGTATAGAAGTTGTAGTACCTACTAGCCAAACACAGCTCCCTTAAACATACACATCTCACGCAAAGATCATATTTCATCTCTCAGGATATTTGCTAACGTTACCACAAAGACACACGTGTTCATACACACTCCCGCCTACCCATCCGCTTCGTTGACCGTCTTTATTAATTTATCCTTTCAGTCATGATCGTATTATTAAAGTTGGTTAACCCTTCCTGCATTACGTTGCTTATTTGATAAGGTAGAAATGTTTGTATTGCCAACTGGTTAAATTATTACGAGCCTTGTCAATCTGCCATTTGAGGCAGAAAAACTTTAACATGCTTGCTGAACTTTGATTTATTCATTAAGCATCTGTTAGACAGCGTCCGGATAAACAAGGTGTAACATAAATAACGCACGCCCTCTTAAGGGACCGGCGTAGCATGCGTAGTTCATGCAAACGTAATACCAAAATAATTTGTAAATCAAACATATTCTTAAGGTAGTGTGTATTTATTTCGATTGGATTACTTAATGTCTATGTTCCCAAATATATATTTTGAAAGGACAATGATATAAAGACGAGATATTAGAAATTTAAAATTTCAATAAAAAACTTATTTTTGTCATACTTCCGCCCACCCAGTCGCATCGCATCGCATCGCCTGCCCGCGCTATTACTTATAGGCTCCTAGCGTAATGTTAAGTAGCCTGTGGCCTTCCTCGAGAATTGGGCTATCAAATGAAAAATAATTTTCCTAATCGACTGGTAGTTCCAGAGATGAGCACGTTCAAACAAACAAACTCTATCCCCCTTATTACAAAACAATGTTTATTTTCAGACCCAGGTTTAAAACATGGAGCCATTATTGAATTTCGAAGTTTATTCCGACTATGGTAAAGTTCGTAAACACAAAACTGACAACTTAGTACCAAACTAAGTTTTCAGTTTTGATATAAAGAACGGTATTTCAATCACTGTTACGTTCTTATTACAAAAACTGGCTGCATGGTTTAAGAGCCATGTCAAAATATAAATCTTGTTTTGTAATAAGGCGGTTTAGCTTTATTATTATTATTTGTATTTTGTTGTTGAGTTTACTAACACAGGCTAAGTTCATACTAACACTATGGATCCTTGGTCTGATTTTTTTTTAATTTTAATTTATATTAGTATTTATATGTATATACTACTCTGTCAAGAAAGTACCGGGAAAAGATCAATAATACACAAAATGTTAGTTATTAATCGAAATTGATTTTATCGCCTCTAAAGTATTCTCCTTCAGAAGCGATACACTTACGCCAACGAATAATCAAATCATCAAAACATTTTTTAAACGCTTTTTCCGGAATTGAGGTTAATTCTCGCCGCGAATTCTCCTTTATGTCTTCTATCGAATGAAAACAGGTGCCACGAAGTGGTAATTTGAGTTTAGGAGAAAGAAAGAAGTCGGCTGGAGCTATATTTGGTGAAAAAGGTGGTTGCTTGATGGTATTTGTTGAGTTTTTGGTCAAAAACTCGTTCACAATGATGGCCTTTTGCAAAGGCGCATTATCGTGGTGCAAAATCCAAGAATTTTCTTTCCACAAATCTGGCCATTTTCCTTAAATTTGCTCTCTTAAACGCCGCATAACGCTCCAATAATATACTTTCTTTACCGTTTGACCTTCCGGTAAGAATTCCGAGTGCCAACACCGCGATAGTCAAAGAAAACAGTCAACATGACTTTGACTTTTGATCGACTTTGGCGTCGTTTTTTCGGTTTCGGTTCAGTTGGAAGGCGCCACTCCGAAGTTTGTTGACTAGTTTCATGTCAAACTCGTAAACCCACGTCTCGTCATCAGTAACAATGCGTTTCATGAATGTTGGGTCGGAATTGACTCGTTCTAGCATGGCTTCAGCGACTCTTATGCGATTGAGTTTTTGGAGAAAATTCAGGTCTTTTGGGACTAGCCGAGCGGCAACATGTTTCATACCCAAGTAATTATTTAAAATGATACGGATCGACTCGTGAGACACAGAAACTTCAGCTGCTATCTCTCTCAAACTTGAATGAGGATTTTTTAGTCACTATTTCCTTCACTTTTGCGATGTTAACTTTAGTTGAAGACGTTGATTGCCTACCAGGGCGAGGCAAATCGTCCAGCGTATCTCGACCGCTTTTGAACGCTATGTACCACTCATAAGCACCTGTTTTTGATAAAGTCGATTCACCGTAAGCCTTTTGTAATATTTTCAGTGACTTCGAACACGATATTCCATTGGCGATGCAAAATTTAAGACAAAATCTTTGGTCGATGTTTTTGTCCATTATGAAATTCGCAATACACACTAGATTGATCTAACTAAAAACAGCACTGTATTTAATTTAAATACCACATGCAACTCAAACTCCGCGCCAAAATGGAAAATAGTTGTGCCAATCGAACAACAACAATAAAAATGAAAAAAATAATTTGGAACCATAAACAAATCATCCATTCCCGATACTTTTTTGACTGAATATGATTTGATGTATATCTTATAGAGAAGATTACCTGGATTTGTAGGTCAGATCAGTGTCAGGTTGTATCTTGATAAAAATAATTATGATTTGCGACTATATCAGATATGTATTTACAGAATTATAATCATTAGAATCGTTAATACATCTCTCTGAGTTAGATTTGTTCCCCAATGTTATGATTTCATGAAGAACTAAGGGCTGCAGCAGCGGATGCACCTTAAAGATATATCTTATTGCAAGTAGGGTTAAATATTTAAGCCAATCTTTTGATGAACTGGATAGACAGACATTTTTACAGGGGGCAACGATAAAAAGATCTCCCAGAAAACAAAACAAATGACTGCCGTCGCTATTATTTTTACTAGCAACACAACCCCCGACGTACGCAGACACATTTCACGTAAAGATCATATTTCATATCTCAGGATATTTGCTAACGTAACCGCCACAGAGTAAATATATCAGTAGAAACGTGCTCGCAAGATGTGGCAACATTCTCATGCATAGAAAATATGAAAAACAATGAATAGTTAATATATGCAGTTGTTCTAACTGAATGTGTTAGCACTGGCTACATTGAAACAATGCAAAGGGGTTTTTTTTTTTAATGGAACGGTTGTATTTTTCTTGGGAAAGATTGTGCAGTAAGAAGGGCGTTATTTGATATTGAATGCGTGCTGGCTTTAAGAACGTGCAGTCAGTGCTTACTTCTACAGTAGATAAGTATTTGAGTTTGTTGAGTCAGAATCTTATATACACCGTGCCGCTACAGTGGCGACATTTATTTGACACACTGGTAGGGCTAGTGGCCAATAATTATAATATTTATAAATTTTATGTTTTTTTTTTTGGATATTTTAATAAGATAAATAATTATAAATCGAAAAAAAAAACCAACTAAATAATCATAAAGGTCTCTCTTTCCTTCAATTTGCCTACTCTTTGTACGTTATTTGTTTTAATTTCATTGATTCGATGTTCGTTCTCTATGCATTTTAGCACCATACTGCGATCGCCAACCCGCCTGCCAAGCGCGGCGATTATGGCGAACCAGGGGGGGTTCGCCATAATCGCCACAATTGGGGGAGGCCTATGTCCAGCAGTGGACGTCTTTCGGCTGAAATGATTAATGGTTTAATAAAGATAATAATAATATGTTGAGAGAGCGTAATAATAATATAGAGAATACGACGACACGGTTGGCGCAGTGGTTAAGCGATTGACTGCTGCGCTGCGTGTCGCGGGTTCGATTCCCGCACGGAACAAATATTTTTATGACCTACAACTAGTTGTTCCGGGTCTGGCTGTTTGTGTATATGAGTTTTAATGTTTGTAAACGCACCCACAATACAGGAGAAATTCCTAGTGTGGGGCAACGTTTAGAAAAAAAAAAAAAAAAAATATATATATATATATAGAGAATAAAATAATAATATAATAATAATCATAGAGCGCTGTGTTATGCCAGTTAACGCACAAATGTTTGTAATTAAGTAATCAAGCCAGCCAACTAAAAATAATAAAAGAAAATATTCCTGGACCCAGTTCCAGTTTTACGGAATCACACCTTTCATAATACAAATTAATCGATAATAAATAGAAATAGAAATCAAATGTCAATGTCATTAAATAAAATAAAACAAAAATTTTAAAAAATCAATACAGTAAGTACATGAACACACAGACTGAAAACAAATAGTAAAACTATGATAATATACAGTACTAATGTCAATATACAATACTGATGTCAATAAACAATACTAATGTCAATATCCAATACTGATTTTTCGTGATTCGTGACTGTACCGTATGCATGTGTGAGTGCCCCATATCAATTGAAAATATATATTTTTATGTTAATCCAAACTAATATTAAAAATGCGAAAGTGAGTTTGTTTATTTGGTTATTAAGCTAAAATGGCTAAACGGATTTGAGTGAAATTTGGTACATAGGACTTTTCATCTCAGTAGTACGTTCCCGTGGGATAATTTTCGACCTCGACGCGGGTGAAGCCGCGGGCAAAAGCTAAACGCAAATAACACAGCACAGAACTAACAAACAATTTTATTTCCCAAAAATTCCCACAAGCAAAACTAAACCTTATTCCTATAACAGTTCCTTGGGTGTTATTTTCGGTTTAAAAAAGTTTTATTTATTTTGATGTCAATCAATCTGCGAAGCCTTCTCCCAACTATGTATGGGTCGGCTTCCAGTCTAACCGGATGAGGCTGAATACCAGTATTATAAAACCCCTTGGTAAGACTGATTCTCAGACTTTCGGACTTCTGACGACCCGTAACGAAAGTTAATTAGTATTCATTTTGATGTAAGTAATATAAAATCATCGTCATGTTAAAATTAATAAGGTATAAGGCTCGTTTAAATTTTAAATTAAATAAGAGCAACGCGACTCTTTGACAATTCAAAAGTGCCTGTAATTGGTTTAATTGAAATAAATGCTTTGAGTTGAGTTTGCAATCTAAATTGGAATTAGTTTTGAATATTTCGGTCCAAGTTATGCAAGGGATTAATTTTCTACTTTGTAATGAGGCCCTAGATCTTTAACCGACTTCGACAAAAGGAGGAGGATAATATGGATTGCTTCGTTGGTCTAGTGGTCGCAAGCTCCAGTGCTGAGCATGATATACATAATCAGCCTATAATGTTCCCACTGCTGGGACACAGGCCTCCTCTCTGTGAGACGGAGTGGACCGTCCACCACGCGGGCCCAGTGCGGGTTGGTGGATGTCACATGTCTTTGAATTTTTAGTTCTAGGACATGCCGGTTCCCTCACGATGTTTTCCTTCACCGTTTTGAGAGCAGTGGTGATGAAATAATTTACATAAAGTAAAGCGCCTGTCTGGGTTCGACCTACTACTACTCGTCAAGGCCGTTACGGCTGGGCCACCACTGATTTCTCATGCATGATGTACTGGGTTTGAATTCCACGTTGGGGTTGCGAGTTTGTCCGAAAGGGATATCGTGGCCCTGGCACACAGGCAAATGAAGGAACACGGGTGGGTTTTAGTCAGTAAAAGTCTGACACGCCCTCCCGCCCAGAGCGGGAGCAGTTATTTGATAAAATCCCACCCAGAAAAAAAAAGTTGGAGATTTTGGTTAGGAATTTCTCAGTAGCAGCTCGGAGACGGGATTTGTGCCCGGTTGATGGCAATAGGCTCGTCTCCTATTACATGGGACTTCAACATAACTGGGGAAATGTGGTTGTACTATAGGTACAGTACACCTCTGCCTAACCCTTCGGGGATTACAGGCGTGATGTTTATGTATGTTAAAATGGATTCGATTCGACGCGTTTTATATAATATCTTTTCTCTCGCTTTATGTGGGAGTGATTTCGTGAAAAGGGACGGAAGTGTGTAACAGTAAAAGACAGCCTGACCATGGAATATATAAGTATTTTTGAATAGCATGGAATATATCTATTCTCCTATATTTTCCCGTGGGTGTCGTAAAAGGTGACTAAGGCACTTACTAGAGAATGGGCAGCAGCGTTCTCTATGCATTTCAACACCATACTGCGATCGCCAATTCGCCTGCCAATCGTGGCGATTATGGCAAATATCCCCCTTGGGGAAGGGCTATGTGTAGCAGTGTTCGTTTTTCGGCAGAAATTATGAATGAATAGCATGGAATTAGTAAGTAAATTATAATAGAATGGAATCAGTGTACTCATGGAATTAGTTAGTACGCTGCTAAGTTGCTTATTACCAAGGTGAAATTTTAGATGTTACACATCATTAATATGCGACTGCTGTACGGCTCGCTAGTTTTTTTTTTTTTTTTCTGCATGACAACACGAAGCGTACCTATCTGTCCTGTAAATTCAATTACACTTTAAGTCTAACACACAGCACCTAGAGCTTTCTAGGGCTTCAAGGCGTGCTCGTAAGTTGAATAAGGCGATTTAGCTCACTAGGTTGGGACAACAGGAATATTGATTATGCATACATCGCTTGTAACCTATTTTATGTAGTAGCTTCCAATGAGGAAGAAATAACAAGTTGAAGCACTTATTTTCATAATAATAATTATTAATTATTTATTGACTTTATTTTTGGAAGGTTTACAGTCTAATAATAATAATAATATATAAATAAGTTGCTAATTACAATTTCCGCCTAGCATTCGTGATTTAAAAACAGTTTCCTTGTTCAAATATCGAGTAAAAGAGCACTCAATACCTTTCCTCTTAACTGTGAGTATTTTTATGATTATGTTTGTTTATAATTAAATGCTTTATGTAAGTTTTAGCACGTGTGTACGTACGTATACGTGTGTAAATTTTATATATACAGCATTATTTTTAGTATAAGCGAAACCTGAATAAAATTTGTTCAGAATAAGGAACTGAATCGATTTAAATAATTTTTACACCTTAATATATTTTGTCCCAAAAATATTTAAGTGTGATGGAAAATGTTATCACCATTTAATTACTTAAATTACGAAGGTGGCTGCAGGAGGACTTTAAAGAAAACCGAAGTCATTTAAATAAAGGTTTTAATTATGTAAAAACTACATTAAAAACTTAAGCTAATCCCTAAGTCTAGATTCGGACGATGCAAGTACCGAAGTGTCTAAAATTAGTTATCTCTAACATTAAAATTATATCGATTCCTAGACGTCGATGCGGCATCAGCTGATTTGTAAGTAGGTGAGCGTTCGGCGACCGGCGACACGAGGCGTCAATTCGTTGATTCAGCAAAATGGTGTATTGCGATTTTATGTGGAATCATCCGACTGACGTAATTAGTTTATCATGTCGCTATTCAGGTTATATGGTGTAGGCATGGTACGTAACACTTACAATACAATCGCCGTATGGTTAGGTACCTACTGCCAAATTATTATCAATGAGCGCAAGACGAGCCTGGAGGCGCGGGGGCGCCGTTAGCATGTTTTTGTATAAATTATATACATAAATACTCGTATATCCAAATCCATTCTGACAAACAAACTCTCTTTCACATTTATAATATTGCGTAGTTTGGTTGGGAAATACTTTTGATATATTTTTTATCGTATAGAAGTCAGTCATCTTCAATATTCAACTAACTTCACATAGAAATCGAGCCAAGTGACATTACTGAGCTAAATGCACTATAACGCGTCCAATTATTTTGAAGATCATAACCCAATACAAACAAGCAGATATCATCGTGATTCCATCGGTTTTCGAGAATAAAGGACCCTAAATAAATATTTTACTTTTCAATGCTACCAAAAATAAGGTACTAACACAGTATAAAGTTTATTTTCGTCCACAATCAGCTTCCGTGATCATTCTAATAAAAGAAGATTCGATGTTGTTTGCCAAACAATTTACCGTGCTTTAAAAATACAACATTATTTTTACAAAGGAACGTTCCCTTACAAATTGTATTCCGATTTTATGGCCCGCATTATGTCTGGTTTGGTTCTTATTTACATCGATGTAAAATGTATCTTACGGGTATATTTTACATCGATGTAAATAATATTGTATGTTTTGATATTGATGGTGTGAAGAAAAATAAATGTAGCGGTGCATTAAAATGAACTTCAACGGGTGAAGAGTTGTGTGGAAATCGGTTGTTATGGTATGGGCATGTTTTTTTTTTATCTTTTATTAAAAAGAACCAGGTTCTTAATAATTAATTAAAATCTAGCCTATAAGACTAATAAGTAATTTGAATCTAACTTAATTTGCTACGTGATAATTATTTTAAAACTAAGAATAGTGCTGATTGTACTTTACACAAGTCCGTTCCACTTTCTTACCGCCTTATTACAAAACAAGATTTATATTTTGACATGACTTAAACCATGGAGCCAGTTTTTGTAATAAGAACGTAACAGTGATTGAAATACCGTTCTATAAACAAAACTGAAAACTTAGTTCGGTACTAAGTTGTCAGTTTTGTTTTTAGGAACTTTACCATAGTCGGAATAAAGTTCGAAATTCAATAATTCCTCCATGTTTTAAACCTGGGTCTAAAGATAAACCTTGTTTTGTAATAAGGGGGTTAGAGTCTAATATATTATTATAAACACTTTGTTCATGTGTTTTAAAATGTATGTAATATATTTTAAATGCTATGGGCATGTGATGAGGAAGAATGAGGAGACTGTGTCGTGAGGAAAGTTTTGAGCATGTATTTGGATGGTTATAAGAGTAGGGGAAGACCGAAAAATCGCTGGTTGGAATGTGTGAGGACGATATGACTAGAAAAGGCTGCCCAGATGATGACTAATAAATAAGTACTTATAGAAGGAAACGACATGTTGCGCTGACCCCAAATAAATCGCTCGTTCCACTAAAATCCCCTAGACCAGTCCCCCAGGGGACTACACAGCACTCGATGCTCCACTACCATACCCTAGGGGATCATATAAAACTCTAATTTCCTTTTGAATCCCCTAATTCTTTGAGAACCTTATTATTGAATTAAAACCTATTTACAAGGATAACAATGACAATGACCAATATCTTTCAATGACTGAAATTAAGAAATTAAATTGAATTCATTTAATTATACAATATTTGACTTCTTTTCTGAAGAGTTTAAAATTATACAAAGAAGAGGGGACGTTGGCACGATGGTTACAAATACCTACCAAAAAAAAAAACTTATTAAACTGCGCAATACTGTGGTGATGCAGAGATTGGAGTAAAAATAAATGTGGTGGTTATGTAACCAGAATAGTACATTTTGATACAAGTGGAGAATGTTTGTTATTGCTTTCGAGGCGGAATTAACACCCGAGCCGTAGGCGAGGTTGTTTTTGAGCCGAGAACTGCAATAACAAATGTCCACGTGTATCAAACGCCGTTTTTCAATACACTTTTGAAGAAATAAAAAAACGAAAATATTTTTGAAAACTTATTTTAAACGTTATTTTTTAATTTTGTTTGATATTTTGCGTTTATATCGTTAAATATAGGTACATAAATTAGTTAAACGTTAAAAAAATCGAACGCCTTAGGCGGGACTCGAAACCCCCTCTTTCACTATCTAGGTGACGCTTTTGGTACTTTTTTTTCAACATCTAACTTATTTTAGAAAAGTTAATTTACGTCATTGTTATCCCCTCTGTAGACAGATTTTTTAATTATATGTATTAGGTATTGTTATTTTGTAAGTGGCTTTTTGAATTAGAAGGGACTATAGAGGAATAGCACTTATTAGTACTTAGAGAATCCCCAGCATAGGGTATCGTAGTGGAACATCAAGTGCTGTGTAGTCCCCTAGGGGACTGGTCTAGGGGATTTTAGTGGAACGAGTGAAATAAATTGGAATAAAGGCAAGAGAATGATGATGAGTGACGTCACTCAAGCAGACACAGTCAGGAAAATTAATTACCTCATTGACATACATACGTAAGTATGCCAATTTACCATTTCATAAAAAGTTGGCAGTAAACATCATAAACAAAAAAAAAAAATAGAGAGCGAGTTAGAGAGAGAGAGAGAGAAAGAGAGAGAGAGTGAGTTTATTTATTTAATTTATTTATTTTATTAATTTCTAGGTTAGGTTAAAATGGTGACCTCCTACGCACGAGCCGAGCGAGCGTAGCGATCGGTGCCGCGGCAGTGGCAGTGGCGCCAGAAACGACTAGATTATAATTATATTATTATTATTACGTACTACTAGGTTGCAGTGTAAATTGATGGGGAAAAAAACGTGGCTTGGAGTTACAGTGTTACTAATCGGTAATTTTTTTCCCAATGGGTAACAGTGTAACAAAAAATGGTGTAACTCAACAGGAACAAAGGAGATTCTGTCATTCGTGGATCTTTGACAGTCGTTACGGGTCGTTAGAAGCCCGATGACAGACAGTCTTACCAAGGGGTATCGTGTTACCCAGTATCTGGGTTGTGGAGGTCAGATAGGTAGTCGTTCCATGTAAAATACTGGTATTCAGATGAATCCGTCATAAGTTAAAAAAAAAAAACGTTTAGACTGAAAGCCGACCCCAGCATAGTTGGGGAAAAGATAGTCAGATGATGAATATAACAAGATTCTAAGAATAGGCAAGTGATAAATGATAAATGATTTATTTTCTGTAAGTAGGTTTGTACAAACACTTTTACACGTCAATCATATTAAAACAAAAAAAACTAGATGAGGTTGGCGTTTCGTATCTGACTACTCTGAGAAGAAAAGCTGAAACAAACTCAGAGGTCACAGTCTCTTTTAAAGTCCAGACATAATCTTGGTCAGATCATGTGAAGACCATGTAGATTGGTGCCTGAAATGATCAAGGTTTTCATACGCCGACTGTGCATCACGTATGTAATTGAAATACCAAGAACACTGTCCGTAGGTGTCATTATCACAAGCAACAAAGGAATTTTGTCAAAAGGTAGCTGCGTCCGGGTAATACCTTAGTCGCCTTTGAACTGACTTACGAATCTAAAATAGCTGCCGAGTCCCGTGCATTGAACCAAATTAAGTTGTTAAGGCTACCTTCTAAGAATGGTCAAGGTTTTCATACGCCGACTGTACATCAAGTATGTAATTGAAATACCTAGAACACCCTCTATCCGTAGATATCACAGGCAACAAAGGAAATTTGTCAAAAGGTAGCTGCGTCCTTCCGAGTAATACCTTAGACGCCTTTGAACTGACTTACGAATCTAAAATAGCTGCCAAGTCCCGTGCATTGAACTAAACTAATTTGTTAAGGCTACAGTCACGAGCATAAATACGTTACGTTTACAGTAGTGTAAACGTAAGGTATTTATGCTCGTGACTGTAGCTCGTGTCTTTCAAAATCGCTTTTGAATGTAGATTCAAAAGCGATTTTGAAAGAAAGAAAGAGAATAAGAAGAAGGAAAAATATTTTATTTGGAAACGCACAAGAAATACAAATAGAAAAAAAGAAGGCTGTAAAAGTAACAAAATTGACATAGGTATTTGTTTGACAAAACACGAAAAAAAACGAAAACAATCAAGACTTGTGCGTCGAGGCCAAAAAGGCACCTATCTCAGCATAATGCTGCGATATTTAAAAAAATAATATTTAATTTTATCCTTTTCTTTCTTTCTTTTTCGTGTGGTTGGTTACTAACCTGGTGTCAGAGTTACACAGTCAACAACAATCTTTCCTCAAAGTTGAAATCGTTATGTCACGCGAAAATCGCTTTTGAATGTTGCGTAAATGTAAGGTATTTATGCTCGTGACTGTACATGGTTAGTTCTATCTTTAGATCTTCCCCAAAGTGTGTACCGTGTGTGGATGTTTCGACCTTAAGTGTCGGGTAAATTCAGTTGACCTTGGCACCTCACACCGCGCTGCCGTTCGGTTTCAAAGGGAATATTTATTTTTAATAACGAAAATATGAATATTTGAAAAAAATCACAGATAATAATTAAAGAAAATAAAATAGTGTGTTCATACAAAAAAATCAGGAAAAAATCTTAAGTAGTTTGAAAGTAATGTAATTTTTTATGCTTTGGATACACATTACTTCCTGATTTTATTTCATAAAGTATTTTACTACAATACTTAAATAAATATTCACATAATATAGAAATTATGTCTATACGTTCAAGTTTAAGACTTTTTTTTTTTTGGCTGGGAAATTTTCAAATATCTTCTCCCGCTCTGGACTGAGGTGGAGGGCGTGTCAGACTTTTACTGACTAAAACCCACCCGTGTTCCTTTCGTTGCCTGTGTGCCAGGGCCACGATATCCCTTTCGGACAAACTCGCAACCCTGACAGGCATTGGTCCTAACGGACCGCGTCAGTTGGTGCTGACATCTCTTTGAGGCGCGCGTGGAACACAACGCGCCGTCGACCCGGGCCTGGTCCTTATCGGACGGTGAGCTACCCATCGCTCACCGTCTATGAGCCCGCGCCTACGGTGGCCGGAAGTCGGCTTGCGAGTCCCGATGCCCGGGGCGTCTCCTGCGGCGACAAAGGGTGCGAGGGCGCGAACCTTGCCTCTCCCTCACGCGTTCCGCTTCCTCCTTCGCGAGCATTACTAAGCTCAAGCTCGAGCTCAAGCTCAAGCTCAAGCTAAGTGCATGGGAGGCCGTCACCTCCTTCTGTGAAGCCACAGAAGGAGGTGACGGCCTCCCATGCACTTTTGCTCCGAACCATGGCCTGAACCAGGGCTGGACGCGAGAGATCGCCGCCACCGATCGCCTCCGTAAGGACACCGCGGTGGTCCGCCCAACATTTTCATTGTTTGTTGTTTATGCAAGCAATCGATCATTTTAACACAGATTCGTCTGTTTCGATTGATTTCTAGGCTATAGCATGCATGGAACGGGACATAAAGTCAACACTCGGTACAATTTTTTTTTTTTATCTTTTCCTTTTGACATCCCAGGTGGACGAATTTTTAATACCCTATGTTTACTTCCCCATTTTTTTATACATGCACATATTATTATTAGGTATTAGTTCAGGACTGCTAGCTTATAAAATATGCATGCTTCACTGCAAATCAAAATAAAAGTTTAACAATTAAGAAAGAAAATAGGTACGTTTATTTGCGATAAACATGACGCAAAGAAAGAACACAAATACAAAGAAGAACAAGTTGGAAGAAAATATGCGTCGCATCCACGCAAAACGGCCACCGCTCAGCATAATGCTGCGACCAAATTTCAAACATTTATGTACATAAATAAATAAAATTGAAGTGTCTGTTTGTAATGTCAAAATAACAGCTTTTTACTACATGCATATGAAAATATAATATACGCTACAACATTTTTTTTTAATTTTTGTCTATCTGTCTTTTTGTTCCGGTAATCTCCGAAACGGCTGCACCAATTCTGACGGAACTTTCAGTGGCAGATAGCTGATGTTATAAGGAGTAACTTATTTTTTAATATAGAAAGAACATATTTTAGAAAAGGTCACGCGGCTGAAGCCGCGCTCAGCAGCTAGTAATATAATCTGAAAGTGAGTTTTTTGTTTGTTATGCTTTCACGCTAAAACGGCTAAATAGATTTGGATGAAATTTGGTACATGGGTAGACCATGACCTGGGTTAGGACATAGAATACTTTTATCCCGGTAAACGCAGACAAAATTGCGGGCAGAAGCTAGTAAAATAATAAAATAGAAACGAAGAATTTTTGCCGTTTGTCTGGATGTTTGCTTCGGATTGGCGCAAAAACGGCCGAACGGATTTGGATGAAATTTGACACACAGATAGTTTATAACCTAGATAAACACATAAGATACTTTTAATCCGGGAAGTCCGTTCCCGTGGAATAAATTCTGACAACCACGCGGGTGAAGCCATGGACAAAAGCTAATGAAATAATACGCACCCATTTTCCAAAGAAATGTGTTGAGTAAGACTCAAGAAGTAAGTATATAAAAAAAACATTAAAATCTGTCAGGGAAAACATTTTCTTACCTATGACCCAAAAAAACATTCAAGCGAATCAGCTATAAAATTATTTAGTGACCATAAACAATCTCAGTTTTGATTTATTCTTATTAGTAGATATACAGGTTGTATCCAAAGTTTTAGTGTTTAGCCCGAAGGCTAAACACTAAAACTTTGGGCAAAAATATTATTATCTATAGTTTAGTGTAGTTTGTTGTCCATCAATAATAATTTTCAACTTAATCGGTTCAGTAGATTCTGAGCAAATTGGCTGTGCAGACGGACAGACAGACAGACAGACTCACACACGAGTGATCCTATAAGGGTTCCGTTTTTTACTTTTGAGCCCCGGAACCCTAAAAGGCCAAACACATAGGTAATGAAATATTTTCTTTCTCCACACAAATATCAGTATGTACCGTACCAAAAAGCTCATAACTCTACCTATAACATAGAAGAACTACCGTCATGACACCAGAGATAAAGTTTAGTATCCATGAGCTAAAACTAACCTAGTTTATTAACAATCAACTTTACTGCTCCTTCTGTTATTCGAATAATTTGGCTAAAGTTATTTAGTTGTTTCCATTTTCGATGAAAATAAATGGTATTTACATTGTTATAACAGTGAAAGGTTCTTGGCCAGAAAACAGCCAGCGGTCACTTAATTTTAAGGAGTCCCGCGGGGTACTTGCGTAACACACAAACCACTACTTGCCCGTTAGTCCATTAAATTTAATTCGCCATTAAAAGTAATGCTGTCTTTCTCTAACAGAAAGTTAAGTTAAAAAGTTACTATAAATGTTTACGCAAATAAGCGTAATCGAACTATAGATTTTCGTAGTTGGTGTTGTAAAACAATGGATGAACTAGGTACAATATTACTGTTTGGGCGATGAAAAACGACAGTTTGTACAGAGAAAATGGTGCACAATACCTTAGTTGATGCGATGGAGGCCTGGAGCGATGATAGATATGCAATCTTCACAAATTTGCACTTGTTTCTTAAAGTATATCGCAAGAGACGTGGGAGACACGCGTGAGCGATGCTTTTCGAACACAGAGCAACGCAATATTTACATATTTTACCTATCGAAACGCGCCTACGCGACTAGGTACTTACGAACTAATTTGAATTTTACAAATACATATATTATTGTACTAATTCGACTACATTTACAATATACCTATGTACTTACGTGTTTCTGTGACGAATAAAATTATTTTTCTTTCTTTCTTTCTTTATATAAATACAGCCGAAGGGCCATAAATGATTTAGCTAAAATTATGTGAAGTTGTTTTTATTTTCGATGAATATAAATGGATTTACATTGTTATATACAGTGAAAGGCTCTTGGCCAGAAAACAGCCAGCGGTCAATTGATTTTAGGGAGTCCCGCGGGGTACTTGCGTAACACACATACCGCTAGTTGCACGTCAGTCGATTAAATTTAATTCTCCATTAAAAGTAATGCTGTCTTTCTCTAACGGAAAGTTACGTTAAAAATTTGTTAGGATACGATTTATAAACCACTCTAAACCCTGGAATATATTACACCCAGTTCCAAAAGCAATTTACCTCACTGTCATCACCTAAATCCCACCTCTCAACCCAGACACAACACAATAACTATTTCGGCAGCAAATTGAGAACAGTTAACATATGTGTCGGCCAGAACTTATAGTGTTAGGATAGGACTGACGATATTGTTATTACTAGGCAGACTTGTAGATCTAATTTAGTGTGCTGTTTCTACCCTAAATTATTATGTGGAAGGTAGACTAAGATTGTAGTTACTGTGTTCTAGATGATGATAATATGATGATATTATCATCATCTAGAACACAGTAACTAGAACAACATACCCAAGATTGTAGTTTCTGTGTTCTAGATGATGATAATATGATGATATTATCATCATCTAGAACACAGTAACTAGAACAACAAACCCATAATGATCTAAGATAAAGATCGTTTTTAACCGACTTGCAAAAGGAGGAGGTTATGCGAGACAGAGCCCCAACGCTGGTTTTCAGCGACAGCCGACGTTGTCGTGATGACATCAACCGGTGCAGCATACAGTGAGATTATAAATAAGAAATAAAAAACAAAATAAATACAACTACTAGGTAATTAAGAGCAGTGGTGGCCCAATGGTAACGGCCCCGACTTACGAGTCATAGGTCGTGGGTTCGAACCCAGGCAGGCGCTTTACTTTGTGTAAATAATTTCATCACCATTGCTCTCAAAACGGTGAAGGAAAACATCGTGAGGAAATGTCCTAGAACCAACAATTCAAAGACATGTGACATCTACTGTAGATTACAGCCCAGTCCCTCTCGAAGAGAGGAGGCCTGTGTCCCAGCCGTGATTTATGTATTTATCTGATTATGCTTATGCTATGCTAGATAATTAAACATGTTTATGTAAAATATATATAATATTTATAATGGCAACATTCCGTTCCGTCGGCAACGACGTACTCGCCGCCGGCGTTTATTAATCTGTGCGCGCAGCTGTCAGAAAACTATTTATTTGACTTTTTGACATTTACGTAATCACTAAAATCTAACATGGATGGCACTTGAGGCAAAAATTTAAAAAAAAAGTTTTGTAAACTGTATCGTGCGACATATCAAATGAAAGGCAAACTAAATACAAAATATTTGAAATCCTCTTATCAAGTATAAGAGGATTTCAAATATTTTGTATTTATTTATTAAAGAAAATTATACAATTTACCATACCCCCCCCCCCCTCTTATCTCCGGAACTGAGGAGCCTAAAATTTTGGAAAAAAAATACAGAGAATAGTTCTGTAGATATTGATTACAGGAAAACCTATTAGAAATACTACAATGTTAAGTTTGTTCTAGGGATAAATGCATCCCAACAACGGAACTCTTCAGTTTGCGTGGTCCGACATGCACTTGGCCGGTTAAATGAAATATAATTTCTTTAAGACGAGTTTATTTCAATATTGTTAACGAATATGTCAGTATACAGTTTGATAATTGTGTAGTATGGTATTCCATGTTAAAAATTAAATTAAAAAAACTCACCAACGACACTAAGATGTACCCTCCTAACTAAAGGAGGATGAGTAGAGATCTGGCACTCGTAGAACCCCTCATCCCTTTCGCTGACGTACTGGATCAGGAGACGCCAATCGTTGGGATGTTCGAAGGCCAGAGAGTAGCGGGAGTCGGCTGAATATGTGTGGCGGCCGAAGGAGAGCAGGTGAAGCTCTTCACCACGGCGACGTACCCAGGATATCTGGAAAGACAAATGGAGGTAAGTTGGGTTCACATCGTTGGCTCCAACAGGAAGACATCATTCATATGGACGACCTTATGAATGATGTCTTCCTATTGGAGCAAAGAGTATTTGAGTAGGTACAGTCGATCTAGTAAAGGTCAACAGACACAGAAGGGGGACGAGCGCGGGTCGGGACGGCAGTACGGCGCGGCGGGCTAAATTCCATGTATTTATATGAATACACCACACGAAACGCGTGCGCGGGTCGGGCGCGGAGCAAGTCGGGTGCGGAGCGGGTCGGGCGTAGAGCGGGTCGTGTGGTGTAATTCGTATAAATTTGTAAAGTTTCTATTCATCAAAATGGATAAATGGAAGGAGCTAGCTCCTAGCTATAGTATTTTATAAGGATCATATTATTTTCCCAGCAAAAAGCACTCTTAACATCAAACAATATTATAGCCTTTTTGCTCATAATACCATAATTCTAATGCATGAAGTTAGAAGCAGTAATAAAATTATACACTCTCGTCACGAAATAGATAGGTACAGAAGGCCAGCTCCATACAACGAGCGAAAACAGGCGCACGCACACATAGACGCGTAGAGATTAACTGCGATAATATGGCCCGCCCCTCCACAATTCAAAACGTTTGAAAGTATTTACAAAGCGCCACCAAGCCTCACAACGCAAGCGTGCGTAAAAGACGGCAGTTAAAAAAAAACAATCACGGATTCGTTGCTCGACTAGTGGGGTCATTAATCGCTCATTATTATTAGTATGGCGCAGCACTGACGTACTCTATGAAAACGACACGTGCGTTGTCTTGCGCGATCGGCTATTTATGATTAGTTGACCAACAAATCTGGTAATAAGTGAGATATTACGAGTACTGATTGCACAAAAATTATGAATAAATTCGACGAATACGAAGACGAATAATTACAACTACATACAAACTCTTTCGTAAGGATGTGACTACACACATTGAAACAGTAATTTGGAGAGGCGAGCCATGTTAGCGTAGTTTATCTCTGCATACGGCGATCTGAGACAAATGCCATTCGCGAGTGCGCTTGCACTCACTGTACGTGAATCGTATCTATGTGTGCGTGCGTTTTCACTCTTTGTAGCTTGCCTTCTGTAGATAACTATTCTGTGCTCTAGCGTTGTTTGCAACACAAAATGACATAGAACATATGTTTAACTTTGCGTCTCGGAGTGCGTAATGAGATTCTGTGGTTCTTTGCTGCATAATAATGCTTCTATGAAAGGATTTTATATTATAAAACATTGCAGATCTCTCGTGACAGTATGAGTTATACGACAATAACACATGCTGTGTATACAAGATTTCCAGTTAAAAATGCTCATCCACCATAGAAAAGGGAGGATCCTCCGACCAGACGGGTGTCGTGTCTGGTGGGCAACTGCCCGACAGTTGATGTCGGGACGTTGTATATATGCTAGTCGCGCGGTAAACTCTAATTGCGCGATGTAGAATTTTCCGTGACGTCAGTGTGACGCGTAGTTTGTATGTAGCGATGTGGATGCCGCTACATCACTCCCTTCCGGAGACCGGAGGTCGATAGTGGGCTGAGTCGTGTATCTTGCGATACTTGCCAGTGCCAGTTGAGGGTTCCAGTGAGTCGGAACCTGGTGTCGCATAGTTCTCGGTGAGTTGGAACTGTCTGCGGTGATTCCCCAGTGAGTCGGGGTGGCGCTGCGGTATGCTCCAGTGCGTCGGATGTAGTACAGCGCCGGGTTGTGGCTGGCTGCTGGCGTCGACCAGGAGAGGCATGTTCTCTGCTTGTGGACCGGCCGAAATTCCAGTGTGCTGTGCCAAGGTTGCTGATGAGGCTGTGGGTGATGACCAGGAATGCGCGTCCGCTGCATGCTGGTGGTCAGGATACCCGTTGAAGCCGTGGGTGCTGGCTGGCTGTGTGACTCGCCGCTCGAAAGCTTGAGGAAGTGATGATGATGATGATGATGATGACGTCACGCTGACGTAGTTGCACGAAGGCTGCGCTGACGTTCATACTCGGGGTCACCAGTTTGGTGGTATGAGGAACAGGGTGTAAAGTTCACTCATCCACCATAGAAAAGGGAGGATCCTCCGACCAGACGGGTGTCGTGTCTGGTGGGCAACTGCCCGACGGTTGATGTCGGGACGTTGTATATATGCTAGTCGCGCGGTAAACTCTAATTGCGCGATGTAGGATTTTCCGTGACTTCAGTGTGACGCGTAGTTCGTATGTGGCGATGTGGATGCCGCTACAGTTATCTTCCCAAGGAACAACGCGCGAACTAAAGCCAGGCAAATTATCAAAGAACAAAATGACTATAACACAGTACATTGACGTAGTGTACTAATTTGATAAACAATTTTTTTCCTGATTGTACGACACATGACTCCGTCAGTATATATTGGTCTCTGCCGGTTTTTGGCCAATGAAATCATCTGCCCAGCCTTTTCTCGACTATGCTGGGGTCGGCTTCCCAGTATTCAACATGGAGCGACTGCCTATCTGACCTCCAGAACCCAGTTACTGGGTAATACGATACCCCTTGGTAAGACTGGTTGTCAGAGTTTCGGGCTTCTGACGACCCGTAGCGACTGTCAAAGATCCATCAATGCCCGAACCAACGGCTTAACGTGGTTTTTGGGGCACGGAGGGATCTTGGTATGTAAATATGGTCACCCATCCACGGACCAACCCCGGAAAGCGTTGCTTAACCTGATAGAGCGACCCGTGCCGCTGCTATAACTTAGCCACAAGCTTTTGAACAATGAAATATAACCACTATTTTGAATGTGCTTATCAATAGAAAACAGAAACGTGTTTTACGACTTGTTCATAAACATGTATGAAAGAAGAAAAAGAAAATAATTTTAATTGCGGTAAACTTATCGGAAAGAAATAAATACAACCATGAAAAAACAAGTTGGGTGAAAATATGCGTCACATCCATGCTAAACGGCCATCGCTCAGCATAATGCTGCAACCGTATGCGAGACAGAGCCCCAGCGCTGGCTTTCAGCGACAGCCGACGTTGACGTGATGACGTCAACCGGTGCAGCATTTAATGAGTTCAAAATAACAAAATAAGAAATAAAATAAATACAATAATTAGTTCTAAATGTTTATATCAATATAATACCTAGAATGGCAACATTCCGTAACATCGGCAACGACTCAAGTGCCGCTGGCACAAGCAGTCTGTGTGCGCAGCTGTCATAAAACCATTACGTCAAAACGTCAAACTTATTTGTTTGACGTTTTCACGTAATAGTTACGTAATATATATCATAGCGCAATAGCCTTATTTATACCTTACCTTATAAACATGTATTATTATGGTCAAACATAAGACATAACTTCATAATGATTCTGCTACTACTAAAGCAAATGACAACTTATATTGTATTCATTCCATATTTAGTCTGCTTACCGTCTTCTCCCCCAAGTCATGCACTCGACAGTGTAAATGCACGCGACTGCCGAGCTGAGCCGTCACATTATTAGTAGAAGCATCATCCTCGAAGAACGGCAGAGGCTCAGAAGTAGTAGTAGACGGATCTTCTTCGTGGTCTTCATATGTTTCTGTGAAGACTTCGTGCCAGAAGGGACCACTGATGATTTTATTGTCACCGGTTTTGAAATCTGTTGGAGGAAATTTGAGGTTATTTTTTTCATCAAGTTAGGCGTATGATGCCCACTGCTGACTATAGGCTCTTAATGGATAATAATGTCTTTTTGGTACCCAAATTATATAAAGGGTTAAATTAAATTTGCTAGCCAAACTCCGCAGACGTGATGGAAAAAATAAAATAAAAAAGATTTTATGATTCGTTTTTGGGGTCAACGAACCGCTGCTGTTGGTGTTACAAATTGAAGTGTGAATTGAGAAAATCTGTTTTCTTTTGTTTTATCATGTTTAGATATCGCTACCCATCACGTCTGTGAAGTACTTATACACAAAAAAAAACAGATTTTTCAAGTGACTACACTAACTGCGGTTGAAGCCCTGTAAAAAAACACGTCAAATTATTTATTTTTTCCGACCATCAGGCAATTACTCAAAAAAGCGAGCCAACGCTGCTTCGATTCTGCTGCAAATCACACTAACCCTCTAGTGGCAGCAGCTGCCCGATACACCCCTTCACGCATTTCACACACACGACGCCCTAAACATGCTCTCACAGACAAAGACGACGACATAACTCTCTATCAAGAGAGTATGAAGTCAATTAGAAAACCTCACATCACTAAACACAGATCCCGTACTCGGCGGCGAGTACCACCGCGGATAAGAGTAGTTAATATCTCACCCCGTCCCTTGACCCCGCCCGCCCGTGCGGACCAAGTAGTTATAAATATTATCCAACAATTCGATGCTGCAAGTCCCCACTTGCTCAGTAACCAGTAGCGCCCTAAGCCGAGGTTCGAGTCCCAGTGGGGGGCGCCCCTAGGCCTGCTACTTAAAATCCTATATTAACCCGGCGAGCTGCCCCTCAGGCCCCGCCAAAGTCCGGTGAAGCAGCAAAGACACTCCGGAGCCAAATGCCATGTTTAGATATCGATATCCATGGCGTACGTGGAGTTTCGCTAGCTAATTTAATTTGACCCTGTATAACAGCTTAGGCAAAATAAGTCTAAAAGGAATTATTAAGACCAGCCTGTAATAAATTTGAAAACTGCCAGGCATAAAGTAATTACTTAGCAAAGGAACGAGCATTGATGACAGTGTTCGATTACTTTGGGCTATTAAATTCAGGTTTACGCTCGATGTTTTCCACCACCAAAAGCTGGTGTGTCTTAAGGAAGATGCGCTAAAGTAACCCACGAAATACAAATTTTCCCCGAAAATTTTGGCCGAGCACAGGCTGCCCAAGACGTTTGTGAAAATGATAAATTATGTCATGTCAATTTATACAATTTTTTTATGACAAAACAGTTTTATCGCTCAAACTGTGATAAAATGTGCGATTCAAGTCATGTCACAGTAGGCCGTGGTCGCCCCACAGGCCAGTGTCAGGTTTTATGTTGATTCAAATATGATTCGCGACCGCAACAAACATGACATTTCCAGAATAATAATCTATTCTATTCTATTTTTTGTTGAATGGCAAGCAAAGCCGGTGTCGACTATTCTGCCAATGTCTAAAGTGAGTTGAGAAAACATTGAATGAATGAATTAAAAAAAAACAATTAGGTCTTAAAAAAACTAATAAGACTCTTCGATTGATACAGTTGAATACAATGTAGGTAGATCTTGTTGGATTAATATGGGACTAAAAAAATATATAATTGTTAAAACATTAAATATACGCATACCACACCCACACAAACGGAATACTTCATAACCTTATTGTTATTGTGACGGATGAAGGTCATCAGCGCCACAAGCAGATCTGGAGAGGACTATTTATTAGAATCAGCAATACAACTCCTTAAGTTAGTTTTGACCTCCAATGTCATGATTTAATGAAATGGTCATTTAATAGGGGGGGTAATATGAATTTAATGATATTGATATTGATGATTTTTTGATACGGACGCGAATCATATTTAGATCAATATACAACCTGTTACTGACCTGCAAATTGAAAAAAACTTAAGAAAACTTGAATTTCGGGGGCTACCCTGACGATTTCGCCATAAGTGAGCAAACAAAATACAAATGACAATGAAAAACTAGATACAAGAAAGATTTTGAAGCCATAAATTGTCCTTACAAAGAGGATTCTAAAACCTCCGGACAACTAGAATACTTTGACATGATATTATATTAAACAGATATGTTGTGAGCGCGCAATCGTGAAGACTCGAAAACGTCCTAATTGGGACGTATTTGTTAGCCTGTGATGCCAACATTCGGTGATTGGTGGCCAGAATATATTGAATATATTGTTTTATCAGCCATCTCTTTTCTATCATTTTTACTTGTAGTGAAATGTAAAATGAATGAAAAGTGGGTATGTGTGCTGCCGCTGCTGCGCGGAACACTTTTTTCGGTTGTTTTGTGAGTGTATAACATAACTGTTTAATATAATATCATTGTTGACATACCTAATCTACAAAGGCTGACAATAAATAAGAAGTAGATTTGATAAACAAAGAAGACGATGACACTGGCTAATATCCTCCAAAAGTGAACACCTTATGCAAAATTCAATTTATATAATTACCGTAAATTCCTACTTTGTCTCGTTCAACTGCGGCGATCGCGCCGCAACTCACTGCGCTCTCTAGCTCTTTCGCGCCTAGTACTTCCGACAATAATAAATTATATAGAATAAATACACTTCCGCAGCAAATCTAGCGCTGTGGTAAATTAGTTACGGTTTAGACGAATTGTTATTATTTTAGCGCTGCGTGAACTAAAGATTCAAATTATGAAGAATAGGACAATTCAGTTATTTGACGTAGCTTCTCTAGTACGTTAGTACTTATATCTCGATGGTTACACTTTCGTATTTCGGTCACAGAAATTCACATGTGTACCAAATTTCAACCTAATCGGTCCAGTATATTCGGAGCAAATCGAGTGTGACAGACAGACACACGAATAATCCTATAAGGGTTTCGGTTTTTTCCTTTTGAGGTACAGATTTGAGTACACATAGTCTAGTTAGTGCACGCATGTGTAGTAAACGTGTTAGTATGCTCAGCTCAGAAGTTACGGAGACAGTAAACAGACGAATAAACATAACATTTAAGGCATATTAAGTTGATTACTTGGTTCACAAAGTAAACAGAAAGCCTTGATCCAAATCGTAAGGATAGTAGAAATAATATCTACTATTATTACGCAAAAGATATTAATAAAATCCTAGACAACCTTGTTGAGTCAGAAATAAAATGAGCAAAATTACATATAGCATATTTGTGTAAGTTGAGGATACTTCAAGGTGTCTTTTGATCTATTTGAAGATTCAGAAGGATTCTAAATAAAATATATTACTATCTTCTATTTTCAGATAATATCGTTGTCCTCTGAAGAAGTACATACTTCAGTTTGTCACAAAGTAAAACGGAACCCTGCCCAGACGTACCTACATCCCGTTTTCTAAGTTGATACTATTTATATCATTATTTGTAGTAGTAATTATTTCATATTTGTAGCAATAAAGCTATAAAATTGAAGGCCCCTTTTCTTTCATAGGTATCCTAAACTACTATAGTCCTCAAGACTGAATTCCGGCCATGGCGGCCAATCTCAGTGGAAACTAGCCTTCGACGCGGGAGATATTTATAGCGCACAAGCAATGTATTAATATTAATTGTATTGAATGTTTTATTTTCTATAATTATTGTATTATGAATGTGTTAGTTTTATATTTTTAATGATCGTGATTTTTTTTGTATTTTTTTATTTATTGTTTATAAACACAATGTGAATTGTTCCTGATTAAATTGAATTGAATTGAATGATATTATGTTAAACAGATATGTTGTGAGCGCGCAATCGTGAAGACTCGAAAACGTCCTAATTGGGACGTATTGACTTTAGACTGCGACACGCATGGCACCAAGTAATACGCTTAGTTGAAGCAGCTAAAAACTTCAAAAAATGCCATCGTGTGTATTTAGAAAGTGAACTAATTATGATACCAAAGTTAATAAAACACAAGGGATCTCATACCACATCTAAGTACATACTTCGTTCGTTTCGTATATTATACTTCGATTTAGTAATATATTTCTATTATTTTCCTAATTTTCTCATATTTGGAGGGTAGAAAAAAGAAAGAAATGGAAATACATTTTTTTGTCATGAGGACGACAAGGACGCATACACTCCATTCACAATTTGTTAGTCTGTGATGCCAACATTCGGTGTTTGGTGACCAGAATAATGTTTGATTACATTCACGCGCAATTCACAACACTAGCTGTCGCTTTTTTTGTTGTTGTTTTTATCAAGCCGAGATGGCTTGATAAAAACAAGAAAAAAATCTTTTTCTATAATTTTTACTTGTAGTGAAATGTAAAATGAATGAAAAGTGGGTATGTTGTGTGCTGCCGCTGCTGCGCGAAACACTTTTTTCGGTTGTTTTGTGAGTGTATAACATATCTGTTTAATATAATATCATTGTGCACAAGTGTGTGCGCAGACACAGGTGCACTCACTCTTTCCTCGCTATTTTCTTAGTAATGAAATACCAGTAAGGGACCGAGGGGAGAACTTTTTAAAGTTCCGGCAACCCGTACAAACTTATTAAAGTTTGCACCAGTGATTCAGTGATTCGTGCAGTAAAAATAATTAATAATGTCTCTCGTCGGTTGTACATATTTTCTTGCTCTTTGGCGGAATTTCAGAGGGTGACACTTGGTATGTTGTCCACTGTTTAACTTGCGGGCTTTGCCCGGACCCGTTATTTGGGACTGAAGATTAAAAAATTATGACTACTTTTGTTACCTTGGGTATTACCTGTTAAAACAAATGTATGCTTTATTAAATAAATAAATAAACATAAAATAAACATAACATCACGCCTGTAATCCTCGGGTTAGGCAGAGGTTTACCTATTATAGTACACCCACATTTCGCCAGTTATGTTTACGTCCCATGTAATAGGGAGCGAGCCTATTGTCATCAACCGGGCACAAATCTACTCTCCGGTAAGGGATTGAATGATAAAGACAAAATTTTGTTTGGCTCTAGTTTAAACTTACGGTGATCATCAATCCCTTGCTCCAATGTTTTTTTTATGACGACAATCATAGCTAATTCTTTAAAACGACTGTTAAAACCCCAATACTTTGCGGAAAACACTTACAAACTAATTAATTCCCGACATCTGAATCCAAAATTCCAAAAATACTTTAGTCCAATTTAAGTCTAATCTACAACAGACCAAATTGCTTAAATAAAGCTTCCAAATTGGACAATATTTACCCGCAAAGGCAACACGAGAATTTTGCCTCAGAACGATCACAAATTAAGGGAGTAAAACGTTGAAAGCTTAAAAGAAATCCAGCTAATTACTAATTAGGGTGACTTTTTCCCCCGAAGAAAGTCTGGGGCACATTGAGGGTAGAATTAGGAGCTACTCTAATACAGTTGAGTAAGTATTGGAGCAGAAGTGCGACTGCTGCCAAGACTCTCTTGTACTTAATGCTCAAGAAGGTTTTGTAACCATTGTAAATAGATACAATTTATAACCATTGGTAGCGTTTTAAATAATATGTGGTACTTGAGAAGCTGTTTTAGGAAAATGAGGAGAAATAGCCTAATGCTTTTATCTCATATTTCTGCCAGCTCAAGGACATTGAACGAGACACAATAGAAAGTTTTATTGTTATAACGCGTATGGGTGGTTATCGGTCCTGTACGAATTCTATTAAAGAAAAAGCTAACACCTATTTTCAATAATACTAAGCTTCACCGAAATAAAAGCGCACTTTTGAATTGACAACGTTCAGCTCAGCTCCGAGAGTTGTGTTAGGGATAACGGGCATACCGCATAAGTATATCATCAAGTTATTCCTAATGTCCTAGAAGTTAGCTGGTCTACTTCTTAAGCTTGAGAATGCTGGACCCGACAAGAGCAATCAATGAATTAGTTAACCAGCAAGTCCTGAAACTCAAAATACAATAACAATCATGTGACATCCACAAACCCGCACGGGGCTCACGTGGTGGATTACGGTATGCTCACTATCCCAGAGAGGAAGCCTGAGTCCAAGCAGTGGGATCGTTATATGCTATACTTGTCAAAAAAAAAATAGGCCCGTTTTGACAATTAACTTGAATCGATTTATCGTGAGTATCGAGTACCAAGTTGTATGGTTACTTCACTAGTTACGTCGCGATGGTTAATCGCCTCAAGTTATATGTCAAAACGGGCCTATTATTTTTTGACAACTCTAATTATAACATCACGCCTATTCCCGGAAGGGTTAGGCAGCGGTGCACCTAAAGTACGATGCATATTTCGCCAGTTATGTTTAAGTCCCATGTAAAAGGGGGCCTATTGAGGAGGGTGACGTTTGACGTCTCTATCGGTGTGGCTCGCTGTCAAAATTTGTTTCAAATAAAAATATAAATCAAAGTCAAAGTGCATTCAAATCCGTTTATCAGTGATCATAGTGGCAATCAGCATATCATACATTGTAGTGAGCAATAAATAGTGCGTTTATGGGCCGTAAAATCAAAAAACATTTTGTCAAAAATTTACGAAATTATATATTTACCCACTTAGATAAAAGTAACAACACAGTGTATTCGGTAACGTCACCTGACGACAGAGCCATCTGTCTTAGCAGCAGCAAACGTTTTATCGACCCGCGACGGGAATCGTTACTGCCGCCATGTAGCGAACATCCTCGATACCACCTGCTGAGCAAGTTCGCAAAACGTCGTTAACCATGCCGGGAATCAAATGTGGAGGTTGCGGTCGCTTCATATCTACGTTAGAGGGCGCTAAATGTAGCAAGTGCCAGCTACTATATCACAGAATTTGTGTGGGCGTCCCTACAAAGGCTAGCATATCAACTAATTGGTGTTGTCCGGAGTGTAAAAAGAATGCTGGTCGAGACAATAGGGCCGAAACTCTTGTTAGAGGTCCCACACAAAGCCCCCCCACTAATAACACAGGGACTCCAAGTATTGTGGGCTATAGTACGCCTACTGGTCCTGAAGCAAGTTCTAGATACGAACTCACGCAGACTGTTAGCCCAGTTAATGCAGCCTCGCCTCCCCCGTCGCCTGAAATATCAATTGCCGACGTCACTACTCGAGAGTTATCGCCTGTAGCTGGAACCGATTTGCAGGTGATCATCGAGGAGCTGAGGATGGTGCGTGCAGAGATTCAGGTGTTTAGAAAGGAGATGGAGGTAGAAATGGCGGAGCTCAAATCCACCTTAAATACCTGCAGCACGCGCGTCGACAGTTTGGAGGCCAGGGTGGACGCGCTGGAGCGACGTGCTGTTTCGGGGTCCATGAACTCAGCCAACGTGGACAAGATTGTGCAGGATTTGAGGCGGGACCTCAATGACAGGGACCAGGACCTCCTTGCTAACGACATAGAGGTGTCAAATTTGCCGGAGGCAAAGGCGGAAAACCCAGCTCACCTAATTAAGGTCATTGGCCACAAGCTAGGGGTCAGCCTTGACGATCGCGACATTGTTAGTGCGGAACGTGTTGGTGGAAGGCAGCTCAACGCGACAAGCTCGGCAGGACCGACTGAATCACGTCCGCGGCCGATCGTCGTGCGCCTTGCTCGTCGGGACCTGCGCGACCAGCTTCTGGCAAGCGCGCGAGTGCGACGTGGAGCGACCACTGCCGACCTCGACATGCCCGCTCCAGCGCAGCGGTTCTTCCTCAACGAGCGGCTCACGAAAGCCAACCGTCTGTTGTTTCGTAGGGCACGGGATGCAGCCAGTCTCCTCGACTGGAAGTTTGTGTGGACCAAGCAGGGCCGCATCCTCGCCAGGAAGACGCCAGGAGACAAGGCGCAGAGGATCCGCACTGACGATGATTTATCCCGTGTCTTCAAAACTGAAAATGACACGGCTTAATTATTTTTATTTTTGTGTCTATGTATATGTGAATAGTTTCATTTTTTATGCTTGGGGAAATGTGCGTCGCAACCGTTTTTATAGTTTGAGCCATCGATCGGAGGGGTATGAAGCTTATGTACCCACGTTATACTATTTTATTCTTATACTATATCTACTTATTTTATATGTACAAAGTCTATTTTCACCTAAGATATTTAATCCAAATTATGTATATATTATATTTGATAATTAATAATTATATTTATGATAGTGCATTGAATTTGAAAATTTATTTGATTAAATTTTATGTTGAAATAATTTATTTATAATATATATATAGTAAATAGTATTAATAAATTAAATTAGTAGTAGTCGCCTCCTTGGCGTAGGCCTCCCCCAGTTTTCTCCAGTAATGTCTGTCTCTGGCTTTGGTCATCCAGTTCGGCCCTAGTCTTTGTACAAATAGGTCTGCCCATCTTTTCCTTTGTCGTCCCCTAGACCTTGTTCCTTCTCTTGGGATCCATTCTATAATTTTTTTTGGTCCATCTATCATTAGCCATTCGACATATATGACCAGCCCAGTTCCACTTTAGTGCCCTCACTCTCTCAACAATATCTGTCACTTTCGTGATTTTTCTAATTTCTTGGTTTTTGATTTTGTCTAATAGTCTGATTCCCAACATGCTTCTTTCCATTTTGCGTTGACATATTGCTAGCTTGTCTTCCTCACATTTCCTGAGCGACCAACTTTGACAGCCGTAGGTCAGACACGGCAGGATTGCTATTTCAAAAAGTTTTCTCTTTATACTAATGTGTATTGATTTGTTTTTCATTATTTCCTTCAATCCCCAGTATTTTTTCCATGCTATGGCGATTCTTCTCTGCACTTCATTTTCAGTGTGATTATGAAATGAAACTGATTGACCCAAATAAATATATTCTTTGACAAATTCTACATTCTGACCATCGACCATTATAGGATCGTTTACCTTATTGTTTGTGATTATTTTAGTTTTTGTAATGTTGATCGACAAGCCCACTTTTTTACTCTCTTCTGTCAAGTCGTTTAACATGGTTGTCAAGTCTGTCGTATTTTCTGCGAAAATCACTATGTCATCTGCGAAGCGGAGGTGGCTTAAGTATTCGCCGTTGACTCTCAATCCTTTTCCTGTCCAATCAAGTTTCCTGAAGATGCTTTCTAGAACAGCTGTAAATATCTTTGGCGGTCACCTTGCCGTACACCTCTACTTATGGGGAACTTCTCACCGTCCCGTTCCAGCCTAATTTTTGCACAGCTCTTCTTGTATATTTCCTGCAGCACAGTTACGTATTTTGCGTCGACACCTTGTTGTTGTAGCGTTCCCCATATTGAGTTGTGATTCAATGAATCAAACGCTTTTTTGTAGTCTACAAAACACTGATTTATGATTGATTGATGATTTATTATACTCTTTAGCTTTTTCTATGGCTTGAGTTACCACTTGTATGTGGTCCATTGTTGAAAAGTTCTTCCGAAAACCTGCCTGTTCGCTTGGCTGATTTTCATCTAAAACCTTTGTAATTCTATTTAGAATCAATTTAGAAAACACCTTGTACACGCTTGACATCAGACTGATGGGTCTATAATTGTTAAGGTCACTACGGTCGCCTTTTTTGTGGAGAAGTACTGTAGTAGAGTCCGACTATTGCACCGGAGTAGATCCAGTTCTCAATATATTGTCAAATAGGGCTTGGAGGACGCTTTGCAAAGGTTCCGCGAGGGATTTCAGAAGCTCGTTTGTGATATTATCTTCACCCGGTGTTTTGTTGTTTTTTTGTGAGTCTATAGCATATATGATCTCCTCTTGTAGCACATTAAGATGCTTGGTTGAGTCGTGCTCTGTGCGATACATAGGTTGTAGTCTTGTTGGTGACGGTTCATTGGATTCATAGAGAGCGCTGTAGAAGTCTGTTGCCACTTTCAATATTTCTCGTCTTTTTGTTACTTGTTTTCCAGCTTTGTTTTTTATGTTAGGTGCCCACTCTGATTTGTTTCTTAGCTCTTTAAAAGCTTTTTTAATTGCTCCAGTTTTTTGTATATTGGTTTCAAAAATAAACTGTCTATGTCCTCTATGATCTTTCCGTAGGTTTCTATTTATTTCCTTGCTAATTTGAGTAATTTTTGCTCGTACTTCTTTGGTTCTTTGGAAACGGTATAGTTCTTTACGTTCTTCCAACAATTCCTGAGTTTTTGTGCTAACTTTTTTTGTAGTTTTTGGTTCTTGTTTTGGTAATTTTTTAATCAAATCCATTACTTCCGACACGAAGGCATTGTACTGGCATTGGATATCTGGTGATTTGTTTATTGCCTGCATCATTTTAGTTTCCCAGAATTTTCCAGTTTCACCTGAGATATTTGGCAATTTATTTGTATATCGGCTGTTCGATTTGATAAACTTCCTTTTCTTTTTAATGCTTAGGTTTAGTGCACATCTTAACATACGATGGTCTGTTTCAAAGTTAAGGTTATTTATTATGTCGAATTTATGCATTTGTTTTGGTTGGCTCGTTAGTATGTAGTCTATCTCATTGTGATATTGATCATTTGGTGACCGCCATGTCCATTTTTTATGAGGCTTTCTGTGGAACATACTATTTACTATCTTCAAGTTATTTTCTAGTGCGTATTCTACCAACCGTTGGCCACGTTCGTTTCTCTTGCCAGACGAATGTTTCCCAAAGATTCCTTCTTCACCCTGTTGGACTTTTCCTATTTTGGCGTTGAAATCTCCCATCAAAATTATGTTTCCTGAATTAGCCAACCTGACCGCATCGTCTACAGTCTGATAAAATGAATTTATTTCTTCGTCGTCATAGCACTCTGTAGGTGCATATACTTGAATGAATACCCAAGTTTTATCTTTTTCTAAATCTATTTCAAGGGCCACAACCCTCTCTGAATAGCACTTTAGACCTAAAATGTTGTTTTTCAGTGATTTTTTAATCAAAAATCCAACGCCGTTTCTACTGTTGCTGCTCGGTGAGTGGTATAAAATAAAATGGTTGTGCTCTTCTATTAATTCAGCCTTTCTCCTAACTTCGCTTAGGCCAATAATATCCCATTTAATTCCATTGAGTGCATTACTTAGTTCTGTGATTCTGTTGTCTTGAAGTAAGGTTCTGACATTTAAGCTTGCAATGTATAGGAAATTATTTGTTCGCTTTTTGTTTCCAAAAGTTTGGTTGTAATGAGTGCTCATCGTGAACTTTTCTGGGGGGTTTTGGTCTGCATCCTCCACGGGGACCAGCCGGATTGGAGGAGGTGGAGGGACTATCTTTAATCGTTTTTTGGGGTTGTGTTTACTTCTACGGAAGTTGATTCCGAAGTATTTTTCGGTGGTGGTACCGTATTCAAATAGGAGCTGATATTTCTTGTCTTGGTTTTTTTTGGAATTTGCATTTTTATTTCGTTGGTGATGGTAGTGTTGTGGTGCTCAGGAGATTCCGATAAATAACGTTTTTGATTTCGTGCGTCTTTTACTGTATTTCTGCTAATTGGATTATTTTTTAATATAACTATTTTGTCGTAACTCCTCCGCTCCTAGTGTACCTGGGTACAAATTTAGGCACGTACCGCGACCTGTGACTACCCGAGGTGGGCGTGGCGGGGGAGTTGCTTTTTATATAAAGAATGGCATTAACGCGCGTGTAAGAGCTCATCCTGAACACCCTGATGTGGAGCAGCTCTGGCTGGGTCTGACCATAAACAAAAAAAAGCTTTTAATTGGTACTGCGTACCGCCCACCTTGGCAGGACCTGGAGCTTTTCCTTGACGCCATAACTGCCAGTATTAGTGCATTGGCCCCATATGATAATCTGGTACTGTTGGGTGACCTGAATGTTAATCTGTTGGATGGAAACAGTTCAAAATCAAAGCAGCTTGCGGACTTTTTTAATTGCTTGAACCTTGCTCAACTGGTTCAATCAGCGACACACTTTGTGGTTAACAGTAGTTCGCTCATTGACATCGTATGCACTGATGCTACAACGCGAAATGTTGAGGTGAACCATATCAGTGAGCTCGGCCACCACTCCTTTATAACATGCGAATCTGTCTTTAAGAAGCCTAGGTTAAACCTAGGGTGGTTGAGTTTCGCTCTCTTTCAGACATCATGCCGGATCACTTTCATAATTAAAGAAAAAATTATCAGCTGTTCCCTACATTTTGACGAGTTCAGCGAACTTAAATGTAGGGAACAGCTGATTTTTTTTTCGCGATTTCTGGTTTCACCAAGGGGCGTTGTACCACTGACGCCGGTGTCTCCCTAATAAAGAACATTTTTAACGCCTGGGAGGAAGCACAAGATGCCATTGGAATCTTTTGCGACCTCTCTAAGGCGTTCGATTGCGTAAACCATGAGACACTTTTGCTGAAACTAGAGCACTATGGGATTAGGTATACAGCTCTTGATTTACTAAGATCATACCTGAAAGATAGAAAGGTTAAAGTTCAAGTGAACGGCGTAAACTCATTGGGGTCTGAAATGGCAATGGGCGTTCCTCAAGGTTCAATATTGGGTCCATTCCTCTTTTTAGTTTATAATAACGATTTATCCCAATTATTTCAAAAACAACCGAAGATGGTGTTATTTGCAGATGACACATCATTGATATTTAAAATAGACCGACGGTCACAAAATCTTGACGACGTGAATAACTCTATTCTTCAGGTCCAAGATTGTATACGGTAAATAATTTGGTACTAAATAAAGCAAAAACCAAATGCATTCGATTTAAATTACCTAATGTTAGAAGTAGTGAATGTAATATCATATTGGATGGAGCAAAACTGGATTTTATTAATCAAACGGTTTACTTAGGAATCACTCTAGACGAGAAATTACAATGGGGACCACATATAACATCTCTTGCGGGGCGGCTAAGCTCGGCGGCTTATGCTGTTAGAAAGATAAGACAGTTAACAGATGTAGAAACCGCGCGTTTGGTCTATTTTAGCTACTTCCACAGCATTATGTCGTACGGCATTTTACTGTGGGGTCGAGCTGCTGACATTGAGTCAATCTTTATTTTGCAAAAGAGAGCTGTCAGAGCAATTTATAATCTAAGTCGCCGCGAATCTCTTAGGGAACTATTTAAAAATATTAATATTATGACGGTACCTTGCCAATTCATTTATGAAAATATTATGTATGTAAGGAAGAATCTACATCTTTTTAATAAAATAAGTGATAGACATAATTTTAATACTAGAAATAAAGACAAAATAGATCAACCATTTTTCAGGTTATCTAAAGTACATACATCTTTTATGGGGTACTGTGTTAAATGTTACAACAAAATACCTTGTGATATATTGCAACTAAATGAAAGAAAATTTAAAACTCATATTAAAAGAACACTTTGTAAACAAGCATATTACAAATTAGAGGATTATATACAAGATAAGAATGCTTGGAAACATGCTGGTCCTGCTCCATAGGACAATCTAGAGTCTAGACAAAATCAAACAGGTTGCTATTTTAATTGTATAGTTTATTATTTTTATGACATTTATTTTAAATTCTGTGATTACCTTAACTCACACTGATATTATTGTTATTTTTTAGGAAATCGTATATATTTTTTAAAAATTTTGTAAATATGCGAGCACCATGTTCTATCACCTAATTAATTTATCTGTCATTGCTTCATTCTTAACTCTTTTTATTACCTATTGTGGTAGAGTAATTTTATTCTAGGTGCATCGTCTTCACATATAATTATATAATTAATGTACCTATAAAAATATTGTACAAGATTTTAAAAGAGTACCGGTGGAGTTTCTTGCCCATTCTTCTCCATACGAAACTACATTTTGGAAGGGGCGACTAGAATCAATTCTATTTTTTTTTGTAAATATTTACGTTCAAAAGTGCCTTTTATGTGCCTATTTGAAATAAACAATTTAACTTTTGCTAAAGATTCAAAGTTAAAAAAAAAAACTATGGAAATTATAAAACTGCCAAAGATTTGGCCGATACTTCGGATTAGCCCCCTGGTTCGGGTCGCTCTATACAACATAAGTTTTTGTTTATACTAAACCTCTTAAGGGGTCATTGTATTCATCATTATGAACAACTTTTACTATGGGACCAAAGTTGAAATCGCGAAAAAAATATCAGCTGTTCCCTTTTGACGAGTTCAGCGAACTTAATTATAGAGAGGGTATTAGAAGCAAAGTCATAGAAAAACACTAATGTCCATGGACAATAAAGGCTCGTACAGACTGGTGCGATATCGCGGGCGCGATAGTAGTAGCACAATTTATTTGTCCGTGCCTGTCGCGCCCGCGGTATCGCACCAGTCTGTACGAGCCTTAAAGCAAAATTACGTATTTGGAAATCTTATCAAACTTGGCAAATACTTCATTTTTCTATATTATGTTACAATTTCACCGATACCACCAACGTTGATAATATTATGAAATACTAACGAAAATAAACTGTAATAAAGTCCAGTTGTTTTATCACAACGAGATTCGCAATACAACCATGTGAAATTCGAATATTTTCTTCAAAATAGTTTTTTAGCATACAAAGCGACCTATCATGTTGGGCATGACACTACAGAATATACAACTTTTAGTCCTAAAAACTAGCCATCATTAGTTCATTAAGCATAAAATCTTTAACATTACTACAACTTTGATAAAATACTAACGAAAATAAACGAGTGTATTTTGTGCGCATTTTTTTTCTTTATTTATTTCTTTCTTTCTTTCTAAAATCTTTAAGAATTTATCTATTTCTTCACTACTCTGTGGCTACCAATCTCGTCCAGAACGAAGAAAAAAATCCAAGAAAATCTTAGTTGCTAAGCAATAAATAATAAAATACGGCCTGTAATAAATCTGAGCAAACTGTCTGTAGACCAAGGAATTTATGAGAAAGGTAATAATTTCAGCGTTGGTAACTACAAACAGAAAAGCTAATAAGAGAACAATAGTAGACAGGTAATAAATGTTATTCAGATAAAGAATTTACGTAGTATTTAAGGCGACGATAACCGACTTTTAATGATTTTATACTGAAGATCACGTCTAAACTAGTAGGTAGTGTTAATGATTTGAAAAAAATATATGGTAAATTAGAGCATTTTTTCAATAACTTAATATGTGAATATTTTAGATTTTGTGTATATTACATAATTAAATTAATTTGTAAAGTTATGTCTAACGCGGATAAAAACTGAGAATGGCGCAAAATCTACCAAACGTATTTTTCTGAAACTTTCACCAATTTAAAGATAATTGAATTATTGATCTTTTAGTATACGCGTTTTATTCAAATACCTTTTCACGCAAGCTAACCACTCAAGGTCACTGGCGTATAGCTGAGTCTTAAGTGGAAAATAGATAATAACGATGTCGAGGACTCATGATAAATGAAAATTGGGTTTTCTTGAATCCCATGAATTTTTGCCTATGCTTTAACATAATCAGCCTATAATGTTCCTCTCTTGGAGAGGGAGTGGACCGTAATCCACCACGCGGGCCCAGTACGGGTTGGTATATGTCACATGAATTTTTGTTCTAGGACATGCTGGTTTCCTCACGATGTTTTCCATCACCGTTTTCAGAGCAGTGCAGCAGTTGTGATGAAATTATTTACACAAAGTAAACCGCCTGTCTGAGTTTGAACACACGACTTTACTACTCGTAAGTCGAGACCATTACCACTGGCCACCACTGCTCTGTAATCATTAGCGACTGCTTAACCATCTGACGTTTAAACATTTATAATTATGGGGATTAGTACATAAGTAATCGATCACCACTCGATCCAATCGATCGAATCAATCGGTCTAATCGATTTCCACTTTGATTCTCCGACTAAGCAGAAATCTAAAATCTTGAGTTGTGTATCAGAGGTGTTATAAAGCATTAATTATAATGTTACTTACATATAACTTTAATAGCAATCAAATTCAAAACTAAATCTTTATTTAGGCTACATATTTTTTCTTTGGTTTTAAGTTGGCTTGTAGACTATACATGTAGCTAGGCTTACAAATTAGCATAATTTTAGTTCATGTGGTGTTTACCTTTAAGTAATTGTTACACTATTCAAAGTTTTTCAGACCTTATTTTTATCAAGATGTTAGTGTTAACAATTGTTGGTGAACCAAATAAATAAATAAATAAGTTGTAAGTAAAAGCATAAGAATTTAGCCTGTACATGTATCGTCCGTGTGATGCCGGACGTAAAGAATAGCATAACCCAATTTCTTCCCGTGGGTATCGTAAAAGGCGACTGCTACCTATAACCGTGTTCTCACGGAAGTTTTTTATTGAAACGACCAAAAAACATGGCAGACACGAAACAGGCAATTGCCATTACAATACCAATCGAAGGCGAAATATTTATGGTGATAACCAGAAGTAAATATTTTTGGAGGAAGTTCAACAATCCATGAACATTTGATATGGAAATTCTCTGGGGTATGGAGTTCATGGATTGTGTTATGGAACGTGTGAAAAATATGGCTGAAAAATCTTTGCCATATTTAGTGCAGAAAAAACAAAAGGTTCTAATTTCAAGATAAATGTGTTGTTTGGTTTCGGATGCCTGTAATAAGCTTATTATATTATTTTAGTAGTATGTCTTAAGAACAATCTAGAAAGACTTTGTAGAATGCTGTGTAGGGTGAGTTTTGACGTCGACAGTCACCTTAAAGGCCATTTTTGTCTGCTCATTGCACGATAGAATCTGCTTCCCAGCTCATGACAATATCGCAGAATGACATTTAGCCATCTCCTTTATATGTCCGACTGAATCATTAAAAATGTGACACTGACAGACTCTAACACTTATATTTAAAAAAAATGTAACGTGTTTACATTTCGTAAAATGGCCAGCCTATTAAAAATACGAGTATCAATATCAACTCGACATTGGTCAACGGCGCGCGTCGCGGCGTATATTACTTTGATCTTTGTTAACATGTGACTAAATATACAGTATGTAACAAAAACCCTGTTGTTTCTTTTAGGGACGTATACATTAACCTACAAGTACAACATTGATGTAATTATAATTTAAAAAAATAAAGAATTGGCTAGTCGAGAAGTCAAAATCAAAGAACTAAAGAGTTAAGAAATCAGTTAAACATTACAAATATTAATAATTAAATATTTATTTTAATTATTTTTGTTGAATAGTTTTTACAAATGACTTGCTTTATTACGTATGTATACCGATTCTTAAAACGTAGGTAGAAGGAACAACAGGGTTTTTGTTACATATTATATAATGTAGTTTTGTATGCATTAATCTGCTCCGTACCGCAGCTTCAAGAGGTATTTGATAATTATATGTACTGACTTAATAAAGGATAGAATTTTGAATCCGACAAAAGTGTAAGAGACTTGGTTATACCTTTTCATTTATACTTTCTCAGCTAATCACAGACTATTCTATGACTAAAAACATCGTGAGAAAACTTCGTTAGAATGGCCCTATTCTTTAAGAGAAGTTGCCTTTGGGCCACAATTACAGGTTGACAGCAACAACACAAAAGCAGCCCTATCATAATGAGAATAAAGATCACTGTGATTTTGGCACTGATGCAAAAGCGAATCATAACTGTGTAACGACCGTAGGTGATGACGGGAGTGAGCATATACGTTATCAATGCTCGTTCTTTTCTACTTATGAAGTGACATTCGTCTTGCGGTAGTTTAGAGTAAAAAATCCGGTGTACATAAATTAAAAAAAAAAACATACAGACGAAGATAATTATAACCTCCTCCTTTTTGGAAGTCGGTTAAAGGGCAGACAGGACATATACCAATGTAAGGTCCAGAAGTAGTAGGCACCTTACACTTGTACAATAAGTTATAGCTCGCTCACTTGAAGTAGTTAAAGTTGGTTTAGGTGAGTTGACGGAAACCACGGATTTAGGAACACTTGAAAGTTTATTAAGTAGCCCGATTTACAAGTAAATATTTGGATGCTAATCCGCCTCGCTCGCGCTAGTAGTAATTTGTCAACTTAAGAATATGTTTAACGCTAATATAAGTGAATAAAGTAAGTAGGTTGCTGCGTATGCAGTTTAATACATTGTACGTGAACCGTAGAACATACCTGGTATCTGTGGAGCAATAACGCATAGCGTCCGTGTGAGAACTGAGCAGAAGACCAAAAGACCAGCCGACGTCATCTTGTCAGCCCCTGGAGTTGGGAGCCATAGAGTTCATCTGGACAGCTGTCTCTGCATCTGGAAAGAATGAAACTATCTATTAATAAAATTATATCGTTTTGTTCAATGCAATGTCATCGAACCGACCTATTACCTTTAGATGCGTTACCAATAATGGCAAAGTAAATGCGAGGCAATTGCCTGACATTTACAATAATAATAACTATTATTACGTACGCGCCAATGACCATGCAGCAGCTAGTGACGTAACTAAATATGTATGTTCATCTCTTTCTAACAACAGATATCGATATAGGTCTATCCTTTTCTTCATGCGCTGTATGATTGTATGCAAGTATGTAGCTACAATCACGGCTTACGCTGTTTTTGAGTGCACTAATGTTCGTGTATGACGTGTCTATTTATAATACGTCATTGCATCGAACACCATTTTGCTGATCCAGTAATCCGTAAAGCCACACATGGTGCGTAGCGACTTCACTGTACGATGGTACAGCAAACCGTGTGCATTCATTTTCCACATAGCAGCATTAACATTTTAACACAGTTTTTAGAATACCGTTGAATTAGTAATAAACTGTCTTATTTAGCAAAGCTGCGGTGTACCACTTAAGCCGCGTCCATTTTCTTGTGTAAATTAGGTCAAAATTTCGTCTTAAGGTTCCTAGGATTCCTTGAATGTAGCCCGCGAAATTATATTTTCTGCAAATCGTCATATTTTCACGAAACGGTCTTATTCACAGTAAATATAATTTCGAGAGTTATAATTGTTGATGTTTTAAATAATGATAAGTAATTTAGTAATTATTTTTAATTAAAGCGCCGTGTTATGAATTTTGATCAACATACAACGTAGAATAAGCGCTGCAGTTTGCAAAAATATTTAAGAATGTTTAAGGGTTATATTGACTAATCTTCCATAAGAAATAAAGACGAAAATGTACGTACATTGCAACCATTTTTCTTTGTTTCAAATGTTATAGCAATAAATCTCATAGCATGTCGCATATAAACTAGGGCATGATGAGTGGATTTCTTGCCAGAACTACTAGAATTGAAATGCCGAGAACAGCTCATTTTGATTTAAACGAGAGAAAATTCTGATTTCGTACTTTTCTACTAATTCGTCATGAGAATTGCCTGATAATTGCAATTCATCGTTTTTAGCGGGCAGGTTTCTCTAAAAAAATTAATAAAAGTTCTTGAAAGTAAGTAAATCACGTTCATTTCAAAGATCAGAAAGTGCATAAATTCTATTAAAATATGGCTAGCAGTTCAAACATTGGTAAGACAAACATTTCAGGACGAGAGATTTCACATTTTAGGAACATATTCAGCTGAACTTTGGCTAGATTAAATTAGTTGCAAGTTCTACAGCATTATTAGTCTTGCGGAGTTGTGGTTACAGCGCTATGGAATATCATGTTCCGAGGTTTAATAACTTGTGCTAAAGCGGTGTGTTTCTAGTACAAAACAAAAGAAATTAGAATAGAATAGAATATAATACTCTTTATTATGTACACCATAAAAGTTACAGATATAAATGTTTAAATTTTACATAGGGTGACACAATGGGCGGTCTTATCGATCTTTTACAGACAACCTTTGGATGGATTAAAGGGAGCAGGAGAGACAATACTGCAGGTAGTCAGTGGTGTACCATTAACATATACAATAAACTCATACATACACAAAGCATACACTTATCTAATAAATATATACATATATACAATAATACACATGAAACAAGAGCAGGGAACTGTAGTATGTATTGATGATGTTTAACGAGAAAGGAAGTGTTTTTTTTACCGAAAACTAACGATATTAACGTACCTAGTGCTATTCTGTAAAATTCACTTTAAACCTCACTCAAGTGACTGCTCAGAATGGGGAAGGCCGGTCAAATGTATTTGTAGATGGCGCAACCATAGCTAGGTCCCTTCGGCCCACAGAGCATGTAACTTTTTCGGGCTATACTAAATTGACATTTCGTCCATTCAATGCCTTTCATTCCATTCAATATTTCATTCATGAGTTTGGTTTTACTTCACTATTTCGTTACTTTCAGTGATTTTAATAGTTTAAATCATATTCCACAAGGAAAGTGTCAGAATTTAAAACCTTATAATTATTGTTTATAACCTCGTAATCACTTTCCTCAAAATGTTTACGACATAACCTCAATCTCTGTTTAATTAAAAAAAATTGTCTACTAATAGCTTTAAGCCACAATCGTCTTATTTTAAAGTCTTTCGGAAAATGGTGGACTCCAATTTCCGAGGATTAAGGAACACAACAATGATTCATTTTCGCAAAAATAATATAAAACCACCTCTCGCCTTGTATTTTTTGCTTGTTTTGGGAACTAGCTACGGCAGCGCCATTTTGCCTATCCCATTCAAAAACGAACTCATCATTTTGTTTTTACAATCCATGACCGCGGAAGACACCGTTCGAATTTCAAAGTTAGTATAGTAGTTGATATCAGAGAATTACGCTACTGAGATTTGTGTGTTGTGATTTACCCATTGGATGTACCTAAGAAATAAAAAACAAACGAAGATCGTGGGGTCACCGAGACTTCTCAATTCGAATGCGAACTCATTTGTTTTTAGTCATTCATCACGGATTCAAACCTCGAAGCGATCGAATTTCGAAATGATGTTTAGGGAAGAACACTACTGAGATTTTTGATTTAATTTGAAATAGTATTAAAAACTTCTTAGGTACATGTTCAAAAAATTCACCCTTTAGATTAGTTTTCGTTGGTTGTGCTAAACTGGTAATTTTCAAAAGCCTTTTCTAAAACACTACACACAAACTCTCTTAATAGTATGGCAGTAACGTGTGTAAAGTAAGAACACAAATGAAAGCCTACGTCACACTTTAATTAAACATTACCTACACTATTTACTACACAACTTGTTCTCGTAACTATAATTATCTACAGACTTATTTTCGTTGCTTATACATTTAGTATGTATGTTTTTTTTTTTAAACCGTTGCCCCACACTAGCAATTTCTCCTGTATTGTGGGTGCGTTTACAAACACTTAAGCTCACATACACAAACAGCCAGACCTGGAACAACTACATAACTATATTATTTAGGATATTATGTTTATATATGTGTATCTATTTTAGTTTATGGTTTAATTATTATTTGCATTGCAATATTGCAATTGTTGGTGCAAATATTACCCTAATAAGGTATATTATTAGGAAGTTAGGAAAGTTGCCTGGAAGTGATCGTAGAAAGCAATAAGGCCGCCCATTGCATATTTTGAAGTGTTTGATTTATTTTTTGTTATGTATTTTTGTGGTATACATACCTATATTAAAGTATACAGGGTGTAAAAAGACACATCACAAATCTTTCAACTACGCATACTGTACATCTAACTAAGTAGCTTTGCGAAAAAATTATTGCTGGGAACCGATTTTTATTTTTAGGTATTAAAAATTTGCAATTTTTATTGCGCGCAATGTAACGCAAACCCAGGCAAACGGACTCAGTACTGTTGTGTCAGTTAAGCCCCGCCCCTTCGTTCTACGCGGTATGCGAAGGTTCTTGTCGCATACACGCGGCTATAAACGAAATGAATGTAAGAAAAATCGAAAATTCAGGTAATGTTTGCTTGGAAAAAAGTTTTATAATAACAAGTAAAAAAAAAATGCGAGTTTGGCCTTCAATATCTGCAGAACCAGTGGATTCCCAGGTATGGTCTAGTGAAAAAAAACGATCCAGATAATGGGTAGAATATGTAGCTTTCGGCTTCGGAAAGGGTCTTTTTACACCCGATATATAAATAAACAAAATAATGCTCTTTACGTAAATACGTGTCATAAACGCGGTTCGTTCAAAACATTGAATTGCACAATTCCATTCAACAAGATGTTTACAAAGACCGATTACATTGCAGAAGACGGGAGCCATTCATTGCTAGCTAGTATTGCTAGCCACTTATCTTCTGCAATAGTAGTTAGAGTCAACTGAGAGAAATAAATGGCTTTATATAATTGTACTCCGAATGCAATGGAATGGCGGAATTGCTACATTACGGTAGAAACAAGTATTGGTTACAAGGATAAAGAGGTATGAGGAACAGGGTGTAAAGTTCACTAATCTTCTATAAAAAAGGGAGGATCCTCCGACCAGATGGGTGTCGTGTCTGGTGGGCAACTGCCCGATGATTGATGTCGGGACGTTGTAGACATATATATTAGTCGCGCGGTAAACTCAGCTTGCGCGATGCAGGATTTTGCGAGACGTTAGTGTGATGCGTAGTTCACATTTGGCAATAAACACTAACTTCTGCCGGCGACTTCGTCCGCATTAATTTTTTTTTTTCCCCATTAGTGAACGAATTTTCGGAATCGCAGCGGTAGTCCCAAATATTACCCTACACCTACACGAAATCTCAAAAATGTTACCTCTTTTTGATATTAATATAACTGTGGCATATATTTTTACTTTTATGAATGATTAGTAGTCATTCATACAAGAAGTGAGCTGCCGTTGTAAGACGATTAAAATGCCACGGTGTATAAAAAACTTTACTGTGGGGATAAGGGGGGGGGAGGGCTAGCGGCGACATCTCTGACAGAAAGGGTGGGTATTTTGGTACGCGATCGTAGCGAGGGGGTCCTGTTTAAGCAGTAGGTTTGACAGTGGGGGAGTATAAGTCACAACCCGACTAGATTAAGACGTCAGCCGCTCAACGCGCCGCGCCGGTCTAGAACACTCTTACATGCAGCGGCATACGATAAATGCCGGGGACGCAGCAGGGGGTCCTGTTTAAGCAGTAGGTTTGACAGTGGGGGAAGCTGTGAAAAAGTAGACATTTTTCCTATTTGCTGCCCATTCTTTCGAATCTACGTTCAGGAATGCACAAAACGAAATGTTTTCACTATAACATGAGTGTCTTACATGCCTATAATTGGTTATTAAAAGAAATCTCATGAATTAAGTTCATAAGAACATCTACATTTACAAACACGCCAAGTTATCTTGTCAATAATAATACAGTTACAGCTGAAATTATCCACAAGACAAAAAAAAGTACTAGAACATTACTTGTTACTGGCAGTCACAAAGAAAATTATATCTAACAATCTTTTCACAAGGCTTATGAAACAAAAATCCTTACAATCAGGCAGAATCTCAGCCATTTCATCTTATAGAAAACAAAAACGAAGCGACTTATAGGCACCAACTTGTGATGACGAATTGCGTAAGTTTGTGCCGTAGATAAACATAAGTTAGGCAAAAAGACATGTTACTGGCACAGTCAACAAAAAAGTTTGCTGACATTCGCTGTCGTTTTGACAGTTTGACAACGTTCACGACCTAGTTCACGACGTTGATTTCGATATTTTGAGTTCGGATTTCAAAATTGACATGTTTTCTACGCATTGAAGCAGTATCTGAATCATACAACAAATTCACAGGAGCGATATCAAAGACCACTTAGTACTCACACAACATAGGTACCTACTTAACTAATAAAAAGAAGTTCTAGTTAGCTGCCGATACTATCTCTTTTGTTGACTGTAAATTTTCAGAATTGTTCCCTTTGCACCGTCCTGTAGTTCCAATTTCAAAATAAGCAGCCATTTTTACGCTCATTTCTTTTGAAAATTGGAAGCTTTTGCTTTTATATTGCAACGGCATTTCTGCATAGTTCCAATTTTGAGAGAATGGATGGTAATTTTATACTTCTGCTACAAATTGCGGAGACGTAAAATGGTGAACATTTTCTGTAATGATCAATTTGATGTGTAGAAAAGAAATGTTTAATGTGTGATGATGACGCAAGCATTTAAAAATAAGTAGCACTTGAGCTCAAATGCTAGTAATTTGGAGAAATACGAAAACATTTATTAACGTTCCAATATTCTTTTATCTAACTAGACAAGCCTGTTTTTTTTTTCGCCATACTGAGTGACCTTGAGCCTTCTGGCCTCGTAGAGATCTATTGTTTTGATTTTTAATTTATATATTTGTGTCATAATATTAAGTTTGTGTAATTATCTTCCTGTAAGAGTCCAAAAAAATACAATTTCGTTCAATATTTTCTTTCCTAAAAGCCACATAAAACGTGCTATTCTTTTGTCATAGACAGATAGTCGAATTTCTACCGCCATTCCATACGAAGGTAAGTAGCGTATTTGATTCTCGTAGCGTTCCAAGGCGCAGCAAGGATATTTATCACTTTCAAATAGCGAATGAAACATTGGAGGGAAAACCGTATGTCAGTAAACGGGGAAAATGGCGGAAACTACGTTTAAATCTTTAAATATTTAGGTACTGGTTGTATGGATGATATTATGCTGTTTCTTATACGTGTGCTGTTTGGGTTAGTAGGTAATAATTTGAGAGCGCATTTCCCGACCTCATCTAGTTTTAAAAAAAAATACGTGTGTGTAAAAGTGTTATTTTTAACAACTCAATTTACACAATTTATAAATGAATTATCATTATCTTTTATTCAGTTCAAACTTCATGCTTAAAAAGCCTTGTCTGCTAATTTCAACACATTTACCAGCTGGCTTTATCTTTTTTTGGATTCTAAATTAATTATATTTTTTAAAGCATATTTCATTCAAAAAAAGCCAGTGTGGCTAAGTAATATCAGTAGGCCGTGTGATGCCGGTCGTAAAGAATAAGACCACCCTATTTCTTTCTTTACGTGGGTGTCGTAAAAGACGGCTAAGGGACTTACTAGAGAATGGGCAGCAGCGTTTTCTATGCATTTTAACACCATACTACGATCGCTAACCTTAGGCTGACCATAGGCTGATCTACGCACAGCTTGAACCACTGGGTCTTATAATATAACGTTTTTTTGGACTCAATAAAATATAGCCTAATTCAGTTATATTCCTAAGAACTAGAATACAAATCATGGAAGTGAATAGACGGCTAAAACTAAATGAACTCCTAAATTTCAAACTAGGTAAAAACCTGTATCTTGGACAACATGCTCTTCCGTGGTAAATCAGGTGAAAAAACTTACAAATTCCATACATGAAAATTCCTAAATTAAATAACTTAGACTATGAAAGGAGGCCGCGATCGCCAAGCGTGGCGATTATGGCAAATCCCCTTTGGGGGAGGCCTATGTCCAGCAGTGGACGTCTTTCGGCTGAAATGATGATGATGAAGTAATAACAGCCGCATGGGTTGATCGATCAGGTAAAGCTACGCTTGCCACGGTTGGTGCTAGGATGGGTGACCATATTTACATACTAAGACCCCTTTGTGCCTCGGAAAGCACGTTAAATCAATGGTCCCGGCTGTCATTCGGCTGTCATCTTTGACGGTCTTTACGGGTCGTCAGAAGCTCGAATGTCTGACAACCAGTTTTAACAAGGGGTATCGTATTACCCACTTACTTGGTTGTGGAGGTCAGATAACTTGATGTAAAATACTGGCATTCAGGTGCATCCGGTTAGTAAAGTTGGAAAAAACTAGGCAGATTGATTAGATTTGGTCCGCCCGATAGACTCACTCCCGCATAAATAGGATTCGCCGTCTCTAATTAATCTTAATCCGATCCAGCCTGACCCCGGCTGTTCTCTCCCAACGACGCCCTAAGCCGAGGTCTATACCCCACAGGGGGTGTCCTTAGCGTGTAGTCGCTTAGTTAACAAGTTTATGCCCTGGCTGGGGGCCTTAGTTTATTGAGGCACCAACAGGGAAGTCCGGTTAACCAGACGACAACCTCCTACACTGAAAAAAAATGCAAGCTAACTAAGATACATTTTCTCTTAGTTGGCATTAAAATGTTTGGAATCATTATTTATTTATTTACTATAAACAAGATAGCATATTTGCCAGAACAAATTCATTTTATTTATATCGACAATGTGACATGTACAGAATAATCACCGGTCTTTGTTACATCATACATGCTTTGTTTGATTTTACTTCTTTACTTTTGTACATCAAATAATAATTTAAGTTGATAGTAACAAGCAACTTGTTAGCATTATATCATTCTTAAACTGGCTAACATTTGAGTTAAATTAAATAACTATCCATAATTAAACTAATTAATTACTTAGTTGACGGAACTATGATAATTTAACAAAGTTCTCCTAGCTCCAGAAGTCAAGAGCTCGTATGGAGTCAAGATGCGTGATCACATTAAACAAGTTTTTTGTTAAAGCAAACACTTTCTGTTTTCAGTGTAGGTGGGACCTGCGAGATACCAATTATTTTTATAAAAAAATAAAGTCACGTTTCTAAAATCCTCATTTAGGCACGGCTCAATAGCTCTTTACAGTACCAGCCAGTTACAGAGTTTACCCAAAACTTTCTTTTGTCTGTAACACGATAAGGCGCTCAGTTAACGAAAAAGTTCCTAATTACATACAACCTTTGTAGACACAATCATGTAATGTGCTTATACATTATTTTCGTACATTTTTAGGGAACAAGAAAATTTTAGTAATTGCTGAGAAGTTTACTTCTCAGCAATTACTAAAATTTCAACACAATTACACATACAGTACAAAATTTCTTGTACTGTATGTGTAATTGTGTACTCGTTCTCCTAATTATTTTTGTCTAGCGACCCGTCCTTGCTTGGCATAGGTACAATGGCGACATGGGAGGAGCCACGCCGTACCCTTATCTCAGGAGTAGGCAGTGACCTGTCGCTGCCGGCCGTGGTCAAGTCGATGGTCGGCAGTGAGGAGTCCTGGGACGCGGTGGTGTCCTTCTGCGAAACGATCGTATCGCAGAAGGAGGCTGCGGAAAGGGAGCGGGAAATCTCGTCCCCTCACCCGGCCCGCAGCAGGTGCACTGGGCGTCGGCAGAGGGTAGATAACGCCCTCTTCTGGCCCCCCTAAATGGGTCCAGGGACGGTGGCCTTGGGGACGTCCGCCGCCCCCTATCACTCTGAACCCGAGGTGGCGGCACGTAGTGTTCCATGCGCGCTCATTTCAGACGTCGCGGGTGGGGGTATTTGACCCCCCCTACTGTAGATAATAACTGTAAATATGTACATGTGTATTCGACCTCGTAATTGACTTACCACCCTAAGGATGAATGTCATCTGCACTGGACGTCATAAAACGACAAGGTCTAATTTGTCTACGTGACAGTTAGATAATTGCAAACTGAATCCCCCTTATTACAAAACAAGGTTTATCTTCAGACCCAGATTTAAAACATGGAGCCATTATTGAATTTCGAACTTTATTCCGACTACGGTAAAGTTCCTAAACACAAAACTGACAACTTAGTACCGAACTAAGTTTTCAGTTTTGTAAAAAGAACGGTATTTCAATCGCTGTTACGTTCTTATTGCAAAAACTGGTTCCATGGTTTAAGCCATGTCAAATATAAATCTTGTTTTGTAATAAGGCGGAATAAGTTTAAATTTTCTGGTTGTTGTCAAAAGTGGTAAAATGGCATTCGTACTGTTCTTATTTCAATCAACTCAGCCTATTACAGTTCAATGCTGGACATAGAACTCTCCCAGACTACGGCTAACTATGGCTGACTACGGCAAAAGAAAAAAAAAAACAACAATCAAAGAGTTATGCCAAAGTCAAAAATGTGACTTTAAGTCAGGTAAGGATTCAAAGTCAATAAAGAAAACTATGGAAGTTTTAAAACGGCTGAGCTAGCACTTCGGAGTAGACCCTCTGGATATTAGTTCAGATTTGTTAAAGTTGTAAAAGCAATTATGTGATTTGGTTTAAAGAGGTTTTTTTTTTTTTTTATTAGACCAAGAAGAGTAAATATGTTACACAATTTGTCTTAGCTCTTATACTTATGTTTAAAAGTAAATCAATTACAAATGTGTAAATTATTAGCATCTGCTGCCGAACTAGGTTTATACGAGTAGCCTGTGTTTCAGCAAGCAGCGCCTCAATCAATTGTTATTATGTAACAATATTTTATATATTTATGTAGATTTCTTTTATATTTTATGAACGTGAAAACGTTGTAGGCATAATAGACTAAACCATTTTCTATTTTGTTAAGTACCTGGTACTAGTTGACAGGTCAACACTGCCATACCTATTAACAATGTAGGTAATACGAAAACATTTTACAAGCCAATTATTTTTAAAGGTACTCCTTTAAAAAATGTTTTGTGTAAGTCATGAGCACGAATATGTAAGCGCTTAGCAGAATTCAAAACCGATTTTCTCGTGGAATAACGATTGCAACTTTGAGAAAAGATCTATTTCATAATAAATGTTTGGGTTCCAAAATACTATATTCGTAGTCAAATAAAATTTCAATCAATAAACACGACACGGTTGGCGCAGTGGTTAAGCGATTGACTGCTGCGCTGCATGTCGCGGGTTCGATTCCCGCACGGAACAAATATTTGTATGACCTACAAGTAGTTGTTCCGGGTCTGGCTGTTTGTGTATGTGAGTTGTTGTGTGAAATGTTTGTAAACGCACCCACAATACAGGAGAAATTCCTAGTGTGGGGCAAGGTTTTTTAAAGAAAAAAAAAAAATATTTCCTATGGAGGAAATCATTTTTAAAAGTTGCTGAGTGTATACATATTGGTGCTCGTGACTGTACACTGGAGTTTCTTGCCGGCTGTTATCTATAGAAAACGGCTAATTCAAACCGTGCACCTAGCTTCTGACGTTTCATAAGTGACCTTGTAGGTTTATGTGTTTTTTTTTTGTTAACCGTACCGTTTTTACCTCGGTTTCTGTTGCCCACGACCACGACTTGTCCCGCGACCGGTTGCAATTTTGTACAAAACGGGTCGGACAACGGATTGTGCGGCCATACTTTCTTCTTGGTTGAAGGTTCTGTGACCAAGGTTGCGGCGTGCATAAGATCACTAATGCAATGTAAATTGTCTTTGGTCCCTGGCCCTGACATCAAGCAATGGACAAGATTATCAAACTTTTATTGTTTGAATAGGAGGCTTTTGGCTACTTTGTTTTTGTGCAATTTATGCAATTTTTTTGTAATGTGCGTTTTGTTCGTGCTGAATAAACAATTTTTCTTTCTTTTCCTTCTTTCACCAAAGTCGGCAGTTGTTACGAAGAAAATATTATTTAGATTTTCAGATAACTCGATTTTAATTATTTACTCGGTGGTAAGCAATTATCACATCACTGCCCCTTTTAAGAAATAATCATGTAGCGGTATCAACGTCGCCACATGCGAACCACGCGTCACACTGACGTCACGCAAAATCCTGCATCGCGCAAACAGAGTTTACCGCGCGACTAGCATATATACAACGTCCCGACATCAACCGTCGGGTAGTTGCCCACCAGACACAACACCCGTCTGGTCGGAGGATCCTCCCTTTTCTATGGAGGATGAGTGAACTTTACACCCTGTTCCTCATGCCCCTAAACTGGTGACCCGAGTATGAATGTCAGCGCACAATGACAATAATTAATTTTAGTTTTGACATTAACACATCAGCAGAACAGACACTGATCACTTTCACATCCTCCCTACATCCATAATTGATCCCTCTAGGCGTAAGTTCCTCCTCCACAATAATTATAACCGAACTACAAATATTAATCAAGATGTATATCGAGAAGTTTGCTTGTCTGTTGTGCAGTTAAGAGACATAATAAATATGTTTTGCTCACATCTTAAGCATTATTAATGGTGTCGCCAGAGTAATCGGTCTACGCGAGCGATAAATGCGATACAAAGATATTTTCAGCAAAATAGTTTGGTGTTGGTGTGAATTTGTTTAGATTAAAATTTTCTACAATACCTCAAATTGGTTAGCATGATCCTTCTATTTCTTCCCGTGGGTGTCGTAAAAGGCGACTAAGGGATTTACTAGAGAATGCGCAGGAGCGTTCTCGATGCATTTTAACATCATACTGCGATCGCAACCCCCTGCCAAGCGTGGCGATTATGGCAAACTCCCCCCTTTGTGAAAGGACTATGTCCAGCAGTTTTCGGCTTTCGGCTGAAATTATGAAAATGAAAAACTTAATGACGGCTCTGAAGTGCGCTACTCCCGGCGCAGAAGGTACTCCACCCTTCACCCCTGCTGACACATAAATTGGTTACAGCGCAGCGACTCTCCTCATGTTCCGAGCGGCCATAAAGTTTGAATCGGGCTGTGAAAGTCGTGAAAAAACCAGAGAGGCAATTCCCGTATTTTTAAGAACGGTCGCATTCTAATTTCAGTTTAAATCTGCAAAAGCACCTTTAATTTACCTACATTTTTGTAATTTTTGACATTGATTGTCGCTGAGATGAGTTTATGATTAGGTTTTGAACGTTTATAGGGTTCCGTAGTCAACAAGGAACCCTTATAGTTTCGCCATGTCCATCTGTCTGTGTATCCCCGGCTTAGCTCAGAGACTCTTAGTACTAGAAAACTGTAATTAGGCATGGGTATACATAATTATTAATTACACCGACAAAGTGATAAAAAAATTATGAAAACAATTTTTTTATAAGCCTTAGGCCTTGCTCGTAATATGGGGTTGATTTTTTTTCAGGTCTATCCCATCGTGTGGGATATCGTTAGATAGGCCGTTCAAAAATATTTCGGGTCTGTCAAGGCCATTATTCGATTCAGGAATACGTCTGCGTAATAATAAGCTTTAAAGTGTTCATTTTTGTTAGTGTCAAATGTCCAGATAAATGGGCCAGATAAATGGTTTTTATTGGATGTGTAAAAAAAATCACGACAGTAGTAGGTACCTACATATTATAACGAAGTTAAAAGGAAAACTATCACAGCTAAGTAGACTTTACAAGTTAACGAGTAATAGTCGAACAACTTACATTTGCAGTTGGAATGTATGGTAGAACTTGTTTTTCAACAGACTTAAATTTTAAATTTGTTCTTGTAATAAATTCATCCCAACTACGGAACCTTTCATGGTCTGAAACGCACTTGGCCGGTTTTTTTCATATAAATATTTTTCAACTTTGTCTCTGTCACCTCTGACCTAGTCTAAGGTCAAGAGCAAACCCATCCCAAAAAAAAAAAAATAAAAAAAAAAACAGGAATTTAAATGATTTAATTTATGTAAGTAGGTTTGTATAAACACTGTAACACGTCAAAAATTAATTTGTTCTCAATCTGCAAAATAGCGTGTCATATCAAATAGCTTCAAAACACCGCCTCGCGCATGTCACTCTCCTAGGACATTGGTTTCCACATTAAATTGTTGTCCCACAACTAGCTCATATTTCGTTTGGAAACTTTCCAAGGCACAAGGGGGCAGTTGAATCGCTACGACGACAATGGGGACAAAATAATATTACTGTATTCCTATATGACGTAACCGTCTTTTATTTTCGCGGCTTTTCCACGAAATGGCGGAAACATTGAATTTGAATATTATTCCATCCGTCCTGGCAATTTTGTGAATCGTTGAAAGCGTGTGAATTTTGTTTTTCTTTTTGTCATTTTTAAATGATTTTGAAAAAGGAATTGGGTGTGTTTTTGTGAAGTGAATAGATATTATTTAAATGAGGTGATAACGAATAATGTATTGAAGTGTATTCATGTACTTAGTAGTAAGCTACATTCTTAAGGAAGTATTTTTAGTAGTTGGTAATAAACGCTTGTGTTGAACTGACGTATTTCCTTCGAACCTCCATACTTCATGATGCCTGCCATACGCGTTCCGGGCTAAGCATACGCTACTTTCCATCCATAGATTTTATATCAAATCTATATATTTCTACTCATACTTATAAATTAATTATATAAATTTGAATATTTGTAAGACAGTGGACCGTTTGGAATAAATTCAATTATTATAATTTTAAATAACATCAAAACACCTTGTTTATTAAAATTATGTTTAAATGATGTCGTCAGTTCTATACTCGTAGTACCTATATAGTTTGGTTTGTATTGTCACAACTTAACAAAATAATTTCTGGAATTAATAAGCATTGCACTTTTTTATTATTTAGAAGGTAACTCTATCATTCATTCATCATTTCGATAATAACCGTAAACGAAACACTACCACAAACTCAATGTCACGAACTCAGATTATAGAAAAAAAGCAGATGGACCGCGCGGAACACCGAGAGTGCGGCCAACAAAGCAAATACAAATTCAAAAGCGAATACACTCTCGATTCAGTACAGCACGAAGCGTCGCATCGTTAGTACGTCACGGGCTCTAACAGATAATTTCAGAATGATGCCGCATGCCGTCTTGTATTTTTAAACATTGTAAAAACTGTTCCCAAAAACAAAAGAAATAAGATGGAGTATCTTTCATAAGTAAAATATTGATTATTTGTCTATTTGGATTTATTTTACGTGTTTATTGTTAGTGACATCTTGAAACACAAAACCTTAACAAAAATCATTCGGTGTTGCTTGTTTATATTGAAACATTTACCCCTAAGTTAGGAAATAAGTATAGGATACAGGAGTATCGATTTACGAAAATATTTATGTCGATAATAGTGTTATAATTATTGCCTTTTCTGGTTAGTATGTTTATAAATAAATAAGTATGTATGTGTCTTCGTAAGTGTAACTAGTTAATGGATTTTATAATACTTATTACATCAGTCGATTTGCTATATCATGGGTTATATGACGTCACCATAAAGTTAGTATTGCTACCAAAAACAATAAAATGTTGGTGTCTCAAAATAAAAATATATCGCAAATGTATCGTTTATATGGGTATTGTTAATTTGACGTATACTGTTAATAAAAACAACTGATTTAAGAAAAAAAAAGCTTTTTTTTTTCATGTAATGAAATATTGTGGCTAATTTTTTCATTCTCCTGGCAACCGTACACACACATAGAGGCACCTGTTCTTATAGTGCTGTCACGTGGCTGTAACGCACACATGTCTACAAACGGGCCTCACTTTATTGTTCCGCGCGGTCTCTCTGCTTCTTTTCTTTAATCTGAGGTCACGAACACTATCATAGACAAATCTTTTCAATACCTCTCCAAACAAATACTCACAGATGACAGTTGCCATAGACACAAAGACAAACTTTTCCGTCCATCGCTCGGCGTGACTGACTATAAACGCTCCTTTACCGACCACAAAGCTTTTAACCCGGGAGTGATATAACGTTTGGTTCATTTTTCTAGCGCTCGGGTAGAGAATATGACGTAGGATCGATTTATTTGGTCAGGCAGAACAAGCATTGTTAGAAAATTCTTTGTTATGGGCTTGGAATTTGACGCAATAGAATTGCTGTTGATAGATGAACCATATTTCAAAGCATAACTACTACAACACTATCATCTATCTTCTTAATAAAATTAATTCACTGACAGATAATCAACCCGCACTGGGCCCGCACTACCAGGCCAACCAAGATACAGGTAAAAACCTGTATCTAGGCAAACAGTGCTCTTCCGTGGTAAATCAGGTGAAAAAAACTTACAGATTTCATACATGACAATCCCAAAATTTAATAACGTAGACTATGAAAGGAGGCCGCGATCGCCAACCTGCCTGCCAAGCGTGGAGTTTATGGCAACCCCCCCTCCTTTTGGGGGAGGCCCATGTCCAGCAGTGGACGTCTTTCGGCTGAAATGACGATGATGATGAAAGGAGGTAATTAAGTTTAAAACTTGACGGGTGCATTCATTCATGTTTGTGTTTTTTTATTATGTAACATCTTTCCTCTAGCTTTCTGTGGAAGTGATTTCGTGAACACCATAGTTCTGCCACCGCGAAGCAGACACTATGGCACCATAGTTCTATAGTTCTACCACTGGAACGCAAGACAAAGGATATGTTAGGTTTTTCTATGGACGCTGGGCTTTTATTTGAAGCAGCTGTGAACAGGGAAGAGATTATATTTTGATAAGAAAGTACATAAATGGAAACTGTACATGTTTTTAACTTTTTTTAAAAGCACCCTTCCTCATTATTATACTTTTAAATAATTATAATTTAAAAAAATAAAGTGCAACCCACAGTAATTATTGATTTTGGCAACAGTTTTCGGTTGGATGACATTCTTCTCATTGTGAAATGTGAACGTCAATCAAGTGTCTGTCAAATTCAATTCAATGCGTTTGCGTTACAACTAACGGAACGGACACATGTGATTTGAATTTGTTTGTGTTGTGTGTTATTTTTGTTCAAGTTTCTTGTTTAAAGGCTTCTACAGCCCGCGCGTCGCGAGAAAGTAGAAGCCTTTAAGCAATGATGTATTATTACCTTTAGATGACCTCCGCTCAATAATGGCAAAGTAAATGCCAGGCAATTGCCTGACATTTACCATAATAATTATTATTATTACGTACGCGCCAATGAACATGCAGCAGCTAGTGACGTAACTATATCTCTCTCTATGTATGTTCATCTCTTTCTAACAACAGATATCGGTATAGGTCTTTCCTAGTATAAATAATTTTTAGATAATTTTTATTGAGGTAAATAAAGATTTTGATGTACATGAGAGACTTAAAAAGTATGCATTATTGTAAGATGGTGTAGGTACATATAATCGTTGGGTGAATCGCTGCTCTCCTAGCTAGATTACTGAGTAATCTGTATTTAGGAGAGACAGTTTCAAGTATGTAGCTACAATCATGGCTTACGCTGTTTTTGAGTGCACTAATGTTCGTGTATGACGCGTCTATTTATAATACGTCATTGCCTTTAAGTGGTATTGTAAACATAAATATGATATTTTTGACAGTTTTTTGATGGGTAACATATTGCTTGTATATCAGTCAATTAACCAAATTAGCCAACATTTAAAAAGTTAAACTGGTAAACCGTGTAAAGTTCTGTACCCCGAGTGTAGGTAAGTTTGCAAGTGAGTAAACGTAACTAGCGCGTTTACGTTAAGATTTTTATTCTCACTCTTATACTCTTAGCATTATGATCTATCGGTCAAATTTTAACGCAAACGAAATAGTTACGTTTACTCTCTTGCAAACTTACACTTGGGGTACGGATAGCTTCATTATCAGACTTAGAAAATAGTGAACCTGAGGATGGACGACTGTTTTCGAAATAACGAAAACGATCAACTCCTTCCTTTCTTGCCTCACTGCCTTATTTACGACACAATCACATTTCATTTAATGGCCACAAAGGAGTGTGACGATCTATTTTTATCCTTCAACAATACGACAACATACACAATAAGACATTCTTTCCTTAAACGTTTTCAGTCAACAAACCAAGGCAATATATCTTAGTATATAGAAAAACATTTATAGAAACTAAATTATGATGTTCAAGGACCTTCTAAGGGTGTCATCACAGAAATACGATTGATGTCGCGTCGATGTCTTGATCATCATCGCTTCTATTAAGCATCTATGTCACTGCTATTCGTATAAACCAGTTACCGACAGCTATCCTAACTTCATAACTATTTAACTATTATTATATTATATATATAATTCTATATAATATTATAATTATATTATTTTATTATATTATCCTATCCTAACTAATATTATAAATGCGAAAGTAAATTTGTTTGTTACCTTTTCACGCCTAAACCACTGAACCGATCATCCTAGTATTTTGCATATACGTTGTCAGGTGTACAGACACGGACATAGGGCACATTTTATCCCAAAAAAACATACTGTTCTCGAGGAAAACAACAATAACGTTCTTATGATAATAGATAGCCCTACGTGTCTTTCGAATCATGATTGAATTATATTAATATAGCAACTTTAGGAGTGTGAGTATAGCTTTTTTTATTTTTATTTAAATACCTAATTCATTTTGTGAGTCTAGTGTCGATAGACCGGTTTTTCATCCTCCTAACTAATATTATTATAAATGCGAAAGTTAGTTAATTTGTTACGCTGTCACGCTAAAACGGCTGAATGGATTTGGGTGTTTGGCACATGGGTAGACCTTGACCTGGGTTAGGACATAAGATACTTTCTATCTCGGTAGTACGTTCCCGTGGGATAATTTCCGACCTCCACGCGGGGGAAACCACGGGCAACAGCCAGTCATCGATAAACATTTCTCTGTAAGTACAAAAATCTGTACCTAGAAACTTTAAGCCACACAATCAGAGCAAATAATCTACCCACAATTACGAAATCAAAAATGAGAAACTTCCAACAAGTTGATCTACAAAATTCCACCATAAAACTAGGAGAAATACGGTCTCTGGGACCGTATTTCTCCTAGTTTTATGGTGGAACGCGGCCATGTGAATTAAAATTATCACAAATTAATTTTTGAAACGTTCCGACCCCTCAGCTTGGTCCTTCGGCCCAGCAATAACAATATTTTTGGCACGGTTGACTAAATAAGCCAATTGCTATTTGATGGGGAATTGGGGTGCCATTGAATGCAACCGGTCCGAGAATTTATGGGTAAGACGTTAATTCAAGAAGTGGTTTGGTTTGACTGGAGTATTAAAAACCGGCCAAGTGCATGTCGGACCACGCACAATGAAGGGTTCCGTAGTTGGGATGAATTTATCCCAAAAACAAACTTAACATTGTAGTTGAAAAACATGCTCTCCCATACATCGATATACGTTACGGTCAATTCTCCAACTGCAAATTTAAGTTGGTCGACTTTTACTCGTTAACTTGTGAAGCCTACTTAGCTGTGATAGTTTTCCTTTTAATTTCGTTATATATACTATTGCCATGAATTTTTTCACATATCCAAAACCAACCATTTAGCCGGCAGGGGGGGGGGGACACTTGACTCTAACAAAAAATAGCACTTTAAAGCTTAATATTACGCAAACGGATCCCTTAATTGAAAAATGGTTTTGACAAACCCTCAATATTTTTGAACGGCCTATCCAACGATACCCCACACTATGAAATAGACGAGAAAAAAAATATCATCCCCATTTCACGTTTAAGGGAACTACCCTAAAAAAAAATGTTTTTCATAATTTTATTTTACCGTTTTTTCGGCATGATTAATATGTATACCCATGCCAAATTACAGCTTTCTAAGACTAAGCGTCTCTGAGCTAAGCTGGGGACAGACGGACGGACGGACAGACAGACAGACAGACAGACAGACAGACAGACAGACGGACATGGCGAAACTATAAGGGTTCCTTGTTTACTACGGAACCCTAAAAATGATCAGATGCATTGTGGCTCGGAAATTTTCGGTGGTTTGATTTGAATTGCTGACAATATTTTTTTTTTGTAGCAAAAATATGGAAACCAAAAACAAAAAAAAAAACCAAAATGGTCCAAATACAGATACCAATTTACTGATTTATAGTATTGTTAATTTCAAGCTAGCATTTTTTTTTAAGATAAAATCTGAAATTGGTTGAAATGGTCGTGCAGCAAAATTAACTACCTATCTGGATTCTTCAGTGACCTCTGAGAGGATGTAAAATTATACCAAAAACTCTCCAAAAATCTATGTGCTTAAAAATACCTGTCAATAATTTTCCTATATGACACAAACCATCCTACAAAGACCAAGTGTAACCCATTTGTAAAAAACACCAAAAGCAGTAGGACAATCTTTTTCTACTTTATAATATTTCCCATGATTTATGTTTAACATTTTTTATCCGTATGTTATTGCCGTATGACTTTAACTGGGATCCCTCATTTTTCTACCGGACCCATATCTACTACTGTTCACTTTGATAAAAGACTCTGTAATAAATTACTTGCAATTTCCAACTGAGGGAGACGTGCTTGCTTTTCCGTGATTTCGATTCTAGGAAGCTACTGAATTTCATTCTGAAACCAATTAGCATTCTGGCCAATTACCATTCAAAATACAGTTAGTAAAACGCTCATTGTTCGAAAAGATCGTTAAGGCGTTGCACAAACTGGAATACCGTAAAACGTCCACTCTTTTGCCGCACAGTTAGCCGTATTGCTAAATATAACAAGCCTAAAAAAATACAGTGGATAGTCAAGTTTATAAAAAAAAGACTTATGCAAAGATATTTTATAGAAATGATCTAGCATCTTGAAAAAGAAAATTGCATGAAAAACACGAAAAAGCTGTTTTCCTCTCGAAATGCACGATATTTTGAGCGACAACTATTCATATTTTTGTAACTAAAAAAAAGAAAATTTAATCAACTATAGAAATATGTAATTATCCTAACTTATTTGTGTATTTTTTTTTTATTAAACATCAAAATCTCTTTCATATTATTGTCGGACACGATATTCAACTAAAATCAAACGCATCGCCATTTTAAACCTTATTTGAATACCGCGATGCACTACCTACTGTCATTTCACCTCCCAATACCTAAAGATTAGTTACCGCGCCTTAAAATATTGTTTCGAATACATACAAACTCACGCCTTTTTTCAAGACAGAAACTTCAGAACGCCACCTGCTACGATCATTAGACTCCTTTTGCTTCATTTAAGTACACATGAGTCATGGTAAATCAATTTTATAATAGAGGATACTAAAATGTATGCCCTTGGAACAGCGGGGTAATTGTTCAACATTCACAATCCCAATGCCGTTCATTTTATCAATTCAACAATTTTCATTGCCGTATTTTTACACTGTCGAGCAGACGAATTTTCCACACATACGAAGCTATGGATTAGGAATTTCCTTCACCTTAACTTTAAGCAACGTTTATAAATAAACCCCTCAATCTCTAAAAGTTAACCAGAAGGCTTAATTTAACTTTCCTGTACCTATACTCTACAATATACGCATCACTAAACCAAATCGATAAATACTTCGTTTGGAAAAATCGGTCCATTAGTTTAGACGCGTCACGAGTATATTTTTTTACGTACCCTCCTAGGTACGTAAAAAAATATACTCGTGACAACTCGTTAAGCTGCTGTAAAAATATTAATTTTTGGTCTATAGGATCAAAACTTTATTTAAGTTATATGGTCATATTAAGATTTTCCGTAGCTTCACATAATGGTACGATAATGCTCAAAAGACACTAAAAAAAAACACCAAATATCGTCAATATTTGATTGTATGAGATACGGGATTTTTTTTAAATAACAGCTATCTTCTAATAATGGCGGCTCTGAAGTGCGCTACTAGTTGCGCAGTACCGCACCCCTCACCCCCTCTGACACGTGAATTTGTTACTGCGCAGTGACTCGCCTCATGTTCCGATTCACCATATAGTTGGAATCGGGCCGTATATGACTGTATAAAATCAATGTTTGTGCGTATTTTATGCGCTGCCATACCGTTAATTTAATTGCGATAAAACTTTGTCAACTTATTGTTAGCACTTGCGCGAAGGTTATAGGAATAAAATAGAAAATAACAAAAACACTCGGATGACGTGCAAGTAGAAGCTAGTTTATGATCCTCATGCCTTTTTTGGGTGGGAAATTATCAAATAACTTCTCCCGCTCTGGGCTGAGCGGGAGGGCGTGTCAGACTTTTACTGACTAAAACCCACCCGTATTCCTTCATTTGCCTGTGTGCCAGGGCCACGATATCCCTTTCGGACAAACTCGCAACCCTGGCAGGCATTGGCCCTAGCGGACCCAGTCAGTTGGTGCTGACAACTCTTTGAGGCGCGCGTGGAATACGACGCGCCGTCGACCCGGGCCTGGTCCTTATCGGACGGTGAGCTACCCATCGCTCACCGTCCGCAGGCCCGCGCCTACGGTGGCCGGAAATCGGCTTGCGACTCCCGACGCCCGGGGCGTCTCCTGCGGCGACTAGGGGCGCGAGGGCGCGAACCTTGCCTCTCCCTCACGCGTTCCGCCTCCTCGGACGGCCTCCCTTGCACTCTCGCTCCGAACCATGGCCTGAACCAGGGCCGGACGCGAGAGATCGCCGCCGCCGATCGCCTCCGTGAGGACACGGCGGTGCTCCGCCCAAGCTGGGCAGACCTCCACCGTATGCTCCACCGTGTCCTCCGGGCGATCCACACAGTGGTGACACCCGGGCGTTTCCTCCCGCTTTATCCTGAACAGGAACCTCCCGAAACAACCATGTCCGGTGAGGACCTGCGTCAGGCGGAAGGTGAGGACGCCGTGGCGCCTCTCTAGCCACTCCTCAAAGAGGGGACTTATCGCCACAATTGTGGCGTGCCTAGCGCTGGGTTGCGACAATCGCACTCTCCATGCCGCCATAAGATCCCGCCGGAGCTCTGTCCGCTGTGCCGTGATTTCTCGCGGCAGCGGAGTTTCACCCCGGCGTTTCGCCTCCTCGCGCCACTCTCAGACGTGCGCGAGGACTTTTGCCTCCAGATCCCATGGCGGTAGTCCGGCAAGGAGGCTCGCCGCCTCACGGGAGACCGTGCGGTATCCTCGGACCAGCCTGATGGCCATAACCCTTTGGGACGCGTTCAATCGCCGGGCTGGTCGCAGCCTTATAGAACGCGCCCACACCGGTGCCCCGTAAAGGGCCATGGACCGCACGACCCCCGCGTAGAGCCTCCGGCAGGAGGCGTTTGGACATGATCCTCATGCCTGTATTCCCCGAAGGGCTAGGCAGAGGTGTACCTAATCACCTATAGTGCACCCACATTTCTTCGTTTATGTGTAATTAAGTCCCATATAACAGGGGGCGAGCCTATCGCCATCAACGGGCACAAATCCATGCTCCGGGCTGCGATTGAGAAATTCTAGATGGGAAATTATAATAACACTTTTGCCCGTCCCGGGAATTGGACCCAGGACCTCATGCTCAGCAATAGCGCTTGCGACCACTAGTCCAATGAGGCAGTCTACTAGCTAGTTTATAATAAAAACTTTTTACAAAAAAAATAACCGACACCGAAAAAACAGTACAAAGTGAAAAATAACTTTAATTTTGGAAGTCGGTTGCATAAAACTAAAATACAGACCCAAAGACGCCGACTTCCGAAATTAAAGTAATTTTTCACTTTGTACTGTTTTTTTGGAAGTCGGTAATTTTTTTTTTGTAAAAAGTTTTTTATTTTTCACTTTTAGTGCCGAAAAAGAATTTTCCTAATCGGTTCGTAAATGACGGGAGTTATGCGCGAACAAAACACGCAATGCAGAGTAAACGAAAAGATCGTTAATGTAAACAATGTAGATACATTTTTAGATATTTGTTGATTTTTCAAAAACCGCTTGTCCGATTTCGATAAAATTTTCATGGAACCATTTGGAAAGTATACCCTTTCCAACAAAAAAATATTTTTTCAAATCAGTTGGCAAGCAACGGAGTTATGCGCGAACCTCTTTTGGCTTAAACCGGTAAACCATGAACATTAAACAATAATGTAAGCATGCAATAGTCTCTCCTAATTACAGATTACTCAGTGATCTAGCCAGGAGAGCAGATTCAACCAACAATTCATTGTACCGACACCAGGTAATTAATAATGCATACTTTGTAAGTCCCTCATGTAGACACGGTATGATGTGATCTCGCATTGTATAGGATTTCCGAACAATGACAGGTCAGAGTATACTGGAAATGTATAGCATGTTATTTTGCCGTATGTACGTATCTAAATAAATTATTTTAAATATATTAATTAAATATCTTTTTTATTATTAATTCTATCAACCGAGTTGGGCGAACTCACATTTAAATGTTTAAGAATAAAACAGTGACCATAGAGGGTTGACAGAAAAATTGATTTTAATTATTAGAATTTTCCGTTAAACATTTGTATGTTTACTAAAATATTATTAAGCAGCTACTTCTAAAATAAAAATAAAATAAATCCGTTTAGAAGGACTACGCAGTCACAGAGACATACACTAAAATCGACTTTTTTTTAAATATAAGTAGCCTTAGTTACTCCTTATAGCATCAGCTATCTGCCAGTGAAAGTTCCGTTAACATCGGTCCAGCCGTTTCGGAGATTAGCAGGAGCAAACAGACAGACAAATAAAAAAAAATGCTTTTTGTTATAAGTACCGCATACTTTCTTATTAATTTAGTAAAAAGCTATTATGTTGGCATTACAATCAGACACTTCAATTGTATTTATTTCTATAGATGTAAAATTATTTTTCATGTACTGGCAGGCAAGAGGCAATGGATTGCAAATAAACGTAAAACCAAACTTTTGTATCTGGTAACACCTGTAAATTCTGCAAATACAATTATTCTTGATATTTGAACACAAAACATGGATATATAGCGTGGATGAAACTACAAACAATCATTAACACCAGCAAATATTACTAGTTCGAAATTAATTTCGAACCAGTAATATTTGGTTGTAAAACCGCAAATTAAATGACTAATTGCTTTTAACACTGGCATTAATATCGAGTTTCCTGTAACAATTGACAATTCAATTATTTAAATATATGTAATTATATCATTATGAATTAAATTAATGTGAAACTCAGTGTTCGTCCATTTAATTGACCGCAAGTGTTTAAGGTATTTCGCTCAAAGGGATTATGAAGATTGTAAATTAACAAAACAAAAAAAAAAAATCTAATATCTCTAATTTTTTTTTTTTTTAAGTGTAAACTTCTAATAGAGCTCTGCGCACTTTGCACTCTTTCTGAACAGTGAACCAAACTGAACCAACGCGCTGGGGTCGGTGATGTTAAATCGGGTATATTTGGCTCCAGTCGGTCCTTATCATTCTAGAGTACTTTATACTATACTGAAACATAGCACTGGATCGCGTATACCCTGCGCTCAATCGTGTGTGTGTTATTTTAATAATATAAAAAAATTAATGTGATAACGTTGGTGTAAGCTTAATAGACTGTAGATTTGTAGACCATTTTCTATTTTTTTAAGTACCTGGTACTTGTTTATGGGCCTACACTGTCCTCCATACCTATTTAACACTGTAATTTGAAAACATTTTAAAAGCCAGTTATTTTTTTAAAGGGTACTTAACCGTGGAGTTTCTAATATACCAAATTCATCTTCTCCCACTATGGCTGGAGGCAGAACAATTTTTTTAAATCCTTTTTGGCAAAGACTAACCATTAAAATCCGAACCATTAAAAAAGATGCCGAAAATTAAAAATCTATCGTCACCGACCTACATACGTGTGCCAAAAAAAAAAACGTGTTCAGAATAAAATTTTAGTGTCTCAATAAACGTAGTGTTAGCATTCTGTATCCCTACTAAAGAACGTGCTACATTTGGCTGAAAGCCATTCCAAAAAAAAAAACTTAATTTCGATCATTATTACAAAAACTTGAAGTCACAAAGGCCTTATTAGTACAGATAAAGTAAGCAATTCTGGAATCGACGCTATGGCCTGTATTCCAAATTCTGTTCGGTGCCAAAATATACAGTGTATTTGGTTAAAGGAGGGACATATTGTCGTAGGTGCTCATGAAAATGAACAACTTCTTCAATTGGACTCAGAAGCTTAAATGACACATCCAACAATTCACCTTGGTAATAAACAACTGAGCAGCGACAGAAATTAACCTCAAAATTTATAAAATCTAAATACTGAAATATGTATTCAAATAATTATTCATTACTAGTGGTCGCCTGTCCTGGGCCCCAAGTCTGCTATTTTTATTAAATCAGTTATTCCAATACGATCCCATTGTCGTTTTGCTAAAAGTTCGTAATCTGCTAAATTCATAATGGTCGATCATTGGTCGGTCAATGTTCTAGTAATAGAATTGTGTTACTTATAATGGCATTGTAGAAATGTCATTCATTTGTGATGTACGAGATTACCAATAAATGCAAAAATTTCTTTCAATGTAGTGTCAGTGGCCGACCATTGGGAAGTCATAATGACGCCATTTTAATAGTAGATTACCAAACTTGTCAAAATCAACAATTATGAAATCAATGATTGACCATTCTGACACTATTGTAATAGCAGACTTGAGGCCCAGGTCACTGGTTGAAATTCAATCCCCTCTATTTACAATCCAAATAGTACTTACTAATTCCATGCTTTTATTAAGTACTTACTAATTCCATCCATTAGTTTAGCGGTAAATGTATTTTTGCTATTGATGGAAAAGTAAATACGAGGCTCAGATTATAGAAAGAAGCAGATAGACCACGCGGAACAATAAAGTGAGGCCCGTTTGTAGACATGTCGCTGGTTTGCGAGAATATAGACGTAATTCAAAATTCTGTCAAATTGAATTCTGTATGCCAAACAATCATAAATCTTTGATATTTTATCGTGAACAGAGACGCAAAGCCAATTTCGCGCCAGCGTTCGTTAGAAAGAGACAGCGTCATTATTCATTTGAGACAAAACACTCGAAGCGTAATCACAAATAAAGGCTCATCTCAGTTGAGCCTATGACAACAGAGTGAACGCACGGTCAATTCTCGAATTTTTTTCAAGAATAGTGACATATTTAGTGATCCGTCGTTGTTTCTGATAATAGTAAGTATCATATAGGTTGAATTTTATAATTTGAAGTCTCATGAATAAAGACTGATGTCTGAAACCCCCCTTTGTATGATGATTTTTTATATAATTTTAATAAAAGTTCTAAAATGTTTTTATGTTTTTTGATACTACGATAAATTTTCCTTTAATCAGTAAAGTCGATCCCTCAATATATCATTTACATTTTGCGGTATGCACTAAAATGTTTACAAAGAAATTAAAAAATGCCATTCTCTAAAATCAATCATTTTCAGTTCCGTCGCTATTCTCGCAAACCAGCGATGTGTGCGTTACAGCCCACGTGGCTGTAACGCACTATAAGAACAGGTGCCTCTATGTGTGTGTACGGTTGCCAGGATAATGAAAAAATTAGCTATAATATTTCATTACATGAAAAAAAAAAGTATTTTTTTTCTTAAATCAGTTGTTTTTATTAACAGATTACGTCAAATTAACAATACTCATATAAACGATACATTTGCGATATATTTTTATTTTGAGACACCAACATTTCATTGTTTTTGGTAGCTATATTTACTTTATGGTGACGTCATAATAACCCATGATATAGCAAATCGACTGATGTAATAAGTAATACAAAATCCATTAACTAGTTACACTTACGAAGACACATACATACTTATTTATTTATAAACATACCAACCAGAAAAGACGATAAATAAAACACTATTATCAAAATAAATATTTTTGTCAATTGATACTCCTGTATCCTATACTTATTTCCTAACTTCGGGGTAAATGTTTCAATATAAACTAGCAACACCGAATGATTTTTGTTAAGGTTTTGTGTTTCAAGATGTCACTAACAATAAACACGTAAAATAAATCCAAATAGACAAATAATCAATATTTTACCTATGAAAGATATTCCATCTTATTTCTTTTGTTTATGGGAACAGTTTTTACAATGTTTAAAAATACGAGACGGCATTATTCTGAAAGCCTCGTCAAAAACTAACACGGGCATTACAGTCTACAAAAAAGGGAGTGTTTTTTTTTTCATAAATAACGAAAAATCCGCTTTGCTATCAGTAACGTTACCAAAAAACAGCGTTATTAATTAAAGACAAATTATTAATTCGCTGGAGCAATCTGACATGTGCTAGCTGTCACTTCGTGTTTATAAAATTGACATATTTATTGTAATGTCACGTTTAATCGATTTATTGATGTGTAAAATAAATGTAATAATAGGTATAAAAGACCATTTTATTACAACAAAGTGACAGCCAACACATGTCAGAATATTTCAGTGAGTTAATAATTCGACTTTAGATGATAATACAATTTCTTTTTTCAAAAAAACAGGCCAATTTTGTTCCTATTTTAGTTCAAAACGAAGATTACAGCAAGTCGCCACTGAATAAAATGCTCAAATGACAGCGGTCTATTAATATAGGCTTACGGTCTTAAGGTCCTTCGATATTCAGGAGCAAAAAGTTTTGGGGCGGGAAATGGAAATAGGCTTCCCTGTAATTACATGGAATTAAACTATCGTCTTTAAATATTGTTACACAATATGCTAATGAAAATGAAAGTAGAAAACAATGAAATTGAAACTTTGAAAATATTTACGTACATACGGCTACACATCAAGCTATACATTTCCAGTATATGCTGGCCTGTCATTGTACGAAAATCCTATACAATGCGTTTTTTTTTTTTGCCGTGTGTACGTAACTTAACAGTCGTCACTTTCAAAGTTAACTGTTTATATTATTAGGTATATATTATATATCAATGATATTATATTAAACAGATATGTTATACACTCACAAAATAACCGAAAAAAGTGTTCCGCGCAGCAGCGGCAGCACACATACCCACTTTTCATTCATTTTACATTTCACTACAAGTAGAAATGCCGGAAAAGAGATGGCTTGATAAAACAAGAAAAAAAGGAGACAGCTAGTGTTGTCAATTGTACGTGAATGTAAACAAACATTATTCTGGCCACCAATCACCGAATGTTGGCATCACAGACTAACAAATACATCCCAATTAGGACGTTTCCGAGTCTTCACTATTGCGCGCTCACAACATATCTGTTTAATATAATATCATCGGTTATCATGAACCCAAACCGTATAATAATGTAATCTGAACTAGCCAGAGGGCTAATAAAAAGTGGTAGGTTTGATATTATTAAAAACTAGCTGCTACCCGTGGCTTTTTCTACAATAAAAGCTTAATTTACTCCTTAAAACATCAACTAACTGCCAGTGAAAGTCCCGTCAAAATCGATCCAGCTGTTTCGGAGATTAGCCGGAACAAATCGACAGATACAAAGACAGACAATTAAAAAAAAAACATGCAGGCAGTCTTTGGGGACTGCCGATAGAAGTGAAAACATGGAAAGCGTTCGGTGACGATGACGCGAGTTCCATTATTGTATCGAAGCGTTCGGTGACAATGACACGAGTTCCATAATTTTTATGTTAACCCAAACAGTGCTCAACGCGCCTAAAGTTTTCTAAGTACCGTAGTTTATAAACTTTTCTATGCATTTAGTAAAAAGCTGTTATTTTGACATTACAAACAGACACTAAAATTTTATTGGTATAAAAAAATCAACGCCATAATTCTTTCGTCACTTTTAATATTTTCACGACATTCGAAATTTAAAACACATATAGGCTTCCCGAACCATACGTGACGTAAAGGTGTAAAAGGACTTCTTGGCGGGAAAGTGAAGCGTCATGTTCAGCAGTTTGTTTAATTTTCCAAAATTAGTGTTTAGCTGAATATTAATGTGTAATAATGGTGGATTATTAACCATTAAGTGTTTGTGAACGTGCATTAGTGTAGGCAAATGAAACAAAACGGTGCAACTTCGCTTCAAGTTCTCTCAAGAAGTCCGCGTGAGGACTCAGTAAAGTGCCACATCTTTACTGAAACTCAAGGGCAGTGGGCGGGGATATCATCATCATGCATTTATAATTCATTTCATCAATATTTTAAACAAGAACTAAAACTTGACATTGGCTAAATGCACAAATCGTGCGAAGCCAAAAGGAAAAAAAAAAAAAAAAAAAGGTGTAAAAGAAATATCGGTCCTTTCCACGAACCGAAAAAACTTGAGCAACTCCTTCTTTTACTTTCAGTATACTAAAAACTTCGTCCGTAGTTCGCCGGAAAAAAGGTAATCCGTATAAAATCTATGAAATCGGAATATTCAGGTTTCATAGATTTTATACGGAATTGATGAATTGAATTATTACCTACATATGTAGGTATGTAAGTATTGTTAGGAAACTTACTCGTTTCAGAAAGTATGGCATAAATAACATTCAAAGAATTCGGATACAATCATTTTCTTTTGCAATAATAAAACGTTCTTAGAAGACTTTCATTCAAAGTAAGTTTTTACTATTCAGCTACTCCTGAAAACCTTTTTAACCTTTACTCGATAAGCCAGTCAAGTCCAAGTGGCTTTTAAAAGGTATTCATTTTTATTGTTTTGGGTCTAGAATCAGAAAAACAACTGCCTTATTCAAGCTCAATTTCGTCCTTCGATACAAAGAGGACACATTACAACCATTGAACGAATTGTAAAAACATGTCAACCAACATTCGGATGCAAAAAGAAAAAAATGAAAAATATAAATTGCTTTTGTAACTCAAATTTCGTAAACAAGCTTTTTAAAATTCAAAAAAGGAACATTCACACGATGTCGGCGTAATGCCGCATTGCGTACGAAGCCACCGTTTGCTTGGAAAACCCGCCAAAATATATTATTCGTTATCTATCCCTAGGGTGCGGTCCATTTACTCTCGTGAACATGAAACACTATTGGTCCGCATACTATTATATTTAACATGTGGACCTTGCCTCTGATTCGTATTAAGAACGATTGTAGTTTCATAACCCACCGCTGATTTATAATGGCGCTAGGTGCTGAAGGTAAATTGCTTATTTGGCTTAAAATTATACGAGATAATTCGCTGGATTTTTAATTACTTAACATAATTTACAAAGATAAGTTTGTTTTCATACAATTATGAGGCCTTATTTAGAGTCAAAAACGTTTTTAACCCTAAAATGCAAATGAGTTTTTGAGTTCAGTGAAATTGTTAGTAACTAAATTATAATATGATTAACACTTATAGGTTTATGTCGGGTGTCAGTAGCAAGGGTTGGTACGTTAATTGGGATAGCAAGGTTAACAGTCTAGATTAATTTGTTCGTAGATCTGAAACCCAATTAGTAGGGGTGCTCAGACACTCTGAAGATAAGGCGTATTGATCTGACATTTAGAGTAAAAACGTCTAAGAATCAAAGGGCATCAAATTCATTAAGTATTAGATACTCTTTAATAATTGGCTTAAGATCTCGTCTGGTAAACGTAATTATCTAACTGCAGTGCAGTCTGTTTCTCATCATAGACAAATTGAGTATTGGTCTGGCTTTCACAATACTTAGGTATTGGCAATTTCCAGACCATTAAATTCCAGTTGTTATCCCGATGTTTTCCTTCACCCTTAGGATAATTTAACAAAACGTCACATTATTACATTCCAGGTATTAAACCTTAAGACACATAACACCACGCCTTGTTTCCCCGACGGGTAGGGCAGAGCTGTACCTATAGTACACCAACATTTCGCCAGTTATGTTTAAGTCCCATGTAACATGGCGCGAGCCTATTGCCATCAACCGGGCACAAATCCAGGCTCCGGGCAGCTACTGAGAAATTCCAGACGGAAGAATCCAATAACACTTTTGCCCGACCCGGGAGTTGAACCCAGGACCTCATGCTCAGCAGTAGCGCTAGACTAACGAGGCACACACTACGACTTATTCTTGACTGACAGGCAGACTGGAGTAAACCAATAAAAAAACAACATGTGAAAGATTTGGTCCTTGGAGCCGGATGGTTTTTCGATAAATACTTCATCTTTCACTAGATCTAACAAAGATACGTTCCGTACAAAGTCACTGGCATATGCTGGTGACACATATCTAAAATAAATACATCACCAACTAGATCCACCCCGTCGTTAAGGGGTGCTACACACCTGTTCGGGTGCCGACATTTGATTCTACAGTATTTGTTTAACAACAAAGCCGACCCGAAGCAAGTATATTATGTTCTTGCTTTGGGTCGGCTGTCTAGTTCAATAAACCATTTCATTTCATAATAAATTATATGCCATATAATAAGAAATGGAATAGTTTATTGTCCACACACATACACAGATGTGAGGGGCTTGTGGCGAATTAAAAACAGCCACACGGGTCAAAGTCAAAGTCAAATTATTTATTTCAAATAGGCACATAAAAGGCACTTTTGAACGTCAAGAATTACAAAAAAAAAATAGAATTGATTCTAGTTGCCCCTTCCAAAAGGTAGTTTCGTATGGAGAAGAATGGGCAAGAAACTCCACCGTTACTCTTTTAAAAATGTTTCACAATATTTTGTTTATGTACATTAATTATATGATTATATGTGAAGACGATGCACCTGGAATAAAATTACTATACCACAATAGGTAAAATTCAATCGGTCAAGGTCAATTGATCAGGTTAAGCAACGCTTGCCGCGGTTGGTCTGAGAATGTGTGACCATCTTTAGATACCAAGACCCCTCCATGCCTCGGAAATTACGTTAACCCATTGATCCTGACTGTTATTTGTAGATCTTTTACAGTTGTTACGGGTCGTCAGAAGCCCGAAAGTCTGGCAACCACTCTTACTAAAGGGTATCATGTTACACGGTAACTGGGTTGTGGTCGTCAGAATCACAGTCGCTCCATGTAAAATACTGGTAGTCAGCTGCATCCGGTTAGACTGGAAGCTGACCCCAACATATAATAGTTGGGAAAAGGCTGGGCAGATGATGACGCATACAAAGACGTTATGTTCGGTTGTCATTCGGCTCGTGCCGATGATCGACCAATTCCATTTGGCATCTACCCTTTCGCTGAATCATGTACAGATTGGCTCGGCCCAATTCTAGCTAAGCCTACATAAAATTTATTCAAAGTTGCATGTAGTCAAGATTTATCTGTACAGTTTATATTTTTATATTCCTTTATTAATCAATTGTACACCTAGATTTAAGTTAGCAACTAAGCGGTATTTTGGCGTCTTTGCTGTCAATATTGTGTTTACCTGTAATTGGCATATATATTAGAATATTACAGTATGACTAAGTTTAAGTATGTGTATGTATGTGCTGTGGGTGAACCTTAAGTAAATAAATAAATAAATAAAGTTGCCGCCCGGCTGTGCCGACCCGAATAAATGTGTACCAACCCTAACGGTACAAAATCCACGAATCAATCACTCCATTCTCGTTCAAACGCAATACATTTGACTCTTATTATGGCTCTCAATCATTTTCTACCAGTCTTGTTCAGTGATAAATTGAGACGGGTGCATACGTCAATTGGTACCAATCTGTCATTCAATGCTATTGATGCGGGGGCTGCAGAAGGGGATATGACTTGGACGGTTGATAGATTGAAGTGGAGAGATTTTAATGGTTTTATAGTGAGGTTGGTGGATGAAAAATGCATATTGGAATTTAAAAAATGCGGGGCAGTCTTTGGGGACTGCCGATAGAAGTGAAAAGCGTTCGGTGACGATGACGTGAGTTCCATGATTTTTGTTCACCCAAAAAGTGCTCAACGCGCCTTAAGAAGTTTTCACTTAAAAAAAAAAATAGGCAACAAATAAGAAAAAAAAATTGCTAAAAGCTTGGTAGTCTCAAATACTATGCAAACTTCGGAGGGGGGAGAACGGTATTTTTTTTTAAATTTTTTATCAAAAGTCGGAAAATAGGCGGCCTAAAAAAAATGTTTGAGAATTTCAGTCCCTTTTGAAATATCAGTCCCTTTTGAAAAAAAGATATATATTTTTTAATTTTTTTTTTGTTTGAAAAATAGTTGGGCAAACATCATATAAAACTATTCTAAATTTTAAGTTGATAGCATTAGTAGTTCTTGAGATATCCAGGTGTGACAGACAGACAGACAGACATAGTCTCACCATAAGGGTTCCTTTTTACCATTTTGGTACGGAACCCTAAAAACGAAACATCCTCACAAACATTAATTATAATACAAAAACCAGATGGCAGTTTCTCCGTGTAAAATACAGATACCCAACTGCATCTCGGTAAACTGGAAGCCATTCCGAGCACAGATGAGAAAGGCTAGCCGGAAGATTGTGGGAATAACGATCACCTATCTAAAGACGTGACCACATCAGGGAAGCTAACCCGTTCAGTTCGATCAAGCCACGTGATAGAGAACGAAGTTTTCAAAGAATATTTTCAGGCAATCAATCACGGCTGCTCTTTTTATCTATATAATATTGGATGGGGTACCGAAAAGTAGAGCCAAAATTTGGTATACGTAGTGTATGAAGCATGAGTAACTTTGTTTGCTTATCCATAAATTAATAAATAGTTAATTTGTCAGAGATCACTCTTAATATTTAAGGTTTTATTTTTAAATAATTTTATGTCGTTGCAAATCAAAAATGCTACAATTAAACAGCATTTTTTGTTATCCTTGTTAATTAAGGCTCGCTTATCATAATTCATTTATAAAATGTAGCACTTTTTTAATTAGATTTTACATTAAACTTTTCCTGTAACCTATAAAGGTTACAGGAAAAGTTTAATGTAAATTAAGATTTCCCACAAAAAATAATTTTCGATCCAACCAAAAACGTTCCTATTATAAGAACCACTAAAATTCACAAAATGTACCAATTTTATTATAATTTGATTTTACATTACACTTTTCCTGTAACCTTTACAATTAAGATTCCACCGTAAAAATACAACGTGTCCCTCTAACCAAAATTCTTCCTAAGGACCACTAAGTTCACGCAACATAAAAGGCAACAATCGTCCCCTAAAATCTACTCAATACAAGCGGTGTCCTTTTAGGTAATTACGAACATTTGTCACCGAATTGTTCTAATAAGTTGTCCTAAGCCAACAAACTGGGTACACAAGGTAGTGATGCCATAAATTTCAGCACAATTAAGTCCTGTCCCCTTTGTTTTTGATTAAGTATCTGCGCGGAATGGTGTACCAGGCCGGGCTTATTCGATTAAACCGTGCTGACAGCAGTGCTTGGGGGCTAAGGGTGATAGTTTGATGCAGGGCTGTTGAAGGTGGTCCTTTTTTGGTCCTTTGATTAAGACGATTAAGTACATTTCTGAAGGCTGTATCATCTGTTAGTGGGTTGTACCATCATGTGTCACGTTTCATCAGATGACGGAAAAGTGTGCGTAAGCTTTAATTTTCATGTTAGAGGCATTATAATTCATTCTTAAGGCGCAGATATATGATTTTAGTTTCTTTTAAATCAGTCTGTTTTTACGATTTCATATAATGCAAGTAAGTTATGCAAAAAATTTATGTTAAACTAGAACGCAGACACATCAATTATTCTATATTTGAATATTAAGTATTGTAGTAAAATGCTTTTTGCAATAAATTCAGGAAGTAATGTCTAACTACCCAAACTATAAAAAAACGATATTATTTTCAAACTAATTAAGATAATTTCATGTTTTTTTTTGTATGAACCGACTATTTAATTATCTATAATTTTATTTGTGATTTTTTCAAATATTCATATTTTCAGTACTAAAAATTTATATTTCCTATGAAACTGAACGCCGCCGCCGCTGCCGCCGGCACGGCCGCAGCGTGAGTGCAACGCTCATTTGTATGGCCAAGGTCTATGACGATTGCCCGACCCTTAAATACGACACTGAATCTATCTGTCTTACGCCCGGTTTCTAGAACGAACAGTACCGAAGCATTAAAATTAAAGCTAAGTCAACAATAGTGATGCGATTGGCTGTAGACAATTCAGTCAACCAATCACAGTAGGTTACGCGCGCTTGACAATTTATTAGCTAATTTTTGTGTTGATTTTCATTCCAGAAACCGGCCGCTAATGCTTTATAGGCACGCTTTCAAGAGCAGTGATGGCGCAGTGGTAATGGGGACTTACGGTCCTGTGTTCGAAGTTTAGAACCTAGACAGGCGCGATACTTTGTGTAATTAATTTCATCATCACTGCTCTCAAACGGTGAAGGAATACATCGTGAGGAAACCGGCATGTCCTAGAATCAAAAATTCGACATCTACCAACCCGCACTGGGCCCGCGTGGTAGATTACAGCCCCTACCTCTCGAAGGGAGGAGGCCTGAGTCCCAGCAAAGGGAACATTAAACGCTGATTATGATTATGATGAAGCACGTTCTCGCATACCTAAGTCAGAATAACTTCCTAATAAGACGCAGAATGATTTAAAACAACTTCCATCTCGAAAAATTAAAAACATATTTTACCGCTGCTAGAGCCAATGAGAAATTAATTTCAGAAACTTTGTTAGTCTTAACGACCAATTAATCGCAGATCGACATTGTTTACCTACCTAGCAATATCTAACTAATGATTCCTGCAGCCTCATTCTTCGTACCATAAGACCAATGAAATGATTGGTCCAATTAACTCTACGATTTCTCATTCCCTTTGTTGATTGGGACGATTTACGTGAGATAGAAAACAGCTGCAGGTGAGAAATTTTCTCGTTCAATACGTACGATTTTTATAATGACCCCCTCCGTATGTTATAAACTTTTATGCAGAGATCGGGATAGGTGGAGCTTATATACCTAAACTTCGAGATTCATCTTTATGACTGACCGACCCCTTGACAATTCAAAAGTGCCTGTAATTGGTTTATTTGAAATAAATGCTTTCCGCCTTATCACAAAACAAGATTTATATTTTGACATGGAAAAAAAATCAGCTGTTCCCTACATTTTATGTTCTCATAACTATACTCCATTTGAAATAAGATTACATTTAAATAAACTTGTTTACAATCCGTTCAACCGATTTTGACTTCTATTCCGTAGGCATAAGGATGGCATAAGGATGGATTAAAAGCAAAAACGTGGTTACAATACCAACTGTTTATTACAGCTGTCATTGGTCATGCCACGAACGCAATAGAAGTCAAAATCGATTGAACGAACTGTAAAAAAGGTTTATTTAAATGTCTAATCTTATTTCAAACGGAGTATAGTCAAAATGTAGGGAACACCTGATTTTTTTTGTCGCGATTTCAGGTTTGTTCCCATAATAAAAATTGTTCATAATGATGAGTACAATGACCCCTTAAGAGGTTGTGCGTTAATTCCGGGACATGTCGTATATGTATTTAAACGTGATGGTCATGCGAGTTCAATGCTTTTTCCCCATCTCAAAAGTTCCTAACGTGCGTAAAGAAGTTTTCACTTCAAATGTATCTGAGCGCAACGGCTCGGTCACGCGAGTTCAGTGCTTTTTCCCCATCCCAAAAGTGCCAAACTTGCTTAAAAACTTTCACTTGAAAAATCTGTATCTTCTCTCAAACCGGAACAATAAATAAAATTGTCATACCACAATAATATTTGAAAGACTATGTGGTTTCAGTCGTTATAAGTATTAAGAACAAAGGAAAATATCACCTCTTTCATATTTAAAATTCTATGTAGAGAACATAATTATGATTTATAATATTTAAGACATTATTTTTACGAGTATTCTTGACTCTCTCCGTAAGATCACTACACCAAATCTGCACTAAGCCACACAATCATTCACGATATTCTTCCACAAGTTGTCAACATTCATCCCTCATTTTTCTTCCCCCACGATCCACAACTAAGATAGACCAAGCCATAAACAGTACCGTATTTTGTCGACAGACCCATAACACAGAATAGATAAATAGGCAGGTGCAGAAGGTCGGGTCCATACAAAGAACGAAAACGCATGCACATATTAGATGTTACCGTATAATTAGAAACTTCGTTAGTTTATAATCTTATTTCCATTAGATTATTAACTGTCGAACAATTGTGAACTGCAACAAACAATTTACAATTTAACGCATTACTGGAAACGGGAAACTGACAAATTATGAACTGCTATCAAACTTGTTTGCGACGTAACGCACCTTTCGTTAATACTAATAGCCTGCCTTGCTGCGAGCGACTTAGAAGTAGCGCCGGGCGCTCTGCCGCGGTACCGCTCGCTTTGCTCGCTCGGCTCGCGCGTGGTTGGTCACAGTTCTAACCTTAACTAGCCCATTTCACTAAGTTCACAATTTTTCGACAGTTTATAATCTAACGGACCATATCTAGTTTATACCGATATATAAGCTAACGGTTCTCCATTGAATTGCATTGAGCAGAGGAAGCCCATTGGTAACGGCCGCGACTTAAGAGTTGTAGGTCGTAGGTTGGAACCCTGACAGGCGCTTTATTTTGTGTAAATTATTTAATCACCACTGCTCTCAAAACAGTGAACAAAAACATCATGAGGAAACCGGCATGTCCTAGGGGTAACAATTCGATGACATGTGACATCTACCAACCCACACTGGGCCCGCGTGGTGAATTGCGGCCCACTCCCTCTTCCAGAGAGGAGGCCTTTGTACCAGCAGTGGACACATTATAGGCGGGTTATGTTATGTGTGTAACTTACGGTTCTCACAATCTTACGGTGACATCGATACGCTACACGTACAGCGAGTGGAAGGTCACTCGCGACTGGATTTTTTTTGAGATCGCCGTACCTACCTACGCGTCTACGTGTGCGTGCACGATCGGGCCTTCTGTACTTATCTATTTTGTGCCAAAGCATAATCAACTCAATGAACGCCCCAATTACACGTCCCTCTGCTTGATTGTAACAATTTGTTAGGTATAATAAACAATTGCGTTATTCTATTGTTTTCTTTCATTTTCATTGTATTGTTTTGTTATTATTGTACGGTTGCGGGTAAATATGTTTGATGATGCGTGTGTGGAATAATGCCTTTTTCTCTCGCGTTTTGAGTGTAATTTCCAAAAGCCACACGGTATTTCAATATTGTGTTATGCATTTGAAATGCCGTGTGACATAAATACTTGTTGCATCGAGCACAAAGTGAGTTATTATTAATCCACGAGTGTTATGTTGGTGCCCGAGCACATGCGACAGCACTAAATTAACACGAGTGCATTAATTACTGGTGTGGGTGGAATGATGCCTTTACACGTCCCTCTGCTTGATTGTAACAATTTGTTAGGTATAATAAACAATCGCGTTATTCTATTGTTTTCTTTCATTTTCATTGTATTGTTTTGTTATTATTGTACGGTTGCGGGTAAATATGTTTGATGATGCGTGTGTGGAATAATGCCCTTTTCTCTCGCTTTTTGAGTGTAATTTCCAAAAGCCACACGGTATTTCAATATTGTGCTATGCATTTGAAATGCCATGTGACATATATACTTGTTGCTTCGAGCGCAAAGTGAGTTATTAATGCACGAGTGTTATGTTGGTGCCCGAGCGCATGCGAGAGCACTAAATTAACACGAGTGCATTAATTACTCACTTTAGCAAGGTGCGTAATCTATCTTTTTTAACTACCAATATTTATCACGGTAGGGTAGCTACCGTGATAAAATATACCTACTCAAAATAAAAACTCAATGAAAACAAAGTTTAAACTCAAATCATTTATTTTAATTAAACCATTTACAGGCTCTTTTGAATAGTCAAGAAGTCGGTCAGTTACAAATATGAAGCTAGTTGCCCATTCCAAATAGTAGGTTCCTATGGAGAAGAACGGGCAAGAAACTCCACGGACACTCTTTTAAATTAAAATATTGATACAAAGTATTGGTTACATCATTAATATTGAAATTATACTGTGAGAACGATGCAAAACGTCAGAAGAGTCCGTGATAAAAATATTAAAAACAAAAAAAAAACAATTCAAAACTAAAATAATTAAAAATAAGCCGTGGCAGCTAAGAGATGACCAGTCCCAACTGACAGCGCACAGCGCCCGTTCACGAACATGACGCATGAATCAGCACCATTCGGCTTAACCATTTTGAAGGGAGCTAAATGATCCAACACACACGCCACCATCAGCGAGACATCTGAGTGAGCATGACATACTCTCAGCCGCCAGGGTACATTCAATTCAATGAAAGACATATTACCCGGTAAATTGTAGCTCTATTGTACATAGTACTCACACCTGTGATATGCAATTATATATTAGAAAGGAGATTGAGTTTATACAATGAAAAGATAGTCTTCTCTCTTCATCAGCTCCAACAGTATTTTCAAATGTTAATCAATTAGTTGTGGTTGTGGAGCTGGACCAGCATTTTTTAATTCATCTTCTCCTCAAACATTTAAAACTTACAATTATTCAATGTGCAGTTATTAAATGTGAAATTTGCACTTTTACTTGGAACATAAAAAAATTAAAAAACAGTGCATGAATGAAAAACTGTGCAACAATGAGATTTCATATAACATTTCTGCACTGTTTTGGTTCTAAGAAAAATTACGTCCTTTGTGATCGGTTTTGTAGTGATTAATGATAACATTACTACGTAGTACAAAGAAGGCCCTTTTAAAATTATTTAAGAAAATAGATGAATATTGACCATTCCTGCCTTGTCTCCGAAACTACTGAGACTAAAATAAAAAATAAAAAAACAGAAAATGGTTCCTTACTTATATGTAGATTACAGGAAAACCTATCAGAAGTCTATAGTCTTAAAATAACATGGTAAATCTCTCAATATTGTGCGTACGTTTAGTACGCACAATATATTTGGTCGTCTATTACTCGTTAACTTGTAAAGCCTACTTAGCAGTGATAGTTTTCCTTTTAACTTCGTTAATTATGTACTACTGCCGTGAATTTCTTCACATATCCAAAAAACAACACTGACTAACAAAAAGTTGCACTTTAAAGCTCAATATTTCGCAAACGGATCCCTGAATCGAAAAATGGTTTTCACACACTTGCAATATTTTTGAACGCCTATTCAACGATATTTCACACTATGGGACAGATGAGAAAAAAAATCCCCACTTTACCTGCAAGGAAAGTACCCTACAAATATTCTTTTTCAAAAACTTAAGGACGCATTCGCAAATCTGACAAAAAATTGCACCAATGTAATTAATAATTGCCACTGATAGATTACTACTTCATCTCAAATAGTAGCCATTTTTTATTCGAAATAGTAGGTTCAAAATATTGTAAAAAATAATTTCCGTGGCCTCTTCACACAAAATTTACGATAAATCTTGTCGAATTTAGGAACATTTTTCTTCAATATAATAACAATCATAAATTTAGTTTTTAAAAATATTTTATGTAAGCAGACATGTTCAACTCAAAAAGGTAGCAAAAAGAACTATCAAAATGTTACAAATAGTCTCAAAAAATAATGTTGAAAAAACCTATTTATTTTTTTAAAACACTGTCGGTAATGTTTTGTTTCCTATTATTTAACAAACCTTATCAAGAAATTTAAAAATCATACACTGGGCTTCAGCTATCCGTGTGATAAAATCTTTTTTTTTTATGATTATACAATTAATGAAGATATTGTATAATCATAAAATAAAATTTTGATTCGTGAATCAACGGCGAAATAAGCTATATTTTCGGTTTAACCCATGTTCAACCACCTCAATCTTTACCCCTGACCATGTTGAACCCCTAAATGTTTCCATGTTCAACCCCCCAGGGGTTGATCGAGGGAGCAAAAGTGAAACTCTATTAACCGGTGCTGAGACTTACACGAATGGTTTATCACCACGAAAACTGTACTTTTATAGTTACACAGACTTATTGTTTAAATTATTTCAAGCTTTCTCACAATTAGATAAGGAATTGACGAAAAATCTTTTTTTTTTGTGATAGACCATAACCACTTTTTCGGCGTGATTGATATGTATAATTATTTCCATGCCAAATTAAAGCTTTCTAGTACTAAAATTCTCTGTGCTAAGCCGCGGACAGGCAGACAAAACTACAAAAATCTTATTTTTGTTTGAAATACCGTAAATTTGTCTTGCGTCCCAGTGGTAGAACTATATAACTATAGTGCCACAATTTCTGCTTTGCGGTGGCAGAACTATTGCGTTGCGGTCACACACCGCACCGTAGTGTATTCACCCCGATAACACACAGAACTTCTGTCATTACTACAACTTAATATGAAACATAGTCAAACATGTTTAGCCTGGTTCTACGGATTTTTTTTGTATGGAAACTGAGTGTGAAATGGAAAATCATAATATTATACAAAGCGTCATTGAAATAACTACAAACTCGCGAATAAAATCTGCTGCTCCATACATTTATGTTCGCATAACTCGACAAAATGTAGTGAACAGCTGGTTTATTTTGCGCAATTTTGACGCCGGCTGTCGCTGAAAACCAGCGCTGCATATTTTGATATTCGCAAACAAATCAAAACCTATAGGGTACTCCCCGTTGACCTAGAATCATGAAATTGCCAATAAGCAAGGTCTCACAGCACAAGTAAAGGGAAAAGTGCGAAAATCTACAATTTGTACTCACTTAAAAAAAAATTTTTTTACAATTAAAACCTTACATTTTCAGTTGGAAAATTTACCGTGGCGTGTATCGATGTATGGGAGAACATGTGTGTTTCAACTATAATGTTAAGTTTGATTTTGGGATAAAATCATCCCAACTACGGAACCATTCATTGTGCGTAGTCCGACATGCACTTGGCTGGTTTTTTAGGGTTCCGTACCTGAAACGGAAAAAACGGAACCTTTATAGGATTACTTCGTTGTCCGTCTGTCTGTCTGTCTGGCTGTCTGTCTGTCAGTCTGTCAAGACCCTTTTTTCTCAAGAAAGCGTGAAGGTATAAAGTTAAAATTAATCAACTCAGCCTATAGCAGTCCACTGCTGGACATAGGCCTCTCCCAGGCTGCGCCACAACACCCTGTCCTCCGCCTTCCGCATCCAGTCAAAATTAATATCAAATATATAAATATAGGGTCCCTAGGAGCTCTAAAAAAATCAAGCTTCTAAGTTAACGCAATAAAGAAATATGGCGATTTATGCGTAAATAAATCAAAACCTATAGGGGTACCCTATAGGTTTTGATTACTTCCCGTTGACCTAGAATCATGAAATTTGGCAAAAGGCAAAGTTTCACATCATAAGTAAAGAAAAACGTCTGAAAATTATTAATTTGTAGTTTTAACACATAAAAAACAAGCGATTATAAACTTACATTTTTACATAATTATGTATGGGAGGACATGTTTTTCAACCACAATGTTAAGTTTTTTTTGGGAGAAATTTGTCCCTACTACGGAGCCCTATATATTGTGTGTGGTCCGACACGCACTTGTCCGGTTTGTTTTTTTTTTTTACTATATTTGATTAAGTACTAGTTTAATTATTTATTTATAAGTTTATGAATTATGTATGTTGAAACTGTTTATACTCCCATCACTTGTCCCTAAAGGTTCATTAGGAAACCAGCGTTAGACAGCATAATTATTCTATCTGGCATTAATGCTGAAATTAACCTTTTTGGCGCAGCCGTGAGGCACACACTGAATATTGTTGTTAGAACATTATTTTAATTTTTTAACCGACTTCCAAAAAGGAGGAGGTTCTCAATTCGGCGGTGTTTTTTTTTATATGTTTGTTACGCGATTACTCCGTCAATTATAGACCGATTTTGAAAATTATTTTTTTGTTTGAAAGGGTATACTCCCGAAGCGATTTGGGTATTTTTTATAGTAACTCGTGCATTTGCTCTCGGAAAGCACCATTTGGGGAAGTGGAACTGTTGATGCAGACCACAGATGGCCACCGGAATAATATAATAATGAATACTTATTTAACGGGTTGCAATTAAGCAATTTATGCTCGTCCGTCGTATAATAACCGACTATCAAAAATAACACTACAAAGTGGAAAATAACTTTAATTTCGGAAGTCGGTGGCAAAAACTCAAATACAGATCCAAAGACACCGGCTTCCGAAATTAAAGTTATTTTTCACTTTGTAGTGTTATTTTTGGTAATCGGTTATTATTTTTTTGTAAAAAGTTTTATTTTTATTTTGATATTTATATTTTCTGTTTCATGAACTGTATCCAAATAAATGTTATTCTTTCTTTCTTTCTCCACCCAACCAAAGTAAAGGGTAGATAGATACCCATTAGGATTTCCACGCAAAAAAAAAGTATATACCAAAGTAGGTACCAGTTAGACAGTATAAATTCAGAAACTCTTTCGAAAACGGACAGGGGCAATCGTTCCGCCCTTGTTAATGACCTCTTGGCAAGCCTAAAACAAACAACCGACCGACAAAATAAAAATAACAAGACAATCCCATTTATTCTCCCAAAATAACCGCCTCCGTTCCTGCTATCAAAACATGCCACAATTTTGTCGCATCTTCTCGCATTTGTCACGACTCGCGACTAAGCACACTTAGCAAACAATATTAGTATTCCTCCCGAGTACGCTGTTTATCAAACAAAATTGCAAGATGTACAGAAATGTTATTGAGGAGCAAGCGGAGGGCAGTCATTTGTTCCAAACAATGTACTGTGATTAATGTAAACTTGTGCTTGGGGTATTAATGGAGCAATAGAGCGCTTTCAAACTGTAATGGGAAGAATAGAGGCAATAGAGGTGGGGGTGGGCGATCGTAGGAGGTTTGTGTGGGATATTTTGATGCCACTTCGTTCGAAAAAACTGTTTGCGGTATCTATAGCAGTCTGAAAATAAGAACTTTTAGCAAAGTTAAGAACTGTTTACCATCCATAATTAAATACTTATACGTAGTAATATTTTAAATGCGAATGTAAGTCTGTGCAGCTTTAACCAAACCTTTAAAAACCGCGTCGCTGCTGAGCAGAGTGCGAATCCTGAGAGCTGTGGCGGAGAGCTATACTCCAAATATTCGGCATTTTATGCCGAGGTTGCTCATTAATTAATGTTTCTTCAATAACAAAACGCAAATGGTCTATTTAAAATTATAGATTTTGATCTAAGGCATACAAGTTAAAACTACCAAGTTTTAGACTCATTTGTGTTGATTGCGTATAATTTGGCTAAACAAGCAAAGGAAGCTGTCTTCCCATCTTCGCTGAAGTTTTTGTAAAAACTTATAATACCGGTGATTTGAACCCAAAAATGTTAAAGCAACTAAGCACCGCCTAAAATTACTCGAAAAACAACTACCAAATCCTTGTCTAGGTCCTTCTACAATATGTAGACTATTTCGGAAGAACGTTTTCTATCACAAACTGTCAAAATAGGAGAAAGATTGTACGTCGTGCTCGACGTTGTAGACAGTTGTCTAGGGTAGATAAGACAAGTCTCTTCACATTTGATTTAGTAATCGCCGTGCTACAGACAGTAGAAAACTTTCTGTTGTCTACACTGAAACGTCATTTTTGTCTATTCTTCCGTCGACAAAACGCGTAGAGAGGGTTCTCGTGCTAAGCCTGCTGGTCGTCCTCTGCGTGAAGTGTGCATTATTGTATTTTATTTTATACCTACTTATATTTACTACTAACACTAGAATATAAGTTGTTTTTGTAATACTAACATAATAATGGATCCCTGTGGTCTGGAATAAATGAATTTAATTTAATTTAACGACTGAACGAATTTCGATGAAATTTGTCACTCAGACTATAGTCTTAACCGAACTTTACGTTTCTAGATTGAGTTGTTTTCAGAGAAATCAACATATTTGAATTCGTAAAAAAAAATATATAGTACAGATACATTTCTGATCTAGTGACTTTTTTGGTTAAAATCACGATATTTAACATTTTACTTGATAAAAAAAAATAGAATAAAGTCGATTTTGAAAGTATTTTAAGTTGTATGAGACTTGGGGAACGCAATTTTTATGAAAATTTAACATTTCATTTACTAATCGGGTTTAACAGGGGTATTATTGGATAGATTTATAATATGGCACTTATTTTTTTTATATTAAATAAATACGTGAAAAACGGCTCGCGCGCACCGCGCCAGTGCTATAGTGCTATCGCGACTGCTCCTGTGCTACGCGGGCGCAAGCTGTCTCATGCCTAAACTTTCGGGAAAAGGGGCCCTTAAGTCAGGAGTTCAGGACGTAGCATATTTTTATCCCAGTAGAAGATCCAAGGAATAACTTCTGACATCCACGCGGGTGAAGCCACGGGCAAAAGCTAGTGCTTATTATTGATTATAGGCAGAATTAACTTCAGCAGGTAATTGGGATGTCGGTTAGAACTTAACCATTTTCTATGACATAATTACCACGTTTCGAAACGTTGTAGTTGTGATGGTTACATGGTAGTTGTATTTGTTATTAATTAGAAGCCATCATCGTCAAATAGCTTGATTTCGTGTTGGTATATTTTGAAATGACATGTGAAATATTTAAATGGTAACTAAACAGGCTTAAGACCGATTTGACAATATTCAGATAACTTTTATCTGAGGAATAAAAATGTTGGTTTGACAGTTTTGGATAGAAAAATGTCAAACCGTAATTTTTATTTTGTAAACCCTCCCCTGCTTCGCATGGCTTCTAAGACTTAACAAAACATGGCGATTTCATTAGTTTTAAGTTTAATATTAATGTAATAAACACATAAACCATTCGGAATAAAGTCTCTAAATGAAACAGAAAACCGCATCAAAATCCTTTCCAAAGTTTAGAATAACAACGCAGTCACACAGACAGACACAAAATGCGACTTTATTTATTTTATTTTATTATTTATGTACACAGTAAAGTACGAAACCGTCCGGTTGTCCGTTTGGTGCCGGACGTAAATATGTCCGTTTGGTGCCGGGCGTAAAGAATAGCACCATTCCATTTCTTCCCGTGGTTGTCGTAAAAGGCGACTAAGGGACTTACTAGAGAATGGGCAGCAGCGTTCTCTATGCATTTTAACACCATACTGCGATTGCCAAGCCGCTTGCCAAGCGTGGCGATTATGGCAAACCCCCTTTAGGGGAGGCCTGTGTCCAGCAGTGGACGTCTTTCGGCTAAAATTATGATGATGAAAGTACAAAAAGATACGAAAATAATTATAATTAACTAGCTGCGCCCCGCAGTTTCACCCGCGTTAGTCTCGATCCCGTGGGAATATCAGGATAAAAAGTAGCTTATATATTAATTCAGGATGTCAGCTACCTCCATACAAAATTTGATCAAAATTGGTCCAGTCGTTTGAGCGTGAAGAAGTAACAAGCACACACACACACACTCACAAACTTTCGCATTTATGATATTAGTGTGATTAAAAAATCACGTTTTTTGCTATTTGCAGGTCAGTGTCAGGTTGTATCTTCATCAAAGTGTATGTACTCGTATTTACAGAATTATAATCATTAGAATCATTAATACATATCTCTTCACGCCTTCTTTTGCTCCTCTTGGCGCTGAAAGCCAGCGCTGGGGCTCTGTCTTGCATTGGGTCGCAGTATAATGCTTAGCGATAGCCGTTTTGCGTGGATGTGACGCATGTTTCCCCCAACCTTTTCTTATTTTTGTGTTTATGTTCTTTTTTGCGTCATGTTTACCGCAATTAAACGTATTTTCTTTCTTTCTTTTTATTTTCATCTTAGTTATATTTGTTCCCGAATGTCATGATTTCATGAAAAAGACATTCAATGGAACAATTAATCTAACTTAGCGAGGTATATTTAATTAAAGGTTCTAATGATAATAATTCTATAAATACATATCTTTTATTATCGCGAATAATATTAATTTTGATCAAGTTATACCTGTAATGACCTGCAAATTGCAAAAAGATAAGAAAATTTACTATTTTTTTTTATTTTCGACCTTAAAAAGGTAGCTGGGACAGACTGTATGCAGAAGGCAGGAGACAGGGTGTTGTGGCGCAGCCTGGGAGAGGCCTATGTCTAGCAGTGGACTGCTTTAGGCTGAGTTGATTGATTGAAGAAAATTTGAATTTCACTCGCTACAGCTCCAGATTCACCCTTTATTAGTATTGATAAATAAAATCAATTAACTATTTCAACAGTTTATGCGCTATTTGTCTTATTCATACCCCAACCCCCAGATTGGAGACAAAATCTGGTTCTTACGTATCTATTGTTCACTGATTACAGAATTGGTTTGCAAGAAGTTTGGGTATAGTTTTTGTCTCGATTCAGAAGATATTCATCTTGCTACCGAAGATGGTTTTGCTTTGAATGGAATATGCATTTGATTTGAATTTAGAATATAAAGCGATTGTAGCTTGAGTCTTGATCGGAAACGTTTTCTGTATTAAGAAGGTAAAGGGAAAGGAAAGGGAAGAAGAAAGGGAAGGGGGAGAGGGGGAGAGGGAGGGGTGGGGGGAAAGGAAGGGTTTCCATGAATTTTGTTATATAAGTTTTATCCGTAATCAGTGCAATCTTGTCAAATCTTATTTGAAAGCATCTTGCTTTGATATTTTCCCGGACATTAATAAACGCTGAATCATTACGATGAAGTTATATTTAATTAGCTATTACACGCGGCTTTGCCCGCGTAGTGGTCTGCACTGAGGAAGTGGGGATGAGGAAGTATGCGGGTCCATTGAGTATTAATTAAAAAAATTATTCGGAAACCGCTGTTACCTCTTCGAACGTTAATGTATATAATTCCTTTTTGTTCTAAATAAAAATAAAAGTTATTATAGTCTCGCTTTTCTTTCGTATTTTCCCTTGGACGTTTCACATATTAATTATACACTACGGGTAGGCAGTAACTATAGAACGCCACCTGCTACGCTCCTTACATACTCCTTTTGCTTCGTTTACATTAATACCTCTGAGGAACTCCGAAGCGTTAATCCGCAGTATCTGCCGAATGTTCGGCCGTTTTATAACTTCCATAGTTTCCTTTTTTGACTTTGAATCCTTACCCGACATAAAGTCACATTTTTAATTTTGGCTTATCTCTGACTGTCGTTTTTTGTTTTTCTTTCGCCGTAGTCAACCATAGTTAGCTGTAGTCAAGCAACGGCCGAACATTCGGCCGATACTTCGGATTTATGTTCGGAGTAGACCCTCTGGTCATACGCGCATGCCAGTTGCTACTATATACTAGTCCTATTACTACGCTCTTGACCTTTCTGAAAAACATCACCAATAAGGTCACTATAGGTTCTTGGCGGGAAAGTGAAGCGTCATGTTCAGCAGTTTGTTTAATTTTCCAAAATTTGTGTTTAGCCGAATATTAATGTGTAATAATGGTGGATTATTAACCATTAAGTGTTTGTGAACGTGCATTAGTGTAGGCAAATGAAACAAAACAGTGCAACTTCGCTTCAAGTTCTCTCAAGAAGTCCGCGTGAGGTCTCAGTAAAGTGCCACATCTTTACTGAAACTCAAGGGGAGTGGGCGGGGATATCATCATCATGCATTTATAATTCATTTCATCAATACTATACAAGAACTAATACGTGACATTGGCTAAATGCACAAACCGTGCGAAGCCAGAAGGAAAAAAAAAAAAAAAAAGGTCACTATAATAATTATGTCCTCCTAGGGCGTCCCCTTCCGGCGTTTCCACTGACTGCCTTATATTATACAACATGTCCCAGAATTAACGCACAACCTCTTAAGAGGTCATTGTACTCATTATTATGAACAACTTTTATTAAGGGACCAAATCTGAAATCGCGAAAAAAAAATCAGCTGTTCCCTACATTTTGACGAGCTTTGAGAAGATAAATGTCTGAAACAGCAGATTTTTTTTGTACCTTTATAAATGTGTATAAACAAATAAATCTAAAAAGTACTATCGACTCGAAAAAAAGGCTTAAGATCGTACAGCCAAAAATAAAAGTCATTTGTAGGTATCCATCTAATTATAAAGTAGCTAATTAATTAGTTAATTTATGCTATGTCTACGTAAACTTTCATGAATTTGTTTAACCAGTTGATCACAGAATGTGAGTCATAATGATTTACCTACTTGAACCGCTTCAACACCAAGTATGTAACCCACTCACTTACCCACCCAACTTATATAAAATATATAATTGAACAGGCGACATATCTCGTAGCACAATAAAAATCAAGAATTCAGTCACTAAAATAAAAACACATTAAAATGAGACCTAAATATTTTCTTAATTATTCAAATAGCTCGTAATTCTATAGAAAAATCAGGCATAACCATTAATTCAACCTTAACACGCTATTTTACTTCGAAAGGAATTCGAGCTGTAAATATTTTTCGTTCAAAAATCATAAACAATAATTATTAGCCGCCATTTTGAGTAGTTAACGTGGCTATTGAAATTTCTGAACGATTAGGCGACGATATAATCTAAGATTTAAGCTACTTATTTGTAGATTTATTTTGATGATGATAAAATACCGTATATTTTGGGTAGTATAAAATAATTTCTTTGTTGACGGTATGGTACGTTTTTACTTGCTTGTTATTAGTAATTTTATAGCAACGAAGTTCCGTATCGCACGTTATAATCTGCGCACTTGGCGATGATGAGAGCTATACCGAAAAAAGTGTAACATTTTGACCGTCACGACAGTTTTGCTATAGTTTGTGTGTTTGAGAGTTTACGAGCGTTTTATCTATGTATATTATATTAAATTACCGCAAAACTCCTGAACGCCTGCACCAATACAACTATTTTTTTTTATATTCGTTGAAGTCCGAGAAAGGTTCATAAGAAGAGAAAATTTCTAAAAATTGTCGGGAAAATTGGAAAATTCGGGAAAACTGAAATAGCATTTTAAGATTCAAAAAAACACTTCCTCTCTCCTTAAACATCATCATTACATAATACAGTTCTCTGCTCTTATTGAGTCTTGTCTCTCTTTGTGTATGTATGTATTTATGGTATATGTCAATGGTACACCACTGACTACCTGCAGTATTGTCTCTCCTGCTCCCTTTGATCCATCCAAAAATTGTCTGTAAAAGATCACTTTTAGCGATAAGACCGCCCATTGTGTCACCCTATGTAAAATTTAAACATTTATATCTGTAACTTTTATGGTGTACATAATAAAGAATATTCTATTCTATTCTATTCTATAGCCTTTTCTATGAATTATTGAATTTGGACAGGACAACGTCTGTGGGCGGTCAGCTAGTGTTTTATAAATGCAAAAGTGAGTTTATTTGTTTGTTACGCTTTCACGCTAAAACAGCTGAACGAATGAAATTTGGCACATGGGTAGACCATGACCATGTCATTTCGAAAAACAAGGGATTGAAAGTTTTTATGAAATGCCGTAAATCGTAAACGCTCTCAATACACAAATACATCATAATAAACTCACAGTTTTCCATACTAATATTAAAGATAAACGCGCGAGTGTCTATATGTTTGTTTGTTACTTTGTCGCGGGGAAACAGATAAATTAATTAAGTCGAAAGTTGGTATAGACATTGCTTTGAAACTGAAAGGGACTTTGAAAGACAAAAACAGGCATTATTTAAGGTAAAAGCCTGCGATTTTGTTTTTGCAAAGAACTTCATAAATGGAATAGCATAGGTCTGTACATTTTGCCCATACATACATAGGACATACCGTGTACATTTTGAAGGCATCACCTTAAGTATTATTCAAATTACAATTCGTAATCACCCGGTTACGAAGGGGTTCATAAAAAACATGTATGCCTCATACCCATGAGGCATAAATTTTTTTAATCAACCCCTCGGTATTTATTTGGCAAGGCACACGGGCGACATAATTACAAGGATATTAACAATAGGTAATCACGTTTCTATGTATAAATATTTATACAACATGTCCCGGAATGAATATACAACCTCTTAAGGGGTTATTGTACTCATCATTATGAACAACTTTTACTATGGGACAAAATCTGAAATCGCGAAAAAAAAATCAGCTGTTCCCTACATAACAGTAAAAATAACTGATCGTCAAAATGTAGGGAACAGCTGATTTTTTTTTCGCGATTTCAGGTTTGGTCCCATAGTAAAAGTTGTTCATAATGATGACTACAATGACCCCTTAAGAGGTTGTGCGTTAATTCTGGAACATGTTGTATACGAGTATACTCCATAATGGTAAAAAGGAAGAATATTAAAATACATAAGCAGACGAAGTCACGGACAAAATGGCAGTCAGCAAATAAAAAAACAAATTAAAATGTACGGTTGGCTCTCTTCAGACTTATTTCTTTGAGCTCAAACTCCTTTGAGTTTAAATGAAAACGAATTACTGTCAATGTGACACTTATTTATCTCAAATTAAGGCGCTTGCTGACATCAATTGTGAAAATTGGATTAGCTTTATAGAAGAAGATTAAAGATACTGTACAGGGTCAAATTAAATTAACTAGGGAAACACCGCTGACGTGATATGGGTATTTCAGCCGAAAGACGTCCACTGCTGGACATAAGCCTTGCCCAAAGGGGGGATTTGCCATAATCGCCACGCTTGGCAGTTACGGCGGGTTGGCGATCGCAGTATGGTGTTAAAATGCATAGAGAACGCTGCTGCCCATTCTCTAGTCCCTTAGTCGCCTTTTACGATACCCACGGTAAGACATAGGATGGTGCTATTCTTTACGTCCAGCATCACACGGAACAATTTGACTACTTTATTCGAAAATAGTATCCTTTTCGCACACAATGCGACCTGTCATGTGAGGCGTGTACAAGAGATAATTGTAGAACTAGACTGAGCGATATTTGACTAGTTGGTTAAACCAAGTAGAATATGATTTTGTTCGCTTTGTCCCATTTATCGTAATTATATTTAAATGTCTCTCCGCCAGTTGCATGTAAGTCCATTAAATTTAATTCCCCATTAAAAGTAATGCTCTCTTTATCTAACGGAACGTATTAGAATGCGACAGCATTACTTTTAATAGGCAATTTAATTAAATGGACGTACGTGCAACTGGCGGTTTGAGTTTTTGTCTTAAAGTCCGCATTGAAAATTTTCTTATGATTTTTTCGTAGTTAGATTTGTTTCTTATGAACAAAATATCTCTTATGGAAAAGTTCTTATGGAACAAATCTAACTTAGAAAGCATGATTATAGTATAGCACTGCGCGTGCAGTACAACAATGCCTTCAGGATACTGTTGGGGCTTCCGCGGTTTTGTAGTGCTTCGACTATGTTTGCTGAAGCGCAGACCGATGATTTTTTGGCGATCATGAGGAAGCGGAGCGCTTCACTATTAAGTCGCCTGCGAAGCAGCTCGAACAGTCTCCTGAGGGTGTTGGCCGAGCGGTGGGACCTATCCCTGATACAGAGGTGGATGCAGCTTCATGTTAGCGCCTCTCCTCGTATTATTTGACATGCGTTTATGTATTGTGTATGTCTAATTTAGTTATTGATTGTTTTAATGTGTAATATTTTAATTTGATTGTGACATTGGTTATCTATGTAATTTGAATGTGTATACGTGTTATTTAATTATTGTTGATTATTTTAATGTATGGACTATGTCTGAAATAAATGAAATAATAATTCTGTCAATACATATTTGTTACGCTCACGAATCATAATACATATTGATCAAGATACAAGCTGATACTGACCTGCAAATTGCAAAAAAAACGTAAAAAGAAAAAAAATCGCGGGCTACCACTGCGGCCTGCACTTTCTACAATGTTGCAGAGAAGAAGTAGTTATATCTATATAATAGCTTAAGCCTCGTTTTTTTTTTTTTTGGTTGGAAATTATCAAATAACTTCACCCGCTCTGGGCTGAGCGGGAGGGCGAGTCAGACTTTTACTGACTAAAACCCACCCGTATTCCTTCATTTGCCTGTGTGCCAGGGCCACGATATCCCTTTCGGACAAACTCGCAACCCTGGCAGGAAGCCTTAATGAGGGCTGACTTTAATATTCTTAATCCACAGTTTTAAAGCCTCTTCTTAATTAAGCCCCTATAAAACATAAGTACCAGTGTTGCCAGATTTTTTTTACAGACAATGCTCATAAAACTTTTGAGTAAAAAAGCGAAATTCTTTCGTCGAATGCGGGACCTGATAAAAAACGTAAATAATCAGTAGTGTTTTTTTCATTTATCCTTCTTATTGAGGTTCAAATTAAGTTTACAACGATGATATACAGCCGTAGGAAATGTGTTTTAATGAAAATATTATACGTTACTTTACTATAATAATAATAATAACAACCGCACCGTCGAGTAATCCCCGAAAAACAGGACTGAGCCTGTCCCGCGCAAGACATTTAATTTCGAGCAAAAAAGCGGGACGTCTGGCAACGCTGGTAAGTAGGTACCTAGGCATTAAAAATCTTTTACTGTTCAAAAGATCATAATTATACTCGTAGTACTTATCCAAGAACCCAAAACAAATTCTAAAGCTCTTACTAAGTTTCGTCTTGTCCGTACAGTGTACATACTTAATAATAATTATACAAACTACAGCTACCAGAAACTTACCTGTTTTAATATTAAAATAACCAAAGAGGTATTACAAGAAGACATCTTCAAGATCCTCGGAAACTTGTTAGTGAAAGAGTATATTAAATAAAGAATCATCATTTCAGCCGAAAAGACGTCCAATACTGGACAGAGGCCTCCCCTAAAGGGGGACGGTTGCCATAATCGCCACGCTTGGCAGGCGCAGCATAGTGTTCAAATGCATAGAGAACGCTGCTGCCCACTCTCTAGTAAGTCCCCTAGTCGCCTTTTACGACACCCACGGAAAGAAATGGGATGGTGCTATTCTTGACGTCCGGCACCAAACGGACAAAATAAAGAATAAAGACCTTAATTACTTGAATAGATTGATTTTAACAGCCATTGTTATTTAGAACCTGTTTAATGAGAGGAATAACTAAATGTTTGGAAAATATTGGCTTGGGTTGTCTGGGGAGTTGTTGTTGTTTTGTTGAGACTTAAGGTAAACTTGGGTATTTGCCCTACAATAGTGTTATATTAGAAGGCAAAAGCCTTAGTTAAAGGCTAATTAAAAACAAAAGAAAAGACTAGCGCGATCGTCGCCGGCTGATATAAACTAAAATCGTAGCCACAATGCACGGTCCGCCATTGTAATACACACATCAAAAGTGTCTAGGAATGAAGCACGTTTTTGCTAGTTACTAAAAATCAGGTTTATTAATTATATTTTTTGTAACACAAGGATGGTTTTTAGTAAATTTCGTAATACATTTTTGAATTTCGTTAAAAACATTTCATATCTTCTATCATGTCTTATTTCTATAATTATAATCCTCCAATGGGTTTGACGGCAAGTCAGTAAAATTTCTGCCATACTTCTGAGTGGAATCAACACAAAAGAACGTTATTATGGAGAGAAGACGTCATTTGAGCCGAGAAGAAAGATCAGAGCCGTGGAAATATTGGGAGCTAGTTTTTGGCAACGTGCTGTGGCAATCGCTCTGGGCACTACGCAGAGGTTATAAGTCGACTTTGGACACGTTACCGCATCACTGGCAGCGTGACAGAGCGACCATGGAAGACGAGCTCACCACACGCAGACAAGATCGTTACATACAAATTACTGCTCGATGAAATCGTACAATGACTGCAATGATGTTGAATCTAATTTTAATTAAAATTAAAATTCTAAGATGAATTTAATTTTAATTTGCACTTACATAACATTTATATTTGGTTAGCTAAATGGAAATAACATCATTGGAAACATGTAGGTATTATATTTTTTGTTTTTTTTTTTTTGATAAAAAGTTCCAAACCAGTTAACATTGTCAGTTTGAATCGAGTAGACAGTCAGAATGTAAGAAGTAAACAAAAACACTCAGATCATTTTGAAGACCTATTCACGTCACAACTCACAAATGTCTTTCCCCTCGTGTTAATAGTGACAAATATCGTATACCTAAGTAACCAGCAAACAAAAAGCTGAAATATTCCAGAATTTCTTAAACTAAAAGGAACGCCTGGCAAGCAGAATCTAGCTTCACAAATTCCTAGAAAGCTTCCAGAATACAAATAGGATTATGTTCTGGATCCCAGACTGAGATCACTTGTTTTATTCTAGACTTTTCCAGCTTTTGTTTGTATTTCATTGCCTTCTCACTCGACTAGGATGAAATAGAAATTGAAGTTATGAGTTTGAGTTCTTTGTCGGGTGTCTGTGAATATTCTTCTCTAACTCAAAAAGTTTGAATTTTCTGTACCGCAGCGGCGCGGCGTAACACATTTGAAATGGCTATGCTTTTCATTTTGACAGTTTAACAAAATTCATTGCGTTTTTAGGGTTCCGTACCAAAATGGTAAAAAGGAACCCTTATGGTGAGACTAAAACTGTCTGTCTGTCTGTCACACTAGGATATCTCAAGAACTACTAATGCTATCAACTTGAAATTTAGAATAGTTTTAGATGACGTTTGCCCAACTATTTTGCAAACAAGAAAGAAGTTAAAAAAAAAATATCTTTTTTACAAAAGGGACTGAAGGGGGGTCTTAAAAATTTGAAGTGCGGTACTAGGGCATGTGGGGTATCATATATGAAAGAACGCTGTTTGCACATTCTCAAACATTTTTTTTTTAGGCAGCATAGTGTCCGACGTTTGATGAAAAAAAATACCGTTCCCCCCCTTTATCTCCGAAGTTTGCATAGATAAAAATCTGAAATTATTCTATGCGATAGAAGTGTATGTAAAGATTACAGGAAAAATAAAACGATGTCTCTAAATAGCACAGTTTTTCAGAAATCATCAACTTCATATATACGTACGGAACCCTCGGTGCGCGAGTCCGACTCGCTCTTGACCGGTTTTTTTTTATTTACTTTGTTGAGCAGACGAACGTTTCAAACTTATATATCAATGTATTAAGTAGCAATTTCCTTTAAAATCTTTCGGATTGTGAAGGAAATTGCTAATACAAAAAAGTGTGTTACGCAATTAGCGTGCAGGTACATAATACGGGTACTTTTTAATAATAAATAAATAAACATTTTATTTTTCTCTTCCACAAAGGCGCTTTAAAAAATATGAATATTATTATCATCCAATAAATCCTTTTTGGGAGACCTGTACCTATGCACTAGGCACACCTGTCACACAGATTACCAGATAAATTTTTGAGTATTAAATCTAAAAGCAACAAGCTAGTAGCAACATAAAGTTACGTAGTTTCTACCTTTTGGTAGAAGAACACGAACAAATATAAAGAAAAAAAATATATATATAAAATTTTAAAATTTATTGAATATTGTGGGTGAAGTGTAGTGTAGTGTAGTTTGGTGTGGTGTGATGTGGTGGGATGTGATGTGGTGTAGTTGCAGAGTTCGTCAGTTATACTTGTCAAAACCCGTTTTGACATTTAACTAGAATCGATTTACACTAGTTAACACACAACTACCTAACTGTAACCAGTAACTAGGGAAGTAACCTTACCACTCGGGACACGATAAATCGATTCAAGTAAAATGTCAAAACGGGCCTATTATTTTCTGACAACTTTAGTAAATCGAAGCTGCCTCTTCGAAAATATGGGTTCCTATGATCAGTCAACATAATAATTTATCTTGGCCAGCTGAGATGCATTCTTCTTGTTCCATGTCAGTATAAACTGTACAAGAATTAAAACCTATGCCGTGGCAAAAGAATAACCAGTCAACATGTTGGTACTGTTTATGTTACTCAGCGGACTGTCTCTTTGTAAGATCTCCCATTAGAAGAATTGATAAATGATTTGATTTCTGTAAGTCGGTTTGTCTGTGTGGTGCCGGACGTAAAGAGTCTGTGTGGTGCCGGACGTAAAGGCTTCTACATACCGGGGCGACTTGTCGCGCGACGCGACACGACACAAAGGCACCGCTCGTCCCGCGACACGCGGGGCCTTTGTGCCGTGTCGCGCTGGTATGTAGAAGCCTTGAAGAATAGCACCGCCCTATTTCTTCCCGTAGGTGTCGTAAAAGGCGACTAAGGGACTTACTAGAGAATGGGCAGCAGCGTTCTCTATGCATTTTAACACCTTACTACGATCGCCAACCCGTATGCCAAGTGTGGCGATTATGGCAAACCCTCCTTTTGGGGGAGGCCTATGTCCAGCAGTGGACGTCTTTGGTGGACACCCATGGGAAGAAATAGGGTGGTGCTATTCTTTACATCAGGCACCACACGGACTTTAAGCATTATTTGTAATGAAATACCCTGACGTTATACTTTGTAAGTATTTTAACAAAGATTACCACGTACTTTGTGGAAATAAATTACTAGGCTTGGCATTGTGCCCAATAATCTGATGTTGGAAATAGGTTAAGCGAACGGTCGCAACTAGAATCTGCGCCAGGGGGGGGTTGCTTAACACACTATCAGCAGCAATGGGTTTAATTTTGCCGGTTCAATAACATTCATTGCCTTTATTTACGTTGTTGAGTAGACAATTTTTTCGAACTTATGAAGCCATGGATTAGCAATATAAACCGCTTTTACTTTCTTTCCCCCGTTTCTTATCATCCTCACAATTAATTGTATATGGCTAGTATTTTTTTTTACAAAAGTGCACATTACTAATTTGTAAGTAACACTTAATGGACGGATGGATGACCCCCCCTGTAATACATGTTTTTCCTAGCATGAGGTCATTGATAATTTATTTTGTAACAGACTATTTTCAGGCCTAAATTAAGTGTCACTCTGTATACAGATATAGGATGACACTTAATTTACTTTTTGACACATACAAAAAATATTTCAAGGGTCATTTTACTCATTATTATGAACAACTTTTACTATGGGACCAAACCTGATATCGCAAAAAAAAATCAGCTGTTCCCTACATTTAGGTAAGTATGTTCGAATAACTCGTCAAAATGTAGGGAACAGTTGATTTTTTTCGCGATTTCAGGTTTGGTCCCATAGTAAAGGTTGTTCATAATGATGAGTACAATGACCTCATGTCCCAGAATTAACGCACAACCTCTTAAGGTTGTGCGTTAATTCTGGGACATGTTGTATATACTTCAAAATCATTCAGATTGTGATTGATAGTGTGTTACGCAATCAGGGTGCTGGTTACTAGAAAGAGTTTTTATTACTTCTGTGACTTCTATATAACAGAAGGCGTAGCTAGGGACTCCGAAGATTTAAACGGTTAGGGTCGATTCATACTAGCGCAGAGTCGAAGCGCAGCGAAGCGTCAATCTTTTGATAACATAGAAAATTCACGTGCAAATCTCTACTCTACGACCAGTCAGGGCTGGTCCCTCGCAGACGCGCGTATTCCGTAGAATGCGCGCGAGTTCGTGAGTCTTTTTTTTATCTCGATAAAAATATGTGTATTACGTTGTAGAGATAAGGGTGAATTTGCTATGATGGTTATGATTTAGATTGACGCTTCGCTGCGTTTCGACTCTGCGCTGCGCTGCGCTCAACGTACTTAAGCCCGTATTACAGAACGTTACTCAATACTCAAGCATTACTTAAAACTAGTTTCAACCAATCAAATGGCTCTAAATGACTCTTAAGCAATGCTTGAGTTTTGAGTGAGGTTCTGTAATACGGGCCTTAGTCGTGCGAAAGTCTCCATACCGAGAAAAGTGAGCTCACACAATAGTAATCATTTCCATGTCAATTTAGTCACTGCGTCATTGTAAGTCAGAGAAAACGGGCTTGTGTGAAGTACAAATTAACACTAATCTAAGTTTTAAAATAATTTACACGTAAAAAATTTAAGTCAGATTAAATTGCTTATATAAGTCTTATAAAGGCTAGATTATAATTAATTATTAAGAACCTGGTGCTTTTTAATAAAGGATAAAAAAGAGGTGTCAAAAAATCATAGAAACGCGGCCATCTCTTGTTATGGTAGACCCCACAAGGTAGACCGAGGAACTGTTGAAGATCCACTGGATCGAGAAACAAACGGCTGGTCGATGTGGCGATGCTTGGGAGAAGCCTTTGTCCAACAGTAGATGTCTTTTGACTGAGAATATGTCAGGTTGAATTACTTCTGTGTATAGAATCAAGTTTTCTAACTGAACAGACAGCTGTGCTGCTGGAGAGTTGCACCACATCTTCTTCCCAGCTAAAGCACTAGGAAGTTGTGAAGGGCGGGCGTTTTTGGAGGACTGTCTAATGTAATTTTGGCGTTCGAAAAGTGCTGATTCTCGGCCTAGTTTGAATTAAAAAAAAAAAAAAACTTTTTTTCCGACATGAACACGTACATGAACAGTCATAGGCTGTTTAGTGATGGGTTAGTAACAAAAAGTATTTATAGTCTATATTAGTAAGCTAAATTGCCTAAGGTGACTTATCTACGTGTACCTATACCTACCTATTTCCACCCAGTGACGTTGTATAGGACAATCTGGCCTGTTGACAATCATTTTTAGGATGCCGTTCCGAGTACTACGCAAGCACTGTAGCAAGGAAGCCGTTTTTTTACGCATGATGGCGTGAAATCCATCTGTGTGAGCTTCGGCAAACATGCCCGAAGCACTACAACGCCGCCGCGCCGCAAAAGCATCCTGAAGGCATTATTATATTGAACGCGCAGGACGTTGTAGGCTCGGCTTGTTTAAGACACCCACAGGCCGCTCGAATAAAAGGACTGACAGAACGCTTTAAATAAGGTCACCTTGACGTCTACCGTGCAGTGAGCAAACCTGCGGGCGAGCATATTGCTCTTCACCGCCAACGCCCTGCGCTCCCTCTCTATCTCGTTGTCATCCCGTAGGTCACTAGTGAGAATGTGGCCTAAATATTTAAAATTGTCAACCACGTTTAGTACCACGCCATTGAGATATACCGGTGGTCCACGGCGGGGCTGTTGTTTTTGTGTTTTAAACACCAGAATCTCAACAAAAAAAAATGCTTTTTGATTTTGATTTGATTTGTGTGGTAAAGCTGCTCTTACCTAGGTCAGTCAGTAGATTGGTGATCAGTTACTATTCAACCCCTCCTTACTCCCATCATCTGCCTAGCTTTATCACACAGTCAGTGGATTGGTGATCAGTTACTATTCAACCCCTCCTTACTCCCATCATCTGCCTAGCTTTATCACAGTCAGTGGATTGGTGATCAGTTACTATTCAACCCCTCCTTACTCCCATCATCTGCCTAGCTTTATCCTAACTATTTTGGGGTCGGCTTCCAGTCTAACCGGATGGAGCTGAATACCAGTACTTTACATGGAGCGACTGCCAATCTGACTTTCACAACCCAATAATTGGGTAATACAATACCCCTTGGTAATACTGGTTGTCAAACTTCCGTGCTTCTGACCACCCGTAATGACTCTCAAAGATCCACGAATGATAGCCAAGGCCAAATGCTTAACGTGCTTTCCGAGGCACGGAGGGGTCTTGATATGTAAATATGGGTCACACATCGACGGACCAACTGCGGTAAGCGTAGCTTAAGAGGCCGGCGATGGATACGTAGTTCATACAAACGTAATACCAAAACAATTTGTAAAACAAACATATTCATAAGGTAGTGTGTCTTTATTCCGATTGGAATACAGAATATCTAGGTTCCCTAATATATATTTTGAATGGACACTGATTTAAACAAGAGTTATGAGAAAAATAAGTTTTCTATAGAAAATTTAAATTCCTCACATTTCGTCTTCATATCATTGTCCTGTCAAAATATATATTTGGGAACATAGATATTCTGTAATCCAATTGAAATAAATACACATTACCTTATGAATATGTTTGATTTACAAATGATTTTGGTATTACGTATGTATGAACTACGCATGCTACGCCGGTTCCCCGTGCGGCTGTTATTTCTTATCCACAAGCCGCTCAACCCCTCCTTACTCCCAATGGTTAATAATTCATGAAAATTATAAATATAGAACTACTCTATTATCATCAAGTTATTAACTAACAAAGTTTTAATCAAGAGAAACCGTTTAGGAGCCGCTAGCTTCCTCATTAAAAGCAATTAGCTAATTAATTTGATGTAATTTAGCCTTATTGTGTAATTAAACTTTCAAGCAATCATAATAACATAGACGTTGTTTACGGACAATATTGAGTAATTAATAAAACTAACGGATAGCCAATGGCTCAATAGGTTCTCATTAGGCCCAGCTGGGTCAAGGGCTTGATTCAGAAAACTTTTGGATACGGCTCGTAATGTTAGGAAATTCATCTCTCTAGAGCCCTTTTTTTTTTCTTTGTTTTTTTGGGTGGGAAATTGTCAAATAACTTCTCCCGCTCTGGGCGGAGCGGGAGGGCGTGTCAGACTTTTACTGACTAAAACCCACCCGTATTCCTTCATTTGCCTGTGTGCCAGGGCCACGATATCCCTTTCGGGCAAACTCGCAACCCTGGCAGGCATTGGCCCTAGCGGACCCCGTCAGTTGGTGCTGACAACTCTTTGAGGCGCGCGTGGAATACGACGTGCCGTCGACCCGGGCCTGGTCGTTATCGGATGGTGAGCTACCCATCGCTCACCGTCCGCAGGCCCGCGCCTACGGTGGCCGAAAATCGGCTTGCGACTCCCGAGGCCTCTCTAGAGCTCGACGATCTCTCTAGAGCCCTAACGTTGCAGTTTGGACCCTGTTCCCGATACCGCATACCGGTGGGCTACTGACAATTTTAGCCACTTGGTGGTCACTAAAGCTACCACTCCGATTCACCGACGTGTAATGTTAAGACAACTTTTGCAGGTTGCCTAGCAACAGATTGACAACAATATTGACAGACTTAAATTGAATAAAAAAACCGGCCAAGTGCATGTCGGACCACGCACAATAAAGGGTTCTGTAGTTGGGATGAATTTATCCCAAGAACGAACTTAACATTGTAGTTGAAACACATGTGCCCTCATACATTCCAACTGCAAATGTAAATTTGTACGCACAATATTGAGTGATTTACCATGTTATTTTAAGACTTCGTATAGTGTATGTTTATTATTTTTACTACTATTAGCTATTAGTATGTTTTCCTGTAATCTATAAGTAGGTAAAGAACGATTTCCTGTATTTTTTTCAAAACTTTAGGCTTAGTGGTTTTAGAGATAAGGGGGATATCATCTATCATGCATTGAATATAATTCATTTCGTCATTATTTACACAAACTTTGTAGTACCTAATTTTACTTGACGCTGGCTTAATGTGCAAACCGCACGAAGCCGTATGAAAAAGAAAAGAGCACTGTTTTTCCACCACCCAACGTCAACAGGACGTCAACAAGAAACGAGATTATTCGAACCAAACGTGCTGACGCCCCGGTGGTGATATGCGGTGGACACACGGCCATCATCTATACGTTTTGTGTCTGTAGGTGAGTCCGCGGCATCACAGCGGGCCCTATCAGAATGTTCCAGCGCTGCGGTATTTATTTTTTAAATATCGCAGCATTATGCTGAGATAAGAACCTTTTTGACATCGCACAAGTCATGATTGTTTTTGATATGAAACATCTATAGGCGCACGTAATACCTACCGACTGCTGGCGGGGCGGCCACTATACACTTATACAGTCTTTATGTAGTAGTGTGTAAATGTGTTTATAGTGCGATGTTTGACATCTGCCAGTCGTCCCGTGACGGCTCAATTTTGATGTGAAAAATCTATAGACGCACACTGAAAAAAATGCGAGCTAACTAAGATACATTTTCTCTTAGTTGGCATTAAAATGTTTGGAATCACTATTTATTTATTTACTATAAACAAGATAGCATATTTGCCAGAACAAATTCATTTTATTTATATCGCCGGTCTTTGTTACATCATACATGCTTTGTTTGATTTTACTTCTTCACTTTTTTAAATCAAATAATAATTTTAGTTGATGGTAACAAGCTACTTGTTAGCATTACATCATTCTTAAACTGACCAACATTTGAGTTAAATTAAATAACTACCCGTAATTAAAGTAACTAATAACTTAGTTGACGGAACTATGATAATTTAACAAAGTTCTCCTAGCTTCAGCAGTCAAGATCTTGTTAGGCTCGTATGGAGTCAAGATGCGTGATCACATTAAACAAGATGTTTGCAGCAAACACTTTTTTTTTTCAGTGCACGTAAAACCGATTGCTGGCGGGGCGACGCATGCCGCGTTGCGATTCACCACTCACATTGCCCGTGCGTTTAGTTAAGAAAATTTTCGAAATGTCTTCTAAAAACAGATAACTGGAAATCTCTGTTTCTATGGAAAATTTAAAATCGGTCTGATTTGTCTGTAACACTTCGCAAATGTTCTTAACTTTTTAGACCTTTGTGTCCTGCTTATGAGTATGAAGTTTCATTAAAATCGGTTCAATCATTTCGAAAAACAAGGGCTTGAAAGTTTGTATGAAATGCCGTACGTCGTAAACGCTCTTAAGTGACTACACTAATGATGAATAATGATGATTAGTGATTATATGTGAATGACCCCAAAAAAAAACATCTCACCAAAACCCCACCAACCACCAACCACCAACCTCATCTCTTTTATCTCTTCAAAGTTAGAGTGAACAGGCTTCTTCTGGGTAAGCTCACTCCATCGTCGACTTTGTCTCAGTCACCTCTGCCCTAGACTACGGTCAAGAGCAAACCCATGCTAAATAAAAAAAATAAAAAAAACATCATTAAATTAATTTATTTTTTGTCTGTGGAGTTTTGCTAGTGAATTTAATTTGACCCGGTATAAATAAAAATGAATGGCTAAATGTGTTGCTAAGCGCAAAACTCGAGAATGGCTGGACCGATTTAGCTAATTATTTTTTTTCGGAAAAAAAATGGAAAAAATGAAAATTTAAAAAAGATCCCGATATTCACACGGGAACGATAAAAACGGGGTAGGCGCGGGCAACGTCGCGGGACGTCCGCTAGAAATAAAAATTTACTCTCTCGTTGACGTCCCGTGGACGTGGCGGTAGACATACGGCCGGCGTTGCTAAACTTGACCATAGTAAAATGGCCATCCGTCATGTTTACAACAACAATTATTTGTAAAGCAATCAAATCAAATACTCTCATAATTAATTTGCCGTCTATTAACTGTAAAGTTGACCCAATCGATGTTTAGAACAGATTAACATCAAATCAAGAACCAATTTAGAAGTTTGCGTAACATTTTAACAAGTTCAATTGATACTTTAAATAGTAATTGATCGTTACGATTTGGGAATAAACGCTTATTTTGCCTATTCAGATATAAGCGATATCGCGCTCGGTAGCGATACCAGCAGGCTTAGCATGACGCTTTCTATTTCTACTCTGCTGTAGAATAGAAATCGCTTGTCTACCGAAAATGTTCTACTGTCTACATGGAAACGTCATTTTTGTCTACTCTTCCGTCGACAAAACGCTTCTCTACAGTTCTCGTGCTTTTGGGAAATTATCAAATAACTTCTCCTGCTCTGGGCGGAGCGGGAGGTGTAAGACTTTTACTGACTAAAACCCATCCGTGTTCTTTCAGTTGCCTATGTGCCAGGGCCACGATATCCCTTTCGGACAAACTTGCAACCCTGGCAGGCATTGGTCCTATCGAACCCCGTCAGTTGGTTCTGACATCTCATTGAGGCGCGCGTGGAATACAACGCGCCGTCGACCCGGGCGTGGTCCTTATTCGACGTTATGTTTTCGGCATAATTTGTGCAGTACCACTTATTTCCTCGCGAGAAAATGTCGTCACTGGATGTTTCTTCCAAGACGAGGCAAAGCGCTCCCGCGCATACCGAGCTAATCAAGAAACGCTTATCGAAATATAGGCACTCGGTGAGCTTTCAGTAACCATAAGGCGTAAGCCTACTGACGCCTGATTATATTAAGTTAATCACTTTGGACCAGTATCGCGCGACAGCGATATCGCTTATATCTGAATAGGCCTTTAGGCTCGAAAACACATTGAGCGGTAAACTGTTGCGGGAACGCATTTCAAATACTGTTTCTGTGACATTCTGTCTACTCATTGGTGATTTGAATTTGGAACACGTTACTTTTGAGTACCTCGTCACGTTATGGCTTCACAATCACTATTTAGTCGAGTAATTAGAAAGCAGTTTATTTGTACTTTTTCTCAGTTCGTTTTTATCATGGTCTGGCAGTTTGAGTAATTTATGCAGCCTACCCAAATGTCCTTTCATTGGTATTGTTCGTTGAATCGTTGAGCTCCTTAAGTTCTCAGTTGAGCTGCATGATTACTGACAATTGCGTGGACTGACTGGACAGCTCTTTTCAATCTGTGTGGTTCTTTCATCAAAAGACCATTTGAGGCACCAATCTACATGGTCTTCACGCAAAGTTCAGACATAATCTTGGTAATGATTTGACCAAGATTACGTCTGGACTTTAAAAGAGACTGTGACCTCTGAGTTTGTTCCAGCCTTTCTTTTCAGAGTAGTCAGATAGAAAACGCTGACCACATCTAGTTTTTAAAATATGATTGACGTGTAAAAGTGTTTGTACAAACCTACTTACAGAAATAAATAATTGTTTGATTTATAAAAGCTAAGAGCCGTTTAAACGTCAAAAATTTATGTCTAAACAGTTACTAATCATTACTCAACTTTAAGCAACGTTTATGAATAAAGGGGTAAGTGTCTAAACACATTACTAAAGCGCACGCGCATTACTAGTTGCTTGACATTATTCGGCCGAATCATGCTGCTGCTAGCAAAATAAGCAGATGCTTGTCCAGTACCCTCTGGATTACACCATATGCAATCTTCACAGCTTGGCCCATCGCCGCAAGGTTGCCTGCTTGTCGGTCTTCTACAGATTGTACTTCGGTGAGTGTGCCCAAGAACTCCACGACCTCATTCCACCGGCCCCCTTCTATTATCAGACATCTAGATGCACTGCAGGTTACCATCTCTTCCTTGTTGCTATTCCACCAATTCGCACTTAGCGTTTCCAAATGACTTTTATAATGCGCCCAGCAAAAGAGTGAAACTCTGCCTGCATCTGTGTTTCCGAACGCGTAACAACCCTAATCTCTTCAAAGTTAGAGTATACAGACATCTTCTGGGTAAGCTCACTCCATCGTCGACTTTGTCTCTGTCACCTCTGCCCTAGACTAAGGTCAAGAGCAAACCTCTCCTAAATAAAAAATATATACCCCGACCTAGGGTTGTACGACCACACTGAGGGCCGGACGTCTGCACGCTACCCTTTACCATACGCTGTGCAAAATCGCATGATGTACTAAGCAGAACGCTACCAGCAGCGGTCCTACGGCCTGATTTACAAGACCGCGGAGCCTGTGGGCCGAGCACGGGCGTGTCAAGACGTTTGTGACAAGACACGATAAATTATGGCATGTCAATTTGTACTAGCATTTTATGACAAAATAGTTTTATCGCTCAAACTGTGACTCAAGTCATGTCACAGTAGGCCGTGCTCGCCCCGCTGCGCTGACAAGCCACTACGTCTACCACGTATTGCCAAGGAAGGTATCTCTCTAGTCCTATCCTACTGTGTGCGAGAGCTCAGTCAGTAACTTACTCGCGACCTTTTTTGGGGTTCCGTACCTCAAAACGAAAACGGGAACCCTTATAGGATCACTCGTGTGTGACTGTCTGTCTGTTTGGCTATCACAGCCGATTTGCTCCGAATTCACTGAAATATAAATTGGACTTGATACGAGGATTTCAAATATACAGGAAAAGTTTTTATCCACTGCGCAAATTTTGACAAATTAAACTTAAACGAATTTTATTAAACATATATTCTTTATTTTGATACGTCTTAGTACAAAAAACAAAAAATATCGTTAACGAAAGATGTTTATTTTAAAAGTGGTTGTATGGCTACCCGGCGGCGCGCGGCAAAGCGTAACGCGCTAAAGTACCTACCTATCAGCTGTGCGCTCGCTCGATTCGCCGGCGTAGGTATTTACGTGGGTTACAATGTACTGATCGCTAATTTTATCAGGTTCGAACTAGACTTTTTTTTGTTTAGACCGTGACCTGAAGTTTTTTGCAGAGTAATTCCAAATTTTCCTTCATACTTTAACGGGCTTGATGGCTTCTTCGATTTCGATCGCCAGTCGGGGTCTACCAGACCCTCGTGCATGATTCGGGGTTCTGAACTGTCCGTGATCAAGCAGCCTTTGAGTGGCCGCTAAAATAGTCCTTTCATTAGGGACCGCGGGGTTAAGGATTCCATGGGCTCGCATTCGAGGTATGCTCTCCGTCGCATACATTCGGCGAGCTGCTCGCAAACTTTCACCACTCAGTACATACACTCGCACCATCTCGGTTACTGAAGTCCGACATCGTGACCGGTAGGTACAAGCACGACACACGTGCAGCGCGGCGCTTGCGCGGGAAAGCGATTAGACGCGACGTCACACGACAGCGCGTGCGATGAGTGAACTGACTGTCGGCCACGACGGCCACAGCGCCCGGCGCGCCCTGCCGCCCCCTGCCGCCCGGGAGCCGTGCAACACCGCCGCTTGCGCCGGCCGCCGCGCGCGCCCATTGATATTATTACGAATAGATTGTGTCCATATTTTGCTGATTTAAAGTAGGATAAAAAAAAAAAAAAAGTGTTGAATAAATAATGGAAATGTGTTCTGTTACTGATATTGAACCACCAAAAAAAATTTGCGCACTGGTTAAAAACTTTTCCTGTATATAATAATATTATATTATAATTTTAAAATTATTCGTATTAAAGTTATATTAACGAAAATATTTCCTTTATATACAGGGTCAAATTAGATTAGGTAGCGAAACTCTGCAGACGTGATGGGTATCAATATCTAAACATGATCACACAAAAAATAAATAATTATTTGAGTTTTTTTTTGGGTCTTTAACCGCAGTTAGTGATCATTTGAAAAATTTGTTTTGTTTTGTGTATACTTCACTGACGTGATGGGTACCGATGGCTCAACATGATAAAACAAAAGAAAACAAATTTTCTCAACTCTTCCTTCAAGTAACAACACAAACCCGCTGTTAGTGTTGTTACTTGACCATAACGTTGAAACAACGTGACGTTGACCCAAAAAAAAATCATCAAATCTTTTGTTATTGTATTTTGTCGTGATAAGACATCGATACCCATCACGTCTGCGGAGTTTCGCTAGCTAATTTAATTTGATCCTGTATAGCTATGGAATTATATGACAAGTACAGTGGCGAATGCACCATATAAAGGCTTCTACATACCAGCGCGACTTGTCGCGCGACGTGACACGGCACAAAGGCCCCGCGTGTCGCGGGACGAACGGTGCCTTTGTGTCGCATCGCGTCGCGCGACAAGTCGCCCCGGTATGTAGAAGCCTTAATACGATTCCTACCGGCTTCCCTTCGGAAGTTCGCATCGACAATTCTACCGCTATTGTAAAATGGCACAGTGAATAGTGTCTACTATTGCCAAAAAATATAGTTACACTACGGGTATGTTTCACCATAACATTCAAATAGCAAAAACGCCTATTTTATTAGCTTTGAATTGAAATAACAAACAAGAAAGTTTTATCTGTGTAGTGTTGCGGCTTTTTGGTTCTGCTACTGGACGAAAGATGGTGTTAAATTCAGTAAAGGAAAGACTTACTTTTAAGTAAATTAATTAATTTTTACTTTACTGTTAAGAAAGTAAGTTAAAATGGTCTTCGCTTTGGCTTCTCTCATACAAAAGTTGACACCTCGCCGCTAACAAGTATTCACTTAACTTGTTAGTTTCCTTTATCTCTCTACAGCTACCTAATTAAAGGCCTGCGCAATATACCTGCAAAGCCCTGGCCATTATATCATGGAGGTTGGACTTAAGTTTCCTTGGGCCGTGTCAAAGGAAGACGCACCGGTGCGTTTCGCTGGAGATCAAGTAACCCTTGCTTACTGAGAATGGCTTTTGTATGGTTTTAGTTGGTATAAGTCCTATATAACCCTCACTCTTCAAAGACAGCAGGTTTTCATGCTAGAAAGGACAAAGTGTAAGCAAAGCAATATTATTAGCCCAAGATCTGTCTTAGGAAGGTCTTTCTGAGGTACTGGATCGGCACAGTGGTGAGCCGGTTCTTTTAAAACTTGGTGTTTCATCATTCATTTCAGTGGACATCAAAACGTTTATTGGTTTATGGTAACCCTAATTTCCTAAAGTTTTCATTTTACAGGAAACTGTAAGAATGCTGAAGTCCGTTAGCATTTTATAAAACCACAAAGAACGGGTGTAAAAATTTGCATAATGAAGCCGAGAGTCACTAGTAGGTGTTCCCCGTGGGTCGACGTTGCATCATATATATAAGAATAATACATCTGTTACACAATACATTTTTACTGATATGTAGAATTGGAAGTTAGGGTCGGTAGAGTTAGGCCGTGTAGATTCAGAAACTTGGCATTCTACATGAGATCTGATATCTTTTTCACAGGGCAAACCTTATGTGGTCGTCTTGGCAACATTTTACATGAAATGATTTTGGTCGGTCATAGTTATGAATAATATTTATTTGCAAGTAAAGAAATATACCCATAATCTACCTATTAAGTTTCCGCCATATTCTACGAGATATCTGGTGTGCAAATCTTAAGAGTTCATAATACCTCAAATTGAGGATTAATCTGAAGTAGGTGTTTACTATGTTTGGTGAAAACACGATTCCATAAAATTTTCTCGAAAAAATACAAAGTTACCTCCAAACCGAACGATAAACCGCTATTATTAAAAAAAAAATCTTCGAATTAGATCATGAAACTTTGCATAATAATTTGAACTAAATATAAAGCAGATACTAAGCTTTATAAGATTTTTTTTATTACCATTATTTTCACTGTAAAAATAAATTACCTAAACTATCGGCGCCTTGGAGCCGTCTCCCTGTCTCGCTTGCTCGCATGACCCGCGAGCAATAGTGTGCGAGCGGGATAAAGAATGAGATGGCGCTGAGGTGTTATGGACTCTTAATTGAAGTACTTACATAGAGACTTATCTGCGCCGTTGGTCCTATGGCAGTTATTCAGACAACCATACATAAGTCTAAAAAACAATTATTATTTTTGTTTGATCACGACATTTGGAACCTAACGCCAAAAACTCCCTCAAGCACAGACCACTGACGAGTTCATGTAAGTACATGCTCCAAAAAACAGCTACGTGATGGCTAAAACTTGTGTTCCCTGGCAATACCTACACGCAAAGCCTAAAGATTTAAATATACTCGTATTGTTGGTAACGGAAGGCGAGGTGACGTCATAAAGAAGTCAGGCGATGAGCTGTCAACCAATGGAAGATTATAAAAGGAGGCGCGCGCTGCGGCAACGCTCTTTGGATTAGCCCGTGGTCATCTGCCGCTAATTGCCTAAGTTTATTTTTAAGTGAAGTTAGTGTAGTTAAGTGTAGTGTTATCCGTGCGGACCGCAAATAGACTGTTTTCTCTGTGTGTGTACAGGATACCACCTCGGTACCTGTGCAGACACAGGGGAAGCCGCCCCCGTGCTGCTCGGTGAGCAATCACCGCAGCGGTCGCGGAGGCCACGCCCAGCAAGATGCCGAAACCCGGCACGCGCGGCTCGTTGGGTCGCGATGCCGGGGCACAGGATCGGCAACAAGCCCGTCCGGCGTTGGACCGGACGACGTCGATGCCAAATTCTTGGTGACGCGTCGTCCGGTGCGCCGCCAGCCGGCCTACCATTGGAGCAGCCTCGTAGTGAGGAAAGAAGGAGGAGAGAGGGAGGGGGTGCGAGCGCCGCTATAGCTGCCGGCCCACCGACGTCATCGGCGCCTGCGCGCGTTGCGCCTACGCCGTCGTCGGGCCGGCCGCATGCGGTGGCGCTGCGCCCCGCCGCCTTCCGCCCGGTGCCCTTCCAGGCTCCGGGACCAGCCGCGACCCAGTCCGGCCATGCGACGCACTTGCGTGCGCCCGCGCCCGCTGCGCGTACCCCCGCGCAGACTGCGCGCGCCCCCGCGCCGACAGTGCGCCACCGCGCGCCCCCTGTCCGTTCCGCAGCGCCACCGCCGCGGTTCGCGACACCGCCCGCGCCCCCCTCCGGGGCTGCGCAATACCGGCAGCCGCAAACCAAAGCTGTGCCAGCTCAGCGCACCGCCGACGCCGCTTCTCGCCGCTCGCTGGCGGGTCCAGCGATGGCGGAGCGCGAGCGGCCAGCAAGTGCCGGCTCAATATATGGGTCGGCACCCATGCCGCCCATGGTGCCCGCCTCACCGGCACCCCCTCGGACACCGGCCTACGACTCACCCGCTGTGCTGTCGACATGCTCCTCACGTGCGGGGTCGAGCATGTCGTTGGCATCCGTGGGCTCGGCCGCATCTGGTCGCGGAGACGTGTCCCCCGGACACGACACCGCGATCCGGACAGCGGTCCAACGTGGGTCGAGCCACCAGCGCCACACTTATGGCGCCGGTGTCACCAACACCGCCGCTGGGGTTCGACCTCGAGTTCCAGGTCGAGACCAGACCCCAGCGGCGAAGGAGGAGCTCCGGCGAAGCCGCGTTGGAGGAGGCGAAGCGTTACTGCCTCGACCCGCCGCGGCCACAGCGCGATAGCGCGCCGCGGGGTCGGGGCACCGCAGCGTCGCCCACCTTCTCCGACGCGGTGCGCCGCTCGCCGACGTACTCACCAGACGTGACCCCAGTGGGGATAAGGTTACCCCCTGTCCCCGCTGCATCTACCAACCCCCCTGCCGCCCCCCCCAGCGCCGCATCAACGAAGCAAAAGCCGGGGAAGAAGCTGAGGTTCCCGCCGCTGGTGGTGGAGCGGCTGCCAAACTGGACCGCGCACTTCCGGGCCCTCAGTGCCAAGCTGGGCCGGCCCCCTAACGCCCGCCCTTTCGGGAGTGGAGTCCGCTTCACTCCCGACAGCGAGGGCGAGTACAGGCTGGTACAGCGGTACTTGACGGGCCTGGAAAAGGACAGCGGCGTTTCTTGGTTCGCCTATTCACTACCGGCGGACCGGAACCTGAAGATCGCCATACGGGGGCTGCCGGCGGACACGGACCCCCAGGAGATCGAGGAGGAGCTCCGGGCGTTGGGGTACCAGCCGGAGTATGTGTGCCATATCAAGGGCGCACAAGGACGACCTGGCTGCGTGTTTCACGCCATTCTAAAAAAGACTCCCGACATCCGGAGACACCACCGTCTTCATGTACATGCGGGGTGTCAAGATTGAGGCTTGGAGGGGGAAGCGTGGGCCCGCTCAGTATCACCGGTGCCAGCGCTTCCGACACAGCTCGCATCAGTGCCACCGTCCGCTCGCTTGTGTGCGATGCGGAGACGAGCACGCGGCGCGCGACTGCCCGCGCCCGCGGGAGGAGCCGGCCACCTGCATGAACTGTGGTGGCCCGCACCCCGCGTGCAACATAAAGTGCCCCGTGTTCCAGCGAGAGATCCGGAACAAGCGAGCGGGGACTGTCTCCATCACGGCCACACGCCAGCCACAACAGGCGACCATAGAGGCCGAAGGCACGACGTTAATGGCGGCAGCCAACGAGCCCACACAACGAAACCAAGCCATCTCCTCCGGGCGGAGGAAGGTACACAGACGCGGGGGAAAGGGTAGGAAGAAGAAACCCAAACCGCCCCCGGCGACACAGGAAGAGATTCCCGAGGCCGCCCCTGCCTTAAACAGGAAGCAGGCTGTACCACAACGTGAAGCCACAGAAGTGATCGCGGGCGCCGGCATAATGCAGCGGTCGACGACAGCAAAAACTAAGCTCGCGTCTAAGCCGCGAGGCGACGCCACCGCTGCGGGTGGTGCCACCAAACCACAGCGGCAGAATGCCGAAACAACAAGACCGAGACATGAAACTGAGAGTGGCGCCACCGGCGCCCATTCAACAAGAAAGGATTTTACAGCTTGCGCCATCAGACTTCTGATGGATCTTATTAAGGCAATAAGGCAGGGCCAAGATGTGGAGACGGTCATCCTCGATGGCCTGGCCACTTTACTGACTATGTACAATGGCTAGGCCACTGAGGGTGATCCATTGGAACGCCCGCGGCCTCCGGAACAAGGTCGCCCCCCTCCGCCATCTCCTGAGGGAACAGGATATCGACGTGGCGCTCATAAACGAGACACACCTGGGACCCGAAGATAGGGTTAGGTTCCCGGGGTATCTCGTTTACAGGAAGGACGAAAGGTCGGCCAACAACAGCCGCTATCGTGGTCTGGCGGTCATTGTGAGGCGAAGAGTCGTCCATCAAGAGCTCCCCTTGCCGTCGCTCAGTTCGTTTTACGCGCTGGGTGTACAGCTGCATATAGCCGGCGAGGATATAAACCTATACGCCTGCTACAAGCCGCCCGCAGTTCATTTTGATCTTATAGAGCTGCGGGCGCTTGTAAATACGCCACAGAAGGCAACCATCCTCGCCAGTGATTTAAATAGTAAACACCCGGCGTGGAATTGCACCACTACGAATACCGAGGGGAGACGGCTCTTTGCGGACGCGGAAGCCTTTGGCTATACGGTGTCCGGCCCAGAGATGCCGACACACTACCCGGACACGGCACGTAACTTACCGGATGTACTGGACATCGTAGTCCACACTGCCAGATCACCCAACATGTGATAGACGACGAGTTACAATCGGACCACCAGCCAGTACTCGTCGTCATATCGGGTATGCCGCCGACCCGATTGAAGCCGATCGCGCCACGTCGATCAACAGACTGGGAAGCCTTCAGACAGAAGCTAGAGACCACCACGCCGACTCGGCCTATCGTCACCACCGCGGACGTGGACCAGACGGCGGGTGACGTCACTGCTTGCATCCAAAGCGCCTTAGAAACGGCGACGACGACGACGCCGCAGGGGAGAGGGCCATTGCCGCCCCTGCCGGCGCACATCAACTCGATGAACGCCGTGAAGAGGCGCCTTCGCAAGCAGTGGCAACAGCTCAGATGCCCGACGCTGAAGACGCAATTGAACCGTCTCGCGGAGAAGGTGAAGGCCGAGCTCAAGGCGCACACCGCCGCGGGCTGGGAGGAACGGATTGATGCCACGACGGACAGTTGGCCGTCGCTCCACAAACTCTGCGGCCAGCTGACGAATACCCCAGCCCCGGTGCGCCCTCTGCTCAACAGTGACGGGGCGCTAAAGTACGTAGCAGAGGACCGGGCGGAGGTCTTCGCCGAACACCTGGAGCATCAGTTCCGCCCCAACCCGACCAGCGAATACGAACATGTCGCAGCAGTCGAGAAGCACCTAGGAGACTACTTCGCAATGCCGATAGCTCCCGATGAAGACCCTATCTTTTTCTCGCCGGGCGCAGTCAGACGCGCCATCCTCAAGGCGAAGCCCCGGAAGGCCCCCGGTGCCGACGGTATCGCGAACGCAGTGCTGCGCCAGCTACCATTCCGTACGGTAGCGGCGCTGGCGCGCCTGTTCACTGCGATACTGCGCACGGGGGCCTTTCCTGCCTCGTGGAAGGAAGGGCGCGTCGTTATGCTGCCCAAGGCGGAGAAAAACATACTGAAGCCGGAGAGCTATCGACCGATCACTCTGCTGCCGACAGTCTCCAAGGTGTTCGAAGCACTCCTGCTGCGACATCTCCAACCCCACATCGCGCCGCGCCCCGAGCAATTTGGGTTTAGGGCGGAGCACAGCACGACGCTCCAGCTGTCGAGGGTACTGCACCACCTCACAGCCACGCTCAATAAGAAGGAATACTTGGTGGCAGTATTCCTCGACATGGAGAAGGCCTTCGACCGTGTGTGGCACGAGGGCCTACTATACAAGTTGTCCACCTCGGACGCGCCCCGTCGCGTTGTAAGGGTGATCTCTAGCTTTCTCTCCCACAGGACATTCAGGGTGGTGGTCGACGGGGCGCTCTCCGGCGCCCGCCCGGTGCTGGCTGGTGTGCCGCAGGGCAGCTGCGTATCACCGGCGTGTTAATCGCGTTACACCGACGACATCCCCACCACTTCCGACGCTACACTCGCGCTGTATGCTGACGACGCCGCGCTGGATACAGCGCTGGCGCGCCGCTACCGTACGGAATGGTAGCTGGCGCAGCACTGCGTTCGCGATACCGTCGGCACCGGCGGCCTTCCGGGGCTTCGTCTTGAGGATGGCGCGTCTGACTGCGCCCGGCGAGAAAAAGATAGGGTCTTCATCGGGAGCTATCAGCATTGCGAAGTAGTCTCCTAGGTGCTTCTCGACTGCTGCGACATGTTCGTATTCGCTGGTCGGGTTGGGGCGGAACTGATGCTCCAGGTGTTCGGCGAAGACCTCCGCCCGGTCCTCTGCTACGTACTTGCGGGGGCGTAGCGACATTCCGATAGCAACGCTCTTTTTGCTTGGACGGCGCTCGGAACGGACGTGCTACCTGACTATTAAGAGTGCTTAGTTATTTTAGGTTATTTTTGGTTCAATTTCTATTTGGTTAATATTTACTAAGTGTTTCGTTACTTTGATATTTTTTTAAATAATTTTTGTATAGTGTGATTTTAAGGAATTAAAGAATGTTTATTTATTTTTTAACTTATTTCACTTCTGATTCCTAACAATATAATAATTATGTCAACGCAATAAAATCGTCGAAAAAAATTTGATCCAACTGTTGGCCGGAAAATGCACGCACACTAGAATAACACAATGACGCGGCACAAGTGTAAGACATAGGTAGCTGTCACACACACCAGCTTAACCAAAGCCTGTTTATTTTAGTTCTCAGGGGGCTGATCCATGAGTCATGTTCGTGAACGGGCGCCGTCAGTAGGGACTGGTCATTTCTTAGCTGCCACGGCTTATTTTAACTTAGTATTTTAGTTGTCTTTCTACATTGTTCTCACATGTATAATTTCAACATAAATTATGTAACCAATACTATGTAACAATATTTTGATTTAAAAGAGTGTCCGTGGAGTTTCTTGCCCGTTCTTCTCCATAGGAACCTACTACGCTTTGGAATGGGCAACTAGCTTCATCTGACTGACTGACTCCTTGACAATTCAAAAGTGCCTATAATAGGTTTATTTGAAATAAATGCTTTGAGTTTGAGTTTGAGTTCTTTTGCAGCGCGACACTCTATCTAGACATATAAATAATCAAAGTAAAACCCATTAAAAGGTCCAGAAATAGACCAACATCATATCAAACTACCCACTTGAAAAATTGGGTAGTTTGATATGATTATAGCATGTTTTATCAATAAAACCTCCGTAATAAATAAAAAAGAACACAAACTCACACATTCCCCGCTCGAACTTAAACTACTGCTTGTTTCGAAGTTAACTGCGATCTTATTCATGAAATGTACCTCCATCGTGATTTGTCGTTCGCGAATCACACTAGTAGGTATGCGTGACGACTGCAAAGGGGGTGACACCGTGTTTTGTTTTACAATATCTTTAAGAACGCACCTGTGTTCTTTGCTTCATGGCCGAGATATACGAAGCAAGTTTTTAAGCCATGTTTTTAAGCTAGCAAGATAGTGCACATAGCCTCATGTACTCCGGGCATAAATGCTCGGAATACATACACGAGGCTAGTTTTGGAAGCTAGAATAGTAAGCTAGCAAGCTAGTAACTCTGCTGAGCTATGGTGTCCCAGTGGTAACAGCCTCGACTTACGAGTAGTAGGTCGTAGGTTTGAACCCAGACAGGCGCTTTACTTTGTCTAAATTATTTCATCACCACTGCTCTCAAAACGGTGAAGGAAAACATCGTGAGGAAACTGGCATGTCCTAGAACCAACAATTCGAAGACATTTGACATCCACAACCCGCACTGGGCCTGCGTGGCGGATTACGGCACACTCCCTCACAAAGAACGAGGAGGCCTGTGTCCCAGCAGTGGGAACATTATAGGCTGATTATGTAAGATAGTAACTCTGGCTTCGCGTATACAGAACTAGCTTCATAATCTAGGCTAGTAAGCTAATCTGGCGCAGCCTGGGAGAAGCTTATGTCCAGCAGTCGACTACTACAGGGTGAGTTGATTGATTGATTGATTGAAGCTAGTGAGAAAGCTAGTAAGCTAGCGTCTCAAGACAGGATATTTTACTTAATAGGATTTTAATAGGATGTAAGAACCACATCCTAGTAGCGCCCCCCAACACTGATTTTACTATCCTGGGCTGTGTAATAGCCTCGTGTGGCCCGCGAAGATAGTACCCAATCGTTTTAGTTCAGGAACCAGCTGTTCAACCTGACTTTGACCACCACTTGTTTGCAATCATGTTTAGTGTATGACTAACTTTGTGTTTGTCTTTATACAATAAACTTATATTATATTATATAAACCAACTTATATTATAAGTTTGTCTTGTTGTATACAGAACTATCTTCATTTTTAGGTTAATGTATACTAGGGAGAAAGATGGTCGAGCTAGTCTGATAGTTTAATAGGATGGAATTCTATGTTTGAGCTAGTGGCGCCTGCCACCACTAATTTTATTTTACTATCCTGGTTTGTGTACTAGCCTTGTGTGGCCGGCGAAGCTAGTATTCAATCGGATCATCTCTACATACTAAGGCGATTCACACACTGCACCGCATTACGCAGCGTAGCGCGGGAGTGCGTGTTCTTACGCTGCTTGAAAGTATCTCTATTTGCATTGAAAACACGCGTAGTGCAACACACAGAAAACGCATTCACGTGCAGTGTTGTAGGTCACGGGCCTACATGCAGAAAAACACGCGCCATCGCGCATGGGTAAACGGCCACGTATGGCACACCGAGTTCTGCAGTATGGTGCGTGATTTTGACAGAGCTAAACGTGAAGTAATATTTTAAAATGGACCTCGCTGTGAAGTGAGGCCTTTGGGCCACCGGATACTATACTGCAGCTCCGCGCGTTTGTGCGCAAAAATGTGCATGATGATGCAAATCTGCACTCCCGCAACCACGCGCGTGACTTCGTCGCCACGCACCCAGCAGCGTATAGCGGGCCAGTGTGGGAATCGCCTTAGTAACGGCAAGGCTGGCTTAAAAAATACTAGCATCATGTAAAAAGCATGCATGCGCATGTGCCAAGCACACACTTTGTTTTACAATCCGAAGGATTTTGAAGGAAATTTCTAATCCATTGGTTCATATTCATCTGCTCGACAACGTACGCAATAAATGTTGTTCAAATGTCAAAATTAAACGTGTGATTGAAAAGTGTAACACAATTATTGGGGTGCGGGATATTACGTGCTGGCTATTTCAGCAGACTTAGCAGGACAACCGTAAAGAAGTGTTTTGTCGACAGAAGAGTAGACAAAAATGACGTTTCCTTGTAGACAGTAGAGTAGAAATATAACGTTTTGTCGACGGAAGAGTAGACAAAAATGACGTTTCCTTGTAGACAGTAGAATATTTTCGATAGACAAGCGTTTTCCATTCTACAGTAGAGTAGAAATATAAAGTTTTGTCGACGGAAGAGTAGACAAAAATGACGTTTCCGTGTAGACAGTAGAATATCTTCTATAGACAAGCGATTCACCAATCTAAATATAAATTTAATTATTGATCTTTTAATAGACGCGTTTTATTAAAATACTTTTTGTTTTGTGTATAATAAATTAATAATGCGTCAAATTGGGGACAGCGCTCCTTGATGGGCGAGTCCTATTAGTGGCTGAACGTACGACGCGATGCGTGAGCTCAGTACAGAACACGCAAGCAAGGTCACTGGCATAATATTTGAGTCTTCCTTTTTGAAACACCTCGCTGAAAACCGACAACACGGATACGGGTTTATATTATTAATGACTTTTCTGTCCCTGGATTTGAATAGTGGTATTACCTTAGGTATTTTATTATATTCCGGAAAAACTACTTGATCCACACACAAATTAAATATTAAGGCTAAGTAAGGCACTATAGTTTCAATTATGGAGGTACAGACTTTAATGGACATTCCCCAAAGAACTGCGGACAATTTGATCTTGATTTTCTTAAAAGCTTTTATTACTAGGGTTAATATGCTTAAATTCATTCGGGCAGGCTGAAATGTTCGCCCTTACTGAATCAAAAGCGAGCGAGGGCGCGGAATTTAAGGTTTTAGTCGTTTTAACTGGGATACTGGTAAAGCAAATTCTTGAGCAACGTCTTTGCTATCAGAAATGCGAAGAGTACTATGTGACGTCTCCAGTGTGTAATCAGAATCATGCTTTTGTTCCTATTCGTTACATTATTGATAATTTTCCAAACCGTCTTTGTTTTATTGTCTGCTAATTTAACTTTGTTGCTAATGTACAAGGCTTTAGCTTCCTTACAAGTGTTCTTAAAAGTTCTAGAGTAAGTAGCAACATACTCATTAAAAGTTTCCGTGTTTACGTACCTCAGGCTTAAGGCCATACAGCTCGAAAACTCTTTCCCTATTTTTCCTCAGTCCTTTAGTTGCCCAGTCACTAAATAAAAACTGTAAATCTTGATGCATACGCTCACCCTGCTCCTCGCTCATATCTCCTAGTTTTCGGGAAATCTATCCAGGTGACTATGGATGGTGCAAGTGGAGTTTTATGCTCATATTGCACCCAATTTTTAGGGTTCCGTACCAAAATGCTAAAAAGGAACCCTTATGGTGAGACTAAGTCTGTCTGTCTGTCTGTCTGTCACACCTCGATATCTCAAGAAGAAAAAAAAATGTCTCTCTCTAGTTTATAAATATCTGAAATTATATCTATGTGATAGAAGTGTATGTAAAGATTACAGGAAAAATAAAACAATGTCTCTAAATAGCACAGTTTTTCAGAAATCATCAACATCATAATATACATACCGGAACGCTCGGTGCGCAACTCCGACTCGCTCTTGACCGGTTTTTTTTAATGTAATGGTGGCAGGATAACTTTTTCACAAGCTACAAATCAATCTTTGACAATATTTTGCTTACCAGATGTCATTTTTTGGGGTTCCGTACCTCAAGAGGAAAAACCGGAACCCTTATAGGATCACTTCGTTGTCCGTCTGTCTGTCTGTCAGTCTGTCAAAACCCTTTTTCTCAGGAACGCGAGTAGGTATCAAGTTGAAATTAATATCAAATACGTAAGTCCATAGTCCCTTGGAGCTCTAAAAAAATCAAGCTTCTAAGTTAACGCAATAAAAAAATACGGCGATTTAAGCGACAAAAACTTCAACCGCCGGACATAGTCCTCGCCTAAGCATCATCTCATCAACCGGTCCTATGCTTCCCGCATCCTGTGGATTCCCGTGGCCTTCACCAGGTCATCGGCCCACCTTACCTTAGACCTTAATTCATACTTACATAGTATTCCTTTTAAACTCATCATCATCTGCCAGCCTTTTCCTAACCATGTTGGGGTCGGCTTCCAGTCTAACTGGATGCAGCTAAATACCAGTATTTTACATGGAGCGACTGCCTATCTGACCTCCATAACTCAGTTACTGGTTATCACGAATCCCCTTGGTAAGACAGGTAGTCACATGTTCGGGCTTCTGACGACCCGTAACAACTGTCAAAGATCCACGAATTACAGCCGGGACCAATCACATAGCGTGATTTCCGAGGCACGGAGGGGTCTTGATATGTAAAGCATATTATAAAAACATATTATAAGATTAAAGACTACGTTGAAGACAAGGAAGTTTGGCATTAATTCCTTCTGCACATGTGGCTTCCCTGGTATTTTTTTTTTTACAAACTTCACTGACATAGTGTGTTTCATATTTGACATTAAGTATCTGCAATTTTAATTTCAACAAGGTTCTAACTTTTATTATTTTAATCATATTTTATATTGTTTTTGTGTTAATGTGAGGACGTGGTAGGCTTAATAGACTGTAGATCTGTAGACGATTTTCTATTTTGTTAAGTACCTGGTACTTTGACGGGCCTACGCTGTCCTCTCATACCTATTATCACTGTAATTTGGAAACATTGTAAAAGCCATTTTTTTTTAAAAGAGTAATCGTGAAGTTTCTTGCCGGATCTTCTCCATAGGAAACGATCAATTGGAACCGTGCACCTACCTTCTGACGTTTCATAAGTGCCCATGTAGGCTTATGTGAAATAAAAATATTTTTGATTTTGAAAGAAAACCAGTATCCTCTATGGATCAAAAATAAATAAATGCAGTCGGAGGCATCAAGGTTGTTACGAACGCCTTAAAATTTGCCTCCGACTGCATTTATTTATTTTGGATCCTTATAGGATACTGGTTTTCTTTTCATCTTGTTTCCATCTTTTCAGTTCATTTTTTTGCAGTCGGGTTGTTTTTCTTTAATAATTTGTTTTATTAAAAAAATTAAAATAATTATTTCTATTTAAAGCTTTTTAGTGTTACTCATGAACATATTGTTGAGTTAAGTATTGGTAAGTTAAAAAGCTATACCGACTTAGCAAGATAAGATAGGTTTTAGAAAAGCTGGCTTCTGCCCGCGACTTGGCGTGGTAGTAGCGTGGAAGTAGTAGAATAGCCACATTTTTATAGAAAACGGACTAGTGGTCGGAAGCGCTAATGTTGAGCATGAGGTCCTGAGTTCTATACCCGGGTCAGGCAAAGTGTTATTGGGATTTTCATTTGCAATTTATCAGAAACAGTCCAAAGTCTGAGTTTGTGCCCGGTTAGTGGCAATAGGCTCGCCCCCTATTACATGGGACCTAAACATAACTGGCAAAATGTGGATGTACTATAGGCACACTTCTGCCTAACCCTTAGGTATACAGGCGTGATGTAATGTTATTTTTTATAAAAAATCCCTGTATACTACGTTTGTAGTTTTGATCTCAGCAGCCAAAATATACAGAGACTCAAGACTGGTGACGCGGGAGCAAGTGTCATACAGTTGTCCGTGTGAGAACCAGTTTTAGTCCTGACGTCGACTCCGCAGCTTTCAGTGGCAATTCCCCATTGCTTGCCAATGCCAAAAGGGTATTGACAGACAGACAGACGGACAGACGGACGGACAACGAAGTGATCCTTGAAGGGTTCCGTTTTTTCTTCGGCAACATCTTGCGTTTTGATTTTGACTCCATTATCGTCGTCAGCGCCCTCGAAAACCATTAAAACGACACCTATGAGTAATAAAAGTGGCGCCATGTTGAATTTTGATTTTGACCCCAGTTTGTTATCAGAGACCTCGAAAACGATAAAAACGACACCCATGACGAAAAATCATCACAAAATCACGACATCTTTTCGTGCAAGTGGGTTTGCGCAAGTGTCTTTAGCAGAAATGTCATTCACGCAATTGTACCAAATGCATCAAATCTCAGTTGGCATAAAAAGAGTGAAAATTGTTCCTTTTTTTGCGGACTGTAATTTATTTTTTAAATCTGTGAATGCAGTTAAAAATGTCTCAAATTTTTAAGGACAGTCTCCTAAGACCGATTTTGTGTAGCTACAACGGTTAAGATATCCTTACTTTCCATCTTAAAAATCCACCGTGCATATACCATGATGATTGACTGCTTAGCCTCCCATAAAGATACAGCGTGATAATAATCAGTTAAAAGGTTAAATCTGTAACAGTCTGCAATGTTCTAACCGTTTGGCTCGTCTTTTTACAATTTGCTGTAGGTAAACCATAGATGAATACAAGAAGGGTACAGGGGAAAAACATGCTATGTCACATTTTTATGTTTTTTGAACTGGCAATGCCATTGTGAAGTATAAATTTGGTAGAACGAAACGCCAAAACACACTTTGCAGTAACATGCATAGTCACTGAGTAATATTCATAGTAAAATATTGATACAGTGCAATAACAAGCAATGTCCAACTCGTACAGGAGAAAAATAAGCATTGTCCATCGTTGTTAGGTTGACGTTTGTTTAATGACGTCTTGTTTTTTGAGGTTATTTTGTTCGTCCGTTCGTCTTATTGTGTTGTGTCGCGTGTGTTTAATATTATATTTTTATTGAAAATGTCGTCAGAAGAAGAAAACGAGGTTAATTTGAAGCAACCAACCAAAAAACGTAAACTTTACGAAGACATGTCCTTTTTTATCTCGACCCATAAGAGAAATCAGGGTTGAAAAGGATCATCCAAGATTGATTTTTCACAGAGAACATTACAATTCCTCTTGGACGTCAGCTATTCTCATGGCACCTAAAAAAAAGTTGAAATCCCATAATGACTCATAGTGCTGGTGAGTTTGTACTGCCAGATCAATCCTATGAAGACAGCCTTCCAGTTTCAAAGGCAAAATTTATGGATATCCAGGCCCTGTCAAAGTTTTGTGGACCAAAAGCTAAGCAATACTTCTCACTGATAAAATATATTGATAATTAAACAATAAATATTTCATGGACATTGCATATTATTTGCCTGTATTTTCTGACTTCGATCTGTTTTCCTGTGCTAACTCAATAAACATAAGAATGAAAAGGTTTTTTTTTACTACACAACAGAAACAAATATATTTTCTTTATAAATAAATATATTTTCCTTCTATTTGAAACTTTATTGTACCTTTTTTCAAGGATCAAAATATTAATTTAGCAATTTCTCAGTTCATTGTCTTTGTGACATTGCATATTTTTCCCCTGTGCCCTTCTATAGTGCAATATTGCTCATCCCCCATAATAAATAGCGCGATAATATATTATAACCTACCAGGTGACCAGATTTATATTATATACAAAAATTTAACAGAATGTACCCGAATAGAATTTGCGTGATGCTGGAACATACCTACATTCAGAAAAAACAGACAAAAATTCCAAGAACTATATTTTCGGCATTAGAACGATCCCGACCTCAAACCATTTACTTTTTTTCAAAAATATTCAATGTACAATTTTAACTTCGCTACGATTTTATTATTTTAGAAAATGTACTTTTTTGTAGTTTGTGTCAAAATAGTAGCCTATAAGTGTTATAAAATATACATATTTGGAATCGGCTATTTACTAGCTTTTATTTGATACCCATATTTATATATTAATATTATCACAAAATATTTACTTTTATTCCCCCTCTCTTTTTTGATTCGTAGATGCCATATTAAAATTTTATAGCCTATGTCACTCCCGCAATTAAAACTAATCTAAGGATACCTCATAATGTTGAAATCCATCAAGCCGTTTAGGCTACAGAGCGTGCCAAAGAAATAGACATACATACATACACACACTCGAAAAACATAACCCTCCTTCTGGAGCAGTCGGGTAAAAATGGTCACCCATCCACGGATCAACCGCGGCTAGCGTAGCTTAACCTGATCGATTGACCCGTGCGGCGGTTATTACTTAGTTACAAACCCCTCCCTTTGCCTCCCTTTAATACTGTAGCTAATATTTTGAAGCCTATAACAAAAGAGAGTTGGTGTTGGGTCTATAATTATTACAATATCGTATTTCCTTAGCACTTGACTAGTTTCGTGAGTCTTAGCTGTTTGCCTTTGGAAATCATACGCCTCCTTTGTTTGGTATATATTTGAGATGTAATCTTTTATATTGGATATTTTGGGAGCTTGGATATTAGGTTTTATTTTCTTTATCTTACAGCCTTCAAGAAGGCTTCAATACAAACGATTATTGCCTTTGTATAATTATGTTGCTATGTCTTTGGTGCCTAGTTATATAAACTTTATTCAGATCAAAAACACATCATTAAAAACCGGCCAAGTGCGTGTCGGACCACGCACAATGAAGGGTTCCGTAGTTGGGATGAATTTATCCCAACAACAAACTTAACATTGTAGTTGAAAAGCATGTTCCTCGATACATTCCAACTGCAAATGTAAGTTTGTACGCACACTATTGAGAGATTTACCAAGTTATTTTAACACCATAGATTTTTACCATAGACCAACTACTTTCTGTATTTTTTCAGTGTTTTTGGCTCAGTCGTTTCGGATATATGGGGGGAACGGTAAATGTTCTTCTATTTTCTTAAATTTAAAAAATATTTATTTTAAAATTAGCCTATAAGTTTGTGTAATCCGCTGTATTGTTTTTGGTGAAATAAATAAAAAAAAATAAAAATATATATTTGAAACCCTCACAACAAGCTGCTCTTTCGTTTGCTATGAAACACGATATAGTTTGCTAAACTTTTATTTTTTTATTTCCCCCCCAAAAGTAACCCTTAAATACTTTTTCAAGCCTTAAGGCTGAACTCATTACGCTGCAACATCACACGGGTAGACCATGAACTGGGTTAGGGTACAGATACTTTTTTATCAGTAGTACGTTACTATGACATATTTTCCGACCACAGTTAGTCAAAAAGATTTATTCCGTTTTATTACCAATAACTAATACCACTGGTATTTGTTTCAACTCGTATAACTATGTTCTATTCCGAACGGATACCATTGTTTAAACTAATACCAAAACAAGTTCAAAGGTATATGGTACAGTAAGTAAAAATGCTTTGTATGTAATTATAAGACCTTTAATTGAAAAATAAATCAGTTAAATCATCAAAATACATAAAAATATCAGAAAACCAATTTTATTTGACTAGTTTTGACTGAGCTGACTGTACCAAATTCAAGTTGTTAGTATTCGTTCGCACAATACATTTAATTAATAATTCCTCCATATCCCAAGGGCACGTCTTCCCTACCATTATCGCGCCCCCTGGTCTAATCTTTGATATAGCGCCTCAAACCTTTTAAGACTCTAGAGTTTTAGAATAGACTAATAAAATAATTTTAATCTCAACCGGTCCCACTAATTAGGCTCACAACTAAAACCACACTAAACTTTCCACACACAACCTCCATAATGCGTAACACAGTATATTATTAAAACTTATCTCCCAAGGGAAATTCAAGAAGATGACACACGCTAAGGTATATTAATTTAAAAGGGGCTCAAATATAGGTTTAATTTATACACTAGATTCGGATATTATTCATAGACGGCGGTGCGAAATGAGTTATTTGCAAATCTCTGCACAGGTGCGTTTTGCGTGAGGACTTGAAATTTACGAGAATTAATAGTTCGAAATGTTCCAAGGAGTTTAAAGGCTGACACGGGTTTGGGCGATCCGCATCGCATTGAAAAATTCTTCTACATCACTTTCATACTTTCACACTACAAGCGGGCAGCACCGCTCTTTTTTTGTATTCAAATGCGCTGCGGTCCGATGAGGCTGTAAAGTGCGGATAGTTTTAGTTGTACATTTTCAAAGCAATAAGGTTCCGTCCCAGGGCAACCCACAGCGAAGCTGCTCACGTTTATTTTGCTACCAAGGGCTAAGCCACACACTTGATCTTAGCTACCCAGGGCTAAACTACTCACGTGTACTTAGCTACCCAGGGCTAAGCTACTCACGTGTACTTAGCTACCCAGGGCTAAGTTACTCACCTGTACTTAGATACCCAGGGCTAAGCTACTCACGTGTACTTAGCTACCCATCAGGGTTAAGCTACTCACGTGTACTTAGCTACCCAGGGCTAAGCTACTCACGTGTACTTAGCTACCCAGGGCTAAGTTACTCACGTGTACTTAGATACCCAGGGCTAAGCTACTCACGTGTACTTAGCTACCCATCAGGGTTAAGCTACTCACGTGTACTTATCTACCCAGGGCTAAGCCACTCATTTGAACTTAGCTACCCAGGGCTAAGCTACTCACGTGTACTTATCTACCCAGGGCTAAGCCACTCATTTGAACTTAGCTACCCAGGGCTAAGCTACTCACGTGTACTTATCTACCCAGGGCTAAGCCACTCATTTGAACTTAGCTACCCAGGGCTAAGCTACTCACGTGTACTTAGCTACCCAGGGCTAAGCCACTCATTTGAACTTAGCTACCCAGGGCTAAGCTACTCACGTGTACTTAGCTACCCAGGGCTAAGCCACTCATTTGAACTTAGCTACCCAGGGTTTAGCTACTCACATACACTTAGCTACCGCTTGTTTTTACCTATATTTTATTTTATAGTTTTTAGCATCAAAAGTTTAAATGTCAGTTCTATCACCTTCAAGGTACTTCTCAAGATAAATCCAAATATCCGAAACACAACAGGACTATCTTGTTACGTTGAGGAATGCCCGTGACCACCTTCAGGCTCCATAATCAGACCCTGGATATCTAGTACCGGAGTCCTTGTCAAGACGAATCTAACTAGCCCAAAACGCAATTGGGGTTGCATCGTTTTATTACACAATTCCCATGGCCACCTTCCGGCTCCAGCATCAGATCAGCTCCATGTTATAATAATATTTCACTGTCATCCGATTTACATATGTATGCAAAATTTAAGCTCAATCGGATACCGGAAAGTTGGTCTAATTTAACTTCCTAGATTTCATTACCGCAGGACGAGCACGGCCGACATGACTTGAGTCACACATTTTATCACAAATTGAGCGATAAAACTGTTTTGTCATAAAATGCTAGTACAAATTGACATGACATAATTTATCATGTCTTGTCACAAACGTTTTGACTGTGCTCGGCCCGCAGAGAGACACCGGACAGGTGAAACTAAATAAAAGCTTTTAAAGGATTAGCCAGCGCAGTTTACAGGGAAGCGTATGCATTATCAGACTTTAAGGCGCTGACAAGAGGCAAATGATAACAGTAGGCTTGTCTTAACAAAAAAAATGCCAAATCTATATAGTTTGTGGTAGCGGAAAAAATATATAATATGTTATTCTTGAACATATTTCTCAGAACTTGGTTGTTACCAAAACACGTTTAGAAAATAAAACTCGATACAAATTAACGGTAAACTAACCCTTTACTATAAGTTTTAAATCAGTTTTAAATATCAACGTACGGTTGGTATTTAATTAATAACAAGAACGTCTTATTTGTATGCAGAACTTGGTTGTTTTTATTTTGAATCCTTACCAGACTTAAAGTCACATTTTTGACTTTGGCTTATCTCTTTGACTCTTTTCATGATCTTGTGTTGACAGGAACACAAATGATGGTATACTCGATATCGTGTCCTGTGTCCTGATGCCTGCACGCTACATCAATCTATGGATGCTACGCGAAACTCGTAACTTCTGGGCCTACTCAATGTCGTTTGCCCTCAATACTAAGAAGAGGAGCTAGCTATTCACTATTGTAGGTTTTTAAGGCTTTTGGTTGCCCGTAACGACTGTCATAATATGTATAACAACTAGGACTACAGGTTTGGCATGCTCGAAGGAGTATTAGTAAAGAATGGTAGGTTGATCACAGTGACCGCTGCACATAGGTCTATTCCCACGACTGGAGGTCGAGATATTTGAGAAAATCTCTTATCGGAGAAAACTGGTTATTCATTAGGCTGAGGCTACATTAGACCGCAACGCGACTTGCTCACTTAAATGGCTTCATCAAATATTACTAGCGATCTTTGATTTCTTTAAGCGATCGGAATAGCATTACTGTAATCACGGCATCGGCTACATCAACATATCAGCAAAATTGAAGCGATTTTATTAGGAAATTTCTCATTTGCACGACTAGTTCAATAGTGCTACTAAATTTTGCGTGTAGCATGTGTACTGTAGCCACGTCATCGTCATCACCGAATAAACACCGGATTTTCGCTTATAATGTAGCCATACCATGTTTATCTCGTTTCGCTCTTCCAGTCGCATCGAAAACCGCTGCCTACTGTAGCCTCAGCCTCAATCCCCATTAAAAATACAGCACGAGCTTTACAGACGTTACGGACATTACAATACGAGCTTTACAGAGTTGCATATGATGTGTAACATCTCACCTTGGTAATCATTGGTAATAAGCAACTGGGCTTACGCAGGCGAACCAAGGTAACCGACATAGCCCGAAGAATTGCCAAGCTTAAGTGGCAGTGGTCAGGGCACATTGCTCCCAGAACTGATGGCCGATGGGGCCGAAAGGTTCTGGAGTAGCGACCGCGTACCGGAAGACGTACTGTTGGAAGGCCTCCTACAAGGTGAACCGATGACCTTGTGAAGGCTGCAGGTATCCGCTGGATGCGGGAAGCTCAGAACCGGTCAAAGTGGCGGTACTTGGGGAGGACTATGTCCAGCAGTGGACGTCTTTCGGCTGAAATGATGAAGCAACTGAGCAGAAATTACCCCTTCTACTTACAATCTATATATTACTTACTAATCCAATGAGTACACTAATTTCATGTTATTAAAAAGTACTTACTTATTCCATGCTCAAGCTGTCACTACCTGTTACACACTTCTGTCCCTTCTCACGAAATCAGTGCCACAGAAATCGTGAGGAAATATATGTTACAAATCAAAAATCAGTCCTCATTAATGCATTCCACGTTACTGTCCTCCCAACAACTTCTAGTTAACCAAAATACTACCATCTACTAACTACATTAAACAACATACCAATAGACCCACGGATAACCTAACAACTCAATAAGTTTTAGGTCACAAGCCACACAATTAGCGACTGGGCCGCAGCCAAGAACTAAATACACTTACCTACTTTTAATCTTAATTAGGTATCTATAATCTCATTCTATAATCGGGTTGGTCTAGTAGGCTTCGTGTATTTTGGAGAACGATCTTTAAATCAGGGACCATTTTGGTTACCCATTGAAAGGGTTTTCGATAGGGTTTTTCTAAAATGGTAACCAAAATGGTCCCTGGGTAGAATAGAGATAGAATTGGTCATGCTACGCATGCTGGGCGAAGATCGAAATAACAAATATTTTGATTTTTTCATGTTACTGGGTTTCAAGTAGGTATAGAACCCATTGAATGGGTTATCATGTAACCCTTTCACTGGGTTTTAAGTATAAAACCCATTCAATGCGTTATCATGTAATTGTAACCCTTTCAATGGGTTTGTAGCATAAAACCCTTTCAATGTGTTACATCACGATAAAGGTAACCCATTGAATGGGTTACCCCTTCGAAAGGCTTAACTCATAACCGGGGTTGTACGGTCCCTGCTTTAAATAGCACTGTTATGATCATGCTGCAGATTTTTGAACTCGGAATGTTTTAATTTTGTCTGTCCTACGTCATAAAAGGTATTTATAATTCCTAAGCATTATGCGTACACCAAACTATACTTTTACACAAAACACACCCATAAACGCATCACGTCCGTAATCATAATCCCCGAAGGATTAGGCAGAGATTTACCTACAGTACACCCACATTTTGCTAGTGATGCTTAAGTCCTATATAATAGGGGACGAGACTACCATAAACGTACACAAAATCATTTATAATAAGGGTGTATATAAAAGCACATGTTAAAATACGATGATTCAAGGCTTCTATAGACCAGCGTGAGTCGCGTCGCGACACAAAGGCACCGTTCGTCGCGCGACACGTGGGGCCTTTGTGTCGCATCGCGTATTGCGCCAGTATGTAGAAGCCTTAAAGCTTGAACCTTAAAAAATTGCGATAAAAGACAAGGTTATATAATTTAGATGAGTAGAAATTTTACTCCAATCTGAAATGGTCCTTCGAGCCGGATTATAGAGTACTACGTTAGATTATCCACCCACGAACTACAATATTACCCTACGAATTTATAAATATTCTTCACGAAATGATAGACAATAAAGTATATGCTTTGTATGAAACTTGCAGATCTGTCGGGATCAGAAGAGATATCTCTTCTAAACCCAACAGACCGCTCATTTCATTGCCTACAGCTCTATACCTTAACGAACGTCTATTCGGAGGGAACACTATAACAGTCACTTTGTAACTTTGTAGAAGTTGTAGCGAAACAATACTAGCTTTGTGCGGAGGCTTTGAGACGAAAGAAACTTAGACACATGACCATATTATATGAACACAACACTCGTGTTGTTACATAAAGATTTCGTTGGAAGTAGTTTTCGTAATAACTTTTATTTAGGACTAAAATATTGGTCCTTTTACGCTTGTATATATTTTTTTGTACAGTCGAGTTCATTAATATATTAGCCCTTTCAGGCTTCAAAAATATATGACCGTCAAAAAAAATCATAATATTGTGACAACTATAAGCATCATTAAATTGTGGTCAAGATTTCGATTCATTAATATGTGACTGGTTTTTCTCAGTAACATGTATACAGCCAAAAGCACATTATTATATGAACAACATTAAGATCATATTATCTGAACATTGTAGGATTCACAATTATGTATGCACACATGAATACAATAATATCTAAACAAGTAAATGTAATTCAAATTCAACCTTATTACTTACGTCATAAAGATAATTTTAATAGCATTTTAATTTTAACATTATTTATCACTGGCTAGATTAACTTCAAATGACGTTATGTTTTTCTAATTACTGGAAGATAGTACTGGAAGCTAGTACTGGGAGCTAGTACTGGAAGATAGCACTGGAAGATAGTACTGGAAAATAGCACTGGAAGATAGCACTGGAATATAGTACTGGAAGTTAGAACTGGAAGATAGTACTGGAAGATAGCACTGGAATATAGTACTGGAAGCTAGTACTGGGAGCAAGTACTGGAAGCTAGTACTGGAAGATAGTATTGGGAGGTAGTACTGGAAGGTAGCACTGGAAGGTAGCACTGGAAGATAGAACAATACACTTACTGTGTAAGTAGTACAGTACTTCCAGCACTATCTTCCAGGGCTACCTTCCAGTACTAGCTCCCAATACTATCTTCCAGTACTATCTTCCAGTACTAACTTCCAGTACTATATTCCAGTGCTATCTTCCAGTACTATCTTCCAGTGCTATCTTCCAGTGCTATCTTCCAGTGCTATCTTCCAGTACTATCTTCCAGTACTAGCTCCCAATACTATCTTCCAGCACTATCTTCCAGTTATAACTTCCAGTACTATATTCCAGTGCTATCTTCCAGTACTATCTTCCAGTGCTATCTTCCAGTACTAGCTCCCAGTACTTGCTCCCAGTACTAGCTTCCAGTACTAACTTCCAGTACTATATTCCAGCACTATCTTCCAGTTATAACTTCCAGTACTATATTCCAGTGCTATCTTCCAGTACTATCTTCCAGTACTAGCTCCCAGTACTAGCTTCCAGTACTAACTTTCAGTACTATATTCCAGCACTATCGTCCAGCACTATCTTCCAGTTCTATCTTCCAGCACTAGCTTCCAGTTCTATCTTCCAGTGCTACCTTCCAGTGCTACCTTCCAGTACTAGCTCCCAATACTATCTTCCAGTACTATCTTCCAGTACTAACTTCCAGTACTATATTCCAGTGCTATCTTCCAGTACTATCTTCCAGTACTAGCTCCCAATACTATCTTCCAGCACTATCTTCCAGTTCTATCTTCCAGTACTATATTCCAGTGCTATCTTCTAGTACTATCTTCCAGTGCTATCTTCCAGTACTAGCTCCCAGTACTAGCTTCCAGTACTATCTTCCAGTAATTAGAAAAACATAACGTCATTTGAAGTTAATCTAGCCAGTGATAAATAATGTTGCAAACTCCTTGACCATGCAATTTTAAGATTGCTATTAAAATTATCTTTATGGTAATAAGGTTGAATTTGAATTACATTTACTTGTGTTTAGATATTATTGTATTCATGTGTGCATACATAATTGCATTGCATCATCATTGCATTGGTTCAGATAATATGATCTTAATGTTGTTCATATAATAATGTGCTTTTGGCTGTATACATGTTACTGAGAAAAACCAGTCACATATTAATGAATCGAAATCTTGACCACAATTTAATGATGCTTATAGTTGTCACAATATTATGATTTTTTTTGACGGTCATATATTTTTGAAGCCTGAAAGGGCTAATATATTAATGAACTCGACTGTACTATTTACTAAACAGCTGACTGTAACTGACTGAACTGAACTGTTAGACTAGAAGCCGACCACAGCATGGTTGGGAAAAGGCTAGGCAGATGATATATAGATATTACCCTGCATATTTTTGTTTAAAGGATCTTTAAATAATGGTAGTACAGACACCAGCAGGTCAAGCTACCCGAAACTGTCAAATTTTCCCAATCAACCTTGAACCTTATGCTGTAGGGATGAAGTTGAAAATCTATTAAAGAAATTTGACAGATTGTAGTACCTGGATGTGCTGGCGTCTGTATAAAAACAAAAAGTGGTTAAGCCTCACTCACTACCTATCATTTTAACAAATTTGAAATCGGAATACTAAAAAACATTCTATTACAGCAAGTCGTTTTTTTGCGTTAATCAGGGACAATTAGCTTAGAATTTTTAAAGAAAACAATGATTTGCTATGAGAAAACGTTTATTTTGTAACTTGTGTTACCTCAAAAAGCATGCGTAAACGATATAAAATAAATAATAGCAATATAGAATAAATAATAATTTATTCTATATTGCTATAGTCAATGCCCAAAATAGTTGGGAAAAGGCTAGGCAGATAATGAATTGGCTGGTTTAAAAATTTTAGATCACGATTGATGTTTTTTTTAAAGATTTCAATTGTTATTATGAACATTAAAGTTTTGTATATAACCAGCATCAACTTAATCGTCATCTAAAACTTAACTTTAGTTTTATCTCAGATATTTTAACTGTCCTATTTTGTCTTACACCACAATAAACTTATAGCTTTATCTTCTGCTTCATCACATCAGGTTGTTGTTTCTTATTTATTACATAACACACACATAATCAGCCTATAGGTAATGTTCTCACTGCTGAGACACAGGCCTCCGCTCTGTGAGAGGGAGTGGGCCGTAATCCACCACGCGGGCAATGGAATGGGAAATGTCACATGTCTTCAAATTTTAGTTCATGCAATTTTTGCAATTTTATTATTTTATCCAAAAAATATGACTAGTACAGAACCTTTCGATAAACTTATTCCAATAAACTGACCGGATTTTTCATTTCAGTGTACGTAATAGATACAAATGGACCTTTCATCTCACAATATTGCCGAGATCCGAATCGAAGGCCCAAAAAAATATTACTTCATAAAAAAGGCTGAAAAAACCTCTTTTCTAACAGAAACGTCAACAACTAACTTGTTATCAATCATGGTTATAGATAAACCCAATAATCTCGCATCTATTTACTTTTAGAAAAGGTTATTTTATTTTTAGATAAATTACATTAAGGCTTTATTATTTTAGAGCAGGTAGAGAGTTTTCCATTAAATTCTTAGTAAAATGACTATGTTGGGCCTAAGTTTTTTTGATGGAATTTCAAGGGCCCAAAACCGGCCATGGGCCTGCGCGGTGGATTCGCGCCCTCACGCCTCTAGTCGCCCCCGGGCGTCGGGAGTCGCAGACCGATTCCAGGCCACCGTAGGCGCGGGCTTGCCCTCTCACAGAGAAGAGGTATCCTAGCAGAAGATACATTATAGGCTGATTATGCTTATTCATATACAAAGGCGAGCTTATTTAAAACCTGCTGTGAATTCAAAAAACGGCTTTGAAAAAGACACTGATGAGAGACTTACGAAGAAGGAACAAATTGTAAAGGTAACACGACAAAGTGGTGGTCGAGGAGCTCGCGTCTAAGTAATAACTGCTGCAAGGGTCGACCCATCAGGTTAAGCTACGCTTGCCGAGGTTGGTCCGTGGATGGTGACCATCGTTCAAGATCTAAGCCTTAATAAATTCAAATCATTCAGCCAGAAAGCCTTTTATACCGCTAAAGATTATATTGAGGACAAAAAGGATTGAGCAGCTCCAAATTTTTTTTTTTTTTACTTCATCAGGTATTTTTATTGTTTGATGTTTTTTTTGCTAAATTTTATTATTTTCTATACAGTGACATTTAATTATTATTTTATACACAATGATATGAATATTTACTTGTAAAGTATTTATATTATTTTAATTATTGTGAATGTGAAGACGTGGGTTATTTTTTTTTTCCTTTTCTTTTATTATCAGTTAGTGTTAATCATGGTCTGGCAGTTTGAGTCTTATAAGCGGCCTACCCAAATGTCCTTTCTATGGTATTGTTCGTCGCATCGTTGAGCTCCTTAAGTTCTGAGTAGAGCTGCACGATTACTGACAAATGCGTGCACTGACTGGTCAGGTCCACTCAATTTGTGTGGTTCTTTCCTCAAAAGACCATTTCAGACACCAATCTGCATGGCCTTCACATGATCTGACCAAGATTATGTCTGGACTTTAAAAGAGACTGTGACCTCTGAGTTTGTTTCGGCTGTCTTCTCAGAGTAGTCAGATAGAAAACGCCGACCTCATCTAGTGTTTAAAATATGATTGGCTTGTAAAAGTGTTTGTACAAACCTACTTACAGAAATAAAAATCATTTATCATTTATCTTTACATACCGAGACTCCTCCGTGTCTCGGAAAGCACGTTAAACCGTTGGTCTCGACTATCATTCGTGGATCTTTGACAGTCGTTACGGGTCGTCAGAAGCCCGAAAGTCTGAAAACCAGTCTTAAACTCAAACTCAAACTCAAAACATTTATTTCAATTAAACCAGGCACTTTTGAATTGTCAAAGAGTCGGTCAGTTAGTCAGAAAGTTGAAGCTATTTGCCCATTCCAAAACGTAGATCTCTATGGAGAAGAATATTCAAGAAACTCCAAGGACACTCTTTTAAATCAAGATATTACAAAATCCTGGGTACATTATTCTTGTTGTTTCTATATGTGAGAATAATGTAAAAAAAAAATTGTTTATTTAAAAAACAATTCAAAATATAAGATTAAAAGATTACAAATAAGCCCTGGCAGTTAAGAGCAGACCAGTCTCAACTGACGGCGCCCGTTCACGAACATGACGCGTGGATCAGCACCATCCAACTCAACCATTTTGTAGGGGCTTACCAAGGGGTATCGTATTATCCAATTACTGGGTTGTGGAGGCCAGTTAGGCAGTCGCTCCATGTAAAATACTGGTATTCAACTGCATTTGGACTGTAAGCCGAGCCTAATATAGTTGGGAAGAAGGCCAAATTGATTGATTGATCTGGACAAAGTGGTCCCAAAATGCCAACTGACAGCCATAGTAGTAATCCGTGTGGTGCCGGACGTAAAGAATAGCACCATCCTCTTTCTTCCCGCGGGTGTCGTAAAAGGCGACTTAGAGACTTACTAGAGAATGGGTAGCAGCGTTCTCTATGCATTTTAACACCATACTGCGATCGCCAGCCCGCGATGATGATGAGTAATACTCATCATCATCATTTCAGCCGAAAAACGCCCACTGCTGGACATAGGCCTCCCCTAAAGGGGGTGTTTGCCATAATCGCTACGCTTGGCAGGCGGGTTGGCGATCGCAGTATGGTGTTAAAATGCATAGAGAACGCTGCTGCCCATTCTCTAGTAAGTACCTTAATCTCCGAGTCATACTCAGCACACGGTAAACTATGTACCTAATGTAGATAGGTACATCACACTAATATTATAAAGGCGAAATTTTGTGTGTGTGTTTGTTACTTCTTCACGCTCAAACGGCTAGACCAATTTCGATAAAATTTTGTATAAAGGTAGCTGACACCCTGGATTAACATGTAGGTTACTTTTTATCCCGATATTCTCACGGGATTGAGACTTACGAGGGTAAAACTGCGGGGTGCAGCTAGTTAGGTACATAATTTGCCGTGTGCTACTTCTTTCTCTGTATAAGAAGAGGCTTCCATGCCGCTATGCTGTGAAAGATAATATAGGTAAAATTATAGACACAGACTGAAACTAAAGCGATTTTAATACACCACTCTAAGGACCACCGTGCACCGTTTACCGTGGTGATAGTGAATATAATTTTGTAAAAGAAATGGACTTTAACATTGATATAATATATTAAAGTTCATTACTTTTACAAAATTATATTCACTATCAGCGTCGTTTGATAGCTGTAAATTTCAATTATGTGGCGCAGATTGTTGAAATTACCTACGAAGATATTTTTAAATTTCAGCCTATTTTAATTTAATATCGTTTTATTCAATTCTAGGGAGGATTTAAAATTATTGTTCAATAAAACAAAGTTTTAGTGGTTTTACAAGTTTAATCACACCAGGGACTATTACTGGTATGTTTTTAAGAAAAAGCTTATACCTTCGGTTTCACTTCAAGACATTTCATTATTAAAGCAGCACAATTTAATTTGTTTGCTAAAAACTCTTTATTATTAGAAATTTGCTTTGTAAAAGTAATAGCTCCTAATTTTATTGAAAGCCCTTAATTAATTTTGAAAATAAGTAGGTAGTATAATATAGTATAGTACCTATTGTTAAGTCGTCTGTATAAAATAATAAGAACACTTTAAATAAACTTTTAATTTTAAATCTGAATAGGTACCCACTCGACTTAGGTACGTACGTGAAAAACATGATCAAAAGGTTAATTATGTTTTTCGTGTATAAAATAAACAAACAACGTTGTACTTAACTAAAATCGTCGTGATTGTAGACAACAAGACAACAAGCACGAATCCAACGTTATATTAATATATATTGGTATTAAAAATAAAATAATGAAAGTAGAAAAAATTATGACTATTTTTAGCCTTTATTTTCTGACCCTTCTTCGTACATAAACAAGTTCAATACAAACCACAGATCAGAAAAAGTTTATTACTAAGTCTGTTTTTTCTGATCTGTGGTTTGTATTGAACTTGTCTATGTATATTTAATATTTTTATTATATTTTCTGGTTCGTTTCCCTACATTAAAGCAAATGAGCAATTATCAGCTACCAGGTCAGGTCCCTCTATTTCCCTCCACCTATTCCTGTCCCAAGCTGTTCTTTGCTATAACGGTATTAACAACTCTCAAAATGGCGTCAGTGACAGCTAAAATTCAAAGAACTGTCATGTTAACGTCAACTTAATTATCTACTTCTCAAAATAAAATTATTTTCTTTACGTAACTTGAAAAAACAGAAGTTACTCGTACGTAATGTATAATGGACAAGAAAATGATTAAATGACACTTCAGCGAGATGATTTTCAGCGGGACATAAAATGTATCAATAATAGGCCCTTTTTCCTGTAGATCATCATAGACACACTCAAGCCCAAGACCGGTAAACATTTAACCCCCCTATGGCAAAGCAAAAAAAAAAAAAAACAGAAAATTCAATACCTCCCGTACAGAAAATAATTCTAGTCGAACCGCTCACAAGGGAGCCGCCATATTGGATTTCTAGAAACGTCATTTATCATGTGTCAGTTTGTAGAAAAATACGATTTTAAAATACGTTGTACATATTTCAATTTATTTGCTGCAATATCGGGGGAGAGATCGCCAGAAAAAGTCTGACATTTGAAATTGCATACAAATGAAATATTTTCCGATGTCCGATGCTGAGAAAAGTCGCCCCTTTGTTTTGTTCGATGAGTCATTAGGGTCGGAAGCAATGATATAAATATGTCTAGATAGACAGTTAGAGCTGTGAACTCGTCGAAAAAAATTGCGTCCAACTGTTGGTCGCAAAATGCACGCACACTAGAATAACACAATGGCAGCAAAATGACGTGGCGCGAGTGTAAGACGTAGCTGTCACGCACACCAGCCTTTCAAAGTTGGCCTGTTTGTTTAGTTCTTTTGCAGCGCGACACTCTATCTAGACATATAAATAATCAAAGGCGGGAAGCATTGACTTTTTTTTTTTACTGTCATCGTTTTGTTTTGAATGCTAGTGTTTTAGAGAGTCTGGCAATGTAGCTGCGGCGAGAAGGACCAAAAATAGTTGCACTTCTTAAAAATGGAAGACAAGAACCTATTTAATAGGAGATCCTCTGGTGCGATAAGACCGCCCATTGTATATGACGGAAGCCATATTGTTTAACAGCTGCGAGAGGCGGCGACTAGATGGCGGTAGTGGAACGTGCACCATAGACAATCATTCATTCTATCGGTCATTTGACTTAAAACACTTGAAGTCAATTGAGTGAAATATTGTAACGTTACCCCCCACTAGCGGATCGCCTTTATAAGGAGCTACGCTGTTGAGTCGGTACGCATCGGTTAGATATTCTCCTAGTACAGGAAACTTTCCTCAAGCCTTGTCATCGAGACCCGTCAATTGCGAACTATCGCGTAGTTCGCAATGACAGGACTCGATGCCACTTGGGCGGCACCCTGATTTACTATAGGACTCCTCTCCATTGCATCCCGCTCGATGCTCCGACAACTCTCTCGTGTCTTGAAGTGTCTGCATGCAAAATAGCAATGTCAGGTCATCAACCGATTACGATAGTTTCGGCTTACATGCCGCCCACCGCGACCACGAGCGCAGACGGTCTTCAAATGCTGTCTCGCGATCTTTCGATTCTTTTCGGCCTGAGTGAATCCGTTATCGTAGCGGGTGATCTCAACGCCAAACATCCGTCCTGGAACTGTAATACCACCACGTTTCGAGGCCAACATCTGTTTGACCTCACCACCGTTTTAAATTTCGATATCATCGGTCCGATGAATCCTACTCACTACCCCCATATCCCCAGTCAATCCCCGGACATATTGGACATAGCGCTCCTAAAGAATATCAACCTACGGTTGGATTCGATAGAGGCGATGGACGAACTGACTTCTGACCACCGGCCGGTCGTCTTAAGACTGGCCCCTCGCGACGGACTCCTTGACCCTGACCAACCCCCCCTCACGAAAGTAATCACGGACTGGCGGAAAGTAAGCGACCGACTGAAATCCACCACATCCCCGATACTGGATTCTATCCCTGATCAGTTTGACTCGATCGCCGACACGACGGCCGCGATCGACTCACTCACGGAACACGTACAATCAGTCCTGAGCGATTGCTCGAAGCAGGTTCCGGCGATGGACCCCCATCGCCGAAAGCTGCCGGACGATGTGCGTGAACTGCTGACTGAGAAGAACGCGGCCACTCGTGCATACAGTGTCTTTCCCTGTGACGCTAACAAAGTCTTCATGCGCCAATTACAGAAATCTGTAAGGAAGCGAATGAAAGAACTGCGTGAGGCTAACTGGGACAAGATGCTGGGCGAACTAGAGCCCACTCATCTTGCCTTCTGGGAGCTTCAGAGGAAACTCAGATCCCGCAAGTATCTTCGATGCCCCCTCTGACACGACCCGACAGGACGATAGCATTCGACGACACCGACAAGGCTGAATGCCTGGCTGACACTCTCGAGACTCAGTGCTCGCCCAGCTCTCAACCAGTAGACCAAGCTCACCTCGCTGAGGTGGACGCTGAAGTCGAACGTAGGGCGAATCTCCCTCCGGTCGAAGACCCTGATTGTCCTCTGGCTCCCGTCACCCCAGACGAAGTGCACGACATTATCAAGGGTCTGAAAACCCGTAAATCTCCCGGTTCAGACGGAATCACCAACAGGGTGCTCCAGCTGTTCCCCGCTCACCTGATCATGCTAATGACCACCATCTTCAATGGCGCTCTTAGCAACAACATTTTTCCTCAAGCTTGGAAAAGTGCCACGGTCATCGGTATCCCGAAGCCCGGCAAACCTAAGACCGAACCTTCCAGTTACCGACCCATCAGTCTGCTCAACGTCTTCGGCAAAGTCTATGAGAGGCTTATTTATAAGCGTCTCAGAGACTATGCCGAGACGAAGGGCCTCATCCCAAACGAACAGTTCGGGTTCAGATCCCAACATTCGTGCGTACAACAGGTCCACCGTATCGTCGAGCATGTAAGCGCTGGCTTCCAGCGCGGGCTCATGACGGGTGCTGTGTTCTTCGACATTGCGAAAGCGTTCGACAAAGTCTGGCACAACGGCTTAATATATAAGCTCTACAAACTCGGTGTGCCCGATCGTCTCGTGCTCATCTTACGAGACTTTTTGTCGGACCGCACCTTCCGCTATCGCATCGAGGGTGCGCTATCCTCCCCCCATCCGCTCCGCGCAGGCGTCCCTCAGGGCGCTGTGCTGGCACCGCTGATATTCACTATATTTACTAGTGATATCCCCAAATGTAGAAAGGCGCAGTTAGCTCTGTTCGCAGACGACACGGCCATCTACTACTCCGGCCTCAGGCAAGACAATATCGCCCGCATCCTTCAGGCCGAAGTCAACAGACTCGCGGCCTGGTTCAGGAAGTGGAGGATTGAAGTCAACCCTGATAAGAGCCAGGGGGTCCTATTCTGTAGGCCCCGGCGATCACCCGCCCTGCCCCAACCGATCACCATGTTCGGCAAGCCTATCCCTTGGGAGAAGCGAGCCAAATATCTCGGTGTGGTCTTAGACCATCACATGACGTTCGGCGAGCACATAAAACAGGTGCGCTCGCGCGCCAGTTTTGCTCTCGGCCGACTACACTCCGTACTCAACCCGCGCAGCAAGTTGTCCCTTAAGTGCAAATTGCGTATTTACACCGCGTGCATTCGACCGATCATGACTTACGCCTGCGTAGTCTTCGCTCACGCAAAGTCATATCACATTCATAAGATGCAGACGCTTCAAAACCGATTTCTCCGTAGAATTACGAAAGCTCCTTGGTTCGTTCGGAACGAACAACTTCACGTAGACCTTAAGATGCCTACCATCAAACAGTTTATGAAGCGCCTTGCAAAGCGCTTTTTCGAATCCGCGGAACGTCATCGCAACCCCTTGGTTGTGCAGGCCGCTAGTTACAGGCCTTCTGCCATTAGTCAGACTCGCCGACCGAGGCACACTCTCTTAGATCCGGATGACCCCATCACTCTCCTTCAGGAAAGCAATAGGGCCACGAGTACAGTGCACAAATTACACAAACCGACCTTCCGTCCTCGCCGCCGAGGTACCACGCGAACTTCCCGAGTAAATGGTAATAAAAGTCCTCCCCCCCGTCCCTTGAATGTCGATGCGCCAGCCGCCCGGTTAGAGGCTGAGAGCGCCGTAGCAATAAATATAATATCCCCTGATAATAATCATGATCAAAATGTTGATCCAGCCCGTCCCCAAATTGTTAGTAATTTTGTGATCCCCCAACGACGCCCTGAGCCGAGGTCCGTACCCCACAGGGGGTGCCCTTAGTGCGCTGTCGTTTAGTTTTTAATATATATAATTTGCGCCCTGGCTGGAGGCTTTAAGATTAAAAACCTTAGGGCAGCCACAGGAATATCCGGTTAAGTGGTTAAGTAGCAACGACCTCTCTAGGTCTGCTACGAGATGCCATACAAAAAAAAAAAAAAGAGTCGGTACGCATTTTGGACGGAAGCGTCTTGGTGCACGGACCACTGTCTCTCGACAGTCAGTACTGACCGGTTATTGGATATGGAACTCTGTCTCCGACAAATTAGTACTATCCTTATTGCGGCGGGTGCATGGAACACTGTCCCTGACAGTCAGTACTGCCCTATGTGACCGCCACTACCATTATTAGTTATTTAATTAATTATATTTAATTTCTATATTCTCTCGATTTAAAATAACTGATTGTTTGATTGAAATATATTTCTGTATTGCCATATCTGAGTATTACTTCTGATGTCTGAACCTATCCCGACATATACTAGTTTTAAATAATATTTAAACAAAAAGGACACACATAATAAGTGTGTCCTTTTTGTTTTATGTGGCGTACATTAAAGGGTGTTTAATAATTAAATTAATTAATAAGTAACATTTAAAATTAATAATAATATTAATTAATAATATTAATATATTACTAATATTAATTTAGTTCATCATAGTGGCTTGCAAAAGATGTCTCAATATTAAATTATTATATTAATACGTGAAACGAAAACCTTGTACCCTATGAAATTTGGCACAGTTATAGTTTTTAACGTGATATATTAATAGAGGAGTGCAGAAAGCTAATATTTTTATATTAAGAGGGCCGGCGTGGTTTGCGTAGTTTATATAATCGTAATACCATAATAATTTGTGTGTATTTATGTCGATAGAATTACTGAATATAATTATAATTATGTTCGACGAGATATATGAGGAATTTAAAATTTCTATAGAAAACTTATTTTACTCTTAACTCTTGATTAAATCAGTGTCCATTCAAAGTATATGTATATTTGGGAACCTAGATAATCTGTAGGTACTAAATTAAAACGAGTCACACTTTAGCAAGGTACGTAATCTGCTTTTCTTTTAACTACCAACCTACCTACGAGTATCGTGATAAATTATACTTACTCAAAATAAAAACTAAAGAACACAAAGTTTTCACCAAATCGGTTTTAATCAGCCGATTTTTATTTTCATCCAGTATCTTTTTGATATAATGCGTATATTTTATATAAAACTTAATGGGAGACATTAAAACTCTGTGGTAAATTTATATCTAAATAAAAACAGTCCATTAAGGCTTCTACATACCGGGGCGACTTGTCGCGCGACGCGACGCGACACAAAGGCACCGCTCGTCCCGCAACACGCGGGGCCTTTGTGCCGTGTCGCGTAGCGCGACAAGTCGCGCTGGTATGTAGAAGCCTTTAATGAAAAACTGTGCAACAATTTGATTTCATATAACGTTTCTCTGCACTGTTTTGGTTCTAAGCAAAAAATACGTCCTTTGTGATCGGTTTACCACATATTTGAATGAAAATTAATAAAAATAACATTACACACACTACCATGCGTTTGACACACACACGTATAATGCCTTATTACTTGAATATAGATAGGTGACAGAAGTGACAGCTTGACCATGGAATAAGTACCTAAGTACTACTCATGGAATTTAGTACCTACGTACTATAAAGATTGCAAGTAGAGGGGGTCGAATTTCAACCAGTGGGCGACCACTAGTATAAATTATTTACCGTAGCAATAAAACTATCCAAAAAGACATGGCGACCCGTTGCGTCAGTCCTTTAGCACCAATTTACGAGTTGGTATTCTAAGCTCGCAAGTTGTAGCCTTATCCCGCTATTTCAAGCATGCAGCGACTGCACTAAGTGACAGTCTTTATGTATAGCAACCTACGAGTACATAGATATTCTATAACTATCTTGTGCCCGCGGCTTCGCCCGCGTGGATGTCAGAAAATATCCCACGTGAACGTACTACCGGGATTAAAAATACCTATTTTTTTTATCCAGGTTATAAACTATCTGTTTGAAGTTTCATCCAAATCCGTTCAGCCGTTTTTGCGCCAATCCGGAAAATACATCCAGACAAACGAACATTTTTTTTTTGTTTGTTATTTTTATTATAATTATGTATAGATATTCTTTAACATATTATTATATAATTATATTCCTTAAGAGCGTTTACGACGTACGGCATTTCATACAAACTTTCAAGCCCTTATTTTCGAAATTACTGAACCGATTTTAATGAAATTTCATACGCATACGCAAGATACAAAGATCTAAAAAGTTAGTTCAGAACATTATCGAAATGTCTTATTAAAAAACAGATAACTGGAAATCTCTGTGTTTCTATGGAAAATTTAATATCGGTCTAATTTGGCTGTAACACTATTTTTAGAAAATGTTCTTACCTAACTTTTTGTAACCTGCTTATGCGTATGAAGTTTCATTAAAATTGGTTCATTCATTTCGAAAAACAAGTGCTTGAAAGTTGCTATGAAATGCTGTAAGTCGTAAACGCTCTTAATACCTAAATAAAAGCCTTCAGGCATAATGGGCGAACCCGGTTACATAAAGCTATAACTATATCTCGAAGTCACAAATGATAATCTAGATAAATAAACTACTAATAACAATAACAAAACCATGGTCAGCAAGACGACCAGTCACCACAAGCTGCACTTGTTCACGAGCATATTTGAGAAAAGGAGGCAACCCGACCCCCGACGCTACCGCAAGCAGTGAAAAAACATTTTTAAAGACCGTTATAAATCGCACTAAATTATAATTCTACGAAATTTTTAAATCCTTATATTATTGTACCAACCTTTAAGGTGGTAACACCAGGCATTTACAAATCAAAATAACCAGCAAAACAACAAAAGAAAAGAAAGAAAGAAAATCGCAAAAATATTACTGACATGAATAATGAAAATATAAAATACCAAAATTTTCCGTGTTAACGTATAATCCAGAGCTTTTAAATCTCCAACGCGTTTTTCTTTAAAAAAATATACCTTATCTTCAAACGCTAAGGGTGTGTTCAGACGTCATTAGCGTACCGAGATAGTCACTGGCACGAGCTCGTAAACAGACGTGCAATTTCTCGAAATTGCGATGTTGTATAATTTTCATCTTGCAGAACGAGTGTTGCTAATAATACAAAATTGAAATGTCTAGTGTAATTATTTAAGATTTATTAAGGGTTTAAGGGCTCTAAAATGTTTAATTTTGCTAGCGTACAATTTAATTGTTTGGAATTGAATTAATATTTGAAGAAGATTTTGTTTTAATAAAAAGACATAAATTAATTGAGTTCAAGACCTGTTATTGAAGTACTAAGTACCTAAAATATAAATACAACAACTTATAGTACAATATACAACATGCCCCAGAATTAACGCACAACCTCTTAAGGGGTCATTGTACTCATCATTATGAACAACTTTTACTATGACAATGCTGAAATCGCGTAAAAAAAAACAACTGTTCCCTACATTTTGACGAGCTAAGAGAACTTAGATGTAGTGAACAGCTGATTTTTGAAAATTGTCTAGACAGTTATTCATCTAATCTAAAGGTATGCTTTAGGGATGGAAGAAGTGCCAAAAAGTATCGATATAATTATATCGTATCGATACTTAAAAGAATATTGATATCGATTTCAATATATCAAAAAAAAAAAAAACGATATATCGGTAAAATTTTCTAAAAAGTATAATTATGTACTTTATGAAATTGTATTGTTTGTTTTTATTCATAGAAATACCAAACTAGAAACATCATTTCTGATGTAAAATCTAAAACTAATGAAACATTGATACAGATAAGTTTACTTTTTTACGGCTCTGAATTCTAGCGGTTTTAGATAAGTAATGCATAAAAAAATGTAAAAACAATAGGAATTTGTTTCTTGAGTCCTACACAATGTATTATATATTAAAATAATGGATACGTTTTGAAATTAAATACGTGCATATTCTCTATTCATTGCTTCATATTTTCGAAAAAAAAATCTGCTCAACAACGTAAATAACACAATGAATGTTGTTGAACTGTCAAAATTAATCCCATTGCTACTGTAAGTGTGTTAGGTCATTATTAACCCGTTGCTCTAGCTATCCAACTGAAACCTTTAATATGCAAAACACTTAAAGACCAAAAACATTGCACAACTTTAACAGAAAATTAAAGATTTTTTTAATAGAAAAATGCTATTATTCAATCACCGATTATTTGAATGACATGCCGTTATAAAATTTCTGACATTACATATTTAACAATTAGTGATCTTCCATAATGACCATTTAATTTATGACATCATACACTTTCTTTAACATTCTTTAAATAAGTAAGTGCTGACAATTTTCATTTTATTACAATAACTGCGAACATTTTTTTATATTTTATTAATATTTTTTCTCATTTCACATAATTTATCTAATTATCTTATCGACATTGTTCTGTGTAATTTAAACTCTTAATGCGATAGAAGATCGAACTTATCTACTCGTTAACTTGTGGTTAATTTAACTATATTAATTTCTTGTTTTAATTATATCGCATGCACTATTTTTATACGCCCTAGAGGCAAAACATAGCGCTCTCAGTGTATTACCAAATAAGAACTTGTAATGTACCTATGTTTTACAGTAATTATAATGAATCTGAATTCATCACTTTTAGGAAAAGGAAACTTTTCTTTAAGCCATTGGTTAGCAACTGCAGACAAGGAAAATATAAAATAATAAATAAATAATTTCTTTATTAATGAAACAATTTTTATATTTCACGCCACTAACACTAAGCCCAATCCAATTGGATTCTATTTATTATTTCGAATTCCTTCATACGAATCCAAAACTAGCCATAACGCTTGTCAAAAAGTGCCAGTTGGCTACGCAACTAAGCATCTCCATGGGAGTTATCGTTCGACGCTGTAGATTCGTGTCTTGCAATCGAATGATGATAACATTAGCTAATTTCTATTCGTTGACCTATGATCACGTGACATTTCTATAGCTTATGTCACCTCATACATTTTGTGGCTTTTCTACTAGCGTTATCGCTAATCGAATGTAACTTTGTCTAGACCCTGTGACGCGCGCGCGTGTTGCTTGAGGCAAGTACCATCGCTCGACGTCGCCGCGGCGTGAACGGACCTTAGTATGAAATAGGTTAAAACAGTCACTCAGTCTTATTACTTTTTGTCTTTTTTTTTTTTGGTGGGAAATTATCAAATAACTTCTCCCGCTCTGGGCGGAGCGGGAGGGCTTTTACGACTAAAACCCACCCGTATTCCTTCATTTGCCTGTGTGCCAGGGCCACGATATCCCTTCCGGACAAACTCGCAACCCTGGCAGGCATTGGCCCTAGCAGACCCCGTCAGTTGGTGCTGACAACTCTTTGAGGCGCGCGTGGAATACGACGTGCCATCGACCCGGGCCTGGTTCTTATCGTCCGCTACCGTCCGCAGGCCCGTGCATGCGGTGGCCGGAAATCGGCTTGCGACTCCCGACGCCCGGGGCGTCTCCTGCGGCGACTAGGGGTGCGAGGGCGCGAACCTTGCCTCTCCCTCACGCGTTCCGCCTTCTCCTTCGAATGTCTAGGCCCTGGGACGCGCGCGCGTGTTGCTTGAGGCAAGTTCCATCGCTCGACGCGATGCCGTGAACGGGCCTTAGTATCAAATAGGTTAAAACAGTCACTCAGTCTTATTACTTTTTGTCTAAGCCCGGTGTAATGAAACAATTTAGCCTTTTAACTCCTCAATGTAAAAGAAATTGCCTTTTTAGGCGAAAAAAATTAGATTGTAATTGCTTTGAGAGCCTTAAAAATGTTCTTGGAATATTTAACTATGTTCTGTTTTAGGTTTTGGAGGCAATTTTAGAGTGTCATTTCGAGGGTTCTGTAGTCAACAAGGAACTCTTATAGTTTCGCTATGTCCGTCTATCTGTCCGTCTGTCTGTCTGTCCCCAGCTTAGCTCAGAGACTCTTAGTACTAGAAAGCTATAATTTGGCATGGGTATAAGTTAATCACGCCGACAAAGTGGTGAAATAAAATCAAGAAAAATATATTTTTCTAGGCTACTCCCTACACGTAAAGTGGCGATGATATTATTTATATTTATATTTTTGCGGTGCATATTTTTGCATGGTGCGGGATATCGTTGGATAGGCCGTGACAACGTCAAAACCGGCCAAGTGCATGTTGGACCACGCACAATGAAGGGTTCCGTAGTTGGGATGAATTTATCCTAAAAACAAACTTAACATTGTAGTTGAAAAACATGCTCTCCCATACATCGATATACGTTACGGTCAATTCTCCAACTGCAAATTTAAGTTGGTCGACTATTACTCGTTAACTTGTGAAGCCTACTTAGCTGTGATAATTTTCCTTTTAATTTCGTTATATATACTATTGCCATGAATTTTTTCACATATCCAAAACCAACCATTTAGCTGGCAGGGGGGGGGGACACTTGACTCTAACAAAAGATAGCAGTTTAAAGCTTAATATTACGCAAACGGATCCCTTAATTGAAAAATGGTTTTGTCAAACCCACAATATTTTTGAACGGCCTATCCAACGATACCCCACACCATGGAATAGACGAGAAAAAAAAATATCATCCCCATTTCACGTGTAAGGGAGGTACCCTAAAAAAAAATGTTTTTCATAATTTTATTTTACCGTTTTTTCGGCATGATTAATATGTATACCCATGCCAAATTACAGCTTTCTAGGACTAAGCGTCTCTGAGCTAAGCTGGGGACAGACGGACAGACGGACAGACAGACAGACAGACAGACAGACAGACAGACGGACAGACAGACAGACAGACGGACATGGCGAAACTATAAGGGTTCCTTGTTTACTACGGAACCCTAAAAATGATGCGGGTCTGTGAATTGTTCATTGTACTTCACTCCACAAAACGCGTTCGCAGGTCGGGCGCGCAGCGGGTCGGCGGCGAGAGCCGCGCAGGCGTTTCATGTGGTTTCATTTATATAGGTAAATACAGAGAATTCAGCCCGCCGTACTGCCGTCCCGACCCGCACCTGCTGCCTGTTTGTGTTGAGCTTTTACCTCCATGTGTTATCGTCATAACGTAACGTGAACGCGGACGTCTAAGGTAATATTGTCACGTTAGAAATTCCGTGTGGTGCCGGACGTAAAGAATAGCAGCGTCACATTTCTTCCCGTGGATGTCGTAAAAGGCGACTAAGGGACTTACTAGACAATGGGCAGCAGCGTTCTTACATTTTAACACCATACTGCGATTGCCAACCGGCGCCTGCCAAGCGTGGCGATTATGGCAACCCCGCCCCTATTTGTAGGAGGCCTATGTCCAGCAGTGGACGTCTTTTGGCTGAAATTATGATGATGATTCTAGATACCGAATCTAGTCTTAACTCAATACCCTACTATTTGACCCTTTTTTCTTAAACGCCCACATATTTTCACGAATTATAGAAGCGCACATTGCCTATCAATACACAATTTTCCCTCAATATTATAAGACGATGCAGGATATTAATATCTCCTACTTCCTCCGCGTTTCCTTATACATAAAAGCATATAAAGCATCCACGATATTCCTTTAAAATTTAACACTAAACGGTCTCAGGGCACGAGATATTCCAGCTCTACGTTGATCCCGAGGTTAAAGGCAAAATTTTGAACGTCAAAGGGTTTAAAAATATAACGTTAATATTAAAATGGGGACTGAAAAATATGAGATAAAAGATGTTACATTTTTAATATTTTATACCCAACCGTATGGGCTTCATAGATATGCAAGAAAGAAGCTGTCAAATGTATAGGGATTAGGGCAAGAGGATTCTTTAGGTTAGGAAAGCCCGTGACTAATTAATAACCACAGCTGAAGGGGTCGATCCATCAGGTTAAGCTATGCCTGCCGGGGTTGGTCCGTGGATGGGTGACCATCTTTACATATCAATAGTAGTCATTCTTGAATCTTTGAAAGTCATTAAGGGTCGTTAGAAGCCCGAAAGTCTGACAACCAGTCTTTCCAAGGGGTATCTTATTACTCAGTTACTGGGCTGGAGTGGTCAGATAGGCAGTCGCTCCATGTAAAATACTAGTGTTCCACTGCATCTGGTAAGACTAGAAGCCGACCCCAACATAGTTAGGAAAAGGCTGGGCTTGTGCCCAGCCTTTTCCTAACTATGTTGGGGTCGGCATCATCTGATGATGATGATGATTTTTTTCAACTTCACCGTTTTAATGATTAGTCATTGTTAGGGTTCCGTACCCAAAGGGTAAAACGGGAACCCTATTACTAAGGCTCCACTGTCTGTCCGTTTGTCACCAGGCTGTATCTCATGAACCGAGATAGTTAGACAGTTGAAATTTTCACAGATGATGTATTTCTGTAGCCGCTATGACAGCATGTACTAAAAAACAACATAAAATTAATATTTAAGGGGGCTCTCATACAACAAACGTGATTTTTTTGCTCGTTTTTGCTCGAAATTGATAACGGCAACAGGTAGACGCTTGCAATATTCACAGAATATTTAGTTACATATTCCCTTTAAAAATAAATAATGAAATTAAAATTGAACAAATATTTAAGGGGGCTCCTATACAACAGACATGATTTTTTTACCATTTTTATAGATAATGGTACGGAACCCTTCGTGCGCGAGTCCGACTCGCACTTGGCCGGTTTATTTTTAACGTTCATCTCTTCTTCCGAGATAATAAAATATTAAGATAAAAGAGAAGGTTTAAAACTAACTCGACTATAGTAGTTATTCCCCGCACCTAAATTAGCATATCTCTCTATAACACTACAAACTCCAAAATTACTGTTATTACTGCCTACAAAATTATAATTAGATACTATGAAACAGCCGTACACCAAACAGAAAAATTCAAAGAAGGGTAAAGCTTTATTATGTTTTGTGTGGGACTTAAGGAATATCACTATCCTATTTCTTCCCGTGGTTGTCTTAAAACACGACTAAGGGATTTACTAGAGAATGAGCAGCAGCATCCTCTATGCATTTTAACACCATACTGCAATCGCCAACCCGCCTGCCAAGCGTGGCGATTATGGCAATCCCTCCCCTCCCCTCTTTTTGGGGGAGGCCTATCTCCAGCAGTGGACATCTTTCGGCTGAAATGCTGAAGCTTTATTTGTGAAAGAGCTCATCCGCGGAAAGTAACTACCACCGTACCATATTTCTGCCGCCAATCAGCGTCGCTGCGCTTCATTGAAAGTTACGAGAACGGGTGTAATGAGTTTTTTCTCAAATGACGTTCACAAGGTGGCAGCACTGAGACATCCGGGCCGGGCACCTGTCAAAAGTGTCAAAGCGCCTATAATTTCTTTATTCGTTCAGAGTTGCGGGTTGTCCGAAAGGGATATTACGGGTAAGTTTTAGTCAGTATAAGTCTGAAGTTATTTGATAATTTCCCAACCCAAAAAACAAAAGACATGCACTTTATTTTTTGTAATTTGTTTCATCACCACTGCTCTTAAAACGGTGAAGGAAAATATTGAGGGGAAACCGGCTTGTCCTAGAACCAAAAATTAGTTTTAGAGCCGTAGTTAAGCAACGGCCGAACATTTGGCCGATACTTCATAATGTTCGGAGTAGACCCCCTGTTCCTTGCTCTTGTTTCATGTTTGTTATTGGATAAGTGTATGCTATATGTGTGTATATATTTATTGTATTATTATATAAACTGTACACCACTGACTACCTGGAGTATTTTATCTCCTTCTCCGTTTAATCCATCCAAAGGTTGTCTGTAAAAGATCGCATGATCGCCCATTGTGTCACCCTTTGTAAAATTTCAACATTTATCTGTAATTTATAAGGTGTACATAATAATGAGTATTCTATTCTATTATGCTCGTGGTAAAATCAAGCATATCAGTTGATACCATGATTTTACCTTCTGTATGTCATATTCACAGTGGTTTTACAGCGCCAGCATTCCAGTAAAGTTATAATTAGTCCATTCAAAATTTTAATCATTTCTAGCAATGTAAATGTTGAATTTAACATGAATGTGACAATACGATCCTTTGTAGACTTGAAATGGTAATGTGTAGTAAATAATCATGAAAATGTATTTTCAAAGTGTTATCTTCTTCGTTATTTATCTCCGGTGGCTGTATGTGGGTGTCTAAATAATAGGGGGACCTAGCAGATAAATAAAGGTTGCAATTGTTTTTCGATTTAGAGGGCTGCTGGGTTAAAATAACGGGGTGTGTTACTTATTTATATATTGCGGGAATTGTGAGGCAAAATATATGAGGGACATAATTTATCTGAAGAATTTAATATGGCGGTTTGACATCATCATTTCAGCTGAAAGACGTCCACTGCTGGACATAGGCCTCCCTCAAAAAGGGGGGGGGGTTGATTTGCCATAATCGCCACGCTTGGCAGGCGGATTGGCGATCGCAGTATGGTGTTAAAATGCATAGCGAACGCTGCTGCCCATTCTCTAGTAAGTCCCTTAGTCGCCCACGTTTTGACATACTTAATAATAATAATAAAAAATATATATATGTATATATAAATTGTAAAGAAACACCTTTTTTACTGACTTCCAATTTCTCCGTGAATTGTGGAACGATTTTGACAATTATTTTTTTTTGTTTGGAAGGGTATGCTCCAGAGGTGGTCCCATTGCCACCAAATCAGAATCTGATGAGGAGATCTCATGAAAATCGAGAAAATCCTCAAATTTTATAGGCATACCTATAGCGATTTGAGTATTTTATATAGTAACTCGTGCATTTACTCTCTGAAAGCACCATCTGGTGAAGTGGAACTGATGATGAAGACCACAGATGGCCACCGGAACTACTTAATAATAAGTATTTCACCGTTGCGATTGGATTAGGCACTTTAATATTGGTTGCTAAGCAATTTATGCTCGTCAAATTGCATATGGTGAAGTCACCATCAGTTTTTACCAGGAGAACTCCTCAACAATTAACGACTTACTTTTGAAATTAAAGTTATTTTTCAGTTTTAAGTGTTTTTTTTTTTTGGAAGTCGGTTGTTTTATTTTTGTTAAAAGTTTTTTCAGTACGAATATTTTCTGTATTTATCTTCTCGGACACATAAAAACTCGGTATAAAGCTATATTTAACTATTTGATTAGGTACACTCAATATAATAATCAGTATAGGCTTTAGAAGTCTTGTAGACAACCTTTAGGTTCCGAGGCTCGATGAGAATTAACTTAGAAATTAGGCGACACTCCAAACATCATGTTTCCATTCCGTTCCGTTAAAAAAACCAGTACTTTTACGGTAACTGAGTGTCAAATGAGATAATTTTAAACTAAGTGACTACACTGATACAAAAATCATTTGAGGCAAATCACTTACTTTAAATTTTATATTTAGTATTTAAAATCCACTACAAATCTTATTAAGACGCAGATATATGACAGTGATCTTGAGTGGTTAGCTTGCGTGTTCTGTACTGAGCTCACGCAACGCGTCGTACGTTCAGCCAGTAAGAGGACTCCCCCATCAAGGAGAGCTGTCCCCAATTTGACGCATTATTAATTTATTATACACAAACAAAAAGGTATTTTAATATAAAACGCGTATACTAAAAGATCAATACTTAAATTGTCTTTAAATTGGTGAAGGTTTCAGAAAAATACGCTTGGTAGATTTTGCGCCATTCTCAGTTTTTTATCCGCGTTAGACATAACTTTACAAATTTTCACTATGTAATAATAATATAAACATAATCTAAAATATTCACATATTAAGTTATTAAGAAAATGCTCTAATTTAACATATTTTTTTTTTTTCAAATCCTTAACACTACTCGTTTAGAAGTGATCTTCAGTTTAAAATCATTAAAAGTCGGTTATTGTCGCCTTAATATTTGGAAATCATGACATTCTGCCACCCGACACTGTAGTGCCTCCTGGCACACACAACATTTTTTTTTTTTGTAATAAATCTTGATAATAATAATATATTCTGTACAAAAGCCGTCAAACCGTCAGTTTTATTCCTTTGATAAATGTATCTGACAATTAAAAAATCAGTATATACGTAATCAGTCTAAAGTTTTCCCACTACTGGGACACAGGCCTCCTCTCGGCGGTAGCCCAGTGCGAGATGACGGAGGTCACAAGTAATTGAATTTTTGGTGCTGAGATTTCTTGGTTGCCTCACGATGTTTTTCTTTACCCTTTTATGATTTGTAGTTGACATTGCACCAGGGGCTTGTCCGCCTTGTTTTTGGACTCACGACCTACAACTCGGTAAATCGAGACCGTTATGGGCCAGCACTGCTCTCCAATATACGACTCAGTTCAATTATTTTCATTTGCAAAATATGGGAAGAATATTCGTAACTATTTCCAGTGTAAAAGGAAAACTTTCTTATCCCAGGAGGAAGAGGTATTCATGAGAATCCTCCTAAAAAGGGGGATTTGATGGATGTTTTTTTTGGTTTAAGTACACGTCAAGATTCTTTAAGCTTTTGGTAGCAATTTAAACCTTTGCTGTCATGGAACTATTTATTACAACTTGGGGGAAAGAAATTGTAATACAAAATACAGGCTTTCGTGTACAAAATCGGCTTTTCGTAGGCAAAATATTTTGTATCGTGTTACCCAGTAACTGAGGCCCGTATTTATAGAGCGTTACTCAGTACTTAAGCATTACTTAAGACTAGATTCAAGCTATTGGGCCCGTATTTATAGAACGTTACTCAGTACTCAAGCATCACTTAAGACTAAATTCAACCAATCCAATGGCTTGAATCTAGTCTTAAGTAATGCTTGAGTACTGAGTAAAGTTCTATCAACATGGGCCTTGGATTGGTTGAAACTAGTCATAAGTAATGCTTGAGTACTGAGTAAAGGCTTCTACATACTGGCGCAACACGAGACGCGACACAAAGGCCCCGCGTGTCGCGCGACGAGCGGTGCCTTTGTGTCACGTCGCGAGTCGCGCTGGTCTGTAGAAGCCTTTACGCTCTATAAATACGGGCCTGAGTTCTGTTGGTCAGATAGGTAGTCGATGCCTATAAAATATTGGTATTCAGCTGAAACTGTTTAGACTGGAAGCTGACCCCAAGGTGTTTGGAAAATGGCTAGGCAGATGAAGTATGCCGTCGAACGCTGTTTAGATACTCAGGTTAGGAACTATTTTAGATGTAGATTTGTATATAATAAGTTGAAGACAATTTTAAGATCACCATTTAGTACAGGAGAGGTGTACGCAATGGGGCTTACAGCTAAGTATGGCCGCTATCCCAACCACGTACAGTGTGGCTGTACGTCCACCCTTAACAAACGTCACGTAAGGCCGCAATATTGGTAAGGGAGTGACAGTACATGAAAATATAAGTATGATAAGTTAAGGGAAACACAGACCTACAAGCCTAACAGCCCTACGACCCTAAGCCCTATAAGCCCTACAGCCCTAACCTACCATATACCTAGTATGTGATAAATAAATATATAAATAAGTTCAGGATGTCTGCACCATGCGACCTAAGGTTACAGACGGATAGTAGACAGGATTTCCAGGTTTTGGGAAGGGTAAACTCACTGCCAGTCGCGCAGACTCACGAGACTGATCAGAGATGGCTAAAGGTGTCTTGGCCACAGTGAGGGGTAATGAGACAAGAATATAAAATACAAATCTGATTTATTTACAAAACTATACAGCTTATATACTACTTTTTCTTCACACACACTATTACATAAAATCTTTGTGTCCTATGCGTGTGAGATGCAACCAAATCAATATTTTTAACTGGGCCGCGCGTCAGCCGGGCCAAGTGCTGAGTGAATGTCCAAAGGTAGCGTTGAACAGTGGCTATGTCTGAGACAATTGAGCCTAGTACCTATCAGTTACCTAAGACCCTACTGACCGTAAACCTAGCCCTACAGTCATTACTTAGCACCCTAGTTACCCTAACGCACTTACCAAACGTAAGTTACGTTACACAGGCTATGGTTTTCTCACTGCCGATTCCACAGACTCATAGGATCGATGACGGCTAAAGGTGTCTTGGCCACAGTGAGAAGAGTTACAGGAGATGAATCAAACTTGACTCCAGCTTGATGACTAATTTATTACAATAATTAACTTAATCTATATATATAAAATTCAAAGTCCTGACTGACTGACTGACTGACTGACTGATATATCAACGCACAGCCTAAACCGCTGGTCCTAGAGACATGAAATTTGGATAGTATGTTCTTTGTAAAGAGTAGGTATCCACTAAGAAAGGGTTTTTTGAAATTCCACCCCTAAGAGGGTGAAATAGGGGACGGAAGTTTATATAAAAGTCCGACAGTTTTGAAGTTAGGATCTTTAAATTTGGTGTATAGGCTGACGATTAAAAATTAATTTATACGTGTGTCAGCGTTTTTGATAATTCTACCCCCGAAGGGTTAAAAAGGGGGATGAAGTTGTGTATCAAAGTCCTTAATTTTCACAGTAAATATCACTAAATTTATTATCTAGGCTTATGGTTGGAAGCTAATGCAACGGTGTTGATAGAATTTCAACCCTTAAGGGGTAAAAAACGGGATAAAATGTTATTTTTAATGAAAGTTCTTTTTAAGTTAAAATCACTAATATTTTGGCTTATGGTTGGAAACTATAGCATCCGCTAAGAAGGGATTTTTCGAAATTCGACCTTTAACGGGTGAAAAAGGAGGATAAATCTTATTCCTTGAGTTATCAAACCTGAAACTTGGCACGAATACTAACCTAAGTAAATTATAAAGTGTAACATTTTTTTTTAACTACCCTCTAAAGGGGGATTTGCGGATGTCAATTTGTATGGAAAAATTTTAACGCGCGGTCCGATTAAAGGCTTCTACATACCAGCGCGACTTGTCGCGCGACGCGACACGGCACAAAGACCCCGCGTGTTGCGGGACGAGCGGTGCCTTTGTGTCGCGTCGCGTCGCGCGACAAGTCGCCCCGGTATGTAGAAGCCTTCACTCGAAACTCAGTATTTATACTGTAAACCAAATATAAAGAATAAAATTGATCAGAGTTTTTAGAAAATTTATCCCTAACGGGGCGAAAAGGGGTAGTCAATTTTACAAGGGAGGATTCTACTGTGTGGCTTGATTAACTCCAAATTATGACGTAGGCATCAGCTAAGAAGGGGTTTTTGGAAATTCGACCTTTAAGGGGGTGAAAAGGGGTGATTTTTTTTGTATGAAAAATTTTATTCATTGAGTTAATAAACCTGAAACTTGGCATAAATACTAACCTAAGTAAATTATAAAGTTTGAAATTTTTTTGTGTTTTTAAACTGCCCCCTAAAGGAGGATTGAGGGATATCAAAGTTTGTATGGAAGATTTTTAACTCACGGTCCGATTAACTTGAAACTCAGTATCTATACTGTAAACAAAAAATAAAAAATAAATTGTATCAGGTTTTTTGAAAATCTGCCCCTAATGGAGTGAAAAGGGATAGTCAATTTACAAGGGAAGATTTTACTGCTTGGCTAGATTAACTTGAAAATTGAAACGTATAATAATAGAAACGTCAAAAACGATGATTCAACAATTTACCTCTTTGAGTGCGTAAAAAGAGGCGATATAGTTTGTATGAACAGAATCTTATTTCTTTTGATATATAAACTTGAAATTTGGCCCGAGTACTTATTTATATAACATCACGCCTGCAATCCCCAAAGGGATAGGTAGAGGTGTACCTTTAGTACACCCACTTTCGCCAGTTCTGTTTAAGTCCCATGTAATAGGGGGCGAGCCTATTGCCATCAACCGGGCATAAATCCAGACTCCGGGCTGCTACTGAGAAATCCGTAATGGAAAATCCAATAACACTTTGCCCGACCTGGGAATCAAACCCACCCCTCATGCTCAGCAGTCGTGCTTGTGACCATTAGAATATCGAGGCAGTCGTTACTTGATAGAAATAGAGAATACTATTTAATAATAAAGATCATAATAATTAATACTACACCATTTAAAGGAGGTGAGGTGAAAATTATTTCAGCAACACCTGTTGCTGAAATAATTTTTAGGGGAAAGTACGAAATCCAAGCGAACGAAGTCGCGGGCGAAGTCCTGACTGACTAACATGAGACATTTTTAATTATTATAATAATATTTTATTTGATTCCATAATATTTACATTCCATACATTGTAGGCGAACTCTAAGATTCGGTTTTTGAAAATTGGATCAATATTATCAGGGTGAAAAGGGATTTAGATTGTATGAACAATCATATTTTTTGAGTTAATAAACGTGAATCATAGCAAGAATACGTTCTTAAATAACAAAGTTTGTCATGACGGTTGCGTTTTTCAAATCTACCCTTCAAAAGAATTTTAGGGAGTGTTACAGTTTGTTTTTAAGAATCTTTACGCGAGGTCCGATTAACTCGAAACTCAATGCTCATACTTTAGACAAAAAAAAAGGAAAAAAAATATGGAGTTTTCGAGAATCGGAAAAAGGGGTGATTAAGTTTTCGGGACAATTTTACTGAGTACCTTGAATAACTCAAAAGTTGGTAAGTATATAAACATTATTATTTAAGAACAAAAACGTAGAAAAAATAAACAATACAAAATTTCTTACAAATAGACTTAAACATGAAATGGAGGACACGTATATTGAACAAGTATGTACAAAACGAAGTTGATATTTATATGCTATCTATATCCTCCCTAAAGTTGTAAATCAAACTGCACTCCTATCTGCTTACCACGCTTACGTTGGTTCCAACTAAGATATGGTATAATGTTTTGGGGGAATGCTGCTGATAGAGAAGCTGTTTTTTTTTCGACATCCACGCGGGCGAAGCCGCGGGCGAAAGCTAGTTATATATAAAGTTGGTGGTCAATACACATTGATAGGTATTTAGATGTGTGTTGTGTATGTATTGAGCCGATGAAGTGAAGATCTCAGTAGGTCAATTCTAGCGCTGACGGTGCACTGGGTGTTATTGCTGGCGCGTGTAACTGCTGCCTGTTCATGCTTGAACAAGAGGAGGAGTACTGAAATATATTACAGGTATAATCCCTAACCTTACTCCTTCAAAAAAATACAAGCGTAATGTTATGTTTATATTTCAAAGTAAACAATTCTGTCTATTCCAAAATATTCGATTTTCTCGAAATCATAAATCGTTTAATTACATTTCCTGTAACATTTTATTCATCGAGTTAATTGAAAAGGTCTAAAGGCTCCTTTAATTATAATTAAGGTAAATTATTTCTATAAAGATATCGATATGGTTTCCAATTTATTTTCTTATTAAAATTAAAAGGTTCCGTGAAAAAATATGAAAATCTTTTTTTTCGGGAAAGAATAATTAAGTTTGACTGATAATGACTATTATTTTGGTATTGTGGTTGCAAGCGCTACTTCTGAATAGGTCTTGGTTTCGATTCCCAGGTCGGGCAAAGTATTATTGGGTTCTTCTATCTGGAATTTCTCAGTAGACTTTTACTGACTAAAACCCAAGCATGTTCCTTCCGTTGTCTGTGTGCCAGGGCCGGCATTGGCCCTATCGGACCCCGTCAATTGGTGCTGACATCTCTTTGAGGCGCGCGTGGATCACAACGCGCCGTCGACCCGGGCCTGGTCCTTATCGGACGGCGAGCTACCCATCGCTTACCGTCCGCAAGTCCGCGCCTATGGTGGCCGGGAATCGGCCTGCGACTCCCAAAGCCCGGGGCGTCTCCTGCGGCAAGGCTTGCCTCTCCCTCACGCACTCTGCCTCGTCCTTCGCGAGCATTACTGCTTTGCAGAAGCAGGTGACTGCCTCCCATGCACTCTCGCTCCGTACATGGCCTGAACCAGGGCCGGACGCGAGACCCCTGCGGCTGATATTACTTAACCACGAGTTCCTCCGAGTTATACAACATTAGTTATGTTGACACTAAACCCGAAAAGGGGTCATTGTACTCATCATTTTGAACAATTTTTTCTATGGGACCAACCTTGAAATCGCGAAATAAAAATCGGTTCCATACATTTTGTCGATTTAAGTGAACACAAATGTAGGGAACAGCTGATTTTTTTCCGCGATTTCACAGTTAGTCCCAAAGAAAAAATTGTTCAAAATGCTGAGTACAATGACCCCTTTTCGGGTTTAGTATAAACAAAAACGAATGTTGTATAATAACAATATTTTACAGTTATTATTCTTTTTATGAAAAAAATGCTCTCTTTTACAAAATCTAGCTTCATTTAATAGTTACAGGTGCCAACAGCGTTCTACTACTTTTCCAAAGAGTTTAGGGAGTACCTACAGAGTAGTACAGAGTCCCATTGTCTGTCAGTCTACCCGTCTACCCTAACAACACAAAGGAAATCTCGGACACAACTAACTTTGCAACAGACGGTACTTAAAACATTATACTGTTCTTTAAGAAATAAACTGTTCAGTAGTTGAGAAGTAAGGTTGAAGTTTGGCCAAAAAGTAGGTAAATTATATATTTTCCTTCGGGATAACCATTATCACGAATGAAAATATAAAATTTACCTACTTTTTGGAAAATAATATATTTTATATAGGAGACAACACTGATTTTGACGTTTGACACTGGCAGCTTGCACTCAACTTACGTCATAAAGCTGTCAACCCTCTGTCTACATCTCTATGATTATGCTCCCCCCTAATTTTCCCAGCCCTATTAATATACCATTCCTCTTGCTTGACACTCGTTGACTCCCCATTAGTTAAAACACTCCAAAAAAATATTTTATTGAATAACATCAAGCTCCATACCAACTCATAATGGTGGTTCATAGTGTTCGTCTCATAATAAAGTTAATTTGTGCTGTCTGCTTACTAACAATATGTACTAACAAATATTTTGTGTTGTCCTTACAGGCTACTCAAACGGATCCAGAATTAAGTAAATCAGATTAAAGGCAATACAACCGGTAAACTTCTGCGAATAAGTACACTTTGTTTTCTTCAACCTTGACGTTGGTAGAATCATCGGTAAAACGATGGAGCCATTTCTTGTCAATCGAGGATATATGGACATCACGTCGCATATTGTGCGGCCACTTTTGCTCAAGACAGCAGCGTTCATGGTCATATCACTGCGGTATCGTTATATTGAGCTATTACTTGTTCATATTTTTAAATTATTGTGTTCTGTCATAATCAGGAATCAACCAATGTGTTTTAAAAAGTTTTGTTCATTAAAATCTATTTTTTTAAAGTAATATTGTGTTATTTGCTATTTAAGAGCGGCCAACCCGTCATATTTTTCATACAAACGCTCGTACGTGTTTATGGCGTTGTAACACATCTTTCTTTGAAAATTTTAAACTAATAGGTATCTTCTGCACTATATCTAGGTTTCTATGCAAGCAAAAAATAAAAATTTGGAGAAACGAATTCATTACAGGCCCGCAAAAATCTGCTTGTTTGCACCAATTTTACCTGAACTGTGGCTGTTCATAATATACTCATAAATTGTAAAAGTAAAGAAAACATCGCAATAGAAACCTTGCACATGTAATGGAGATTCTAAATGATAAAAATTTATTCCACAAATTCCCGCACACTATTTTTCGTTCAATATTATCGCGTTCTCACTTGCTAGTTAGTAGTTCTCACTTACGCTGAACGAAACAACAAACTTTTCGACCATACTCGCGTTGACGATAGACGGACCGGGAATGGCCCTCTTAATATAATTACTTAGGCTACTTTGGTCCTAGTTTTTGAGGTCTTCAAAGGGGTGGCTTGCTTTTGTATCAATTTGACAGCACAAAGCTACAACAAAAGTGGTAACGGCTCCGACTTGCGAGTTGTAACGTTGTAAGGTCGTGGGCTCGAACCCAGGCAGGCACTTTACCCGGTGTAAATAATTTCATCACCACTGCTCTCAAAACAGTGAAGGAAAACATGGTGAGGAAACCAGCATGTCCTAGAACCAAAAATTCGAAGGTATGTGACATCTACCAACCCGCACTGGGCCCGCGTGGTGGATTACGGCCCACTCCCTCTCACAGAGAGGAGACCTGTGTCCCAGCAGTGGGAACATTATAGACTGATTATGCTGTTAAATTACACAGATTCCCATAATAATCATATTAGAATACATCTTACCCGACCACATAACGTTATTATAACCATACGTTCTTTCATGGGAGGTCACCTCCTTCTGCGAAACAGTAATGCTCGCAAAGGAGGAGGCGGAACGCGTGAGGGTGAGGCAGGGTTCGCGCCCTCACGCCCTTAGCCGCCGCAGGAGACTCCCCGGGCGTCGGGAGTCGCAAGCTGATTTCCGGCCACCGTAGGCGCGGGCCTGCGGACGGTGAGCGATGGGTAGCTCGTCGTCCGATAAGGACCAGGCCCGGGTCGACGGCGCGTTGTGTTTCACGCGCGCCTCAAAGAGATGTCAGCACCAACTGACGGGGTCCGTTAGGGCCAATGCCTGCCAGGGTTGCGAGTTTGTCCGAAAGGGATATCGTGGCCCCCGCACACAGGCAACGGAAGGAACACGGGTGGGTTTTAGTCAGTAAAAGTCTGACACGCCCTCCCGCTCAGCCCAGAGCGGGAGAAGTTATTTGATAATTTCCCACCCAAAAAAAAAAAAAAGAATACATCTTACCCGACCACATAACATTATTATAACCATACGTTCTTACCCTAATTACCCAAGAACCATAAAACTTCCTTACAGGAAACGTCACCCATACAACTCACTGCTTTAATTAAAATCACAATTTTAATTAACTCAAGTACCCATTTTAGGTGTAATTATAATACGTTTTTAATGGCGCATTTACACCAGGAGAATTTCGTGCCTCGAATAGGTGATTATTGAAAGGAGACGAAAATGTTCACTCGTGTGAATAGTACCTACAATCAAACGCACACTTGAAGTATAAAAACCTGTGCTAATATTATAATATGCTGTAATTGATTGTCAAATTGTCACAAATGAATGGACTTGTTGACTGTACGTCATAATTGCATGTCGAAAGGTGAGTATCGCCTCGTAAAAATTGGGACCGAATCTGTGTAAAGGAATATTATTTCGTTTTTTTTAATAAGATCATCATCATCAGCCTACAGCCATCCAATGCTGGGCATAAAACTCCCCAATCAACTGATTTTTAGGGTTCCATAGGTATGGAACCCTAAAAATCGGTTCAAAATCAAAATATTTTATTTCACATAAACCTGCACCTATGAAACGTCAGAAGCTAGGTGCACGTAGTTGATTGGAGAGTTCCGTTTTTCCTTTTGAGGTCAAAAGGAAAAAACGGAACCCTTATAGGATCCCTCGCGTGTCTGTCTGACACAGCTGATTTACTCCGAATTTACTGGATCGAAACCGTTGAAATTTGGTACACAGAAGAATTTCTGTGACCCAAACAAGGACGTGTAACGTAAATAAATTAATTTTGATTACGAGGGTCACTTTTGGGTGTCAAATTAGAAAATAAAATAAAAGTTTAGCAAACTGTACCGTTTTTTTTTTAATGTTTATAGTTAATTACGAAAAATAAAATGTTTAATTAGTGATCTTTACCAACGTTTTAGGAGTTTTGGAAGTTTTAATTATTAACAAAGATCTGCTACGGCATCAGCTATAGTCGCGCTGTAAATCATTTTTAAATTGGATTTTCATAAAACAATTAAAAACCTCATCATTCATCAATTCATCATCATTTCAGCCGAAAGACATCCACTGCTGGACATAGGCCTCACCTAAAGGAGGGTTTGCCATAATCGCCACGCTTGAAAGGCGGGTTGGCAATCGCAGTATGGTGTTAAAATGCATAGAAAACGCTGCTGCCCATTCTCTAGTAAGTCCCTTAGTCGCCTTTTACGACACCCACGGGAAGAAATGGGATGGTGCTATTCTTTACGTCTACGTCTGGCACCAAACGGACAAACTACTAAAATAACTAAAAACCTAATTAACTCAAAAACTACTGAATTTCGGTAGAACATATTTTGGTGGCTTAATTTGTTGCATTTTATCCCTACTATGACGTCCTGCAAGGAATACGTCGAGTTACCAGTAACTCTGTTTAGACACAGTGAGGCCCTGCAGCTGGCTGCCACCAGCCACCCTGTAAGATCATCGCTCCACCTAGCTTTAGGGCGTCCTACCTTACGTTTGCCGATACGCGGTCTCCACTCAAGAACACTTCTAACTCAACGGCCATCGGTTCTACGGCTAATATGGCCGGCCCATTGCCAATTCAGCTCGCGTATTCTGTGCGCTATGTCGACAATTTTGGTCAAACTCGGAGAATATTGCCTAATGAGTTTCTTATTACAACAATCGTCACGAGTTTTGTTTTTCACTTGAATATAAGGATTAGAGCGATATTCGCCTTCCGAGATTTGCATGGTAACATTACCTACGCTTCGCACGTCTGTTAATTATTATTGTTGAGCAAGAAATTCTCCCCATATAAATGAGCCTTAAAGGCTTCTACATACCAGCGCGACTTGTCGCGCGACGCGACACGGCACAAAGGCCCCACGTGTTGCGGGACGAGCGGTGCCTTTGTGTCGCGTCGCGTCGCGCGACAAGTCGCCCCGGTATGTAGAAGCCTTAATACGTTCCTAATTTAATAATGTACTTAATTAATGTGTTATATGATATTATATTCACACAATTTTCGTCTTTATTGTAAAGAAAGGTATTGTTTAATTTGTTCGCTCTGTAAGGCTTTGTTTACACTACTGGGTGTCGTTTAACCTAAATTAGGTCGGTTTCTCTTACCCGAGTGTTCTGACCTCTTAATTATTTATTGTTAATATTTAACTTAGGCCGAGATATATGATTTTAGTGTCTTTTAAATCTGTTATTACGCCTTCATATAATGCAAGTAAGTTATGCAAAAAATGCATGTTAAACTAGAACGCACACACATCAATTCTATATGTGAAACTAATGTCTACTCAAAGCATAAAAAACGATATTACTTTCAAACTACTTAAGATATTGTCATGATTTTTTTTTTTGTATGAATAGACTGTTTTATTATCTATAAGTCTGTCTGTGATTTTTTTCAAATATTCATATTTTCGTTACTAAAAATAAATATTCCCTCTGAAAGTTAATGGTTGCACGGCTTGAGCGCGACGTGCATTTGTATGGCCAAGGTCAACGGCGATTATCTGACCCTTAACCTAAATTAGGTCAGTTTCTATATCGTACCCGAGTGTTCTGCCTTCTAAATTATTTGTTGTTAATATTTAACTTATTGCTATTCTGTACTTGATCCTGGCGAACAAACTAAATAATTAAAATCTATGAATTAGGAATTCCTCAGTCGCTGCACGAAGTCTGGATTAGTGCCAAGTTGATGGCAAAATATTTGACATTCAGCAACCCTCACTGGGCCCGCGTAGTGGATTATAGCCCACTCCCTCTCATATCGAGGAGGCGTGTCTCAGCAGAGGGAACATTATATGCTGTTTATGCTATGCTTATTGTACAAACAAATGTACGCTCCACTCATGGTTAAACATCACCGCGCCGCTCAAGGACATCTACAATATCAAACGTTACCGCAAGCTAATTAATTCTAGGGTAGAATAGCATTAATGATCTAAAGTTAATTTTAAGCACCAATCTATAAGGTCTTTACATGATCTGTCCAAAATTATGTCTGGGCTTTAAAAGAGACTTTGACCTCTGAATTTTTTTCAGAGTAGTCAGATACGAAACACCGACCTCATCTAGTTTTTTTTTTTTTATATGTGATTGACGTGTAAAAGTGTTTGTACAACCCTTCTTACAGAAATAAATCATTTATCATTAACAGACATTAAGAGCGTTTACGACGTACGGCGATTCATACAAACTTTCAAGCCCTTGTTTTTCGAAATGACTGAACCGATTTTAATGAAACTTCATACGCATAAGCAGGATACAAAGATCTAAAAAGTTAGTTAAGAACATTTTACAGATCCAACAAGACACTGATCTGCGCAAATAAAATGACTCAGCAAAAATAATAAATGGTATGCACAGAAATTAAACATTTAACACGTTTGTATTTCGCCAATTCGGCGAATTATTTAAGCCAGTTCCGGCCATTAAGACCTATATAATGTATCATTGAAAACGCAATTCAAGTTTTAAATTTTACTAAATGGATTTGTGGTAATTAAAAAAAATATTTTCATAGTCACTATTGTATCGGTTCAAGCATATGCGGTTAAGCTACAGTTACCGAGATCATTATTGTAGGTGGGTGACCATTCTTTTACGTTGATTTTTGCATGTTTCAGAGAACATAATACAAAAGTCTTGTTGTGTTATAAATTACAATCGAGTCCCTACAAGAAGCCTGGGGGTTTACTCCGAAGATAATTCCTGGCTACGGCTGACTATGGCTGAATAAGACGAAAAAAATATATCCAGTATGAAAAGAGGTTTCATCCTGCAATAGCACACTTAAGGCTCCCGCAGACAGGCACGACGACACTCACCGAGAACTATGCGGCACCCGGTTCCGACTCAATGGAACCCAAGCCTCCTGCCATGGAGCCACAAGCTGATTTCCGGCCACCGTAGGCGCGGGCCTGCGGACGGTGAGCGTGGGTAGCTCGCCGTCCGATAAGGACCAGCATGTCGATTCTGTAAAAATCTCACCGTGATATCTTGCGTGGAGTGAGCTGTCAGTGTCATTCCACTGATGCTAGAGATTGACCAAGGATTATATTTTACAATCTTAATCAAGAATTGAATAATATTTTTATGCTAATTCTATTGATCATATTATATTATTTCATAGCTAGTGTGTCAATATTAATATTGAATGGGTTTTAAATGAAATAGCTAAACAGATTATTTTTAAATAATAAAACTGAGTTTCTGTTCAAAATCACGATTATGATTGTAAATGTAACCCTAGGTCCATCCCTAGCATCAGGTAGGATGACACTGACAGTTCACTTCACGCTCACTTCATCTTAGTTTTCACGGTGAGATTTCTACAGAATAGCAATGCTGGCCCGGGTCGACGGTGCGTTGTGTTTCACGCGCGCCTTAAAGAGATGTCAGCACCAACTGACGAGGTCCGTTAGGGCCAATGCCTGCCAGGGTTGCGAGTTTGTCCGACAACCATCGCAAGGTACACGACTCAGCCTACTATCCACCTCCGGTCTCTTGAGGGGAGTGATGTGGCGGCGTCAACATCGTAACATGCGAACTACGCATCACACTGACGTCACGCAAAATCCTGCATCGCGCAAGCAGAGTTTACCGCGCAACTAGCATAATAAAACGTCCCGACTTCAACCGTCGGGCAGCTGCCCACCAGACACAACAGCGACGGTGCGGCGCGATTCCGGTAGAACAATTCCCATGAAGTTTTTATAGAAATTGTTCTGCTGGAGTCGCGTCGCACTGTTGCGTCGCGCGCAAAGTTCTTTCAGTACATCAGTTTTGCATATGCAAATAAATTCCTACTAAAAGGGTCGCAATAAAAATGTTTAATATTCCAGTTTTTATTCAAGACCTTAAAAAATATAATGAATATTCACGTCTAGTGGTTGCGTTGAATAAAATGTTGACCATTCTCGTTTTATTGGATGTACTGACAGGGGACCAATGGAAGTCTAAATATAGTCTAAAACACCCAATCCCTTTTGGATACCTAATGCCTACATTAGGTATCCAAAATGGATTGTGTCAAGAGGAAATGGAGAACGTACAGTCAGCAAAAAAAGTTAATTAACACTTCCGTTTTTAGGGTTCCGTAGTAAACAAGGAACCGTTATAGTTTCGCCATGTCCGTCTGTCTGTCTGTCTATCTGTCTGTATGTCTGTCTGTCTGTCCGTCCGTCCGTCTGTCCCCGGCTTAGCTCAGAGACGCTAAGTCCAAGAAAGCTGTAATTTGGCATGGGTGTACATATTAATCACGCCGATAAAGTCGTAAAATAAAACCAAGAAAAACATTCTTTTTTAGGGTACCTCCCTTGCACGTAAAACGGGGATAAAATTTTTTTTTCGTCTAATACATGGTGTGGGGTATCGTTGGATAGGCCGTTCAAAAATATTCTGGGTCTGTGAAAAACATTTTTCAATTCTGAGATCCGTTTGCGTAATATTAAGCTTTAAAGTTCTATTTTTTGTCCCCCTTGCCAGCTAAATGGTTGGTTTTTGGGTATGTGAAAAAATTCATGGCAGTAGTATATATAACGAAATTAAAAGGAAAACTATCACAGCTAAGTAGGGTTTATAAGTTAATCGTCGACCAACTTAAATTTGCAGTTGAAGAATTGACCGTAATGTATATAGATGTATGGGAGAGCATGTTTTTCAACTACAATGTTAAGTTTGTTTTTGGGATGAATTCATCCTAACTACGGAACCCTTCATTGTGTGTGGTCCGACACGTACTTGGCCGGTTTTTTAATCTTAATAATTTTGCAAAATATTACGTTAAAATCGGAATCAAAGTAACATTCAAAGAATATTAACTGTTAGCTATAATATGAAAAGCTAAAAAACTAATTGTGATAGTTTTGACGAATGTAAAAATGACAGTGATCTACCACTGTCACTTTTACATTCGTCAAAATTATAAAGGCCTTTTCCTGCTCAATATATTATTGACCATACCGAGATTTGCTTGCAAAGTATAAGCTCGCAACACTTGAAAATAGACGTAAGTACTTAGAAGCCATAATTTATATAATATTGTTAAAAATAAACTTGACTGCATTGAATTGTCCAACATGTTATGCTATGCGGTTCCTAGGATAGTCCACAAGCGAAAGGTGCTCGCTGGTAAATTATTTTCAGTGGGCGCTTGCAAGTCCAGGACTTGCGTTCGCCTGTTCGCAGAATGGTCGATTCCTACAATGCGACTTTAGAACATATAGACATTTTTGCAGGTGCTCCCTGTAGGTTCAAAAGTCTTATACTGAAGGAGCTTACTTGAATATCTCTATATAATTTTTTCTATTTTGTACCTATTTTTGTATCTATATACCTACATATATACCTCTTTAACTTAAACTTTATAGTTAATATAAGTTACAATAAAATTATATAAGGTATTTGTAACCCTAGCGATTATTTTCACTGTATTATATCCTATAGTTAATCTGTGAACGGCGTTGTGGGCTGCAATATTGTCGACTCGTTTTGTGTATTTCTTGTTTCTATGTTTTATATTGTTGCTGTTTGTTGTTCCTTTTGAATAAAAAAAAAAATTACTCAAGTCAAAGCATCACCTGCCCAGTCTTATCTCAACTATGTTGGGTTTGAATTCCAAATTAGGGGGTATCTGCTAAGGTAGCCCGCGAAATTCTAAATTGGCGGCCGTAACAAATATGGCTTTACAGAATTATAATCATTAGAATCAGTAATACAACTCTTTCAAATACTAAGAAGAGAGTTAGTTGTATTGCGGATTATAATGATTATAATTAGAGATCGGATATTCGGGTGCATATTCACCTAAAGTTTGAGAGTTGACTAGTATGGAGTACGGGAAAACGTTTCGGTTTCCAGGACTGATAAGTTTTTAAGAACTAATGTTTTGTACTGTGTATCCCCGAATAAATATATTTTATTTTAGAATAAAAGGTTTTGAAGAAATATTAATAGTGTTTTTTAAACGTGATATATTTTCCACTAAATTCTTGCCTAGTTCTAAATCGATAAGATATTTTTTATACAAAATTGTTTACCTACACACTGTTATTAATGAAACCCCGCGATCCCGGAACAAAAATATATTTTAAGAAGCAGTTTCCACACTTTGTATCCTTTGCCGGAAAAAAAAACGTACTTTAGGTAAATATGCATCCGAATATCCGATCTCTAATTATAATTCAGTAAAGCCATATTTTTCTGCGAATCATATTTTGATCAACATACAATCTGTTACTGACCCGCAAATTGCAAAAAACGTAAGAAAATTTGAATTTCGCGGGCTACCCTGACGCTTTTTCCTTAAGGCGACGATAACCGACTTTTAATGATTTTATACTTAAGATCACGTCTAAACGAGTAGTGTTAATGATTTGAAAAAAATATATGTTAAATTAGAGCATTCTCAATCATTTAATATGTCAATATTTTAGATTATGTTTATATTACATAGTATAATTAATTTGTAAAGTTATGTCTAATGCGGATAAAAAACTGAGAATGGCGCAAAATCTACCAAGCGTATTTTTCTGAAACCTTCACCAATTTAAAGACAATTTAACTATTGATCTTTTAGTATACGCGTTTTATATTAAAAGACCTTTTTGTTTGTGTATAATAAATTAATAATGCGTCAAATTGGGGACAGCTCTCCTTGATGGGCGAGTCCTCTTACTGGCTGAACGTACGACGCGTTGCGTGAGCTCAGTACAGAACACGCAAGCTAACTACTCTAATACATGTATTTTACATGGAGCGACTGCCTATCTGACCTCCACAACCTAGTTATTGGATCACACGATACCCCCCGGTAAGACTAGTGGTCAGACTTTCGGACTTCTGATGACCCGTAACAACTGTCAAAGATCTACAAATGACAGCCGGGACCAACGGCTTAACGTGCTTTCCGGGACATGGACGCTGGGTATGTAAATATGCTAACCCATGCACGGACCAATCGCGGCAAGCGTAGCTTTACATGATCGATCGGCCGCGCGGCTGTGGTTACTTTTAGCCAACCACAAGCCCCTCAAACTTAAAGCATTTATTTCAATTAAACCAATTTCAGGCTCTTTTGAATTGTCAAGGAGTCTGACAGTTAGAAAGATGAAGCTGCCCATTCCAAAGCGTAATAGGTACCCAGGGAGAAGAACGGGAACTCCAAAAGTCAAACTTGCACGCAACTTTTGAAAGACGTAATTTGTAATATAATGACGTAAAAATATGTAGTTTAGAAAAAATATTTAGTTTAAAGACGTAAAAATATGTAGTTTAGTAAAAATATGTATTTTCTCATGAAGGAATGCCGAACACATGAATTTATCTCTTTTTTCACTGATAGGTACCTAATTAATTAATTAAGGCAAACATTAAGGCGTCATTAAGATTCAACGTGTAAAGTCTCAGACCGAATTAAAAACCAAGACAAAGCGCTGCGAGCAATACAGTGAAGTATGCCAATACTACTCCTCACTTTGTGCATACACGCTCACATGCACACATATGCAACCCATTCCAACCAAACTACACCTTACTAAGTGCTCACAGGGTTCCGTGTGGTGCCGGACGTAAATAGCACCATCCCATTTCTTCCCATGGGTGTCGTAAAAGGCGACTAAGGGACTTACTAGAGTATGGGCAGCAGCGTTCTATATGCATTTTTAAAACCATACTGCGATAGCCAACCCGCCTGCCAAGCGTGGGGATTATGGCAAATAGTATTTGCCATAATCCCCACGCTTGGCGGTGGCCATAAACGAAAATACAAAACCAAAGACACCGACTTCCGAAATTAAATTAAATATTATATTAAATGTGGGTGTACTACAGGTACACCTCTGCCCTACCCTTCGAGGAAACAAGGCGTGATGTTATGTTATGTGCTTCCGAAATTATAGTTATTTTTCACTTTTTAGTGTTTTTGTTGGAAGTCGGTTGTTTTTTTTGTAAAAAAGTTTTTTATTTAAAGAACAAAATATTGCGTAAAATCTATTTATAAAATAGCTCACTCATCGATAGTACACACGGCTACACATCAAGCTATACATAACCAGTTTAGACTGATCTCGCATTGTATAAGATTTTCTAACAATGAGAGGCCAGATTATACTGGAAATGTATAGCTTGATGTGTAGCTGTGTGTACGTCCAACACTGAATAGCCCTTTCCAGGTCAACTGAAGATATAAATTGTATGCTAGAAGCGTCTCTATTCTGTTATATAGGTCGCACCCACCGTGATTGTATGCACTATGCAACACTTCCAGCAGAATAGCGGTAACGAAGATCGAACTTTTGTTGCACTTGTTATTATTTAAAGTTCTTTGTTTGTTTTTGAAGTTTTCAAATACGGGTTAGTTAGGTATAATTCCGCTCTACATACTGGTAACATCGACACAGATGAATTGCGGGATATGAATTGTACGCAGATCATAATTATGAATTGTCAGTTTGTGAACATTTTACGAATTATAATATGATTAATATATTAATAATATTATAATTATCTCCTTTATTTCATTAAATATACAAATAAACTTTATTTTTAAATATTAAATTATAAAAACATTTAAAAATATAAAAAATAGTAGCCCACCGGTATCGGGAACAAGGTCCAAGCTACCGGGACAGGGCTCCAGAGAGAGGAACCTCCTAACAATGCGAGCCGTGTCCAGAAGTACCGCTCTCTGAATCGGGCCCCTAATCCAGCTGCCCAACGAGAGTCTCCTTAGGTGTTGGTCGAGGCTCTTGGCAGTTAAGCCATTGGTTGATACAACTATCGGCACAATGATTGCTGAGTATATTATCATAATTATTATGATTCTGCCAGAGCGTTAATTTTATGCCCCCTGGTCTGTGTCAGGTTGTATGTCGATTAAATATGATTCGCGGCAGTAACGAACATGGCTTTACAGAATTATAATCATTAGAACCAGCAATACAAATAACTCTCTTCGTAGAATCCAATTGAATGACTATTTCATGAAATAGTTATTCAATAGGATTGTATTATGAACTTATTGATAAGTATACAACATTCGTTTTTGTTTACACTAAACCCGAAAAGGGGTCATTGTACTCATCATTATGAACAACTTTTACTATGGGACCAAAACTGAAATCGCGAAAAAAAAACCAGCTGTTCCCTACATTTATGTTCGAATAATTTGTTAAAATGTAGGGAACAGCAGATTTTTTTTTCGCGATTTCAGGTTTGGTCCCATAGTAAAAGTTGTTCATAATGATGAGTACAATGACCCCTTAAGAGGTTATTGACGTTTTAAAAAGAACCCTGTAGATTAGAAGTATATGGTCTTAAAATAACATGGTAAATAACTCAATATTGTGCATACAAACGTACATTTGCAGTTGGAATTGGGGAACATGTTTTTCAACTACAACGTTTAGGTTTAAGGACAACTTTATTTCTCATAAGAATGGCATACCTACATAATTCACTTACTGAGAAACAATATCTAAAACTAAGATTAATAACTAGAGTGCACAGATGTGGGGAAAATAACATAAACTCGATCGTAAGTTAACCAAACACAACATGGATGTATGAATTTGATTTCTACTAGATGTGGCATTAATGGCATAGTCTGTTAATAAAAAATAAAATAAAAATATTTTAATTCGGACCTTGATATATTATTATATAATGTTAGTAATACACAAAAACTTATGCAATGTTCGTAACAAATGCAACACAAATTTTTAATTTAAATACCTGTTGCACTCACATGACACACCGGGTACATGCACATGTACATGCACCCAATGCGCCATAATGTTGCAACATGGCTTATCACTGATGACCTTCAGAATGTCGTTGACGCTCCCACGCACTCTGCGCATCATGGAAGCAATCCTTTTTCGCGGGATGGTACTGAAACCATCAGTATGTGCTTCGGCAAACATCCCTGATGCACTGCAGTAACGTGGAAGCCCCAACAACATTCTGAAGGCATTATTATACTGAACTCTGCGGGCGTTATACGCCCTTTGCGTATATCGAACCCACAGAGTGCACGTTTACAAGGATTGGCAAAACGCCTTAAATAGAGTTATTTTTGCTTCTGGTGTACAACGAGCAAACCCGCGGGCCAACATATTGCATCGGACAGCCAACGGCCTCCGTTCTCTTTCCATGTCGGCGTCATCTTTCAAGTCCTCAGTAACTATGTGCCCTAAACACTTTGATCATGTGTTATATGAGTGTCATTGTCACTTTTTACACTACACTAACTCAAATGGTTTTGTTCGTTTTAGTCTTCGCACTATATTTGTGTTGTCTAACAGCTGAATTGCCTCGACGTTCACATGTCGGTGGAGTCTGTGTTCATGGGCCTCAGCAAATTTTTGAATTATGTTGGTGACGGGTTCCATTTTTAGGTCACGATGGAGGTCGTCATTTCTTATATACTAGGGCGCGTTAACAATACTCCTGAGTACCTTATTTTGGAATGTCTGTATCATTTTGATATTGGTCGGTTTAGTACAGCCCCACAGTTGGATGCCATAAGTCCATATCGGCATGAGAATATGCTTATATAATAACATTTTGTTATGCATCGATAGACAGGAATTCCGTCCTATCAACCAATACATGTTTTTAAAACGCATGTCTAGTTCTTGTCTTTTCTTTTTGACGTGCGCTTTCCAGCGCAGTTTCGCGTCAAGCGTTATGCCAAGATATTTGGCTGTGTTTGCGTATGGCACTTGTTGACCATTTATGAAGATAGGGTGGTAATCACAATTCTTGTTGGTGAAATCAATGTGAAGTGACTTTGATTCATTCAATTTGATTCTCCATTTTTGTGCCCAGTCATGAACTTTATTTACAGCGATTTGAACCTTTTTGACTGCTTCCTTGTGGCATGACCCTGTGGCCATAATGGCAGTGTCGTCTGCAAAGGTCGCAATTGTATTATTTTCCAGCTCAGGTATATCATACGTGTACAAAAGGTAGAGGACTGGACCCAGCACACTACCTTGAGGCACGCCAGCTTTAATAATGTTTAAATCAGAATAGACATCCTCGTGCCTCACTCGAAACATCCTATCTGTAATGTATGATGCCAAGATATCGGCAAAATCATTGGGCAGCATTAATCTTAGTTTGTATATCAAACCCTTATGCCAAACTCTATCAAAAGCTTGTGCTACATCTAAAAATACGGTTGAGCAGACTTTTTTATCTTCGAGCGTTCTCTCAATGATGTTGGTAATTCTGTGTACTTGGTCTATGGTGGAATGTTTCTCTCTAAAACCAAACTGATGGTCAGGGAAAAGGTTTCTTTCGTTTATAATTGGTTTTAGGCGTTTTAAAAACAATTTTTCAAACAGCTTTGATAGTACAGGCAACAGAGAAATGGGTCTGTATGATGATGCTTCGTGGGGTGGTTTACCCGGCTTTGCAATCATAATCACTTCAGCTACTTTCCATGGCTCAGGTATATGCTTTAACACGAATGCAGCATTAATAAGTCTGGTAAGTTTGACGATGGCTTTACGCGGGAAATATTTCAGGATTTCTCCAGTAATAAGGTCATATCCTGGGGATTTTTTCAGGTTAATGTTCTGAATTTCCTTTGAAACTTCTTTCGGGTTCACAAGTTTAATTCTTAGATCTTGCAGAATATTGGCAAACTGTAGGTTGTCTACAGAGTTGTCATTTGGCTGAAAGGTTTCTTTTAAATGATGTTCAAATCTTAGAGCTTTTTGCTCATTACTTATAGCCCATTTTCCGTTACCCTTTCTGATAGGGGGAATTTGTGTAATCGGCCTTTTGAGTGACTTTGTCGCTTTCCAAAGAGAGTATTGTGTAGTATGGTCGCTGGTTAACTGACGTAGGTTAGTATTGAAAGCCTCATCTTCAAAGGCTTGTATATTTCTCTTTAATCTTTTTGTAAGATTATTTAATAAAGTTTTATCTGGCGGGAATCTAGTTTGCTGCCATTTTTTTCTTTGATTCCTTTTTTCAGATAATAAATCTTTATCTCCTTTGGGTATGTATTTCCTCTAAATTTTTAATAATCTGTGGTGTGTTTTTCCATGCGCATTGTTGGATATTATTGCTAAACTTGTTTACTTCAGAATCGAGCTGACCTTTGCTTTTTAATGAAGTTTTTAGGTCGATAATATTTTGCAGGTCTAAGCGAAAACTTTCCCAGTCTGTAAACTTGTTAACTAATGTCAAGTGGTTTTCTCTGAGTAATATTTTGTGACTTAATCGTAATAATATCGGAGAGTGATCGGAGTTCATGTGGTACCCCTCTTCCACGCTCATATAATTGGCTGATATTTTCTTCACTATGAAAAAGTCGATAAGGTCTGGTAGTTTCTGGTGGTCAGTTGGCCAGTATGTAGGTTTTCCAGTACTTCTGACCTCGCAGTGCATGTCTTTAACTGCACTTAGAAGCTGTCTTCCCTTAGTTGTAGTTAATCTCGATCCCCAATGAGTGTTCTTAGCATTAAAATCACCGCCTAATATAAATCTCTGTCCAAGGAGTTTGAAGAAATGTACATATTGTTCTTTGTTTATAGTGTGTCTTGGGGGACAGTATACAGCCGCTATTGTAACATTAAATTTGTTTGTTTTAACTGATATTGCCACAGCTTGCATCTCTGGTTCTTCGTATGTACACTGTTCGTAATGACAGATATGTTCTTTAATGATAACTGCGCTACCTCTTTGGGCCGTGTTGTTAGGGTGCAGCGAGTTATAAACCTCATAGCCTTTAAGTTTTACGAAAGACTGTTTAGTGAAGTGAGTTTCAGAAATCAAACACACATCAATATTTTCTGTGTCTAGGACTACTTGCAACTCATGTTGGTGTTGCAGCAGTCCGTTTGAATTCCACGCCATTATTTTAAGTGTGTTATTCATGATTGATTTTTCCTAGTACTTGACTCTAATTTCTCTAGTCTCTGATCAAATGAGGATATGCACTTCAGGATCTGGTTGAGCTTGTCCTCAAGACTTGACGGTTGTGTGCTTGGTTTTGTCGCTTGTGCATAAGATGCACTATTAGATGCATGTGCAGTTATTGCGCTTGTCTGTGCAAACTGTGAACTTGGTTTTGATGTCTGTTTATCGTTGTTTCTGACAATCTGTTTAACGGCAGGTGTTACTGGATTGTTTTTTGAGTTTCTGTTCTTTAACATTTGCATCTCTTTGGCAACTAAACACCCTCTGTAGTTGGCTGGGTGAGGTAAGCCACAGTGGACACACTTAGGTTTTTCTTGTGCAGGTTTGTTACAGTCAGCCGTGAGGTGTTTACCTGTGCACTTAACACACCTTGGCTCTTTTGAGCAATACTTTTGGGTATGGCCATAAGCCTGGCATTTTTTGCATTGCGGTATTATTTTTGAAGTTTTAAGCGGGGTGGGATATGTGGTGGTTTTTTACATTTTACCCTAAACACAAGTAGTTTGCTTTTTTGCAAGTTATACATAAGTCCATGCGCTTCTGTATAAGTCTCGCAGACTGCCAACAACTTCCTGAGTGCGCTAACTGACGGACTCAGCAGCACCATGTCGTCCGCATAACTAATACTATTCACAGTCAGACAGTCAATAGAACAGCCAACATGCGTGCTACTGAGCTCGACAATCAGCTGGTTGACATACAGGTTGAAAAGCGCTGGCGAGGTCAATCCGCCCTGTCTCACCCCGCATTCCAACCTGTACTCCTCAGACGACTCGTTGGCCCATCTAACATGGCTAGTTTGGTGCCCATACCAATACTGAAACATATTTGTTATGGCGTCAGGCACTCCCGCTTCGCGCAGCTTACACCACAATATGTCATACCTAACCAGGTCAAATGCCTTGGAAAGGTCTAGAAAGGCCGCATAAACCGGCGTACTTCTCTCAGTATAGTACCTGACAGTATGCTTGAGGGACAGAATAGCACACTCAGTCGATAACTGCGGCCTAAAGCCGAACCATCGTGTATTTTAAGATGTTTACCAAGTTGTCTCTCAAGCACACCATCAAGCACTTTAGCTGCAATAGTCGCTAGTGAGATCGGTCTGTAATTACCCTTGTCACTGACGTCACCAGTTTTATTTTTCAATATTGGTACAACCACCGTTCTCATCAACTCTGCAGCAGCAGAGTTCTCTGCAATAGCAGGTTTGTTATTATAAGACTATTTTAAACATTTAATTCATAACACAACATCAACAACATGTCATTTATATTTTTTTTTAATTTATATTTATTTATTTTATTTTACAGAAAGCTTACACACTAATAACAGGATTAAAAATCATTTGTAGGTAATTAATTTGCTTTATATCTGTAACTTTTATGGTGTACATAATAAAGAGTATTCTATTCTATTTTATTTTTTTACGTTAACACGTTTCCTGTCCCAATACAAAAATGCAAAATTGACCGACAAGTCCAATAGGATTTTTTTAATAATTTCCCCGAATTTCCTGGATTTATTTAATTGTTCCGGCGTTTTTCTTTACTTTATAATCGTACCAGCACGTCCAATGCAGAAACAGTACAGTTCCAGCACGTCCAGTGGAATTATTCGCCTTAGAAGTTGTATATGTCTCCTGACGCACATATAGCTCAGGAGCGTATTAGTGCCTTTCAAGCGCACGTTTCCTGAACCATAGGTGGCTCTTTGGACAGTGAAAGTGTTAAGGGGCCGCCGTAGAATGCGTAGTCCATACAAACGTAATACCAAAATAATTTGTAAATCAAACATATTCTTACGGTAGTGTGTATTTATTTCGATTGGATTACAGAATTATCTATGTTCCCAAATATATATTTTGAAAGGACAATGATATAAAGGCTTGATATGAGAACTATAGAAAACTTATTTTTCTCATAACTCTTGTTTAAATCAGTGTCTTAAGGGGTCATTGTACTTATCATTATGAACAACTTTTACTATGGCACCAAACCTGAAATCACGAAAAAGAAATCAACTGTTCCCTACATATTGACGAGTTATGCAAACATAAATTTTAATGTAGGGAACAGCTGATTTCTTTCGTAATTTCAGGTTTGGTGCCATAGTAAAAAATGTTCATAATGATGATTACAATGAACCCTTAAGAGATTTCGTGTATGAATAGATACACCTTATATATTTGGGAACCTAGATATTATGTATTCCAATCGGAATGAAGAAACACACCCTAAATTTATTTGATTTACAAATTATTTTGGTATTACGTTTGTATGAACTACGCATCCATCGGCTTCTTAAGTTTTTTCTGGGGATAAATTCATCCCAACTACGGAACCCTTCATTGGACGTGGTCCGACACGCACTTGTCCGGCTTTTTGGTTCTAGGATAACCAGTACTGTCTATTTCTTATACTTACCTGCCTCATGATAAAGTAAGTTAAAACTAATAAACTACATAACTTCTTGTGTTCTATCTAACTAATCAGAAGTGGCATACGGGCTCCATTAACTACCTCGCAACTTCTCCAAACATGCTAACTGCATTTCAAGTTGAGCGATCCATATATACTGATCTATGTATGCCCGCTAATAGCTTGTCAAAATAATTTTGTACAAGGAACATTACGTGACTTATTAGGAAACTTTGAAAATTGGTGCAAATATATCAAATCAAATCAAAAGTCATTTATACAAAAACTAGGCTGAGAATCAGCACCTTTTAAACGTCAAATTTACAGATCTCCAAAAACGCCCGCCCTTCACCACTTCCTAGTGCTTTAGCTGGAGGAGTGGCGCTTCAAACTCCTCAATAGATAACTGTACCCCTTGTAGGTATGTATAGTCACGAGCATAAGTAACTTACAGTTACACAAAATAAAAAACCGGTCCAGTGGGTCTCGGACCACGCACAATGAGGAGTTCCGTAGTTGTGTTTAAAGTATTTATGCTCGTGACTGTATCTGCTATATCAAATGTTTTCTAATACATAGCCAGGTAATCAATTAATTAAAGGTAACACGTAGACATTAGAGAAACCGTAGGTTTTAGGCAGGATTCAAAAACGTGATGTTTTCAAATGTACGTACTGTATTTCATCGTCTTCATAATTCTTCTGCCTCATCCCATTTTATTAACCGAATTCAAAAAAGGACGAATTCAAAAAAGGACGGATTCAAAAAAGGAGGAGGTTATATGTTTGTCTGTATATATTTTTATGTCTATTTTATTCAACCTCTCACAACCGTTATGTAATTTAATTTGAATACGACATTTATAAAAGTAGCCTTGAGGTTTTGTAATTTAGTGTACTAGCAAATAAACGTTAATTCAATTTGAAGCATTTAACTCCCAACAAAAACGGAGTATTTTCTACCTTTTTTATTTTACCGCCCGAAAACCCGAACGAACTTTTTCGACCCCAAAATAGAACACAGGCCTCCCGTATAATGTTCACACCCCGTATTCAAACCCAATGAAGCGTAAACCGTACAGCTTCATACATAGTTATAACACTTAAAAGCGGTTACCAAACGAATTTACCCATACATTAACCAAATTTGGTAACTCTTGGTAATCAATTATATTTGACGGTTGCCTTGTCAAAAATGAACGATGCCCAAAGAGTTCCTAATTCCAGCCGCTGACACGCGGGGGTATTAAATTATTAATATTCTAATAGTCGCCGGTCGTCATTTTTATGAGAGAATTTTGTAACGGTACCTATAGAAAGGTGGGTACAATTTGCCTCAAAATAACTCAAACTCAAACCGCCTTATTACAGAACAAAATTTATATTTGACATGGCTTAAAACCATGCCGCCAGTTTTTGTAATAAGAACGTAACAGTGATTGAAATACCGTTCTGTTTACAAAACTGAAAACTTAGTTCGGTACTAAGTTGTCAGTTTTGTGTTTAGGAATTTTACCATAGTCGGAATAAAGTTCGAAATTCAATAATGGCTCCATGTTTTAAGCCCGGGTCTGAAGATAAACCTTGTTTTGTAATAAGGGGGAAAGCATTTATTTCATATAAACCAATTACAGGCACAGGGCACTTTTGAATTGTCAAGGGGTCGGTCATTCAGAAAGATGAAGCTAGTTGCCCATTCCAAAGCGTAGTACAGTACTTATGGAGAAGAACGGACAAGAAACTCTACGGACACTCTTTTAAATTAACATATTATTATGGTTTCAAAATATTGGTTACATGAAATTAACCAATATTGACCAACAAATTGGTATTGACCCAGTACTGACCTACAAATCGAATGTGATGTGATTGTGCAACAATTTGACTTACCGATTCTGCTGACGCAAAATCATAACATAATTATGTGTCTAACTAGGTTATTAAGTGCAAGAAACTATTTTACGCAAACTAAGTATGTACTACAATATTACGTTTATAAGACTTTTTGTTATTTTTATCTTTAAGATTTAATAGTATTTAAGCAAACTAGGTATAAAATATTGAATTAATTTAATTTTGTCATTATTTCAAGACTTATAATGTTAAATATTGTTAAGAATTGAATCATCCTACAATTACCCATGCAATTGCTAATGCCGCCTGTGATACAGGTTTATCCTAGTACAGGCATCTAACATTTTATACCTTTGTAATTATTAGATTTTATGTTAAGATTTTACCAATTGTAATACTGAATAAAAATATTATATTATTATATTATACATGTGAGAACGATGCAAAACTTCAAAACCGTCCAAGTATAAAAAAAACAATTCAAAACTTTAATTAAATTAAAAAAGCCATGGCAGCTAAGAGATGACCAGTCCCTACTGATTGCCACCGTTCACGAACATGACGCATGGATTGCATGGCACCATTAACAATTTTGAAGGGAGCTAAAAATAAAGGATGTATGCATCGACAAAAAATCACTAGATCGTCTACATGTTCCATAATACTGTGTAGCTATAATTATGTACCCAATGTGTAATATATTTTGTGGCTACACATTGATACAACATTGTGGAGCAAAGATTTTAGACAAATTAATTAATGTTTTTTTTTAGACGTATAATTCTTTCTGAGGCTGACCGTACTAAAAACCGGTGAGGGACGGACGATTTTAGGGGCTGTATTTTTAGTGTCGACTTTAGACTGCCAATAAATGACGTCACGACAACATCACGCCTGTAATACTCTAAAGGTTGGGCAGAGGTGTCAGTATATTTTAGTACACCCACATTTTGCCAGTTATGTTTAAGTCCCATGTAATAGGGGCGAGCCTATTGCCATCAAATGGGCACAAATCCAGACTCCGAGCTATGCTACTGAGAAATTCTGGATGGAAAACCCAATAACACTTTGCCCGACCTGGAAATCGAACTCAGGTCCTTGAGTTCAGCAGTAGCGTTGTTTGTAAAATGAGTAACGGTGGAGTTTCTTGCCCATTCTTCTTCATACGAAACTACCGTTTGGAAGGGAAAACTAGAATCAATTCAATTTTTTGCACATTTTGACGTTCAAAAGTGCCTCTTATGTGCCTGTTTGAAATAAATAATTTGACTTTGCACTTGCGACCACTAGAGCAACACAAAAAGTGTAAATATTACGAACAAAGTCGGATGCTAATTGCAATCCCTTCCAATTAAGTCAGATAAGAGTGGGTTCACGTCAATCGTGTACCGAGTGGCCTTCAAACGTTCCCTTACTTGCCAATCCGACACTTTAAGCCTCATCCGAGGTACTAACTACGATACATGTACCACGACAATTTCCGGGAATACGCACTGTTACACTATGACTTGAATTCACACATAGTCTCCCTATTTAAAGTAAGTACCTTTTTTTTTCGTTGGGAAATTATAAAATAACTTCTCTCGCTCAGGGCGGAACGGGAGGGCGTGTCAGACTTTTACAGACTAAAACCCACCCGTGTTCCTTGAGATGTATGTGTGTCAGGGCACCGTGGCCCTGTCCTATCCCGTTCGGACAAACCCGCAACCCTGCCAGGCATTGGCCCTAACGGATCCCGTCAGTTTGTGCTGACATCTCTTTCAGGCGCACGTGGAACTCAACGTGCCGTCGACACGGGCCGTCTTTATCGGACGGCGAGCTACCCATTGCTCACCGTCCGCAAGCCGGTGGCCGGGAGTCGCCCTGCGATTCCCGACGCATATTTAAAGTACCTACATTATAAATTAAAGTTGCTTTTCGTGTCCTGATTTTGAAGCGGTTTTCGCGATCATTTGGGGAATGTAAACTTACATAATTATAATAAAGAATACTCGATATTTTAAAATTATTTGCAAAGGCGAGTTCTTTGTTTGGCATGACGCGAGACTGACGTTTGATAATCTTTTTAAATGAAATCGTTTATTCTGTAAATAGGATATTAAAATCACTTTTACACGTCATATAAAAAAAAAAACTAGTTTCCTATCTGACTACCCCTGAGAAGAAATGGCGAAACAAACTCAGGGTCAAAGTCCGTTTTTTAAAGTCCAGACATAATTTTGGTCAGATCATGTGAGGACCATGTAGATCCGTGTCTGAAATGGTCTTTTGAGGAAAGAACCACGCAAATTTGAGCGGACCTGTCCAATCAGAGCATTTGTCAGTAATCGTGCAGCTCAACTCAAAACTTAAGGAGCTCAACGACTCGACGAACAGTACCAAAAAAAGGACGTTTGGGTAACACCTTTACATTTAAAAAAAATAAAATATATCATCAACATCATTATAATTATGATCTACTTGCATGTGGCTGAAGCACTTTTTTCAACTTCGACACAAAATATAGAAGAAAAATAATATTGGAAAAACTTTTTTTTAAACCCAGTCGGTAATGTGTTTTTTCCTATCATTTAACAAATTATATCAAGAAATTTAAAAACCACACACTGGGCTTCAGTTATCCTGGTGATAAAATCTGAATTTTATTTTATAATATTATGCAATATCTTCATTAGGTAAATAAACGGCGAAATAAACAATATTTTCTAGGGCGCAAAAGTGATGAAACTATTAACAGGTGCTAAGACTGACACGAATGGCTTAGCACCACGAACACTGTAATTTTATAATTACTCAGACTTAATGTTTCATTTATTTCAAGCGTTCTCACAATTAGATAAGAAATTGAAGAAAAAGGGTTTTCTCGTGCACGGAGCCTTAACACCTCGCTCAAAGGCCCAATTAAAAAATTCTACAGGTTGCTTAATTAGGGATCAGACCCTCCCTTTCAATATGAATAGGTGACTTTACAGCGAACATTCGAGAATCTTTTATAGATCAAAGAATTTCCAGATCAGTTGACAATTTAAGTGGCTTTAAAGGAATAGGAAGCTACGAGTGCTTTACTTTGAGGAGTTCGTCATGTGTATTTCTTTAAAGGATTCTAACAGGCATAATGGCATATACCTGCTCACATAAGGCCAGGATTAGATCAGAATACAGACTCAAAGTCAGCTCAAACCCAATCTGTGGCAATTTTTATCCCCGCACACGTGTTCCAAAATAAAAAATCGCACGCGTTTGAAATACATTGCATTGTGAACCTAATCGTAGTGCGATATGTACTAGTATTCGAGGAAGTGTATTGAAAAAAAAATACGCTTTAGTAAGAAAAACCTGTAGAATAGAAAAGAATACTGTTATTTTCACACAAAGTCTATAGGGTTAACTTAGTATTTTACTTGTCATTTAATGTTAGTACAGACACAGATTAACGAATAATTAAAATTAAAATTCAGCGTGAATCTGCATGCCTGTTAGCAAAAGATAACAATACTGTCATTTAATTTGGACATTGCGCAACAAAAACACATTTCGCTAATTTTATTATGACAATACTAGTGACCCGCCCCTGCTTCGCGTGGTTTTTACGACTCGACTTTACATCGAGATTGCTTTATTACGTGTAACTTTAATAATATTGTTTAATACACACAAACGTTGCAAAAAAAAACTCTTTACAAAAAAATAATAACCGACTACCAAAAATAACACTACAAAGTGAAAAATAACTTTAATTTCGGAAGTCGGTGTCTTTGGATCTGTATTTGAGTTTTTTGCCACCGACTTCCGAAATTAAAGTTATTTTTCACTTTGTAGTGTTATTTTTGGTAGTCGGTTATTATTTTTTTGTAAAGAGTTTTTTTTTGGAAGTCGGTTAAAAATCTCTAAATGATGATGAAAACCATATCAATATCCGTGAGATTGTTTAGAAAAAAAACGCGGTCACACAGATAGACACGAAAAGCGACTTTGCACTTCGACTCGCCATGTGTACAAAGGCGGGCTTATTCGGCTTAAACTTAGATTTGAGTGAAGATTAGTATGAAATCTGTCAGTTTTCAATCAAGATTTTACTATTTGCTTGAGCTTAAATGAAATGAAATGAAATGAAATCGTTTATTCTGTAAATAGGATATTAAAATCACTTTTACACGTCATATAAAAAAAAAAAAATCTAGATGTAGCCGACATTTCCTATCTGACTACCCCTGAGAAGAAATGGCGAAACAAACTCAGGGGTCAAAGTTTCTTTTAAAGTCCAGACATAATCTTGGTCAGATCATGTGAGGACCATGTAGATCCGTGTCTGAAATGGTCTTTTGAGGAAAGAACCACGCAAATTTGAGCGGACCTGACCAATCAGTGTAAGCATTTGTCAGTAATTGTGCAGCTCAACTCAAAACTAAAGGAGCTCAACGACTCGACGAACAGTACCAAAAAAAGGACATTTGGGTAGGCCGCATAAAGCGCTCAAAATGTCAGACCATCATTAAAACTTAACTGAGAAAAGAAAGGAAAACATTTAAAGAAAAAAAAAATGACCCACATAGTGCTCACATTCACAATAAATTAAAGCAGTAAATATAATACTTTTCAAAGTAAACATTCATGTAAAATTGTATACAATATTCTGCAATGTCAATATGTATATAAAATCATGCATAATAATTAAAATATCAAGTTTTATCACAAGGCTAGCAGAGCGAGCAGCTCAATCCCAAGCTTTTTTGTCCTCTAAATAATCAGAAATCTTATAGTACCCTTTTTTACAAAGTTTAGTTTTAATACAGATTTTAAATCGTTTAATGGGTAAGTTCCGAATGTCAGTAGGAAGTTGGTTGTAAAAGCGTATACATTGACCCATGAAAGAGTTGCCTACTCTGTGGAGGCGAGTGCGATGTACAGCAAGATTGTGTTTATTCCTGGTATTTAAACTATGAATATCGGACATTTTCTTAAAGTTTTATTTATTTTTGTGTACATATAATAGATTTTGAAGTATATATTGAGAGGCTACAGTCAGAATATCTATTTCTTTGAATATTTCACGAAGTGAATCTCTTGGACCTAGATTGTAAATGGCTCGAACAGCCCTTTTCTGTAAAATAAAGATATTATTAATGTCCGCACATGTTCCCCAGAGAAGGATCCCATACGACATAAGACTATGAAAATAACTAAAATAAACAATTCTGGCAGTATCTACATCAGTAATCTGTCTAATTTTTTTAACAGCATAGGCGGCCGAACTAAGCCTTCCTGAAAATTTTTCTACGTGTGGGCCCCATTGTAATTTACCGTCAATAGTTATTCCAAGAAAAACTGTCGACTCAACAGGGTCCAACTCTATTCCATTAAGTTGAACATTAGTAGTTAGCTGCCTGACATTTGAACTCTGAAAGACTCTGGCAACAAAATATCTATGCTTAAAATCTGATCATTATTATACATCTAACCCGGTTTCACGTGTCGTTGAATTCTAAATTTAAATACGCCTGCTTCATCATAATCTACCTAGCCGTAACTATATTGGGGACTTGGGGTCCCGGTCGGCTCAAATGCCTGCTTACCACCCGAAATTGAACTAACTTCAAGCAATAATAATAGCAATGACACTTCGCCAAACATAATACAAAAACAGGGCAAGTGCGCGTCGGACTACGCATAATGAAGGGTTCCGTAGTTGGGATGAATTTATCCTAAAAATAAACTTAGCATTGTAGTTGAAAAACATGTTCTAACATACATTCCAACTGCTGAGATTTACCATGTTATTTTAAGACCATAGAGTTCTAATACGTTATCCTGTAATGTAGAACTATTTTTTGTATTTTTTCAAAAATGTAGGCTCAGTAGTTTTGGAGATAAGGGAGGGAGGGAATGGTAAATTTTCATCTATTTTCAAAAATAACTTTAAAAATATTTATTTCATGATCATAGAAAAAATATATTGGAAACCCTCACAGTAAGCCCTTTCATTTGATGTACACAGTACCAGTACAGTTTAAAAAACCGTTTTTTAAATTTAAATTTGACCCCCATAATGACACCATTTTCAAAACTCATAAATAAACATTAGACGTCCGTGTTTGGGTCACAAAAATTCAAATGTATACCAATTTTTTTAGATTCGGAGCAAATAAACAGACACGCGTGACCCCTAAGGGTGCCGTGTTTACCTTTTGAGATACGGACCCCTAAAAACGCCTTAAAAACTCGTAAACTGATTACTGAAACTCAGAAACGCTTTTGGTCAATTACTTCTGAAGTCATTACGAAAATTATTCTTCCACCCTCATTCTTCGACCTCAAAAAGTAAAACTCCCATCAAAAGTACATAAAACTTCACGATTCCAGTCAATAGAATATTTTCTGTGTAAAAAGCCGAGTCGAGCATTCTTCGGCATCGATCGGAACTGAATAGTGGACTGCTTGGAATCGAATGAAAGATATCGGGTGCTCCGTTGAATGGAGTCGCATTGTGACAAAATGCATTTTTTCCTCGACAAATGCTTGGGAATTTAATAATAGTTGAATGTGAAATATTGCTGGCACCGATTTTATTGGGATTAATGTGAATTGAGGGAAAACTATTGGGTAACAGTTCAAGCAGAATTGGAGTAGGTGAGCTCCTTGTACTTACAAAGACTCAATGTCAAAGCATTTATTTGTACTTAAAAACCTTTTGCTTTTGTATTGTCAAAGGGATTGCTCACTAAGTGGGAAAGTTTGACTCGTCCGGGGAAGCATGGACATTTTGAAGTTTCTAATCGGTTTGAAATAATCTGATAGGTAGAAGTTTTAGAAATAGTTACCTAAAGTTTCTACCACTTTCTAAGTTAATCAAGTCGTGATTTCTTTGATTAATTTTATAAAATGTATTATTTTAATACCATCATTATCATCATCATTTCAGCCGAAAGACGTCCACTGCTGGACATAGGCCTCCCCCAAGCACCGCCACTTCGACCGGTTCTGTGCTTCCCGCATCCAGCGGATACCTGCGGCCTTCACAAGGTCATCGGTCCACCTTGTAGGAGGCCTTCCAACGCTACGTCTTCCGGTACGCGGTCGCCACTCCAGAACCTTTCGGCCCCATCGGCCATCAGTTCTGCGAGCAATGTGCCTTGCCCACTGCCACTTAAGCTTGACAATTCTTCGGGCTATGTCGGTTACCTTGGTTCGCCTGCGGATCTCTTCATTTCTGATTCGATCACCATTGATTATTTTGATTCTAATAAAAAATCGCACTTTAAAGCTTAATATTACGCAAACAGATCCTTGAATCGAAAAATCTTTACGATCAAGAGAGGTACCCTAAAAGCAAAGCTGGGCACTGACAGTCAGACAGACGGACATGACGAAACTATTAGGGTTTCTTATGGACTACGGAACCCTAAAACAGATTTGCGGTACTTAAATGTGATTTTTTTTTAAGAACAATGTTACTAACAATTGGGGCCTAGATGCCATAAAAATCAAAATCAAAAATATTTTTATTTCACTTAAGCCTACATGGGCACTTATGAAACGTCAGAAGCTAGGTGCACGGTTCCAATTAGTCATTTCCTATGGAGAAGAGCCGGCAAGAAACTCCACGGTTACTCTTTGAAAAAAAATGGCTTTTACAATGTTTTCAAATTACAGTGTATGTAATTATAGGTATGAGAGGACATCGTAGGCCCGTCAAAAGTACCAGTAAATAAACAAATATTTAATTTAATTTAGCTTAATATGCATAAAGTGCACCGTGAACACTTAAACCTGTTAACACCTTGTTGACTGGCTTATATTTCTACCACGGCATAAACACAAGGAAAATTCTTTGCCAGAATTTTACTTTTATTACATAATGCAAAATGGAACAAAGAATAGAATAAGCCTCTAACAACATGATATTTGTATAAAAAATCTCAGCCCCTCCAAATAAAATTATTTACTTATCCAATCCCGCCTTTTCTTTTTCTCGCAAAACTCAACCCATATCTTAGCTTGCCCAAATGTAATTTATACATGAAGTAACATTACTAGAGCCCTAAAAAATAGTCCCTGACATTTCAATAAACATAGTATTTTATATCTAGCAACCTTATTTATGTAGGTACCTATGTCAGAAAAAATAATTCATGACAAAATTATATTTGTCACTGCCAGATGTCACGGTCTTGAATAATGAACTTAAGACAGACGAATTTGATGAAGCCGTATTAAAAAGTCGCTGAAGATTTTGGGTATCAGCAAAAAAATAAGCCTAAATAAATTAGGGCGGCATCTCGAGATTTTTAGTAATCCTTCTGGGGAAGTACTTCTACCCCATTTTCTACCATAATGTACTGTAATTCTACCGCCAAACTGAGCTCCTCGCAATGAAAGAAGTTCTCGAAAGAGGTTTAAGATACTTACTATACAGGGTCAAATTAGATTAGCTAGCGAAACTTTGCAGACGTGATGGGTATCGATATCTAAACAGGACCAAATAAAATAACAAAAGATTTGATGATTTTTTATTGGGGTTAACGTACCGCTGTTATTGTTGTTACTTGAACTATGAGTTGAGAAAGTCTGTTTTCTTTTGATTTCATCATGTTATACATATATATCGGTACCCATCACGTCAGTGAAGAATACAAAAAAAATTTTTTTCAAGTGACTACAATAACTGCGGTTACAGACCCCAAAAAAAAAACTCATATTAATTTATTTTTTTGTGTGATCATGTTTAATCAAATCAAATCAAAATCAACAATATTTTTATTTCACATAAGCCTACATGGGCACTTATGAAACATCAGAAGCTAGGTGCACGGTTCCAATTAGGTATGTAAAGTATTTTTCAGGTATGTTTTTTATATTTTTATTTTAATGATAAGAGTATTTGAAACACATAATTTCATCTTTTGTTTTTACAAGCTGTAGTTATTTTTATATATTTTTTTAAAGTATTGTTCGTACTGACGTCTCTAGTAGCTGAATAGCTTAGGATCTTTGCCACGTTTAAAACTTATTTAAAACCAAAATTCAGTAAAGACAAACCAACTGTCAAATTTGACAATTAATTTTTTTACATTTCATACTTTAGCGATTTCCGTAGATACTTACTTTACTTTAAAGTTATGGCTTATTAATAAAATGAATGGATTCAAAGACTACTTCTGCTAAGTGCTTCATGCTTCATACCGTCAAGTATAAACACCACAACAAATAGCCGACACAAATTGATTGTTAGTAAAAGAAACCTTAAAAAGGAAATGGTGCGAGGAAGTAAATGTTTAGTACAAGTCTGGGCGGTGACTGTTTTATTGTGAAGATCATTTTAACGTAAGTTAAGTTTTCCTGAGGCGATACATCGATGTGATTTGACTTGTACTGTCCGCCGCTGGTGAAAAACTACACTATTTACATATTTACCTATCTGAATAGAATAATAATAAGTGCTTCATGTAAATTTGACGTTGGCATGACACTTGACACATAAAGAACAACTTAATTACAAGAGGCACTGAAAATTTCCAATTCAGGCTGCTTTGTGACGTCATTTAGAGGTCAAATAAAAGACAAGTGATTTTAAGTGTTTTTGTGAAAATAAATACGATCTTATAATTTTAAGACCTATTAATATAAAAATAAGTCTTAGAAGCTTAAATCTCGAAATGGTTTTAGAATCGGCATAGGTTAATTTTTACTTTACATACCCAATTGGTCGTTTCCTATGGAGAAGAGCCGGCAAGAAACTCCACGGTCACTCTTTAAAAAAAATAAAATTGGCTTTTACAATGTTTTCAAATTACAGTGTTAATAGATATGAGAGGACAGCGTAGGCCCATCAAAAGTACCAGGTACTTAACATTCACATTGACAAAAAAAAACAATATAAAATATGATTAAAATAATAAAAGTTAGAACCTTGTTGAAATTTAAATTGTAGGTATAATAATGTCAAATAAGAAAAACATTATGTCAGTGAAGTTTGTAAAAAAAAGATAAAATTAAATTAAAAAATAACTTCGTAATTTGGGAGCTGTTAATAGACATTTACATAGTTTTGCCGTTAATGAGGTACCAGGGAGGCCACATGTACAGAAGGATTTAATGCCAAACTTCCTTGTCTTCAACGTAGTCCTTAATCTTATAATATGCTTTTTTGATAAGGGCACGTTTAATGTGCGTTTTGAATTTTCCATCACTAAGTTCTGTAACCGATTGTGGCAACTTGATATAAAAGCGGATACTGTTTACAAGAAATGACTTGCTTGTTGTTGGTTGCTTTAGATATCGATACCCATCACGCCTGCGAAGTTACACTAGCTAATTTAATTTGACCCTTTAAAGAGGCTATGCGAAGAAATGTCATTGAAAAACTGTGATGCCATTTCTCAGTGACGCCATCTAAATAAACCGAAGTTAGGTCCAGTCCTTTTACCATAACTAGATTTGCAATATCATAATGCGCGACTAGGCATATTTTCTTAAAAAATATTTTTCTTTTGTGGACATGAACGCGACTTGACATGCAGGCGTACCACACGAGACTGAGCGACTTTGGTCCACTGGGCCAAATGTGATTGGACAGGTCCACTCAAATTTGTGTGGTAATTTCCTCAAAATACCATTTCAGACACGGATCTACAGGTTCCTCACATGATCTGACCAAGATTATTTCTGGAGACTCTTCACAATCTTTAAAAGAAACTTTGACCCCTGAGTTTGTTTCGCCATTTCTTCTCAGGGGTAGTCATCCTATTTACAGAATAATAAATTTCATTTCATTTCACCATCATTTCGTAAGCTTAGCTGTTCCCTACCATTAATAACTATGGCATTTTAAACTTACTTCTATTTACAGTCTTAATTTAATACCGACCGCTCTAGACTGACCTCAGAAGCTCTAGGGAAATAAGATTTTTGCCGTACACACTACTAACGATGGCTAAGTAATTAATACTATCGTAGGTTTCTCTTGGGAGATCTCTAAGTGTAGCACGGGAGGTAAATGGTTAGCAATTAGAGGATTTATTTATTAAATAGTTGTTTTTTGCAACTCAGTTTGGCAAATGTAGATTATTGAAGATCGATATTTTGTTGAATAGGTACGTCAAATATGCAAAGATATCCTGACTAAAGATATACATCTATCCAAATATATAACATTTAAGTGTCTGTTTGTAATGTCAAAATAACATCTCATAACTATTCGTTATAAATATATAGTAATAAATTTTATATAGATGAAAGTTCCTATCATCATCATCATACAAATAAATGAATCTTTCTATCTACTTATAAATTCAGCCAAAAGACGTCCACTGCTGGACATAAGCCTCCCCCAAAATTGGGGGGGTTGCCATAATCGCCACGGTTGGCAGGCGGGTTGGCGATCGGAGTGTGGTGTTAAAATGCATAGTTAACGCTGCTGCCCATTGTCTAGTAAGTCCCTTAGCCGCCTTGTACGACATCTACGGGAAGAAATAGGGTGGTGATATCTTTACGTCCGGCACCACACAGATTCAAATTATGAATAATCAACTTATATTCGTGATCGAATCAGAAATGAAGAGCAGGCGAACCAAAGTAACTGACATAGCCCGAAGAATTGCCATACTTAAGTGGCAGTGGGTAAGGCACATTGCTCGCAAAACAGATGGCCAATGGGTCGAAAGGTTCTGGAGAGGCGACTGCGTACCGGAAGACGTAGCGTTGGAAGGCCGCAGGAATCCGCTGGATGCGGGAAGCACAGAACCGGTCGAAGTGTTGGTACTTGGGGGAGGCCTTTGTCCAGCAGTGGACGTCTTTCAGTTGGTTCATCATCATCATTATCATTTCAGCTGAAATGATAATGATGATGATGAACCAACTTACATTAACACAACTTTTTTTTTGAGTTCCAGTTTAATTAAGAATTATTTACGACAAATTCCTTACCATCCATACTTCGAAATCTCCACAAAAAAAAAAATCACCACCATCAATGCACTTCCATCACAAAAAAACATTTTCATATAAAACTCTGCAAGCTGAGAGCTGGGAGAAAGGTAACAGTTTAGTGCACTCAGCTGAACAAAGGGGGTAACTAGTTCAAGGGTAAAACTTGCGAGCTTTGATACTAACCACCGTGATATAAAAGGTGCAATGGATCTGAATGAGACCTTGGAAGTTCGAAAGAAAAGAAAGAAAAATAATTTTATTTGTCACAGAAACACGTGCTTAAAATTATAATCAGCCTATAGTGTTCCCACTGCTGGGACACAAACCTCCTTTTCCTCCTTTTTTTTTGAGGTCTGATTGTTTGTTTGTAAGAGGTAATCTCTAGCAGTGTTGATCCGATTACAAAAATTATATCAGTTATTGAGTATATTAGCTATATTGTTACCGAGTGCCACAGGATATGACGTATCTTCAACGCGAAGAAGTTGCGGGCTGACGCTTGTCCCATGTAGCATAACCAGCTTATAATGTTCCCACTGCTGGAACACAGACCTCCTCTCTGTGAGAGGGAGTGGGCCGTAATCCACCACGCGGGCCCAGTGCGGGTTGGTGGATGTCACATGTCTTCGAATTTTTGGTTCTAGGACGTGCCGGTTTCCTCACGATGTTTTCCTTCATCGTTTTGAGAGCAGTGGTGAAGTAATAATTTACAAACACATGCATACGAAAACATAATTAAACAGGTGAACAAACAAATTTAACAAAACAGATCTACATTATAATCACTAGCACAAAAAAACAAATAGTCGGCAGCTGCACGTCATGACTGTGACAAGAAGGCTTGCACTCAACATGATGCTGTGCTATCAATTAAGGCGACGATAACCGGCTTTTAATGATTTTATACTGAAGATCACGTCTAAACGAATAGTGTTAATGATTTGAAAAAAATATATGTTAAATAAGAGCATTTTCTCAATAACATAATATGTGAATATTTTTGATTATGTTTATGTTATATAGTGAAATTAATTTGTAAAGTTATGTCTAATGCGGATAAAAAACTGGGAATGGCGCATAATCTACCAAGCGTATTTTTCTAAAATCTTCACCAATTTAAAGCTTATTTAACTATTGATCTTTTAGTATACGCATTTTATTAAAATACCTTTTTTTTGTGTATAATAAATTAATAATGCGTCAAATTGGGGGCAGCGCTCCTTGATGGGCGAGTCCTATTACTGGCTAAACGTACAATACGTTGCGTGAGCTCAGTACAGAACACGCAAGCTAACCACTGAACGTCATTCGCATATATCTGAGTCTTAATGGGGGACCCACAGCGCAGCGCTGATTTTCAGTGGTCACCCGAAAAATACGTACGAAAACCAAGTCAAGTTTAATGAGTTGTAAATTTATGTAGTTGGAGTATGAAAAGGGAAGTAGAAATATGGAGTGGCAGGTTGCAGTGGGTCTTTGATTTTTTAAGAAGGAGTTCAGATTGATCTGAAGGTAGAATCGAATATTGATGTACGATTTACAGATCAATCAACTCAGCCTATCGCAGTCCACTGCTGGACATAGGCCTCTCCCAGGCTGCGCCAAAACACCCTGTCCTCCGCCTTCCGCATCCAGTCTGACCCAGCCATCTTCTTAAGGTCGTCGGTCCATCTAGCTGGGGGGCGTCCCACACTACGCTTGCCGATACGCGATCTCCACTCCAGGACTCGTCTGCTCCATCGGCCATCGGTCCTTCGACAAACATGGCCAGCCCACTGCCACTTCAGTTTGCTTATTCTGCAAACTATGTCGGTAACTCCGGTTCTTTTCCGGATAATTTCAATCCTGATTTTATCCTTCAAAGAGACTCCAAGCATAGCCCTCTCCATAGCACGCTGGGCGACCTTGAATTTGTGGACCAGCCCGACTGTCAGTGTCCACGTTTCGGCACCGTATGTCATGACGGGCAGGACGCACTGGTTAAAGACCTTAGTCTTCAAACATTGCGGGATACACAGATACTTACCAAGATTTCCGATTGTTTTGTGCCGTCATCTTACCTCCATACATAATATTCATCATCATATATCTAACCGTTTCCCAACTGTGTCGGGGTCGGCTTTCAGTTTAATCGGATGCAGCTCAATACCAGTATTTAACATGGAGAGACTGCCTATCTGACCTCCACAACCCAGTAATTGGATAATACGATATCCCATTAATATTAAAAATGTGAAAATAAGTCTGTATTTTTATTACCCTACGCCTAAACTACTGAACCAATCGTTAAAAAAAAGATTCGAGATTTATTAACAGACAAGTGTTATTATAATATATGTTATGTTATTATAATTGCATGACACTATTTGACATTTTTTTTTTTTTTCATTTTATTAATCTTAATTTTTTGTGATATTTTATAATTTATTTATTTTACTGACTTATCAATATTTATTACTGACTATTGTGTACTTGGAATGAAAAGAGCCTTTAGTAATTTAGTTTTTAACATGTACTTACTTAAATATTAATATTGTGACATCCTGCATGCAGAATTTGCATGTATACGCATGTTTTTACAACTAAAATTATCTATAACTTTATCGTAATGTTTGACAGATCGGTAGCCTGCGATGTGGAAAAGAACATAGGCTACATTTCAACCTAGATCGCAAACGGAGTCGCGGGCAACAGTTAGTAGTAGTACTATAAAGTTGCTATCCGGGTAAATATTACGGACGTTAAAATTACGAACATTCTCCGCCGAATTCTCAAACGACACTTAACTTTAAGACGCTCTTAAAACTTTTACTGTTGTTAAAGTACGTGCACCTGAATATGACAGGGACTTAACGGTGTCGTACAATTGAGTTGCATTTAATAATACGGCCTTGCAACCTTAACTTTTAGCGACAAACGCTATCGAGCGTTACGCAGGAAACAATCTAAAGACTATCGTAAATTTGAACGTAAATATCCTCCTTCATTATGATGCGGACACTGTGCGGGAGCGGAGGGCGTTGTCAATCAGGGGTAATATGATAGCGCGTAGGTTTGCGCGTTGTTCGAGGGAGGTAAAAATAACGCTCATTAGAGCTTATTGTACATCCCTCTACACGTGCAGCCTGTAGGCAAAGTATACTCGTGCGGCATAAAGCGCCCTTCACGTCCAGTTCAATAACGTGTTCACCGAACACCGCCCGTGTTGGGGCTGCCCCGCCACTGCAGCGCCTCGGGCATATTCACAGAGGCGCGCACCGACTACTTTCACGCGACGATGCGCAAGCGGTGCCGATCTCTGGTGCGCAGAGTGCGGGGTAGCGCCAATACCGTCCTGGTGATCGCCAACAGACTGGATTGCCTTTATATCCGGCAATGCTGTAGTAGACTTATTGTTACCTTGTGAGTGTTTTTGTCTGTGCTTGTTATTTGTCTGTGCTTGTTATCTTGTCGGTGCTTGTTATCCTGTCTGTATCCTTTTTATGCATCTAATTGTTTATGAGTCTTGTTACTTGAAATAAACTCATTTTATTTATTTTTATTTATTACTTGTATATTTTCTACAAGATCGCGACTTCGTTTACGACCCAGAATGCCTATGTCCTCCTCCAGATCATGGACTAACCATGTGCCAAATTTCATCCAAATCCGTTTAGCCATGAAAGCGTAACAAACAAACAAAAAAACTCACTTTCGCATTTTTAATATTAGTTAGAATTAGGATTAACCAACGCACTTTACAATGGGCCACACCACCCTTTTTTTCTATGAAAATGCAAGTTAAGTGCGCTTGGCTTTAGTTAACAATACAGACATGACCTTGAACTTGATATTCTAGAAATAGACCCAAGATGACCTTTAGCGATCCAAATCAAAAAGATCAAGCAGGAAATTCGATAAAGTATAAATTATTTATACAACATCGAATACCAAAATACCACAAGAACCACAAAAACAAAACCTTAATGACCAATCCAGAACCATTTCTTTCCCACCACAAAGACACATAATTGTCAACAATTACACAGCCTCACACATTCTGCGGATCTCAAAGAGGCTCAAACGAGCCATTGTTCTCGCAAAACGTTTTTGTGCTCAAGCGAGGACATCAAGATGTTATCATCTTGACGAGAGCCTAACGGAAATGAATGAATCCGTCTTTATATGGAGTTTTTGGAGGGCTCCTGTTATATTAAGTGTGAAGGCAGAAAATCCATTTTATGACAAGCAACATATTATTACTTATTAGATTTACTCCGAGGTACACTGCTTTAAAATCTTGTGGTTACTTACAAAATTGGTCGTTAAAAGAGAGGAAATGCGTTTATTGACAAAAAAAGTTTTGACGCTTTTGTTATCTTTGTATAAAAATTACAAAAGCTAACATAATATTATTTAAGGGCTAGTTTATCAACGTATACTGCGAAGATAAATATTGAAATTTTACAAGGAAGGACATATTATAGATATCCCAAATAAAATAAATAGAATTAGTTTGATATACCGAAAAATGAGCTGTTAAAATTCTAGTTAGTGCAAAACATTAATACGCTATAATTATTAAAGCTTATGTAGCTTTAATAATTATAGCGTATTAGTATTAGATTCACTTCGAGGAACTCTGCTTTAAAATCTTATGGTTAATTACAAAATTTGTCGTTAAAAGAGAGGAAATGCGTTTATTGACAAAAAAGTTTTGACGCTTTTGTTATCTTGGTATAAAAATTACAAATTAAAGCTAACATAATATTATTTAAGGGCTAGTTTATCAACTTATACTGGGAGGATAATACATTTAAATTTTACAAGGAAGGACATATTTTAGGTATCCTAAAAAAAATAGAAGTAGTTTGTTATACTGAAAAATGAGCTGTTAAAATTCTAGTTAGTGCAAAACATTAATATGCTATAATTATTAAAGCTACATATTAGTATTAGATTCACTTCGAGGAACTCTGCTTTAAAATCTTATGGTTAATTACTAAATTTGTCGTTAAAAGAGAGGAAATGCGTTTATTGACAAAAAAGTTTTGACGCTTTTGTTATCTTGGTATAAAAATTACAAATTAAAGCTAACATAATATTATTTAAGGGCTAGTTTATCAACTTATACTGGGAGGATAATACATTGAAATTTTACAAGGAAGGACATATTTTAGGTATCCTAAAAAAAAAATAGAAGTAGTGTGTTATACTGAAAAATGAGCTGCTAAAATTCTAGTTAGTGCAAAACATTTTCCGAATTACCCAAAATATTCCCACTTTTGGGAAGTGGGAATATTTTAGGTAATTCGGAAAAACTTTTGCACTAACTAGAATTTTAGCTATAATTATTAAAGCTACATATTATTATTAGATTTACTTCAAGGTACTCTGCTTTAAAATCTTGTGGTTACTTACAAAATTGGTCGTTAAAAGAGAGGAAATGCGTTTATTGACAAAAAGTTTCACGCTTTTGTTATCTTTGTATAAAAATTACAAAAATAAACTTAGAATATAAATTATTTAAGGGCTAGTTTATCAACTTATACTGCGAGGATAAAACAATGAAATTTTACAAGGACGGACATATTTCAGGCATCCCAAATTTTTTTTAAATAGTTTGCTGGACAAATAGCTGCTGAAATTCTAGTTCGTGCAAATCTTTTTCCGAAGCCCCAAATTGTTCCTCACTTCTGGGTACTACGAAACTACGTCAATACGAGTAAAATGAGCCTCGGTGTCTTTCTTCGTCATTAAATGATAATAAATTAGTCTAAATGTGAGAACAAAAATGATGATGTCATTATCATATGAATGTTCTTCCTAAAAGTCCACCGCGTCCATAAAATGTCACACTACTCTCACACATTGCCTAAAACGAAACTTCTGCCTCATAACTTCACAGTAAGATGCTTTTCGACCGTGAGCTGAAATGTATTAATGTGGGTGATATTCCATCTTACTTATTCTCCATGTTATTTATCTGTTTAGTCAAAAAAACGTCTTAAATAATGAGTTGTCAAAGTCAAATGATTTATTTCAAATAGGAGGCACTTTTAGTAAAAAAAAAATTGTTTCGAGCCAAACCTTCCAAAAGATAGTTTTGTATGGAGAAGAATGGGCAAGAAACTCCACCGTTACTCTTTTAAAATGTTTTACAATATTTCTTATAGGTGCATTCATTATTAATTATGTAAAGACGATGCACCTACTATAAAATTACTAAACTACAATAGGGAAACGGAATTAAAAATGAAGCAATAATAACTAAATTACAGCAGAATATATAGTGTTGTCTCTGTTCCCACGAACAGTGACAATTGCCAATGTTAACTAACTTACAACAGAATGGTGTTGTCACTGTTCGTGGGAACAGTGACAATTGACAATGATAACTAAATTATAACAGAATAGTGTTGTCACTGTTCCCACGAACAGTGACAATTGACAATGATAACTAAATTAAAACAGAATAGTGTTGTCACTGTTCACACGAACAGTGACAATTGACAATGATAACTAAATTACAACAGAATAGTGTTGTCACTGTTCGTGGGAACAGTGACAACACTATTCTGTTGTAACAAAATTGATTTAACGCGTCTTTTCGATTGTAATGTGATATTTAACGGCTAATTTATTTCCTTTTTTGGGGAAAAGATACAAATATCTGATGTTTACGTGATATGCAATTACATTAGATAAGGATACACTCTTCCGTATACAGTTTTTCTCAAAGCGAGTTCTGTTTGACTCAACGGAAGATCCCTTGAATATCTAAGTATATGTCTAGTTAGTCTATTTCCTTCATCCAACACTACCCACTGACGCCCACAGTTAAAAGAGGGCCAACCATGAGTACTAATGATGGTGGAGAAGGTCCTCCTCCGTTATATTTATATCTTTGGGAGGATCAATATTTTTATTGTTTGGCGTAGTTCCGAATGTTTATGAGCTCAGTGGCATTTACTAATGTGATCTTGTCTTGACCTTGTTTTTTGCTGGGATCATCATTCTCCTACCCTTATCCCAATTTTTTCGGGGTCGACGCAACATGTCCCTTTCCTCCACACTTCTCTATTAGCCGTCATCTCGGTAGTCACTCCCTTTCTAGCCATATCATCTTTCACACAGTCCATCCATCGTTCCATCTTACTAGAGAATGGGCAGCAGCGTTCTCTATGCATTTTACCACCATACTGCGAACGCCAACCCGCCTGCCAAGCGATGCGATTATGTGCATGGGAGGCCGTCACCTCCTTCTGCGAAGCAGTAATGCTTGCGAAGGAGGAGGCGGAACGCGTGAGGGAGAGGCAAGGTTCGCGCCTTCGCGCCCCTAGTCGCCGCAGGAGACGCCCCGGGCGTTGGGAATCGCAAGCCGATTTCCGTCCACCGTAGGCGCGGGCCTGCGGACGGTCAGCGATGGGTAGCTCGCCGTCCGATAACGACCAGGCCCGGGTCGACGGCGCGTTGTATTTCACGCGCGCCTCAAAGAGTTGTCAGCACCAACTGATGGGGTCCGTTAGAGCCAATGCCTGCCAGGGTTGCGAGTTTGTCCGAAAGGGATATCGTGGCCCTGGCACACAGGCAAATGAAGGAATACGGGTGGGTTTTAGTCAGTAAAAGTCTGACACGCCCTCCCGCTCTACCCAGAGCGGGAGAAGTTATTTGATGATTTCCCACCCAAAAAAAAAAGAAAAGCTACCGCCATACAAAATTTTATCAAAATTGGTCCAGCCGTTTGAGCGTGAAGAAGTAACAAACATACACACACACCAAACTTTCGCCTTTATAATATTAGTGTGATATATGTGTAATGATGTGATGTGATGTGATTCCCAGTTTAGATTTTTACCCCATTAATGTTCCCAATTACATGTGGTTGTGTGTGTAGATTCTGCTAGATATATAGACTCCTGCCTATCACTTGAGATAATCACATCACACTTCACACTAATAATATACAGGCGAAAGTTTGTGAGTGTGTGTGTGTGTATGTTTGTTACTTCTTCACGCTCAAACGGCTGAACCAATTTTGATAAAATTTTGTATGGAGGTAGCTGACACCCTGGATTAAGACATAGGCTACCTTTTTCCCGATATTCCCACGGGGTCGAGACTTACGCGGGTGAAACCACGGGGCGCAGCTACTAATTCATAATTATTATTTGTATGTGTTTATATATCTCGGGACCATGGGGTCTTTTGGAAGCTATACGAGGGGCCGAAGCCAAGTCGCAGAGGCCCATTAGACAATTTTAAATGGAATGAGGCACCAACCTATGATTATCCCTGTTTGCACTATGCAAGTGCTCCCAAGGACAACCCCTGGTTGGCTTAGGACCATTGCAGGATACGCCCGGTGTCACCACTGCGTCGACTGCCGGGAGGACACGGCGCGGCATACGCTGGCAGTGTGCCGCTTGGGAGGAGCCACGCCGTGCCCTCATCTCAGGAGTAGGCAGTGACCTATCGCTGCTGGCCGTGGTCGAGTCGATGGCCGGCAGCGAGGAGTCCTGGGACGCGGTGGTGTCCTTCTGCGAAACAGTCGTGTCGCAGAAGGAGGCTGCGGAAAGGGAGCGGGAGATCTCGTCCGCTCACCCGGCCCGCAGCAGGCGCACCGGGCGTCGGCGGAGGGCCGATAACGCCCTCTTCCAGCCCCCATAAATGGGTCCAGGGACGGCGGACTTGGGGACGTCCGCCGCCCCCTGTCACATTGGACCCGAGGTGGCGGCGCGTAGTGTTCCACGGGCGCCCCTATCAGACGTCGCAGGTAGGGTCAGACACCTCACCCCCCCCCCCCAGACTTGAGGTGGCCCGCAGAGGCGGGCCGGCACTAGCCGGGGATTGCGGATGGAATAACAGATCCCAAGATCCCCGGTGCAAGTGTGGGAGGGGAACACTGGGGTGGTTTTTAGTCAGTAAGAGTAAGACCCCTCCGCCCGCCCCAATGCGGAGGACATCCATGAGGATTTTCTACCCCGTGAACAAAAAAAAAAAAAAGGACTATTGCAGGATATGGAAATAAAGATATTGGATTATGGGTTTGGGTGGCTCAGGCTCTCCGCACACGGGCCATACGCGACAGCCACAAACGCCGCTACGAGGGGCTAGAATGTGTGAAGGTGTGGCGGCCACCGGCGCGGCGGCGTCAACCGTGTGCGGCGAGTCCATACAAAATTAAGAAAATTACAGGAAATATGGCATTTTGTGGTTGTGGCCGCTGGCCTGTGTGCGGTGACCCTAAAGTGAACTGGTTATCTAGGACTATGGAAAGACTATGGCCCCTGCCTGATCAGTGTTTTATATAAAATACACAGATACAATGGCAGGGGGTGACTTGCACACTCAATAATGGGCCGAAAACGGTCGCTAGCACATACTGTCGTAGCAACAAGGGGGCAACATGTCCTAAGGGTATTTTGAGGAGTGGAGAGGTTTTCCTTTGCTATCAGGACTATCCCGGAAATACGGTCAAGATCCCCTACCAGCATCTTACTGGAATACTTCCTTCCTCCGAGCACGTTTGCTCTTGCGAATCTCCACTCAAGCCGGCCAATAAAGGCAAAAATGAGGTGGGGGCCCTGGTCCTGGTCATTGTTCTCTACAGCCGGCCAATAATGGCAAGCCAGACTTGAGGAACAAGACTTCTCCCGGGAGATAGGGTTCGTGGGGTCGCTACTGCCCAACAGCTCGCCACATACTGCCCTGCAGGTTATTGTATCTCTCTTGGTCTGGCTCCTTACCCTAGACTGTTTTAGCAAAGTAAACCCTACCGGTACAGACCTAGGCCTGTATTTATAGAGCGTTACTCAGTATTCAAGCATTACTTAAGACTGGATTCAAGCCATTGGATTGGTGGAAACTAGTCTTAAGAGGCTGGCGATGGATGCGTAGTTCATACAAAAGTAATACCAAAATAATTTGTAAATCAAACATATTCTTAAGGTAGTGTGTCTTTATTCCGATTGGAATACAGAATATCTAGGTTCCCAAATATATATTTTGAATGGACACTGATTTAAACAAGAGTTATGAGTAAAATAAGTTTTCTATAGAAATTTGAAACTCCTCTTATCTCTTCTTTATATCATTGTCCTTTCAAAATATATATTTGGGAACATAGGTATTCTGTAATCCAATCGAAATAAATACACATTATCTTAAGAATATGTTTGATTTACAAATTATTTTGGTGTTACGTTTGTATGAACTACGCATGCTACGCCGGCCCCTTAACTAATGCTTGAGTACTGAGTAACAGTATAAATACGGGGCTTAGAATTCAGAAGTGCGCAAGCCCCACCACGAAGTTAACGTAGAGATACGGCGATGGTGTTATGTTATTATTATGTTAAGTTTGTTTTTGGGATAAATTAATTCAACTACAGAACCCTTCATTGTGCATGGTTCAACACGCACGCACTGACACGCACTTGGTCAGTTTTTTTTTTCTAATTAACCTATTTAGCAGGTCAGTAGAGGCAAATTGCATCTTACATCACTTAGGTACTCGTAATACGAAGCGATAATTATCAAATTTTGTTTCGTCCCTCCCTTCTTACATGACGTTCACGCAACGGACTCCGGTCCTTATGCCCTTATCTTAATGACGTAATCAGGGTGACGTCATGGCGTCAAAATAAATCACGTCACTTCTCTGTCGCTGTTGTCGTAAATGTGAGAGTGACGCGATTCGTTGCGCGTAAAATGTGTTGATGATTCTGTTTTGTTTTTTTTTTTGTAGGAAGGTTCTTTGTTTTAATTTGGCTTTTTTTTTAACTATAGATTGGGTAGTATACCTACTGAATTATACTTACAATCGTTACTTTCAATTTTAATGAATCAATCAGTAACTTTAATTATTGACAATTAAATTGAAATGCCTCTAACATGCCTCTCTATAATGTCAGTCAAAAAAAATAACCATTTTGTTGACATGTGTCAAGATTATGCTGGTCAAAATTACTGATGGGACAATAGAGAAGAATTATTATTTTGAAAATTACTTACTTACCTTTAATAGTTACCTTACCTTTAGTAGTTCATAATGCTTAAGCAAGAGTAATAATTTAAACACAGTCTTAGAAAAAGAAAGAAAAATAGTTTATTCTGCACAAACAAAACGCACATTTCAACAAATCTACACAATTATAATACACACATACAAAGTAGCCAAAACCCTCGTATCCAATACTCAAAAAAAATTCTTTTTTCTTCAAAAACTTATAATAATAAAGTTATTAACTTACTATATTTATTCAATATTTGATATTCTGTCCACGCTTGTGTTCCTTATGAAAGAGAAAAATTCTTACCTGAAACAAAATAGACAATGTTTAGAATTTTGTCAACATTCATTCTCATACAACACAAAATAATTGCCAAACCCTAAGAGACAGGATACGAACGAACGAGAGAACCACAGGCAGATCTAATACCTATATCTTTCAAATAAATCGGTAGCACCATACAATAACTTCAGAACTTGGCACGTATCCAAACCGGGATATTGTACCGTTAACCGCACGTCAATGGTTACAGTTTGACCTTGAAAACGTCTTTATTTCGTAGCAGTCAGGGTCGTCGGTCACGAGCAATATATCGAGAACCCTCCGTGCCTCGGAAAGCACGTTATGGTCGATCCGTATTGATAGCCCACGAATTAAAAAAATTCTTAAGTTTTTTGCAATTTCTAGGTCAGTGTCAGGTTGTATCTTCGGAACAAATCTAACTTAGATAGCAAATTGCAAAAACTTAAGAAAATTTGAATTCCGCGGGATAACACAGCAGATTCACCTTAAGGCGCAGACATATTATGATTTTAATGACTTTTATTTATCTATTATTTATTTATTTCTAAAAAACTTAGCCTATTTTACAATTTGTTTTTTAGCCACACAACGAAAACCTCACAGGATTTATCTGTGCGCCGGCGAGCCGTTCCTTATAAGTTTAACATGTTATTTTTAAATGTTACTACATTGATATATTTTATAATAATGATAATAATTTAAACGTATACTATTACATAAATAAATTAGGAGACATTTTGTGTAAAGAAACGCTTTGATTTGTACTTATAACTTATAACTTTTGATCTGCTATTACGCCTTCATATAATGCAAGTAAGTTATGAAAAGAATGTATGTTAAACTACACACACATTCAACATACACATCAATTCTATATGTGAATATTTAAGTATTGTAGTAAAATACTTTATGAAATAAGTTCAAGAAGTAATGTCTACCCAAAGCATAAAAACGATATTACTTTCAAACTACTTAAGATATTTTCATGTTTTTTTATGAATGTTTTACTATCTATAATTCTATCTGTGATTTTTGACAAATATTCATAGTTTCGTTACTAAAAATAAATATTCCCTATGAAAGTTAATGGTGGCGCGGCATGAGCACGACGCGCATTTGTTTGGCCAAGGTCAACGGCGATTATCTGACCCTTAAATCGTCGCATCGGTCCCCGCTGTCATTCCTAGATCTTTGACAGTCGTTAGAGATAAACTACGAAAACATGGCGCACCCCTACAAAATTCAAAACGTTTGAAACTATTTGTGAAAGTATTTACAAAGCGTCATTAAGACTCACAACGCATGTGTGCGTACTGAGACGGCCGTCAAACAAAAATAAATCCAAGGGTTTATTTATTCTTAAGACGGAGATATATGCCAGTGACCTTGAGTAGTTAGCTTGCGTGTTCTGTATTGAGCTCACGCAACGCGTCGTACGTTCAGCCAGTAATAGGACTCGCCCATCAAGAAGCGCTGTCCCCAATTTGACGCATTATTAATTTATTATACACAAAACAAAGGATATTTTAATAAAACGCGTATACTAAAAGATCAATAGTTAAATTATCTTTAAATGGTGAAGGTTTCAGAAAAATACGCTTGGTAGATTTTGCGCCATTCTCAGTTTTTTATCCGCATTAGACATAATTTTGCAAATTTATTTCACAATATAAACATAATCTAAAATATTCACATATTAAATTATTCAGAAAATGCTCTAATTTAACATATATTTTTTTCAAATCATTAACACTACTCGTTTAGGCGTGATCTTCAGTATAAAATCATTAAAAGTCGGTTATCGTCGCCTTAAAGATGTGATTATACGCATTGCAACGGTAATATGGATGGGAGCGCCATGTTATCGTAGATATATAATATATCCATCTCTATGGGTAGACAGAAAGTCGAAAGTCTCGGTCTTGTTTAAACGCTCACGCCACGCGCGTCAGTAGTTCAGCACCCGCGTCTAACTTGCTTTGAAATTTGTAGGATAAAATGCAGGCTAGTGCCGTATTGACTGTGATAAAGTTTAGTTGCGTGGCGTTTTTTGATTAAATAATAAGTCGTATAAGCGGGCGCGAGGCATGCGCGTATTTTGCACGTGGCGAGCGCGAATTTAGGGCGGGCACAACGCGTGTGCGGGGCGTGTGCATGCTCGGCGCCGGTTATCTGAACTCGGCCTCACAATCTAGTCTTACCAAGGGGTATCGTGTTACCCAGTAACTGGGTTTTAGAGGTCAGATAGGCAGTCGCTCCATGTGAAATACTAGTATTCAGCTTTATCTCATTAGGCTGGAAGCCGACCCTTACATAATTGGAAAAAGGCTAGGCAGATGATGATAAAGAAGATTTTTCCGTATGTTACGAGCACTTGCGGTTGACTGTACAAGTGCTAGCTCATTGTACAGCTTTGTTGCTCAATTATTTCGATTTATGTTCGTTGGACAGTTGACTTGCTTCGTCCGTAAAACGGAATGTTTCTTTGTTTATTATTCATTTATTTTATTATTTATACACAGTAAAATACAGAGACTTTGGTTGATTGGTTTCGATTGAATGAATGTTGCGAGCTTTAAAATATGCATTATAAAAAAGTCTAGCGAGGTACTTTTGAAATGGACCATCTGCAGGGATAAGTACAGACGCCAGCACATCAAGCTACTACAATCTGGCAAATTTCTTTAAATGATTTTCAACTTTATCGTTGAAGCATAGGGTTCAAGGTTGATGGGGAAAATTTGTTTGTTGTAGCTTCAACTGCTGGCGTCTGTACATAAAGGGAGCGAAAATTCATTATCAGCGTTGCTTTGCACAACTTAGCATAACCATAACATAATCAGCCTATAATGTTCCCACAGCTGGGACAAAGGCCACCTCTCTGTGAGAGGGAGTGGGCCGTAATCCACCACGCGGGCCCAGTGCGGGTTGGTGGATGTCACATTTCTTAAAATTTTTGTTCTAGGTCATGCCGGTTTCCTCACGATGAAGTAAAGTGGCGCCTGGGTTCGAACCTATGACCTACAACTCATAAGTCGCGGCTGTTTCTACTGGGCCGTCACTGTTCTCTCTCAGAACCAGGGACCGGGAGTTAAGCCTTTTGAAGTGGTAACCCTTTCAATGGGTTACCTTTATCCTGATGTAACCCATTATAAGGGTTTTATACTAGAAACCCATTGAAAGAGTTACATGATAACCCATTCAATGGGTTCTACACCTACTTGAAGCCCAGTAACATCAAAAAATCATAATATTATGTTATTTCGATATCCGCCCAGCACGCGTAGCATGACGATGATGATGTATCTCTATTCTACCCAGGAACCATTTTGGTTACCATTTTAGAAAAACCCTATCGAAAACTCTTTCAATGGAAAGGGTTTTAGATAGGGTTTTTCTAAGCAGTTAATCAAAAACTCATACGGTGTGGGTAATTTAGAATGGGTTAAATTGAGCCGTCCAAAAGGGTTACCCACACCGTATGGGTTTTTTATCGAAAACCCTTTTAATGGGTTACCAAAATTTAATTTAAGCCGTTCGTAAGGGTTACCCATAACGTATGGGTTTTTGTTTAACCGCTTAGAAAAACCCTAACGAAAACCCTTCCGATGGGTAACCAAAATTGTACCTGCTTAGAACTACTTAATCGGTTGTTATTGCGCATATGGGCGTTTAGAGTCCCTCAAAGCGTTAATTTAAGATTCCACTCGATGTTTTCTTTTACAGTCAGTGAATGGTAATTTTTATTGCAAAATTTAATTTCACAAAAAAATGAGATTTTTTTTATTAGAAAGCTTTTTAAAAAACAACTGACTCCCAAAAAAAACTTAAAAGCGAAAAATAACTTTTATTTCGGAAATCAGTGTTTTTGGATCTGTATTTTAGTTTTCTGCCACCGACTTCTGGGTTTTTTATTTTTCAGTTTTGTAATTTTAAGTTATAATAGCCTAAATGTCACCTGCTTATCACCTTTTACAAAATATTGCTCTTCCAGATGCAGGGGCCTTAATTGTTGAGGAGTTCTCCTGGTGCTCCAATATTTACTAGCAATATTTTGTAAAAGGTGATAAGCAGGTGACATTTAGGCTATTATAACTTAAAATTACAAAACTGAAAAATAAAAAACCCAGAAGTCGGTGGCAGAAAACTAAAATACAGATCCAAAAACACTGATTTCCGAAATAAAAGTTATTTTTCGCTTTTAAGTTTTTTTTGGGAGTCAGTTGTTTTTTAAAAAGCTTTCTAATAAAAAAAATCTCATTTTTTTGCCATTTGCTCGTGCAAATGCACGAGTTACTATAAAAAATACCCAAATTGCTATAGTGCTAGTGTGCCTATAAAATTTGAGGATTTCCCTCGATTTCCATGGCATCCCCTCATCAGATTCTAATTTTATCGTAATGGGACCACCTCGGGAACATACCCTTTCAATTGAAAAAAGAATTTTCAAAGTCGGTCCACAATAGACGGAAAAAAAAAGAACAAAGAAGCAGTCAAACATATTTATAATCTCCTCCTTTTTGGAAGTCTATTAATAAAATACACATACAAGCCAAAATTCGAATTTGCTAACTAGTGCTAGTATTTACAAAGTAAGACACTAAAACTTCATAAGCAAGTAAGATAATTCATCAAATCTTGCAGTTTACATGGTTAACGTACAAGGCCAGACTTCACCAAGCTCTCTCAAGGGTGGCATAAAATAGAATAATTAACCAGAGTAATCTACATACCCATAAGACACCTCCGTAAATTACACAAGGAACACCCTTTCTTAGAAGGTTTCATAATAAATGATGGATCAAATTGTACCGTACCTCGCTCTCCAATTACGTGAACACGCTTCCGATTACAATCTGACGGAAATTCATAATCCATTGCTCCGTATGTTTGATATACATATTGGATTTGTTTAATCTGTTTAATTTATTGCATTCAATTTAGTATAGAGTCGTACTAACTTTTGCCCGTGGCTTCGATCGCGTTAATTTAGAATTTGACAATTAATTTGGGTTGAATTCTGCTTGTAATATTATAATTCAATCATGATTCGAAAGACAGGTGGCGCCATCTATTATCATAAGAAAGTTATTGTTGTTTTCCTCAGGAACAGTACTTTTTTTCGGGATGAAAGGTACCCTATGTCCGTTTCTGTGCACCGGACAACATATATGCAAAATTTCAGGATGATCGGTTCAGTGGTTTAGGCGTGAAAAGGTAACAAACAAACTTACTTTTACATGTATAATATTAGTTAGGATTTGAACTAAGTATGAATTGTTTTTTTTTTTTTGTTCTCTTTATTAATTAAAGTGGGTTTTATCCACACGGATATGCCAACCCCATCGTACCCTTTCAACTATTTAACTTTGATTAAAATAAAGAACAACTATAACGACATAATACTATATTGTAATTGAAATGGAATCATTGACTAGGCATCTTCACCAAGCCACACAACCTCTTTGCAATCGCCGATCTAGGGTTTGCTAAAATGTTATGAATTAGCCCAACGTCCAAAATGTTCAATTTAAATTCTCTGATCATTGATTCCCTTTCGTTCTTGTTCCTAACACACTCCATCAACAAATGTTGCACATCTTCAATTTTGTTGCATATTTCACAATTAGGTGATGTGACCTTCCGCATTAGGAAAGCAAATTTTGCCGATGGATAGTGCCCAGAACGCAGTCTTAATGCTAACTTAACGTAACTTCTACTTCAACTTGTATCCTCAAACCAGGGCACGCGAGAAGGCCCATTCTGAATTACTTTATACCAAATTCCTTTCACTTGAGACTTTTCATCGAAGTAGTTCCTCCATCCGTCAAAACACGACAGCTTAGGTTAAACTTACCGCAATATACCCAGTAATCTGGAATGTATGGCTTTTCGCTACCCATTTCCACAGCTAGCTTTGACTAACGGTCAGCCTCTTCGTTGCCCCGTAAGCCTATGTGTGCTGGAACTCATTGCAATATTACCCTAGTCTCGTCTTTGTTAATATGATTAATACAATTGAGAATATCATAGGCTATCGATGCACCTCTGCGACCAGAGACGCATCGAGCCACATGTTGAATAGCGCTCCTACTATCAGTAAAAATAACTACTTTATTAAATCTTTCACTAACTGCATAAGCTACAGCTTCATAAATTGCAATGAGCTCCAGAGACATAATACATAAATTTGCATCAATTTTAAAACTAGCCTTATAACCTGTATTTTGGCAGAAGAAGGCGGCTCCACACCCATTTACACTTTTTGAACCGTCAGTGAAAATTTTACACCAATCACTGTATTTGGAAACTACTTCTGATACCACTTCATGAACCAATACATTGGGATTGTAATATTTTTTTGAGTGGTTGATACATTCCAAATCCGTTTTGATCGCCATTTTAATTTGTATAGTAGATACCCAAGTATCTAGAGTAAACATTTTAAGAATATCCGAGGACTGCATTTGTAGTTGCCCAACTTCGTCTAAAGTAGTAGCCAGTAATGGTTTCTTTTTATTTGACCAGTAACTATAATGCCAGATTGTCGTCTTACAAATAGTGGTGGTATGTGCAGCTCACTTTCCATCACATGGATTGGAGTACTTTTTATAAAACCTCCTACTACCCTAAGCGCTTGGTTTTGTACCTTATCCAATTTGGATACATGTGTCTTTGCACTGAAATCATATAAGTAACAGGCATAATCAATTCGGCTTCTTACTTGTGAGATATATATCCTACGTATGTGTTTAGTATGAACACCCCAAGAGGAACCTGCTAGTACTTTCAATAAATTTAAAAATGATGTACATTTACTGACTATTTCATTAATATGTTTGCGCCAGAGTAAACTTCTATCTAACCATACACCCAAGTATTTAACACATTCTACCATTAATAACGGTTGCTCATACACTTATATGGAAGGCAATATTCTCCTTCCTTGTTTTAATTCAATATGTTATCATCTGCGCATAATGTGGTGCACCCTGTGCTTTTCTTTAATTAATGAGGCTGACTGAGGGAGATTTAAACAAGGAAACTGTTTATTTGTCATTTGCCACAGAAACACGTAGGTACACGTATAAAAAACTTAAAAAAAAACAACCGAATTTAAAAAAAAAACAGTACAAAGTAATAAATGACTTTAATTTCAGAAGTCTCTGTCTTTGGGTCTGTATTTTTGACTTCCAAAATTAAAATTATTTTTCACTTTGTAGTGTTTTTTATTTGGAAGTATGCTGTTTTTTTGGAAAAATAAAAATATTAAGAAATTCCCAGTCTGGACTTTTTCCCCATACATGTTCCCAATTACATCTGACTTACAAACCCTACAAGCAAAATGTGGATTCTACTAGATACTCCTGCCTATCACTTGGGAGAAGGCGTGTGATGTTAAGTAATAATGACAAATGGTTCCGTACACGATGGTTATAATATTGATGAATGTCGTTTATAGTGACATACTTACATTTAGTGACATTGTGACATTACCTGTCACGCGACTTTTATCCCCAAATGGGTCGGTAGAGGTACTAGACCACGCCCTTTGTAATTACTGTTAATTATTACCTACATATGTGGATGAGTCAGACCACTCAATCATGTTTGTAGAATTAATTAAAGGCAATTATGTAGGTTATGCTTACTTTGTTAATTTCATGTTTCACTCACTTTTGCTCGCGGTATCTCCCGGATATAGGTCTGCATAATTACATGTTTAGCACATAAATATTAATTCACAACTTTTTGTACCACATTGAAAGCAAATAAATGTTTATTTTATTGATAAAAAAACAAATTGTTTATTGGTAAAACAAGTATAGGTATAAACAATTTTATGATTGGATCCTCCTTTTAGGCAGATACTGCCTGTATTAGGAGAGTCCGCTCTTCCATAGCAAGACGTGTTATATAAGAAGCAAAAATGTATTTATAATTTTTCGGCTGTCGTGATATCTTTGATTTAATTCAAAAAAATTAAAAATTAAAATTTTAATACCGAATTATAATATTCACTGTTGCAACACTGTCAAAGTACAAATTATTAATGTTGTAACAAACTTTTAAAGTTATTTTCATTATTTAATCATTCATATTCATTATTATGGCAACTGAATGTATTATTTTACTTTGGCAACACAGAAATAACGGTTATGATGTTATCGTTATTTCTGGGTGGGGGAAAGTCATTTTAAATTGTAAAATGTAGTACATAGCCAGTCGTTTAGTTGTGAAAAAGTGCAGTTGTGCGGAATAAACTGTTAGAAAGAAAAGAGTGTATACCTTTAAACTGCTAAAAATTATTTGTTTTTGCTTTTTATATTTATTTGATTTAAGATATCTGCAGCAGCCAAAAGCATTACTGTGTCCGGAATTTATTTAAACTGCCTAGTTTATTATGGGTCGAAATGAAGAGTTATTAACCTCTCTTTATCAATAAATCATTGTTATGACTTTAATAAAAAATGCTCGAATACCTCGTTGGTCTAGTGGTCGCAAGCGCTACTGCTGAGCAAAAGGTGTTATTGGGTTTTTCCATCTGGAATTTCTGAATAGCAGCCCGGAGTCCGGATTTGTGCCCGCAATAGACCGGCCCCCTATTTCATGAGACTCAAACTCAAACTCAAAACATTTATTTCAATTAAACCTATTACAGGCACTTTTGAATTGTCAAAGAGTCGGTCACTTAGAAAGTTGAAGCTATTTGCCCATTCCAAAACGTAGATCTCTATGGAGAAGAACAGGCAAGAAATTCCAAGGACACTCTTTTAAATCAAGATATTACAAAATTCTGGGTACATTATTCTTGTTGCTTCTATATGTGAGAACAATGTAAAGAATTAAATTGCTTATTTAAAAAAAAATACAAAATATAAGAATAAAAGATTACAAATAAGCCCTGGCAGTTAAGAGAAGACCAGTCTCAACTGACGGCGCCCGTTCACGAACATGATGCGTGGATCAGCACCATCCAACTCAACCATTTTGTAGGGAACCGAATGATCCAACACACGCGCCACCATCAGTGAGCCATTTAAGTGAGCATGACATACTCTCAACTGCCACGCTTTTTTAAGTCAACATACATCTTATCATAATAAACGGCTCCATGGTACTCACATTAACAAAATTGAAAAAATCTTAAACATAACTGGCGAAATGGATTCTGAAACAGTTGTTCAATATTAGTTTCTCCGATCAACGGTTCGTCGACAGACGATTCACTTTTCAGTGTATCGCGACAGAAGTGTTCATTGGCAAACGATTTTCCGACAAACCGATTCACCTTTTTCAATTTCGTCGAAATACTCAATACTCAATATATTTATTGCTTCCACATGTGAATTTAGGTGGTAGGTTTTACAAATATGATCATTGTGGACCCTGTCGGGCACAGCAAAAGTAGGAGAGAGGAAGAGGGCTTTTATTTGACTATAGTTGTTGTAATAAATATTGTATTATTTTATAAGAATCTAAGTAATTTAAAATTTGTCATTGAAATATTCATTTAAAAATGTATAATTTTTTTTATAAATGATTCGCCGACACAACTGTTAGCCGATCCCAGCGTTTACACCGCGATATAAAAAAAATATTCTACATGTAGTATCTTTTTTTTTCGGGGGGAAACCTTCTTTTTTTTTTCTTTTTTTTTTTAAAACGTTGCCCCACACTAGGAATTTCTCCTGTATTGTGGGTGCGTTTACAAACATTTAAACTCACATACACAAACAGCCAGAACCGGAACAACTACTTGTAGGTCAAACAAATATTTGTTCCGTGCGGGAATCGAACCCGCGACACGCAGCGCAGCAGTCAATCGCTTAAATAACTGCGCCAACCGTGCCGTCAAAAGGCACCTAGACTTTGGGGAAAAAGACCAGGGAGTGTGGGATTCTTACCTCACTCAAACTACCCCAGTGATCACTGTTTTATTCTACATGTCGTCCGGCAGCGAGATGGGCGGAAGACATTGTTGCAATCGCGGGCAAAACCTGCTTGAAGCTGGCACAGGAGCATTGGGATTGGCACAACAAAAGAGAATTAATGGAGAATGGATGATGATGACTGTTACTGTTTATTGTTTACACCTAAAACAAGTTGTTAAGACTGAAAGTGCGCCCAGCCACTTATATGCGTTTCATGTCCGTCCATTACACTAAATGCTGAGCGATCCTTTCGTTGTACTTAAAATAATAGTCCTATAATAAATTTTGAAATTTTGACCAGTTTTCTACAAGTTTTGTATTAGTCTTCCCAACTTATTTTAGGTGTAAACAATAAAAGAAAACAGTTCTACATGTAAAATAAATCTTTTATACTTTAGTGTGATCGCGGGATATGCTAACAGTTATGTCGGCTAATCGTTCGCCGGTGCAAGGTTCTATCGACGAAATTGTAAAAAAATAATGGTTCTGCCGGCGAACCGTTCATCGGAGGAACAAATTTTCGAGAACTGTTACAGAATCAAAAGTATGTGATTAAAGTGTAAGCAAACCCTGTTCAGGTTAAATTATTGCGCAATCACACACACATTAATAATCAATATTATATTTAGAAGGTTAACATAACATGACGCCTGCAATCTCGAAAGTTTAGGCAGAGGTGACCGACATTTCGACGATTCTGAAACAGATAACCAACTTTTGTTTCTCCGATGAACGGTTCGCCGACAGAACGATTATTTTATCGATGTTATGTTATGTCTATGTTATATGTATATAGTTGAAACCTTCTAAATTTATAACTATTAATGTGTGAGTGATTGCGCAAGAATGTTACAACCTGAACAGAGTTTGTTTGCCCTTTCATCACATACACATTCGCTCAAACTCAAACCCCCTTATTACAAAACAAGGTTTATCTTCAGACCCAGGTTTAAAACATGGAGCCATTATTGAATTTCGAACTTTATTCCGACTATGGTAAAGTTCCTAAACACAAAACTGTCAACTTAGTACCGAACTAGCTTTTCAGTTTTGTATAAAGAACGTTATTTCAATCACTGTTACGTTCTTATTACTTACAAAAACTGGCTCCATTATTTAAGCCATGTCAAAATATAAATCTTGTTTTGTAATAAGGCGCAAAGCGTCTATTTAAAATAAACCAATTATAGGCACTTTTACACATAACCATTCACATCGGTAAATTAATTCATGCTGCAGGCGTCTACATAGGCGTCGAAATCAACAAGTGGGGTCAAGTGAATCAACATAAATGATAAAATAAACTTCGAAATTCCGAATATTGCGTTTTCGGAACAATCAGTCTTGATTGCGATTCCGAAACTCCGTTGATTCCGAAACTTCATAACAAGAACTTTGTAACTATTTTGGTTGAATGTACCTACTGACATTTAAGTCGGGCTCGAAGGTTTAAGGCTTCTCGTAGACAGGCGCGACGTGATTTAGGTAGAAAAAAAACGAGTCTGCTTAAAGGCTTCTACATACCGGGACGACTTGTCGCGCTGGTATGTAGAAGCCTTTAGACCATACGGCTGAAGTAAAAAGGAAGTGTTCATGCAGTGTGAATAAAAAAAATACCTATTAAGCGGGACGGCCCGCGGCGGTGACGCGGTGTGTTCCTTGTTTAAAATTTAAACAACTTCCATTCGCCTCGCCCGATCAGTTTCCATAACGCTCTCGTCACCCATTCACCAGCTTACTCCCCAAGTCAAGCGTGCGTAAAGAATTTTACTTCAAAAATCCATAAAGTTTTCAATTGTTCTACTAGAGTCGCGTCGCACTGTTGCATCGTGCCTCGTCGTGACCCGTTTGTGAAGCAAAAGGTTACTAGTCAACTAGTCAAAATAAAGCATTTAATTGTATAATCAACCTCGTTATTGCTTTATCACCCTGTAACCTGGACGTCATAAAACGACAAGGTCTATTTGCCCATGTGGCAGTTAGATAGTTTCAACCTTAATGAATGTTTAATGTGAGAATTATTATTGTTGTCAAAAGCGGTAAAGGAATTACGAAGGGAGTATACTTACCAGTTTCATAGGAGTTAGTTACCATAAAATTAGGTAGATATAATAGGTATAGACATGACTTCGAAATTCAAAAATCACCAAAACAACCCAGACAGGCCTTACTTCGTATAAATTATTTCATCACCACTGCTCTCAAAATGGTGAAGGAAAACATCGTGAGGAAACCGCCATGTCTTAGAACCAATAATTTGAAGACATTTGACATCTACCAACCCACAATGGGCCCGGGTTGAGGATTACGGCCGACTCTCTCTCACATAAAGGAGACCTGTGTACCAGCAGTGGGACCATTATAGGCTGGTTATGCAGTGCTATGCATTTTTTTTAAGTCATTAGAAATGACTAAAAAATACTTAGCAGTTTAGGGTATATTTAAATTACTTATTAGCGAATAGTCTAGATTGTAATGTGAATAAGGTATCACCAGCTGTGATACTTTAAAAAAAGAAAAAAAAAATAGAAATGAAACTAAATATCTATACCGGATGACATTTTTTACCGTCTCGAGAAAAAAATTGCTATATTAGGTGTACGGAGTAGAAACTTAGGGCATACTTACCTAGTTATTTTTTTCTTTTTTCCACAGCTTAGAAAAAAAATTATCTATCATCAAAAATGCTTCAAATTTCAAGTAAACTTTTCATATTAGATCAAAAAAAAATAAATATTGAAAATAAAATATAAAATTTTAAATCATACGCAAACCGCGTATGATTTTAATTTCAAATTATTTTGAATATTTTTTTGGGGGAAAAAAAAAGTAAGTATGCCATTCGCTTCTACTCCGTTCACCTTATTATACTTACCCATTTTTTTTCGAGACTAAAAAAAGTCATCCAGTGTGCTATCTTAAATCTAGTTACAGAATTAGCAATAGTGGTAAACTTGTTTAGGATAATAAAGTTATTCGAATCGTCAGTGAAAAGTTCGTGCTAAATTCCAATGGACAGTGAAATAATGATTTCATTATTTACAACAAGATAATAATAAAAAGAAATTGACATTCTTGAAGTTCAGTTTTTTGTATTCCGACACAGGCCGTAGATATTAATTGAACTGAGTTTCCTTGAAGGAAAAAAATGTATTTATTTATGAACACAAGAAATAAAATGATACATGAAATGATGCCTTTGTAAGATTGTTAGAATCGTTAGTTTATAATCTATCAGTATTATTTCCGTTAGATTCTAAACTGTCTGAAAATTGAGAACTGGGTGACATAGGTTAGATTAGGTTAGAACTTTGACCAACCGCACGCGAGCCGAGCGAGCGGTGCCGCAGCAGCGTCCGTGTAGCGCTACTGCTCCAAGTTGCTTGCAGCGAGGCAGCCTATTTAGTATTAGCGAAAGGTGCGTTACGTCGCAAGCAAGTTCACAATTTGTCGGTTTCCCATGCATAGATTATAATCTATCGAAAAAGAATACGTTAAAATGTAAATGGTTTGTTGCAGTTCAGAACTTTTCGACAGTTTATAATCTAACGGAAATAATACCAATACATTATATACTAACAAAGTTCATAATAAATACGGTGACCTACACAAAGGCGTTTCATAAGTTACCACTGGTAACATAAACGGTACGTTAAACTTATTATAGGAATCGGACTTTCTCCTTAATGCCAAACAGGCAAACAGGCAATCAGTTAATTACCAAACTACACAACTTTAGCCAAATAAATAACTACAAACAATACAACGTACGGCTAACGGTAGGTAGCCTAAACTTCAAGTACATACTCCTAAGTCTACAGTAGGAGCTGGGAACGGGGAACTAAATTGAGTAAATCTGGGACACACGACCAGAATGACACATACTCGGGGGTTTACAACTTGGGAGTGTGTTACAAGTTTCTATTACAGCTAACACCTATCGAATGTTCAAGAATAAGTTAATTTAAAGTCTGACTCTAGGGTCTGAAGTCCAGCCAAAGAATATACAACATTAGTTTTTGTTTATACTACCCTTTAAGAGGTCATTGTATTCATCATTATGAACAACTTTTACTATGGGACCAAAGTTGAAATCGCGAAAAAAATATCAGCTGTTCCCTACATTTTGACGAGTTCAGCGAACTTAAAGGCTTCTACATACCAGCGCGACTTGTCGCGCGACGCGACACGGCACAAAGGCCCCGCGCGTCGCGGGACGGGCTGTGCCTTTGTGTCGCGTCGCGTCGCGCGACAAGTCGCCCCGGTATGTAGAAGCCTTAAAAGTAGGGAACAGCTGATTTTTTTTTCGCGATTTCAAGGTTGGTCCCATAGTAAAAGTTGTTCATAATGATGAGTACAACAACCCCTTAAGAGGTTTAGTATAAACAAAAACTAATGTTGTATATATAGAAAAATATTTGTGGATAATCAGTTAAATACGAATGTTTTCCCAGCCTATATTTATTATATAACAGCCGAAATTATGAACTACAAATCTTAAGCCCTGCAGCAGTGAAACCATCTGTAAAATCTATTAATATTTGCCCGTGGACTCTGATCCCGAGAAATGTAAGGAGCTTAGGCTTAAGCTAGGTTCACCATACGTGACGGTTTTAGAGGACAAGTCCTGGATTATTAGGTGGTTCGGTGTTGAAAAACATGAAAGCCGAACGTTTGGTTATTTGTAATGTAAAAATATACTGTATTTTTATTCGCCTATTAGTCAAAAAATTCTCGTATTCTCTTCTATTTTATATAATATTAATCTAACCAGCTAATATAAGTTTGCCTCCACACCAACCTATAATGAGTAGTAATGACATAATTTCATCTACTTTTTTTTTACAAATTATGCAGAACATAAATTCATTCTTTCATAATTTCCAATATAAATAATACAGACTTTCAGATTTATTCATTCTTTCATAATTTCCAATATAAATAATACAGACTTTCAGATTTTTGGCAATTAATGGACAAATAATGTTTTAGGGTTCCGTAGCCAAATGGCAAAAACCGGAACCCATACGGATTCGTCATGTCTGTCTGTCTGTCCGTCTGTATGTCACAGCCACTTTTTTCCGAAACTATAAGAACTATACTGCTGAAACTTGGTAAGTAGATGTATTCTGTGAACCGCATTAAGATTTTCACAGAAAAATAGAAAAAAAACAATAAATTTTGGGGTTTCCCCATAATTAGAACTGAAACTCAATATTATTTTTTCATCAAACCCATACGTGTGGGGTATCTATGGATAGGTATTCAAAAATGATATCGAGGTTTTTAATATCATTTTTTTCTAAACTGAATAGTTAGCGCAAGAGACACTTCCAAAGTGGTAAAATGTGTGCCCCCCCCCCCTGTAACTTCTAAAATAAGAGAACGATAAAATTAAAAAAAAATAAATGATGTACATTACCATGTAAACTTCCACCGAAAATTAGTTTCAACGAGATCTAGTAAGTAATTTTTTTTAATACGTTATAAAGCGTAAACCGCGCAATTTACCTCTTTATAGATAATGGTACGGAACCCATCGTGCGCGAGTCCGACTCGAAACTTGGCCAGTTTTTTTACAATCTTACAATCGAAACTCCCAGCACAGAAAAGAAAACACAATAAACCAACAAGCTTCATAATTAAAAGTAAATTTGTTTAACGCGAACTCATTTTTACACAGTAATTTTAAAATTATTATGAACAATCCTTGAGAAACTACGAAAGTAATTAGAGCTGTCGCTAATTTCAAGTATTATAATAAAGTTTTTATGTTAGCTAATGGTTGACGATATAAAATTTTTATGGAGCCTACTTTAGTAAATATTTAGAAGGTATAAATTACAGTTTTATAATTAAAGATGTATAAACAGCCTGATACTCCGCAGTGCAGGTTAAAGTCCTGATTATATAAAACGGAAGATTAAATACAAATTACCACGTTTACTTTGACTGTGTTGATGACTTTTCATCATCATCTTTCACACCAAAGATTTGAGACTCAGATATATGCCAGTAAGCTTGAGTGGTTAGCTTGCATGTTCTGTTCTGAGCTCACGCAACGCGTCGTACGTTCAGCCAGTATTATGACTCGCCCATTAAAGAGCGCTGTCCTCAATTTGACGCATTATTAATTTATTATACACAAAACAAAAGGTATTTAAAAAAAAACGCGTATACTAAAACATCAATCATTAAATTATCTTTAAATTGGTGAAGGTTTCAGAAAAATACGCTTGGTAGATTTTGCGCCATACTCGGTTTTTTATCCGCGTTAGACATAACTTTATAATTACATTCACTATTTATTATAAACATAATCTAAAATATTCATTTATTAAGTTATTGAGAAAATGCTCTAATTTAACATATACTTATTTCAAATCATTAACACTACTCGTTTAGACGTGATCTTCAGTATAAAATCATTAAAAGTCGGTTATTGTCGCCTTAAATCTTCATATTTGCCCACACAGTACTTTTTAGTCGTGTGAAAATATCGGCATTTCCATGACAATCAAATCAAGTCATTGTGTGTCAGATTTGTCAAAACGAAACTGAAACGCGATTATCTTGTGACGCGTTTGGGCGAATCTAAGATAAGACAAGATATATTTATTTGTCAAAAACACGTGTTAGGTTTACAATCACTTGGAACAATTACAAAAAAAAAAGTTTCAGCACATGTTTTGCCTAGAAAGGCGTACAAATACAATAATAATATAATTCAATGTCAAAATTAAAGTTACATCAAATTAATAAAAATAATAATAAAAATGTCTAAAGTGATGTACTTTAGACATTTTTATTATTATTTTTATTAATTTGATGTATTATTTATGTATTATGTATTTAAATAATCGTCAACATTATAGTAGCATTTATTTTTTAAAGTTTCTTCATGTTTTTATTAAAACTAATAATAATGACGAATGATTGAAACGAACGACGTTTTTTCATATTCCATTGATATCTTCTTTGGTCTGCATCTTTTCTAAAAATGCTATAATAGTACTATTATAATTAAAATACAAAACCTTTAGAAGATCGACTCTCACCCAACACCCTATTACTAGGAAAATCCTGCAAACATCCAGATTCCTAGTAACTCTACGTCTCATCATAATAAATCCTAGTTCCTTTCCAAAGGAAGCTGGAGCTTCATATTATTCAAATACATGTATAATATTATTTCACTAAGAAAATATTTGCCCACTTCAACGAAAGATGTATTGGAAAAAATGTTTTTTGCTTCTGACATATGAACATCACGACGTGAAGAAATACTCGTATCTTATTTCTTTATTTAAAAAAAACGTGTCGTAAAATAACGAATGAAGCTGTAATAGTGCGGAGGTAATAGGATTACCTGCTCAACTGTAACTATGGGATTGAACCTGGCAAGAACCAGAGCGATTTCAGACACTAATCTACATGGTCCTCATTTGGCCTGACCATGATTATGTCTGAACTTAAAAAGTCACTTTGACTCCTGAGTTTATTTCTTCTCGGGCCCCATCTAGCTTATTTTTAACCGACTTCCAAAAAGGAGGAGGTTCTCAATTCGGCGGTGTTTTTCTTTTTGTAAATTATGGACCGATTTTGAACATTATTTTTTTGTTTGAAAGGGTATACTCCCAAGGTGGTCCCATTATCACTAAATCAGAATCTGGTGAGGGGATCCCATGGAAATTGAGGGAACCCTCAAATTTTATAGGCAAACTTATAGCGATTTGAGTATTTTTTATAGTAACTCGTGCATTTGCTCTCGGAAAGCACTATTTGGTGAAGTGGAACTGATAATGGAGACCACAGATGGCCACCAGAACAATATAATAATGAGAACCTATTTAACGGGTTGCGATTAAGCAATTTATGCTCGTCACTATGCATATGGTGAGTGGCAGTTCTCCTGGTTCTTACCAGGAGAACTCCTCAAAAATCAACGTCCCAGCATCGGGGAAAACAATAAAAAAAGATGATGAGCAGTTAACATTAGGCTATTGTAACTTAGATAAATTCAAAACTGACCCACTAGAAAGTAAAAAATAAAAAACTTTTTACAAAAAAATAACAACCGACTACCAAAAATAACACTACAAAGTGAAAAATAACTTTAACTTCGGAAGTTGGTGGCAAAAAACTCAAATACAGATCCAAAGACACCGACTTCCGAAATTAAAGTTATTTTTCACTATTTTTGGTAGTCGGTTGTTATTTTTTTGTAAAAAGTTTATTTTTATTTTTAAATAAGATGTGTAAAAGTGATTCCGATATCCTATTTATATAATAAACAATTTCATTTCATCGATATCTTCTAATCGTTATCAAAAGTGACTTACGAGTTATGGATCGTAGGTTCGAACTCAGACAAGCGCTTTACATTGTGTAAATTAATTCATCACCTCTTGTCTCAAAACGGTGAAGGAAAACATCGTGAGGAAACCGGCATGTCCTAGAACCAAAAATTCGAAAACATGTGACATCTACCAACCCGCACTGGGCCCGCGTGGTGGATTACGGCCCACTCCCTCTCACAGAGAGGAGGCCTGTGTCCCAGCAGTGGGAACATTACAGGCTGATTATTCTTAATATACATCATCGTCATCGCTGATTCGTCACTTTGTTTAATTTATTCTTCGTTCGGCCTGAAGTTTTGTCCCACATTCCATAAAATTCTTAGTTTGTCCCATATCACTATTGAAGTTTATGTTTCGTACCACTTTTCAAGTACTTTAAAGATACAATCAACAATTTTTTTTTTAATAAAATTTAAATTTTTGAAACATTAATCTAATAATAATAATGAATCCCTATTTCCTTTGGTCACGCCATAAAGGCTTCTACATACCGGGGCGACTTGTCGCACGACGCGACTCGACACAAAGGCACCGCTCGTCCCGCGACACGCGGGGCCTTTGTGCCGTGTCGCGTCGCGCGACAAGTCGCGCTGGTATGTAGAAGCCTTAACTTGAGAATGACTTTACAAAGTTTTCATTTAATCTTTTATTTAAGTTTTTCAATACTTTACAGGCGATTCTTACGGAAAGAAAAATTAAGAAAATTGCGCAGAAAATTTCAGAAATAGTAATAATAATTTATGTGTAGGTATTAATAGCAGTAACCTAATATAAAGTTAGACTAGGCTTGCATGAATTCAAGATAGTATTTCAATCATTAATAGCCCACTAATTATGATTTGAATGAAATAGTTTATAACCTGGATGCTTTTTATCCTTAATACGTTGCATACAATACGGTATTCTGTTCACGACATGCATGACACGTTGTGCACAATAAATTTCGAGCTGTATACCTAACGTAAAGTACTAGGCTTGCATGAATAATGTTATTATAAAACAATACGAGTAAATTTTCTCTCGTGGAGAAGACAGAGAGGAGCGGTTGTTTTAAATAGTTGATTGATGTTAAATATTTATTAATACGTAACTCTTTTTGCCGATTGTACAAAAAATCAAGTTTGGCCTATACAAAAAAAAATATGGGCTGTACAAGGAATATAAAAATATAATTAAAAATACAAAAAACAAATTATTTCAAAAAAACAAAAACCCCGACTGCAAAAAATTTTACTGAAAAGATACGAGTAGTAGCTTTAAAGTGTTATACAATATATGTATTTGGAATTGGCTATTTACTAGCTTTTATTTGATACCCATAATAATATAATCACAAAAAAATGCTTTTTTTCCACCTCTCTTTTTTGATTCGCAGATCCATATTTAAATTTTATAGCCTATATCACTTCCGCAATTAAAATGAATCTAAGGATACCTCATGTATGTTAAAATCCATCAAGCCGTTTAGCCTACAGAGCTTGCCAAAGAAATAGACGTACATACATACATACAATAGAGAAACATAACTGGAGCCCTGCTTCTAGAACAGTCGGGTAATAATAGGACGAAGCGAGAATAAAATAATTAAAATTATATTTTGGGACAAATGAAGCATATTGTTTGGGACGAACCAGGATTTTTTTATGTGGGACAAAACTTAGTGGGCCGAACGAAGAATAAATCCTTTGTTTTAGCCCTCTGGACTTTGAGTAATTAATTCTCGTTTCTCGTTCGTCGTTTCGTTTTTTTAAAACGTTGCCCCACACTAGGAATTTCTCCTGTATTGTGGGTGCGTTTACAAACATTTAAATTCACATACACAAACAGCGCAGCAGCGTAGCAGTTTCTACTATGTATGAGAAGACGATTTTCCTTGTAGTACAAAACAGGATGGCATATACATCGTTTATAGTCGTTATAAAATACGACTATGTATTTATGACTTAATTAGTACCTAGAGCTCCTTGTGAAAGGACTCGTTCCGGGAAGTAAGAACAATACCTCTTACTGGCGTCAAACAGCATTGCTTTGCAAGACGTTCCGCTTTGAAAGACGCTGCTTGTCAAATTACAGGCAGAGACATTTCAATTTTGTCTCCAAAATTGCTAAAGGTGGGGTTGGAATTCGTCAACAAATCAGACACGATGTAAGTAGATCCGTCTATCACAGACGATTTTCTCTTAAACAATTTGAAACTTTGAGAACAAGTTAGTCGCGAAAGGTCTGCCGAACACGAATTGTCGAATACATTTATTGTCATTTTGGTGTAAACACATTTCAGTGTGTTTGATTATATTTAACCCTTTTGTGAATTCAACATCGAGTACCATCAAAGAAGTAACCAGACCCCAAACCCTTTCCTTCAAAGATTTGAAACACTTATAAGACAAAATAACACATTTTCACCTCCTCACTTCAATCCCAATTTCTCCCTTTGGCTTAGAAATCTCTCACAATATGTTATAATAGGGTCCACATAACGAGCTTAGGACCGCATTTTCAATAATAATGCTCTATAACTGTGTGTTTTGTAGTTTCTTCCGGGTGTTACTTTTAAGGGACATCATTATCTTTGGACGAAGGTAAAGTGGGGTTCAAAATATAACTATTCGATGGGTCGATATGAAAGGAGTTAAAGAGAATGGACTGTATCTTTTATTGATTAGAGTATAATTTCCTTGTGTATGTGAGAAGCTAAGGGACTTGAAAATATTAAAAAAAAACTTACATCGAGATCTTTGACATTCACGCTAATCGCAGCTACATGTCATGTTTATTCTTCTCTTATCAAAATTCAAGAGAAGATTTGCGAGTTTTACTTTGATACCTATATCTCTCGCCATTCACCTTTAATTGAGAAATTCTTTACGAATATCCTAGGATTATTGCAAAAGTCCGAGTTATTGGAAACTAAGTAAGATTTTCGTAATCATATGAGCTAATATCAATAGTCCGTGTGGTGCCGGACGTAAAGAATAGCACCACCCTATTTCTTCCCGTGGGTGTCGTAAAAGGCGACTAAGAGACTTACTAGAGAATGGGCAGCAGCGTTCTCTATGCATTTTAACACCATACTGCGATCGTCAACCCGCCTGCCAAGCGTGGCGATTATGGCAAACCCCCCCTTGGGGGAGGCCTGTGTCCAGCAGTAGACGTCATTTGGCTGAAATGATGATGATGATTATTAATAGTCGTGGCTGACGTTACAAAAGTTATATCATGTACTTACTAACATATTTAGAAATATAACGTACTAGCTTATGCCCGCGGCTTCGCTCGCGTTCATTCAGAATTTGACAATCAATTCGGGTTGTACTCTGCTTCTACTAATATATTTCAATCATGATTCGAAAGACACGTGGCGCCATCTATTATCATAAGAACGTTGTTGTTGTTTTCCTCGGGAACAGTACTTTTTTTCGGGATAAAGGTACCCTGAGTCCGTCCCTGTACACTTGCAAAATTTCAGGATGATCGGTTCAGTGGTTTAGGCGTGAAAAGGTAACAAACAAACTTACTTTCGCATTTATAATATTAGTTAGGATTAGGATAACAGAGGGCCTAAATAAAGTGACGTTCTATATCAACAACAACGATGACGCGCGGATACGATGACGCGCGGATAAGTCAAACATGCATTCGATTGACATGACCTACCGAAAACCTTATTCAAACTCAAACTCAAACCCCCTTATTACAAAACAAGGTTTATCTTCAGACCCAGGTTTAAAACATGGAGCCATTATTGAATTTCGATCTTTATTCCGACTATGGTAAAGTTCCAAAACACAAAACTGTCAACTTAGTACCGAACTAAGTTTTCAGTTTTGTATAAAGAACGGTATTTCAATCACAGTTACGTTCTTATTACAAAAACTGGCTCCATGGTTTAAGCCATGTCAAAATATAAATCTTGTTTTGTAATAAGGCGGAAAGCATTTATTTCAATTAAACCAATTACAGGCACTTTTGAATTGTCAAAGAGTCGGTCAGTTAGTCAGAAAGTTGAAGCTATTTGCCCATTCCAAAACGTAGATCTCTATGGAGAAGAATAGGCAAGAAACTCCAAGGACACTCTTTTAAATCAAGACATTACAAAATCCTGGGTACATTATTCTTGTCACTTCTATAAGTGAGAACAATGTAAAAAATTAAATTATTTAAAAACAATACAAAAAATTCAAAAGATTATAAATAAGCCCTGGCAGATAGGAGAAGACCAGTCACAACTGACGGTGCCCGTTCACGAACATGACGCGTGGATCAGCTCCATCCAGCTCAACCATTTTGTAGGGAACCGAATGATCCAACACACGCGCCACCATCAGCGAGACAAGTGAGCATGACATACTCTTAACGTAACTTATTAATATGTTAATACTCTTAACAGTCGTTTTAGAAATACGAAAGCTTTGAAAGCGATTGTCACTTGTTTAGGCCTCATGATCGTTTACTTACTGAAGAAAACGTAAAACGACATTAGTCATTAATCATATCTAACACACTACGCGAAAAAGACCATGAGTAGCAACTTTCGAAATCGAACCAATGAACACGAATTCTCAAATAAAGTAATTCTCTTTATGTGACCATTAAGCTGGAGCGTTTTGGTACGAATCCAAGCGAATCGCTTATTTGTGATATTGGTACCATTGGAATCATACTCCAGGTAGCATTTGTCATTTCACGATTCGATTTATGTTGTAGTAAATCTTTTGATATAATCGTAGTGTCATATATGGGTTCATGGCTTTGGGGCTTGCTTAGTCATCTTTACTAAGACGAAGGTAGGGGAAGGGACTTATGAATAGTTGGATTTTTTGGCAGTTTTTTTTTGTGAAATCATAATGCTTTCGATAAGGTTAGAAAAAAGAAACAAAAAACTGGCCAAGTGCGAGTCGGACTCGCGCACGAAGGGTTCCGTACCATTATCTATAAAAATGGCAAACAAATCACGTTGGTTGTATGGAAGCCCCCCTTAAATATTTGTTTTATTTTAATTTAATTATTTATTTTTAATGTGAATATATAACTAAATATTCTGCGAATATTTTAAGCGTCTACCTGTTGCCGTTATCAATATAGAGCAAAAACGAGCAAAAAAATCACGTTTGTTGTATGGGAGCCCCCTTAAATATTTATTTTATTCTGTTTTTTAGTATTTGTTGTTATAACGGCAACAGAAATACATCATCTGTGAAAATTTCAACTGTCTAACTATCACGGTTCATGAGATACAGCCTGGTGACAGACGGACAGACAGACAGACAGACGGCGGAGCCTTAGTAATAGGGTTCCCGTTTTACGCTTTGGCTACGGAACCCTAAAAACAAATTGTTTGGTCATTATAGTGTGTAATGAAAAATGATTTTTGTGCTATGTCATAATTATCATTCAAATTATATGTTTTTTTGTAATGCTATCTTGATCGTCGTATTCAAGTTTGAAGATAGCGAATAGGCAAACATAGAGTACGACGCCCTTAGGGTAGGAAAAGCGACGCAGACTGGCTGGTGCCAGCTGGATGAGAATTCAAAAGCGCGCGATTGAAAAGGCCTTGGCCAGCAGTGGCCTGCTATGATGATGATGATATAATCTGGTAAAGGCACGTGGAGTTTAGTGATCAAGGTGGTATTGAAAACTAATTTTTTCTCCATATAAAAAAACCGGTTAAGAGCTAGTCGGACTCGCGCACTGATGGTTACGTACGTACAATAATGTTGATGATTTCTGAAAAACTGTGCTATTTAGAGACATCGTTTTATTTTTCTTATATTTTTTACATAAACTTCTATCACATAGAATAATTTCAGGTTTTTATTAATGCAAACTTCGGAGATAAGGGGTGGGGGAGAACGGTATTTTTTTTAAATTTTCATCAAAAGTCGGAAAATAAGCTGCCTAAAAAAAAAGTGTTTGAGAATATGTAAACAGCGCTCTTTCATATGATATGCCCTAGTAGCCCACTTCAAACTTTTAAGACCACCTTTCAGCCCCTTTTGCAAAAAAAATATTTTTTTAAAGGTCTTTCTTGTTTGCAAAATATTTGGGCAAACGTCATCTAAAACTATTCTAAATTTCAAGTTGATAACATTAGTAGTTCTTGAGATATCCAGGTGTGACAGACAGACAGACAGACTTAGTCTCACCATAAGGGTTCCTTTTTACCATTTTGGTACGGAACCCTAAAAAGGCATACATTTTGGACATAACCACAGGTGTATATGATTAAACTTACCGACATTTCATTCAAGAAACCACGTCCCATAGTGGTTTACTTTTTTCTATAATTAAAGATAAAGACACTTCTTCACATTTACTATAATTATTGACACTTACTTTTGATAACTAAATAAATAACTAAAAATCTTTACGACCCTTATTTTAGTGATGTCAGGATTTTTTTAAATGATTACAGTCAATTGACTGCCAATTTAAATGGTCATCGCCATCATCATTTCAGCCGAAAGACGTCCACTGCTGGACATAGGCCTCCAACAGAACCCTAAAAACAGTCCTTTGCCGTGCAGTAAGACTATATATTCTACTTACCAAACAAGGATAATATCTCCAGGGTGTACTATGCTCAATGATGTTTACACATGCGTTTGAGAGTTGTTAGCGCCTCGAAATTGGAAGGCAATTAGGCTTCGGAGTTACAAATTCATTGATCAATGGCACGTTTATTAGCTTCATTTTGACCGATACGCTGTTCGGATTCATTGTTCTCCATTAACTAAATGGCGCTTCGTCTGTGTGGTGCCGGACGTAAAGAATAGCACTCCCCTATTTCTTCCCGTGGGTGTCGTAAAATGCGACTAATGGACTTACTAGAAAATGGGCAGCGGCATTCTCTATGCATTTTACACCATACTGCGATCGACAACCAGTCTGCCAAGCGTGGCGATTATGGCAAACCCCCCCTTTGGGGAGGCCTATGTCCAGCAGTGGACGTCTTTCAGCTGACATGATGAATGGCGCTTGATGTTCATCATTGTGCGAGTTTAAAGTTTTGTCTTACCAAGGGGTATTACGTACCCAGTAACTGGGCTTTAGAGGTCAGATAACAGCTGCACGGGTCGATCCATCATGTTAAGCTACATAGTTATATAGTTCCCAGAAAATGTCAGAGACGCGAGGTGCGCGCACGACCTGTATTCGCCACAACTACCAGTCGTACAAAATAATGCCGGCTTGCGTGCACCTCTTCGTCGCCTTACGAGCAATTTTAATAAGAATTTCAGCAGTTTGGATCTGTTTGCTTTACCGCAAGGAAAGTTTAGACTCATGTTACTTATCCTATTGAAAAAATTATGTGACACTGTTGTTCCACTTACGCGGCACTATTGGCAAATTTAAGTTATGATGATACTATGCTATTGATATTAATATTTCTTTTTTTATATTTCTCTTTTTTATTGTTTACAACGCTAGTCTTATAATTTACCAAAGTGTCTCATTATGTATCTGCGGAGAACGTGGTTGATTTCACATTTGTATCATTTCTGTATCCTATCTCGTTATAATTCTTAATGTGTAATTGTTTGTTTTCCTGAATAAATAAAATAAAATAAAAATAAAATAAGCTACGTTTGCCGGAGTTGGTCCGTGGATCTTTAAACCGAGACTCCTCCGTGCCTTGGAAAGCATGTAAAGACATTGGTTCCGGCTGTCATTCGTGGATCTTTGACAGTCGTGACGGCTCGTCAAAAGCCCGAAAGTCTGACAAGCAGTCTTACCTAGGGGTATCGTATTACCCAGTTGCTGGGTTGCGGAGGTCAGATAGGCAGGACTTCATGTAAAATAGGTACTGGTATTTAACTGCATCCGGCTAGACTGGAAGCCAACCCCAACATAATTGGGAAAAGGCGGGCAGATTGATTGATTGATTCATTCATTATTTAGAGGCATAAGGAACAAGGTGTAAAGTTCACTCATCCTCTATAGAAAAGGGAGGGTCCTCCAACCAGGCGGGTGTTGTGTCTGGTGGGCAACTGCCCGACGGTTGATGTCGGGATGTTGTATATAATGCTAGTCGCGCGGTAAACTCTGCTTGCGCGATGCAGGACGTGACGTCAGTGTGACGCGTAGTTCGCATGTGGCGATGTTGATGCCGCTACAATTATGTTAGTATCAGCATTTTGTGTCGCGATAAAACTTCCAGTGTTTTTCTGAAACCCTAGATATCAATACTCGTTATATCACCCACTTATTTGAATAGAATAAATTTATTGTCAATTTGACGCTGATTCGATTCGATTCAGATCCCTCTAATATCGGGAGTTGGGTTGCCGTATTTTGTTGTCTCCATTAAGAAATATTTATAAATGTGGGTAAGGCGTGGTTAGTAACGTTTTGCAGTTGCGCCGTGGTTGAGTTGTCGCTAGTAGTTGCGATGTGATTACGTTGTGGCTAATGTTTGTAGACATACATATCGTTGTGGTGTGGTGCCGGACGTAAAGAATAGCACCTCCATATTTCTTCCCGTAAGTGTCGTAAAAGGCGACTAAAGGACTTATTAGAGAATGGGCAGCAGCGTTCTCTGTGTTTTTTTTTTTAAATATTGCCCCACACTAGGAATTTCTTTTGTATTGTGGGTGCGTTTACAAACTTTTAAACTCACATACACAAACAGCCAGACTCGGAACAACTACTTGTAGGTCATACAAAATATTTGTTCCGTGCGGAAATCGAACCCGCGACACGCAGCGCAGCAGTCAATCGCTTAACCACTACGCCAACCGTATTATGGCAACCCCCTCCTTGAGGGAGGCCTGAGTCCAGCAGTGGACGTCTTTCGGCTGAAATGAGATCGTTGTGGCTGTGGCGTCACTTTGTTGTGGTCGCTTTTTGCCCACACGGTTGATTTTGACGGCCAAAAGTGGTCAGTGTGAATAGACTATACATTTTCATACAAATCAGCGCCAGGCGTCCTCGTGGTGTCGTTGTAGTGTCGTTGTGGTGTAGTTGTGGATGTGGTGTGGTTACGGTAATCAATTAAATTGTTATGTAATGTTGTACCTTCAAAAGTGCTTTTTATGTGCCTATTTGAAATAAATAATTTGATTTTGACTTTGGTACGTGTGATCGGGCCTTAAAAGAACCGTCTGTTCCAATCAACATAATTCATATAGTATGATAATGTTCGATCCGCTATCACTTTAACTTGGTAATTCATTGTTTGTATGTTTCCCAGCCACGCATCCTTGCTTAGTATGGTACGGTGGCCGATATTTTGGGTAAATTTATGTACAAAGCTAAGCCAAGTGCACGTGCGTAGCTTAACCATGGGCTGCTGTGGATCGGTGCCTTTATATTATTATGCATTTTCGTCTGGTACACCCTGGTCAAACCCACTACATAATCAGCCTAATATAATGTTCCCACTGCTGGGACACAAGCCTCTTCTCTGTGAGAGGGAGTGGGCCGTAATCCACCACGCGGGCCCAGTGCGGGTTGGTAGATGTCACATGTCTTCGAATTTTTTTTCTAGGACTTACCGGTTTTCTCACGATGTTTTCCTTCACCGTTTTGAGAGCACTGGTGATGAAATAATTTACACGAAGTTTAGCGCCTATCAGGGTTTGAACCTACAACTGGTAAGTCGAGGTCATTACTCCTTGGCCACCACTGCTCTTGAAATCACATCAGATCACACTTCACACTAATATTGTAAAGGCGAAAGTTTGTGAGTGTGAAAGAAAAGAAGAAAGAAAGAAAGAAAAATAATTTTAATTGACACCGAAAATAATTTTAATTTTAATTGTCAAAGAAAATAATTTTAATTTTAATTGTCACAGAAAAAACGTGCGTACGAAAACATAATATGTAATAAACTCGAAGGTTACACAAAACAGATCTAAATACTATCAGAAACAAACAAATAGTCGGAAGCTGCACGTCATGACTGTGACTTGCACTCAGCATGAGTGTGTGTCATGTGTTTCGTTACTTCTTCACGCTTAATCGGCTGAACCAATTTTGATAAAATTTTGTATGGATGTAGCTGTCCCCCTGTATATACATATAGGCTAATTTTTATCCCAATATTCCCACGGGATCGAGACTTACGTGGGTGGAACTGCGGGACGCAGCTAGTGTATAATAATTCAATCAATCTGCCTAGCCCTTTCCCCACTATGTTGGGTCTGCTTCCAGTCTGACCGGGTGCAGCTGAATACCAGTATTTTACATGAAGCGACTGCCTATCTGACCTCCACAACCAAGTAACTGGGTAATACGATACCCCTTGGTAAGACCGAAATGTAAAATAATTGTGTAATTATATTTAGTAGCACTATATGGTGCCGGATGTAAAGAATAGCACCTCCCTATTTCTTCCCGTGAGTGTCGTAAAAGGCGACTAAGGGACTTACTAGAGAATGGGCAGCAGCGTTCTCTATGCACTTTAACACCAAACTGCGAACGCCACACCGCCAACCCAGCGTGGCGATTGGGCAACCCCCCCCCCCCCTTTGAGGACAACCTATGTCCAGCAGTGGATGTCTGTCGGCTGAAATGATGATGATGTTGATTTAGTAGCAATCAGTCCATCATGGGAATCGTTTATCTACTCATTCACATAACATAACATACTTACCTAAAAAGTTTACATAACAATAAAATTACATTTCTACACTACCACTAAACTAGCAAAAAAGAAAAATGAATTATAAAATAAAAATACAGAATTCACAGTTTTCAATAAAATAAAATATTGATTCAATATGTGTGACACCATAGACCAATGATCTGGTATTCATTAATTAACTCATGCCAATTTAATTAATTATCACCACACTTAACCGCTTGACACCCTCTGGTTTTGATTGTAATGAGCAGTAATATAATTATACTCGTATTATTTAAATTGTACTACATTTAATTAAATGCAATTCAGTAGTAAGTAATATTAAAAGAAGGTATTATTTGTTTGTTTGTAAAGTCGGCTTCCCACGGTGCGGTCGGACTCGGACCATCCCGCACAGCCAGCGACCACAACTCACCGCATACCAAGGCACTTCCAATGGTGCGTGTCGGTCTGTGTGGGTCTTGAGATTCGAAGCCCTTTTCATTCCAAAATGCAAAGTGAAAGAGAACTCGTAAAGAGAGCTCGCAATGCACCTTTGAAGCTACCGACTCGCCGCGGATCGGACGCACTATGACGGATGGGTCTGCGCTACCACGGACCATACTCTTCCCATGGTGCGTCGGTGCGGACTGGCACGCGTCCATCCGCAATATCACGCTTCGTGGGAAGCCAGCTTACGAGGTAACTTCTGGAGATACTGTACTGATTTAAAAAAAAAAGACAGATAAAAAGCTACTCTATAGCCGAATGCCATAAGATATGTTTTAAAGTATCATAGTTGACTTCTACGTGGAAGAATTTCATTATTCATCATTTCAGCCGAGAGTCGTCTCTTTATCTAGCTTGTTATAATGGTCGAAACATTTGTTAATATTATGTCACAAGACGAAAACATATCGGGATATGAATACAATACTAAAATTATATATTAAATTTTTAAAGTTATTAAAGAAAATAGATGAAAGTTTACCACTCCCCCCAGACCAATACCTATTCCTTTTTGGTTTCCTTTAATCCTGTCAATAAGCCGGAAATCGTTTCTAAAGTGTATCGTATTTGTACATCGACGTTCATCAGGATTGACATAAGATACCGAGAAGGACAATTTATCTAGGCCTTCAGGTCTTTGCAAACATATTTGTCCACCGACCCATCTCTCCATTGCGATGGAGAGATGGGTTGGTGAACAAATATGTTTCAGTCTTCCTAAGCTCCATGATCCATGATCCTAGGTCTTGTCACCGTCAGAAATCTACTTCATCAGCTGTCAGCACATCATCATTTATATTATCACCTTCAATTTGTTCTCTTAATTAACTAAAGACGGTCACACACTGAGCAGTGGTGACCCAGTGATAACGATAGTGACTTACGAGTTGTAGGTCGTTGGTTCGAACCCAGACAAGGCGCTTTACTTTGTGTAAATTATTTAATCACCACTGCTCTCAAAGCGGTTAAGGAAAACATCGTGAGGAAACCGACATGTCCTATGAACCAAAAATTCTAAGACATGTGACATCTACCAACCCCCACTGGGCCCGCGTGGTGTATTACGGCCCACTCCTTCTCTCAGAGTCCTCTCTGTGAGAGGGAGTGGGGATGTGTACCAGCTGTGAACATTATAGGCTGATTATGTGGATACGCACTTCCCTATGTGTTTAGTATTCTAGCGTATGACAATCGTGGGTTGCAGCTGAAAATCAGCGTTCAAGTGGTACACCTTCCTGCCAGGGTTGCGAGTTTGTCCGAAAGGGATATCGTAGCCCTGGCACACAAGCAACGGAAGAAACACGGTGGGTTTTAGTCCGTAAAAGTCTGACACTCCGACACCGCTCCGCCCAGAGCAGTAGAAGTTATTTGATCATTTCCCATCCAAAAAAAAAAAAAAAAAAATGGTACACCTTGTGTTGTCATCCGACGTTATGCTGAGCTGAGGCCCTTTTGGCATTATAATTATTGTTTTCTGTTTTTTTTTTAAATATTTTTAAGGTGTATTTTTTTGCTGTAATGCCAATAGACGCGTTTTTCTTTCTTTTCTTTCTTTCTTTCTATCAAGGCAAAAGCCTAGACCCACGTGACATAAGGATCTCTGAATATTATTATTGTTGTTCAAAATAAATGTTCTTAATAAAAACACGTATAACGTAGTGATATCCCTAAAGACCAAAACAAAATCCATTTAAGAACAGGCAATTTAGTTCAAGCCTAACTAAATACAAAAAGACTAGAACAAGTAGGTATCAGAAAAAGATCTAAAAAGGTTCTGTAATAAGGTCTTATTTTCTAATAAAGGGACCGGAATAACGTTTACACTCAATTCCATGCAATACCAAATATTTTGGAAGCCCAAACGATGTTGGTTATAACCGGCTAGAACCGGCTCAAACCGCCGGCGGCCGCCAATATCCAGTTGATACCGGTATTGGACGAAAGCGATTTAAAGTTAACTTTGACCTATCTTTTTTTACCTTTGTGGCGTTTCGGATAGGTTTCAGGTGCGGTGTTGTTTTGAAGATTTTAATTTCGGTTGTTTCCGATGCCGATATCAGTGTAATATTGAAATAACTCGAAACCTGATACGTTTAGTTTAGAATCGAGAGAGTAGAATCGATTACAATTTTTTTTTTATATCTGGGTTATACATATTTTCGATCGATTAGAACAAGTAGGACACAAAAAAAAAATTATAAAAGTAAATAATTATTTGCCATATCAATATTAAAAAAAATACAAGCCGTGTTCCCGCCCGATGGAATTACCCATCGGCAAAAATGACGAACATCCATACAAATTTTCATCCCTTATTTAACCCCTTTAAGAGGTGAATTTTCACAAATATCCTTCCCTAGTGCTCACGTTCGTTATAATAAGGAACGCTTGTGCATAATTTCAAGCATTCAGCCAGTAAATTTAAGAATTGTATTACATTATTATAATATTTTTATAAGTAAACATGGTCACTTTTCAAGCAATTGGTAGCAGTTATTTATTTTAACACATGGAGGTGTCCATCGTCGATGATGATGTTTTTAGGGTATTCCCTACATACAAAGATACATAAATCCACATGAAACACATTACCCTATCTTTACTGTTGCCGTGGGTGTCGTAAAAGGCGACTAAGGGACTTACTAGAGAATGGGCAGCAGCGTTCTCTATGCATTTTAACATCATACTGCGATCGCCAACCGCCTGCCAAGCGTGGTGATTATGGAAAAATCCCTTTCCGCTGAAATGATGATGATGAATGATGATCTTTACCGTCGCGCAGTCGGGTCAAAACTTGATGGGGTGTCTGATGACTTCCGATACATAGTTAATTCTGAAATCCTATTTACAGAATAAACGATTTCATTTCATTCATTTAGGTACATCTACTACACCGGAACAAATTAATATTCGATACACATTAATTGATATGCTTATTGGAGGAGCTCGTGGCTAGCAAGTAATAACAGCCGCATGAGTCGATCCATCAGGTTAAGCAACGCTTACCGGGGTTGCTCCGTAGATGGGTCACCATCTTTACATACCAAGACTCCTCCGTGTCTCGAAAATCACGTTACGCCGCTGGTTCCGGCTGTCTTTCGTGGATCTTTGACAGCCGTTACGGGTCGTCAGAAGCCCAAAAAAAAGTCTGACAACTAGTCTTACCAAGGGGTATCGTATTATCCAGTTACTGTGTTGTGGAGGTCAGATAGGAGCTGCATCCGGTTAGACTGGAAGCCGACCCCAAGATAGTTAGGAAAAGGCGGGCAGATTGATTGACATTACATGATATGCTTGTGGCTGCAGTCATTTGGGATAGCATTCATTAGGGATTGAGCGATTCGGGTAGCGGTATTTCCGGATGAAGTTATTTGGAATGCCTAATTAGTGTTATTAAGATATGAAGTGATTTCAAAATCAAAAGTTAGAGTGAGTGAGTTAGTTAGTTATTCAGTTTAGGCTGTCAGTTAGCACTTTTTGTACGTAAAACGACAATTCGAATTTATGTCATATCGAGGCCAAATACTAGAAGATTTCGTAAGTTTTCAGCGAAGTTAGAATATAAAAATCAAAATCAAAAGTATTTTTATTTCACATAAGCCTACATGGGCACTTATAAAACGTCAGAAGCTAGGTGCACGGTTCCAATTGGTCGTTTCCTATGGAGAAGAGCCGGCAAGAAACTCCACGGTCACTCTTTAAAAAAAATAAAAATGGCTTTTACAATGTTTTCAAATTACAGTGTTAATAGGTATGAGAGGACAGCGTAGGCCCATCAAAAGTACCAGGAACTTAACAAAATAGAAAATGGTTTAAAGATCTACAGTCTAATAAGCCTACAACGTCCTCACATTGACAAAAAAGAAACAATATAAAATATGATTAAAATAATAAAAGTTAGAACCTTGTTGAAATTTAAATTGTAGTATTTATTAGCTATGCTAATTAACATAACAAATAAACCACTCACAGTCAAACCACTACTACGGTTTTTTGGGGCTTAGTTTTAATAATGATAACAATATAAAATAAATATAACTTATATTCGTGCTTTTATATCAAATTTATACATTTAGGTACCTTTGACTTATGTACCTTAACCATGCTTAGAACCTAAAGGGCCTAAAATAAGTGTCATTCTCTCAGCGAGAACGTCAATAAAAACAAGAATAAAAAAATTTAAAAAAACCCGACTGCGTAAAAAGTGAACTTATATTAACTTCACTTGTAGTCGGAGGCATCTACTTAACAATAGCGACATAATTGCCTCCGACTACATGAGATTGTTTATAGGTATTAATTTATATAAATCTTGTTTCCATCTTTTTTAAGTTCACTTTTTACGATTTTTTGGTTTTTTGATTTTTTTAATTAACTTTTTTATTTTACACTTTTTAATTAATTAGGTTATTACTCACTTATAATCGAGGCGTGATAACGACCTCTTAATCACTCACTCCAAAAGTTCGGGATAGTCTTTTTATCATTTCTCATTTAAATTACTTACATTTAAACATATAATTTGTATATATTTTTCTCATCACATTTTAAAACCCTTCATTTTGATACCCGAAAATGTATTGAGTCGACATTAAACTACTACCGGTTCTGACACGCGGCCGGCTTACAATTTCAATAATTTTAGGTACCTTTTAATTATTTTATTTTTCTATGTTATTTCACACATCTATTTATAAATATTTGTTTCTGTATCTATGCGTGAAATTACAGCGGGCCATGTCAGAATACCAGCGCTGCGATGCTTATTTTTAAATATCGCAGCATTATGCTGGGACAGAAGCCTTTTGGCCTCGTGCAGGACTTTCTGTTTTTTAATTTTACTTTACTTTGTTTTTTTTTATGTTTCTCTGAGTGTGTTTTAGTGAGTAATTTGTGATCTCCTCTGTAAGTCCCAATAAATTACTTTTCTTTCTTTCTACAGCAAAGCTCATGCCACTCATAGTGTCAGTTGGGACTGATCGTCTCTTACCTGCCACGGCTTATTTTTAATTATTTTTGTTTTTAATTTTTTTTTTTTTTTTTTTTTATCACGGTCGCTTCTGACGTTTTGCATCGTTCTCACATGTATAATTTCAATGTGAATGATGTAACCAATATTCGTATCAATATTTTAATTTAAAAGAGTATCCGTGGAGTTTCTTGCCCGTAAGAACGGGCAAAAACGGGCGGACACTCTCAAATAGTAGGACCCGTTCTCGGGAACCTACTATTTGGAATGGGCAACTAGCTTCATATTTGTAACTGGCCGAGTTCTTGACAATTCAAAAGTGCCTGTGAATGGTTTAATTAAAATAAATGCTTTGAGTTTGAGTTGAGTGAAAGTGGTTGTAGAAATACGAAAAACTTTGAAAGCGATTGTCACTTATCTTGGCCCTATTGTCATATTACCTACTACCACATCGCCCGCGACTTCGTCCGGGTGGATTTCGTACTTTACCCTACGAAGTTCAACCCTCCACTCATTAAAACAAATCAATCAGTTATAGATGGTTTACATCAATTTTTGAGTTAACCAAGCCACGTAGTAAAATCCTCCCCTGTAAAATTAATTACCCCTTTTCCCCCCCTTCAGGGGTTGATTTTCGAAAAACAAAGTGATACACGTTATACTTTATTTTTGGTCTTAAGTATAAGTACTGAGGTTCGAGTTAAACGGACCACGCGTTATAGTTCTTCCATACAAACTTTAGGGGGATTGGGAGTGTCAAAGTAGTTTAGAAAAACAAGAAATTACCATATTTCATAATTTTCTTAGATAAATATTCGTGCCAAGTTTCAAGTTTATTAACTCAAGGAATAAGATTTTTCACACAAACAAAATCCCCCCTTTTCACCCCCTTAAAGGTAGTTTTTCCAGAAACCCCTCCTTAGTTCTCCTCTACATTACAAAAGGATTTCGTGTGCAAAATGTACGTTCCTAGTCCCAATAGTTTTGGCTCTGCGTTGATAAATCAGTCAAGTAATTATATTTATTGCAGTGTTTGTGTTAAATAAATATTTAAAGATCCGATGCGATTTGCGATGTCAAAAATGTGATGTAATATGACATCAATTGACAAGTTGGTTTAATGTGACAAAGCCAAAAGTCAACGTCATCAACAATCAACGTTCTCGTAATGTGATTGTACACTTTTCTCATCAGAGTTTTGAGTGAGAATGATTCACAACGAAATTTTACAATGAAACGTGTTATAAACAACAATTTAAATAATAAATCCTTACGATATAAAAATGGAAGTCTTTAATTATTTTTATTAGATTTTTGTTTTTATTTGATTTGAACTTTTAATATTATTTTAATCTGTGAAATTATTACTAGTTAGGCATAGTATTTATTTTTAATTTAATTTAAGTTTGAATGATACCAATTATTTGTTAGGCTGTGTTAAGTATTTACTTCAAATTAATTGAAATTGTAATGGTATAAATTAATTGAATTTTTAATGATATCATTTTGTAATGACGTATATCAATCAAATGTGATATTTATTTAAATTGATTACTTTTCTAATGATAACTGAACATATCCTATTTATATTTATATCCTGTAAATTATGACGTACGTACAATTAATTTATATTTACTTAACGATTTTAAAGCAAGCTACTTTCATATTGTATTTTTTAGGGTTCCGTACCTCAAAAGGAAAAAACGGAACCCTTATAGGATCACTTTGTTGTCCGTCTGTTTGTCTATCTGTCATTCTGTCAAGACCCTTTTTCTCAGGATTGCGTGAAGGTATCAAGTTGAAATTAATATCAAATACGTATGTCTATGGTCCCTTAGAGCTCTAAAGAAATCAAGCTTCTAAGTAAACGCAATAAAAAAATACGGCGATTTATGCTACATTTTTCGATACTCGCAAATAAATCAAAACCTATAGGATACTTCCCGTTGATCTAAAATCATGAAATTTTAGGTCAACGGGAGAGAAGCAAGGTCTTACAGCACAAGTAAAGGAAAAAGTCCTGAAAATCGTTAAAAAAAATGCGATTACAAACTTGCATTTGGAAATTTGACCGTGGCGTATATCGATGTATGGGAGAACATGTTTTTCAACTACAATGTTAAGTTTGTTTTTGGAATTCATTCATCCCAACTACGGAACCCTAAATTGTGCGTAGTCTGACACGCACTTGGCCGGTTTTTTTTTATAGGCACTTAAGAGGCACTTTTGTACGTCAAAATGTACAAATAAATAGAATTGATTCTAGTCGCCCCTTCCAAACGGTAGTTTCGTATGGAGAATAATTGGCAAGAATTTAATTGTTGAGCCCAAAAGTTCACATGTACTTTGTAACTATTATTACGATCTTGTACACACTCGAGATATGCAATAAAGCTTTAAATTTGAAAGCTACAATCCCCTATAGTACATCATTATCATGCTATTTCGATCTTCAGAACTAACGTTGAGGTTTGCGGCTTGCAAAAGTACTTGAAACTTGCTTCACAGCCGCTTCAGCAAAACGCTTTGCAGCGCGTAGCGATGTCAAACTGAGGCAGTAAATTGACAACGCTTCCTTTGCCGCCTCTGAAGTTGAAACTTGATAAATAATTTATGGTAGGGAACTGTACCCGCGGCTTCATTTACGAGTAAAGTGGGTTAATTTTCTGACATAAAAAAACTTTTTACAAAAACAAACACTACAAAGTGAAAAATTACTTTAATTTCAAGTTGGTGTCTTTGGATCTATTTTAGTTTTTTGCACACTTTTATACTTACACTTTGCACTATTTTCACTTATTTTTCACTTTTTCGTTGGTCAGTTTGTAATTTATCTAAGTTACAATAGCCTAATGTCCCGATGCAGGGACGCTAATTGCTGAGGAGTTCTCCTGGTAAGCTTAGAACCAGGAGAATTGCCACTCACCTTCTCACTTCACCAAATGGTGCTTTCCGAGGTACCATAAAAAATACCCAAATCGCTCGCTATAGGTGTGCCTATAAAATTTACCATCGATTTCCATGGGATCTTCTCATCACATTTTGACTTGGTGACAATGGAACCAACTCGGGACCATTCCCTTTCAAACAAAAAAACAATTTTCAAAATCGGTCTACAATTGACTGAGAAATCGGTTAAAACATTGAGACGAACCTAATTATAACCTCCTCTTTTTTGGAAGTCAAATAAAAAAGTGCAATAAGCCTTTTTCCGAGTATCTCGCTATTTATTTGCCAAATATGATCAAAATCAAAAGTCATTTATTCAAACTAGGCTGACAATCAGCACTTTTCGAATTTCAAAAATTACATGAGACAGTCCCCCAAAAACGCCCACACTTCACCACTTCCTAGTGCTTTAGCTGGGAAGAAGTGGCGCAACCAACTCCCCAGCAGCACAGCTGTCGCTCAAACTCGGGTCAGTAGTTTAGTCATGAAACTTACTGTTCTCGGGGTGTAGAGGTAGTATAGAAGTATGAGGAACATGGTGTAAAGTTCACTCATGCTCTGCTTGCGCGATGCAGGATTTTCCGTGACGTTAGTGTGATGCGTAGTTCGCATGTTTTTTTTATTTATTTTTATTTATGTATCGTCTTAAAAGAACACAGGATTACATTTTAAATAGCAACCAAAAACCACTAAGGTTTAAACTTGTGCTATCATGAGTCTATCTCAATATCAAACTATACAATGAAGCATTTTATATGTACGCGTTAAGGCTTCTACATACCGGGGCGACGCGACACAAAGGCTCCGCGAGTCGCGGGACGAGCGGTGCCTTTGTGTCGCGTCGCGTCGCGCGACAAGTCGCCCCGGTATGTAGAAGCCTTTATTGTCGATACAATTAACATCTTTAGGTATTTAAATAGTTACAATCATTCCTACTCTTCATTGCTTTTTTTACCAGAGTTTTAAAAGTGCACAAAGATCGAGGACGCGTTATCGACACGGGAAAGGCATCCCATAACCATTATGCTTGAGCTGTTAAGCTCTCCTAATGTCCAGTTTTCTTAAAATGGGTTCAGTATTAGCCACGAAACTGTATTAAACAAATAGATAAACTTACTTGTATACTTGTAAATATTGACAGCACTAAAATCACGAATAGACAGTTTCGCTTTTACAACAAAACACTCGTAAAAAGTGAACCATAACAACAAATTTTATATTTCTATATGAATTCAATAAAAACATTACCCTATCCTACTGCGGCAGTCGGATAAACTCTCCTTGAACTACCAGGGTTGATCACTAACGTTTTATAGCGGTGATTCGTTCCCAGTGAATTTTACGACCGTAAAGGCTCATTTACACGAAAACAGTTTCTCGCCGGTCGAAAGCGAGAGTTCAATTGTCTATGCGAGTGTCGTTGGCGGGACTCGCAAGCCGATTACCGTGCTCATTTGTTTACACTCAAGCAAGAAACAAAAACTCGCCATCGATTATGTAATACGAGACTTGTCCCACGATTTTCTCGTTCTTTTTTTACACAGACGATTACTATTTAATTTATAATCTTGATAAAGTGCCAGTTAATCGCGCCCTACGTTCCTACAATCAATAAAGTGGCTGAAAGTGAAAGCACATGATGACAGACATTTTTCCCTACTCCTTGAATGAATTCACATTAATAACCTTACAGCTATTGGTAATTTCTACTCGACTACGGCGAAGCAAAAAGGAAAACCGTGGTCGTATGTATTGTTTTGTTAGGGTAGGTGTCATAAGACCACGGCTATCCTTTGAACATAACTATGAATATGTATTAAATATAACGGCGCAGGATAGCCTTTACCAAAAGTGATCATCGCATTAGTCCACGTGCCGTAATCGATGTGCCGCCAGAGCAGTACGCTCTGGCGGGACCAAATATGTTGCTGCGTCCTGCAACGCCGTCGACGCAGCTGTACGTATCCCGTCTGCATCAATCACTCCACGATGACTGAAGACATCGTGGAATACATCAGATTCAAGACCAAATTGACCTTGAGAGTTGAGAAGATGGAGTCGCGCCATAACATAAACTTCTAGTCGTTTGTGGTGCGGGTTCCAACTCAGTACCTAGAAACTTTCATGAAAGAAGAGTTTTAGCCGAAAGACGTACCGACGTTTTCGTGGAAGGTTACGCGACACTACGCAGCGCAACACGACGTCGACACAGTCATCACTTCGTGTATAATAATTTAATGTTAGTATAATAAAAATAATTATGTATGTATATGTTAAGGTACTTATCTATCTGCGTCGCCTGAAATAAATGGATTATTATTATTATTGTTATTAATGGTTCAACAGTTTCAATATCATCAGGAGTGTTGCGGATTAATAGCAGTTCGTCGTGGATGTGGTACGACAGTGGCTCCCCTGACATTATCTCTCATCATCATTCTCTGTCATCAGAAGACAGTCGCCACGCAACCATCGCTGTGACGCTCTGCTGAGTCACTGTCATCAGCCAGTGTCACTCTTATCCGTCCTTTTCACTCAGTGTTTCCAGTAACTTCGTAACAAAAATAGACGGCGCGGCGCCACTTGCTGCGCCTTCAAATAGATTAAAATATAAATTACGTGTATGTAGTTTATTTAATAGACGAAACAATATTGAATAGTTAGTACATAACAAATTTTAGATGAGAATACTGTCTTGTTTCATACTTTTTAGGTCGTGATTTTTCAGTAGTCGAGTTTTAGTTTTTGAATTCACTTTTATATATTTCCCTAAAGAAGAACCACCCTATTGCGTTGGGATTTCCAGTAATGATAGTTTGTGATGGTAAATAAATAAATACAATATATTTTCTAATGGCAGTAGTCTCGTACTGCCACATTTTTGCACGTAATATCGTGCGTAATTATTACACTAGTCAACGTGTTTTATGTTCTTTTTGATAGTCGCTTAGACGAGACGAGAAACTCTTGTTGTGTAAAGGAGTCTTAGATCGCCCACAGAGCAAGTTTACGATACTCCTCGTCTTTGGTGACAGTTTTATTAGGGCGCATTATCTTTTTTCTCAGCTAGTTGAAATTCTAAGGAGTGTTGTTACAGACTCTTTGATTTTGCTATAAACTGTTGTTCTCTCTCTCCCTCAGGCAACTCAGGTAAATTAATTGTTAAGCAAATTGACACCCTACGTCAATTTGCCGTGTTATAGCCATGTTATACAACTGTTACTGTCCTTTGACAGTCGGCCATTCTTTAATGGTCGTTGTGATTTGATTACACGGACCATTTAAATTTCCCGTGGGTGTCGTAAATGGCGACTAAGGGACTTACTAGAGAATGGGCAGCGGCATTCTCTATGCATTTTTAACACCATACTGCGATCGCCAACCCGCCTGCCAAGCGTGGCGATTATGGCAACCTCCCCCCTTCGGGGAGGCCTATGTCCAGCAGTGGACGTCCTTCGGCTGAAATGATGATGATGATGACCATTTAAATTGGCAGTCAATTGACTGTAATAATTTTTTAAAAATCCTGACATCACTAAAATAAGGGTCGTAAAGAATTGTGGTTATTTTATTTTATTTTATTTATTTTCCTTTATTGGCCAACCAACAATTGTTTACACTGTAAATAGTTAAAGTAATATCAAATATAATCTAAAGTAAGTGTAACAATTTCTTACAGGTTAGCACCGCATTCCCCATAAACATATTAGGTGTGCCACAAGCACTAAACTATGAAACTAATATAATATAATAAGTAAAATTAGGAAGTTTATATAAAAATATAATTACGTGATGGAATATAAAACTAAAATAAACAGCAAAAGTAAAATTCAATATAACAAAATAAAAAAAAGAGAACTAAATCGAGAAAAAATAAAATGATACATTACTAGTAATTGTTCCATGAAACTTGGCATATGAGTCAAAATGCACAACAAGATCGCTGAAGCCATTTAACAATTTACAAAGACGAGGAACGACAGAGTTTGCACCAAGTATTGTTCTGCGGAGTGGAGGGTATAAAGGAGTAACAGGAGCTCGAGGGAGTCTAGCAGGGGCCCGAAACTGAAACTTGGATAGTAAAAGGGGACAATCAATTTTGCATCGGAGGAGCTTATATAGGAATAATGAATCAATGATTATTCTACGTTTCTCCAATGAGACCATCTTAAAATAAGATAGTCGGGCTTCATAAGATCGCATCCTTTTTGCATTTCCGCTGGCATAGACCAGATGCCAGAGGAATCTCTTTTGTATTCGCTCCAGTCGAAGGATATGCGTGGAGTAATGAGGTCTCCAAATTGTACTGCAGTATTCTAGGATACTACGAACGATACAGTTGTACAACAAGATCTTTGTCCGATGCGAGTTATCAAAAGTTACTGACAATAATTCTTGAATAAAATGTCGGTAATTTTAATCATATACACCTGTGGCCTTGTCCAAAATGTATGCCCTTTTTAAAGTGAAAACATATTTAGGGACGTTGGGCACTTTTGGGATGGGGAATAAGCACTGAACTCGCGTGACCGTCACGCTCAGATACATTTGAAGTGAACATTTCTTTAGGCACGTTAGGCACCTTTGGGATGGGGAATAAGCACTGAACTCGCGTGACCGTCACGCTCAGATACATTTGAAGTGAACATTTCTTTAGGCACGTTAGGCACCTTTGGGATGGGGAATAAGCACTGAACTCGCGTGACCGTCACGCTCAGATACATTTGAAGTGAACATTTCTTTAGGCACGTTAGGCACCTTTGGGATGGGGAATAAGCACTGAACTCGCGTGACCGTCACGCTCAGATACATTTGAAGTGAAAACTTCTTTAAGCACGTTGGGCACTTTTGGGATGGGGAATAAGCACTGAACTCGCGTGACCGTCACACTCAGATACACAAGTTTGTGAAGCTAACAGGATTTCACTTCTGACGTGTAGTCATACGACTGACAGTTTTTGTTTTAGTCGGCCACATAAGTTTATTAGAAAACCATTAAGGATTATGATGATGATGTTCGCCGAGCCGCATGTACCTAGACTGTTTCTATCTTCTATGCGAAAACGTTGTACATCCCTGGTGCGCAGCGTTCGGGTTAGCTTCTATATCTTTACCTCTGCGCGAATGCCGCCAGTACCTGAACCATTGCTGCATGTTCACATACCGAGCAATCGAACTCTGTAATGTATTTATGAATGTGGTTTTTATAATTGTGTGTATTTTTCAGTTTGTAATTTTTTGTGCCTATGATCCTTGTGTTGGTCGAAATAAACGTTTTTATTATTATTTTTTATTAAATATTGTAATTGTTCACAACATTTGATCTTTAACAGCTACACTATCGATTATTAATAAAACAGGTTGCTGTTTTTGTAACAGTTTCGGTTCCTGGTTCAAGTAGTAGTTTATTGAAAAAAACTGAAAATCAAGTTCAATTTGCCTCAAAAATCTAGGTCATGGTTCGTATGACCACTATGTTCTACTACCCATAGTTTCGGATGTAGCCCTTATCTGCGATCGCAAAAATCATCCTGTATAAACTGATATAGATACCTCAGTTAAGACTGATTTTGATAAAAAAAAGTCTGTCAAAGATCTACAAATGACAGCTGGGTCCAAAGGAGTAACGTGCTTTCCGAGGCACGGAGGAGTCTCGGTATGTAAAGATGGTCACCCATCCATGAACTAACCCAAGCTCAAGCCCAAGCAACTAGCATGGCAAGTGTAACCTGAGTAATCGACCCGTGTGGCTGTTATTACGTTAGTACCACTAGCTCCTCCTAACCTAAGTAAAACGAAATATTAACAAACTAAAAAACGGCGTCGGAAAAAATCCTCCGCATCGCTGTCGACTGGTAATGTATCCTGACTGGCGGTGTTAACACGTTGTATGGCAATGGTCTTTCTACACGTGCAGTCTTTGGACCCGTTTTACGCAGAGGACTTATAGCAATCTGCGTGTCCAATATAAAAACGCGTTTAGGATACGGTTGGGGCTGTCGTGGCATTGTAGTGCCTCCACAATGTTTGCGGAGGCGCGCACAGACGATTTTTACGCCATAATAAGAAAACGGACCGCCTCCATAGCCGGCCGGCTGCGCGCAAGCACCAACAGTCTCCTGAGCGTGTTTTCAGATCGGTGGGACTCCCTTATGCTGCGCCACTGGGCAAGAATCCATACCAGTTGATATTTGATGTATTTGTATTATCTCGTTATTACTAACACTAGTTACTAAGTTATTTTGTTGATACTAACACTATGGAGTCATTGTCTGAATTTAAGAATTTGAATTTGTATTTGAATGCTTAGCCTCTGGCCAAAAAAGCCAGCCCTTTGGGTGACGGAATGTGTCAACCAGCTGTTGAGCTGAGATTTCGTTGAACAAACAATGAGCACTCGACAGCGTTCTCTATGCATTTTAACTTACTACTGCGATCTACTGGTACTCTTTACTGCGATCGCCAATCCGCCTGCCAAGCGTGGTTATATTCCCCCCTCCCACTTTTTTATGGGGAGCCCTATGTCCAGCAGTGAACGTTTTTCGGCTGAAATGATGATGATAATGAACTATGAGCACTCGGACGCCACGACCCGAGGGTTTCAACCCCAAACGGCTCGAAATTATGATTACCGATAAGGTTAAAAAAACCTTTCAATACACAAATAGCTTCCATAATCGATCTTCTTTAAAGCCTTAAATTCCACATTACAATACAATACCGTTAGTCCGTAAGGCGTGGGTAGAGGTTACACATACATCAGTAAATCCCTATCCGTTAGATCTCGTCCAGGGTAGGGAACATAAGCGGGTGCAAAGGCGGACCATAGCTATCAAACGTATGAACCGCTGTTTACGTCCATAGTTAGGCCCCGGCCACGGCCACAAGCAATGCGACTTGCGACGCTTTTTCGAGTTAAGCGACACGGGCGCACGTCACTTGTTTCCGTCTGTCGCTCTGCAAGTCGCGTCGTGGTAAAATCAAATCCATTTATTTGCCAGAATGTAGGTACAATGTTAGACAATGTATGATCTTAAAACTATAAGGGCCCTTCACATTCTGCTATGACATATGGTGTGCAAATATTTAATTTTATCATGCACAAAAAAAAAGACAAAAACAACAAATAAGAGGATTAGGATTCTTATGGAACAAATTAATTAATTGATTGATTGATTGATTTGTTGATTGGTTGGTTAGCTATAGCTATGTTAATTCAAGTTTAATATAATGTCCGATTAAGAATATAAAAATAATTGTAATTGATAATGTCATAACTATTATAATGTCAAAGTGTTGATTCAGTATTTGAATATTAATTATTAAAAGGTATAAACCAATATTATTGATTTCAGTTTCCTTCTCCGCGATCTGACATGTAAAATTGAGATTGTAAAAGCATGTTTCTTTTAACCATTGCGGTGATCATGGTATGCTCTAAACAACTTCTTTAATTTATTTCTTCACAATCGCTATCGTAAAACGCGAGTCGCTTAAGCGTGTAACTCGTGGCCACGGGGTGAAGCCTAATAGTACCCAACGGATACGGACGGACGATTCTTTATAGACGAAGCATCAAAGAATAAGGATAGATTCTTTACATTACTGCGGAATTTATTCGATGAATATCTAAAGCCCTTATAGTCAATATCGTTATTGGTTGAAAGGATAATGACTATTAGATATTTATTCTACAAAGGAAAAGGATTTCCGGGTTAGTCTAGCACTGCAAATCATCTTCCGCCTAGCCTTTTCCGAACTATGGCTTCGGATTTCAGTCGAACCGGATGCTGCTGACTCCCAGTAATTTTACAAAGGAGCGACAGCCTATCTGACCTCCACAACCCAGTTACTGGGTAACTGGGTCGGTCTATCTAAACACGAAGTTGAACTCAAATAATTAAAGTCGAAAAAGCTATTTGGTACACAGGCAGCAACTTATAACCGTACAACCGTTCTACTACTCTAGCCGATCACTTCGAGTTGGTCGTCATCGACTGTTACACAACACACAACTACTAACGTTGACAAAAACAATAATAGTTTTTGTTTTTTACTGTAACCATTTTGAAATTATAAAAGAATTTAAAACAGTTAATGAGATATGCATGGAAGTATCAGAGATATCAGAGATGATGATGATATTGAAAGAAATAGGAGGGTGCTGTCGATGAGAGCTAATATGATCGCTCGTAGGTTTGCACGTTGATCTATAGTAGTTAAAATAACCTTCTAGCTTTGGTCTACTATTTTATGATATATGCGACGTCTGAATTCAGCGTCAACGTTCCGATTGACGTCTCAACGCAACGCACAGCGTCGGCGGTCAATACGTCCACAGTGGAAGACGACGCTTCAGTCGTTCCTCGCGAGAGTTGAACCATTGCACTCTCATGTCGTGGACCTGACGCTGCAATGGTTCGAAATAAATAAGACGTGACGCAAAGCGTTTGAATGCTGCGTACGACGTCAAGACGCCGACGTCGACGGTGAAGGAGAGATCACAACAGTACATTTCTATGGTAAGCATTGTGACGCGGCGTACGGCGTGACGCTGTAAGCAACCGCTTGGCCGATCCCGCGATGAGACCATAGCCTATTTCAATCACATTGCACCTCATTTTACACGTGCAGCCTGTGGGTAGATTACAATCAAAATTCGTACAGCGCCCTTCGCATTCAATTTAATAATGAGTTCCGGGTATTGATGGGGGCTGCTCCACTTCTGTAGCGCATTAGGGATGTTTGCTGATGCTCGTGTTGATTGCTTCTACGCTACGATGCGAAAAATAGGCTCGCCCCCTTTTAAATGGGACTTAAACATAACTGCGAAATGCGGGTGTACTATAGCTACACCTCTGCCCAACCCTTGGGGGAAACAAGGCGTGATGATATGTTATGTGTATAAGTATGAAACTATTCTCTGTATTTTTGAAGTGAAAACTTCTTTAGGCACGTTGGGCACTTTTGGGATGGGGAAAAAGCACTGAACTCGCGTGACCGTCATGCTCAGATACATTTATAATATACATAATGTTTACAAGTTTGTGAAACTAAGAAGCTTTCTCTTCTGACGCGTAGTCCTACGAATGTGGGTTTTTTTTTGTTGGCTCAGCAATTTCGGAGATATGGGGGAATAGTAAATTTTCATCTATTTTCTTTAATAACTTTATAACGAATTATTTTAAACTTATACAACGGGCCCACGTGGTGGATTACGGCCTACTTCCTCTCCCTCATCGAGAGTTGGCCTGTGTCCCAGCATTGGGAACATAATACGCTGATTATAAAGTTACGCAGTTATTTTTTTCTGAAATAGGCACATACGAGGCACTTTTGAACGTCATAATTTACAAAAAAATAGAATTGATTCTAGTTGCCCCTTCCAAACGGTAGTTTCGTATGGAGAATAATTGGCAAGAAACTCCACCGTTACTCTTTTAAAAATGTTTTACAATATTTTGTTAGAGTACATTAATTATATGATTATATTATGTGAAGACGATGCACCTAGAATAAAACTACTATACCTTAGTAGGTAAAATAATTAAAAATTAAGCAATGAAAAATAACTTAATTATGAGATGATGCTCACATATTTACAAACATCGTAAAAGTATAAATGTATTCCTACAAAAACTTTAAAAATAAGTCAGTGTGTGAGTACCTATATGTAATAGTAATTAAAATATTAATCTGTAAGTTTTCCTAAAAAATAATAATAAAAAAAAACCTTAAGGTAAATGCTCTACCCATACTAAGGAAAAATAAAAATTGTTTACTGCTTGTTGGCTATTTCAGACTGTAGTTTTCTCACGATGTTTTCCTTGAGTTCACTGTACGTGGATGTTGTGTGAGAATTATTTGACCCCCAATTTGTTACGTTTCCGAATCACATGTCTACTTATAAGATTACGTTGTAGTGTATCAGATAACATGAGATTTACTGATAGAAACCTAACTAAATTAAGCAGTTTCATGACATCAAAAAGGGAAGGTCTGTAATTGGTTTTTACTTTTATTATTTTAATAATATTTTATATAGATTATTTTATATTTGGTGAGTGTGAGAATTTGGTGGTATGAGGAACAGGGTGTAAAGTTCACGCATCCACCATAGAAAAGGGAGGATCCTCCGACCAGACGGGTGTCGTGTCTGGTGAGCAACTGCCCGACGATTGATGTCGGGACGTCGTATATATGCTAGTTGCGTGGTAAACTCTGCTTGCGTGATGCAGGATTTGCGTGACGTCAGTGTGACGCGTAGTTCGCATGTGGCGATGTTGATGCCGCTACAAGAACATTGTAGGCCTAAAGGCAAGAGTTAGATCTGTGACCAGCCGCGTTACATCCAAATTGGTCGCAGTTACTTCTCTATTTACTATTTTACGACACCAAAATGGGAATTATTTAAAGCTCCCAAAAAGAGGCACCTTTATTATAGAGTGTCCATTATTTATATAATTTCAAAATTGGAATTTACTTGTAGGTAAATTGGTGCAGCTGTCTTTATGACCTGTGTTTTCGCCATTTACACTCTAAAATAATATGAGTAAGTTTTAAGTTTGATTGAGGATTTCATAAGCTGACCGTACATAATAAACTTCCTCTTAGTAATCAAACAACCGTGTACTGACTTTATCAACACCTTTTCATACACACGACTATACTTCTCTGTTCATGCCCACGGCCCAACACAATAGCCTGGTGATATATGACCAGCCACAACTTGGCTGCTATCCAATAGGCCACACATTAAAAACTACGCTATACAGAAAGAGGTAGCGGCAGCGTTTTTTCATTTACACAAAAAAAAAAATTTTGTGTTTGTAACTTCAAAATAACACGTTTTTACAAATTGCATATGAAACGGTACATATAACATAGTTTTTTTGCCTGTCTCTGTCTGTTTGTTCCGGCATAACTCCGAAACAGCCGATTCTAACGGGACTTTCATTGACAAACAGCTTCAACATCAGCTATCGGTCTGCTACTTTTATTTTAGAAAAAGCTACGCGGGTGAAACCACGGGCAGCAGCTAGTAAGTGTTAAGTAAAATTAGTGTAAATTACCTATTTGTTTAGGTAAAAGCAAACAGAAATAATACAAAAAATTATGTGGTGGTGCAAATAATATGTAGTATTAAAATTAGACCCAAATCATTCATTTCAATTAGATCATTAAAAGGCAGTTTTGAATTTCATTACCAACAAAAAGAATTGAATAAAGTTGCCCATTCCAAAACGTAGTTTCATAAATGAGAAAAGAATGGGCAAGGACAGAACTATGATTGGGACATTGTGCGAATGGGACATTCTGCGTCAGATCCCTTCATAGATACTCTTAAAAAAAAACATTGTTATGACGTTTATAATCAAAATCAAAAGTCCTTTAATCAAACTGGGCTGAGTGGGCACTTATTGAACATCAAAATTACATAAGACAAACCCCCAAAACGCCCTTCCTTAACCACTTCGTAGTGCTTTAGCTGGGAAGTAATGCCGCAACAAACTCCCTAGCAGCACAGCTGTCTGTTCAGTTAAAAATAGAAGATAAATGATTTATTTTCTGTAAGTAGGTTTGTACAAACACTTTTACACGTCAAACATATTTAAAAAAACAAAAAAAAACTAGATGAGGTCGGCGTTTCGTAACTGACTACTCTGAGAAGAAAGGCTGAAACAAACTCAGAGGTCACAGTCTCTTTTAAAGTCCAGACATAATCTTGGTCAAATCATGTGAAGACCATGTAGATTGGTGCCTGAAATGATCTTTTAAGAAGAAACAGGACAGAAGAGGTATTGAAAAGAAAATACAATAACCAACCAGTCACGATGGGCTTCGACGAAGGCTTCTGCTAAAAAAATATAAATACGAATTAAATGTACCTCAATGTAGATTGCAAATATTTAAAAGGAATGTATTTAAGTTAATGCCATTCAGGTGTAAAACAAGTTACCGAACTCTTTTAAGGAACTTCCCATCCTCATTTTCAAGAAAAAGCTGACAAGTTGGTTGTTGGATAATTGCTTCTAGGACGTTGCAGAATATTTAAATAATATTGTAAAAATCCAAGATGACATGTGCTTAATTTTAAATTAACGATTATCTAATAATATTAATATTAATTTATTTTGGACATAATGTAAATCACAAATCTTAAAAATAGTTGTTCTTAGAAAAGAAGTACATTTGAATATTTGTACACCTGTTGTAGTAGAATGTTTAGAACTAAAAAAGATATTAACACCATACTATTTAAAACTAAATTCTTACAAATAAATAAATAAAATGTGGGGCAGTCTTTGGGGACTATAGCCGATAGAAGTGAAAACTAAGTAACTTATAGCTCATGGAAAGCGTTCTGTGGCGATGACGCGGGTTCCATGATTTTTGTTCACCCAAAAAGTGCTTAACGCGCCTGGGTAAAGAAATAAGGGGCATGCCATCATTAGATACCCTCAAAACGTATGCGGTTCAGTCACTAAAATTTGCGTTCGCTACCGCTTTCGACATAGCAGAGCCTTAAAACGACCGACCCAACGTGTAAGGAGGACCGCAAACTTTTTATAATGTAGATCAATTTGCTCGCCCCTACAATATATCTGAAAAAGCAATTAAAGTTGGTAGTTTTTGTATAAATAGCGTTTGGGTCGAGCCCATATTATGTCACCATAATGTAGGCAATGTTACTTGACAAAAAATATAGAGAACATTATCTTTAGAATAGAATAGAAATTCTATTCTAGAATTTATTTCTAAGTATATGGTAATTTAAGATCTTAATACCAATAAATAGCTTCACATATCGTTATCATACATATATTTATGAGTCTTAACGGCAATAATACACGGTAAAAATTAAAGAAAAACCGGCCAAGTGCGAGTCGGACTCGCGCACGAAGGGTTCCGTACCATAATCTATAAAAACCGCAAAAAAAAAAACACGTTTGTTGCATGGGAGCCCCCCTTAAATATTTGTTTTATTTTAATTATTTCAAGCGTCTACCTGTTGCCGTTATCAATATAGAGCAAAAACGAGCAAAAAAAAACACGTTTATTGTATGGGAGCCCCCTTAAATATTTATTTTATTCTGTTTTTTAGTATTTGTTGATATAGCGGCAATAGAAATACATCATCTGTGAAAATTTCAACTGTCTAACTATTACGGTTCATGAGATACAGCCTGGTGACATACAGACAGACAGACAGACGACGGAGCCTTAGTAATAGGGTTCCCGTTTTACCCTTTGGGCACGGAACCCTAAATAACCGACTAAGCGTGTGTCGGACCACACACAATGAAGGGTAGTTACGATGAATTTATCCCGAGAACAAACTTAACATTGTAGTTGAAAAACATGATCTCCCATACATTCCAACTACAATGTAAGTTGGTCGACTATTACTCGTTAACTTCGTACTTAGCTGTGTTAGTTTTCTTTTTTAACTTCGTTAGTATACTACTGCCGTGATTTTTTTCACATATCCAATAACATCCATTTAGCTGACAGGATACTTGGCTCTATAGCAAAATTAGCACTTTAAACCTTAATGTTACGCAAACGAATCCCTGAATAGAAAAATTATTTTGATAGACCCGCAATATTATTGAACGGTCTATCCAACGATGCCCCACAACATGGGATAGACGACAAAAAATATATATCATCCCCTCTTTACATGCCAGGGTGATACCCTACAAATTGTTTCACCACTTTGTCGGCGTGATTGATAATTATGTATACCCATGCTGAATTGTACCGAATTACAGCTTTCTGGTAGTAGTCTCTAAGCTAAGGCGCGGACAGACAGACAGACATGGCGAAACTATAAGGATTCCTTGTTATCTACGGAACCCTACATAAATAATAAAAAATAAATAAAAACATTTATTTTGGACCAAACACTTTTACACATTTTATAAACCTGCCAAACTGCGTGACAGTTTGTCGGCAGGATTAGCGCTCGTCTTAAAATATTTGGTTTACACAATAAATAGCATACTTCTTCATCTAAGAAGGTAGATCCAGGTAGTTTTTAACTGGTTCAGTGATCGATCTGATCGACTGCCACATGTTGCGACCATTTCATTAAGCAGAGGAAGAAACTAAACCAATCCAAACCAAAGATAGATACATAGTTTATTTGGTGCACACAAAATACATACTCGTAGCACAACATACAAAAGCACGATTAAATAACAACTAATTACTTGAAAGAAACGATGGATGCACTGTGTGAAGGTTTATATGGCTTGAATGGTGGTGACCACACATTTAGAGTAGGCTAGATACCACATGTTCATTAGATAGTATGAAAACTGAGCGTCTCATCTTCTATAAACCTACGATGACGTCACCCCAGCCATTTAGTGATGTGCTCATCGTAAGCAGAATCGTTTCAATCGGTAAGCACGTCTGTGAGCTAATAGACTTCGTTAGGAGTGGACGTCCGTCGATTTTTTTCATTTGACATGCAATAGGAAGTTGCACACGTGGTACACCGCTGACTACCTGCAGTAATGTCTCTCCTTCTCCCTTTAATCCATCCAAAAGTTGTCTGTAAAAGATCGCTTTCAGCGATAAGACCACCCATTGAGTCACCAGTAAAGTTTCTACATTCATTTCTGTAATTTTTATGGTGTTGTAGCGACATCAACATCGCCACATGCGAACTACGCGTCACACTGACGTCACGCAAAATCCTGCATTGCGCAAGCAGAGTTTACCGCGCAACTAGCATATATACTACATCCCGACATCAACCCTCGGGCAGTTGCCCACCAGACACAACACCCGTCTGGTCGGAGGATCCTCCCTTTTCTATAGAGGATGAGTGAACTTTACACCCTGTTCCTCATGTCTCTAAAGTGTACATAATAAAGATTATTCTATTCTATTCTTAACATAATTATAATGATTCTCTTTTATGGTTACACAATTCGATTTGGTTATTTCTCAAATCGTGTCGGTACCTGTATAATTACTGCCATTACAAGCAATACTCAGCGAAATAGTCTAACAACTTACTGACCTAACGTTAGAAGAAAATCGGATTGTCCAGTAATTTAGTTGTGGAGGTCTGATGGCAGTCGCTCTATGTAAAATATTAACATTCACCAGCAGCTGGTAAGATTGGAAACTGTCCCCAACACAGTCGGGAAACAGACTAGGCACATGATGATTTTGCTAAAACAAACTCATCAGAAATTATCGTCTACCAGATTCTTCTCTCGAATCGGCACGAACTATATTAGAACTAGCTTTTTCCAGCAGCTTCGCCCGCGTGCATGTTGGACATGATCCCACGGGAACATACTACCGGGATAAATGTATCCAATCCAAAGCTTGCGGACGGTGAGCGATGGGTAGCTCGCCATCCGATAAGGACCAGGCCCGGATCGACGACGCGTTGTGTTCCACGCGCGCCTCAAAGAGATGTCAGCATAAATTGACGGGGTCCATTAAGGCCAATGCCTGCCAGGGTTGCGAGTATGTCCGAATGGGAAATCGTGGCCCTGTATTAAAGTTAGGATAGCTCGTGCCGTGTCGCAGGCCGTTTCCCGGCCACCGTAAGCGCGGGCTTGCGGACGGTGAGCGATGGGTAGCTCGCAGTCCGATAAGAACCAGGCCCGGGTCGACGGCGCGTTGTATTCCAGGAATCCACGCGCGCCTCAAAGAGATGTAAGCACAAATTGACGGGGTTCGTTAGGGCCAATGCATGCCAGGGTTGCGAGTTTGTCCGAAAGGGATATCGTGGCCCTGGCACACAGGCAAATGAAGGAACACAGGTGGGGTTTAGTCAGACTTTTACTGACTCTGACACGCCCTCCCGCTCCGCCCAGAGCGGGAGAAGTTATTTGATAATTTCCCAGCCAAAAAAAAAAAGATAGGTCGTGCCGTGGCTCATGGCTAATGGTCAAGGAAGCCGAACATACCTATATTTTCTAAGACTAACATCAAATACTTCACTACCACTAAAACTACATATTTTCAAATATGTACCAATTTAATAGAAAAAAAAATCGTGTCAAAAAAAGAACCCTTCATTAATTTCACGCCAAAAATTCGGTAAAATACCGACTAATGTACGACGAAGGGCGCTCGAGTATGGAGAGCTTTACACGATCATTTTCCTCAATCGGCTGCTACAATTTACAGGCTCTTACGTAGCTGGTACACGCTATGTTTTTCCATGAGCCTGTATCAACAGAGAAACGTATTTACTCCTAGTGAGGATGTGTTTATGATTACTCTGGAGAAGAATAATAGTTGGTATCAGAGTAGCTTCTTTGGTTTGTATGAACAGGCTCTGCGAATGCATTGAGATCTTGTGGTGATACGTAAAAAAAAAATCATATTGCACTGGGCGGGCATGAGAAAGTGACAGAGTCAATTACTTCAACATGCGTAAAAAGAGTGCGCAACAAATACGCTGGAACCAAAATAAAACATTGCAAGAGCGCCAATTAAAACAAATAAATGTTTTTTTTTAAAAATTTTAAGCTATGTATCAAAAATATTTTCAGCTAGAGTTTTCAATTACGTAATACGCACATTTTTAATGCAATGTTGCAATGAAATTACTTAGGATTATAAAATTACAGACAATTATATAATAAAAAGTAGAAGTCTTGTCGTTATTTAAATCTATCGAGGAAATTTAACCCAATTGCGTTTTCCTTCAGTCAGAGTATTAATCAAATGTTAAATCCATAAATGCTGTAATAGTGAAATAAATGGTTACGAAAAAGCCCCGATTTATTTTGGTATCGCCTTATACGTTCAATACAGCAATGTAATAGCTAGTTTATACGTCATTCTCATTTATGCACATCGATATTGTTTATTGTTGTCCGTTTGGTGGCGGACGTAAAGAATAGCACCACCCTATTTCTTCCCGTAGGTGTCGTAAAAGGCGTCTAAGGGACTTACTAGAGAATGGGAAGCAGCTTTCTCTATGCATTTTAACGCTATACTGCGAAATGTTGGGGGAGGTTAAGTACAGCAATGGATGCTTTCGGCTGAAATAATGATGATGATGAATATGCATTAGGCTCACTCCCTATTAAAGACTTAATGTTGGTGTACTTTCCACTTTTGCCTATCTCAGGAAATATAAGCATAGTCATGATTTGTTAAAAACAGAGACATACGTTCCATGTTTTATGGGGCAATCATATTAATCAAGCATAAAGTCAAACTCAGGGCTACTGAGAAATTCCTTATAAAGGCGCAGATGTATGATTTTATTGACTTTTAAATCTGATAATACGCCTTCAAATAACGCAAGTAAGTTATGCAAATGTATGTTAAACTAGAACGCATACACATCCATTTTATAGGTATGTGAATATTTAAGCATTGTAGTAAAATACTTTATGAAATAAATTCAGGAAGTAATGTCTACCCAAAGCATAAAGAACGATATTACTTTCAAACTACTTGAGATATTTTCATGCTTTTTTTGTATGAATAGACTGTTTTAATATCTAGAATTCTATCTGTGATTATTTTCAAATATTCATGTTTTCGTTACTAAAAATAAATATTCCCTATGAAAGTTAATAGTTGCGTGGCGTGAGCGCGACGCGCACTTGTATGGACAAGGTCAACGGCGATTATCTGACCCTTAAGGAACCCAATAACATTTATCCGGAACTGCGGGGTAAATGCGTAACGCACTAACTGATAGTGTGTTAAGCATTTACTCCGCTGTTCGGTTATGGGTAATGGGTTTCATTGTGACAATTCAACAAAATTCATTGTCTTATTTACGTTGTTGAGCAGATACATTTTTCGAACTTATGAAGCAATGGATGAGCAATATACTTCAAAATCATTCAGATTGTGATTGACCGTGTGATACGCCACTGGCTTAGCACGACGCGTTCTATTTCTACACTACTGTAGAATAGACATCGCTTGTCTACCGTTCTCGATGGAAAACTATCAACTGTCTACACGGAATAGTAAATTGTTATACAAGGGTCGAAAGGAATTGGTTACTTTCACCCGTGTTAAACACTCTACTTTTCATTTCGAATATAAGGAAAGTAAAAAGATTTTGTTTTTCTGACAGTTTTTATTTTCTTATTTGTTTCACTTCATAAAATCATTGTATGTATTTAAATACCTTTCCTTTTAAATTTCTGGATTTACGATTACTGTAAGTATTTGTCTCGTCTTTAACCGAATCTGGTGTCAACATTTCAGACTCGCTTGAACACAATTTTATTAATTAATCAAATATATTAATCGTGTATATTATAACCGAGATTATGAATTTCGGTGCAGCTCACAGAGTTAGTAACCCGCTAAATTATATAGTTTTTAATTTTAAACATGGAACACACCGCGTCACCACCGCGGGCCGTCCCGCTTAATAGTTTTTTTTTTAAATCACATTGGCTGTTTATACACTCACAAGACCGCAGCATTTATTTTTTTATTTTAATCGATATTTTTTTTGATCATGTCAAATTTTTCGTTGCCGACTACCTAACCAAATTTAGTCATATTTTTAAAAATAATTCCCGCCCTAGAGAGGGAAGCAATTACTGTGAGTCTTTCCCGCCCAAGGGTGGGGAGCAGCGTCTTCCACCTGCTACTCGGATCAAACAAACACTACTTACTTTTCGAGTATGAGAAATGAAAACGTAATTTTTGTCTACTCATCCGTCGACAAAACGCTTCTCTACGGTTCTCATGCTAAGCCGGCTGGTGATTAAGCCCAAGATCTCACGCTCAACAGTTGCACTTGCGACCACTAAGCTAACGACACAGTCAACTAACTGAACCATTTAAACAGAGCACGTTCTAACAATGCTTCAGTCAAACGCTCTAGACTTAATGTAAGTACGAATACGTCATTTAGTATTTGTCGGTGACTACAACGGAATGAGCGCACTGCACTTTCTGTAATTAGAGCAGAGGTCAGTTTATTTGTGTCAGGAATGAGTAGATTATAAATAGTATTATAATACAATGAGTTGTACAATTGAGTAGTACAATTAAGTTCCGTGTGGTGCCGGACGTAAAGAATAGCATTTCTTCCCGTGGGTGTCGTAAAAGGCGACTAAGGGACATACTAATGAACAGCAGCATTCTCTATGCATTTTAACACCATACTGCGATCGCCAACCCGCCTGCCAAGCGTGGCGATTATGGCAAATCGCCCCCTTTTTGGGGGAGGCCTATGTCCAGCAGTGGACGTCTTTCGGGTGAAATGATGAATGATGACAATGGGTTGATAGTTTTTCTTAAGGATACATGACATGTTTTGAATGACTGAAACCTTTCTATAGTGTAATTTTGATTAACATATCTTCCAAAAACAATCAGAATGGACTTTTCCAACTATGTTGGGGGGTAGGCTTTCAGTCTAACCGGATGAGCTGAATACCAGTGTTCTACATAGAGCGATTGCCTATCTGACCTCCACATACCAGTTACTAGGTAACAGAATACCCTTTGGTAAGACTGGTTGTCAGACTTTCGGGCTTTTGACGACATGTAATGACTGTCAAAGATCGCCGAAAAGCATTATCTAAGTTAAGAGCGTTTACGACTTACGGCATGTCATACAAACTTTCACGCCCTTGTTTATTTGTTTTGTTTGTTTTTCGAAATGACTGAACCGATTTTAATGAAACATCATACGCTTAATCAGGATACAAAGGTCTAAAAAGTTAGTTAAGAACATTTTCGAAATGTATGTAGTATTTTCGTACCGACCTCTAAAATTCGATACCCCTGTATCGAATTTTAGAGGTCGGTACGGGCAGCACAATTAGTATAGCCTACTGGCGGGAAATGCATAAATCCGCCACTGTATTCTGGGGAAACTCAACTAAGAGACTTATGATATTTAGAGCACAAAAACGCTGCATTCGAGCAATGTGCGATCTGAGAACAAGAGACAGCTGTGTACCAATGTTTAAATCTCTCAAAATATTAACAGTTCCAGCATTGTATATTCTTAAAGTTGCAACATTTGTCAAAAAAAATGCAGTACTCTTTACAAAACTGTCTTAAGAGGCCGGCGATGCGTAGTTCATACAAACGTAATACTAAAATAATTTGTAAATCAAACATATTCTTAAGGTAGTGTGTCTTTATTCCGATTGGAATACAGACTATCTAGGTTCCCAAATATATATTTTTAATAGGATATTGATTTAAACAAAAGTTATGAGAAAAATAAGTTTTCTATAGAAATTTTAAATTCCTCATATCTCGTCATTATATCATTGTCTTTGCAAAATATATACTTATTTAGGAACATAGATAAGTTATAATCCAATTTAAATAAATACACACGACCTTAAGAATATGTTTGATTTACAAATTATTTTGGTATTACGTTTGTATGAACTACGCATGTTACGCTGGCCCCTTAAATACGTAGAGATCCTATCCGTGCCCAATACAAAAACTGTGCCAGGAAATGTAAGACAGCTCTAATGCGCAAAAACTTGTTGGGAATAGCACTTGAAACCACTAAAGATCACGAGCTTTAAGAAGAAATTGACACTTTTTCTAATGCATATAATGTTATCACACTGTAGATGAATTTCTTAGTTAAAATAATATTAATATAAATTGACTAAGCAATGAATGTGTGTGTTTTTGTTGTATATTGTGTAATTTGTTTATTTAATTTAATATTAATGAATCAAAACAATCTTACCGAATTTGTAAATACTTAATTTATTTATACAAGATGTTTCTGAATTAACTTTTTATAATATTATACCTACAGTAACTAAAAAAATTGTACGCCGCTGGCAAAACATAGATAGTCAAACTGAATTGTTACTGAAGACCAAACGTATTTACCTGTGTTTAACAAATAAAAAACGTTCATTCAAGCTTCGTTCAACCAATGACAATGAGTTATCTAAGGATAAGTTCAGAAGAAACTTACTACACGCACATTTATCTAAATGCAAGGAATTTTAACGGTTAATTTATAAGGACATTCTAAAACCGCTTTATAATGCTATCCTATAAAATAATAATGCTATGCTTTATAATGATATACTAAAGCCGATCTAGCGCTATGATCCGAATTTATCCTAAAACTGCCTTGTAAATTCAGCAACGAAATTTATTTGCATTCCCATTGAAAAATTCTCTGGAATGCTTTGTCTTGTGAAACAATGAGCTCGGATGTACAAATCTGAAACTATGAGCAACAGAAAAACTGCAGTCTAAAATGAGTCATGGACTTTGATTAGATGCGAAATGAAACGAAAACTTATAAAGGTAAATCCTATTCACAAGACCAAATTAAAACAAAAAATATTGGCATTATTACACGGTTCAACCAAATTGGTTCACTTTGGTTGAAATGGTTTGAAATAAATATTGATTATGAAAGACGAAACAATTTAGTTGGTAAACGAACCGTGTACCATTGCCAATATCAACAACAGTTTGTTAACGTTACTTTTGTTCTCGTAGACAGAATAGCAATAGACAAGTTACTAAATAATAATAATGTGACAAGGACACACATATTAGATCTAGTAGGTAGAGTAAACGAGACAGAAGACCAACCGTGGCCCAACAAACATCGACTGTCACTAATTTCTCTGCAATGTATTACCCGACTTCATTAGATAGCCACCATTTCAGCCGAAAGACATCCGCTGCAGTTCTGAGAAATATGTTCAAGAATATTTTTTCTGCTACCACAAACTATATAGATTTTGACATTTTTTTGTTTAAGACAAGCCTACTTTTATCATTTGCCTCTTGTCAGCACCTTAACAAATAAAATATTAAGTAATTCATTCATTCATAGTCATTAAAACTTGTAAATAATTGTACTTATAACTTGTAATTTAAATTCAACAAGGTTTTTACTTTTATTATTTTATATAGAAAGAAAGAAAATACATTTATTTAGCACAGACTAAAAGGCACACAATATAATATACTTACAGCACATGAAAAAAAAAAAAAAAACAAGTTAAAAGAGGAAATTGCGATGTAAGAAATTAGCAGTAAAGTGTACTTATGGCCTGCGCTAAAAAGGCCCAGTTTATATAGATTATTTTTTAACATTTTCTGAATGTGAGAACGTTGTAGGCTTTATTACTACTTAGCCTGTAGATTTGTAGACCATTTTCTATTTTGTTAAGTACCTGGTACTTGTTGAAGGACCTACACTGTCCTCCCTTATCTATTAACACTGTAATTTGAAAACATTGTAAACGCCAATATTTTTTTTAAGATTAACCGTGGAGTTTCTTGCCGGCTCTTCTCCATAGGAAACGACCAATTGGAACCGTGCAGCTAGCTTCTGACGTTTCATAAGGTGCCATTTAGGTTTATGTGAAATAAATGATTTTGATTTTTTCCACTTCCAACTAAAAGTGAATAAAAATGTCACCTTCGATAAAATAACGATTTTCTAAAATAAACGTCCACTTCAAAACACGGGTTCGGTCACACACAAACAATTTGCAACACCATTGATGGCCATTGACAGTGCAAAGTGAGAGCCGGTAGGTATATGTGCCCCTAGAGTTTCGTTTCAGCTTTTGGAAGTATTGGTTCCAAACAACTATGTAGGTTATTCGGTAGATGACAATTTTCGTTCTTTTTTGAACGATGTTTGGGGACGAGAACGAGGTTGATTTGGCAGAGAACCAAAGTTGTCGACATAGCCCACAGAATAAGCAAGCTGAAGTGGCAATGGGCCGGCCATATTAGCCGTAGAACCGATGACCGTTGGGGTAGACGTGTTCTTGAGTGGAGACCGTGAATCGGAAAACGTAAGGTAGGACGCCCTCAGTCTAGGTGAAGCGACGATCTTCGCAGGGTGGCTGGTGGCAGCTGGATGAGAGTTGCCGAGAATCGAGCTGAATGGCGTGCAATTGGAGAGGCCTATGTCCAGCAGTGGACTGCTTTGGGCTAATGATGATGATGGGGACGAGAAACGGGAAGCATAAGTTTTATTTCTGCACTCATTTGATTTTTACAATCTCATAATTATCTACTTACTTAGATATAGGAGTAACAGCGAAAGAAATCATCGTGAGGTACACAGTACGCGCAAAAATGTATAATGAGCTCTCGGGAGTAGCACGCGAGTAGCCTAAAAGTGTATTATTAGCTAATTACATAACCTAACTTTTTATGGAATAAACTAGATAACAAGGTTAAGAAAGTGAAAACGTTGTTTGCTCCGAGAATATTTTTTATTGCAATAATTGACACAAGTCATTTATAAGAATACACATGTACGAATATCAAATTGAAGAAATCGTTATAAACTAAAAAGTTTCACACTCCCCACTATTGTCCGTGTGGTGCCGGACGTAAAGAATAGCTCCTTCCTATTTTTTCTCGTGGGAGTCGTAAAAGGCGACTGAGGGACTTACTAGAGAATGGGCAGCAGCGTTCTCTATGCATTGTAACACCATACTGCGATCGCCAACCCGCCTGCCAAGCGTGGCGATGCCTATGTCCAGCAGTGGACGTCTTTCGGCTGGAATGATGATGATGATGACATAACATAACATTAAGTAAATTTAAAAAATATATAACCTTATATTTATCTCTATCTACGTTTACTATTAAAAACACGGTTCGGCATTAAAGGGTTTATTTATAAACGTTGCTTAAAGTTATGCGACGTATAAACGTCAGAAAAAATATGCCTATGGTTAAGCAGACGTCAATCATTGCTTAACGCGTTTTGAAAACAACTAAGTTCTCAGAAATATGTTCAATATTAACATATTTTTTCCGCCGTCACGAACTGTATAGATATGGCCAAAATTGTTTGAAACAACTTGGGTCTTGTCAGCGCCTTAAGTAACGTTTATAAATAAGCCCCTAGTATAATATTACCCTACAAGAAAAGAACAAACCACTGACACCATTTTAATTTTAGTGGACGGAAAGATATCTATCATTACTAACAATTATAATACCAGCTTTTTAATAAAATAAAACCTTGTTTTAGATTTATGCTTTAGTAACGTCCAATGTCGTACAAATTTACAATTTAGGCCTGTGTGAAAAGACTAAGTTTTATAGCCACAGCTTTCGTCGATGGATTTTCAATATTTATGAGGTAATGTTATTCAAGCAATTATTATTGAATAAAGTGGTTACATAAAAAGTCTAAACCTTCAAAAATGTTAATACATGAATATATGGAAATAACAGGTATAATTAAGTCGCTTTTAATTTTCGTATTCCACGTATTTCCATACATTTATTTTATTTTTTTCTGACCAAGCAATGACAAGATTTTCTAACTTTCATTGCTTGAATACGAGGCTTTTAACTACTTACTGTGTATTTTATGTAATTTTTTTGTAATGTGGGTTTTGTTTGTGCAGAATAAACAAATTTTCTTCTTTTCTTTTTTATTTAATGAACCTTGACGTGGACGTCCACGATCGTGATATTAGAAATGATAAAATAATTAATTAATCATAAAAGAAGAAATCACAGACAATTATAAAAGTGGATGTTGCGTGACAATTTTAGCTGAACTGAAATATTTTTTGGACAAAGCATATCTTTAACAATTATAATACAGCGTGCCACTTTAGTGACGATATTAATTTAATACACCTATACGGTTACGCGTTTTCTTTATAAGAATATATTTTGATTTCATTAAACGTTATTATTTATTGATTTATTAACAATTTTCTAAAATAACATTTTGCAGCAACTAGCGCAGATGTAATTTGCCGAGGAACGGACCATAACATCGCATCAATGAAATAAAAACGAATAACGTGCAAAGAGTAGGCGCATTGTAAGAAAGACAGAGCTTTATTATTTAGTCTGTTTTAAAATTTCAATTTTTAAATGTACAAATTTATTTTATATTATTATATTTTTTATATTTTATTACTGGTCACTCGAGGCACCCATCTATTAAATTAATGTCGCCATTGTAGTGGCACATTGTATACTATACCATTTACAGGTCATCACAACAATGGCTACCGGGCGGTTACTGCAATATTCCGGGGTCGATGTTTGAACTGTGATCCCAATAGGTATTGTATAAACGGCGATGTCGCTCGGTATGTGAATAGTTAGACGTGGTATGCCGTTAACTTAGTCCAATGGATGGATGTTACTGCCTATTTACTTGATTTATATTTCGTTCTAGATGGGGAAGACGTTGTATTGCTGAGTAATATTGTCTATTTAGAAGATAGGACTATAAAGGGGAATATGTAGAGGGTTGTATTATGTATACGGGGTGTTATAGTAACTGCGTGCCATAGCTTAGGGGTAGGTTCAGTATCGATAAGGGAAACCAGGAAAAAAAAAATTAAAACACAACAAAAAATATTGCAAGATCAACCTAATTTAGTACCTACTAACTTAAAATAGCAATCGTTTAGAATTAAAATTATTTTATTTGACGGTCTTTTTTTTTTTTTTTTAAGATGTCTTCTAACCTGGGTTATGTTGAAGATACACCTATTATATGCTTTACAGTATTTCCTGTGTTTTATCTCTGCAAACCTCCCCAACAGGTTATGTGGTACATGAAATAAATGAATTTTATACCGGTTTTCGTTTCTTAGAAAAAAATGTGTTGTTAACCTAGGACAGGAGCAGTTTCACGATGGGAATAACCAATGTTCTACAATACGTAACAAAAACCCTGTTGTTCCTTCTACCTACGTTTTAAGAATCGGTATACATACGTAATAAAGCAAGTCATTTATAAAAACTGATCAACAAAAATAATTAAAATAAATATTTAATTATTAATATTTGTAATGTTTAACTGATTTCTTACCTCTTTAGTTCTTTGATTTTGAATTCTGGACTAGCCAATGCTTAATTTTTTTAAATTTTAATTCCATCAATGTTTGAGAGCAGTGGTGGCCCAGTGAGCAGTGGTGGCCCAGCGAGCAGTGGTGGCCCAGTGGTAACGGCCCCGACTTACGAGTCATAGGTCATGGGTTCGAACCCAGGCAGGCGCTTTACTTTGTGTAAATAATTTCATCACAACTGCTCTCAACACGGTGAAGGAAAATCGTGAGGAAACCGGCATGTCCTAGAACCAACAATTCAAAAACATGTGACATCTACCAACCCGCACTGGGCCCGCGTGGTAGATTACAGCCCAGTCCCTCTCGAAGAGAGGAGGCCTGTGTCCCAGCAGTGGGAACATTATAGGCTGATTATGCTTATATGCTTATGCAATGTTGTGCTTGTAGGTAACTGTATACGTCCCTAAAAGGAACAACAGGGTTTTTGTTACATACTGTATAAGTGCCGAATGAATAATTTACTAGTTTTTTTGTTTATTTTCTTAGTAGCAGCCAAGAATTTGGATAGGCTCGCCCCCTATTACATATCATAAACATAACTGGTGAAATGTGGGTGTACACCTCTGCCTAACTCTTTCGGGATTACAGGTTTGCACCATCTTGACCGCATATTTGCACTAACTTAATCATTAACATGTATGTCACAACATTTTATTTTATTTTGTTCGAGCTTTTTTTATATTATGCCTTAATTGTCTAATTACTAATTATATTATTGCCTAATTACCTTTAATTTACTCTCAATTAATTAACGGACACACACTCTCCTTTATGTTTATTATTCTAGCGTATGGCACTCGTGGGTTGCAGCTGAAAATCAGCGTCAGGTGGTACACCTTGTGTTGTCATCTGACATTATGCTGAGCTGAGGCCCTTTTGGCATTATAATTAATTGTTTTCTGTGTTATTTATAGTTTTTAAGGTGTATTTTTTTTGCTGTAATGCCAATAAACGCATTTTTCTTTCTTTTTTTCTTTCTTTCTTTCAATTGAAATACCGGTCAAACGCAAGTTCAACTAATAATAAAAATAGTCTTATTAATATTTATTATTTTCCTAAAAAAAAGTAGATAAATCATACGATAAACTCGCTTCATACGAGATACATTTATTTTTACATTCTTTTTTTAAACATTCCTTTTGTTTTTTTTTTCTGTTAAAAAATTATAGCTACAAAATTTTAAGTAGGTACAGCCAGTTCCATAAATACATTTAAATATGTAAGTAGGTAAGTACCTACCCGTCAAAACTGAGTCGTCCCGAATTTTTACTTTGAGTCTAATACAAAGTTTTACGATTTCTCATTTAGCTAAAGGCAATCAGCTCGAGTGTACTTCAGTGTATCTACCGTCTGAAATTTCATAGTCTATGAAAATTCAGACCCTACACTCTTTTTTATTTTTATTTACCTTTTAAAATAGGGCTGTCGTGGCGAAGTGTAAACGAACAGACCTTTTTTAAGAAATTATGGTCTATGTATGATTAAAAATTGAAAGGAATATTATGAATTATTTTTATTGTACTATTTTTTCTAAATATTTTCAGTAAAACCCGAAGTAATAATGATTAAGAAAACTGTTTGAAAACATTTTCTGAGAAAACGAATCCCAAAAAATGTCCTTAAAAATCTGTCTGTAAGGGAAATACCTGAATAGAGACTCCGTAGTGATATTCGTTGAAGACTTTAAAAAACTATATTTAATATTCATACACAACACAGATGAAAAAGTATTTAAATTCATTTAAATCACCATCGGCTTAAAACGTACAGCCGAAACCAATAATTTAACGGTCATCAAAATGCGGTGAAAATTCGATTTTAATTGAAAAGTAACGTATGCATTCCACTGTACAATCGTGGTCTGTGGGGCACCTCGGGTCATTACATTTTTCCGCCCGGGACCCACCCTTTTAATACTCGTAAAATTACAAGCATCCCTAAGGGAACTGGCTGATAAATCATGTTACTTTTTGTACAGAAAAAAAAGAAGACGAATTGTATTTTTGTTTTTGCTGAGTTTTTAAATTTCGAACGAGAACACAGCGCGAGATGTTTTTCTTTTGACAATTAGGTTTAAAAAAATCTTTAAGATCTCATTTATAAACGAGACAAAACGAGACCTTAAAGATATTTTTGAGCCTGGAGAAAAAATATTCATAAATTATTTACAACTTTGTATACTAGGATTTCTCCTGGCTCTTCCCCAATGAAGGTTTTCATGAAAATTCACGCGACCAGTTGGCGCCACTTTGACAAGAGGTCTTCCATTTCGACAATGAGAATAAAAAATATATGATGAAGTTCATCATTCGTTCAGCTACATCCAGTTAGACTGGAAGCTGACCCCGACATAGTTGAGAAAAGGTCAGGCGGCAGGCAGATTTGATGACGTTCATCATTCAGTCACGACCAAGAAGCAGACAAAAGTGGAGGCAACACTCTAAATATGTACCTAAGTGAACCCGACTGTGGTCGGACTCTCTCTTTCTAAATACACACATAAGAACGAGACAGTGATATGTGTATGCTGCATCTTATGCAGAAAAACACAGAAAATAGCTCTTTACTTATAGATTACAGAAAAACCTATAAGAAGTCTATTATTTTAAAATAACATGTTAAATCACTCAATATTGTGGGTACAAACTTACAATTGCAGTTGGAATGTATGGGGGATCATGTTTTGCAACTACAATGTTAAGTTTGTAGTTGGGATAAATTCATCCCAACTACGGAACTCTTCATTGTGCGTGGTCCGACACGCACTTGTCCGGTTTTTTTCAGTGTGTGTGTATTCAGAAAGAAAGAGTCCGACTACATAACAGTCGTCTTCACTTATACTCCGTTTGAAATAAGATCAGACATTTAAATAAACCATTTTTACAGTCCGTTCAATCGATTTTGACTTCTATTGCGTTGGTGGCATGACCAATGACAGCTGTAATAAACAGTTGGTATTGTAACCACGTTTTTGCTTTTAATGGCATCCTTATGCGTACGTAATAGAAGTTAAAATCGGTTGAACGGACTGTAAACAAGTTTATTTAAATGTCTAATCTTATTTCAAATAGTACCTATAGGTATTTAGAGTGTTGCCTCCACTTTTAACTATAAGCTTCTTGGTCATGACTAAATAAAATATAATAAAGGCGCTTTGAAACTTTTCACTGTTCCTCACCTGTCTCAGCGCTGCCTGAAAACCCTCACCATTACCCTCATGGCATTTAACATAGCTGGCAAACTGTGGGTTATTCATACACTTTTACATGTCGGATCCAGTCATTAGTACAGACACGTAACGAATTAAGCCCGCCACTGGTGACATCGCGTGATCTACCCACACCTCTGGCGCGCTTCTGCAGAGTCGTGATGTTCTGAGCCGATGGCGAGGAGGACATTCAAGATTCAGTGTCTGGTCTGATCGCATCGGAGTTAAGGCGCAGTGTTACCTCAATATTCACAAAAACTGGTTTCTTGGATAGTCCAGTATGACGTAACGCAATGAAAATATCCGACGCAAAAAATACAGTGGACAGAAAAGGGTTTATAGAATTTTTTTAACCGAATAGAATAGTAAAATATAATTTGATATTCCCAATAAAAAAAATTGAAGTTACATCACAAAAAAAAACTTTGGCGTCGAATATCTCTGTATTTTCAGCGAAAACAATTTTTTTTTTTTAGGTTTCTAATTGTATTAGATTTGTTTTAAAACTTTAACCGAACAATTATTTAATATAATGTGTATATTCCGATTAATCTAAATAAAACCCGTAAAATAAATGCCCATTCGCAGCTTAGTCACATTGTCAACACAAATGTTTATTCGATATTCAACCTTATTTAAAGCGGTTGTGTGAACGCAGTTGCAGCGTTTAAAATCGTAGTCAGTCCGCGCCTTAAGACGTCGCGGAACTATACTCGATTCGTTATGCTCGGTTTTTGTGGTGATTATAATTTGTAGTCATAGTGTCAATTTGTGATTTCAGCCAGTGTGTTTTCATTGCACGAAACCCAACTTCTGCCCACATGATGACCGAATCTAACGGAGTAAAATCATGACGATCGTCATACATAATACACACAAAAAATTACATATACATAACATTTCTCCAATACCTACTGCGGATATAGTTAACTAGCTATGCCCCGCGATTTCATCCAATGATGACCTTTAGATGCGTTACCCGCGCTCAATATTGGCAAAGTAAATACCAGGCAATCGCCTGACATGAAGTTAGTCGCGCACCATCCAGTGACGCGGCTACACGTCACAATCACTCGCAATTCTCAGCAATTATTTGTGAAGAAAATGCCTTCCCGTGTCTATACACGATGTACAAATTACACTACTACTGTGGGAGTACAGAAAACCGTCTCATTTCATGCATAAGTACTTAATGTATTTTTTTTATTTTAAGAAAACGTTGTTTAGTTTTGTACTTGTACCTACAGCCAGTCAGCCATTTTTCCTGACTGCTGCGACCGACGCGTACGCGCCAATGAACATGCAGCAGCTAGTGACGTAACTAAATAATGTATGTTCATCTCTTTCTAACAACAGTTATTGGTATAGGTCTATTCTTTTCTTCGCGCACTGTATGATTGCATTGTGTGCACTAATGTTCGTGTATGACGCGACTATTTATAATACGTCATTGGTTTCACCCGCATAAGTGTCGATCCCGTGGGAATATCGGGATAAAACGTATCCTATGTTCTAATCCAGGTCATGTTCTACGTATATGCCAAATTTCAACCAAATCCGTTCAGACGTTTTAGCGTGAACGCGTAACAAACTCACTTTCGCATTCATAATATTAGTTAGACAAATCTATACATCCAGCCAATATCTACAAACATCTACGGTTTCATACAAAATCAAATATTAGTTTAATCCCGAGATCCTTAGCACAGGACAGTAGGTAACGCAAATAAACATGGTACTGTTACAATTGAGCTAACAAAATTATAATAATTCAAACAATTCTACTAGACCATAAGTATCTGGGAACCTTCTGATTGAAGGTTCCAACCTCTTTTTATTTTTTTCATGATAAACTCAACTCAAACTCAAACCGCCTTATTACAAAATAAGATTTATATTTTGACATGGCTTAAACCATGGAGCCAGTTTTTGTAATAAGAACGTAACAGTGATTGAAATACCGTTCTTTATACAAAACTGAAAACTTAGTTCGGTACTAAGTTGTCAGTTTTGTGTTAAGGAACTTTACCATAGTCGGAATAAAGTTCGAAATTCAATAATGGCTCCATGTTTTAAACCTGGGTCTGAAGATAAACCTTCTTTTGTAATAAGGAGGAAAGCATTTATTTCAAATAAACATAATACAGGCACTTTTAGGGTGTAAGGGACAGCCCTCCGCAGACTGATGGGGTGAATTCAGTATATCGCACTAAGATGACCGGTACATGAAATTATTTCAGGAACGTTATGGGAATCCAATGAACCTGATTTGTCGCGGTGGGGTGGACGGCCGCGTTCGCTGATTTCAGGCGTCGTTCGTTAGAGAATTTCAACATCCATTGCTGATTTTTTTATTTTAGCTGTATTATTTACATTAATGGAGTACTGCGTACAGAGAATGTGATTTTACATTGAAATAAAGGAATAGTAACTGAAATTACGGTAAAAAAAAATACAATATTCCTGAGAAAATTTTCAGTGGAATATGATTCAAAATAAGGAGCTGAATGCACCCTGTTAATTTGCGGAGGGCTGTCCCTTACACCCTGTATATAAAATTCTCGTGTCACAGTGTTAGTTACCATACTCCTCTGAAACGGCTTGGCCGATTTTTATGAAATTTTATATGCATATTCAGTAGGTCTGAGAATCGGCTACTATCTATTTTTAATACCCCTACGGGTGGCTTTCCCACGGGAGCGAGACTTATGCGGGTGAAACCGCGGGGCGCAGCTAGTAAAAATATAAAAGCAATTAAAATACATAAGTTAAAATAAGCCGTGGCAGCTTAAGCAGCAATTTGAGAGAAAGAGAAACACGTCAAACATCGCTCTGTGTAATTTAACTAATTAATAATATATTTGTCCGGTCTAAGTAACAAAAAGTACATAGGTAAATAAATTCGGAATAAGTTGTTATATCAGTGACAGTGTTATCCAAGTCTTAACTTAACTACAGATAAAAAGACAACAAGGCAAAAAACGTGAAGTGCACAATCTATCAACAACATCAAAAACCAGGTTGGCTACACACAGTCTGTAACAGTAAGCAGATATTTAGCGGTAAAACATGAAATACTGGATCGAAACTAACAATATATGACTAAAAACAGTTGAAAATATTTTTAGAATGTAAACAGACAGTGAATATGACTCATTAACGGAGCATTTAAATTACTCGACCAATCACGAGCTCTCGACTTGAGACTTGACAAGAGGAGCTTCGTTCGGAAACTTGACGTGACTGTGTTTGAATACAAGCGATTTGAGACTACGTTCCATTTCACGCAGATTTATTAATACGTATATAGAATATTTTTATTTTGATTATTATTTTAGATAAATAATGGAGGAATGCAATAATATCACATATGGTAAATTACGCAAAACCAGTTCGCTAAACGATATCAGTGGAGACAGTTCGGCACTTTTTGATGCGACTATAATGAGCTTACCAAATACGACACTAAATAAAAGTCAAACGGTACTAGACTTAAACGAGAAAGTTAATGAAAAAGAACAGTTATCAGACGACTTATTAGTTGCTCACCAGGAAATAGAACATCTTAATGTAGAAAATTTTAGCTTGAAAACAGATCTCCAAAAATATTTAAAAGTAATAGAAACATATAAAATTATAAACATAACTGAAAATAATGGTACACCTAGATCGGGACAGAGACGCAAAGCGAAACAAAACACCGCTAAAACACCAGACCAAAAAAGTAATCGGTTAACATACTTGCAGTCACAAATAACAAATGAAGAAAACGTTAATGAAAAAAATGACATATCGGAATTGATAACTGCACAACAAACGACATCCAAACATGAAATAATAGAAATTCAACAAATAAAAGCTAATAAATGTACAAACAAATTACGTAGGCTACTGCCGGAGGACTCAAAAAAAACCGAATTTATTACAAACTAATTTATTTAATATAAGAAATTACAATTATTGGAAAATGCAAATGACTCGATCGATGGCTCGGTCACGTAGTCAGTGCCTTCGGGCCGCATGTCCTGTGTCAGCATTTTCCCCTCGTAGCAACTGGGTCGATAGTGCGCACGCGGTGTGCCTCGTGCCGTTGTGTCAGCGCTTTACTTAGTAGTGATGCGCGTAACACCTCCCCCCTCAGATCGACGACTATTTCAGATTTTGAGATGAAATATCGTCGAGAGTTTAGATTGATCCTGGGATGCCGGTTGGTTCTGGCGGGTTTCAGGCTCGGCGTATGTGGCTTCATCTGGAGTTGTCATCTGTTTCTTTTGGCGGATATGGATTCGGTATGATAGTATTGCTCCCAGTACAGATATGGCGAGTAGTGTGCCATAAAATGGGATTGTTGTATGGTAAATGGTTGAGGTTGGTTCAATGTGGATTGGCTTCTGTGAGTCTATTCTGTCTTGAATATCGTGCAGCTTCTTTAAGTTAATAGCACTGATTTGTAGAGGCGGCGTGGTTGATTCCTCGATGTCATCTGGCACGTTGCTGATCTTCATGGGTTGTCCCCTAATGTGGTCGTTAATGTTGACGATAGTGAACTCATCTGTTTGTAACTTGCAGTTATGTGGGATGGTGGCGAGGAAGCTTCCGGCTAGGGTTATTGATTCTTCTTGTTTGCAGATTAACTGGACTTGTGTTGGTTTTGGGAACACGAGAGCGTAGCGGCGGTCGTCTAACTTTTCCATTGCGGGCTTCGTCAGGCTGATGGTAATCGTGTTGCATGATTTGTGCGGTGGTTGACTTGCGATGACATTGCAGATGCAGTCTGGATTTGTCCTCATCTGGTGGTTGAGTTTTTCTTCGCAGAGATACCTTGAAGCTACCTTCGGGCATTCTGCCTCTATGTACGCGTGAATGTTTCCAGTGATTGCTAGGAATGGGTAGGACGGGATTATGGCTTGCTTATTTCTATTGGGTACAATGACTAACTTATACAGCAGGAATTTTAGTGGAGACGTTATAGGAAATTTATTTGCAAAAACTATTTGAGTTCCACGGTAATAAGCTAATGGTTTAATGATATCATAATATTCTCGGATTTCTAATTCTAATAATTGGTCTTTATTATAAAGCGCACTTAGTTTGCGTATCATATTGCTTAGTATTTCTGTACCTAACATGGAATGATGAGTATGCAGTTGACCGGAAATCGCTATTGCATTTTCTAACCTACTTAATTCGCTTAATAAACTATCTATGTTATTACTAATTATTTGCAGTATTTGCGAAAACTTTGCAAATTTTATGAGGTTGTGTTGTTTATACCTATCGGCGTCAAGTAAAATGTGCAGACTGTCATTAAATTGTACTTGGTTTTCTACTAATTTTGTAATAATTTTTGTGTGCTCGTTCATCAAACTTTTGCTTAGGCTTATATGATGATTTTGCTCAATAGCTACTTGTTGCTGGTTGTCGTTGAGGGTTTTAAGGGCGTTATCATATTGAATAGCATCTGTATGATCTAGGTTTCCTGTAATGCTCTTAATAACGGATCCAAGACCATCTATTAAACCTCTCTTGAAACGGCTTTAGACTTTGTAGGTGAGATGAGGCTTTATCTAACTTTACGTTCAAACTATCTATTTGTAACTCGTATAAAGTGCGAGTGTAATTGTCTAGTCTGTCTGTGGCTTTAATAAGTTGGGTTCGTATTTCGTTAATGTTATCGTCCATATCTTTTAGTTCTATGCTCTGCAAAAATGTATGATAATGAGTTATGAGTTTCATGGGCCCTAGTTTGAAGGGTAATAGTCCAGGTCCATTGTCAAGTCGTTCTAGATTGATCTCCTGCGCCCATGTTAGGCTAAGTGACAGCATCAGGGGTATCCTGCAACAATTTCGCAGTTTTAGGGACGCGCTTTAGTCTAGATTTAGCTATGGGTCCTTTTTTCTTAGAAGTATAAATGTGGATAGGTAAATTGGCTAGAACTGTGTCTTGGGTATACCTGGGTGCGAGTTTAGATCTACTAGCGGAAGGATTGCTGATGAATATTTGTTGGTCGGGTTCGTAATCGACTTCGTCCTCACGGGTTTTATTACGACTCTCTATGAGCGCCGTTCGATTTGCGAGGGACGTCTCATTGATAAGTTCATATACTTTTTGCATGCGTTCTCTATGTGTTTCAGTATATTGTTGTAGTAAGTGTCCGGTCAGGTCTATATCAGTCGGGTCTCGTGGGTCTGTGTGTCCTAATATAAGGTCGTATGGTTTGCACCGTGTGAAAGAATGAATTGAACTATTGTATGCTATGATAGCGTATGGCATCAGATGTACAACTGGCTCATCTTTGTGTTTTAAAATACGAAGATGTTCCAGTATGGTGGAGTGAAAACGTTCAATGTTACCGTTAGCGTTAGGTGAGTATGCGAGTGTTTGGTGATGGATTATTTTGTGTACTTTGCAGAACTCGGAGAACATCTGGTTGGTGAATTCAGTCCCTTGATCTGTAATAACGGTTAGTGGTAGGCCATGATGCGTGCTGAAAGTTAGTAAAGCTTGTATGATACTAACTGCAGTCCCGTCTCGGAGGAGGTAAGCTTGACCGTACTTTGAGAAGGCGTCTATGAACGTTATGTATTTTTCATTTTGTGCTGAGAAACTATCCATATGTATTGTTTCGAACGGTCTGGTGGCAGGGGGCGCTATGTTGAACTTCTGCTTTATGGGGCTCCTGTCATACTTTGCTTGTCCACATATTGTGCAGTCATTTATGAATTTGGTTATGTGTTCTCGCATTTTGGGCCAATAATATTTAACAGATAAAGCTAGAAAACACTCGTTAATGCCACGGTGGTTGGTCTTGCCTTCATGGTAATGACGAATGATTTCCTGCTGCCCCAGGTATTCTTTTACGTTTTCAAGTTCCCTTTTAGCTAATACCAATTTCATACATGAACTTTTGAAATGTTTTTGTAACAGAGGGATTATGTTGTACATTGCAAGAGGTGGATTTATTAACAGGGCTGTTTTTATTTTTGGGTTGACGTATTCTTTAATGGCATTAATCAGCTCTTCTTCCAGATTGGATTCGGATAGCTGAACGGATGCTCGAGTGTGGGTGTCAAATGGCTTAATGGCAGTAGTTCGTTTTTTAAAGTCACCTACAACGGTTAGGCACAGCTGTCGGTGAAATTTATTAAGTGGTTCGTCGGTTATGGGTATTTCAAGTATAGGGTTTTCTTCGGAGGTATGAGCAGTCAGGGTGTTGGAGTTAGCTAGGGATGGTGGTCTGTCAGTTGCGTTTGCAATAATCGAACTAACCTCTTCGTTATGAATCTCGACGCGAGATAGGGCGTTGGCGTTGGTATTATATTTGCCTTTTTTATAGATGACTGTAAAATCATATTCACTTAGTTTTAACCGCCACCTGGTTAATCGTGAATTTGGTTCCTTGAGGCTCATGACCCACTGTAATGGTTTATGGTCCGTTACTATTTTAAACTTACGTCCAAAGAGGTAAGGCCGGAAATATTTTGTTGCCCATACAATGGCTAATAATTCTTTTTCTATTGTGCTGTAATTTACTTCACTTTCATTAAGTGTTCGTGAAGCGTAGGCTACGGGTTTAACCGAGCCAATAGAACCTTGGGAGAGTATCGCACCGATTGCAAAGTTGGATGCGTCTGTGGTTAAAATGAATTCTCTGTCAAAGTCGGGGTATTTTAGGATAGGGTCGTTGGTCAGTAGAGTCTTACACTTCTCGAAACAGTTAGTATAGTCTGAGTCTAAAATTACCTTTTTTCCTTTCTTTAAACATTGTGTCATGGGTTTGGTAATACGGGAAAAGTCTGGGATGAATTTTCGGTAATATCCGAGAAGTCCGAGAAACTGTTTAATTTCTTTAGGTGTTTTAGGTATGGGGTAATTTTGAATAGCTACGATCTTGTCTGGGTTAGGTTTTATTCCTTCAGTGCTAATGACATGACCTAGGTATGCGGTTTCAAGTTTTAAAAACTCTGATTTATCAAGCTGTATTTTAAAGTTAGATTCTCTTAACCTTTGGAACACCTTCCCTAAGTTGTTCATGTGTTCCTGGAGAGAGGGATACAATTATATCATCAAGATAGACGAGACATATAACATTTTGAAGTCCTCTAAGTACGTTGTCCATCACTCGTTGGAATGTGGATGGAGAGTTTTTAAGACCCATGGGCATTCTCAAAAATTCAAAGTGCCCATGTTCAACGTTAAAGGCGGTCTTAGGAATGTCACTGGGGTTCATTTCTACTTGGTGGAAACCTGATGCTAGGTCAAGAGTGGTAAAGTATTGGCACTTGCCTAGTTTGTCTAGGACGTCTGTAATATTAGGGATTGGGTATTTGTCATCGATCGTTTTTTCGTTAAGTTTCCGAAAGTCAATAACTATACGCCATTTTTGTTTTCCAGAGGCGTCATTTTTCTTCGGGACGACCCAAATTGGTGAGCTCCAAGCGGATTCGGCTGGCCTAATGATTCCTTGATCTAGCATTTTCGATATTTGATCACTGACTTCTTGACGGTGTATAAACGGATATCTATAGCTTTTAGTATAAATTGGAATTTCATCTGTAGTTTTAATGCTATGTTTTACTTTGTTGGTGAAGGTTAATGCTTCGCCTTCAATATAAAAGACGTCGGCGTATTTTGAGCATAGTGCTGATAGATTTGCTTTTTCCTCTTCATTCAGGTGATCGGTACGTAACCGGGATGTAACTTCTTTAGCGCGAGGTGTCAATTGCTCAGTACATTCGACATTAAATATCGTTGCCTGAGTGGCATGGTCCAGTGAGAATATTATATCGTTATTGGTTGGGTTAGTTACTTCGACTAAACCGCGGCTATTTGAAACGGTAGTCAGGCATTCGGCTTTAATACAATTACAAATTATCTGTTCCTCTACGAAAACCTCACCACCTGGTGCGTTAACGGGTAATCGTACTAATTTCGAACTTCCCGCTGGTATGATTTCTTCATAAAGATTTAAATTACGAGTGTTATAAATTTGGATGGGATTAATTGCGAACTTAGTTATGAGTGAAAGGTCTTTCAAATCTAACTTAGCCTCCCACTTGGTAAGTAAATCCATTCCTATCAACCCATCAAAACGATCGTGAAATTTATAAACGAATAATTTAATCTGTTTCGCGTCACCGAATTCGGGAAAGCATGGTAAGTTAATAGAGTAATCGCTCCTGCTTGTGGCGTGAACGTTGGTAACCTCGAATGGATCATAGTTAAGGGGTATGTGCGGGAAATAATTCTGGACTGCTTCCGGACTGATGAACGATTGATTTGCACCAGTATCTATTAGAAAGTTAAGTGGAGGGTTATGAATACGAACGAATGGTAGTTGCCTTTGGGTTTGTAAATTTAATTCTATCCTGAGCTGTTTGACTTCGGATCTTTCTGAAAATCCTGACTGGTCGAGGGTTGCGGTTGGTCAGCAGTGCCTGTCCTGTCTTTGTCGTTAGTCTGGTCAGTCTGTTCTGGTATGACGTAGTCATATGTACAGTCGTTGATATAAAAGTAATCTTGGTTGTAAGGGTCAATGTAAAAGAAGTCGTATGGGTCTGGGTAATAATAGTCGTCACCATAATTCGAACACTCGTTCACGTTAACATCGCGGGTTTTAAGATAGTTAGAAGGTAGTGGATTGCCGCGTTGTGCCCAATTCCAGCTGTTGGTAGCAGGTAGGGGCCTGGGTACAAAGTGGCTTACGCCGCTCATTGGCCTGGGACCGTTATTTGACGGGTACGGGTTTCTTTGCGGCATTCTGAATCCAGAACCACCCTGGTTATTATTAGGCGGTGGTGCGCTAAATAGTTGTTGCGTACGGGTCGGGCCACGTGGTTGCATGTTACTTTGATTAAACGGCATCTGAGATGGCCAAGGACGTGGCATAAATTGCGGTCCTTGCGGTATAAACGAACCGGGCATGTTAAAATGGTTAGGTCTAAATGGGATAAGCATGTTATTTCGGTCTGGCATTTTGGGATTAATATCGTTCTGTGGATTGGTTGGCATTCGAGCTGACGATTTTCTATCTAGTAAATTATCATTCCTGCTCTGCAAATATATAGTGTTGGTCTCCTCATGCACGAACTCTAAAGCCTTCTCAATCGTATCTGGTCTCATACATCTTATACGCGCGCCTAGACGATCTTTCAAACCACGGAGATAGGCCTGCAAAGTTAGTTTACGATATAAATCGCGTTTGGCGGCTACAGTTGAATCTAGGGTGTCGTGCAACGAAACATATGTCATGACGGTGCTGAAGAGACTCTGGCAGCGCTCATAAAATTCTTGTGGCGTGCCGGAACCTTGTGTAAGTAAAGCCAAATCTTTGTAAAGGGCAGTCTCATCTCGCTGGTCAGCAAAATTATTAATAAGAGCACTACGTATGCCTGCCCAATCATCAGGTATACCGTTGGCGTTAATCAGACGGGCGGCGGGCCCCGTAACTTTATTTAAGATGCCATTTAACAGAGCTAACTTAATTAACGGTTGTTTCTCCCGGATGAATTCTCGTGTCAACTGGTCACACAATTTAATAAACCTGGTAAGTACATTTGGATTTCCATCAAAATCGGGAACTAAGCGGAGGGCTTTAAATACCGCGTCAAAGTCTGCCATCTCGGGTTAAATTTCGGGACTTATGTCACGTATAAAATCTATATTTCTATTCCTACTACTAACTAACCTAGGTGTACTTGATCTACGTGGATAAAAAATGTTGGACAAGGTATATGGAATCTACAGACAAAAGGAAGCAAGCAACCACTAAGAAAAATTCAGCGGACTTACATGAACATTCTGGTCTTCGTTGAGCGGTATCGATTTCTGGATCTCCGGCGTAGTCTCGTTGTTCTGGATCTCCCGGCGCGACGTTGAAAGTCTATCGTAGCGAATGCGGTGCAATATACCGGTATACGCAAGTACGACCCGGGAATCCTACCGACTGCGCCAATTACGTAGGCTACTGCCGGAGGACTCAAAAAAAAACGAATTTATTACAAACTAATTTATTTAATATAACTTAACTAATATAACTATATAAAAATTACAATTATTGGAAAATGCAAATGACTCGATCGATGGGTGGATACGAAGTGAGCGGGCTCGGTCACGTAGTCAGTGCCTTCGGGCCGCATGTCCTGTGTCAGCATTTTCCCCTAGTAGCAACTGGGTCGATGGTGCGCACGCGGTGTGCCTCGTGCCGTTGTGTCAGCGCTTTACTTAGTAGTGATGCGCGTAACAAACAGTTCACTTAAACAAAACATAACACGTTTAAGTACTCCACTAAAGAAAAATGGCTTAAAAAATAACAGACTCTCCGAAAAACATACATCACAAGAAATTAAAACAATGAAAAAGATATGTATTTTGAGTAGTAACAACAAAAACAAAATCCTTCCTATAGCAGAATCTACCTTCTCTAATGAGTATGATTTATGCCACTATATTAAGCCTAATGGAGGGACAAAACAGCTTTTAGAAGACTTACAACAAAAACTAATCAAATTCAATATGGATGATTTTTGTATAATTCTACTGGGAGAGGAAGACTTCAAAACAACTAACAATTATGTCAACATTATCGTTCACATGAGAGAAGCACTGCAAGTTATTAAACACACCAATATCATTATATGCTCGCCGACGTTCATCTGTGGGAATTATTCAGACCTAAGTAATTGGAGAATAGAGACATTCAATCATTTATTACATCTTGACTTATTAACGCATGAACACGCATTTGTCATTGACAGTAACTTGAATTTAAAATATGACCACAGTATGTTTGATAAACACTCTGGCAGAATTAATAACTTCGGACTACATACAATTTTTAAGGACATATTGCGTTTAATTACTGACGTGGGAAGTTTTGATATACAAACCAATGAAGAAAACGACAAAAATGATGACGTTAACAAGAAGAACAATACTTTTTTTCTTGACTAATTACTTATATGTAATGCATCCAAATATAGCAGGGTTAATATCAAAAGCCGACCTTCTCATGGTTTGCTTAGAGGAACTAGCAGAAAAACACATGGAAGTCGACATTTTATGCATTACTGAACACTTCATGAAACAAGATTTTGAATATCAGTTATGCATACCTAATTATTGTCTAGCGGCGTGTTTTAGTAGGAAGGAAAGCAAGAGGGGTGGCGCATGTATACTGATCAAGAACGGGCTACAATGGCGCAAACTACCAAAAATTTCAAAAATATCTTCTGTTGGTGTATTCGAATGCTGCATCGAGCTTATTGACCATAACACCATTATAGTATGTATTTATAGAGTTCCTAATGCTGGTAATTTCAATGAATGTGTTGATAAAATTGCGATACTTTTACGGACACTAACAAAGAAATATCATAAGAATGTTATCATAGCGGGAGATTTTAACATTAATATATTAACAAGAAACAATCATTCATTTGAATTTGAAAATCTCCTATTAACTTTTGACTTCAAACTAGCACTTAATGAACCTACTCGACTAGAAAGCCAGACATGCATAGACAATTTTGCGCATAATTGCACTAATTTGTGCAAAACGATAGTATTGGAATTCGCACTATCAGACCACACAGCGCAACTACTTAAGTTTCCTATCAAAAAAATATGTGCTATAGATAAATGGCGTATTATTAGACGTGACTATTGCAGAGAAAATCTAATTAAGTTCAAAAATCATTTAAGCAGTCTGACTTTTTCAGAACTACATGGAACAAATGACCCGAATGTTGCCTATAATTATTTCATTGAGTTGTTTACATTACTTTATGACCTATGCTTTCCCTATATTGGTATAACTGTAAAGATTAAAAAAAAGCTAAAATGGATATCACGTGGTATTAAGATTTGCAGTAGAAAGAAACGACAACTACTCTGGCAATATAGGGTAAAACCTACGCTATTCAAATAAAAAGCGACTTAAAAACTACGCTAAGAAATATAAAAAAATTATCAAGTTGACACGGCGCGCCCAAAATAGCTATAAAGTAAAAACTGCGGAGAATAAGTCCAAAACTATTTGGCAAATCATTAAGCAAAACAAATTCAATTTACCAAAACCATTCATAGAAAAAATTAAAGTTAATAATAAAACCGTCACAGAGCCAAACCACATAGCGGATCTGTTTAATAATTATTTCATTGATAAAAATGAACCCGTCAAAAATGCGGGATCTGGAGTAACGCAACATATTTTTAACAAAAAAGATTCAATGTTTATGGCCCCGAGTATACCACATGATGTATTTCAAATAATAAAAACGCTTAAAAATACTAATAGCGTGGGATATGATGGAATCTCCACGAGAATTCTCAAAGCTGTAGCCAACGAGATAAGTACTCCCCTAAGTTACATAATAAACTTGAGCATTACCGTTGGTATATTCCCAGAGGCGTTAAAAAAATCAGTCGTGAAGCCACTGTTTAAAAAGGAAAACAGGGAACTAATGCAAAATTACAGACCAATATCACTGATCTCCATAATTTCTAAAATATTTGAAAAATATATGTATAGGCAACTTAACTCATATGTAGAAAAGAATAATATTATTTGCAATGAACAAAAAGGCTTCAGAGAAAAAAAGACGATAAACATGGCAATTTATGATTTTTTACACACGGTGATGACAAATATGGACCATAATAACCCAGTTTGTGCTATATTCTGTGATATGACGCAGGCTTTCGATTATGTTCATCACAACATTTTGATTAAGAAACTCGAAGCTTATGGAGTTAGAGGAAATGTTCTAAAATTATTTGAGTCATACCTACAGAAAAGAACGCAAATTACGGAAGTTAGTAAAATAAATTTGACTACGAAACGAGAAGAAATCCATATATCCCTAGAACGTGAAGTAGTGTATGGTGTTCCACAGGGAAGCGTATTGGGCCCTCCGCTTTTTACATTATATATAAATGATTTGCATAAGTCCACAGAACAACCCATGAGCCTATATGCTGATGACAGTGTTGTGACGATTCCATGTAAAAATAGTAATCAATATGAGAATTATATTAATGAATCCCTAATTTCAATAATAAAATGGTTAAATAATAATAATTTAAAAATGAATTTAACTAAGACTAAAATCATGCACTTCAGGCACGCCCATTGACATTAAGTAATAAACTGGACATAAAATACAACAATATAAACATTGACTCGGTTGATACAACAACATTTTTAGGATTAATTATTGACACGAAATTAAATTGGAAAGCACATATAGAGACCGTAACTGAGGAGCGTTTTTTCAAAACGATACATCGTAATATGATTTTTTTTTCAGTAACGTGATTTATTTAATTACAAGGGTTTCTATAAAGTATATTAAATGAAATTGCTTATTAATTTATTAATTAGTTTAATGAGATACTTTTTACTTATACAATAAAAAAAGGAACACATAAACATACCAACAAAATGACATCAAAAACATCGAGTTTTTTCAACTTTGATACATCTACTGTTGATGTCACGTTTTGATAAAAACCCGATATATTAGTTCGAATTTGCTGCATGGACACGGGATTTCACCTTTATAATTTTAGTGGATTATATTACGGGTTCTTCATCGTCATAGTTTCGTCGTACATTGTCATCTTCGAGAGCTGAACCCTGGAGAACATCTGCATAAAATGCCTGAGCATCTGGATCATCAGATATATCACAGAATTTTAGTAAATTTTCAACATCTGCTTTCTTTTTTGAAGAAACCATGTTGGTTTTAGGCAACTGAGCACAGTCGAATCGTAAAAAAGATTTGACGTTTTTCTTCTTAACATCGGGCGTGGCGTGTTATATTCTCCGTTATCCATTATTGCATACAATATTTATAAATTCAAAGAAAAAGTGCGTGCGCTCTCTATAACGAAAACAATCCAACTGATGTAAATGTGAAAGATGATGCAATAATTATTTAGTTTTGTAAGAATGAGACACAATAATATCAGACACATTATCAGCGTTTGATGTATCGTTTTGAAAAAATTCGATCGATGTAGATGTATCACTTTCAAAAAACTAATGCACTTCGCTGTACTTTTAGAATGATTTATGTATCGTTTACAGAAAATTCGTAAAGACCATCGTGTAGCCCTATAGAGATTGAGTACGAAACGACAAAAAAATCAATTTTGAGATTTTGATTGATGTATTGCTTTGTGAAAACGCTCCTCTAACTAAGAAAATTTGTTCCTCAGCTTATGCTCTGTATACACTGGCTGAAATAACTAGTGTAGATGCGTTGCTTACCGCATACTACGGGTTGGTGGAATCTGTCCTAAGATACGGAATTATCTTTTGGGGTAACTCAACTGATAAGGACACTATATTCAAAGCACAAAAAAAATGTATTAGGTCCATGCTCAAACTAGAAACCACTCAGAGTTGTAGGCCTTATTTTGAAAAAAATTTGACATTACCGTCCATTTACATAATAGAAAATGCAATGTTTGTAAGGTCCAATCCTAATCTGTTTCCTTGCATGGCTGAGGTGTTTCCACGCAACAAACGTGACAACACTCAGATTTGCGTACAACAAGCCAGAACTACTCTTATGCGGAAGAGTGTCTTTTGCATGGCTGCAATAATCTATAATAAATTGCCAAAAAGTTGGAAGCTTTTAAGTGACGTGCAGTTTAAAGTGAAAGTAAAAAAAATGTTAGCAGAAAGAGCTTATTATACCATTAATGATTTTTTATTTGAAAAATATTTTGACTGATTTATAATTCTGACCTATTCGTTTTGACTACTTAATTTATGTATTTTTCTATGTTAACTGTGAGTGTTATATTTTAATTTGGATAATTGAATTGTTGTTGTAATATTTAAATAATTTTCTTAGCTTGAGTACATAATTTCAATAAGTTAAAAATGTTTGCATAGATCAACCTTCTTAACTACTTAAATATTTGTATGCCATTGTATATGGCAAGCATGACGACCTGTATAAAATACTTTTTAATAACTTGCATGCTGATAATTTTTTTTTCTCGTGTGTATACTCATGTTTGGACAAATAAATTATCTTTATCTTTATCTTAGAAATGACCAGTCCGTACTGCGGCGCCCGTTCACGACCGTGACGCATGGATCAGCACCATTTAGCTCAACCATTTTGAAGGGAACTTAATAATCCAACACACACGCCACCATCAGCGAGACATTTGAGTGAGCATGACACACTCTCAGCCGCCAGGGCATATTCAAGTCAATAAAAGACGTACTCTGAAAATGGTAGGTACATAGTGCTCACACATGTGCTATGCAATTATACACTATTATGAGATTGAATTTATACAATATAAAGATAGATTACAATCTTCAGCGGCTCCAACAATATTTTCGAATGTTAATCAATTAGTTTATGCGCCCTTGTGAAGCAGGACCAGCGTTAAGCCAAGCATTTTTGTCAGCGATGTAATCCCCCAACATAAAATATGCTTGGCTACATAGCGTGCGTTTTATATATACAAGATTTAAATTTCGTTTCATTTAGTTGGACTATATGGGGAGGTTTTTTATTTATTTTAACATTTTAAACAGTACTCCATGAAGGATAAGTCTACTTTAGCCAGTCTGAAACCTGGTTGAACTAATTGGTCCCTATTTCTAGTCCCCTAATTGTGTCTTTCACCTCTTTTACTGAAAAGATTTAGATTTTTCCTATATATTATAGCCAGTTTTACAATCGTTATTACAAAGGGGTTAGGAATTCTTTTATGGAGCCTGGCTCTCTTCCTTATATTTTTTTTTTTCGAAATGAAGCCCCTTGTATAACAATCTACTATTTCTACAAATGCAGTCCGAGATGATATATTTAAAAAGCGCCGTGTGTTATACGATACTTTTCACTACGAATGCGAGAAAATAAAATAATCCAATACACCTTGACGGCAACAGATTGAAAATTATTTATTTTCCTTTCTCTTCCATCTGCAAATACGGGTCTCCATTCTCACTAGATGATGTCATTTGCACTGTTGTAAAATAAATTACAATCACCAATTTAATTTGTAATTAGAGAAAAAAAATATAAATATTTCGCGCCAATACCTTTTTTAGGGTTCCGTACCAAAATGGTAAAAAGGAACCCTTATGGTGAGACTAAGTCTGTCTGTCTGTCACACCTCGATATCTCAAGAACTGCTATCAACTTGAAATTTAGAATGGTTTTAGATGACGTTAGCCCAACTATTTTGCAAACAAGAAAGAAATTAAAAAAAAAAAATCTTTTTTGCAAAAGGGACTGAAAGGGGGTCTTAAAAATTTTAAGTGGGGCTACTTAGAGCAAGTGGGGTATCATGTGAAAGAACGCTGTTTGCACATTATCAAACCTTTTCTTTTTTAGGCAGCATAGTTTTCGACTTTAGATGAACAATGTAAAAAATAATACCGCCCCCCCCAAAAATCTGAAATTATTCTATGTGATAGAAGTTTAGGTAAAGATTACAGGAACAACAACTAAAACGATTACTCTAAATAGCACAGTTTTTTAGAAATCATCAACATCATTTATACGTACCGGAACCCTCGGTGCGCCAGTCCGACTCGCTCTTACCTACGGCGTGGCCGCCACGCAACGCACGCATTCTACTGAAGAGATCGCCGCTTTTAGTTCCATTTACAAAAATAAAATATTGTTCTTTTTTTATGAAACAGTAAGTCGAGTCTTTATTCATTATTGTTTTATTTAAAGTGAATTCGCAGATGTAGGTAGCCCGCGAAATTAAAATTTTCTTACGTTTTCTGCTATTTGCAGGTCACTGTCAGGTTGTATCTTAATCACTAACCGTCTTATTACAAAACACGATTTATATTTTGAAATGGCTTAAACCATGGAGCCAGTTTTTGTAATAAGAACGTAACTGTGATTAAAATACAAAACTTTATACAAAACTAAAAACTTAGTTTGGTACTAAGTTGTCAGTTTGTTTATGGAACTTTACCATTGACGGAATAAAGTTCAAAATTCAATAATGGCTCCATGGTTTAAACCTGGGTATGAAGATAAACCTTGTTTTGTAATAATACGGAATATATGATTCGTGACTTATAACAGATATGTATTTACATAATAAAATTATAATCATTATTATAGCTGCGGATTCACCTTAAGAATAATGACTTTTTCGTTTTTGTAGGCTCGTTGGTAACAGACAAAAAAAAACACTTTTCCCCCCTTGCAGATATGCTATTTTAGCCCCGCTCTGGTACGTTAAAATGACGGACTTTTTGAGCAAGAGGAGTGAAAAATCGTTTAACAATTCAGTTTTGTGATAGGTTAAACTAAGGTTTCAACCTTGGTATTGGAAAAACCTTTTAACGATTGCCGCGGTACAAAACCAAATGCACCACTTCCCTGATTTGGTAATTGTTCTTTGCAACGATGACATGATTGTTATACCTAACTTGTAACTTAACTTTGTATACGACCACTCCTGTACCATTTCATGCAGCCATAAACACAATATCTAAACTATCGTAAACGGTGAGTTCACAACAAAAATTAAAGTTGCAATAATTTTTGCTCAATGTTACTTATACTCCATTTGAAATGAGATTAGACATTTAAATAAACCTTTTTTACAGTCCGTTCAACCGATTTCGACTTCTATTGCGTTGGTAGCATGACAAATGGCAGCTGTAATAAACATTTGGTATTGTAACCACGTTTTGCTTTTAATGCCATCCATATGTCTACGGAATAAAAGTCAAAATCGATTGAACGGACTGTAAACAAGTTTATATAAATGTCTAATCTTATTTCAAATGGAGTATAGTTTGATGTACAGATTGCGTAGACGACGGTTAAGTGATGGTTTTTACACTTTGTAATAAATAGTTTTCTGACAAACAAAACACAACCTTAACCACTGAAAATACGAATATATCAAATAAAGAAAATACGCCTCAGAGTATGTAAAGGTGCACTGTGCAAAAACATTCCGAAACTCGACCTCTGTTATACCTCTCTTGTCTTCTTTATCTACATTATCTTGTGGCGGCATCTACATCGCTACGTGCGAACTACGCATCACACTGACGTCACGCAAAATCCTGCATCGCGTAAGCAGAGTTTACCGCGCGACTAGCATATATACAACATCCTGACATCAATCGTCGGGCAGTTGCCCACCAGACACAACACCCATCTGGTCGGAGGATCCTCCCTTTTCTATAGAGGATAAACTTTACACCCTGTTCCTCATATCTTTATTATCTATCCATAATATTAATTAAAGTCGCTTATTGTGTCTGTCTGTGTGACCGCGTTGTTCTTCTGAACTTTGTAACAAATTTCGATGCGGTTATCACCATCACATTTAGAGAATATTATGGTTTCGGTGTATAATTGAATATTAAACTGTCAAAACTGCGTTACATTAAAGTGTTGTTCTTACGTTGTGTTAAAGTTTGCACTTAATAAAATATACGAAAACGTAGAACATTAAGCAGCAAAATGGTTATAACATTCAGCAATATTTTAATCCACGCCATAAGGCAATGAGCACACCATAAAAAGTGACGGCAAAAGTACTAAGGCGTCTGGCAATTCAGAATTCATGACTCTAGAAATATTCACAATAAACTGGGTATATGCACAAAGTTGGACAGACTAAATACCGTTATTAATCTTATTGAATGAAAGAAAGTAAAGAAAGAAAATACGTTTATTTGCGGTAAACATAACACAATGAAAAAAAAACACAAACACGAAAGAACAAGTTGAGGGAAATTATGCGTCACATTCATGCAAAACGGCCATCACTCAGCATAATGCTGCGACCCTATGCGAGATATAGCCCCAGCGCTGATTTTCATTGCATTCTGCTCGTTCGGTTTTATTAAAAAATAAAATAAATACCCAACTCAATGCATTATAAAATATCAAATGCACAAAACTTAATCCTGCATATTTTTTATAGTGCTATTTGCGGACTTTTTGAGAGAACTTGAAGTGATGTTGCACTGTTTTGTTTCATTTGCCTACGTTTACGAAAACTTAATGGTTAATAATCCACCATTATTACACATTAATATTCGGCTAAACACGTTTAGCACTTTTGTGACTTCACTTTCCCGCCAAAAACACCCGAACTCTTACCCCCATAATACAAAACAAGGTTTATCTTCAGACCCAAGTTTAAACATGGAATTTCGAACTTTATTCCGACTATCGTAAAGTTCCTAAACACAAAACTGACAACTTAGTACCGAACTAAGTTTTCAGTTTTGTATAAAGAACGGTATTTCAATCACTGTTACGTTCTTCTTCTCTTCTTCTCTCTTCGTTCTTCTTCAATTTTGTTTTGTAATAAGGCGGATTTTGTTTTACGTTTTCAAATCTTCACCTCGTTATATTCAGAAATGATGATTACTACAATACCTACTGTTCTAAATTGTAGGTCAGGACTGAAACCAATCTCCCTATCTTTAGCTGGACTTGCAAACAATGAGAGATTAAAAAAACATTATAAAAAAAAACAATACTCAGATTCAAATTATCGGTATTTTACCGGCAGCACATTCCGGCCAGCTATTTATATCCGAAAGAAAAAACGTAAAATATATATGGGAAATAAAAAATAAACTGCACGGGAAAGCTGGGAGTTTTTATTTAATTTTTGTAGTGAGCTGTTTATGAAATTTGTTTCGGAGAACTCCAGAAAAGTTTGCGATACTTTTGAAGTTAAGAATGCATTTGTTCGAAAATTAAAATTGTTAGTGCAAGCTTTGTGTGACTTCAATTGTTTTTTACTACGAAAATGATGAAAGTATACAGAACAATGACGTATTATAAATAGGCGCGTCATATAAGAAAATTAGTGCACTCAAAAACGAAGAATGTAGCTCATACTTGCGTACAATCATGCAGTGCGCGAAGAAAAGGAAAGACCTATACACATAACTGTTGTTAGAAAGAGATGAACATACATATTTAGTTACGTCACTAGCTGCTGCATGTTCATTGGCGCGTACGCGTCGGTCGCAGCAGTCAGGAAAAATGGCTGACTGGCAGTCTTTTTTTTTTTTTTTTGGGTGGGATATTATCAAATAACTTCTCCCGCTCTGGGCAGAGCGGGAGGGCGTGTCAGACTTTTACTGACTAAAACCCACCCGTGTTCCTTCATTTGCCTGTGTGCCAGAGCCACGATATCCCTTTCGGACAAACTCGCAACCCTGGCAGGCATTGGTCCTGACGGACCCCGTCAGTTGGTGCTGACATCTCTTTGATGCGCGTGGAACACAACGCGCCGTCGACCCGGGCCTGGTCCTTATCGGACGGCGAGCTACCCATCGCTCGCCGTCCGCAAGCCCGCGCCTACGGTGGCCGGAAATCGGCTTGCAACTCCCGACGCCGCGCGCCGGGGCGTCTCCTGCGGTGACTAGAGGCGCGAGGGCGTGAACCTTGCCTCTCCCTCACGCGTTCCGCCTCCTCCTTCACGAGCATTACTGCTTCGCAGAAGGAAGTGACGGCTTCCCATGCACTCTCGCTCAGAACCATGGCCTGAACCAGTGCTGGACGCGAGAGATCGTCGCCGCCGATCGCCTCCGTGAGGACACGGCGGTGCTCCGCCCAAGCCGGGCAGATCTCCACCGTATGCTCCACCGTGTCCTCTGGGCGATCCACACAGTGGTGACACCCGGGCGTTTCCTCCCGCTTTATCCTGAACAGGAACCTCCCGAAACAACCGTGTCCGGTGAGGACCTGCGTCAGGCGGAAGGTGAGGACGCTGTGGCGCCTCTCCAGCCACTCCTCAAAGAGGGGACTTATCGCCACAATTGTAGCGTGCCCAGCTGACTGGCTGTCTAAGTACAAAACAAAACAACGTTTACTTAAAATAAAAAAAATACAATAAGTACTTATGCATGAAATGAGGCGTTTTTCCGTACTCCCACAGTAGTAGTGTAATTTGTAAATTGTGTATATAGACACGGGAAGGCATTTTCTTCACAAATAATTGCTGAGAATTGCGAGTGATTGTGACGTGTAAGCGCGTCACTGGTTGGTTCGCGACTAATTTCATGTCAGGCAACTGCCTGGTATTTACTTTGCCAATATTGAGCGGGTAACGCATCTAAAGGTACATAATAGGTAGGTAATACATCATTGATACAGAAGAGATATTTAAAGACTATTCAATTTAATAATAGACTATTATTATTAAATTGAATAGTCTTTAAATATCTCTAGACCGAATTTCGGCCATGGCAACCAATCTCAGCGGAGACCAGTCTTAGGCGCGGGAGATATTATAGTGCAGAAGTGTGTGCCCAGACACAGGTACACAATCTCTTCCAATCTGATGTAGTGATCATTGGGAGGGTCATACTTAGCAGATAAATACAACAATAAAAAGAACAGAATCCTACTTATTTACAGAAATGAAGATCGTTAAAGTTAAGTTACTTTACACTGTGGATGTGTTTGCTCACAAATATAATTTATAACACATAAAATCCTAGACCCGGAATATTATTTATTTATTTAATCACAATTAATAGTACATTATTGCAAAGGCCGTGAAATAGGCAATTGCAGGTCGAGTATGAGTTTGAAGGCCGAGCCGTAGGCGAGGACTTCACTTATACGAGACAGGCAATTGCCATTTCCGCCGAGGCATATACAGGGTGATTGGAAGATGGGTGCAAAGCTTTAAGGTGAAGATAGTATAGACAATTTAGAACCATTTAAGCCATGGCTGTCTTAGACGAAGTCTTACCAAATTTTTTTAACCAAATTTTTAAGTTTTTTTTCGGAAATTCTCAAAATTTAATGTAAACTGCATAATTATGGCCAAATTGAATGATAAATGAATTAATTTTTTATTTATTTAATTAAAGTAATGTGTAAGCAACCAAGCAAAACATGTTTTAGGCTTCTGTGTCATTAGACATTTTTTTTACAGATATTTAAAGCTCAGAAAAAATAAAAAATTTGTACAATACGTCTTTTAAACCTTATTTAAAAAAAAAAACGGAGGGTGCTTTTTTTGTTCAAACCTTTTTGAAGACAAGCTTGATAATCGCTCTTTCTTTTGAGGTATCATTTATACGGATATCTTACAAATTATTGAAATTAGGACCTACAAACCAATTCGAGGGAGAAATTTTTTATTTTAGGCAGACTAATTAAAACAACATTTGAATTAAAATTATTTATTTTTCATGTTCAAAATGACGGCCGTGATTCCTAATACAAGCACGGCCGCGTCTTCTAACTTCTGTAGTCGTTATTTTCAACATCATCTCCTGCTTCATTGTCTCAAACGCTGAATTTATTCTTTGTATCAATTCTTCTCTAGTGTTTATTTCTATGTTGTTATACACCAGTTCCTTGGCCCGGCCCCACACGAAAAAGTCCAACGGGGTCAGATCTGGGGAGCGAGCGGGCCAAGGGATGGGTCCATCCCTGCCGATCCAGCTATCAGGAAAGCAATTGTTGAGGTGTTCCCTTACATTTAAAGTCCAATGCGCTGGACAGCCGTCTTGCTGAAAGATGACTGTTCGGTCTCTTTCGAAGATCGGGACACCTGATTCCTCTACCAGCAGTGGTAAATCAATTTGCAGAAATTGCAAATAATTTTCGCTATTCAATGGATCAGGCAAAAAGTGGGGCCCAATCAATGTTCTGCCAATTATTCCAGCCCATACATTCACAGAGAATTTCATCTGAAATGACACCTGCTTCTTAAAATGTGGATTGTTCTTATATCTGGTATCTTCCAATCACCCTGTATAGTGCTTTTCTCAAAAGAATGCAGGGAAAGTAAATTATTTATAAATTCCAGATTCAATGACGAACAACGATAATTTTTCACGCGCCAATGTGTTTATTTGTTTTTTTTTTTTGCAAGCCAGTTCGAAATTTAAATAAAAACCTTTGATAAGTTACCTCCTTGGTTGCCAAAGGGTATTTAATAACCCCAGCACGCCGTTTCATACAACATTGCTGGAGCGTCGTAATGTTCCAAATTAAAAAAACGCTCCTGCAATGGATTTGATTTTCTTTGACCGTAAATTCGATACTTCGCGTGTTCTTTTTTAGAAAATAATGACAATATTTCCATGCATGTTTGAGAAAAACACCTTTACACATTCTAATTTATAATGAACTTAATGCCTTTATATTTATCCAAGGTGATGTTTTATGTTTAATATTTATACATAAAATAATATATATTATCCATCCGTCCTTAATATCTATCCATCCGTATTCCGAGACATCCGACCCACAAGTCATAGCATTAGACGCCGCTGCGTTTACCGTAGCGTCAAATTATCCATTTACCAAAATGAAAATGAAAGGTAAATTCCTGACTAGATTAACCTAAATACGTAATATTCTGGCCATAATAACATAATTTACTTGATGTTGACCACATTATCATTACTGCAATATTATGCAGGCTATACACATTATTATTATGACCTCCATAGTGTTTGCACCTAATGTTATCATTGGCAAATTATTATAATATAGTAACAGCACTGTTTTCAGCACTTACTTAAACGTTTGTAACTGTTCAACGTCTGTATTTTCACAGTTTTCTATTGTACTTAAAGTGTAGAAAAACATAGCTAGGAAAACTGAATTTTACCCGATTTCTGAGGATTATAAATAAAGATTATTTATTAAAAGAAAGAAAGAAAGAAAAATATTTTATTTGGGACACGCACAAGAAATACAAATATAGCACTTAAAACTAACTTACAATAACAACAACCAAAACTTGTGCGATGCCAAAAAGGTCCCTATCTCAGCATAATGCCGCGATATTTAAAAAATAAATACCGCAGCGCTGGTATTCTGATAGGGCCCGCTGTGATGCCACGGACTCACCTACGGATACGCATAAATGCCACTAGAGTAATAAAAAAATAAAAAATAAAACAACACCTGCAATAAATAAAAATAAAGCATTAATTAAATATAAAACGTAACTATGTACTAAATAGACTGTGGTCTGTGCTCACGCCCGACCTAAGCGCCCGACACTCGAAACATCACTTGTCTATGCCATAGATAGACATGAGACTATTGTCTATAGTGAACGACAAGCGAAGGGACGCGGGCGCAATAGGTTGCATTCGTTCGGCTGTCAAATCAATGTTTTCAGAAACGAGATTACATTAAAACGATTACAAATAAAACAATTAGTGAATAATATAAAGAAGTTATGGCAAGGAAGACGTGCAAATAATGTAATAAAGTATCGTTGTGTGCATGAATGACTGAGTTGAGCTGAGTAAATCGGAAGAAGATCAATCACCGAGCAGAACAAAGAACGATTGAAGCGAAATCATGCCCCTAGGAACTTAGGACTCCGCTAAGGTCACCAATACCAACTGCGTGCAGTCCCCGGGTGAGTTAGAAACTGGTTTCCTTTTGTACTTGTATCAAGTGTTGCTTATATTTGATGCTAAAAGTTCCAACTGTTTTTATAGTACGAAAAGGAGGTGGCAAGTCGTTCCAACAGCGAGAGGCAGCGAATTTAAAGCTTCCTCGGAATGCAGCAGTTTTGATATATAGATCTTCTTGGTTCAATATCATAAAGGCGTGTATTCACGAATGTACAAGAACATGGTGAACGCGAACATCGAACAGTGCGTTCGCATGTGCGTACCACTAACTAACTAACAAAAACTATGTTCTTACCTAAATTCTGGCGAAAGAGAGGTCAACCTGAAGGTTGGCATAAAGAATGCCTTCAATAGGGTATTACGCCCATTTTTGAAAAGTTCCTCAATTAGATTCTATAGTGCTAATGAACAACTGAAAAATTCACAAAATTTTTATTCAATCGTTGAGTGCAATAAAAATGCATTTAAATTTTGCATTTTCTTTCGCGCCTAATTTGACGAAAACGCTGGACGCAATGGACGCCATATTGCTCTGTGGTCATGACGTCAGTTGGCTGTGTAACTAAATGCAGTGATATTTCGGTACGCTGATAGTTGACAGTTGACACTTCTAAGCCATATGACGTATTATCATGATTTGGTGGGTTAAGAGACAGATTAAAAAAGGTGAAACCTTTGAATTGAATTTTAAATTTTAGTTTGCTATTTTATGAACTAAAACGTTTTCCGACTGCTTTTTGCCTAAGTTATCTCAATAATTTATTTTTAGATTTTTTCTCTTAAAGAGTAATATACCCTATTCTGTTAATAGGGACACCTTGCTGCCAGAAACTAAAAAACAAATACCCCAAATCTATAGTTTCCTTTGGCAATGTTAAAGACACCCTTCTAAATTACTTTATCGGGACAACCATCTGGAATCTGCTGTTGGTTGTCAACAAATTGACTTTCTCAGGCCAGTGATTTTTAGTTTAGCAATTCACCCAATCATTCGACAGCTAAATTCCAAATTTAACATTTGGTATCTTGATGTTGGAAGTTTGGGAAACGATGTAGAAACTGTTTTAAAACAACTTCAATTCTTAAAAAATAAACTTCATTCCTTTGACCTTGATCTCAACCTTTCTAAATGTGAACTATATTTAGCGGACAGTACTAACTGACATCTGACAGTTTCTATGTTCACCAAAATTGTTCCTGGCGATCAAAATTCGTTTTTCTGTGTGGACGATGTTCGGAAAATACGTCCACACACACGAACCAAATGTTCCGTGTTCGATGTTAATGTTCACCATGTTTTAATCGTCCGTAGCCTTAACACATTGCGTTTATGAACACGAAGAATTATACGTTATACATTATGTATTTGTATAGTACCTATAGGTATCTTTTCGAGAGGAGCTGGTGGCTAAGTAATGAACAGCCGCTCGAGTCGATCCATCAGTTTAAGCTACGCTTGCTGGGTTTGGTCCGTGGATGGGTGACCATCTTTACATGCCGAGACTCCTCCGTGCCTCGGAAAGCACGTTAAGCTGTTGGTCCCGGCTGTAATTCGTGGATCTTTGATAGTCGTTAGGGGTCGTCAGAAGCCCGAAAGTCTGACAACCAGTCTTACCAAGGGGTATTGTATTACCCAGTTACTGGGTTGTGGAGGTCAGATAGGCAGTCGCTCCATGTAAAATACTGGTATTTAGCTGCACCCGGTTAGACTGGAAGCCGATGCCGAACCCGAGCCGATGGGAAAAGTCTAGGCAGATCGATCTTTTCGAATCAATGACCATTGCGAGTTTCTGAAATCTCCATACATGCAATGAGCAAGCTTTGTGATCAATGGTCGTTCGTTCTCAGTATAAAAAAAAAACCGGTCAAGAGCGAGTCGGACTCACGCACCGAGGGTTCCGTACGTATATATGATGTTGATGATTTCTGAAAAACTGTGCTATTTAGAGACATCGTTTTAGTTTTCCTGTAATCTTTACATTAACTTCTATCACATAGAATAATTTCAGATTTTATCTATGCAAACTTCGGAGATAAGGGGGGAACGGTATTTTTTTTTTAATTTTTCATCAAAAGTCGGAAACTATGCTGCCTAAAAAAAAATAAAAAATGTTTGAGAATTTGAAAATAGCGTTCTTTCATATGATACCCCACATGCCCTAGTAACCCCACTTCAAATTTTTAAGACCCCCTTTCAGTCCCTTTTGCAAAAAAGATATATTTTTTTTAATTTCTTTCTTCCTTGCAAAATAGTTGGGCTCACGTCATCTAAAACTATTCTAAATTTCAAGTTGATAGCATTAGTAGTTCTCCGAGATATCCAGGTGTGACAGACAGACAGACACTTATGGTGAGACTAAGTTTTACCATTTTGGTACGGAACTCTAAAAAGAGGCTTGACTGAATTAGATCACTTTGACTTTTTCTACTTTCTCTCCGAAAGACGTAATGGTCTCGAACATTCAATGTTTGAAAATGATCACCCATCCATGAATGGAACTCAACAAAATAAATTTTATTTCGCTTAGCGTCGATAAACGCGGTTTAAATGTTGATAGTTTAATAGGCTTCCCAGAATTCCAAATGCATTTTTCGTAAAATATCGTCAACTAGCGTGAAAACCGATGTCGTTTACCGTAAAATATCGATAAACAAACGATAATAGACGAATAATATCCAGTTAATTACACGTTTCAGTATTAGGTCACCTATTGGAAACTTGTTAGCGTGTATAAAGTGTGTTTTGCTCGCCTAAGGACAAAATATCGGCTCCATACAACACACGCTTATAGACACGCTTCAAGTCGGTCACGAGCTTAAATACTTTAGAAAGAAAGAATGAAAAATAATTTTATTTGTCACAGAACAAACGTGCGTACGAAAACATAATAAGTATGTAATAAACTCGAAGGTTACACAAAACAGATCTAACCCTCTATAGATCCCTTTATAGATCTATCTCTTCTTTACACTTACCCAACATTACCTATATATTATTTATTCATCATCATTTCAGCCGAAAGACGTCCACTGCTGGATATATTTATTTATTTAACACTTTAAGCACACAAAATGTACAGAGGCGGACTTAATGCCATAGGCATTTTCTACCAGTCAACCTTTGGGTGATGCAGAGACAAGCAGTGGTAGGTGCAATAACGAAAATTGTGGAATAAATATTTATTTAAATATATGTTTTTTTTTTTGTGGTATAAATATAGGTCTCCCCCAAAAGGAGGAGTTGCCATAATCGCCACTCTTGGTAGGCGGGTTGGCGATCGCAGTATGGTGTTAAAATGCATAGAAAACGTTACTGCCCATTCTTTAATATTATTTAGTACTGTTGCAGTATTTATAAGAAGAGTGAAAGAACACTATCATTATATTTCGTCATAGTTGCGTATGTATTTATCATTTTAATTTAGTTATAATGATTAATATTCTAGTATATTTATTTAAGAAGAATGTATGTTAGTATATTCTTATAATATATCAGTGGCGAAAGTACCGTATAACACGATTCCTGCCGGCTTCCCTTCGGAAATTCGGAATACAACCACTCTATCGTTATTTAAAAATGGCACACAGTCAGTAGTGTTTAGTGATGCCAAATAATATAATAATCACATTGTAGGTATTTAATACACCATACAATTAAAACATTACCAAAAGCCTACATTACATTTTTGTCTTTATATCCCAACAAGAAAACATTTTGCTCTAAAATAACCCAGTGAGTTCAATTTCTATTCAAACGTCATCGACGTCATGGCTAGTTTTTTTATAGAAAAGTTTTTTTTTGCTCCGGCTTAACTCTCTCATAAAATCACCCTTCGCCACTGTAATATATTATTATGTTTTATTTTATTAAGTGAATTGTTTTTCATTTTTTGTATTCTATTTTCTCGTCTACTCTTACACACGTCTACATCTCTTTGTATGCCGAAAGAGATTTCTTTAGAAATAAGCATCACCTTTGTACGTACTTTTCTGTTCCTTTCTTCTTGTATGTTTATCTAAGTGTGTACATAGATAGTTGAATAAATAAATGGTTAAATAAATAAAAATCAAAAGCGATTTTCTCGTGAAATAACAATTGTACTTTGAGATCAGACCTATTCCATAATATGTAGTATGTTTTCGAGACTACAATGTCTGTAACACTACAAAATTCTATCAATATTTTAGGAGAAAATTGCTTTTGAATCTTGCGTAAGTGTAAGGTTTAGATGCTGGTGACTGTACAGCGAGTGCAAGTGCACTCGTGACTGACATTTGTTTGAGATTGCCGTACGTACGCGTCGATTTGTGCGTGTACCTGATTTCGCTCGTTATCCTCTTACAACAGGGACCGTACAACCCCGGTTAAGAGTTAAGCCTTTCGAAGGGGTAACCCATTCTATGGGTTACCTTTATCATGATATAACCCATTGAAAGGGTTTTCTACTTGAAACCTAGTGAAAGGGTTACATGATAACCCATTTAAATGGGTTCTATACCTACTTGAAACTCAGTAATATGAAAAAATCATAATATTATGTTATTTCGATATCCGCCCAGCACGCGTAGCATGACCAATTATATCTCTATTATACCTATTTTAGAATAACCCTATCGAAAACCCTTTCAATGGAAAGGGGTTTCAATAGGGTTTTTCTAAGCAGTTAATCAAAAACCCATACGGTGTGGGTAATTTTGAATGCCTTAAATTAAGCCGTTCAAAAGGGTTATGGGTATGGGTTTTTATCGAAAACCCTTTCAATGGGTTACCATAATTTAATTTAAGCCGTTCATAAGGGTTACCCTTATCGTATTGGTTTTTGTTAAACCGCTTAGAAAAACCTTATCGAAAACCCTTTCAATGGATAACCAAAATGGTCCCTGCTTACAACAAGCGAATAACGAACGACTTAATTGGCCCAAAACAAATAGGTACAGACGGTCGGCTATGGAGCCGATTAAATTCGCAGAATTAAGTCTGTTACAAGCTTATGTTCTTAGTATAAAGATCTTATGAAAATACTTTCTTTATTGACTGGGAAAGTGTTTGAGAAGCAATACTAGAGCTCCTTAAGAAAAGGCCCTTCCTCTAAATGTACATTATAACACTGTAAATATTACTGCCGCTGAACAACATTATTGGATTTTAATTTCAAAAGTATACTGGCTGGTTAAATTACAGCGTTTCCAAATGCATATTTTATAATGCGCACAGCAACAGAGTGGAACTCTCTACCTGCGTCTGTGTCTCCGAACGCATACAACCCTAATCTCTTCAAAGTTAGAGTAAACAGATATCTTCTCGGTAAGCTCACTCCATCGTCGACTTTGTCTCTGTCACCTCTGCTCTAGACTAAGGTCAAGAGCAAACCCATCCTAAATAAAAAATTACAAGCCCACGAGATGTCTAATCTTTGTCTTAAGAAGATAGCCAGTTCCTCTGACTCCAGACTCCGGGTCAACCTCGCTTCCACCTTCGGCCAATGTCAATGTCATGACTTAGCATCAGGAGAGATGAAGGCCAAGAGCTTCCCGAGTAATATCTCTCCTTCCTCCTTAATCCATCCGTAGGTTGTCTTTAAAAGATCGCTTTTACCGATAAGACCGACAATTGTGTCACCCTATGTAAAGTTTCAATATTTATATTTGTAATTTTTATGGTGTACATAATAAAGAGTATTTATTCTATTCTATTCTATTCCCGTTGTGGTAAAAAAAATCCGGTCAAGAGCGAGTCGGACTCGCGCACCGAGGGTTCCGTACGTATATATGATGTTGATGATTTCTGAAAATCTGTCATATATTTAGAGACATCGTTTTATGTAATCTTCTATCATCTTTATATAAACTTTTATCACATAGAATAATTTCAGATTTTTAACTATGCAAACTTCGGAGATAACGAAACGGGGAGGAACGGTATTTTTTTTTTACATTTTTCATCAACAATTGGAAACAGTGCTGCCAAAAAAAAAATTGAGAATGTGCAAACAGCGCTCTTTCATATGATACCCCACATGCCCTAGTAGCCTCACTTCAAATTTTTAAGACCCATTTTTTATTCATTATTGAATTGGCACTGAAGTTACTGAAGTCACCATAGAAATAAATTTCGGACTTAGTAAAAATATGATTACCTACATTATACTTTTACTCATCGCCACTATATCACAGGGAAAAAAAAGATGATCCGTTCCAAAATCTATCTCTCTAGCTCGTAAAAATACTATTTCAAAATCCCACAAAAAAGTATACAAAATGCCCGTCAGCTGTGCTCCCACAAAGAAACCACCGACGCAGTTGTAAAAACGCACAACAAAGGGATATTTTTAAAACCCACACACAGTATTTATAATGGCAATATTATGAGAACATTTTAATAAGCGGTGTTGATATGAAGAACTGTGGAACGGACTGTTTAATTACAGTATTTAAAAATACAAGTTGAAAATTTTAAAGGTTACTAGGGTAGAAAATGGGTAAAAAGATCGGTACCTACATTAAAGTATTTGTTAATTAGGTTATTTAACCACGAGTTTTTCTGCCCAAAATAATCACCCCCCAGCTGGATATAGTGGATATCTTTGCTGTTGTTGATAAAAAATTCGTGGTGGCATCCAAAAAAGTCCTGCCTGATATTCGAAGTAATTTTATTGCGCCAGCATTCCTAGGTCTGCCTCGATAACGCCATTCATCCTTAGCCACTTATAACGGAGACACTTGAGAACCCTAAACTATTTCGTTCTGATGCTTTGTAACATAATCTATGACTAGTTAGATCCCACTAAAGCCTAGCAGATTTCTTGTCGATATCATAGACGCTGATCTTTGTCTTTCAGCTTTTTTAAGGATTTACAAAATTACGAGTATATACGAAATTCGCTGCCGCTGCGAAAGCTTAAAGAAGCGAACGCTTCACGGAAACGTAACGAAAATTCGAAATATTTTGAATCTAAAATACAATACAACCAAAAATTTTACTAAAATATCAAATAACACCAAATAATAACTAAAAAACTTTTTAACGACAAGCACAATTATTACGTACCTCGGAAAGCACGTTAAGCCGTTGGTCTTGGCTGTCATTCGTGGATCTTTGACAGTCGTTACGGGTCGTCAGAAGCCCGAAAGTCTGACAACCAGTCTTACCAAGGGGTGTCTTATTACCCAGTTACTGGGTTGTGGAGGCCAGCGCTGGGGCTCTGTCTTGCATAGGGTCGCAGTATAATGCTGAGCGATAGCCGTTTTGCGTGGATGTGACGCATGTTTCCCCCAACCTTTTCTTACTTTTGTGTTTAAGTTCTTTGTTGCGTCATGTTTACCGCAAATAAACGTATTTTCTTTCTTTCTTTCAGATAGGCAGTCGCTCCATGTAAAATACTGGTATTTAGCTGCATCCGGTTAGTCTGGAAGCCGACCGCAACCTAGTTGGGCAATGGCTGGGCAGATTGATTGATTGATATACGGTACTTATAACAAAAAAGCGGCCAAGTGCGAATCGGACTCGCCCATGAAGGGTTCGGTAGCAGCAAGTAACATAATATAAAAGTTCTTGTAAACTGTTGAATGAAAAGTAAATTGCGATTTACGATTTATGACGAATTAAAAAAAAAACTACTTACTAGATCTCGTTCAAACCAATTTTCGGTGGAAGTTTACATGGTAATGTACATCATATATTTTTTTTAGTTTTATCACTCTCTTATTTTAGAAGCTACAGGGGCGGGGGAGGACACATTTTACCACTTTGGAGGTGTCTTTCGCGCAAACTATTCAGTTTAGAAAAAAAATTATATTAAAAACCTCATTATCATTTTTAAAGACCTATCCATAGATACCCCACACGTATGGGCTCTTGAAAAAAAAGTTGTGTGTCAGTTCTAAGTATGGGGAACTCCCAAAATTTATTGCTTTTTTCTATTTTTGTGTGAAAATCTTAATGCAGTTCAGAATACATCTACTTACCAAGTTTCAACAGTATTGTTCTTGTAGTTTCGGAAAAAAGTGGCTGTGACATACGGACGGACAGACAGACAGACATGACGAATCCGTAAGGGTTCCGTTTTATGCCATTTGGCTACGGACCCCTAAAAACGATGTTTAAAATTTGTGTCTGTCTACTTGTCTGTTTGTTCCAGCTATTCTCCGAAACGGCTGGACTGATTTTGACGGGACTTTCACTGGCATAGATGATGTTATATGGAGTAACTTAGGTTACTTCTATTTTAGAATAATCCACGCCCACGATGCTGCCGGCAGCAGCTAGTTATTCATATTATACCTGAAGATAAATTCTCGTATTTAAAAACTTTCAAAATCTAGTACCTAGTTGCAATTTCATCTCAACGACAATCAATGTCAAATTTATCAAATATGATGGTAAATTTTAAGTATTTTTGACAGAGATTAAAACTCAAACTCAAAGCAGTTATTTCAATTAAAACAATTACAGGCACTTTTGAATTTATTGTCAAAGAGTCGGTCAGTTAGTCAGAAAGTTGAAGTTATGTGCCCATTCCAAAACGTATCTCTATGAAGAAGAACAGGCAAGAAACTCTAAGGACACTCTTTTAAATTAAGATATTACAAAATCTTGATTTGAAAAACAATTCAAAATATAAAATTAAAAGATTAAAAATAAGCCCTGTCAGATAAGAGATGACCAGTCTCAACAGACGGCGCCCGTTCACGAACATGACGCGTGGAGCAGCACTACCCAGCTGAACCATTTTGTAGGGCACCGAATGATCCAACACACGCGCCACGCCAGCATGATTAAAATTCGAACGTTCTTAAAAATACGAGTATTGGCTCTCTGATATCAGCACTAAAGTTTTATTTTAACTTATTCTTTTACACTGCCGGCCAAAGGCCTCCCCCTGCTGGCAAATGATTGCAATTGCTTGCTCGGATTGGACAGGTCCGCTCAAATTTGTGTGGTTCTTTCCTCAGAAGACATTTCAGACACGGATCTTACCAAGATTATGTCTGGATTTTAAGAGACTTTGACCACTTTTTTTTTCTGCGTGAAAAATTATCAGATAACTTCTCCCGCTCTGGGCGGAGCTGGGAGGGCTAGTCAGACTTTTACTGACTAAAACCCGCCCATGTGCCAGGGCCACGATATCCCTTTCGGACAAACTCGCAACCCTGGCAGGCATTGGCCCTAACGGACCCCGTCAGTTGGTGCTGACATCTCTTTGAGGTGGGCGTGGAACACAACGCGCCGTCGACCCGGGCTTGGTCCTTATTTTGACCCCTGGCTTTGTTTATTTATTTATTTATTTAAACTTCTCGCACACAATAAGGTACAAAGGTGGACTTAATGCCGTAGGCATTCTCTACCAGTCAACCAAGGGTGGTGAAGAGATAAGATGGCGGGTGCTCTGATGGAGAGAAAATAATAATATTAAAAAATATTAAATTCTAACCTATTTATAATATTAATAAAATAGGTGCTCAAGTACATAAATAGATTATAAACTTCGTTTTGCCATTTCTCCTCAGAGTCAGATAGGAAATGTCGACTACATCTAACTTATTTTTTTTTAATATGACGTGTAAAAGTGATTCCGATATCCTATTTACAGAATAAACGATTTCATTTCATTTTATTTCCCCAAGTCCTTCCAGGACCAAAAAAAATATATATTCTACCACATAAAATAATTCGAAAGTGTTATTTGCTAAAATGTCGCATGCATATTCTTATTGTAATAATTGCTCAGTCAATCCCGATGCGATCATTGGTTGATTAATCTTCGACAGTAGTACGGATAAGTCCCCAGAGAGCTCGGAGTTATAGGGAAATTATTATTTTCTTTTTTAATAAAAATATGAGAGAAAAATTATAATTGTGTTCTGTTCCGTGAATACTTAGAAGATAAATAATGATTACATGTAAGTTATTTGAAATGTATCGTTGGACGATATAATTAGGAATATTTTTTAAAGGATTATGAACAAAAGTTTTTTATGTCTATTAAAAAGTGGTTAAGTTTGTTTTAGAAAATGGTTAATAACAAGTTTACGTTACTGTTTGTTTCTGTATGTATATTTTAAGTTTTTAAACGTATATTACAGCGTTTATTAAAACCAGTAATATTAATTTAAAAAAATATCTCTCATCGTCTGTAAAGTACTAAATTATTTATTACATGACACCCTCAAATAGGGAAGAAAATTTGGAGAATCCTAGAAAATATTTTCACATAATACTAATTAGATAATTTCACTCAATTTATTTCCGGGTTTTTAATTTACCTAAAACTGTCATTATTATACTAAGCACCATGTAAATGTTCACACTTTTTCATTACAAATTTCAAACACGTTATTTATTTTCCGACATAACTCAGCTAAAAAACTTTTAAAAACGGTTTCAAATATTCACACTTAAGATAAAGTCCCTGTAATCCTAAAGAAAGCTCTGAAAAGTACTCGCATTTCCAAAAAGTCATGAAATAACAACTCCAACGAACTATTTAATATAAAAGGAGCGTCTAAAAACAAATTAAAGATTCCAACTTACCACTCAACACATTATCCGACACAGAAACACCTTGAATATTCAAAATAAAATCTAAAACAAACTTTATCCACAAAGCACTCAAAACACGAAGAAGTTGTCAAAACTTTTTCACCTGGAATTACCGTCACCTACTTTTTCGTCACTTTAAAAAAAAAACACTTCTGTCACACAACACGTCACTCGAATTAAGAACACTGTAGCGTAGTCCTTGCTACGCCGGTGCTACGAGCCGCGCTACGTCGTGCCGCTACGGGCGCGTGTCTACGACTGTGCGTAGATGTCGCTACGCCCTCTATCGGAAGTATTCAGAACTTATTTGCGTCCGATTTATTCGGACAAGTTCCTTTTTCAAAAAGTTTTTTTTTTACTTTATTGATACGTCAACCCTTCGGGAAAATTGAGGGAAACCAAAATAGTGTTTGGGGATCATTGAATGAGGGGGCGGGGTTTCACACCCCTGTACCTTGTGTCGCGTCTCGTTTGGTTTGAAGATTCGTTCTGAGAATTTTTGGACGAACGAAATAAGACGGAAAACTAAATGTGTCGGGTATTTTACATAATGAAAAGATATAGGACTTCCAGGATCTGAGTGTATTTCTTTAACAATGACGAATAAGTTAGAATTGTAAGCTAATTCATAACTAAAACGATGTAAAATTATTACTCTTTTTACTTAAAATTAGATAAAGAAAATGTTTTTTTTTTTAAACAACTTGTTCCAGGTAAAATAAATTTCCTTAATTACGTCTACTGCGTCTTCTTTCCTAAAAGAATGCTAACTAGCTGTTTCTTGCGAGTATCTGATGATGCATGCATTTTTAACATCATACAGCGATCGCTAACCCGCCTGCCATGCGTGGCGATTATGGCAACCCCCCCCCCTCCCCACCTCCCTGGGGGAGGCCTGTGTCCAGCAGTGGACGTATAACGGCTGAAATGATGATGATGATGATCTTATGATAATGTAAAAAAATGGATCAGAAAACGAACATGTGGTTGCCAATTTGTAGTGCCACTTAAAAATTGATTATTTGAATACTCAAACCCGAAATTCTAGTTGTTAATCCTCTTATAAGTATATATTTTTCATTTGACAAATTGAGGTTAATTTATAACCACAATTTTCGTAGATGATGGTTCAATTACTTACAATTTAATCATGGTATTCAAACAATTTTTTTTTTTTTAAACAGCGCGCAGCGGTGAGAGATAAATAGATTTATACAAGGCAGAAGTGAGTGGAAACGCTGGAAGGGGACACCCTAGGAGGACATTATAGTGACCTAATTCGTGATGTTCTTCAGAAAGGTCAGGTGCGTAGTACGTACTCGCAACCGGCGTGCGTGTTGAACGTAAACGAAGCAAAAGGAGTATGTAAGGAGCGTAGCAGGTGGCGTTCTATAGTTTCTGCCTACCCCCATGGGCAGAAGGCGTGAGTTTATGTATACAATATTAGTTTTAGTATATGCGAAACCCGAATCACGTGTCTAGTATTTTTATATAAAGAATCTATGTACAAAATTTCAAAACTGTATCATGAAAAATCACAAAGTCATAAGGTTGTTATGTTACCGGGTTGTCCGTAAAAAAACATGCTGTACAGTTATGAGCACTAATAAACGCTTAGCAGAATTCGAAACCGATTTTCTCGTGGAATAACGATTGCAACTTTAAGAAAAGATCTATTTCATAATAGTTTGGGTTCCTAAATACAAATCAAAAATTTAAATCAATATAGTTGGAGGAAATCACTTTAAAAGTTGCTGAGTGTATACATATTGGTGCTCGTGACTGTACACGTCTCCAGGGTCGTCTTGCGCTCATTGATAATAATTTGGCAGTAGGTACCTAACCGAACGGCGATTGTATTATAAGTAATTAAATGGTGATAACATTTTCCATCACACTTAAATATTTTTGGGAAAAAATATAACATGGTGTAAAAATGATTGAAATCGATTCAGTTCCTTATTCTGAACAAAGTATATTCAGGTTTTGCATATACTAAAAATAATGTTGTTTATGTAGTATTAAGTGTGGATGGATTAGTATGGATTTATAATTATAGAGTTACAGACGAACACATTAATCTCATAACTACTCAACAAAACTGACCCTTGTGTGTCAGTTTTGGTCGCACTCCATACGTAGGTCAGGTTACTAATTAATTTGAAGGATCTCTGCGGTTCGAGGGTTGGACGGCATTGTGTGTCCGATTATTTTATAGTGAAAACATACGTAGCTTTAAATATGATAGTATGTATAGAATAGTTGACTGACCGACAAACAAAGACCTTATGAGATACAATTAGGAAATAAACTTTTTTTTTAAGAGCGTTTGCGATTTACGGATTTCATACAAACTTTCAAGCCCTTGTTTTTCGTAATGACTGAACCGATTTTAATGAACCTTCATACGCATAACCAGAATACAAAGGTCTAAAAAGTTAGTTAAGAACACTTTCTGAAGAACATCACCAATTAGATCACTATAATTATGTTTTTTTTTTTTTAGGATGGGATTGCTCTTGACTTAAGTCTGAGCAGAAGTGACAGAGACAAAGTCGACGATGGAGTGAGCTTACCCAGAAAAAGCCTGTTCACTCTAACTTTGAAGAGATTAGGGTTGTATGCGTTATGTCCTTCTAGGGCGTCCCTTCCCGGCGTTTCCACTCACCTCTGCTTTGTAAAAACCTTTTGTTAGTAGCCTTTCATTCATCCTCTCAACATGACCAAACTATTTAAGCATAATCTTTTCAAGTTTTGTCACTACGTCATCTGCTTTTAAACTGCACCGTTGCCTTATCACATATCACAAGCTTCGAAAGGAACGCATTTCCACAGCATATATTCTACTTTTATGCTTCTTTTGCCACACCCAACGTTCACTTTCATATATTGGGTTTCCACCTAAATACACGTAGTAAACATGAAATTGTGTTACTTAAATTTAGATTAACTAAAACAAGCAAGCCGTTTCTTGTAAACAGTATCCGCTTTTATAACAAGTTGTCACAATCGGTTACAGAACTTAGTGATGGAAAATTCAAAACGCACATTAAACGTGCCCTTATCAAAAAAGCATATTATAAGATTAAGGACTACGTTGAAGACAAGGAAGTTTGGCATTAATTCCTTCTGTACATGTGGCCTCCCTGGTACCTCATTAACGGCAAAACTATGTAAATGTCTATTAACAGCTTCCAAATTACGAAGTTATTTTTTAATTTAATTTTATCTTTGTTTACAAACTTCACTGACATAATGTTTTTCTTATTTGACATTATTATACCTACAATTTAAATTTCCACAAGGTTCTAACTTTTATTATTTTAATCATATTTTATATTGTTATTTTTTTTTGTCAAGGTGAGGACGTTGTAGGCTTATTAGACTGTAGGTCTGTAGACCATTTTCTATTTTGTTAAGTACCTGGTACTTTTGATGGGCCTACGCTGTCCTCTCATACCTATTAACACTGTAATTTGAAGACATTGTAAAAACCAATTTTATTTTTTTAAAGACTGACCGTGGAGTTTCTTGCCGGATCTTCTCCATAGGAAACGACCAATTGGAACCGTGCACCTAGCTTCTGACGTTTCATAAGTGCCCATATAGGCTTCTGTGAAATAAAAATATTTTTGTTGTTTTGTTTGTTTAAATGAAATTGGCGTTTTTTTTTTCACAAATAGAGAACTTCGTCACTTCTATGATTTAAAATATTCTTCAATTGCTTGGTATTATATCGAATAATGACCATCATAGACAACTACCAATAGTAAAAAAACCTTATTACTTGTAGTTTTCTAAACATAAAAAATACCTTAAAAATGACCCCTCATTTTGTTAGCAGAAATTACCACTATTTGTTTTAACTTAGTCAAAAGCGCTTGCGCTAGCGCATAATCTAAGTGGCATATCGTTATCTTAGTTTTGAAACATTAGTGCTCGCCGTTCACGGAGTAACCTTCAGTCGCGCGTCGGAGCGGACACACACACACTTGTTTATCTTGATAGAAATATGTGCATTATGTTAGCTTGTATCTGGTAACCCTGTTTATTTAATCAACTAATACTCGTATGTCACTCAATCGATCATTCGTTCATCATGAACATTCACTGTCATTCTCGATGGGAGACAACTGACAGCCGGCCTTCTTGTTCGAGACGTCGAGCAGTGAACACATAAAAATAACAGCGTAGTAAATTGTTAAAAGTGGAAGATTATTAAAATCGTAGCAAGTAAGTACAGGACTTATTATTATTTTTGGTGATATCTGAGTGTCTTTACAAATATTGTGGAAAAGGAAATAAATATGTGTGTGTTTAAATAATGTGTTTCGTTTCCTATTGCGAACCCCTTTGTTTCTGAACTGTAGCTTATAATTATGTTGAAGAGATAAAGGTGAATTTGCTGTAGTATTATCTTTTAGATTGACGCTTCGCTGCGCTTCAACTCTGCGCTAGTATGTATCGACCGTAATGTGTCAAAATATCGGTTTATCCGTTCACCGATTTCTTAAGGTACCAAAGCCTTACCCACATAAAAACATTTTAGTAGTAGGTAGTCGGTTATTATTTTTTTGTAAAATGTTTTTTATTTTTCACTTTTTAGTGGGGTCAGTTTTGAATTTATCTAAGTTACAATAGCCTAATGTTAACTGTTTATCACCTTTTACGAAATATTGCTTTTCCCGATGCCGGGACGTTGATTGTTGAGGAGTTCTTCTGGTAAGTACCAGGAGAACTGCCACTCACCATAGTGACGAGCATAAATTGCTTAATCGCAACCCGTTAAATAGGTACTCATTATTATATTGTTCCGGTGGCCATCTGTGGTCTCCATCATCAGTTCCACTTCCCCAAATTATGCTTTCGGAGAGCAAATGCACGAGTTACTATAAAAAATACCCAAATCGCTATAGGTTTGCATATAAAATTTGAGGGTTTTCCTCGATTTCCATGAGATCCCCTCATCAGATTCTGATTTGGTGGCAATTGGACCACCTCGGGAGTATACCCTTTCAAACAAAAAAAGAATTTTCAAAATCGGTTCATAATTGACGGAGTAATCGCGTAACAAACATACAAAAAAAAAAACATACAGCCGAATTGAGAACCTCCTTCTTCTTGGAAGTCGGTTAAAAATACAGTCATGATTTTTTGTGTTACATCCTAATTGAAATGTAGGTAATCTTTTAAACTTTGACCTCTTTCTCTTTGATACTCTGACATCATAATACTTTGTTATCCTAAATAAATTGTGTGTGTTTATAATACAATTTTTAACTGACTTATAAATTAATGGGTATGTCAGTTAAAAATATTCAGTTCCTCAAATTGTAATTTTAATTCGTAATTATGCAATCAATAATGTAAATACTAACCTAATATTATAATCTCTATCCTGTAATACATGTATGTACAGTAGCCAGCACACCAGGTTATACCAAACTGTCAAATTGCTCCAAATGATTTTAAACCTTAAAATGTTGAAGATTAAGTTCAAAATCGAATGAGAAAATTTGACAGTTTGTGGTAACTTGATGTGCTGGCGAGTGTACCTATTATTTGCAGGCCACACTTGGCAGAATGTGATGATACCTTAACTAATCTTAAGACCATTATAATGTACCTTATTCTGACAAATAAATGATTATGATTATTTTTATTTTATTTATTCCGTAGTACACTTAAATTTTTATACATATAAGATGAAGCAAACAAACTCATTAGAGTTTTACCGTGCACCAAAATTATCGACCACATAATTTAGAGAATTAAACCAAACTTATGTTCTTAATTAAAATTAAACACGAACGAAAATAACAACGGGATTAGGTTATTGTTAATTATACTTCATTAAGCCTTGAAAGTCGGAACAATTTATGAGATATTCCATAAACTTCCACAGGTAAACAGCGTCACTATTCAAAGACGAATCTTAACTGAACAGAACTAAGGGTGGTGTAGTATTAATAAATTATTCAACACTGTACCCATGTACAGTCAACCTCAGAAAGTTTTACACATCTATACTGCGTTTTAAATAAGATTAGACATTTAAATAAACCTTTTTTACAGTCCATACAACCCATATTAACTTATATTGCTTTGTTGGCATGACAAATGGCAGCTGTAAGAAACAGTTGGTATTGTAACTACGTTTTTGTTTTAATTCCATTCTTATGCCTATGGAATAGAAGTCAAAATCGGTTCAACGGACTGAAAAAGAAAAAGAAAGAAGAAGAAACAAGTTTATTTAAATTTCTAATCTTATTTCAAATGGAGTATACAAGAATTGATTAATTCTCTACAATGTGTTCAATAATTTTTACCCGTCTACGGTGAAGCAAAAAGGAAGTTTATGATTTTGACCGGTATGTATGTATGTGGGTACTTATGTTTGTTCATCTATTCATAACTTGTAAACCACTTATCATAATTTAACAAATGAGATGAGGAGGCAATAGGTCGTTATTGTTAGGAAGATGCCTCCGACTGCATGAGATTGTTTATAGTATTATAGTATTAATTTATACAAATATTGTTATCATCTTTTTTTAAGTTCGCTTTTTACGCAGTCGGGTTTTGTTTTTTTTAAATAACTTCTGTAGCGTTGTGTTGCGCCCGCATCGCCGCTTCAAAGTTAGGCCGCACAGTACGCGCCACTACAAGGTTACTGTTCTCGCTTCCCGCCGTCAAAAGCTCGCTCGCGTGGCCGGTCGGCCCCCCGCTACGCCTGTAGACGCGCACCGCGCAGGCTGCGATCGTGTTGCGGACGCCATACTTCGTATTAAATGTGATTACCTTTATGTACTGAGTGTGTTTTAGTGCTTAAACCGTTACCTAAACTGTTCGTCCGAGAAAATCCCTTACACTTCTGTATTTCTTGTGCGTGTCCCAAATAAAACATTTTTCTTTCTTTCTTTACCCATGATAAATGGTGTAGAACACAAATAATAATTGTAAAATAATTCATGTCAATGTACACATCTTTTTGAGGCTGAGTGTACGTAGTTTAGACCCCACCGGTCTTATTACAAAACAAGGTTTATCATTAGACCCAGGTTTAAAACAAGCAATAATAAGTCAAAACAAACAATAATTAGTAAAAACAAGCAATAATTAGTAAAAGTAAACCAAGTTTACTTTTACTAATTATTGCAACAAATAAACCAATGATCGCGACGATAGATCGTAATGGAGCAAAATGAAAGATGAGTGGACTGTATATTATGTATGTATAATGTTTAAAAAAACTGGCCAAGTGCGTGTCGGACCACGCACAGTGAAGGTTTAGGGGGTGAAGGGAGGCGGAGTTATCCCAAAAACAAACTTATCTTGTAGTTTAAAAACATGTTCTTCCATACACAGATATAAGTCACGGTCAATTCTCCATCTGTAAATGTAAGTTGGTCGACTATTACTCGTTAACTTGTAAAGCCTACTTAGCTGTGATAGTTTTCCTTTTAACTTCGTTATAAATACTACTGCTAAATAACCAGATATTCGCAGTTTTGTAAGTCGGGTGAAAAAAATGCATTTCACGATTTTAATTGATTACTAATTAATGCTCAATTATCTACAAGTTAATACAGTAAATGACTTCATATGATGTTTCTAAGTAGTACCAGAAATTTTAAGAGAATAGTTTAGTAATAAAAAGGTGGTATCTTTTTATTACTAAACTAGCTGGGCCCCGCGGTTTCTCCCGCGTAAGTCTCGATACCGTAGGAATATCGGGATAAAAAGTGCCCTATAAGCTAATCCAGGATGTCAGCTACCTCCATACATAAATTTTATCAAAATTGGTCCAGCCGTTTGAGCGTGAAGACGTAACAAACACACACATACACACACACACTCACAAACTTTTGCCTTTATAATATTAGTGTGAGTATTCTCTTAAAATTTGAAAATGCTTTTCTCAAATCAAGCTTATTCAGAGTTTCAACTTGAAATGTCTGATAAATAGATAATGTGCCAGTTTTTGAATATTTTTTAATAGAATAGAATAGAATACTCTTTATTATACTTATTCAGCCTATAATCTTCCCACTGCTGGGACACAGGCCTCCTCTCGTGAGAGAGAGTGGGCCGTAATCCACCACGCGGGCCCAGTGCGGGTGGGTAACTCTTTATTATGTTCACCATAAAAGTTACAGATATAAATGTTTAAATTTTACATAGGGTGACACAATGGGCGATCAATTGACTATTCTAAATTTCGAATCTAGTCTTTACTCAATACCCCACTACTGGACCCTTTTTGCTTGGACGCCCACCTATGTCCTTTGAAAAGTCATTAAAATTCCACGTGGAGTAAAATGTGATCGTTTCGTGTCAGTTTTTTCCCCAAATAATATTTAGTTACACGTGGCCAAGCTTTGAAATCGATTTTTACCAAATATTTTATAATCAACTACGGCCTTTACCACTTGACAAAACATGGAGATTCCTTTATTACATTATGTAAGTTTAAAATATTAATGTACACACGGCTACACATCAAGATACACATTTCCAGTATAAGCTGGCCTCTCATTGTACGAAAATCCTATACAATGCGAGATCAGCCTAAACTGGATATGTATAGCTTGATGTGTAGCCGTGTGTACAAGTAATATGCATATAAACCTTCCGAAACAAATTATCGACATGATGGTGAAATCAAAATCCGTCGAGTAGTTTAGAAGGTCATCGCGGTCACACAGACAGACATGAAAAACGATATTAATCTATAATCATCATCATCATTTCAGCCGAAAGACGTCCATTGCTGGACATGAGCCTCCCCCTAAAAGGGGGGATTTGCCATAATTACCACGCTTGGCAGGCGGGTTGGCGATCACAGAATGATTTTAAAAATGCATAGAACAGAATAGAATACTCTTTATTATGTACACCATCAAAGTTACAGATATAAATGTACAAACATGTGTGTTGTATGTGTGTAATAGAGAACGCTGCTGCCCATTCTCTAGTAAGTCCCTTAGTCACCTTTTACGACACCCACGGGAAGAAATGGGATGGTGCTATTATTTACGTCCGGCACCAAACGGAACAATAATTTATAATAATGATGTATAGTTATGTATCAATCAGTAAAGTGCTGTAACAAACTGAGCTCGTTTTTAACTATTTTAACTATGTCGTATCTCTCTGTATTTTACTGTGTATATATAATAAAATAAACAAATAACTAACATTTATTTGGACCATTGATGTAATAAATAAGAAGATATGATACGCGCTACTCAACGTGGACCGCATAAATTAGGGGAAAGAACACAATCGACCTACATTACTCTCGGTTTGCGGGGAATACCCGAATCGTAGTTTGTTTCCGAGTTGTTATGGGTACGTAACAGTGACAATTATTGCTATCTCGTTCCCGCTATAGCCTGCGTAATAGGTCTCTCTATTTCGGTTGTCGAGCACATATATGACGCACGACATCGGGTTCATTTAATATTTACGTGATGTTAGAGAGTGGCCTATCTTCCTATTTAATACATCAATTATTTGGACACAGTTCGTGAAACACAAAATACAGATAACGAAATTAAAAAAAATATATGTCGGAGGAAGTAAACGGAGAGTTGATTGTTGGTTGCATACAATTAATTGATAAGATTACGATTGATTGTTAACTAAAAATACTTGTTAAAACCTAATTTAATTTAATTTAATTTGTTACATTTTAATATTGTGTAAAATCTGACTAATTTATTTAAAAGTCACTGCATTGTATAACGTCCAATCAGAGCAGAGGATAAATCTAGAGTGGGGTCGAGGCACCATCTTAACTTTGGCGGGGCGTAGCGACTGTAGCGAGGAGTCATTACAGTATCGGTGCTTGATCGAGGTGGATCGCTAGTGATAAAATAAAAGATTGGTGTCGCGAACCTGCTGCTCGAATATAATTGTTTGAAGCGAATTAGTTAAGTTTTGTGAGATATTGATTCCTTCAGTGTGTCACAACATTGTAAAAATAGAGATTAAATTGTATAAAACAGTGAATACTTAGTTTTGTGCTCGCATTTCACCCTAATGACGCCCACTAAACTCGTGACCACTAATGACGATGTCAAGGAGAATGCTGTGCCTCCGACATATATATAATTATAACAATAGTGTGTGCCTCACAGATGCACAACAATTTTTTTTTCAGCATTAATGCCAGATCTAGAATAAATATTACCTCTAAGACCTTACATTCGATTAAAATGTAGCTCATTTTCCCAAGATTTTCTTTCTAATAGTCATCAGTCAGGATAAAATCTACCTCTAGTATACCTACATTTTATCCAGTAATTGAGTTCAAACATACATGGGTACAATAGTGTACCTAAAATTCAAACCTGTGATCGTAAACATCAATGTAAGGACCAAAATAATCGAAATTACTTAGTCAGATTGGTCCTTTGGTCCCAACGTCTTACACTCCAGAAGACAGAAAAGGTTTCGAAGGAATTACTAACAGTAGACTGAACACAGTAATAACTTCGGAATAACTAAGTACAATCAAACGGTTAAAAATAGTGCCCTTAATCTGACTGTCGGGATTTGAAAGTAGCGCTAGTTAATCGTGCGTGAGATATAGGTCGAAAAATAACGGGTTTTTCAACAAGAACTTTGTTTTTTAAAACAAAGAGTTTAGATGAAAATGATTCAAATTTTTATAATAATAGAAAGATTAAAGGGCAATTATGAATGAAAAATGATATCGGACATGTCCACCACGACCACGCTCACAGATGTCGATTATTTCATCAAAGACTTCAATTACTTTTTGGCAATAATAAATAATAACAAAAAAAAATAAAAAATGTTTATTTTTCTTCCACAAATAACACTTATTAACTATTGCTTAAAATGGGGCATACAAATATTATGATGTAGGACAATGTTCATTTGTGAGAGACTGGTGCCTAAACTAAGCCGTGACTTGTATTTCAGGACACCAGGGACTCCCCCCTAGAGGCAAAAATATCATCAAAAACATTAATAGAGAAATGCTTACATAGTGAAAGTTACATTTCATGTTATAAGGGCAAACTATTTGTTGAAAGAGAATAATAACAAAATCTTAAACATATATGAATTGTATGAAGAGTAGTGGGGTTCAAGGTGCATGTTGGGTGTGGGTGGAGGGTGAGAAGGTATGTGAGTGGGTTCATGTTCAACTAGACGAATGGTTCCTATTACGTTTTTATGACTAGTAGCTCTTCTGTTTTTAAGTAGTTCAATTTTAGTAGCCAGTTAGTCAATATAAGTTTACATTTAGATTTATTGTAATTAAAAATTCCCAATTCTTTATTTAACTTATTATAGAGTTCAGGCCCTCGGAAAGTATAGAATTTTTGGCCAAAACCTGTATTATATTTTATGGTGCTACATATTGCATACTGCCTCCTCGTTGTTAATTTGGAAAGATCGAAAGACGATGGATCTGAATGTTGCCGGAGAATAGTAAAACGGATGTAAATTTTCCTTACAGTTAACACCTCAGCTTCCTGATACAGTGCGTCGGTGGGATAGAGTCGCGGTTTTGAAAGGCCAACTTTTAGAATCAACCTTTGGGCTCTTTCTATTTGCAACATTTTTGTTTTACCGGCACCTCCCCAAGTTGTTACACAATATGTCAGTATAGATTGAACAAGGGCAAAATATACCATTTTAAGGGTTTCACCATTTGCTACCTGTCTAAGCTGTAATAAATAAATAAGTAAATAAATAAATAAATATAAGTCAGTTTCCGTACCCTTTTACATAAGTTGTGAATGTGTTCATCAAAGGACAACCTTTTATCAATGGTTACACCCAAATAACGGATACTTTGTGTCGGCTGTATAGTTGAGCAGCTACATTGGTTCAAAAGAGGAAATGAACACTGATAAACAAATATAGGAGGCTTATCTTGTAAGAAAGTTTCTACGCTCCTTATTGCAAAAGGAATATATTTTGTTTTATCTGCGTTAAGAGTGAGCGAGTTAGCAGCGAGCCAGTGACACACCGTGTTGAGACCTGATTGAGCTAAGGTATATACTTCTTCCCAAGAATCGCCCTTGAAAGTAAGAGTTATGTCATCTGCGTAAGATATTATTTTGCAGTTTTCAAGAAAAAGTTGACACAGCTCATTTATATAACATAGAAACAAAGTGGGGCCAAGAACACTTCCCTGAGGAACTCCGTGCTCGATAGGAAGTTCATCACTCAAGTAGTCCCCGATCCTTACACGCTGCGCACGATCGGATAAATAGTCAGCTATCAATGTTAGTTCATTACCCCGTATTCCCATATTACTTAATTTACGAATTAGGGTGGGGATACAGACTGTGTCTAAAGCTTTGGCAAGATCGAGAAATATGGCGGGTCTATTTCGTGAATCGCATCACGGGTTTTGAGTTTTAAGGCTGCAATCGATTCGAGTGGCTTCGTATAGACTCTATCTTTAACATAGCCTGTTATGATTTGATTATTTTCGGAGTTATTAATTAAATAAAACGAACGTGCTCGACTGCCAAGTCGGAAGGGAAGTATATTTGCTTGTCACAGATATTAAATAGTCTTAAGCAAAGGAAACAATATCATACAGTGTACTCCTGTACATTATAGGTGGCACTAGTAATTACTATTTTGAGCTAATTACAACATAGCCCCACATAAAATAATCCGGTGGAGTTAAATCTAAAATTATGCGATCGGGAAATTTGGTTTGCAATAATTCATGATGAAAGAATTGACATCTGTGAGCGTGGTCGTGGTGGACATGTCCGATATCATTTTTCATTCATAATTGCCAAAAACCTTAACCTTTCTTTTACAATAAAAAATTTAATCATTTTCATCTAAACTGTTTTTTTTATTTTAAAAAACAAAGTTCTTCGTTCTTTCGTATGGAGAAGAATGGGCAAGAAACTCCTCCGTTACTCTTTTATTTAAAAATGTATTACAATATTTTTTTTGAGTACATTAATTATAATAATATGTTTATATGTAAAGCCGATGCACCTACTACTACAAATACTATACCATAATAGGTAAAAATTATTAAAAATTAAGCAATGAAAAATAACTTAATTATGAGATAGATACATGGTGCTCACATATTTACAAACATTGTAAAAGTATATTATTGTTTTCCTAAAAAAAATATATAATAAGTCAGTGTGTGAGTATACGTAATCACAGAATGTAAAATCAATGTAATAAAAATAACAAATTAGTCAATTAAAATAGCAACTAGTTTGATTTTGTCTGGACTCTAGGTGGTCCTGTGGAGCTGGACCAGCATGTTTCGAAGCATTCCTATCCTGGATATAATCTTCTAATTTGTAATATGCTTGTTTACAAAGTGTACTTTTAATATGTGTTTTAAATTTTCTTTCATTTAATTGCAATAAGTCACAAACCAGATAACAATTTAAACTTGCATCTGACTTGCACAAAGTTTGATGTATCAAAGGTGAAAGTTTGATGCAAGTTTGCCATGGCAAGTATATACACTTGCAGCAAATTTGAATCAAACTTTCTAGTTTCCCAACAACAAACTTGCATAACGTTTGTTTCTGTAAAGTTTAGGCAACTTTGACATTTCAAACTTGCATAATGTTTGTTTTTACAAAGTGTATGCAACTTTGACATTACAAACTTGCATGATGTCTACTTCTGCAAACTATACAAAGTGGCGCGGACCTCATCACATTAAATTATACCACGTATACCACCGATATATACTTGGACCATATACAAAATTTTAATGAAATCCATTCACTAAAAAATCTGCTGTTCCATACATTTTGTTAGGTACTGTAAGTACCTAACAAAATGTATGGAACAACTGTAAGTACCAAACAGCAGATTTTTTTTTGTGGATGGATTTCTGTCAAATTTTGTATTCGGTCAAAGTATACCATGTGGTATACTTACGTGGTATAATTTAATGTGATGAGGTCCGCGCCACTTTGTATACAATGTTGACACACCTGCTTTTTTTTGTTGCACATCCTTTGAAGACCTCTTTATAATATTCGGTATTCGGCGTATTCAATCAATTTTTGTTATACGGCCCAATACCGATTAATGAATCACTTCGGCTGAATACCGAATAGATACTTAAAAACAGGTAAAAATAAAAAAAACACTATAAATTAATCCTGTAACTTTTATTAAGGATAAACATGCTAGTTCGAGAAAGCGTAATTTTTCGTTTTATTTACCTATCTAAAATATCAATGTATAATAGTAATAGTAACATGCATGCCTAAATATTTTTTCTAAGAGATCATAAACAGGCAACTAATCAAATGAAAACAAACTACTTATTATGTAGTTTAGTCATGACAAAATAAACGCTAACAAAGTCAATAGAGGAAGAATTACACCGATCAAACTGAACGCTAAGAGCTGACAGTGTCATTATTTTCTGTGGAATATTGACCTGAACGCGGTTTAGATGTGCTGAGCGCGTTCAGTCGGTTTCTTTGGTGAAATTTTCATTAGGTACTTACTTATTATTTGCAAAACAAGAACATAAATCTTAAATTATAGACTTTAAAATTGTATTACAATTTTTGTTTTATTATTTATCATTAAAAATCAATCAATCAAAGTGTGTTAATCATTCTGCACCAGAACCCACCACTCATTTACTTCTGTTATGAATTTCATCGTACACGTTTACTGTTTCACTATAGGCCTCTGCAAATACACACTGCTTGCAAGAGATGACAAGTACGCAGCCAGTTTGACTAAACATTAGGAACATTCAGATTTATGTGTAGCCCACTAGCCAAATGGATTGTAGTTTCTCTTCAAGGTTTCATTGTCATAATGCACACAAGTTTTCCGAACATTCGGCTATTCGGCCCCGCAACTGCCCGAATATACTGTTCGTTGACACACTAGTCGCACACGTCACAGGAATGATCAATTTCATTGATTTTGTCTCTGCTCTGAAACAAAAACGGGACTACTGTAGTTATAATTTATACTCATAAACTTACTTAACATTTAAAATTAAGTGAATACCGGGTAAAACGGGGTGAATCGAGACGTAACTTTAAAATGGATTGTAACCTTGAAATAATATAATTTGTTGCCAAGGCACTTAATTGTTAATTACAGTACAGGTAACACATAGTCCTTTTTGGCAACAAAATATATTATTTCAACGTTAAAATCTATATATATAAAATTCAAAGTCCTGACTGACTGACTGACTGACTGACTGACTGACTGATATATCAACGCACAGCCTAAACCGCTGGTCTTAGAGTCATGAAATTTGGAGGGTGTGTTCTTTGTAAAGAGCAGGTATCCACTAATAAAGGGTTTTTCGAAATTCCACCCTTAAGAGGGTGAAATAGGGGATGGAAGTTTATATGAAAGTCCGTCAGTTTTGAAGTTAGGATCTTCAAATTTGGTGTGTAGGCTGACGATTGAAAATTAATTTATACGTGTCTCAGCGTTTTTGATCATTCCACCCCGAAGGGTTAAAAAGGGGGATTAAGTTGTGTATCAAAGTCCTTAATTTTCGAAGTAAAAAACACTAAATATATTATCTAGGGTTATGGTTGGAAGCTAATGCAACGGTGTTGTTAGAATTTCAACCCTTAAGGGATAAAAAAGGGGATACCTTTATTTATAATGAAAGTTCTTTTTAAGTTAAAATCACTAATATTTCGGCTTATGGTTGGAAACTATAGGCAGGATCCGCTAAGAAAGGATTCTTCGAAATTCGACATTTAAGGGGTGAAAAGGGGGAATAAATGTTATTCCTTGAGTTAATAAACCTGAAACTTGGCACGTATACTAACCTAAGTAAATTATAAAGTATGACATTTTTGTTTTTGTGTTCCGTACCAAGATTGTAAAAAGCAACCCTTAAGGTGAGACTAAGTCTGTCTGTCAGTCACACCTGGATATCTCAAGAACTACTAATGCTATCAACTTGAAATTTAGAACAGTTTTAGATGACATTTGCCCAACTATTTTGCAAACATAGAAAAATATCCCTTTTTTGCAAAAGGGACTGAAAGGTGGTCTTAAATATTTGAAGTGGGGCTACTAGGGCATGTGGGGTATCATATGAGAGAACACTGTTATTTGCACATTCTCAAACATTTTTTTTTCTTTTTTAGGCATAATTTTCGACTTTTGATAAAAAAATTCAAAAGAAATACCGCCCCCCCCCCTTACTTCCGAAGTTTGCATAGATAAAAATTTAAAATTATTGTGTTATAGTGATAGAAGTTTATGTAAAGATTACAGGAAAAATAAAACGATGTCTCTAAATAGCACAGTTTTTCAGAAATCATCAACATCATATATATACGTACGGAACCCTCGGTGTGCGAGTCTGACTCGCTCTTGACCGGTTTTTTTAAACTACTCTTTAAGGCGGAGATTTCTAAAAATGTGGTTTTTAAAGCAGTGTATCTCTTAAACCTTAAATATTTTTTCCAAAACAAAAACAGTATGATATTTTCAAGTCTTTTGTGCATAAGGTGATGGAACTCAAAACATAATTGAACATAATTTAATACTTCAAAAAAATCTTCATAGACAACTCTTAATTATTTTGAAAGCCTTTTTATTCCAGTTTATACCTTCGTTAACAGTTATAATTATAAATATACCATAAAATTGCAAATGCCCACTGCATTCGGTGATGAATCAATTTTAATTAATTAGTTAATCTAATAAATTCTAAGTTAATTTAATAATATTTGTGACCCATGAGTTCTACGCCAAGTTCTTTTCAATTTAATGACACTTTACCACTGAAGACGTAAGGTAAAGTATTTACTCAAAGTTCGTATTGAGTGATTGGGCGACTCCAGGTATTCGTAAAAGCAGGGATTTTTTTTTTTGAACTTTATATAATATAAGCTTTCATCAATGTGTTGCAAAATATTCTAAAACTTTAAAAGTGTGTGCAAAATAGCTAAACCTGTTTATATTAGCAATAAAATCAAATCAGCTGATGATATAATAAAAACTACGTGGCAAATAATGAATTAGGTAGGTAAAAACAACGTAATACTGAATTTATTTTGAGACTTTCACATGGGCCCATCACTTCAGAGGTAGAAATAGCTCAGGAATTTGAAAACTTTTTTGCTAATATTCCCGTTAAAACTACCGAAACTTTAAGTTCCTCACCCGCGCTTTCTGTTGCCTTACTTAGAAAGAATGTAAAGGTATGCCCTTTGGAGTTAAGGTTTCAGCATACAAACCCCCAGGCTGTTATAAAAACTTTTAAAGATCTTAAAATTAAATAACAGAAGATCTATGGGGCATGTCTGTAAAAGTCTGTAGATCTGTCGTCGAAACCATTGCGCCCTATTTAGCTTTCATATTTAACACCAGTGTGGACCAAGGAGTCTTTCCGGATCTCATCATTCATCATCATTTCAGCCAAAAGACGTCCACTGCTGGACATAGGCCTCCCCCAAGCACCGCCACTTCGACCGGTTCTGTGCTTCCCGCATCCAGCGGATACCTGCGGTCTTCACAAGGTCATCGGTCCACCTTGTAGGAGGCCTTCCAACGCTACGTCTTCCAGTACGCGGTCGCCACTCCAGAACCTTTCGGCCCCATCGGCCATCAGTTCTGCGAGCAATGTGCCCTGCCCACTGCCACTTAAGCTTGGCAATTCTTCGGGCTATGTCGGTTACCTTGGTTCGCCTGCGGAACTCTTCATTTCTGACCGGATCTCATGAATTCTGCCAGTTCTCAGTAAGGTAATTGAAAATTTGACGCTCAATCAAATGTTACGTCACTTCAATAAAAAATCCATCTTTCATGAACAACAGTACGGTTTCACTAAAGGTCGTTGTACCACTGACGCCGGTGTCACCCTAATAAAGAACATTTATAACGCCTAGGAGGAAGCACAATATGCCATTGGAATTTTTTGTGACCTCTCAAAGGCTTTCGATTGCGTTAACCATGAGACACTTCTGCTGAAACTAGAACACTATGGGATTAGGAATACAGCTCTTGATTTACTTAGATCATACCTAAAAGATAGAAAGGTTAGAGTTCAAGTTCAAGTAAACAGCGAACTCTTTGGGGTCTGAAAAAGCAATGGCCATTCCTCAAGGTTCGATATTGGGTCCATTGCTCTTTTTAGTTTACATTAACGATTTACCCCGATTACTCCAAAATCAACCGGAGATGGTGTTATTTGCAGATGACACGTCATTGATCTTTAAAATAGACCGACGGTCACAAAACCTTGACGACGTGAATAATTCTATTTTCAGGTCCAAGATTGGTTTACGGTAAATAATTTGGTTATAACTTATAAACTAATAAATAAGAAATAAGCGGGTAAATAAGTTTTCGGGAGAATTTTACTGCGTACCTTGAATAACTCAAAAGTTGGTATACTCGTACATCAATTATTATTTAAGAACAAAAACAGTAGAAAAAATAAAGAAATTAAATGGAGGACACGGTCGTATATTGAACAAGTATGTACAAAACGAAGTTGGTATTTATATGCTATCTATATTATTATCCTCCGTAAAGTTGTTAATCAAACTGCACTCCTATATGCTTACCATGCTTACGTTGATTCCAACTAAGATATGGTATAATGTTTTGGGAGAATACTGCTGATAGAGAAGCTGTTTTTTTTTTCGACATCCACGCGGGCGAAGCCGCGGGCGAAAGCTAGTCCATTATAAAGTGCATTTCGATTCACCCCTGCATTTCTATTCACCCCGTTTTACGGTATGTAGTTTTGTGAACCCAAATCCTGCAAGAAACACTACCTAATATAAATCTAACAATAATTTGCAAATGTTGAAAAATGACAAATTTAGATAATCTAAATCTTACTTTCTTGATATCCTAACTTTTGCTTGATTCAGCCAGTCACTGATTATTTCTTTTAAATTGGCTTCAGTCACATCTTCATAGACTTCTCTGCAGATTTCTGAAAAAATAATATTGAAATATATAACGTATTATGTACATAAGATACAGAAAAAATAGTAGTAGGCGTGTCAATGGATGGTTAGTAGTTTCTGTACATAGAAACGATTTTTTACTGAAATTTTTCATAGGTAACTCTGCTACATCATCGTGTAATATTCTTCTCAAAATATTTGTTGTCAGACTTCGGACGTTTCTACCAGCCAAAGATGACATCTGAAAAAGTTTTTAATTAGCATTCTAACGATAAGAAAATTTAGTCTATTTTTAAATAATAAGTAGGTTAGGCCAGGAGCCAGCAGGTCAAGCTACACGAAACTGTCAAATTTTCCCAATCAACCTTGAACCTTAAGATAGAGCGTTAAAGTTGAAAATCTATATATAGAAATTTGACAGATTGTAGTAGCTTGATGTGCTGGCGTCTGTACATAGTATTGCCTGTTTATTCTGGCTTATTTTTAATAATTGGTCATTCAAATGATCGAAACTTACATCATCTTTTACTAGAAGACTTGCCAATAATACAATTATTAGCTAATAACTGATAAGTTATTTTTTATACATACAATCGGCTAGCCGCCATAGATTCTAGCCGCTAGAGCAAGAAAATTTATGGACAGAGTTGTTAATTTTTGAAGTTAAATGTAAACCTCTATGGACTTATTATGAAATAACAGCTAGCAATACACGTCGCACTATTTAGAACAGGAGCACTTGGACCGTCGTCGATTAGGTTGGATCTAGTAGGTACATAGATATCATTTGTTCTGTCTGTAGAAGTATAAATAAATAAACTTACCGTTATTCCTCAGCACATTATGCAAAGTACGCGCGTCCCTCACGCACAACTCAACAGAAGCACCTAGATTATCCACTATTTATATAGTTATGTACACATTGTACACTACTCTTTGAATCCACTGGGGTGCTGGTGCTGGCACAGACCTCACACTCTATTCGTACAATTTTAATACAAATGGAAAGCCGTAATGGCGTCAACTCGTCAAGTCAAAACGAAACAACAAGTCTCAACGCGCTGAACGCGAGGTTTAAATAAGTTTCATCACCAATGAGATTGATAACGTCACACCTATTAGCCAATCATAACGTGCCGCACTCATACAGTGCGCGTGGCAACCAATCATGTTTTTTTACGCCCGTCCCACCTTTTACCCCGCTTTTCCAGTGCCGATACGATATCAGAATACGCAAGTTTGTACCAACTTGTATCAAGTTTGATACTTTCATGTTTGAAATATAGCGCAAAATGCAAGACTGCTACAAACTTACTGTAAACTTCAATCATCATTCTTAAATTAACAAGCTTGCAGCAATATTGCCATAAACTTATTTTATCATATTTGAGGTGGCAATTTAAATTCAAATAAAAATCAAATTTGCAGCAAACTGATCTGCTATCTGGGAAAGTATTTTGTTGTAACATTACCCATAAAAGATGTATGTACTTTAGATAATCTGAAAAATGGTTGATATATTTTATCTTTATTTCTAGTATAAAAATTATGTCTATCGCTTATCTTATTAAAAAGATGTCGATATTTCCTTACATACATAATATTTTCATAAATGAATTGGCATAATTATATTGGAACTGCACCACTTTTCCACTCACAACGGTCTCCTTTGTTTACACATTCTGAAAATCCAAATAAGGACTTCTTGGAGTAGCTTAGTACCATCGATAAGCCCCGGTAACCTACTTTCTCACCTTATTCCAAGTAAACAACACAAGCGTCGATTCGATTAGATTTTAATCGATTACTTTCTCGATACTACGTAATCGAATAATCTTGTACCGAATACTTTGGAACACAATACTTTCTAAAAGGGGAAACGGTAAAGAACATCATTTATTATGGGCTATTGTGGATGTAATCGAATTGTATCGAGATGTATCCCTGAAGGATTATAATGTAGAGAGTATACCGTTGAACACAGTTTGGCGGAAACATTATTCAGTCTTATGTTAGTACACGGGAATAGAAATACCTAAATCAGGGATGGGAAAACAGCTGTCATCAAATTATGTGATAAAACTGGAACAAGTTTTCTCGAACTAAGTACAATGCGATCACAAAAACTTAGCAATCTTAGGAATGCTTTTTAGAAGACAAATGGCTTCAAGGTAAGATGTGTCGAAAAGTTCTCATTCTTTAGTGTCGCTTTCTCCAATTAAACTTGGTAATAAATTTATACCTAGATGGAAGATTCGTAAAATCTGAGCGCCGCGCGCCGCCGCCGCGCCGCGCCGCCCGGCCACCACCGCTGCGCTAATTTACAAACGAAGTGGGCTCTCAATTTTATGTTTTTGACAGATGTGTCATACAAAATGTGTTGAAAAAAAAACGTAATCGAGAGACCAATTAAATGTTTGTAAATTTGTGGATTTCCCATGTTTCACGAATCCGATCCCTTGCAGAGTAAGCAAGCTGAAGTGGCAGTGGGCTGGCCATGGTTGTCGAAGGACCGATGGCAGATGGATCAGATGAGTCCTGGAGTGGAGACCGCGTATCGGCAAGCGTAGTGTGGGACGCCCCGCAGGTAGATGGACCGACAACCTTAAAAAGGTGGCTGGGACAGACTGGATGCGGAAGACGGAGGACAGGGTGATGTGGCGCAGCCTGGGAGAGGCCTATGTCCAGCAGTGGACTGCTATAGGCTGCGTTGATTGTTTCACGAATAAGAAATTCGTGGTCATCTAGGTAGGTACATATTTAATAGAGTTTATTTGGAGAAAACAAAACTCTCATCCCTCTAAATCACCTCATACAACCCTGACATATTAAAAGGAGCAATTTGTACCTAAGGACCAAGTTATCGAACCTAACCTTACACATTGCAGCGTTACCTCTGCGGATTCAACCTATCAATTAATTTTTTCTAGTTCATATAACTGACAATCAATTTTTTATTCTTAATTTTTCTAATTTGTTTAAGGCGTAAGCCTGTAAACAAGGTTGTAATTTTTTTTATAAAAAAAACCAGATATATTCGTCGAATTTGGTATGCACTTTCCCTTATGTATTCTCTCGGCGGAGATTTTAGCCTTTTCTCTGGTGTAATAAAAAAAAAAAAAAACTTATTTTATAATTTAATTCTTGATCTTTTAGTATACGCGTTTTATTAAAATACCTTTTGTTTCGTGTATAGAAAATTAATAATGCGTCAAATTGGGGACAGCGCTCCTTGATGGGCGAGTCCTATTACTGGCTGAACGTACGATGCGTTGTGTGAGCTCAGTACAGAACACGCAAGCTAACCACTCAACGTCACTGGCATATATCTGAGTCTTAAGATAATATTCATTTGAAAGGTTACGTAATTTAGTGGTCACGAACCTATAACCGATTGCATTCGATTACTTGGTTCAGAAACTAAATGGTTGACAAAGATTTTCCATCCAATATACCTTAAGTTTTCTCGTAATCTCTTTTCATTTAGGCGAATTGCCTGTTCCGCAACTGTTTTAATGGTATTTAATTTTAGCTTATTATATTTTTTCTCCGATGCGATTTTTTATTAAATATTTATAAATTATTATACGAGTACGTGTGGTGTATTTTCATTTTTATTTCGCTACAACATTCAATAGAAAACATAAAGGCAGATTTCGAACAATTCACAAGAAGTTTCCTTCTATGAAGACGAACGTCAGCCATAACTATGACAAATGTAGTGGCGGCCAAATATCTTCGATGTGGCTGTTATTGCGTTAGAATATGCCAAAGTGTGTCGTATATTCTCATTCGTATTACGGGGAATCTATCCTCCCATCCCCCTCTATTAACTGTCACTTTCAATAAATGTGTTGATTTAGGAACTTGTCCTGACCTCATCAAGAGTACGAAAGTTGTACCATTATTTAAATCAGGTAATAAAAATAACTGTGGCAATTTCGATTTATATCCGTTCTAGTACCAACAGCTAATACCACTGGTATTTGTTTCAACTTATATTTATTTTCTATTCCGAACGAATACCACTCTTTAAATAATTAAATGTAATGTGCGAACGAATACTAACAACTTCAATTTGGTACAGTCAGCTTAGTCAAAACTAGACAAATTAAATTAGTTTTTTAATATTTTTATGTATTTTGATGATTTAACTCATTTATTGTTCAATTAAAGGTCTTACATACAAAGCATTTTTCTGACTGTACCACCTAATGCCTGACTGTACCTTTGAACCTGTTTCGGTATTAGTTTAAACAATGGTATCCGTTCGGAATAGAACATAGTTTTATGAGTTGAAACAAATACCAGTGGTATTAGTTATTGGTATTAGAACGGAATAAATCGCAATTTCAGGCCTATTTCTATCTAACTCGCATTTAGCTAAATATTTGATAAGTTAATTAATACTCGGGCAGTTGCTAAGACTTTTTAATTTAAATAGCCTCCTTCATGATGAACAATATGGCTTTACAAAAACTCGTTCGACTACAGATGCGGGTGTTGCTCTGCTGACATATATTATACATAAAAAACACACACCATTATAGTACACGACGGGGAACAGGACCCCCCGCCGCGCAAGGACGGATAAATAAAAGATTATTTACCACTAATACGTTTAATTTAGAAAATTAATAGAATGCTAACCATTTTAAATAAAAATATATAAAAAACAAAGTTTATATTAGTTGCGTTGAAGTCAATGGTTAAATTAACCAAGCTTAAAATTTTTGAAATAAAAACATCAAATAGGGGAAAAAATATACGCACGGAAATATTGAAAATGATTGCAATCACCTAAATATAACGCGACGCAATTTATGTGATTATAATTTTAAAAAAGGTAGATGGTTTTAAGTTGTCTTATGACTGGATATGATATTGTTCAAAGAATCACCTAGAATTTGGAGTTAATGAATCAAAAAGTTAAATATAAAAAAAGGTTCCTGGGTTCGACGTAGCGCTCCACACCTCTGACGAATCGCTCGTCACGGACACGATGCTCCAGATGATCTGGAGAACCACGCAGTGGCGTGGCGGACCTCCACAGGATGGTGGATGGAACGTACGGCTCACGTCCGCGCCGCTATACAGCGCCGTGAGGACATCTAATTAGGATTCTTTAAAATGGGTAGGCCGTTTAATTAAAGCCGGTACCCTGGACCAAAAAAGCCTGGTCTTCAACCTAAAGTTGTCAAAAAGTAATAGGCCCGTTTTGACATTTAACTTGAATCGATTTATCGTGAGTATCGAGTAAAACACATTACAAAAAAAAACCGACTTCCAAAAAAAAAACTACAAAGTGAAATATAACCTTAATTTCGGAAGTCGGTGTCTTTGGATCTATTTTAGTTTTTGCCACCGACTTCCGAAATTAAGGTTATTTTTCACTTTGTAGTGTTTTTTTTTTATGTCGGTTGTTTTTTTTTGTAAAAAGTTTTTTTTTTTTTTCATTTTTTAGTGTGTCAGTTTGCAATTTATCTAAGTTACAATAGCCAGCCTAATGTCAACTGCTTATCACCTTTTACAAAATATTGCTTTTCCCGATGCAGGGGCGTTAGTAGTTGAAGAGTTCTCCTGGTAAGAACCAGGAGAACTGGAAATCATGGTGACTTCACCATATGCATTGTGACGAGCATAAATTGCTTAGCAACTATATTAAAGTGTCTAATTGAATCTCAACAGTGAAATACTTATTATTAAGTAGTTCCGGTGGCAATCTGTGGTCTTTATCATCAGTTCCATTTCACCAAATGGTGATTTTCAAGTGCAAATGCATGAGTTACTATAAAAAATACTGAAATCGATATAGGTGTACCATGAGGTGTACCTATATTTGAGGATTGCCCTCGATTTCTCCAGGATTCCATCATCAGATCCTGACGTGGTGACAGTGGGACCAACTGTAAAGTATACCCTTGCAAACAAAAAAATAATTTTTCAAATCGGACCAGCCGAATTTTAAGTTTTTTGACAACCTTGTTTGAAAGCATCGAAAAAAAAATTAATTTGAAAACTATCGAATTAAAAAATTAATTGCCCAATAATTGACAAAGAGTTTATATGAGGTTCGCGCGTGAAAAGTTTTTATGCTGAAATTTATACTGCACTAATGTTGGGAGAACTCGCAAAATGCTATTGGAGTTTTATGTTATCTCTCCCAAGCCTTTGATTGCGTGCACTATGACACTCTTTTGCGTGAACTAAGTCATTACGGTGTCCAAAACAAAAGACTCGAAGTAATAAAATCTTTTTTATACAGGTTTCAAAGTGTGAATGGTAATGGTGTGAAATTTTCCGGGTTACCAGCTCAGTTAGGTGTACGTAAAGGCTCAATTACTGGGTCCATTCTTATTCTTAGTGTATATCGATAACTTACCATTCCATTTAAAAGGTATAAGTGATATCGTACTGTTTGCAGACAATAAAAAAGAAAAAGAAAAAAAACAGAGAAAAAAGAGGGGGAGGCGGGTTGAGGGAGGGATGAGGAGGGGAGATAAGAAAGAGAGTAAAAATAAGAGAGGTATCCTCTCTTATTTTTAAAGTAGACCGGAATAGACAAGATTTCGACGACGTCAACAGTGCACTCTCAATGGTTCCGGATTGGTAGACAAATAACTTAGTTCTCAATACCAAGAAAACGAAATATTGTTAGAAATCTAGGAATCAACATAGAAGATAAAGAGGTCCGTGAAACTGTAGACTCGGCACTTTTTCTGGGATAAAAGACGATGCCAAACTTCAGTGGGGCCTAGCGGGAAGTCTGAGTTCGGCCGCCCACACCGTCAGGGATGTAAGACAATACACTGACGTTGTTACAGCTTGGTTAGTATATTTTAGCAATTTTCATAGCGTTAAGTCCTACGGTATTCTGCTGTGGGGGCAAAGCCGCTGTCATTCAATATATATTTGTTCTTCAAAAACGAGCAATTGAGCAATGGAGCCTGGTACCAACTAGGTGCCAGAGTTTCTATGAGTTTTGTTTTTATGATACTGGTATTCTCACGGTTGCATTACAATTCATCTTCGCCAACATCCTAACAAATAGTAAAAAGAGGTAGGTAGATAGGTTATACACGCTCCACAAGTGGCACGTCAAAACTTGGCTAATTAGTCACATTTTCTTCGTCTTGTCTCTTTTTCACTCCCGATAATTACGACATGCCATACTTCCACGTATCATCTATTAGTGTGACATTTAGCCCTGGGTTGCTAAGTTCAAGTGAGTAGCTTAGCCCTGGGTTGCTAATTTCAAGTGAGTACTCGTAGCTTAGGCATGGGTAGCTAAGTACACGTGTATAGCTAAGTACATGTGAGTAGCTTAGCCCTGGGTAGCTAAGTACACGTGAGTGGCTTCGCCGTGGGTTACCCTGGAGCGGTGCCTTAATGCTTTGAAAATGTACCACTAAACCCAAACGCACATTACAGCAGTTCATCGGATCTCAGCGCATTTCAATACAAAAAATCCGGACAAGTCAAGTCGGACTCGCGCATGAAGGGTTCCGTACCATTATCTATAAAAATGGCAAAAGAAACACGTTTGTTGTATAGAAGCCCCCCTTAAATATTTGTTTTATTTTAAGTTAATTATTTATTTTTAAAGTGAATATATAACTAAATATTCTGTGAATATTTCAAGCGTCTACCTGTTGCCGCTATCAATATAGAGCAAAAAAATCACGTTTCTTATGGGAGCCCCCTTAAATATTTATTTTATTCTGTTTTTTAGTATTTGTTGTTGTAGCGGCAACAGAAATACATCATCTGTGAAAATTTCAACTGTCTAACTATCACGGTTCATGGTTCATGAGATACAGCCTGGTGACAGACGGTCAGACAGACAGACGGCAGAGCCTTAATAATAGGGTTCCCGTTTTACCCTTTGGGTACGGAACCCTAAAAAGAGCAGTGCGGCCGCCTGTCGTGTGCAATGGTTCATACAAAATGTATGAAATTGTAGGAGGATGTTTTCAATGCGGTGCGGATCGCCCAAACCCGCGTCAGCCTTTAAACTCCTTGGAACATTTCGACCTAGACATTCTCGCCAATTTCAAGTCTTCACTCACAACGCACCTGTGCGGAGATTTGCAAATAACTCATTTCGCACCGCCGTCTATGAATAATCCGAATCTAGTGTATAAATGAAACCTGTATTTGAGCCCCTTTTAAGGCGACGATAACCGACTTAATGATTGTATACTGAAGATCACGTCTAAACGAGTAGTGTTAATGATTTGAAAAAAAAATATGTTATATTAGAGCATTTTCTCAATAACTTAATATGTGAATATTTTAGATTATGTTTATATTACATAGTTAAATTAATTTGTAAAGTTATGTCTAACGCGGATAAAAAACTGAGAATGGCGCAAAATCTACCAAGCGTATTTTTCTGAAACCTACACTTATTTAAAGATAATTTAATTATTGCTCTTTTATTATACGTGTTTTATTAAAATACCTTTTTTTTCTCTTTAAAAAAAAATAATAATAATAATAATGCGTCAAATTGGGGACAGCGCTCCTTGATGGGCGAGTCCTATTTATGGCTGAAAGTACGTCGCGTTGCGTGAGCTCAGTACAGAACACGCAAGCTAACCACTCAAGGTCACTGGCATATATCTGCGTCTTAAATTAATATACCTTAGCGTGTGTAATCTTCTTGAATTTCCCTTGGGAGATAAGTTTTAATAATAAACTGTGTTACGCAGTATGGAGGTTGTGTGTTAAAAGTTTATGTGTGGTTTTAGTTGTGAGCCTATGGCCTAATTAGTGGGTCTGGTTAAAATTAAAATTATTTTATTAGTCTATTCAATTGATGTATTAAATAGGAAGATAGGCCACTCGCTAACATCACGTAAATATAAATGGACCCGATGTCGTGCGTCATGTGCTCGACAACCGAGCACATGACGCACGAGAGAGACATAATATGCGGTCTATAGCGGGAACGAGATAGCAATAATTGTCACTGTTACGTACCCATAACAACTCGGAAACAAACTACGATTCGGGTATTCCCCGCAAACCGAGAGTAATGTAGGTCGATTGTGTTCTTTCCCCTAATTTATGCGGTCCACGTCGAGGAGCGCGTACCATATCTTCCTATTTAATACATGAATGGTCTATTCTAGAGTAAAGTCCTCAAAAGGATAAAGGCTCAGACAATTTGTAGGCAATTATTGCACGCCTCATAAGCGAAGCGTTGAGGTTGTGCTCTACTCTCGACATTTCAAAAAAAGCAGTTTTCTCGAAACTGAAATCGTTTTTTTTTTTACTTATATCGCACTTACAGGTTAATATGAGTGTACTAATATCAAGTCAAATAATTTGTTAGACACATAAAATATAATTAAATAACAATTATTTTGTTTAGCATAGTAAATAATAACATTAAAAATGATCCTGGACGTCCGTGTGTCTGTGTTTATAGAGTGGTGTATGTGGCAGGGAAATTGGTCGACAATATTTTCATACCGGTTTTTTTTTTTTATTATCTAAAGTACGGACTTTAACGGACTTTCTCAATTAATATGAGCGTTCAATTCACTGTCGTTTAAATAATATTCATAAACAACTAATATACCACTGTGTATTTTTTGTATATCTATCTATTTATTATAGTATTTTTTTCCTCACCTTATAATTATGGCGCCACTAAATCATAGCAGAGTTTTCTGTTTTTTTTTTTATAATTGTTTTTGTATTACTTTTTGTACTTCATTGTTTTTTATTTTATTTCATTTGAGTAATTATCTTATTGTTAGCAGTAATAAGAAAAAACGACGTGAACGTTATGAGGCGTGCACTTTTTGGATTTCCCAATTTTTTTTTGACTTACTGTGGTCGAAATGTATTCCACAGGAACGTATAATAAACTGCTGAGGTAAAAAGTCTATCTGTGGGCCGAGCTCGGGCGTTCCAACACGTTTGTGACAAGACATGATAAATTATGTCTTGTCAATTTGTACTAGCGTTTTAAGACAAAATGGTTTTATCGCACAAACTGTGTGACTCAAGTCATGTCACAGTAGGTCGTGCTCGCCCCGCTGTAACCTAACCCAGTTCATGGTCTACCTGTGTGCTGTTACTCGTAATCCGTTTTTTTTTTTTTTCATTCAGCCTTGAAAAGCTAAGAAACTGACAGACAGAGTTCCTTTGGCAAACATGACGACAGCAAGTGGCGCCGTCTATTTTTGTTACAAAGTTACAGGAATCACCGTAAAGGTCGGATAAGAGTAATACTTACTGGCTGGTGGCAGTCACTCTAGCAGAGCATCGCATCGATGGTTACGTGGCGGCTGTCTTCTGATGCCAGAAGATGTCAGGAGGAGCCGCTGTCCTACCCATTGACTTATAAACCTATGTACAGTTTGGCTTCCAAAGTTATGCCTAAAACACTGTGGTATCTCCGGGTTTCAACTCTTCACCCTTTATGAGCATACTAGCTTTTACTTGTCTAACATGAGGTATTGTAAACTTAATACATTTAGCTTGCCATACTCGTACCTACAAAAATAGCGTGACTACCTACAAAAAAGGAGTACTTAAAATGGCTGCCTTTTATAGCGTTGTTACTGCGAGTGCAAGAAATAACGCAAGCAACCGTTTGACAGCACATTGCCGAGTTTTGTACCACAAAACTTGGCATTAAACATGGCGACCGGTCACGCATAGACAGATTTTGACGTCACACAAAAGTCTTGCCAAATTTAGTCCTTGAAAAACATTTAGATATCTCTTTTTTCATATGTAGCTCTTGATGAGTTAGAAAGAAACAAAACGCTTTTTGACAGGACTGTGTCGATATGAAAGATATTTGTATATCTATTCCTCATATACTTAGTAGAATATGCCCTCTCCATAGTATTCCTACCTCAATGGTCCTACCACATCCACGACGAACTGCTCTATTCCGGCACAATCCTGATGATGGATGGATTAGCTAGCGACATCCATCGAAGAGATTTATTCCCTTTCTCGGGATTTTAAAATATAAATGTGTCCACGGTAAGCTGACCGAAATTATGCGGTTAGTCCCCCTATGCTCTAGTCCCGCTATGCTCGACTCGAAAAATACCTACTAAATAGTTTCGCTATATGCACGCAATTCTTTGATTCTACGTAAACAATGGAAGGTACAGTTGGAAAGAAACGTGTTTGAATGTAAGTCAAAAAAAAATATAGAGCTATTCGTATAAGCGTAAGCGTCTGTATACTCCTACCAACTTATCTATGAAATGGCGAAAATTGGAAGTACGAAATTTAGCTAGCTTAATTTAATTTTATCTACGAAAATTAGCAACACTGAATCGACGGTGCCGTCCTCTTTCAGTTCACAGATAAGTTGGTAGGACTGTAAGTTAAAATTTGTATTGTCTCGTTCTTACAATCAAAAAAGTCAAAATGACAGGTGGGCTTCTTGGCGGGAAAGTGAAGCGTCATGTTCAGCAGTTTGTTTTATTTTCAAAAATTTGTGTTTAGCCGAATACTAATGTGTAATAATGGTGGATTATTAACCATTAAGTGTTTGTGAACGTGCATTAGTGTAGGCAAATGAAACAAAACAGTGCAACTTCGCTTCAAGTTCTCTCAAGAAGTCCGCGTGAGGACTCAGTAAAGTGCCACATCTTTACTGAAACTCAAGGGGAGTCTTCATCATGCATTTATAATTCATTTCATCAATATTAGACAAGAACTAAAACTTGACATTGGCTAAATGCACAAACCGTGCGAAGCCAGAAGGAAAAGAAAAAAAAAAAAAAAAAATGACAGGTAGGGACAAACGAATTTCAGGGGGCCTAAAATGGACGCTTTGGCAGAATCATATTATGATCTGCGTACAATTCATACATCCCGCAATTCATCTGTTTGACAGCTGCTATTTGACATTAGACTTCAGCATAGCAATACATATTTTGTGGACAATTTTACGAAACTCCATACAAAACTGTCAAACAGATGAATTGCGGGATATGAATTGTACGCAGATCATATTATGATTCTGCCAAAGCGTCCATTTTAAGGCTTTTACATACCAGCGCGACTTGTCGCGCGACGCGACACGGCACAAAGGCCCCGCGTGTCGCGGGACAAGCGGTGCCTTTGTGTCGAGTCGCGTCGCGCGACAAGTCGCCCCGGTATGTAGAAGCCTTTAGGGCCCCAGAGCAATTCTAAGTAATGAAATGTTTATGAATCGTCAATACTGGACCCACAAGATTTAACGAAGTCTGTGGACTTTTATATTGATATTTACATACTAGATTTTCTTAATTTACTTTTTAAATTGTTAAATAAAATATTACACTTTTAACAGTTTTCTTCATCAATGCCCGCGAATGTGATTTCGTGCATAGCGAAACTTTTTAGTAGGTATTTGACGAGTCGAGCATAGCGGGACTAGAGCTTAAGGAGACTAACCGAAATTATGTAAAACAAAAATCAACAAAACGATTTTTTTTTTTTTATTATTTAGGTACTTAACCTAAATTTATATGAAAATGTTTGCTTTACTTGAGAAGAAGCTGGACCCCACAACACACAATAGCAATCCTAGTGTGGGGTTGAGGGAATTTGTAAAAATCTAGTACTTATGGCTCCTATTCATTATCATATCATTATAGAACTAGTAGGTAATAGATCTAGAGCCATCCGCCAATGTGACGGATGTGGTTTACGTGGTGGGAATATGAGAAAAGGAAAAATGGAAATGAGGAAATGAAATAAGACCACGTAAAGTTGTCAACATAAATATTATAATTTCATAAAAAGAGAAGGAGGTAAGTAGGTAAGTTTATGGTCACAAGATTCCCTTAAATTCCCTTGGGAGTAGCACAGTACTCTCCTGGCTCAGCCAGGTGTGACGTTGACCGTGGCGGGTGTGCCACGCTGCAGACGCCAGGGACGGTGACGGTCGCGGAAGTTCTCGCCAGACCCGAAGCCAAGCTCGACGTGCCGCGCGGGTAAAATATGTACCCGGCGCGGAGCTGGAGGATTGCCGGAAATGCCGGCAGGTGATGGCCCGGTAAAATATGGCCGGATGCCACCGATATTTAGCGATTGGTTGGATGGTAAGCCGGAGTTGTTAGCCGGAACTTTGGATGGTAGCCGGAACTAAAGATGTTAAACCGGAACTTTGGACCCCAATATGGGGATTAAATTGAGTTTAACGACTCATGACTATAATTATGTATAGACTTGACAAAACGAGAACCCTGACTGAGGGACGGCCAGGACGGGCGCACGCATATGAATTTCGCGGCGCGAATGCGTGCGCCCTTCAAGTCAGCGAAGGAAGGGACGGTCTCTAGACGGTCTTTTAATATAATTAAATATAATAATTATTAAAAAACTTGTAATAGATTTGGTACTATATTACTAGTTTTATTACTATTACCGTGTTTTTTAACTGAATAAATTTTATATTTATTTATTTAACTAGGCACCAAAGAGGCAAAGACATAGCAACATAATTACACAAAGGCAATAATCGTTTGTATTGAAGGCTGTAAGATAAAGAAAATAAAAACTAATATCCAATATAAAATATTACCTACATCTCAAATATACGAGTACCAAACAAAAGAGGCGTATGATTTCCAAAGGCAAAGTTGCTAAGTCTCACGAAACTAGTCAAGTGCTAAGGAAATACGATATTGTAATAATTATAGACCCAACACCAACTCTCTTTTGTGAGTTGGTGTTATTTTATAGGCTTCAAAATATTAGGTATAGTATTTTGGAGGTATGAGGAACAGGGTGTAAAGTTCACTCATCCTCTATTGAAAAGGGAGGATCCTCCGACCAGACGGGTGTTGTGTCTGGTGGGCAACTGCCCGACGGTTGATGTCGGGATGTTGTATATATGCTAGTTGCACGGTAAACTCTGCTTGCGCGATGCAGGATTTTGCGTGACGTCAGTGTAACACGTAGTTTGCATGTGCAGACCGGAAGTCGATAGTGGGCTGAGTCATGTATCTTGTGATTCTTGCCAGTGCCAGTAGAGGGTTCCATTGAGTCGGAATCGGGTGCGGCATATTTCTCGGTGAGTCGGGGTGGCGCTGCATTATGCTCCAGTGAGTCGGATGTGGTACAGCGCCGGGTTGAGGCTGACTGCTGGCGTCAACCAGGAGAGGTATCATGTTCTCTGCTTGTGGACCGGCCGAAAGTGCAGTGTGCTGTGCCAAGGTTGCTGATGAGGCTGTGGGTGATGACCAGGAATGCGCGTCCGCTGCATGCTGGTGGTCAGGATACCCGTTGAGTTCGTGGGTGCCGGCTGGCTGTGTGACTCGCCGCTCGAAAGCTTGAGGAAATGATGATGATGATGACGACACGCTGAAGTAGTTGCACGAAGGCTGCGCTAACGTTCATACTCGGGGTCACCAGTTTAGAGGTATGAGGAACAAGGTATTATTCGGTTTAGGACAGATTCTGGTTTCAGCAGATTCTTGTTATGGCAGATTCTGTTTTTTTGCAGTTTCTTGATAAGACAGATATTTTACAGTCATCAACAGGAGTATTATGAAAATGATTATATTCAGAAGTGTGCATTGATTGGAAAACTATTTTTTGCGATTAGAAGGTCCTAAACACGACCTGAAGGCCAATTCTCGTACCTAAAAACGTTCAAATTCAAGTCGCAATCTCATGCCCGCAACAATCAAATTTCAAAAATGTAGGTAGGTAAGTATAATTTTTTTGAGACTGGGATGAGATCGCGAACGTTGTTAAAAATACGGGAATTGCCCCTCTGATCTGATGCCTGATATGGTCAGATCAGGAGCGATACCATGTGATTTCTATAGTCTTAAAACATCAGATATATTCTCGTCGGATGGTGGACGTTAGTCTTGTCAGATTCAGACCAGATTAACATCAAGTTGTGTAGAGCGCTCACAAAATTACAGTGATTTACAAAATAAAATTTACATAAGTACTAGGAGATCAGGTTCTGTAGGAGGTATATAGTAATGGTTAAGAAACACCAGGCCTGGACAATATCAATATCCGCTTTGGTTCATAATTACATTATTACTCTCTTTTGTCTATATCATAATGATTTCCTTATTGGCATTGATGACTTGTTGTCATTCTTGTTTGAGTTGAGTGAATCTTTTCAAATTCATATTTACGTCTCGAATACAAAATGGATTTACCCGGTCCTAGTGGTGAAGGGGTTTCCGCTAATCTTATTTTAACACATGCTGCCTAAACGCAGAAGATATCCCATCATTTAATTCGAAAAAAGATTATTTATATAACGCAAGAACCACAATATCTAACTGTGGGTAGAACAACTTGTAGAAGCATGAAAAGTTTGAGATTACCCAATGACTTGAGAAATATTTTTATGTAATATGATGATCAATGATATTATATTAAATGGTGATGGAGTTACGACGGTACAATTTTATTTTCTGGTACTATGATGGCGAAACAGAATTCGAAGAAATTCCAAAAGTATAGTGGAGATGGTACTTTTAAAATTACCCCCTCTCCGTTCTATCAGCTATTTACGCTACACGTTAACATGTCGAATGAAAACGAAAATGTATATTTCGTACCCTTGGTATATATATTGCTTCCAAATAAGGCGGAAAATACCTATGCAAGGATGTTTAAGGTACTGAGAGATCAATTTTCAGTGCAGATAACAAATTACAAGTATGATTATGAATTGGCACAAATTCAAGCAATAAAGCAAATATACCCTGAAGTTGAGATCACAAGCTGCTTTTATCATTTTTCTCACGCCGCGCGCCGTTTGGAAAAATAGTAAATCAATTGGTTACACTAAAACAGTCGATAGTTCAAAAATCACACGATTGTACACACAGCTCGCCTTTTTACATCCACGACTAATCCCTGAGGGTTATTTGGCTATTCGCTAATCGTCAAAGTTTGACAGTTATTTTTTCAAGCAGTGGTTTAATAAAATTACAAGCGAGACATTTAACTGTTACCGTGAAAACGTTAGGACCACGAACTCAATTGAAAGATGGCATCGAAGGGTAAATTTGAAATTTCCTCGCAAGTTGACGATTTATCATTTTATTCAACTATTAAAAAAAACCGGCGAAATGCGAATCGGACTCGCGCACGAAGGTTTCCGTACCATTATCTCTAAAAATGGCAAAACAATCACGTTTGTTGTATGGGAGCTCCCTTAAATATTTATTTTATTCTGTTTTTTAGTATTTTTTGTCATAGCGGCAACAGAAATACATCATCTGTGAAAATTTCAACTGTCTAGCTATCACAGCTCATGAGATACAGCCTGGTGACAGACGGACAGACAGACGGACAGACAGACAGACAGATGGCGGAGCCTTAGTAATAGGGTTCCCGTTTTACCCTTTGGGTACGGAACCCTAAAAAGAAACCACAGTGCAAGACGAGAGAGTATAAAAAAAAATGTAATGTCTTGCATAATTAACAGGTGGAACATGAAAACTATTAAAAAGAATAAAAAATTATAAATAGTATTATAGAAAAAGCAGAATCAAATGAAATCACGATACTAGAATGTCTTCAACGTTTGGCAACGCTAAAAAAATAAGTTGGTAAGACATCCACTAAGTAGTGATAAGTGTGTGGAGGTTATGTTTATTTTTTATTGTAATTTTGTGTTACCTATACTCCATTTGAAATAAGATTAGAAATTTAAATAAACCCTTTTTACAGTCCGTTCAACCGATTTTGACTTCTACTGCGTTGGTGGCATGACAAATGGCAGCTGTAATAAACAGTTGGTATTGTAACCACGTTTTTGCTTTTAATGCCATCCTTATGCATACGGAATAGATGTCAAAATCGGTTAAACGGACTGTAAAATATGTTTATTAAATTTCTAATCTTATTTCAAATGGAGTATAGGTGCCTTTGCGTTAGTAAGGATTTTAGTTTTAAGTGTATACTACTACTACGTGTATACGCAAACGATTTTTTCTGTGTTTTTGTTACGTTTGCTACCTTTAATAAGGTTTTTAGTTTGAAATTGGCTTTAAATATACCATTACATAAATTGTATTGTTTATGTTGGTCATGTTACTTCTGCCGTAAAACGAATCTGCTAAAAAAAGAATCTGCCGTAACAAGAATCTACCCAAACCAGAATCTGTCCTAAGCCGAATAATCCGGAACAGGGTGTAAAGTTCACTCATCCTCTTAATCCCACAGTTTGATACTAAACACCTCATAAAGTATCACTGTCATTTTTATAAATATGAGAGTGTAATCAATGCTACAAAAATATTCAAAAATTTTACTTTACATTACGTAAAATAAACCATTATCTATTTTTAACTAATACAGAGAAACCATTTAATAATCTTGTTTATAAAAAATACGTTTTCATATTTTCCGTGATTGGCAGAGTTGTCTCATTGACCGATAGATGGCGTTGGGATCGAATTAGATCGCGCTATGGTTTCGTTACCGCGAGTCACATAATATGGGTGGGTTGGTGTATTTTAAAATACATAGTTCGCGTTGAACTCATCACAACACAACTGAAACATGTTATAATACATAACAGTAACACTATTTTTGAGAAGATCGGGTCCTTTGACCAGATCTTGGAACCTTGGAAAGTATGAAGAGATGGCGCTCATAAAGTACTCATATTACGTTCTGTGAGATGGGTGGGTCGTTGACGTATTTAATTTATCGATATCAAAACTAGACCGTTCATTGTAGTTCGTCAAACTAGTTGACGGACGTGTGTAACTACTAATCATTTTTTGGGGGATCTCTACTGATAGAGACATAGCATTTAAGGCCCAAAAAAGATGTCTCCGATCATTATGTAAACTTAAAACTACAGACAGTTGCAGGCCCTATTATAAGCAATACAATGTCTTGACACTTCCGTGTATTTATATTTTCGAAGTAGCTATGTTTGTAAAGCAGAATCCAAACCGTTTTGCTGATGTATTCGGCGTGACAATAGCAAACTCTGTCAAGTATCATGCCAAACCACATTTATGCGCAGGAGTGTTTACTGTATGGCCCCAACTATTTTCAATAAATTACCAAGAAGTTGGAAGGATTTAAATACGGTGCAATTTAAAAGTAGACTGCGTAATTTCATAATAGATAAAACATACTACAATATAACAGAATTTATAACAGAAAAAAAAATTGACTAATTTTAATAATATTATTTTATTATACATAATTATGACATTGAATCGCTGAATGCTTTATTTTTTATTTAATAGGTAATTTTATTTTATTGTATGATTTAAACTTATTTTCATTTTAATATTTCAATGTTTTTACTGTTTAGTTAATTTATTGTTGGTTTAATTATGAGTTGGACATATTTTTTTTTTGTAGTTTTTAATTGATTTATTAATTTTGAATGTTTGACTATTTTTAACAATTAATAATATGCAATTATAATTAGAATATTTGTACTTCGTTGACGGCAGGACATAGCGTTCATTATTAATATTGACATGGGGCCTAAAATGGACGCTTTCGCAGAATCATATTATGATCTGCGTACAATTCATATCCTGCAATTCATCTGTTTGACAGTTGTGTATGGAGTTTCGTAAAATGGTCCACAAATTAAGAATTAACATAGTGAAGTCTAATGTTAAATAGCAGCTGTCAAACAGATGAATTGCGGGCTGTATGAATTGCACGCATGATTCTGCCAAAGCGTCCATTTTAGGCTCCCTGTACTTTCGTTTTTACCTATGTTCTACAAATAAAAATATTTGAATTTGAATTTGAACTAGTTAACTACTATGGACTTTGTGTAACTTTTTAAACTGATGATAACGGTGTCGTCGCGACTAGAGAGATGGGCGTTGATTGCCTGACTGAATGACTTGCCAGTATACTATAGTAGTCTTTGGAACTGACTATACCACGGTTCGATTTAATAAAAAAATTCGCGAATTGTATTACTTTCAGAAGGTCAAAGTCAAATTGTTTATTTCAAATAGGCACATAAAAGGCACTTTTGAACGTCAGGAATAGAAGGAATACCCAAAACAAATTTGCCCCATAACTGGTGGACATTAACACTGCATATTGCCAGTTGATGCAAATTTGTTAAAGCATTATCTCTCCAGAGACACGAGATGTCATCAGTAATGTTATTTCCACGTCACTAGCTGGATGAGAAGCTACCAGGGAGGCTCGTGAAGCCCTTAGCGTTACTGTGCATAGCTAACTGGTGTGCGTTTGTCAACATTACACAGGTATTCAGTGAGTGCGAGACACTCTCAGTAACGTAACTCCACGTTACTAGCTGGATGAGAAGCTACCAGTGTGTATAGCTAACTCGGGTATATATAACAGGAAATTTTCAAATAACTTCTTCCACTCTGGGCGGAGTGGGCCTGTTAGCCTTTCACTGACTAAAACCCACCCGTGTTCCTTCCGTTGCCTGTGTGCCAGGGCCACGATATCCCTTTCGGACAAACTGGCAACCCTGGCAGGCATTGGCCCTAATGGACCCCGTCAATTCGTGCTGACATCTCTTTGAGGCGCGTGTGGAACACAAAGTGCCGTCGACCCGGGCCTGGTCCTTATTGGACGGTGAGCTAACCATCGCTCACCGTCCGCAGGCCCGCACCTACGGTGGCCGGAAATCGGCTTGCGACTCCCGACGCCCGGGGCGTCTCCTGCGGCGACTAGGGGCGTGAGGTCGCGAACCCTGCCTGTCCCTCACACGTTCCGCCTCCTCTTTCGCGAACATTACTGCTTCGCAGAAGGAGGTGACGGCCTCCCATGCACTCTCGCTCGGAACCATGGCCTGAACCAGGGCCGGACGCGAGAGATCGCCGCCAGCGGTTGCTTCCGTGAGGACACGGCGGTGCTCTGCCCAAGCCGGGCAGACCTCCATCGTATGCTCCACCGTGTCCTCCGGCTGATCTACACAGTGGTGACATCCGGGCGTTTCCTCCCGCTTTATCCTGAACAGGAACCTCCCGAAACAACCGTGTCCGGTGAGGACCTGCGTCAGGCGGAAGGTGAGGACGCCGTGGCGCCGCTCTAGCCACTCCTCAAAGATATTAATCCTCAAAGACTCCTCACAGACCATCGCCACAATTGTGGCGTGCCTAGCGCTGGGTTGCGACAATCGCACTCTCCATGTCGCCATGAAATCCCGCTGGAGCTCTGTCCGTTGTGCCGTAATTTCTCGCGGCAGCGGAGTTTCACGTTTTTCCGCACAATGTATTCATTTTAACTATTGTTAAATTGGTGCAAGTGCAACCCGTATTTCGCTTAACCGGAGATTTGACGGCTGACAAGGCATTGGTTATCGTTAAAGTAACTTGGTGCACTCACTCTTTATGTAAGTAACAGGTGGCGCAAAAGTGATGTTGTAGTGTGAATGTGCCATAATTTTTGCAAATGGCGTCATATTATTATCATTGTGATTTGATACCTATAGTGTAGACTGTTGGCGCCTAGTGCCACATTCATAGCAACAAGCTTCATTCATATGAGACGCTGTAAATAGTTAAGAGGTTAGTTTTTTCCTTAATTTTTTATAAGGTACCCCACATTACCTTTTATTATATATTCATTTTTTGCACGATTGATCGCTCCACTAAATTATTGTACAAAACCTATTCTGTGTCGAAATACAAGTACCTATAAAATTATCCGGGGGTTTCATATTTTTTTTTGGGGTTTTCATACGAGACATAGACTCATACCGCCTTATTACAAAACAAGATTTATATTTAATTTGCTTAAACCATGGAGCCAGTTTTTGTAATAAGAACGTAACTGTGATTGAAATACCGTTCTTTATACAAAACTGAACACTTAGTTCGGTACTAAGTTGACAGTTTTGTATTTAGGAACTTTACAATAGTCGGAATAAAGTTCGAAATTCAATAATGGCTCCATGTTTTAAAACCGGGTCTGAAGATAAACCTTGTTTTGGAATAAGGGGGATAGAGAATTAGTCGACAATGCAATGGAGCGATACATACAGCTCAGGCAACGATGGAGATTTTGAAACACTTATTTCCGGGCCGTGTAATCTCCCGTTTTGGCCATTTGGCTGATCAGATCCGAGAGAGATCAGAGACCAGAGGGCTTTTTCGAATCTCGTGTTTTTGCACCACAAACCTTGCAAGTCTTGAAAGAACCAACGTTGAAGAAGAAATCACCAATTTGGACCCAGGTGTTTTGCGAGCAACAATAATTCAAAATGCCGTAAAACAAGCATAAAATTAAATGTGCATCGTCTCAATGACCACCTCATTTGACCGATATAATTTTTTCAACTTTTAGTCACCTTTCAACTTTTACACCTTCACACATACTTTCCGTAATAACACACCCCACTTTTTAACCGACTTCCAAAAAGGAGGAGGTTCTCAATTCGACTGTATGTTTTTTTATTGTTTGTTTTTTTTTTTTGTATGTTTGTTACGCGATTACTCCGTCAATTATGAACCGATTCTGAAAATTCTTTTTTTGTTCGAAAGGGTATCCTCCCGAGGTGGTCCCATTGCCACCAAATCAGAATCTGATGAGGGGATCCCATGGAAATCGAGGGAAACCCTCAAATTTTAAATGCAAACCTACAACGATTTGGGTATTTTTTATAGTAACTCATGCATTTGCTCTAGGAAAGCACCATTTGGTGAGGTGGAACTGACGATGGAGACCACAGATGGCCACCGGAACAATATAATAATGAGTACCTATTTAACGGGTTGCGATTAAGCTATTTATGCTCGTCACTACGCATATGGTGAGTGGCAGTACTCCTGGTTCTTACCAGGAGAACTCCTCAACAATCAACGTTCCAGCATCGGGAAAAGCAATATTTTGTAAAAGGTGATGAGCAGTTAACATTAGGCTATTGTAACTTAGATAAATTCAAAATGACCCACTAAAAAGTGAAAAATAAAAAACTTTTTACAAAAAAATAATAACCGACTACCAAAAATAACACTACAAAGTGAAAAATAACTTTAATTTCGGAAGTCGGTGGCAAAAAACTCAAATACAGATCCAAAGACACCGACTGCCGAAATTAAAGTTATTTTTCACTTTGTAGTGTTATTTTTGGTGGTCGTTTATTATTTTTTTGTAAAACAGTTTTTTATTTCATTTACAACAAAATGGAGCCTATTCTCATTATGACATTACTTTTGCGCCAGCCTGTATGTGTATAACCATCGGAAAGATCATGCTAAGTGACTGGCTGTATTTATGTTGTGATATAAGTTAGTTGAGAAGGCCAAGGGAAGGGCTTTATTTAATCAAAACCTCATGCGAATAAATCTTTGATAGTCTCATACATATTTTTTAATCTGAAGTTTTTGCTACTTACAATGACCGCAAGGGTGGATTTAAAAATGGTAAACATTCTTCTTGGTCAACAAAGAGGTTACAAAAAGTTTCCTATATTACTTTGGGATAGTAGAGTAACAAAACCGGTCAAGAGCGAGTCGGACTCGCGCCCTCACGCCCCTAGTCGCCGCAGGAGACGCCCCGGGCGTCGGGAGTCGCAAGCCGATTTCCGGCCACCGTAGGTGCGGGCCTGCGGACAGTGAGCGATGGTTAACTCGCCGTCCGATAAGGACCAGGCCCGGGTCGACGGCGCTTTGTGTTCCACACGCGCCTCAAAGAGATGTCAGCACGAATTGACGGGGTCCATTAGGGCCAATGCCTGCCAGGGTTGCCAGTTTGTCCGAAAGGGATATCGTGGCCTTGGCACACAGGCAACGGAAGGAACACGGGTGGGTTTTAGTCAGTAAAAGTCTGACACGCCCTCCCACTCCGCCCAGAGCGGGAGAAGTTATTTGAAAATTTCCTGTTATGACAAATATATACCCGAGTTAGCTATACACTGGTAGCTTCTCATCCAGCTAGTAACGTGGATTTACGTTACTGAGAGAGTCTCGCACTCACTGAATACCTATGTAATGTTGACAAACGCACACCAGTTAGTTATACATAGTAACGCTAAGGGCTTCACGAGCTTCCCTGGTAGCTTCTCTTCAAGCTAGTAACGTGGAAATAACATTACTGATGACATCTCGTGTCTCTGGAGAGATAATGCTTTAGCAAATTTGCAGCAACTGGCAATATGCAGTGTTAATGTCCACCATAGCACTTGTTTATAGCGCTGTCAGTATCACGTACAAGCCGTACAAGGTGGTCAGTTAAAGCCAGGCATTCTCGCACACTAAGGTTGTGGGAGGCCTCCGGATCTTGGGTCAGGATTAGGAGTCTGCTTCTGATGTATTTATCTGCTTTCTGTTCATGTCGTTCATGAACGCCTTGGCCGTCTCAGGTTTCCACTAACGATGCCCTTAATACACTTTCTATCACTTGGCATAATTAACTTTTTGTCAAAGATCATAATTTCAGTAAAGAGTAGGTACTGTAAAGTTGTAAACTTATTAAAAATGAATAATTTGACGAGAGAGATTTTTTCTTGGAATTTCATAAACGCGCGCGAAAAGAAAAGTGGCTGTGTTGCCAATGCGGAGATGAAATAATCTAATTTAAAAAATATATATATTTTATTTCTAAAAAACGCGATGTTACATGCGTGTCTAAGAAACACTACTCTGTTTAATTAATTATATTTCAGATCGCCGCGCCGTGAAGTAAAATCCCAAATCAAAAAATTAAACACAAATACCAAACTAAGTACATCATTATTTCCAACTCCCAACTTGTTTTTTTAAAACTGTTTCACAAATCACGTCAAACTCAAAAGTATTCCATATTCGTGAACATATAGCGCTACATCGCTTTTTCAATTTGCGATTGCTCCCTCGTCATCGCTGCATGATTATGATTGAGATTTCTCGATTTTAAATAGAGAATCGTTCGAGAGAAAATCTCTGGAGTATCCAAATCTTTTGTGTATCGAGATTCGTGTCGGTTCCATTTTTGAATCGTCTTTATGCAACGACTCTTTGGTTACAGTGAAATGTTATTTGAGAGAAGTATATAGTTGAAAGAAATAAACATTATTAATTGGGACTCACACAGGAAATCACAAATTAAAATAAAACACACTCTTACAAACATAAAAACATAAACAAAGTTAAATGAAAATAAAACAAAGTGCTGTACGAGGCCAAACGGCTCCTATCTCAGCATGATGCTGCAACAATTAAAAATAAGTTGCAGGGTAATTTTTACCGTACCTCAAAATGAAAAATCAGAACCCTTATAGGATCAGTTGTGTCTGTCTGTCTGTCCGTCTATCACAGCCAATTTGCTCCCAATCTACTGGACCGATTCAGTTGAAAATTTTATTTACTCTTCTATTTCGTGTGGTTATTGTTACTGTTAAGTTACTAACCTGCGCTGCGGGCCGAGTACGGGCGTGCCAAGACATGATAAATTATGTCATGTCAATTTGTAATAGCATTTTATGACAAAACAGTTTTATCGCTCAAACTGTGATAAAATGTGTGACGCAAGTCATGTCACAGTAGGCCGTGCTTGCCCCGCTGGTGTCAGAGATCCTCTGACACTTGGCTTCACATGCCGTCGAGAAATATCTCTCAGGCATTCCGGTTTCCTCACGATGTTTTCCTTCACGGTTTTTAAAGTGTTATTTATACTTTTCGGATAGGTATACCTGGAGAAGGACATTGCCTACTTTTCATCGTAGATACCAGACGAAATCGCGGCCAATAGCTATGGTATTATGCGAAAGTAACTCCGTCTGTTTGTTACCTTTTTGAGTTCACATGTTGTCACACGGATAGACATGCCCTTTTTTTTTTTTTTTTTTTTTTTTTTTTTTTTTTTTTTTTTTTTTTTTTTTTTTTTCTTTGGGTGGGAAATTATCAAATAACTTCTCCCGCTCTGGGTTGAGCGGGAGGGCGTGTCAGACTTTTACTGACTAAAACCCACCCGTGTTCCTTCCGTTGCCTGTGTGCCAGGGCCACGATATCCCTTTCGGACAAACTCGCAACCCTGGCAGTAAGGATAGACATGCCCTGGGCTAGGACCATAGATATATTAAAAACAGGAGCAGTGGCAAGGGGGCGTGTCTGTGTCCGCGCGACGTGATCGAAACGCTCATGTCACAAGCAAATGGTCTTTTCTGCGAACTAGTGCGATTTCGACCGTGATCGTGACAACATCTAAGATTGCCGAGTTGTTCAGTGGTTTCTTGTAAAACCCGAAACCAAACTTAAAACTTTTTATATCAAGGAATCACTAACATAATCGAGCCTGAAAAAGAAAAACATCGTAAGCGACATAAATTATAATTTACAGGAGAGGTTTTTTATTGATTACTTTATTGATTTAATTTAATTATTTATTGTAAAAGTGAAATACCTGCATTATGTCGCTTACGATGTTCTTCCTTTTCACGCTCGATATACAACAATAGTTTTTGTTTATACTAAACCCGAAAAGGGGTCATTGTACTCATCATTTTGAACAATTTTTTGTATGGGACCAACCTTGATATCGCGGAATAAAAATCAGCTGTTCCATACATTTCGTCGATTTAAGTGAACACAAATGTAGGGAACAGCTGTTTTTTTTTTCGCGATTTCAAGGCTGGTCCCATAGAAAAAAATGTTCAAAATTATGAGTACAATGACCCCTTTTCGGGTTTAGAATAAACAAAAACTAATGTTGTATAAGTAAAAGTAGAGTGGTGGCCCAGTGGTAATGGCAGTGATTTACGAGTTGTAGGTCGTAAGTTCGAACCCAGACAGGCGCTTTACTTTGTGTAAATTATTTCATCACAACTCCTCTCAAAACGGTGAAGGAAAACATCGTGAGGAAACCGGCATGTCCTAGAACCAAATATTCGAAGACATGACGTGACATCTACCAACCCGCACTGGGCTCGCGTGGTGGATTACGGCCCATTCCTCTCATAGAGAGGAGGCCTGAGTCCCAGTAGTGGGAATATTATAGGCTGATTATGCACGTAGGCCGTAGCCGCGGACAAAAGCTCCATAAATTGGTTTAAGAGATAGATCTCTAAAGTTGAATTATTAATTCACTGAAGTAATCTGACATGTGCTAGTTGTCAATTGGTGTAGTTAAAAAAAAAAAAAATGGTAAGTAATAAAATGGTCATATTTATTGTAGTTATTGTATTCTGTACCGTGTTGTACCGGACTTAAAAGCAAAATCCTATTTCTTCCCGTGGGTGTCGTAAAAGGCGACTAAGGGACTTACTAGAGAATGGGCAGCAGCGTTCTCAGCCTATGTCCAGCAGTGGACGTCTTTCGGCTGAAATTATGAATGATGAATTATTGATGATTGCATTCTTGACTTTTACACTTATTATTCCGCCGTCAGTTGTGACTGGTCATCTCCTATCTGCCACGGCTTATTTGTAATCTTTTATATTTTGTATTGTTTTTAAATATATTTTTTTTACATTGTTCTCACATATAGAAGAGACAAGAATAATGTACCCGGGATTTTGTATTAAGTATCTTGATTTAAAAGAGTATCCTTGTAGTTTCTTGCCTGTTCTTCTCCATAGAGATTTAAAAGAGTATCCTTGTAGTTTCTTGCCTGTTCTTCTCCATAGAGATTTAAAAGAGTATCCTTGTAGTTTCTTGCCTGTTCTTCTCCATAGAGATATACGTTTCGGAATGGGCAAATAGCTTCAACTTTCTGACTAACTGACCGACTCTTTGACCATTCAAAAGTGCCTGTAATTGGTTTAATTGAAATAAATGCTTTAAATTTGAGTTTGAGTTTTATTATACATTTATTTTCCACTTATTTTAAATCGATTAAACTAAACGATCACGATTACAATAATGCATGATTTAAATAGGTATGACTGCTATTAGGTACACAAAGTGACAGCCAGCACATGTCAGATTACTCCAGTAACTTATCAATTCGACTTTAAGGCTTCTACATACCGGGGCGACTTGTCGCGCAACGCGACGCAACACAAAGGCACCGCTCGTCCCACGACACGCGGGGCCTTTGTGCCGTGTCGCGTTGCGCGACAAGTCGCGCCGGTATGTAGAAGCCTTTAGTAAATATATTCTAACGGTACCTAGTGTGAAAAAACGATCTGCATTGTAAATAGCTAATTACCAATAACAATGACCGACGACCTAGTGAACAAAAGAACGAATTAATTGAATATTCTCCGCTCTTCAGCAGGTATTAACAAAGCTGAACGACGCGACAACCGGAACCCACACAAGAAAAAAAATAAGAAAAGAAAAATGTCGGCTTTCACTTGCTAATTTCTGGTAAATAAATCATGCTGCTTTTAATTAAACTAGTGGTCGCCCACTGGTCGAAGTTCGAACCCCTCTACTTACAATATATACAGTGTGTCTTCCTACTGTGCACATATCGTACGCACGTAGTAAACATGAAATTGTGATAAGTACCCAAATTTAGATTAACTAAAACAAGCAAATAATTTCTTATAAACAGTTTCCGCTTTTATAACAAGTTGCCAAAGTCTGTTACAGAACTTAGCGATGGAAAATTCAAAACCCACATAAACGTGTCCTTATCAAAAAAGCATTATATTAAAGACTACGTTGAAGACAAGGAAGTTTGGCATTAATTCCTTCTGCACATGTGGCTTCCCTGGTACCTGGTACCTCACTAATGGCGAAAATATGTAAATGTCTATTAACTGCTCCCAAGTTGCGATGTTTATGTTATTTATTTTTTACATACTTCCTTGACATACTTAATCTTTTTTTTTTCTTTGATATATATAGGTACTTACAATTTTAATTTATACAGGGTTCTAAATTGTATTATTTAAATCATATTTTATATCTTTTTTTTTGTAATGTATTGTTAAAGTAAAAAAAAAAAAAAAAAAATGTGAGAACCTACAACGTTCTCACATTTTTTTTTTGGAATGCTTAATGGACTGCAGCTTTGTAAACCATTTTCTATTTTGTTAAGTACTCGGTACTTGTTGATGGGCCTACACTGCCCTCCCATACCTATTAACACTGTAACTTGAAAACATTGTAAAAGCCCATTATTTTTAAAAGAGTACCTAACCGTGGAGTTTCTTGCCGGCTCTTCTCCATAGGAAACAACCAATTGGAACCGTGCACCTAGCTTCTGTCGTTTCATAAGTGCCCATGTAGGTTTATCTGATTTTTATTTTTTTATTTTAATTGCACATTTAAAATTCTCGTTCGCTGCTGTGACCCCTGTGTAAACAAATCGATATCATCATATCAGTACACTAATTAAATACCGATAAACATCAAAATCAAAAATCAAAAAAAATCAAAAGTCATTTATTCAAACAAGGCTGAGAATCGGCACTTTTCGAACGTCAAAAATTACATGAGACAGTCCCCCAAAAACGCCCACCCTTCAACACTTCCTAGTGCTTTAGCTGGGAAGAAGAAGTGGCGCAACAAACTCCCCAGCAGCACAGCTGTCTGTTCGCAAAAACTTGAAGCTATACAATACAATATAAAATAATTTGCATTTCGCAACACAAAACGTTAAATTAAATTAATTGCCTTATGTTAGCTAGCACACACCATTATACAAAAAAAAAATATATATATAATAATCGTCATCACATGAGTATGAGTAAGTACACTAATTCCATGCTATTAAAAAGTGCTTACTAATTCCATGCTATTAAAAAGTACTTACCTATTCCATGCTCAAGCTGTCCTTTTTCAAGAAATCACTCCCACAGAAATCGATATGAAAGAATTTACACTTAAAGAAAGAAAGAAAGAAAAATGCGTTTTTTGGCATAAGTATCATAGATGTTTAACAACAACCCCGTCAATTTCATTCAAGCTTCAAATTCCTTGTATTGTAGCATTGTGCGTATCAACTCGATCAAATCTACTAACAAAGACATCGGAACGAGCTTACCTGAAACGCGATCATATTAAACTTTAGCCAAAACTAAATCTTCAGTCTTACAGATTGGAATTCAAATCAACTCGTGCCAAACACTCCAATTTACCCAAGCACTGTTGATCAGCAGTAATTTTGTTCCAAACTACTCAGTGGGCCTAGCACGAACGCGCAGAGTAAACGAAACGTAATAAATACGAACGATTTTAGAATTGAAAATACTCGTTTCGCACATAATATTTACATAATATTAAGACTTTATTAATTTATCTATACTCCATTGGTTTAGGTTTTAAAACTTATAACCAAACTAAATTTATTTTTGATTTTTACGATAGTTTCTGTAGTAACGAAACGAATCAAAATCAAAAATCAAAAGTCATTTATTCAAACTAGGCTGAGAATCAGCACTTTTCGAACGTCAAAATTACATGAGACAGTCCCCCAAAAACGTCCACCCTTCACCACTTCCTAGTGCTTTAGCTGGGAAGAAGAAGTGGCGCAACAAACTCCCCAGCAGCACAGCTGTCTGTTCATTTAAAAACTTGAATCTATACAATAAAATGTAAAATGCAACACAAATCAAAATAATGCAAAACACCGGGGCGACTTGTCGCGCGACGCGACGCGACACAAAGGCACCGCTCGTCCCACGTCACGCGGGGCCTTTGTGCCGTGTCACGTCGCGCGACAAGTCGCGCTGGTATGTAGAAGCCTTTATTTTAGCTAGCACACACCACTATACAAAAAAATATAATATACATAATAATCGTCTAAAATTATACTCAAGCACAAATAACGTAAACAAAACGTATCTAAATAAAATCCTCCAGGCATAATGGAAAGCTATAACTATAACTATAATCGGAAAGAGAATACGGATCGGATCCTCGGATCGTTTATCTCGTAGTTGTCTCTTTTATTAGGTGCTGTATTATCATATTCCTAGATGTAACTGCTTCAGCACAATTTTATTTTTAGATTTATGATAATACTATAATATTTTGTAAACTGTCTATTGTAAAGAGCCCAAAACGAAAGGTTCTCTAAACTTCAATGAAATAAAACGTTGCTAAATTGAAGAGTACAACTGTGCTGTAGCATGACAACTGAAGTGACAGGTATTACGTTTAGTCGGTTAAGATAGGTGAAGGAAAACATCGTGAGGAAACCGGCATGTCCTAGAACCGAAAAATTAGAAGACATGTGACATCTCATTTTAAACCCCTTTTACTTTCGTCCCCCCGTTTCTTATCCCCACACAATTGATTGTATTAGGCTAGTTAATTTTTTTACAAAATGCACATTACTAATTGTAAGTAACTATTATAACAATAATGAACGGATGCATGACCCCTGTAGCACAGGTTCCAAGTATGGAGGTCATTGATCATTTATTTTGTACCAGGCTGTTTCCATGCTTAAATTAAGTGTATCAGGGTACTTTTATGTCAAGTAAAAATGTATTATTGATTCATTATTATTATCTACCAATCCGCACTGGGCCTGGGCCCGCGTAGTGGTGTACAGCCCGCTTCCTCTCACATAGAGGAGGCCTGTGTCTGTGAAGTCTGTGTCCCAGCAGTGGGAACATTATAGGCTGATTATGTGTATATGTTATGGACCAAGTAATAAATAGGGGCATTTCATAATGCCCGCGCATTATGAATAATGACAAGCTACTTAGGGCGAAATAATTAATTATAATTTAAACTTCCTTATTTATCGCATTGCCTCGTCATTATAAATATTGAATAGAATACTCTTTACATATAAATGATTAAATTTTTACATAGGGTGACACAATGGGCCGTCTTATCGCTAAAAGCGATATTTTACAGACAACCTTTGGATGGATTAAAGGGGGAAGGAGAGACAATACTGCAGGTAGTCAGTGGTGTACCATTTACATATACATAATAATTACATACATACACAAAGCATACACTTATCTAATAAATATATAGATATACACAATATAAAAAGTTTAAACATGAAACAAGAGACACACACGTACATATACACACGCACGAACATATGCAAGCACATATTGCCGTGTGGTATTTGGGCAATCTGATAATACACAGGTATTTTGACGAATTTACCAACAATAGAGTGGACCTGGCGTTAATGGTCACTGTTCTAACTAAATTAACCCAAAAAAACTGGTTTTAATTGTGCCCATAGGTGACTAGCAATAAAAAATGCCCGGTCGATTTGATTATTTCAATAGTTGTTATCACACTGCCCTCTCATATTGGGCATATTTCAAACTGCCCAAGCATTTTTTATAATGTCCTAATAATCACTTGGTCCATGACATATTTATCATATAAAATGTATTGTATTGTAATGTAATTTATTATTTTAAAATTTTGTTTTGTTTTGTTTTGCAGTGCCCTTACAGGGTGCATGTTTGAAACTTTTATTCTTATTCCAACCTCTGTACAAGTTTGCAATAAACTGGTTTGATTTGAACCAAAATGCTAAACGATAATTGTATTTTCTTTTTTTCAAAAATCGTTCAAATTTGCGTTGCGTTTACATCTCACGTTCGTGCTAGGGTTTTCAGATTATGGACGGATTACAGCATTTTCTTCCGATTCAACGAGGCTTTGTGCCTACAAAGCAGGTTTGATTAGTATTTTGATTTAAGTATGAAGGTACAAAAGGACCCTCTTTTTAGGTACCAGAAGGCCCCCGGGGTACTAGGGTCTCCTTAATTTTCAAAATAATGACCACAGATTCGTATACATTAATTACACCGTATTCCAAAAAAAAATGAGCTGTCACGGGACGCCTGGCAGATGTGAAACATCGAAATTATTTACACACTACTACATATGTATAGACTGTATAGTAGCGACGCGTCGCCACGCGGGATGCGTCGCCCCGCCAGCACATAAAAAAATATTAAAAGAGTAAACAACCCTGCACGCTAATTGCGTAAACACACTTTCAACCAAAATCTGAATGATTTTGAAGGATATTGCTAATCCATTGCTTCAAATGTTCGAAAAATTTGTTTGCTCAACAACGTAAATAGCGCAATGTATGCTGTTGAGCGTTCAAAATGAAAGCCATTGATACTGTAAACATTACTATTACCTCGCTGTTTAGGTTCAATTCTGTGAAAATTAAATGAATTCCTAATAACACCACAATTGAGTGTGATTGAAGACTACCTCCTCCAATACCTGCGTCTTCTCGCCTACGCCTCTGGGAGGCCTCTGATACCAGCGGCAGACTAGCTGTGTGAGGTTCCGCGGCAGCTGATCTATACCGGCTGCTAAACACTCCCTCACTCGTAGGGAGGCCTGGGTTCTCCTCCTATTGAGCGTGAGGCGGTGTCTCCGCTCCTCTGCAGCGATCTGCCACCTCCTGCCTATCCAATTGGGGAACATTAACGCTGTGGTCCCGTCCTGTTCCTGTCCTGGCGTCAGCTGAGGATCCTGTTCCCGTACCTGCTATTCTATCCAACTGAGGGACGTTGACGCTGTAGCCCCTTCCGTTCCTGTCCTGAAGCCGGCTAAAGATCCTGTACGCGTACCTGCTATCCTGACTCTTAGCCTCCGAAGACCGAATTCCTTTTATACCTTTTTATATTTTATATTATTTAACTTGTGACCTACGGCTGGCCCTCCGACCAACCGTAACGTTACAATTCTTATGCAATCACTCATTATAGGGGATGAGTAACACATTCATCTGTCATCATCATCATCATTTTAGCTGAAAGACGTCTACTGCTGGACATAGGCCTCCCCCAAACGGGGGACGTGCCACGCTTGGCAGGCGGGTTGGCGTTCGTAGTATGGTGTTAAAATGCATGGAGAATGCTGCTGTCCATTCTCTAGCAAGTCGCTTAGTCACCTTTTACCACACCCACGGGAAGAAATAGGATGATGCTATTCTTTACGCCCGGCACCACACGGAACACATTCATCTGTGTTTATACGTTTTCAACTTTATATCTCACTAGAATAGAATAGAATACTCTTTATCACTCACTAGGTACATTTTTCCACAATTATTTATCCATAAGGCCAATATTATTGATCAGTTATTCAATAATAGAAATTACATCTGTAACTCACAATTATTATTAATTATCTAGGACTTTTATTTATTTCACTGTTTAATTAATATGACATTTATTTAATTATTCACTACTAGATTACTTCTCGGCATTGAAAGATAAAATGATTTTCCAATTTAATAATTTTGTATTTTGATACCTACTCTAGTTGTCACAAAATAATAGGCCCGTTTTGACATTTAACTTGAATCGATTTATCGTGAGTATCGAGTACCGAGTCGTATGGTTACTTCACTAGTTACGTCGCGATTGACTATCGCGACGTAACTAGTCGATACTCGATACGTCTCGGTACTCGACACTCACGTTTTATCAATTCAAGTTAAACGTCAAATCGGGCCCATTATTTTGTGACAATTATAGAGTGTAATGTTTTATGTGTACATTTTGCATGCCCAAGTGACGGCAGAGCATGGAGAACACTATCAAAATCTATAATAACATCTGTAACCCTTTTTTTTTTTTTTTTTGGGTGGGCAATTATCAAATAACTTCTCCCGCTCTGGGCGGAACGGGAGGGCGTGTCAGACTTTGACTGACTAAAACCCACCCGTATTCCTTCATCTGCCTGTGTGCCAGGGCCACGATATCCTTTTCGGACAAACTCGCAACCCTGGCAGGCATTGGCCCTAGCGGACCCCGTCAGTTGGTGCTGACAACTCTTTGAGGCGCGCGTGGAATACGACGCGCCGTCGACCCGGGCGTGGTCCTTATCGAACGGTGAGCTACCCATCGCTCACCGTCCGCAGGCCCGCGCCTACGGTGGCCGGAAATCGGCTTGCGACTCCCGACGCCCGGGGCGTCTTCTGCGGCGACTAGGGGCGCGAGGGCGCGAACCTTGCCTCTCCCTCACGCGTTCCGCCTCCTCCTTCGCAAGCATTACTAATTCGCAGAAGGAGGTGACGGCCTCCCATGCACTCTCGCTCCGAACCATGGCCTGAACCAGGGCCGGACGCGAGAGATCGCCGCCGCCGATCGCCTCCGTGAGGACACGGCGGTGCTCCGAACATCTGTACCCCTACCCATGTTGGCAAAAAATAAATGATTTAATTAGATTTAATGATGTCCATTTTAAGTTAATTCTATTCAACAGTGCTGATGAAGTCAACATCGATAGGACTCAGCTGAAACTGATCAACAACCTACTATGTGAGTAGAGACCAACCCTGCAACAAAAAAAATATTACTGCAAGCTGTAGGTATCACCGGTCTACTAATGCTGACATTTTCACATGAAATATAAATCCATCCAGTTGGATTCCAAACAAAATAACCCCCTAATTATCTATCGATATGGTACACGCGAAATCCCCTTAGCTTGGTTTATCACTATACGATAATCATGCTCGGATATCACCGAATACCGCCACCGCAATTGAATTTGGTCTACACTAATATTCTCTATTGCGAGTCCACTACAAACTATCAAACCGATTGTTAATTCGACTAATTGATTACCTATTTAACGACTCGACTAAATGCTTGATTCGATACTATTGATAAGTGCAAGCGACAAATAGTAAAAACCCAATACGCCTTATTACAAAACAAGATTTATATTTTGAAATGTCTAAAACCATGGAGCCAGTTTTTGTAATAAGAACGTAACAGTGATTGAATTACCGTTCTTTATACAAAACTGAAAACTTAGTTCGGTACTAAGTTGTCAGTTTTGTGTTTAGGAACTTTACTATAGTCGGAATAAAGTTCGAAATTCAATAATGGCTCCATATTTTAAACCTGGGTCTGAAGATAAACCTTGTTTTGTAATAAGGGGGTATTTGTTTTACGAAATAATACAACTGCCTCGTTGGTTTAGTGGTCGCAAGCACTATCAGGTTCTGGTGTCGATTCCCAGGTCGGGAACAGGGATATTGGGTTTCCCTATTAGGAATGTCTCAGTAGCAGCCTGGAGTCTAGAGTTATGCACGGTTGATGGTAATAGACACACAATACACTACACTTAAACATAACTTGTGAAATGTGGATATACTATAGGAAATAGGAATAGTGGTGCCTAAACCTTCGGGGAATACAGGCGTATTTTTTAACTGACTTCCAAAAAGGAGGAGGTTATATGTTCGGCTGTATGTTTGTTTTTTTTTTTGTAATAATGTTTGTTCACCGATATCTCCGTCAGTTATGGACCGATTTTGAAAATGATTTTTTTGTTTGAAAGGGTATGCTCCCGAGGCGGTCCCAATGCCACCAATTCAAGATCTGATGAAGGGATCTCATGGAAATCAAGGGAAACCCTCGAATTTTATAGGCAAACCTATAGCGATTTGGGTATTTTTTATAGTAACTCGTGCATCTGCTCCCGAAAATCACCATTTGGTGAAGTGGAACTGATGATTGAGACCACTGATGGCCACCGGAACAACATAATAATATGTATTTAACGGGTTGCGATTCCATTAGGTACTTTAATATGGTTGCTAAGCAATTTATGCTCGTCACAATGCTTATGGTGAGTGGCAGTTCTCCTGGTTCTTACCAGGAGAACTCCTCAACAATTAACGTCTCAGCATCGGGAAAAGCAATATTTTGGAAAAGGTGACTTTAGGCTATTGTAACTTAGATAAATTAAAAACCGACCCACTAAAAAATGAAAAAAAAAACTTTTTGTAAAAAAAATAATAACCGACTTCCAAAAAAACACTACAAAGTGAAAAATAACTTTAATTTCGGAAGTCGGTGGCAAAAACTAAAATACAGATCCAAAGACACCGACTTCCGGAATTAAAGTTATTTTTCACTTTGTAGTGTTTTTTTGGAAGTCGGTTATTTTTGTTATGTTATGTTCACAACAAGGTAGTTGCCAGGCTGACTGCCCTGTGTAAACCAGCCATAGCCAGAGTATTCACGAAGTTGTCTAAATTGTATTCTCCGCGAGTAGATCTCTACTTATATTCGATCTGAATTCGAACTGCCACAGATTTAGCTTGTAATTTTGTCGGATAATGCGGTTTTATCAACTGCTATTGATAAGAATGACTTTATATCCAGTCAACCTACTACGAATTAAGTACGAATCCGATCAATTGTTAACTCAATTTAGTCTATTAACTCACATTAGTCGATTTCCCCATCACTATTCTCGAATGACTCGTTTTAACAGTAATTATGTCATGGAACTGTTGATCGTGGTAGCCGTAAATTATTTCAGATCATAAACTCGCATGGTGAGCTTCATTCAATTAGTGAATCGATGTGTGAATGGTTGCAATGTTGATAGTGCATGTTTGGGGAGAGTGAATGACATTTGTGGTCTCTCGGGCATTAGGCAATATTTTGGTTGTAGGAAAAGGATAGCAATGCGTTGGAAGAAGACACTCTAGAATAAACATTAAACTATGAATCACAATAAAGTTATGGCGTACATTAAAATAGTATCTATACTCCATTCGTTTAGGTAGTTAAATAAACGTAAACAAAAAAACCACGTGACGAGAGACCTGTCAAGTAACCGACTGACCGACAAAATATTATAGTATTATTATAAATCAAACTAAAAAATGTACTCAAGCAATTACATCCACGAAGAGTAGTTAAGAATAAATAATAAAGTTTAACATACATTAATATAAGAGGAAACTATCGTAAACATCTAAAATAAATTTAATTTGGTTATAAGTTACATCGTCTTTTTAAACAAGTGTCATTTATAAAAACCCTTTTTATGATTTGTTTACCTATACGTAATTACCTAAACCAATGGAGTAGGTAGAGTAAGTAACCACTTCTGTGATTACAAATATAGTGATAAATTAAACGGAAATATTTAACTTATCATCTAAAAACTTATTGACCATATGGACACTTGTTTAAACAAATGAACCTCTAAAAACAGTTTGCACTTCTAATCATGCACACATTTTTTAACAATTGAGCCTCTTTTTTAACTTTCTGGCTGTTGCACAGTTGGTCGCCGTAACAAAGCTAGTGCATCCCCTGACGAAATAGGTTAGGTTAGGTCCTACCAGGTCTGCGGGGCGAGCTCCAGCCGGGCGTGGACCTGACGTGTTATGCAGACGACACACTGGTCACGGCCCGGGGGAGCTCGTACAGGGAAGCAGCGTTGCTGGCGACGGCTGCGGTCTCACAGGTGGTGAGCCGCATACGGCGCCTAGGCCTGGAGGTTGCCCTCAACAAGTCGGAGGCCATGATATTTCATGGCCCTCGGCGGGCGCCGCCGCCGGGATCACACATCGTGGTCGGGGGGGCTCAAATCGCTGTCGAGTCCACCATGAAGTACCTAGGATTGGTGCTCGACAGCCGATGGGATTTTGGCCCCCACTTCCGGCGGCTTGCGCCCAAGTTGTTGGGCGCGGCTGGGGCGTTATCAATGCTGCTTCCCAATCTGGGGGGCCCGAGCGCCGCCTGTAGGCGGCTCTACAGGCGGCTACAGGCTACGGGATCGTGCAATCGATGGCCCTGTATGGGGCCCCGATCTGGGCGGCTGACCTGACGGCCGGGAGCATCGCAGTCCTGCGCAAACCGCAGAGAGCGATGGCCGTCAGAGTCATCAGGGGCACGATCTCCTACGAGGCGGCTTGTGTACTGGCCGGATCCCCGCCATGGGACCTCGAGGCGAAAGTACTCGCGTTCTGTATCGGTGGCGCGAGGAAGCGAGGGCGCGGGGCGAGTGGCTGATGCAGCGACATGTGGAGTTGCGTCGGTCACAGCTTCGCGCAGCCCTGGTGGCGGAATGGCGGGACAGGGTTTCACGCCCTACCGCCGGCCTCGCCACCATCGAGGCGGTCCGGCCAGTACTCGAACCCTGGCACGGGAGGAGGCACGGCTCCCTGTCGTATCGGGTGACGCAGGTGCTCTCGGGGCATGGTTGCTTCGGGAAGTACCTGTGTCGCATAAACAGGGAGCCGGACGCCCGGTGTCACCACTGCGTCGACTGCCGGGAGGACACGGCGCGGCATACGCTGGCAGAGTGTGCCGCTTGGGAGGAGCCACGCCGTGCCCTCATCTCAGGAGTAGGCAGTGACCTATCGCTGCCGGCCGTGGTCGAGTCGATGGCCGGCAGTGAGGAGTCCTGGGACGCTGTGGTGTCCTTCTGCGAAACAGTCGTGTCGCAGAAGGAGGCTGCGGAAAGGGAGCGGGAGATCTCGTCCGCTCACCCGGCCCGCAGCAGGCGCACCGGGCGTCGGCGGAGGGCCGATAGCGCCCTCTTCCAGCCCCCATAAATGGGTCCACAGGGACGGCGGACTTGGGGACGTCCGCCGCCCCCTATCACATTGGACCCGAGGTGGCGGCGCGTAGTGTTCCACGCGCGTCCCTAGCAGACGTCGCGGGGGGTCAGACACCCCCCCCAGACTTGAGGTGGCCCGCAGAGGCGGGCCGGCACTAGCCGGGGATTGCGGAAAGAATAACAGATCCCAAGATCCCCGGTGCAAGTGTGGGAGGGGAACACTGGGGTGGTTTTTAGTCAGTAAGAGTCTGACAGACCCCTCCGCCCGCCCCAGGGCGGAGGACATCCATGAGGATTTTCCACCCCGTGAACAAAAAAAAAGGTCCTACCAGGTGGCTTGTGTACTGGCCGGATCCCCGCCCTGGGACCTTGAGGCGAAAATACTCCCGTCACTGTATCGGTGGCGCGAGAAAGGGAGAGCGCGGGGCGTGCGGCTGATGCAGCGACATGTGGAGTTGCGTCGGTCACAGTTTCGCGCATCCCTAATGGTGGAATGGCGGGACAGGCTTTCACGCCCTACCCCGGCCTCGTCACCATCGAGGCGGTCCGGCTGGTACTCGAACCCTGGCTCGGGAGGAGGCACGGCTCCCTGTCGTTTCGGGTGACGCAGGTGCTCTCAGGGCATGGTTGCTTCGGGAAGTACCTTGTGTCGCATAAACAGGGAGCCGGACGCCCGGTGTCACCACTGCGTCGACTGCCGGGAGGACACAGCGTGACATACGCTGACAGAGTGTGGAACTGTCTTTCGGTGGAAGTTTACATGGTAATGTACATCATATTTTTTTTTAGTTTTATCATTCTCTTATTTTAGAAGTTACAGGGGCGGGGGACACACATTTTACCACTTTGGAAGTGCCTCTCGCGCAAACTATTCAGTTTAGAAAAAAAATATATTAGAAACCTAAATATCATTTTTGAAGACCTATCCATAGATACCCCACCCCACACGTATGGGTTTGATGAAAAAAAAAATTGAGTTTCAGTTCTAAGTATGGGGAACCTCCAAAATTTATTGTTTTTTTTCTATCTTTGTGTGAAAATCTTAATAATGCGGTTCACAGAATACATCTATTTACCAAGTTAGCTAACAGTATAGTTCTTATAGTTTCGAAAAAAGTGGCTGTGACATACGGACAGACAGACAGATATGACGAATCTATAAGGGTTCCGTTTTTTGCCATTTGGCTACGGAACCCTAAAAATATGGGAATAACGGAAACCAATAAATTTTAAGTAGGTTAACTTGCGGCGGCCACACCTTGACATATTGCTAAATCTATAAGTAGATATGTTATAATAGCCTCACAATAAATATAACATACCTACTAACTACCATATTTTGAAAAACACATTCTACTCTCCTTCAACCAAACTGCCAGATAACTACACAACCAAAATCTCATAAATTTCACGTGAGCTAAAAGGCTTCAAGGATAGCCTTACGCAATTCGTATTACACACAGAGCACAGAGATGTCTCAGTGGCTGCTAGAGGCGGCCGCGGCAAGATTATTAATGTTAAAAATAAGTACAACACACGTAGGGTTAGAGAGAACAGACTGGTACAACCACAGATAACACATTATTATAGTAAGAGAACATCGAAGTATTTGGTACCTAAAGTGTTTAAAAAAATTGATTTATTAGGAGAAAAACTAAAAATGTGTAAAGGATCACTTAAAACAAAATGAAAAAACTTTTTGCAGGATAGCAAACAGAACTAAATATCTACTTACAAACTATAACAGTATAATATTTAAGGAGTGGTAAGGATTCATTGTTATGTAAAAGAGCGCCTCTCGCCATCAAACATAAAAGTTTGGCGAGTTTAGAATTAAGTAACCCCTCTGTATTATAATTTCTTTAAATATATAAAAGATGTGGCTGTGGCTAGAGGTAGCCATGGCTAGAGGCGGCCGCGACTAGAGGTGGCCACGGCTAGAGGCGGCCGCATCTTGAGGCGGCCGCGGGTAGAAGCGGCCGTGGCTAGAGGCAGCATTGTCAACACTTTCCATTCAAACCGAGTAGAGTTGCCAACCCCCTATATAATATAGTATCCGCTTGCTTGTGGAAGAATTTTTCTAATTCGACTGTTAGTTCCAGAGATTACCCCATAAATACAAACAAACAAATTTTACCTCTTTATAATCATCATCATCATTCCAGCCGAAAGACGTCCACTGCTGGACATAAGCCTCCACCAAAAGGGCCGGGTTGCCATTATCGCCATGCTTGGCAGGCGGGTTGGCGATCGCAGTGTGGTATGGTGTTAAAATGCATAGAGAACGTTGCTGTAGCTTCTCTAGTAAGTCCTTTAGTAGCCTTTTACGACACCCACGGGAATAAATGGGATGATATTATATGCTATTCTTTACGTACGGCACCACACGGAGCCGTCCGTCGTGGTATTTATAATATGAGTACAGATTTAATTTACAGGTTGTTAAAGAAACTGCGTGCCATAGCTAAGCGGTAGGTTCAGTATCGATAAAGCAGCCCAGATAAAATAAAAAAAAAACAATAAAAAATTAAAAACATAAAAATATTGCAAGATTGACCTTATTTAGTACCTACTAACTAAAATAGCAATCGTTTCGGATTAAAATTATTTTATTTATAAAAAAACAAAAATCTTAAAAAACAAAATAAAAACATAAAATAATTATTGCAAGATCAACCTTATTTAGTACCTACTAAATGGGCAACTAGCTTCATCTCTCTGACGGACCGACCCCTTGACAATTCAAAAGTGCCTGTAATAGGTTTATTTGAAATAAATGCTTTGAGTTTGAGTTTAGAGGTTTTTGGTCCTTATAAGAAACGGGATCGATTGGCATAAAAAAAAGTTTTCCACAATTTTTTTTAAATCTTGGTATGCAGATCAAAGTTTCTCTAAAAATTAAGGACAGTCTCATAAGACCGTTTTCCTGTAGGTACAACTAGCTGCCCTTACTGCCCCATCTCAAAAATCCACCCTGTATAATAATAATATTAATGTTTTTATATTCTTCTTTCATATTCTAATATTTAAAAATATAATTTATATGTATAGATAGTGAAATAAAAGAATATTAATATAATTATATATATATAAGACTACTGCCTCTGTACGTTGCTCACGTTGCTGGTGCGAAGATTCCGTGCTCTATGGTATCACCTATATCCTGCAAGATAACGGTTAATATAAGGAAAGAAGCTGTTTCACCTCTAAGAGTAACAATGTTCCGAAAATTCAGTACACCCATAAGATTTGTTCAAGCGGAAAAAAGACAGTTTTGTTTACTTTTTCTATGTGAGGATTGAAACGGTGAATCGATGTCTATCTAGGGACGGTTTAATGTATTTGTTTGATTGGATTTTTGTGTAGGTAAAGAATTAAATATTTTTAGTGATACAGCATTTAATAGGCCATGTAGTTTTGAACTCTGTTAATCTGAAAGAAAGTCATTCTTTATCCCTTTTTTATTACCTTTCCTATTTTATATGGGTGCGCCAAAGTTCACCTAAATTTTCAACTCCGATAATTGGAAATCCGAAAATGTTCTTCCTAACATTTTTTATCCTAACAATCATAATTCCTAACTACTCTGTCTCTAATGTTCATAATTCCGAAGCATTTAACTTCATAATGTCAGTAGCAATAAACATCTAATAGACTTTTATTTGTTTTCCTATATTTTCTCAACATAACCATCTTTTACAATATTATTCAAAGTCATATTTTAATTTTATTTATAGCGGTGTGTACCTGCAAAGATATCCATAGGTTAGGTTAGGTTAGAACTGTGACCAACTACGCGCGAGCCGAGCGAGCGAAGCGAGCGGTGCCGCGGCAGCGGCCGGCGAGCGCTACCTCGAAATTGGTAGCGAAATTTTTATAAGTATTTTTTTATAGTGCCCCCAAGACGACATTCTGACCTGAATTTCATTCATTTAAGACAAAAATCTGTGAAACGACCTTAAATCATTCTAAACAGTTGGTTTTTTAGACATACCGGGTAAAACGGGGTGAATAGGGATGCAGGGGTGAATCGGGACGCAATTTCAAAATGGATTTTAAAGTTCAAATAACATCTTTTGTTGCCAAAGAGACCTACAATGTGTTACCTGTATTATAATTAACGATTAAGTGTCCTTGTTGGCAACAAACAATATTATTTCAAGGTTAAAATCCATTTTAAAGTTGCGTCCCGATTCACCCCTGCATCCCTATTCACCCCGTTTTACGGTAATTATCTCATGTATACAAGTCTGTCAAAAAAACTATGAAAATTAATGAGGGCGCTACTATTGCTTACAGGGTATCCCTGAATAGTTCACAAAAATATGTTTGATACTTTTATTTTATGGAAAGAGTTTACTGTTTTAATAAATGAGTCTACTATTTAGTGAAATTGTCATTTTTCTGTAGTTATCGAAATGGAAGTAGTGAGCTAGTTAGTAAATAATGTACATTTGGATATTGAAATAAAACCCTTCCAGCTTTATAAACAAAATATATAATACTTAAAAAAAAAACTACTCTGAAAATGAAAAATCTGACTGTAAATATTCCACCCCAGATATATCCCCTTCATCATCCTCCACAGCGATGTCCTCCTGTTCAGACTCTTCACTGCTGCTGTCATCATCTCCGACACGTATTACGAGCCTATCTATGTCCTGGTATAAGGAAGTTCCACGGTCATAATATTCTTTTTCTACTTTGATTACATGATCGCAACAATTTTTCCATTCTTCAGGAGTGATTGTACGGAATGCAATTTTGGCAAGCTCTTCCACATTTTGTCCCATAACATTGTGTTCAGCAATTCTTCTTTTTACTATCGCCCATATGAGTTCGATTGGGTTCAGGTCACAGTGGTAAGGTGGAAGTCTTACCACTGTGTGCCCATGCTCTCCTAACAGTTCATCAATATAGTACACAGGCTCTGGTTTATGTCGCTTCACCAACATAAGCAGTGAAGGCTTCCGTAATGTGGCATCAAATGAAATGTTATTTTCCAGTAACCACAGCTTGATGTCATCTATTTTCGTAGCAGACGTTGGAGCCTGAAATAAAACAAAATTTACTTTTCTGTAATGTTTACTGCATTATTCTCTACAAGTAGATTTTTTTCTTCAATAAAACAACATACCTTGTTTGTGACAATTGAGTGATAGGGTGCATTATCCATAACAATAATGGATGGTTCTGTTAAGTTGGGTATTAATTTTTCAGTAACCCATTTACTGAAATTGTGTGCATTCATTTCTGAATGATAGTCTTCATTTTTATTCTTACCGGAGAATATTAATAGTGCATTAGGTACAAACCCCTTTGCACTTCCTGCATGAACAATTATCCACCGTTTTCCCTTAGATACATCCTGCTTTATTCCTTTTATGTTAATTGATTGCCAACATTTTTTTACTTTATATGAAGAATGCACGTAACTTTCATCTAAATATATGATGTTTTTTTGAAGTTCTTCAGGTAAATTTCGGTTTTCCTAAATACACTTGAGGTAGTATTCTCTTTTAGCAGCTATCACAGGTTTTTCAATTAAAGCCATTCTGTTGGATTGACATTTCTTATATTTAAAACCAATAGCAAATAATATCTTCCTTAGATGCTCATGACTTCCATCATAGTTTAAATCAGCTTTTACAACCCTTAGCAATTTTCTTAGACTTGGAACTTCTTTTTGAACAGTATAAAAAAACTGCATTTTTTGCCGGATCGCACACAGGTCAAAATCATCCAATTCCTTTCTTGGTCGACCAGCTCTATGTTTCCCAGGCGTTTCGAATTTACCGTCGTTTGACATCCCTTGATCAACAATACGGCGAACCGTACTTTCTGATATTCCTGAAATTGTAAATATAGGTTAATGGAAAACTATAAAATAAATTTTTGTGTAAATAAAATGGCATAGTGTTTCGTAAGTATCAAATTTTTTGGTTGACATACAAGACATCGTTTATTTTATAACCTATACAACACGTAAACATTTCAACAAAATATAGCCCAGATTTACAGTAATTTCGTGATAAGTCATCAAAACACATTCACATTAAGTAAATAAGCACACGGTTAGGATGTACATACCAGTCATTTCAGCTGTTCGGCCGTAAATATCATCTAATTTAGAGAGATATTTTCCGGCATTATATTCTGCTAAACAACGGAGAAAAACTTTAAAAACCACTTCCCTTGTACCACTTTTATATGTCCTACCCATTTCTTTTCGATTTAAGTCACATTATCGCAAGTTTTCTAAAGAAACTAAATAAATCATCAACTTGTTTTGACTACTTTGACAGCGTATATACTTTTTAATCAGTGTTGCCAGGCAAGCAGAAATTGTAGTTTCCTTTGAATACATTTCAACTCATTTTTGACAGACTGTAGTTATAGTTTTAGGGATAAAAGCGTTATGATAAAAAACAGTAGGAGTTTAAATATATTTACATTAATGATATTATTAATTACAATTTTCGGAAACATGAGTGTTATGAACATCGCCGGTAGCACTACAAATAGTATGAATGAAAACTTTAGGATGAAAAATTTTAGGAAGAGTGATCATTCGGATTACAAATCGTTAGGAAGAACAATTTCGGGTAAAGAACTTTAGTTGAGCCAATATGGACCCATTTTATATACATGCCAAACAATTTCAATAAGCTGTTGTTATTACAGTTGGACAAACAAAGCTAACGTGATAATAATTTGACAGCGATTAATTACTCATCGGAGATTTTATCACGTTTAAATAAACTGGTGACTAAATTAAAGCTTGCATAAGGCGAATGTTACAGAAAAGGTATTTTATTTATCATCAATCTCATGCACCATAGTCCACTAGCTTTTGCCCGCGGCTTCGCCCGAGCCGAGATCGAAAATTATGTAGGGGAGAGGTGTGTCAATAGTTACAAGGAGGCAATTGTAACATATGTTGTTTCAGGACATCTACAGACGAGTAGCCGTAGCTCTTGGTGGCAATTGAAGCTTTATTTGGTGCTGTTTTACAGGCCGAACTTACAGCTAAAACAGTTCACGCATGCGATCTCAATACACGAAAGTTTGAAATCTATCAAGTTTAGTAAAATTATTGTTCGGCTCGGTTTTTGTTAATAAAATAAAATTAAAGAGTTTTTTATAGTTCAGTGGTGATTTTCGGATGAGTTAACATCCAATCTATACGTGCAGGTATGTGAGTTGTTAAAATTTACCATATATTTTTGATAAATAAGTTTTAATTGCAAAATGGCGGCAGTGGTGCAAAAGTAACAAAACAAAGAGAGGCAATTGTAACATGTTACATTTGACACTCTGTATTTTTCACACTAGATAATTATTTAATGGTACCATTTTATTTTCACCTGCAGAACTGATTAACAATGTATCCCCTTCAGCACCTTCAACATCATTTCAAATTTTGCCCAAGACCTCAGCTTAACCAACACCAATTCTTTCTAATCAAACATCGCCACGTAGGACTTCACTAGCAGATTTGGTCCCGCTTCCAAAAGCACCACCTCGAGTCAAATCTAAAACTACGAGATCTAAAGGGAAAAGTGCAATATATACTGATACGCCAGAAAAGGAAGCGTTAGATGCAAAGCAAAGAAAGATTAATGAGAAAAAGATACCAAAATTAAGAAATTTAGAATCTAAGCCGACAGGGAAGAAATTGACCAGAAAAAATACTGTAAGAACTGAAAATAATGAGACAGAGGAAAATATAAATGAAGACACAGATGATGCAGACGAAGACGATAATTATTGTATAGTCCTGTTTTGAACATTATAAAACCAGTAGAGAAGATTGGTTGCAATGCACAGACTGCCATAAATGGGCACACTCCAGCTGTGCAAATAATTATCATTTTTTTGTGTGTTTAAACTGTTTGTCGGAATGATTGTTATTGATTTTATTATTTTTTAAGTGTTTTAAGTTTTTTTTTAAGTATTTAGCTTGAACTGCTGACAAGATTTTGTTAGAGTTATTGTTGTATAGTTGACGATTTCTGTATGTTACAATTGACTCTCATTGCTGTTACAATTGACTCTCTCGGTGTAGCAATTGTAACACTGTTGACTGATCTCATTAAGTGCCATTTTCAAGAATTTTATCGATATTTTTGTTACTTTCTGTATTGGATATTATAATTAGATAACTCAACTATAGTGTGACCAAAAATGATTTCGCTGTGATTTTTAATTAAATTATTATGAAGGATTGATTTTTTTTTGTTACGATTGACACACCTCTCCCCTACCTACCTACTTAATATTTTTTGTCGAAGCCTCATTGTAGAGCAGTAGCGAAACAACCATACAACACGATTCCTGTCGGCTTTCCTTCGGAGATTCGCATCGGCAACTCTACCGCTATTGAAAAAAAAATGGCATAGTCAATTGTCTATTACTGCCAAAAATATAGCTGCACTTCGGGTATTATTGACCATAACATTCAAACAAAAACGTCTAATTTTAGCTTTGAATTACAACAACAACAACAAAACTAAAATAACCCGATGCACGCGGCGCCAAAACGTCATAATCGGGAACTAAAAATTGTGTGGACCCAGCTATTCACTGACACACAACACAGTCTACACCGCTGGATCTAGAATCTTGAAATTGTGCACAAGAGTTCCTTATTTAAAAAAAGTGAGCACTTAGGAAGGACTTTTGAAAATGAGTACCCTAAAGTAAAGAAATATTGGTAATTTTTACCCGATTGCGCATTGCAAAGGAGGGTAATGTGTTTATCAGCCTATGTAAGTATGTATGTATGTTTGTTCCTTTGTGGTACTCCAAACGCGTGGGCCGATTTTGATGATTCTTAAGTCAATCTATTTGTCTTAATCTTGTGAGTGTCACTAAAGACATGACAGTAAATAAAAGTCATTATGGCGACAACCAGTCGTCATTATTGTGAAAAAGAAAAAAAAATTAAGTCAACGAACTACGTCAAGTGGGGTATCATTAGATAGGTATTTGAAAATCATCTTTTCCAATCATTTTTCATCTTGAATGACCATTTAGGATCTATTACGATGTAAAGTTGGTTAGCAACCATTCTCACGTAAAATTTCAAAACTTATAAATAATAAAGCTGTGATAAAGTTCTTATATAATCGTATAATAGATCTTATAGAGGTTCTTAAACAGTACCTATGCTTAGATGGTTTGGTCATGTGGAGAGGGTGAGTGAAAGGCGACTAACAAAAGGTTTTTATAAAGCAGAGATGAGTGGAAACGCCGGGAGGGGACGCCCTAGGAGGACATACTCGTATAGTGACCAAATTGGTGATGTTCTTCAGAAAGGTCAGGTGCGTAGTACTCGCAACCGGCGTGCGTGTATGACTAGATGTATGAGCGTAGGCGAAGCAAAAGGAGTATGTAAGGAGCGTAGCAGGTGGCGTTCTTTAGATTCTGCCTACCCCCATGGGAAAAAGGCGTGAGTTTATGTATAGTATGTGTGTAGATCTTATTAACGTGAAAAATAATAATTATTATTATAATATAATTCAATATAATTCTTGAAATCGAGTGACATAAGTACCCAGAATGTACTTGCTTTGAAAGATAATAAATAATTTTATCAACCGGTAAGGCTTCTACATACCGGGGCGACTTGTCGCGCTACGCGACGCGACACAAAGGCACCGCTCGTCCCGCGACACGCGGGGCCTTTGTGCCGTGTCGCGTCGCGCGACAAGTCGCGCTGGTATGTAGAAGCCTTTACCCTAAGCGTCACTACAGCCTACGTGCAGTGGGAGAAAAATAACCTAAATAATAATCCTAACTAAAAAATGTGATTTAAAAAAAGTAAAATATAAAAATGTGTAAAACAAAAAACAAAAACCGGCCAAGTGCGAGTCGGACTCGCGCACGAAGGGTTCCGTACAATGACTATATATCCTCTTGACTGCTTATACGGGCGACTCAGGCTCACGACACATAATTATATGAAATTGCACTTATATTAAATGAAAAAATGAGTGCCTATTTTAGTTTTGACCAGTTATTGGATCTCTGCACACGCGATTATTTTGATACCTTTTAAAACATTTTCTGCATAAATACAAACAATTATGGGTTCCTGTTCAATTAAATGGTGTGGGAAATCATCCAGAACATCCAGCTATAAAAAAGATGGCATAACTTTTCATCGGTTAGTAAAATAATTATATTTATAATTTAATAATAATAGGAATAATTGCAGGGCTTAAGCTAAACTGGTTGGTTAGGTAAAATTACACAAAAATGTATAACGCGTACATCTGTCCCTTTCTATCTGTACGAATGCTGCAGTGTTGTGACAACTTCAAAACGAATCGCTAATGACAATTCAAATTATCGATATTTCCTAATGGTAAAAAAGTAATATTACTTAATGTTTACAGTTTAGATTTCCAAATATTCCGAAACTGAAAGAAAAGTGGATTTAGGCAGTTCACAGAGAAAATTGGTTTTCAAAAAAATATAGCGTTGTTTGTTCAAGGCATTTCACAACTGATTGCTTTGAAACTTTAAAGAACCGACGCCGTTTATTTAGTTCAGTAACAGTTTCATATTTTTCGTTTTTAGTAAAAAAAAATGCAGGATGAATACCCGTCGATTTTATCGATATCGAAAATATAGTTGCAAAACTGACTTGTGCATCACTATGTTTGGAACATTCGTCTTGACATTGTTGCATCAGCCAATCACAACCGCTGTATTTTCTTCGTCTCCCGGCCCGCAGTGGTGAGCCGTGCCCGTAGACGAAATCGGTCTATCAGCTCTCAAGTGGTTTAATTCTCTTTGGTTCCGTACCATTATCTATAAAAATGGCAAAGAACAAGTCAATATATATCTACATATTCTGTGAATATTTCGAGCGTCTACCGGTTGCCGTTATCAATATAGAGCAAAAACGAGCAAAAAAAATCACGTTTGTTGTATGGGAGCCCCCTTAAATATTTTTTTTATTCTATTTTTTAGTATTTTTTGTTATAGCGGCAACAGAAATACATCATCTGTGAAAATTTCAACTGTCTAACTATCACGGTTCATGAGATACAGCCTGGTGACAGACAGACGGACAGACAGACAGACAGACGACGGAGCCTTAGTAATAGGGTTCCCGTTTTACCCTTTGGGTACGGAACCCTAAAAAACCCGACTGCGTAAAAAGTGAACTTAAAAAAAGATGGAAACAAGATTTATATAAAATAATACCTACTACTTAAAAACAATCTCATGCAGTCGGAGGAAATAGGTCGTTATTGTTAAGAAGATGACTCCGACTGTATGAGATTGTTTAAAGTAAGTATTATTTTATATAAATCTTGTTTCCATCTTTTTTTAAGTTCACTTTTATTGTGATATCTAATTTAGGTGTCAACGATAAACGGAAACAGTAGACACAACATGTAGAATATGTACATGTGTTATTCGTTGATGTAAACGCGGGAATAGAGACTTTTATTGCTTAACGAACAAAACAAAAGACGGACAATCCACTCGGACTCAGATTCAACATTTCACTTTTAACTTTATTCTCATCAATACAAAAGTTCAACACAATTTATTAAGCCATTCCGGCTACAGTAACTGTTTATCTTCATGATTTGTTGCCAATCCTTTCTCGATTAAAGTCAGCAGTCGAGTTTTAATCGATTGAACAATTATTTCGAGTTGGAGCTGGATTTTATTCGATTATTTGTTCAGCCGATTATTGTTTTTCCAATGCAGATTTTTGGCGTGGAATAATAAAAGACATTATGTTTGTAGTAGTTTACTTATAAATAACTATTTATTATTGTTCTTTATCTGTGTTTTTGGGAAATCATTTAATTTATAATTTACTGCGGATAGGCGACGAGAAGACTTGACGAAGTTTTCAAAACGCTGCCCAACCCAACTAGATCCTTCTGTCGACTTCTTTCTCAAAGTTGTGTCTACCGAGCTGGATACAGCTGGATGGCTTGCCCTAGGTAGACATACTCCTACGGGCCTCGGCAGCGCCCCCCACCTGACGCCCACATCTTCGTGGAGGGCGTCGGAATTGAGGTGAAGGCCCAGATGAAATATCTGGGCCTTGTACTCGACAGCAGGTGGCGCTTCGGCCCGCATTTTAGCGGGCTGTCGTCGCGCCTGCTGAAGGCCGCGGGCGCTCTCTCCTGGCTGCTTCCCAACTTGGGGGGGCCGAGCGCGCGATGCCGGCAACTCTACGCCGGCATCTTGAAGAGTATGGCGCTCTACGGCGCTCCCATCTGGGAAGACTCCCTCCATAGGAGGGAGAACGCCGCGGCCTTGCGGGCGCCTCAGAGGGCAATAGCCCAGCGGGTGGCGCGAGCCCACCGCACGGTGGGCTTCGCAGCAGCATGTGCTCTGGCGAGCACCCCTCCTTGGGAACTCGAGGCGTGGGTGCTCGCCAGAGTGTATGAATGGACGGCGGGGCGGAGGGCGAGCGGAGAACGCCCTGCCCCGGAAGAGCGAGCCGCCGTCCGGCGGGAGGCGAGGGACGCCATCGTCGTCCATTGGACGGGCGACCTCGCCACAGCAGCCTTCGGCCGCCGAACCCTCGACGCGATCGGGCCGGTCCTGCGAGACTGGCTCGAGCGGTCGCATGGGTTCCTCTCGTTCCGTCTGGTGCAGGTGCTGTCCGGACACGGTTGTTTCGGAGCGTACCTGCACCGAATCGGACGGGAGGAGACACCGTCGTGCCACCACTGTGGCGCGGCGGAGGACACGGCGCAGCACACCCTCGAGGTGTGCCCATCGTGGTCCGAGCCGCGCCACAGTCTGCACGCGGTGATCGGACCGGACCTCTCACTCCCCGGCTTGGTAAACGCCATGCTGAGGGATGAGGGGTCCTGGGCGGCAGTCGCCTCCTTCTGCGAACACGTCATGTTGCAGAAGGAGGAGGCGGAGCGCGTGCGGGAGGACGACCCTGCCGCTGCGCCGCTCCGAAGGCGGAGGAGGGGTCGAAGAAGACGTCACTTTGAACGTCATCTCCGACTCCTCCCAGGTGGAGGCCAGCAGGCAACGGGTGCGGGGGCACCCTTGCCTGTATTGCACAGACCTCCACCAGTGTCGGACGGGAATGGCCAGGTGTTCCCGGCCATTCCCGTAGCCCCCCAGTAACGGGGGGGCATGCGGGGCCCGCCAGCTAGGCGGGCATGCGCCGGGAGGGTCGTGGAAGAAAAGGTTCAACCGTTATCCCATGGCCCTCCCAACACGGCGATGCGGGAACACCGCTGAGTTTTAGTGGGTATACTGTCGGCATTACCGACAGGGAGTCCCACATACCCCGTCTCGTCCCCCACGAGCGGGCATGCGTAATTGCATTTCTCAGCGAAAAAAAAAAAAAAAAAAAAACAAAAAAAAAAAAAAAAAAGGTAGACATACTCCTTCACAACTTCAGGATGTGAGGGGTCACATCCTGAAGTTGTGAAGGAGTATGTCTGTCGCTGTAGATTGGACTCAGTAAGACGTGCGAATCGTCATGCCTTTTGTCTTGTCCAAATTCATGCCGAGGCCAACCCAACGAGACGCCCCATTTAGGCTGGGCAGCTCTGGTCGAATTGTTCTAGCGTCTGTGCTCATGGCGTCATCGGCAAAGTGAAGGTGTGAGATGTACCCGCCGTTCACGTCGTTACCCTGTCCAGAGCGTCTTGAAGACGTCTTTCAACGCATTGGTGAACAGTTTCGGGATATCAGCTCCCCTGTCTCACCCCTCTGAGTAGTTGGGTGCGGCTGGTTTTCTGATCCTGGATCTGGACAGTCATCGTGGCAGCGTCGTACAAACATCTCAACACTTCTATCGTTTGATTGTGCTTATTAAATCAAAATCTTTCATCATCATTCATCATTTCAGCCGAAAGACGTCCACTGCTGGACTTAGGCCTCCCCCAAAAAAGAGGGGGGATTTGCCATAATCGCTACGCTTGATAAAAATCTTACAATTGGGCCAGTTTCTCGAACGAAAATAATTATTCCAAAACTAATGTGACAAATTGTCAAGTTCGTGTAAACTGCTGCGATTGCTGAATGAGTTATCAACACAAAAATATTTTCATCGTTTATTGAGTGGGAAAGGAGTTATTGTCAAAAACACGTTTTTGACAATAATTCGCGAGCGGCGAAGAGACGAGGTGGCAAAATGAAAATTCAAAACTCCCGAAAATAAAAACACCAAATTTCAAAACTCCCTTAAAACTTTCCAGGTAAAACTACCAAATGACTGGACTACGAGTATGACTTGTATTTAAACTTTGTCATGACGCTTTTCTATTTCTACTCTACTGTAGAATAGAAATCGCTTGTCTACAGAAAATGTTCTACTGTCTACACGGAAACGTCATTTGTATACTCTTCCGTTCACAAAACGCTTCTGCGGTTTTAGGTGCCTTCTGCGGTATTAGGTGCCTACTGCAGGCTTAGCAAGAGGCTAAGCCTGCAGTAGGCACCTAATACCTATTTATAGGGTTGCCAGGTCTTAAAACCGAAAAGCCGGACAGACCAGTCAGTTTAGCCGGAAATTTGGGTAAAAAGGCCGGACACCCTTATTTTTTTAGGCTAGGGGCGCGAGGGCGCGAATCTTGCCTCTCCCTCATGCGTTCCGCCTCCTCCTTCGCAAGCATTCCTAATTCGCAAAAGGAGGTGGCGGCCTCCCATGCACTCTCGCTTCGAACCATGGCCTGAACCAGGGCCGGACGCGAGAGATCGCCGCCGCCGATCGCCTCCGTGAGGACACGGTGGTGCTCCGCCCAAGCTGGGCAGACCTCCACCGTATGCTCCACCGTGTCCTCCGGGCGATCCACACAGTGGTGACACCCGGGCGTTTCCTCCCGCTTTATCCTGAACAGGAACCTCCCGAAACAACCATGTCCGGTGAGGACCTGCGTCAGGTGGAAGGTGAGGACGCCGTGGCGCCTCTCTAGCCACTCCTCAAAGAGGGGACTTATCGCCACAATTGTGGCATGCTCAGCGCTGGGTTGCGACAATCGCACTTACCATGCCGCCATAGATCCCGCCGGAGCTCTGTCCGCTGTGCCGTGATTTCTCGCGGCCGCAGACTCTACCTACAGACTTAAAAGAGAACGCATAGCGTCAATCTAACCAACACTACTACATACACTAACGAGATGACGCATCGCTGGATGTGAACAATCTCGAACTGCTAGTTAAGAAACAACCCATCTGATCATAGCCTAAAGGCTGATTGCAGATAATTATACGAATATAAAAAAAAATATATAAAATTTTTAGTTAAAATGTTTTTTTTAAGGTAGGTATTTGTTGGACTTAGCCAAACTATAAAGTTGAAATATTCAATAGGCAGGTACCTACTTCTCGTTCCAATGACATATTCATTCAATTCTAGAGACGACGGAAATCTAGTTCTATAACTAAATTCTAGATTTCAATATTGTATCTTTATGGATAAAGAGATTTAGATCGATTATGGACCTCTGCTAAAAGAAAACTGCACAGTTTTCCTTCTTACGTAAATACTAAAAGCTTTTTCACTACTCTTGCTCAAAAAGTCAGTCATTTTAGCGTACCAGAGTGGGGCTAAAATAGCATATCATTCTCTAGGGGAAGAAGTGTTTTTTTTTGTCTAGTATCAACGAGCCTACCAAACCAAAAAGTTATTATTCAGCTGTAGCTGTATTAATGATTTTAATGATTATATTTAACATACGTAATTATCTGTCATACAATAGCAAAAAACTTAAGAAAATTTGAATATCGCGGGCTACAGCTGCGGATTCACCTAAAATTAAAATAATCATGTTAAAGACTCGACTAATACTGTTTCATAAAAAGAAGAACATTTTAGTTTTGAAAGTGGACCTAATAAAAACTGCGATCTCTTCGGTAGAATGCGTGCATTGCGTTGCGGCCTGGGCGTAGGCAGTATAAATGTTCCTTGGTTGCGGCTACAGAAGAAATAAAAACGGCATTGGCGCGAAATCTTTAGATTTTTTTTCTCTAATTAAAAAATTTAATTGGTGACCGTAATTTATTTTACAACAGTGTAAATGTCATGATCTAGTGAGAATGGAGACCCGTATTTGCAGATGGAAGCAATAGGAAAAGAAATAATTTCAATCTGTTGCCGTCAAGGTGTATTGGATTACTTTACTTTCTCCCAATCGTATTATAGTGTAACTCCCGGCGCTAAAACCCATTATAACTCGGTTTCTACTACTTATATAGTGGGTCATTTTAGCCCCTTGTATAACAATCTACAATTTCTTTTTGTCTAAGTAAATGGCATCTCGCAGGTCAAGCTTGGAAGTTAACCGGACTTTCCTGTGGGTGCCTCAATAAATTAAGGCCTCCAGCCAGGGCATAAACTTATAAACTAAGCGACTACACGCTAAATCTGAAAGGTTAAAATACGACAGCTTTTCTATTAAGCTGCGGAAAAAAAGTAAGTATCTACTCTACCTACCTTCCTACTTACTACCCTTCTGTGAGCTGCTTACTCGTACTTACCAACTAAGTACCTACTGTCTACTCTCGTTCATACATATATATAGACCTACGTTATAATTTACTAGCTTCTGCCCGCGACTTCGTCCATGTGAAATTTCTTGTAAGTCCTTGTACTTGTTCCCGACCCACTGCGTCGCATTGCATCATCGCCTGCCTGCGCTATTAATAGACTCTATCTAACCTTCCTCAAAAAATTGGGCTATCAAATGCAAAAATAACCGACTGCTAGTACAGAGATTACACCCCAAAGATCAATGACGTATTATAAATAGACGCGTCATACACGAACATTAGTGCACTCAAAAACATGTAAGCCATGATTGGAGGCATTGGAGCTACATACTTCCATACAATCATACAGCGCGTGAAGAAAAGGAAATACCTATACCGATATCTGTTGTTACAAAGAGATGAACATACATATTTAGTTACGTCACTAGCTGCTGCATGTTCATTGGCGCGTACGTAATAATAATTATTATTATTGTAAATGTCAGGCAATTGCCTGGCATTTACTTTGCCATTATTGAGCGCAGGTAACGCATCTAAAGGTTATCATCATTGCCAAAGATTACAAACTTTTACCTCTTTAGAATATTAGTAACGATTTGCCTGCAGATGCAGCAGTCTTGAGATGGTTGTTTTTTTTCCAGCCAATTATTTTTTGAAGCAGCATCCATACATACCTACAGCACAGCACAGCATCATACAACACAGCAGCAGCACTGCCAGCGCTGCATTTGAAAAATAATTGTATCTTCGGATGAAGTTTCAATGCTTGTGATACACACGAACTAAACCAAGTTTATCATATCGCATAAGTAATGTCCCCAAGGGGTAGGCAGAGGTCCTATCAACACTCATATTTTCGTTGGATTTTAAATCTAGGCCCCTGACTGGTCGCTTTATTATTAGTTATGAGTACAGGTGCGACTAAAAAATATATAAAACAAAAATAAATATTTAATCAATTTCAAATACAACTTACCCTTAATAATGACTAATTACAATCATATAATAACAAATACATAAGAACAAACAGTTTTATCAACGACATTGGCACAATTAAACGTGTTTACTTTATTTCATCGAAATCATGAGATTACTTTGCTTCTGTGCATTTTTTATCACATTTTCTTTCATGATTTCGTGCTTCGATTTGTATGAAGGAGAACATTTTGGTGCGCGCATGACGTATAGGCAAGTGAAAAAGAATGGCCTGCTGTTTTTCAAGCGAAAAGAAACAGTGGCGCTTGAATATCCTGTGGGAACGTTGATCACAGGTATCGCAATTATTGACCTTGACCCAGAGAAACGAGGGACTGTGACTATACTAGCTGGAGGACTGTATTGTAATTTTGTCTATATTGTATTGGAAAGCGAAAGAAGTGTTGGACTCAGATACACTATCGAAATTTATCAATAAGTGGCCCAATTGTAGGTTTAGATTGATAATCGAGACGGCCAGGATTATGAAACCGACCATACAGATTTGATGTTGAACGAACTGATTGATTGATGGCGGAATACCAGAGCTGTTTTATGCAATAAAGTGCATAGGTACATTTACGAAATATCACTATCGTTCTTGATAAACTTTATCTGTAATGACCCCAGTGTCGCAATTTTTTATCAGTGTTTATTTCGTGTAGTTACAATAATATTTGTTCAGATTCAAACAGTGAGCGGTTGTGATTATTATTAGATACGACAATCTTTTTCTCAAATTGAACATCGGTATGCATTTTTTACAATTAATTACTTATTTATTATTTTATAATAATAAATAAAAACAAATTGTAAGTTATCTGTGCCCTAACAGGGTCCTTATCTGTACTTTAGCTTTAATTAAGCCATATACGTACCATCTTTTATACAAATTATGTTATGCAATTAAATGAAATGAAATGATTTTTTTATGACTTGCAATTTTTTTTTACAATATTATGAACAAGAACGTATCCTAAACCAAAAAGTAATCTTATTTCTCTCGAACGCAGTTTTTTAATGGCAACCTGATTGGTCTATGTTTACTACGTCTACCAACCACATCTCACCAGCCATTTTCCTGCACATGTCAAACGCAAATGTCAAAGTCAAACATTCCTGAAACAAATCTCAAGAATTTTGCGAATATTGTAACAAAAGTGTAAGAAATATTAGTCAAATTCCGTTTTAAAATGTCGGAAAATGGGCACAATGCGTAAGAAAACTCAAGTGTCGTTCGTGATAAGAGATGAGGAGGAACGGCGGCATAAAAATGGTGTTAGTTCATTGCAACTCGATCCGATACAGGGCCGATTGTATTCGGCCGGTCGAGATGGAATTATTCGTGTATGGAGTACTGCGACTGGTGTCCAGGACCGGTACGTACAGAGTATGGAGCACCACACTGACTGGGTGAACGATATCGTGTTATGTTGCGGCGGTAAAAACTTAATAAGCGCTTCTTCAGATACGACGGTAAAGGTATGGAATGCTCCAAAGGGATTCTGTATGTCTACGTTACGTACTCATAAGGACTATGTACGTACTTTAGCGTACGCTAAAGACAAGGAACAGGTTGCCAGCGCGGGCCTTGATAGAGCAATCTTTCTTTGGGATGTCAACACATTAACTGCTTTAACTGCCAGTAACAATACGGTCACCACATCTAGTCTCGTTGGTAACAAGGAGTCTATATACAGTCTAGCTATGAATCCTCCTGGAACTATCTTAGTAAGCGGTTCTACAGAAAAAGTCCTCCGTGTTTGGGACCCAAGAAACTGTTCAAGACTTATGAAGTTAAAAGGACATGCAGACAATGTTAAAGCTTTAGTTGTAAGCCGAGATGGAACACAGTGTGTATCAGGCAGCTCAGACGGTACAATTAAATTGTGGTCTTTATCACAACAGCGGTGTGTCTCTACTATACGAGTACATTCTGAAGCAGTATGGGCATTATTAGCTACGGAAACCTTTACCCACATAATTTCAGGTGGAAGAGATAGACTAGTCATTATAACAGAACTACGAAACCCTGATAACTTTATGATAGTATGTGAAGAAACCGCCCCTATACTTAAACTGTGCTTTACAGCAGATAATACTGGTGTTTGGGTGTCAACATCCGAGTCTGATGTCCGCTGCTGGAAACTGCCTCCTTTAAATTCCCTAGACACGTATAACCAAAACAATTATAATACAAATAATGTGTACCAAACACAGCCTATACATCACATTCCCGGCGGTCCAGCTATCAAGCACTACACAGTATTAAATGATAAAAGACATGTAGTAACAAAAGATACCGCAAACAACGTAGCCCTATATGATGTGTTGAAAGCTTGTAAACTAGAAGATTTAGGGGAAGTAGATTATGAGGAAGAAGTAAAGAAAAGATTCAAGATGGTGTATGTACCAAACTGGTTTAATGTAGATTTGAAGACAGGCATGTTGACAATACATTTAGGGCAGGATGAAACGGACTGCTTGAGTGCATGGGTTAGTGCCAAAGAGGCTGGTTTGACTACAGAGAATGATCAAAAGGTGAACTTTGGTGCGTTGTTACTGCAAGCTCTATTGGATCATTGGAACCATCCAAACAGAGTTAATGAAGCTGGACAGAGGGTGATCGGGAACAATTACTTTAGTGTACCGCAACATACTCCACTTATTTTTAGTGAAGTTGGTGGTAGGACACTGTACAGACTGCAGGTTAGTTAAACTTGGTATTAGTGTTTATCAATAATAATATTATAATTATTATTTTTTTATTTATTAAGTTCGGACAACAATATGGTCCAATTGTTAGTAAAATACCTTATCACTAGTGTTAGTAGTACACAAAACAAAAATAACAATAGCTGATGACTGCGGCAGGATGTGCAGAGAATGATAAAGCAAGCAGGAATATGCTACCTGACCATTCTCCCCACATAGTGCCTCAGAAATGGGCTGTAAGGGCTCTCCACCCTTATAAAATATAAAGAGGTCATTTTTTTTTGTAAGTTAGTATGTAGTTGGTAATCTCTGGAACTACCGGACTGATTTGAAAATTCTTGAGGAATGTTAGCTATAAACATCACGCTACAACCCTTAGGAACCAAGAAATTTCACGCGGATGAACTTGCGGGCAGAAGCTAGTTCAATATATTTTCATGACATCATTTCATTGCTTGCAATTAGAAGCTCCACTAATGTATGTAAAAAACATATCAAAACATAACAATCATTTAAAAACTGATTTGTTATTTTTTAGGGTTCCATACCCAAAGGGTAAAACGGGAACCCTATTACTAAGGCTCCGCCGTCTGTCTGTCTGTCCGTCCGTCCGTCTGTCACCAGGCTGTATCTCATGAACCGTGATAGTTAGACAGTTGAAATTTTCACAGATGATGTATTTCTGTTATCGCTATAACAACAAATACTAAAAAACAATCAAATAAATTTTTAAGGGGGCTCCTATACAACTAACGTGATTTTTTTGCTCGATATTGATAACGGCAACAGGTAGACGCTAGAAATATTCACAGAATATTTAGTTATATATTCACTTTAAAAATAAATAATTAAATTAAAATAAAACAAATATTTAAGGGGGGCTCCCATACAACAAACGTGATTTTTTTGCCATTTTTATAGATAATGGTACAGAACCCTTCGTTCGCGAGTCCGACTCGCACTTGGCCGGTTTTTTAAGTTTTAGCAACATTTATGATGCATTCGTTTGTTCTTCATTGGGTATGCTGGCTAGTGGCTATTGTTGTTTTCGTCAAATAAACTAAGCACTTACCTACACCATAATGTTATAGTTGCTTTTGTCAATATAATTCAACATTGAACATAATTTTTCTGTACCTAATAATATTTTCACAACACTTTCTGGTTTACCATACCTTTTTGTTTATATTACCTCTATTTCTTAATCATCATCATAACATAATAATCAGCCTATAATGTTCCCCACTACTGGGACACAGGCCTTCTATCTTTGAGAGGGAGCGGACTGTCTCTCTTTGAGAAATGAAATGAAATCGTTTATTCTGTAAATAGGATATTAAAATCACTTTTACATGTCATATAAAAAAATTATCTAGATGTAGCCGACATTTCCTATCTGACTACCCCTGAGAAGAAATGGCGAAACAAACTCAGGGGTCAAAGTATCTTTTAAAGTCCAGACATAATCTTGGTCAGATCATGTGAGGACCATGTAGATCCGTGTCTGAAATGGTCTTTTGAGGAAAGAACCACACAAATTTGAGCGGACCTGTCCAATCAGTGTAAGCATTTGTCAGTAATCGTGCAGCTCAACTCAAAACTTAAGGAGCTCAACGACTCGACGAACAATGCCAAAGAAAGGACATTTGGGTAGGCCGCACAAAGCACTCAAAATGCCAGACCATCATTAAAACTTAACTGAGAAAAAGAAAAAAAAAGGAAAAAATTTAAAGAAAAAAAAAATTACCCTCATAGTTCTCACATTGACGGCACGGTTGGCGCAGTGGTTAAGCGATTGACTGCTGCGCTGCGTGTCGTGGGTTTGATTCCCGCACGGAACAAATATTTGTATGACCTACAAGTAGTTGTTCCGGGTCTGGCTGTTTGTGTATGTGAGTTTAAATGTTTGTAAACGCACCCACGATACAGGAGAAATTCCTAGTGTGGAGCAACGTTTTAAAAAAATATATATATATATATAAATAAATAAACATTCACAATAATGAGAGGGAGTGGACTGTAATCTACCACGCAGGGCCAGTGCGGGTCGGTAGATGTCACATGTCTTCGATTTTCTTGGTTCTAGGACATGCCAGTTTCCTCTCGATTTTTTCCCTCACCGTTTTGAGAGCAGTGGTGATGAAATTATTTAAACAAAGTACTCGTAAGGTAGGTCATTACGACTGGGCCACCACTGCTCTTTAACTCATTCTCACTTCTTAATGCTACTGCAACATTAATTTGCTATTTCCAGGTTGGCGACGCCGGCGGTGAAACAGAAGGCAACCTCCTTGTAGAGACAGTACCATCCTGGGTGGTTGATGTGGCCATAGAGATGGCAGCCCCGAAGCTTAACAAATTGCCATTCTATCTGCTGCCACATTCAAGCTGTCAGAGCAAGCAGGATAGACAGAAGAAGGTATTGTTATGTTGAATATTACTGATTTTTTTGAATAGGGAATGAAATCTCGAATCTGGATTGGCATCTCGACCGTGCTATGTTTGACGTCGAGATTGGCCAATCGAAATCTCGTTTTCGAAACCGAGATTTTGCCCACTTTTTTAAATAGAATAGACGCGCGCACTCAGTCTTGAAATCTCGTCCGAAATCTAGAACAAAATTGTCTGAATCTCGAAAAATGGTTTGAGATCTCACAATGATATTATATTAAACAGATATGTTATACACTCACAAAACAACCGAAAAAAGTGTTCCGCGCAGCAGCGGCAGCACACATACCCACTTTTCATTCATTTTACATTTCACTACAACTAACAATGATCAAAAAGAGACAGCTAGTGTTGTCAATTGCGCGAGAATGTAAACAAAACATTATTCTGGCCACCAATCACCGAATGTTGGCATCACAGACAAACAAATACGTCCCAATTAGGACGTTTTCGAGTGTTCACGATTGCGCGCTCACAACATATCTGTTTAATATAATATTATTGCTTACAGCTGACAATTTATCACGTAAAAACAAAGTAAATTACGACAAGCCATTAACAACCCTCCACAATTACTAAGTAATTTGCGTCCCCCCTTTTTGCATCTATACAGATGATGATGACTTACGGGAATGTCCTTTAGCTGACTACAGCAAATGATAAATGAAACCAAATCAAAATGACTAATTTGCGTTACTACTATGAATACCGTATTTTAACATGACGGGGCATACCAAAAAAAAAAACAAACCGAACTAGCTAGCCAATTTAAAATAACCCTGAATCGAATCCATGACCATGTTAGACAGGGTTTGATTTTATGCAATGTGTTTCACTTCGAGCCTTCTATGCAATATCTTTATCCCACCTACCTTACCTTACCTTTATCCTACCTTTGTTACGAATTTCGATATTTATGCTCTTAAGGCGTGAAGCACATAGGTCTGGCGTCTGGCACGGACGTGGCAAGGACATTTACTTTTCTATTCGAATACCGTATTAAATATTCGGTAATAAAGTCGTTATTTGAACACACTTCAACGGGCGTCATCGGACGAGTTATAGGCACGCCATTTCGGCGCCCGCGCCCAATTGCCGTCAGTACGGCGTCAGATCGCCGTCGGCGCACCCGATATCTGGCAATAGACAGTTCTGAAAACCCTTCGCTCCATGCCTTTATCGTCATGCCTGTGCCAAGTGTGCCATACCGGTGCCATGCCTGCGCCCGATCCGTGCCATGTCCGCGCCTTATCGGAGCCATGTCCATGCCAGACGCCAGACCAATGTGCTTTACGCCTTAGGCTCCATAATTCCAACGTTCACACAGAGACTTGTATTAAAATAATTACTGGTTAAGTACTTATATAAACATACGGAATACGGACTAGTGTCCGCAACTCCACGGCAGAGCGCGTATTTTGCGTACGGTTGGGAAAATTGGTTATTTGATCAACCCCAGCTCCTCAAGGAAGGCCTGATTTTTAATGATAAAAATATTTTGATTCATATTTACTTACTAGATTTATTTTAAATCATGCTTCTACTCATATTTGATTTATAATAATTATATTTCAAAGATAATACAATTTTAGGTGATTACATTCGTCCGTAACATGGGGGGATGCGCTAAGGTAGCCCGCGAAATTCAAATTTTCTTACTTTTTTTGCAATTTGCAGGTCAGTAACAGGTTGTATGTTGACCTAAATATGATTCGCGGCCATAAAAAAATTGAATTTACTGAATTACAATCATTAGAATCAGTTTTACAACTCTCTAAGTTCAAAAAATCCTACTGAATGATTATTTCAGAAATTATCATTCAGTAGGATTTTTTGAATTTAGAGAATTGTAATGAAAATTTCGCGGGCTAACTTAGCGCATCCCCCTTAAAATGCCCTTGCATGAATGCAATGAGTACCTGCCGCTGCTCCCCTAACAATCTTGTCTGCACATAAGCAAAGTCAAAGTCAAATTGTTTATTTCAAATAGGCACATAAAAGGCACTTTTGAACGTCAATATTTACAACAAAAAAAATAGAATTGATTCTAGTCGCCCCTTCCAAAATGTAGTTTCGTATGGAGAAGAATGGGCAAGAAACTCCACCGGTACTCTTTTAAAATCTTGTACAATATTTTTATAGGTACATTAATTATATAATTATATGTGAAGACGATGCACCTAGAATAAAATTACTATACCACAATAGGTACTAAAAAGAGTTAAGAATGAAGCAATGACAGATACATTAATTAGGTGATAGAACATGGTGCTCACATATTTACAAAAATTGTAAAAAAATACATACGATTTCCTAAAAAATAACAATAATACCAGTGTGAGTTAAGGTAATCACAGAATTTAAAATAAATGTCATAAAAATAATAAATTATACAATTAAAATAGCAACCTGTTTGATTTTGTCTAGACTCTAGATTGTCCTATGGAGCAGGACCAGCATGTTTCCAAGCATTCTTATCTTGTATATAATCCTCTAATTTGTAATATGCTTGTTTACAAAGTGTTCTTTTAATATGAGTTTTAAAGCATTTTTAACTACGTTTTAGAACATGAAAATGAGCAATTATCAAGAAATAGTTATTGTTACATATTGATAAAACACCCACACCCATTTTAATAAACTATAGTCAGAGCTTTTTGTTCAAAGTTATTCAAATACCAAAATGAATTCAAAGTTGAAGTTTACAAAGCAAGTTTAATAGAAATCAGGTAAATTTTATTTAAGTTAAATTCATTGTTTACTGTTTCTTTATTTGGTTAATAGTTACTCGATTCATATTTTATAGTTGCACTTAATGAAATACCCAATAAAAATAATTTCTGTACAACTTTAAATTTTCTACCACAATTTTCTATTTACTACCATTTTCTACCGTTCTCCATAAACACACCTACAATCGGTGTTCAAAAAATCCTTTGCATATTTCTAGTTTTATAGTAAGTATAATGTTTATTTAAGACTAGCCCTGTGACTTTTCTAATACCCCAATATACCCACACGCAAGAATCAAGTTGTCTTACATTGCCTATTTCCGTAAACTATAGTATTATTGAAACGGTGAAGGAAAACGTTCGAAGACATGTGACATCTACCAACCCGCACTGGGCCCACTCCCTCTAATAGAGACTTATGTCCCAGCTGTGGGAAAGATTATAATATAATCTTTACCATTTTGTTTGAGTAAAACAAAAGTTTGAGCTTAATCACAGCTTTAATTATATTTTTAAGTTTCACAAGAAAAGTTTAATTAAAGATGAAGGTTTTGACAAGAAGTCCGGTCACCGGTGGCAGTGTCGGGCTGTTTGTGTATGTGAATTTAAATGTTTGTAAACGCACCCACAATACAGGAGAAATTCCTAGTGTGGGGCAACGTTTTAAAAAAAAAAAACAATCTATCAGCATATTATGCTATAGTATTAATCTGAGATTGGTATCTATTTAAAACATACCTGGCTCTCCAAAAACCAAAACATAAATCTAAACTTACATTATAAAGAGATAAAACTGTTTGTTTATAATTATGTTTGTGAGAATTTAATATCTGGAAGTACTGCAGGCTTACTCTTGAAATCAATCCCAATCTCGATCGTATTCCAATCCGGTTCAGTTTCAATTCCAATCTTCAGAAAATTGGCACTCTTGAACGAAATCGAGGTTGAGATTGGAATCGACTGCATGTTCGTCTACACTGATTGACATGGTGTGGCCATACGAATCAAAATGATAATTACCAAATTTAAAAATATTGGATAACTCGTTAAATCTATAAATAAATTTGTTCTGATATTTATTTTAACATAAATACTCATTAAAGTGTTCTTTGCTTGCATTTATATGTATTTTAACACTAAGTACTTAGGTCGCAATGGCTCATTGTGTTTGTCATTGCCTGGGTTACATTAAAAAAATCTTCCCGCACATTTGTCATCAACCTAAAGATCATAGCAAAACTGTGAGTTATTAGAGTTATGATAAACAAAAGTTTCAAAGCGATGTTATCTAAAAGTTTTCAAGTGTTTAGTTTGGAATGTATTAAAAATTAAAATACGTTTACCTATTTGCACAAGTTCAAGTCAGTTGTAGACCGTACTTTAAAGTCAGTATGAACTGTGGCAAATGCCCTCAATAATATTGCTGATACAAAATAGGCTCTGAGACAAAATATGCAGTAAATAAATTTACATTAATTTAAACTATTATTACTTTAGGGTTTTAAGTAGGTACTAGTTTTTATTATTGTTTAAACCTTTCTAGCACATACCTACTAATTTTATAAATTACCTATATTGATAAATAATAAGTGTAGTCAATAAAAAAAATTATTAATTTACAAAATTAGTATAATTGAATTAGGTTTTTAATTACACAGTCAAAAATTTGTTCTTACAGTTATGTAAGAACAAATCGGTAATTTTTCGTAAATTCATCGTCAGTCATGGCAAACGCGTTGTCTGTCGCCATTCGTCTCAAAAACCGCCTTTGTCTCTTATCTAACTTATAAGCATCGTCCAAATTATCACAAATAAGTTCTAAATGCACAATAAAAACTTCACAAATCAGTCACAATAACAAACTCGATCCCGAAAAAGCATACTTTTTGTAATCGTTCAACTTCGATCATAAACACGAATTCAAACTCGATACGGCAACGTCAAAATCTCGTCAAGAGTACCAAAAAAATGCATCGTTCGAGTAAAGTCGATTTCATTTAGTTACTAAAAAATCCACCTAATACGATTTCAATCGTGAGCTAGTGTAGCGTTCAAGAGTGCCAAATGACAAGATCTCGATCCCAATTTCCAATTCCGATTGGGATCGAGTGTCGAGAGTAAGCCTACTGATCTGATAACAAAAATTATTTCACATACAAACTATGCTATTGCCTATTATGTTAAAACACGCGGACAAAGTCGCGCGCAAAAGGTAGCACCAATTACACCATCGTTTTTTTTAAACATTTCCCCACACTAGGAATTTCTCCTGTATTGTGGGTGCGTTTACAAACATTTAAGCTCACATACACAAACAGCCAGGCCCGGATAAACTACTTGTAGGTCCTACAAATATTTGTTCCGTGCGGGAATCGAACCCGCGACACGCAGCGCAGCAGTCAATCGCGTAACCACTGCGCCAACCGTGTCGTCATTTTATCTCATTCTTAACCCTTCGTAGATCCACGTGAAACACAATACCTTTAAAAAAAAAAAAAGTTTCTGTAATTACGGCATTCAACCGGTTAAACGACGATTTCCCTTTTTCACAATTTTTCCCTTCAAATTTTCAGGATCGTCTAGTAGCAAACGACTTCATCCAATGCCGGAAAGTGGCAGAACACGTGGTAGAGAAGATAGTGGGAGGAGGTGATGTGAACGGAGCGACTGCGGGCAGCGGACGAGGCAGTGCGGATGAGAACAGCGCCACCGACGCGCCCGAGGAACGGGTCGAGTTGCTGTGCTGTGATCAGGTGAGAACGTGTTGGGTTGTGGACGAGGCAGTGCGACCGATGCACCCGAGGAACGGGCCGGGTTGCTGTGCTGTGAGCAGGTGAGAACATGTTGTCTTGTGAACGGAGCGAGCGCAGGCAGCGGACGAAGCAGTGCGAATAAGAACAGAGCTACCGATGCGCCAGAGGAACGGGTCGAGTTGCTGTGCTGTGATCAGGTGAGAACATGTGTTTTGAACGGAGCGTACGCAGGCAGCGGATGAGAACAGTGCGTCCGATGCACCCGAGGAACGGGCTTCAGTTCAAACAAAACACACATTACAAAAAAATAACATGAATAAATTGATGTCAGGACCAAAGGCCATTTACAATGTGTTTACAGGTCGACATAAAAGATTCTGACGTGGTGAAATTTGGAACGAAATATTTTACTTAAGTAATGCAGACCTATGATGATGGCACTACTTTGCCGACAAGTGCTAGTAGGTTTTGAGCCATCCAAAAGCAACGTTTTTAACAATTTGTTTAAATTCTTTTACTCATTTGCCATTCGAAGTCACCTACGTGCGACAGTGGCGCCCTCGTTTTTTCAGACTATTTTTTGCCAAGCTATACCAGTGTGTTTTTAACCGGGACCGTACAACCCCGGTTAAGAGTTAAGCCTATCGAAGGGGTAACCCATTCAATGGGTAACCTTTATCATGATGTAATCCATTCAATGGGTTACCTTTATCATGATGTAACCCATTCAATGGGTTACCTTTATCATGATGTAACCCATTGAATGGGTTTTATACTAGAAACCCAGTGAAAGGGTTAAATGATAACCCATTGAATGGGTTTTATACTTGAAACCCAGTGAAAGGGTTACATGATAACCCATTCAATGGGTTCTATACCTACTTGAAACCCGTGTGACATGAAAAAATCATAATATTATGTTATTTCGATATCCGCCCAGCACGCGTAGCATGACCAATTCTATCGATTCGACCCAGGGACAATTTTGGTTACCATTTTAGAAACGGAAGGGTCAACGGAAAGGGTTTTCGATAGGGTTTTTCTAAGCAGTTAATCAAAAACCCATTACGGTGTGGGTAATTTTGAATGGCTTAAATTATGCCGTTCAAAAGTATGGGTTTTTATCGAAAACCCTTTCAAAGGGTAACCAAAATTTAATTTAAGCCGTTCTAAAGGGTTACCCATATCATATGGGTTTTGATTAACCGCTTAGAAAAACACTATCGAAAACCCTTTCAATGGGTAACCAAAAGGGTAAAACGGGAACCCTATTACTAAGGCTCCGCCGTCTGTCTGTCTGTCCGTCTCTCACCAGGCTGTATCTCATGAACCGTGATAGTTAGACAGTTGAAATTCACAGATGATGTATTTCTGTTGCCGCTATAACAACAAATACTAAAAAACAGTATAAAATAAATATTTAAGAGGGCTTCCATACAACAAATGTGATTTTTTTTGCTCGTTTTTGCTCTATATTGATAACAGCAACAGGTAGACGCTTGAAATATTCACAGAATATTTAGTTATATATTCACTTTAAAAATAAATAATTAAATTAAAATAAAACAAATATTTAAGGGGGGCTCCCTACATACAACAAACGTAATTTTTTTGCCATTTTTTATAGATAATGGTACGGAACCCTTCGTGCGCGAGTCAGACTCGCACCTGGCCGGTTTTTTTAATACCGAAATCGCAACTATTGTCTTTTGTCTTTGGCCTGCCTTGACAAGCCCTGACACTGACATCAAGCAATTGACAACATTGTCAAACTTTTAACTTTTAAGGTTTTGAATACTAGGCTTTTAGCAATTATTATTTATTATTTTTCTTATTTTTATTTCTGGTTATTCATAGTCTTAAAATATGATTGCAATTTGGCTACTTGTATTAGAGTGTGTTTTTTTTTCGTCAATTTGTATTTTATTTTTGTAATGTGTGTTTTGTTTGTGCAGAATAAACAATTTTTCTTTTCTTTTTTTTTTTTTTTTTAACTATTTATTGTTTCAGGTACTGGACCCCAACATGGACTTACGGACAGTGCGTCATTTCATATGGAAATCTAACGTGGAGTTCACACTACACTACAGAGTATTAAAACAATGAAACGCGCCGTACCTCTCAGGAACCCAGTTCAGGAAGTATTGCACTTTCCATTGTATATATAGACTGTGACTTAGAGATATAAGTGATCGGTTGTGTGGTGTTTAAAAGTGGTGGTTTTTTGTGGTGAGTGCAGGTTATATTAAGATGAACCCGCATCTGTAGCCCGTGAAATTCAAATTTTCTTAAGTTATTTTGCTATTCTTTTGTAGGTCGGTGTCAGGTCGTACCTTGATCAAAATATTATATGATTCGCGACTTTAACATATATCTTGTTTACAGAAATATAATCATTAGAATCATTAATAAATAGTCTCCGGCACGTAACTTGGCAAGGTTTTGGCATAGTGGGAGTAAGTTCACGCATGTACACTTAATGCAACATTTTTTTTTTTTTCACTTTTATTGCTTGTCATTATTCTATGGTTATTGCCAAATAAACATGTCTGTTTAGAAAATAGTTAAAGAAAGGAGGGAAACATCTAACGATTCTTGCCAAGTTACGTACCGGCGACTATACATCTCTCTAAGTTAGACTTGTTCCATTGAATGAGTTTTTCATGAAATCATGACATTGGGGAACAAATCTAACTTAGAGAGATGTATTAATGGTTCTAATTCTGTAAATACATATCTGTTATGCTGAAAACAAATTATCGGATGCGGCTGACGGACGCGGCTGACAGTTGCGACTGATAAGTGTGCCCAGTCTTTTGGGACGTGGCTTGCGGACGCGTTCCAACGTCCATTCCACAAAGAACTGTAGACGAAGGAACATGTCGCGTAGTGAAAGTGAGGACGATTTTCTCAAATTAGCGGCGGCTGCTTTATGTTGTCCACCCAGAAAGAAAATAAAAAGAAGCGTTTGGTTCCATGACATAAATAATAAAGAAAGAACAGAGTCTGGTGAATTCCACACTTTGTAGCCACATTTACCCCGTGCATACCGTCCGCGGACGTTTTCGGCTGACGAAAACATCCAGCGCGCCAGATTTCTGTCGGACATCCGAACGCTCAAGGTCAGCCCAAGGTTACGTCCACGACTTACACCCGATAGTTTGTACGGCTCAGTGTCCGTCAGCCGCGTCCGATAATTTGTTTTCAGCTTTATAGTCGCGAATCATATTTTGATAACAAAAAACTTAAGAAATTTTAAATTTCGCCACAGCTGCAGATCGACCTTAACAGGGAGTTTAGTGGGCCATCATTAGATGAAAATGCTGGTCAAAATAAGTCATTTTCACCTAAACTCACTTATTAATAAATTAAGCGAAACTTATACTTTTGTATGGTTACACCGAAGTTAATCCAGGCCCTGCAGACTTGACATAGATAGCGTTCGCTTTACGACCGAATTCGGTCGCAAAGTCCTAATGGGGTCCCCAGACAGTTAAAATTGCTTGATAAGCACGAAAAAATCACAATCTCGTCAAGCAATTTTGGCCGTCTAGAGATTCCATTAGGACTTTGCGATCGAATTCGGTCGTAAAGCGATCGCTATCTATGTCGACACTGCAGGGCGGTGTGATTTTACTCTGCGTTTATTGGTAAGGGGAGTGGTGAATTATTTTCGGAAAAAGGCAGTTAAGAGCCTATACTACCTCAAATGGCTTAGCATGATCCTCCGTTATGTCGATAATACTGCAGCATTAATTTTGAAATAAATATATGGTAAAGTTGAGAATTAATGTTAAGTACTATGTTTGACGAAAACACGATTCCATAAAATGTTCTTCATAGAAAAAAAATCCAAAGTTACCTCCAAACCGAACAATAAACCGCTGGTGTGCAAAAAATACTTCAAATTAGTTATGAAACTTTGCATATTAACTGAACTAACTATAAAGCAGGTATTTTTTTTTTAATTAATTATACCATTATTTTCACCGTAAAAAGAAATAAACTAAAATATCGGTGCCTTGGAGTCTTCTCCCTGCCACCTGTCTCGCTTGCTCGCGTAATCGCCAGCTACTTGTGCGAGATAAAGAGTGAGGTGGCGCTGAGGTAGTATAGACCCTTAATTTGGCGCATATTTTATGTGACACAAGTGCTCAAGCATTTTCTATAGCCACCATAAGAAACCAGCATTCCTACAACGAAACAAGCTTTACAATTTCATCATTATCTGCCAAGCCGTTCCACAACTATGTTGGGATCGGCTTTCCTATCTTTCACCAGATGCAGCTAAATATCAGTATTTTAGCATGAAGCGACTGCCGATCCGACCTGAAGCTTTCCAATGTATTGTTGCAAAGATATACCAATCCAATTTAATTGATAAACAGACCAATTCAGTGATGATCAGTTAAATGAGTTTAGTTTCAAGTAGTTTTAGAAGTAGCTACAGTTTAAAACATTTAATTGAACAAAAAAATGTGTTATTATTATTATTATTATTGCAAGTATTTCAATGTTTCGTTGCATGTTGACCAGAATAATTCTCTGCCAAATTCACTTCTGAATGAAAATAATTGAATTGAATATTGAATCCAATTCAGTGATGATCAATTAAATGAGCTTAGTTTCAAGTAGTTATAGAAGTAGCTAGAGTTTTAAACATTTAATTGAACTTAAAAATGTGTTATTATTATTATTATTGCAAGTATTTCAATGTTTCGTTGCATGTTGACAAGAATAATTCTCTGCCAAATTTACTTCTGAATGAAAATAATTGAATTGAATATTGAATCCAATTCAGTGATGATCAGTTAAATGAGCTTAGTTTCAAGTAGATAAAGAAGTAGCTAGAGTTTTAAACATTTAATTGAACTTAAAAATGTGTTATTATTATTATTGCAAGTATTTAAATGTATAATTCGTTGCATGTTGACAAGAATAATTCTCTGCCGAATTCACTTCTGAATGAAAATATTTGAATTGAATATTGAATCCAATTCAGTGATGATTAGTTAAATGAGTTTAGTTTCAAGTAGTTATAGAAGAAGCTACAGTTTTAAACAATTAATTGAACTTAAAAATGTGTTATTATTATTATTGCAAGTATTTCAATGTATAATTCGTTGCATGTTGACAAGAATAATTCTCTGCCAAATTCACTTCTGAATGAAAATATTTGAATAGTCCGTAATTGAAAATACTTTTGTATGCAAGTCGCTAGAACATTATCAGTAAAATGGCTAGATTCTGAAAACAGTGGAATACCTATAGTTGTTCGCAAATTTATAAAAACTAAAATATATGTTGAAGCAGTAGGTATCAATGTTATCAGATATTTATAATTATTGATAATAATGTAGATATTACAATATGTGGGGTCCAAGCAAAAAGGGTCCAGTAGTGGGGTATTAAGTTAAGACTAGATTCGGTATCTAGAAGGATTAAAAAATATTCAAAAACAGGCACTTTTTTGAAAAGCTTGATTTGAGAAAAACTATATGACCTTGTAGATAATTGAGCATTAATTAATAATCAATTAAAATTGCGAAATGCAATTTATTTACTAAACTTTACAAAACTGCATAAGTATAATTCTCGGAAACTAAATGCCGCGAACTGAACCGTTTTTGCTTGACCGCCCACATAAGTATAATCATCCAATGAATATTTCCTCTCGCACACTCTTGGTTTCTGAAAGCCTAAGGCTCTCATTCGTAAAATATGATGTCAAATCTAATGTTAGCTATAAATTGTGATGTATAAAAACTGACGGCTTTGAATTGCGAAGATGACTGAAGGCGCTCAAAGCATTTTCGTCGCCTCGAATTATAAGTTCCCGTGTCTATTTCACTTGATTCACTGCCAACATTTACTAATCTCGGCTGAGTCTATACGCTCCATTAGAATAAAGGTGGAAACACACTCCATGCCACGAGATTATTAAACATTAAACTCAAACTCAAAGCATTTATTTCAAATAAACCATTTACAGGCACTTTTGAATTTTCAAGGGGCCGGTCAGTCATAAAGATGAAGCTAGTTGCCCATTCCAAAGCTTAGTAGGTACCTATGGAGAAGAACGGGCAAGAAACTCCACGGACACTCTTAAATTAACATAATTATGATTACAAAATATTGGTTACATCATTCGTGTTGAAATTAAACATGTGAGAACGATGCAAAACGTCAAAACCGTTCGTAACAAAAATATTAAAAAAAACAATCCATAATTTAAATTTATAAGCCAAGGCCGCTAAGAGATGACCAGTCCCTACTGATGGCGCCCGTTCACGAACATGACGCATGGATTAGCACCATTCAGCTCAACCATTTTGAAGGGAGCTAAATGATCCAACACACCCGCCACCATCAGCGAGACATTACAGTGAGCATGACATACTCTCAGACGCCAGGGCACATTCAAGTCAATGAAAGACGTAGGTACCCAGTAAATGGTAGTTTTATAGTAAGTACATAGTACTCACACATCTGCTATGCAATTATACAGGGTTACTGGTAATTCGACGTATATCCGTCAGGGGCTGATAAGGGGGCCAAAATGCAACAAATTGAACCCCCCATATGTATGGCCGAAATTCAATAGTTTTCGAGATATTAGAATTTTAAGGGATTTTCGATATTTACTCAAAATTTGACATTTCATTCCAAATAAAAAAAAAACTATATATTTGAATGGGTACCATTAAAAATGATGTTGTAGCTGGCACTTCAATTAAGCTATGGACATAATTAAAACTACTTAATTTAACAAAATAATGAAAATAATGAGCGATATAAGAATAATATCTTACCAATATTTTCATTTTACGCTTCAAAAATGTTGTCTCGTCACAAAAAATTCTATGACATTAATCGTACAAATAACTAAAACAACTTGCTTATTCTGTAAGCTTTCCAGAAAGCTATAAAAGTCTATTTTAAAATACATAATTCGTGCCAAGGCATGTGTTTGAATCGGCGCGGGGAGAGAAAGGGTAATTGGTATTTGTATGAAATAAAATTCATAAAAAAATGTACATCAAATTTTATTACAAATTTTACACATCTTGTTCAAAATGAGCCCCTCGATTACGAATGCAGGTTCGAATTCTCTTCCTAACTTCGGTTTTCGTCACTCTTGATGTGAACGTTGTTCTCATCTGTTGCGCCGCGTTTATTATTCGCTGTCGAAGTTCTTCGACTGAATTTATTGGGGTCACATAAAATAATGCCTTCATATGACCCCAAACGTAAAAATCAAGTGGTGTGATATCAGGGCTTTGTGCTGGCCACGGAATTGGCCCTCCCCTCCCAATCCATCGGTTTGGATATCTCTCGTCTAGCCACTGTCGGACAGTAATCCGGTAATGTGCTGGGCAACCATCATGTTGAAACATGAGGTTGTTTTTTATTTCTTCGGGAACATCCGCCAACAAATCGTCTAGGTTGTTTCTCAAAAACTCCTCGTAATTTTCGCCGTTCAAATTTTGGGGCAAGAAATGAGGGCCCACCAAATAATTATCAACGACACCCATCCATACGTTCAGGGAAAATCTCATTTGCGACGCAGTTTCTTTTAGTTTTTTTGGATTCCTGTCTGCTTTAGGTGCCCAAAAATGTAAGTTATGGTAATTCGTTATTCCATCCCGATCAAACTTTGACTCGTCAGTCCACAAAATATTTCTTAGGAAATGTTCCTGGTCAGCGTCAGCGTTTAACATAAACCGAGAAAATTCGAGTCGCCTGGCAGGATCTCCCTCGTGGAATGTTTGAACAGGTTGATAATGGTACGGGTGTCTACCTGATAGATGTACTACCGACCACACTTTCCACTGGGACATACCGAGCTGTCTTGCAACAATGTTCGTTGAGATGTTTGGGTCATCAATAAAACACTGAAGAATGGTGTCCTCTTCGTCAGCCGTGTACCGTCGAGGTCTGCCAGCGTTGAATTGTGCTCTTTGAACACTGCCAGTTTCAGACAATCGTCGATAGGTGCTCCCGAAAACAGTAACGTGGGGAAGTCGACGATCGGGAAAGCGGCGTTGGTATTCTCGCCGAGCCGCAGCCGCGTTTCCATCGGCAAAACCATAACAAAACATTATGTCTGCGTATTCGTTATTAGGACACGAAGCCATGTTATCCGAAATAACAATGATAACAAAAAGAATAACAAGAGAAACAAGAATTAACAATAATGATCGATAACAAATTAACGGGATGAGAGATTGGTAGCAAGATAACAACACACGTGCTTGCGCGGCGGAGAGTCAAAACTTACTAAGGAAGGCGACGCGAGCGCAGCAGACGCCGTGTACTCCCCCACCCGCACACCCCGCCCCATCGCGAAGAATTTCGCCAGGAAAACCGATTGTTTTAGCGAGGATCATAAACTAAAAACACAGATAATTTCTCTCCCCGCGCCGGTTCAAACACATGCCATGCCACGAATTATGTATTTTAAAATTGACTTTTATACCTTTCTGGAAAGCTTACAGGATAAGCAAGTTGTTTTAGTTATTTGTACGATTAATGTCATATAAATTTTTGTGACGAGACAACATTTTTGAAGCGTAAAATGAAAATATTGGTAAGATATTATTCTTATATCGCTCATTATTTTCATTATTTTGTTAAATTAAGTAGTTTTAATTATGTCCATAGCTTAATTGAAGTGCCAGCTACAACATCATTTTTAATGGTACCCATTCAAATATGTAGTTTTTTTTTAATTTGGAATGAAATGTCAAATTTTGGGTAAATATCGAAAAACCCTTAAAATTCTAATATCTCGAAAACTATTGAATTTCGGCCATACATATGGGGGGTTCAATTTGTTGCATTTTGGCCCCCTTATCAGCCCCTGCCGGATATACGTCGAATTACCAGTAACCCTGTATAATGCTACTTAAAAAAAATTAAACCACGATTTGACACTTGAGTAATGAACAAGCTTGGGTTGACGTTTGGTATAACATTTGTGGTACGGGCCTTAAGCCATTATTCTATTGGAGCGTATACAGACTGACTCTGAATTTGATGACAATCTTACAGGGGATTAATCACATATCGATGGTAACAATTTGTCATTGAGACCGCCTTTATGTCGTAGCAGTCAGGACCGTTTAACGAAAATACTGCGTAGCGTGGCGGTTCCGTGCTCTGTGACAACCAATCATAAAAGTTGACATGAATGACATTAGATTTACCTATTCGTAATGGGTTTCTAGATAACTAAAAAAACAATATTATCATCATAGAAATACATTTTGTTCATTAGAACTGGGGGCCTAAAATTGACGCTTTGGCAGAATCATATTATGATCTGCGTACAATTCATATCCCGCAATTCATCTGTTTGACAGTTTTGTATGGAGTTTCGTAAAATGGTCCACAAAATATGAATTTCTATATTGAAGTCTAATGTCAAATAGCAGCTGTCAAACAGATGAATTGCGGGATGTATGAATTGTACGCAGATCATATTATGATTCTGCCAATGCGTCCATTTTAGGCCCCCAGATATTGCGAAACCTAATATTTGAGGACACAAAATGACGTTTACTGCAGCGATACCAGTCGTCCGTCGATCCATCTTTTATCCATCGATAAATTTAAACTTTTGCATTCCGTTGGTGAATAATTGAGTCCGATTTATTTTATTAATATGTATTGAAATTATTTTTTATTTGCTTATTCTCAATTATGTGTTGAATTCGTTTTGTAATTTATGAAATTGAAATAGTATAATTTTAATGATGAAGTTTGCATGCCTGAATTGGTACAACTCAGTGGACTGCGCATTCACTTGACATCTGGAAATGTATTATTATGTACTGTGTTGAGTAATACATTTTTGAATTTGACAATCAGATAAGATAGAAGGGATTTCACTAATAATCGTTATTAAACTTTACCGTAAACGCTCTTTCGCCGTTATGCGAATTTACGGCGACGGGGCTGCCGTTTTCGCAAAATTCGCCGACGAACGAGTGGACGTTTTCATTGGTGCAAACTCCATCCGATTAAATTGTGACCAATGAGAACTCCATCTGTCAAATTGGGTGGAAAATGCCATCTTTTGTTTTCAACGGATCGGTAGTAAGTCGGCTATACATAAGATATGATAATACTTCAAACAAGCTTTAAACGTTTTAAAGCGATTTGCTAAATAACTCATTTTAAATCTTAAAAATACTTAATTGAAAACGACTGTTAATTAATTACAATAAAATATAAGTACTAGGAAATACCGTATTAGGGTGTGTTCACATCGACGAATGTGCCTCGACTAATTATTTTTGTTGTTATTGAAAGTCTCACATACTCTGTCCATAGAAGAATTGTGTTTTTTCGGAGCCTATTTAGAGATGAGTACGCACCCTTAAGGTGTCACACCTAAAATTTGAAATAAAATACGCGAACTACTTACTATGTATTAGGGTAGCTAAATATCATACATTATTATTACCACAGATTATAAATAAATAGGTACAGTGTTCATATGTCCATAGAATAGAAAACTGTTTGTCTTTTAGATGCTGGTATTATATTTCTAGTACCTACTCTTGCCGAGATTAATTGTAACAAAAGATATTTTGATAATTTATCCCGAATATGATGACCCCTATAAAATGTAATTACGTATCTACTTATATTATATCAGATAATAAAAGATAATCAAAATAAATGCAGGTATCAAAGTGAAGTATAAAATTATTTAAATTCTGAAACAAATGTATGCATTATCAAAAACACTCATGATGAACAAGATAACGGCCATGTCAAAATTATATCAATTATTTTATAGGTGCTTCAAAACAGCTTGTGTATTCAAAAGATGTTATATATTATTATACCTCTCCACAAACGACGATTTGGCCAGCGGGTCTATTCTGCAAAAATCTCACTGTGGAAACTTAGGTGAAATCAAAGTCAAATAATTTATTTCAAATAGGCCCTTTTGAACGTCAAAATTTACAAAAAAAGGAGAATTAATTCTAGTCGCTTCCAAAAGGTAGTTTCGTATGGAGAAGAATGGGCAAGAAACTCCATCCAAGTGAATTTAGCAAGAGCTATCACTCACTAGTATCAATCCCTCGCATCAGGTGTCACAGCTCACTTCACCAACGTTTTCACGGTGAGAATTTTGCAGAATAATTTCACGGTAAGAATATTACAAAATATTTCACGGTGAGAATTTTGCAGAATATGTCTCATGAAAAAGTAACAAGATGGCTACAAGGTGAATCCTATTTTCACGAATCGCATGGAAACTTGCATTTGTGTATTGAGTTATTTATTGGAATCCATACTTCTGTTATAAATACGATAGTAACTGTCTGTCTATAACCGTTTCACGCCTTAACGACGGCTAGACCATGACCTGGGTAAAGAAGGACATAGGGTACTTTTTATTCCAGTAGTACTTTTTAAGCGATAATTTCCGACTTCCGCGCTGCCGAAGTCGCAGGCAAGAACTACTAGCGAAAATGCAGACGTGATGGGTAACGATATCTAAACACAATAAAATAAAAAATATTTTAAGTTTTTTTTTGGGGTCATTGACATCTAGTATAGTGTTGTTACTTGAAGTATGAGTTGAGAAAATCTGTTTTCTTTCGTTGTATCGTGGTTAGGTATCGATTCCAATCATTTATCTGTGAAATTTACACAAAAAAACTGAAATTTCTACTATCAACTACGGCCGATGACCCCACAAAAAAAAAACATCAATATAATTTATTTTTTGTTTTATCATATTTAGATCGTCGTCACGTCTGTGGAGTTTCGCTAGCTAATTCAATTTGACCCAGTATACTCACTGTTCATAAAAAAAAATATAGCACTCACATTTGAAATAAGATTAGAAATTTAAATAAACTTTTTTACAGTTCGTTCTTCAATTCCGTAGGCATAAGGATGGCATTAAAAACAAGAACGTGGTTACAATACCAACTATTTATTACAGCTGCCATTTGTCATGCCACCAATGCAATAGAAGACAAAATCCCTTGAACGGACTGTAAAAAATATTTATTTAATCTTATTTCAAATGGAGTAAGCACGATTAAAATAACATATTAGTGTATTTGTTACTATTCAAAAGATTATAATATCTGTCCCAATGTTCTTATCTATCTAATCTTAATTTAATTTTGACGCAAAAAATAGCCAGTGTTAACAATCTAGTGATACTATCGGTTGATCTGAGAAGTACCAATGTTCAATAAATCATTATTGTTTTGTTGCAATAAAGGGATAGTAGCATTCCTTCTTTAAATTACTGCATTGTGGGGCGATTTTTCAATAGTCAGATAACTTTTATAACTGAGGACTAAATAAAGGGGGTTGACTGCTTTTGTATGCAAAATATATGTCAAACTGTCATGATTATTCTTCAGATAAAAACTATCCCACTATTGAAAAATACCTGAGTCCGAAGACATCATAATAGGGCTCGAACTCTCGACAGAAAAGATCTCGAAGAACAAATTACAAATCTATAAGTGGGTACTTATAATTTTACAATTACAACCGTACCATGAACATCGTCTGTCTGTACTAGTTCCACGACCGACCGATAGAGGCGCTCCATTTGTCTTAAACTAGTAATCTTTTAGCAGCTATTAGCAGTAAAAAACCCACGACCATTGTTCAGAAGGGTTCTAGCAACTAAAATAATGTTCTTGTCAAATAGTTTTAAGTCACAAATTCTATTTAACTGAAGTTGACGACGCGAAAGATAATTATTTGTGGACACCCTAGAGATGTCTACCTACTGTAAATTGTGACATGCTTGTAATTATACTATTTGAAATAAAGTTGTTAATTTTAAATGTATGTTTTTACTTATTACTAACTACACAATCAGCCTTTATTGTTCGTACTGCCGGAAGTGCTAGGACTGAGGCCTCCTACTTCAGGGTGCTATCACAAAAAAAAACCTTTTTCGTCAATTTCTTATCTAATTGTGAGAAAGCGTGAAGTAATCGAAACATTAAGTCTGTGTAACTATAAAAGTACAGTTTTCGTGGTGATAAACCATTCGTGTCAGTCTCAGCACTCGTTAATAGTTTAATCACTTTTGCGCTCTCCAAAATATAGCTTATTTCGCCGTTTATTTACGCCGTTATTTTACTTTAAAATATACTACTTTTTTTTCGAGCAAGGTAACATAGTTACCTTAGTTATTAAACAGTTTTTGTTTGAATTTGGATCATTTATTCGTAGATAAAAAATAAAATTTCGGATGAAAAATTATCAGTAATTTTTCAGAATTATTTTTGGTGTATTACTGTATGAAATATAATATATTAAATTGATTAAAGCGCTCCCAAGTATAAGATACAGTAGTTTAGAGTATTTTTTAAAGTATGTTATCTTCGGTGTAACAAAGCATCAAAAGTTATGTACCCAAAAGTAAAATTTTATGAAACATCCTTTGCAGGGATAAGGTTTTTACTGATTTATGTAAATAAATTGAAATATTTATAACACTCCCAAGAAAAATAATCAATCTTGCTCTGGCATATTTTTTATTTTATTTTATGGCTTTATCTAAACCATAATCACACACTCGAGTAAAACGCTCAAGTTCAAGAAAAATTGTGATAGCCCTCTTATCTGTTAATTATGAGACCCGTAATGACCCAGTTGGGCCTGTTTACTTTTCACAGCAATCTTATTGAATACGAGAGCTTCTTTCTATAATCTGAGACGAGAGTAAAGATCACTGTGAGCAAGCAAAATCAAATGCAACATAAAATTCAAACAGGTAAATACCCCAAACTTCTAGCTCTTCATCTACAGTTTAGCAAACGGCAACGGTCTGTTCAATAAAATGCTGGAATAAAAATTTCTTCAGACGAATTATTTACATAATTACTGAATTTCCTAACGAAAGATTGTTCTAACTTTCGTTCAAACACGATTGTCCCATCGTCCGCGGACCGTGACATGATTAATCAATTTCTGAACGAATTATTTACCTTCACATTAGCTGTCATTTGTCAAATCAAAGATAACCTACAAACTTATTTTCCCAATGAAAAACTAAAAATATTTACTTAAAAATGAGTGGAAGACTCATATTACGGTCTTTATATTGTAGTTTTACAACAAAAGCACCTTTAAAACACAGTTTTCTACCCACAAATAGGTTATACGTTGATATATTTCGAATTTCCTGCAATGGTTATTGTAGCAAACCAGAAGCTGAAATTGGGGAGAAGAAACACTGTAATATAGGAACTATCGGTCATGTAGATCATGGAAAGACTACCCTGACTGCTGCTATAACGAAGGTATTGGCTAATGATGGATTAGCACAGTATGTATCATATGATGAAATTGATAGAGCGCCGGAGGAAAAAGCTAGAGGTAAGAAGGATTTATCCGTGAATTTATAATTTAGTCATTGTTTTATCATAATTGCCACGCATTGAATTTTGATCAACATAAAATACCGCTATAATTTGCAAAAAACGTAAGAAATTTTCAATTTCGCGGGCTATATTGACGGATCCCCATTAAGACGCAGATATATGCCAGTGACCTTGAGTGGTTAGGTTGCGTGTTCTGTACTGAGCTTACGCAACGCGTCGTACGTTCAGCCAGTAATAGTGTTATATTGTATAAGCTCTATAGTTAAATAATTACACATTTATAGACTGAATATAATTCTTTTATTTTCCTTTTATGTCTCAGTCACTACCAGAATAACAACATAGTTGTCATAGCAACCGCCATAGGAGACAACACTTCTTTTTTAATCAGTCATAGACACATTTATAACAAATAGGACTCGCCCATCAAGGAGCGCTGTCCCCATTTTGACACATTATTAATTTATTATACTTATATATATATTATATAATTTATATACACAAAACAAAAGGTATTTTAATAAAACGCGTTTATTAAAAGATCAATAATTAAATTATCTTTAAATTGGTGAAGGTTTCTGAAAAATATGCTTGGTAGATTTTGCGCCATTCTCAGTTTTTTATCCGTGTTAGACATAATTTTACAAATTAATTTCGCTATGTAATATAAACATAATCTAAAATATTCACATATTAAGTTATTGAGAAAATGCTCCAATTTAACATATATTTTTTTCAAATCATTAACACTACTCGTTTACACATGATCTTCAGTATAAATCATTAAAAGTCGGTTACCGTCCCCTTTAAGTTTTGTGATAATGATAAATGATAAATGATTTTATTTCTGTAAGTAGGTTTGTACAAACACTTTTACACGTCAATCATATTTTAAAAACTAGATGAGGTCGGCGTTTCCTATCTGACTACTCTGAGAAGAAAGGCCGAAACAAACTCAGAGGTCATAGTCTCTTTTAAAGTCCAGACATAATCTTGGTCAGATCATGTGAAGACCATGTAGATTGGTGTCTGAAATGGTCTTTTGAGGAAAGAACCACACAGGTTGAGTGGACCTGACCAGTCAGTGCACGCATTTGTCAGTAATCGTGCAGCTCTACTCAGAATATAAGGAGCTCAACGATGCGACTATCAATACCAAAGAAAGGCCATTTGGGTAGGCCACTTATATGACTCAAACTGCCAGACCATGATTAACACTAACTGAGAATAAAAGAAAGGGAAAAAAAAAAAAATATTATGCAATAACCCACATAGTCTTCACGTTCACAATAATTAAAATAATATAATACTTTACAAGTAAATATTCCTGTCATTGTGTATAAAATAATAATTAAATGTCACTGTTTATAAAATAATAAAGTTAGCAAAAACAAAAAAAAAAAAAAAAACAATAAAAATAAACTACCTCAATATGTACAAAAATTGGAGCAGCTCAATCCCAAGCCTTTTTGTCCTCAATATAATCTTTAACAGTATAAAAGGCTTTCTGGCACAACTTACGTTTAATGAATGATTTGAATTTATTAAGGCTTAGATCTTGAACGTGGCTTGGAAGTTTATTATAAAAGCGTATACATTGACATCGAAACGAGCCACCTATTTTCTTGAGCCTTGTTGTAGGTACAACAAATTTGTGTTTGTTCCTAGTATTTATATTATGGATATCACTGTATTTTTTAAATAATTTTATATTTTTATGGGCATATAATAGATTTTCAAAAATATACTGAGAAGGCACAGTCATTACATTAATCTCCTTAAATTTCTCTCTGAGAGAGTGTCTTGGACTTAATTTATAAATTGATCGAACAGCTCTTTTCTGCAAAACAAAGATAGTCTGAATGTCGGCAGCATTTCCCCATAACAGAATACCGTACGACATTACACTGTACGCATTTACAGGCATTACAATCAACGCAGCGCATATCGGCTACAGCACAAAACTACGTTCATACGCACACACAGACTGTCCCGGTCATGCAGACTTCATAAGGAACATGATATCAGGAGCATCACAGATGGATGCTGCCATACTTGTAGTTGCCGCTAATGATGGACCGATGCCGCAAACAAGAGAGCATCTACTGTTGGCCAAGCAAGTTGGGATACAGTATTTATTGGTGTTTATTAATAAGGCTGATTTAGTTGATAATGAGGTGAGTCTTTTAAATATTAATTAATAAAAACCCGAAGAGGAATATTACAGCAAATTGATCAAAGATCTTGGATTACTCTCTTTTTACAAATCTATTATACAATTATACACTACGTTCGCGATTTAGTTTCCAAACATATAAACAATTATGTGTTTTTGGAAAAAAATACTTATATATTATATCCTACACATAAAGTTCAGTTTGCATTACAACTTCAAATATTTTTATGACTTATCAATAGTACAGTTGGTGGCCAGCATTACCCCTCTTACATTATTCTTCTTTTTGACAGAAGGGGTCAGGTAATGCTGGTCACCAACTGTACCTACTAGTCAGGCTGAAATCAACTTAATTAACAACACATAAAGTTTGTATTCGTTTAAGTGGAAATAACAGCCTTTGGAACAAGGATTCGCATAAACTTTCGACTATGCAGTGCATTTTGAATGGCTCCCCTGAACAGATCTGATGTTAAGATCTTAGTGAACCCAAGTTAAGAACCCAAATTAAGAAATTAATGGCACAAAGTACTTAAAACTCAATCTCCTTTGGATTATATAATTGCATAGCACAGGTGTGAGTACTATGTACAATAGACCTACCATTTACCGGGTAATATCGGTCTTAATAATTTTATTTTATTTAGCTCCCTTCAAAATGGTTGAACTGAATGGTGCTGATCCATACGTCATGTTCGTGAACGGGCGCTGTAAGACTGGTCGTCTCTTAGCTGCCACGGCTTGTTTTTAATTATTTTAGTTTTGAATTGTTTTTTTTTAAATCTTTTTATCACGGACGTTTCTGACGTTTTGCATCGTTCTCACATGTATAATTTAAATATGAATGATTTAATCAATACTTTAAGTATATCAATATTTTAATTTAAAAGAGTGTTCGTAGAGATTCTTGCCCGTTCTTCTCCATAGGAAGCTACTACTCTTTGGGATGGGCAACTAGCTTCATATTTCTAACTGACCGTCTTCTTTATTCATTCATTCATTAATTCATTTTGTGAACATAGGGTAAAAAATTATATAGATGTTTAAAATTAAATTTTATCCATACTATGTCCCGCCAGAAGCCATACAAAAATGTTTGCGTAAAAAAAAATGTCACATTTTAACAAAATGAAAATGTAAAATAAAATAAAGTCAAAGTAAGTACACACACACACCTGTCACAATTTCATGCCCAACACTAATAGTCACAATTAATAATAAATGTACAAAAACAAATAAGTAGTATATAGTTACAATTTGGTATACTTACAAATAATAACCTACAATAATAAAATTAAACAAAAAATGTTAATACAGAATATTATTATCTTATGGAAGCAACATTTTATTTATTCAGACAGCTATACAATTATATAAATATTATTTTAATTTGTCATTAAGATATTCACTAACAGAATAGTATGCCTTGTCACTCAATAATTTAAAAATCTTACTCATTTAAGTTGTTGCTTGATACAATTTGATCAGGTAATTCATTATACAATTTTGGTGCCATTGCCTACACACTATTGTATAGAAATTTGGTTTTAGTGCGTAGCGGGTGCAACTTTTTTGAGCGCCGTTGACTTTCGACAGATTTATACAAATACATATTGTTTTTTTACAAAGATACAGGCTTCCTAGACAGAGTGATGGTGCAGTCAATATTTTTAAATTTTGGAAATGTGGCTTTCATGAGTCCGTTCGTTTTATTTTACATATAGCTCGAATACATTTTTTCTGTGCTAATAATACCTCCTCAACCTTAGTAGCATTGCCCCAAAATATAAGGCCATATAACAAAGTGTAGGCGACATACCCATGATAAGCTGTTAGGAGCGCTGTCTTATTCGCAATTTTGCCTAACATGTGAAGAGCATACGAAAACTTAGTTTCCCACATACATTATCGATTTGAGTCCTCCATGACATATCGTTATCAATATGTAGTCCAAGAAATTTTGTAACATTAGTTTCAAGTATTTGGTCTCCTTTAGAGTTTACTTGTAAGTGCGATGGTAATTTTTGTCTAATTTTAAAACTCATAATTTTAGTTTTAGTGATGTTAATTTTAAGGTTATTGTCATTAAGCCAGTTAACAATTGTAACAAGACTAGTGTTTATGTCATCTTCTAATTGGTTAATGTTACCAGTATCATATATAACTGTGCTGTCATCGGCAAATAATGACATTTGGTGACTAATTACTTGGGGAAAATCGTTAATGTAGCAGATGAACAGCAGTGGTCCAACCACAGAACCCTGCGGGACACCGTGACAAAGAACTCTAGAGCTAGACGAGTGAACTACTTCAGTTTTGGACTTGATATCCACCTGACTACTCTGAGTAATTTGTTTTCTATCCTCCAAATAGGATTGTATGAGATTAAGCACGTTACCTCTTATGCCATAACTATACAGCTTATCTAATAATACTTTATGGTCCACACAGTCAAATGCCCTGGTCATATCCATTTACATTGCCGTTACTGGTTTTCTATTATCCATGTTGTACTTAATGTATTTTTTTCAAGAAGATTGTAGATGGCCATATTAATGGTCTTTGTATTCCTGAAACCCATTTGTTCCTTGCAAAAAATCTGATGTTTTTCAAAGTAATTATAAATACCATTATAAATGGCTTTCTCAAAGATCTTTGAGATAATCGGAATAAGAGCTACAGGTCTTAATTACCCATCTTTGTTTTGTCATCTTTTTTATGTAACGGCTTGATAATTGAAACCTTTAACTTTCGCGGAAAAACACTATTTAGAATACTATTCTTGACAATTCAAAAGTGCCTGTAAATGGTTTAATTGAAATAAATGCTTTGAGTTTGAGTTTCAATTATTATGTTTCAGTTACTAGAACTAGTAGAAATCGAGATGAGAGAGCTGCTGTCAGACTTTGGCTATGATGGAAATACAGTGCCCATGATTTGTGGATCGGCGTTAAAGGCATTGAATGGCGATGAATCTGAATTTGGTAAGTTTTCTAAACTTATTCTAGACATCTAATATATTCACAAATATTGAATCATTCCACTTTTACCCACTCAGCCGTCCCACGGGTGGGGCAAAGTGGAATGCACCCCACTACTTCGATTTAGTGGGGCAGATTCCAGTACTCTAAAATTATTTTGGATTCTGCCCCACTAGGGTTGGCACCTTAGACTAAAGGTACAAAAATAATTGTTTGGATTTTTTTATTTCCTAATAGTTGCCGCCCCGGCTTCGCACGGATGTGAAGAAAGTGAGATCAAATCTTCACTTTAAAGTACGCCCATGTAATGAAATAAAATTACATTTAAATAATTTCACAACTTTTTTAATTTTTTGTACTTTTGTTCTAAGGTACACACGGCTACACATCAAGCTATACAATTTCAGTATAAGGTGATCTCGCATTGTGTAGGATTTCCGTACAATGCGAGGTCAGCGTAAACTGGATTTGTATAGCTTGATGTGAAGCCGTGTGTACCAACCCTAGTGGGGCAGAATCCAACACAATTTCACTGTAAAATTTTAGGCATTCCACCAGTGGGGCAGCTCGGTGGGGCAAAGTAGAGTGATTCCAAATATTTGGATTTTACAAGTGCGACTTAATTAATTTCCTGAAATGTCTGAAACTTGCGGCATGATATCCGCGACTTTCATGCACTCGCTACTTTCAACCCTCAAGTGTCACAAACTGGCGCCATCATACCCTGAAGTGTCAAGACACTAACAATGCCATGCCCTCAAATGTCAAGACACATACGACATCATTGCCTTAGGTGTACATACCAAAAACTGACCGTCTTTTATTAATTTCCAAATTAATATTTTGATCCTCCTTACGTTCCAGGTGCTCCATCAATACGCAAACTCCTTTCAACAATGGACGAATACGTACCCCCCATAGTAAGGGACTTAACCTCTCCTTTCTTAATGCCCATAGACAACGCATTCACAGTCCCAGGAAGAGGGACAGTTGTCGTTGGTACCATAAAAAGAGGTATTATGAAGAAAAATGCTGAAGCTGATTTGTTGGGCTTTGGAAATAACATTAAGACTACGATTTCTGATGTTCAGATATTTAAGAACAGTGTACCTGAGGTTTGTATTTGATGTTTCGATTTACATAATGCTGGCACTACACGCAAATATTCGTGCTATTTCGTTAATACAAAATAAACTTTATTTAACCTCTCAGACCCTGGCCTGTTAATAAGATATGGTATATTTTGTATTACCCACGTAACGCAAATATTTTGACAAAACAGATTGTAGAACTACAAATTAACATTAAAGGTAACTTAATACATTACTTTCAGGCATTAGCTGGCGACAACGTAGGTGTCCTACTACGTGGAATGAAAATGAAGTCAGTAGAAACAGGAATGCTCCTCACAGCTTCAAAGAGTTGTTTCCTAAGCAACCATTACAAAGCGAAGATATATTTCTTGACGAGAAACGAGGGAGGTAGAAGGAAGCCAATATTTTCAAAATATTCCCAGCAAATGTTTAGTGGCACCTGGAATATTGCGGTTAGGATTGATTTAGGTGAGTGTTGACTACTGAATACCTATACTGCTTTCGCAATTTAGTTAAAAACATTTATACAAAGGTGTTTAAGGAAAAATAACTTAATACCTACGCTGTAAGTTGATATTTGTTTGAGTGAGTAATAATTGATTGGTACTCACTGGTCTAATGGTCGCCAGCGAAACTACTAATCGTGAAGTCCTAGGTTCCCCAGTTCGGGCAGTGTTAATGTGATTTTTTTTATTAAAAAATCCTCGCAGCAGCTCGCCGTCTGGATTTTTGCGCGGTGCATCAATTAAACAATAAGCTCGACTCCTATTAGGGGCTATCCATAAATTACGTCACACGTTAATTGTGAGGGTCAACGAGTTGTGACATAGTGCAAGAGGGACGAGTCATAAGCTTCGTCACGTCCCATTTATAAATGTAAAGATTTACACTAAACTTCAGCTTGTAACGAAAAACTTTAGAATATTTTAAATTCTATCTACATTATTATAAGGTTTAATTCAAAATTGCAAAATATAGAATGACGGCATACCAGTGGGGACACAAATATGACTATATACCTGTGTGACAAGGACGGGGTGGGGGGTGTAATTTTTTGATGGCTCCTTACATGGAAAGAAATAATAAAAACCGGCCAAGTGCGAGTCGGACTCGCGCACGAAGGGTTCCGTACCATGATCTATAAAAATGGCAAAAAAATCACGTTTGTTGTATGGAAGCCCCCCTTAAATATTTGTTTTATTTTAATTTAATTATTTATTTTTAAAGTGAATATATAACTAAATATTCTGTGAATATTTCAAGAGTCTACCTGTTACCATTATCAATATCGAGCAAAAAATGACGTTTGTTGTATGGTAGCCCCCTTAAATATTGATTTATTCTATTTTTTTATATTTGTTGTTATAACAGCAATAGAAATACATCATCTGTGAAAATTTCAACTGTCTAACTATCACGGTTCATGGGATACAGACTGGTGTCATACGGACACACAGACAGACAGACAGACGGCGGAGCCTTAGTAATAAGGTTCCCGTTTTACCCTTTGGGTACGGAACCTAAAATTGGGATTTTTAGTGTCTACCCCTTCCGAATATAATAAAGGGTTGATGTTGTAGTATTAATCTTTTCAGTGCGTTGCACAACCAACAAAACGTAAATTAAAACAGTTTATTTTTATTTTCCCAGATCCTGAACTACACATGATGATGCCCGGTGACCACGGAGAAGTGTACCTAACTCTTCTCGAAGATATGGTTATGACTGTAGGCCAGCCTTTCACCGTCAGAGAGAACAATGTGACTGTAGCAACAGGAATAATCACTAATACTTTGACGTCGATAAATGTGCCTAAAGGAAAACTAGGAAAGGTTGTCTTGAAGTTGGAAGAATGAGTGTATTGTATGTAGTTGTTTGTAGATATTGTTAATAAATTATTTATAGAAAGGAAACTCGTATGTCCGTGACTACCTACTGACCACCAACGCCAATCGTTTCCATATTTGGCAAATAATTAGTGCTCAATTGGTGCTAATTAGTGCTCGAATAACAAAATTGGTACCTTAGTAGTTTTCGAGAAACTCGACTTTGAAGGTGGTCACGCTCCCTTCAGCAGGACCACTATGAGCGCTGAAAAAGGGGGCATGCTACAGCTCTTCTAAGTATACAAATAATTAGTACCCTTATGTGTGATTCATTTCGTAAAACAAAACAGAACTGAAACATTTGCATTTACCAAGCAATCAACGATGATAACTTTCGCGCGCTCGTTCAGCAGGACCACGATTTTGAATATTTATTCCTAGTTTGAGGAGCTTGTCGCTTTCCTCAAACCATAGAAAGTTAGTGCCCTGTAAGATAAAATTTTAATACCCAAAATTCAAAATTACTACTCCAGTAGTTTACGATAACCATGTCATTGGTGGGGTGGCGGTAGTCACGGTGTTAAATTTTTATTTCAAGATTTCCCTACCTATTAAAAACTTGTGATTTCTTTCCAAATTTATACAAAAATTTGTGCTCTTAGAGAAGTTATAGTGACCGAAAATTCAGATTCGTAAGTGTTGTATTTTAAGAGAAATATATAATAGTCTAGGGGTCTACTCCGAACGTCTAGTCTATGGGTCTACTCCGAACATAAATTCGAAGTATCATTGTTTGACAAAGTCTAACTATGGCTGACTACGGCGAAAAAAAAAAAACGCCTGTCAAAGAGATAAGCCAAAGTCAAAAATGTGACTTTAACGGCCAGTTTCTTCATCAAAAGTAATAACCAAAGTAACGTAACAAAGTCAAAGTAACGTTTTGTTTCTTCATAATTTTAGCTGTTGCTTTTACTGTTACTTTTGCCTCTAACTTTTACTGCTCATTAAGCTGAGGTGAAAGCTAAAGTAATTGTCATTTTGTCAAAGTTGTACTGTTGTAGGTTAGACTTATTCAACGCCTGTTTGAGCTGTTAGCTAATATTTAATAAATCACTGTGTATTTATTTGTGTAGTAAATAATAACTTTGATTTAAATTGATTAATATATTATTAAAATGGTACTTATCAAGATCGTCTAGTGAAACTTCAAGTTCATCGGACGATGAACTTATCGTACGTTATTTAACGCTGCGTAAGAGATTTAATATTCGCAAAGATCATTTTGTTATGGAACGAGGCTGATTTTCTATTCCGATACAGAATATCTATTGTTAATCCATTCGTTTTTATGTTTAATATGATCTTTCCATATTTATTTATCAACTTTTCAATTTCAGTGCTAGTAAGTTGGAAGATCTTTGACTGTAAATAATAAAACAACATTTGAATTTAATGTCTTGGTACTCATAGTAAAATCTAATTTTGTGTATTTTATTTATGGGCCTAAGATGCCTGAAAATAAAATTATTATAATTTTAATTTATTACTTAAGCATACATATTGATTATATTTTTAAATATTAGAATATAAAAAATATATAAAAACATTTAAAAATATAAAAAATAGTAGCCTACCGGTATCGGGAACAAGGTCCAAGCTACCGGCGGTCAGGGCTCCAGAGAGAGGAACCTCCTGACAATGCGAGCCGTGTCCAGAAGTACCGCTCTCTGAATCAGGCCCTTAATCCAGCTGCCCAACGAGAGCCTCCTTAGGTGTTGGTCGAGGCTCTTGGCAATTAAGCCATTGGCTGATACAACTATCGGCACAATGATTGCTGAGTCCACATCCCACATGTGCACGCCATCGTGTGCACCAAGATTATAATTTTATATATCTACGTAAAACCGTACTGTACCGCGTGCGACGACGCGTGCGGCATACCACTACGACGGCGGAGGGGTTGCGGTGCGCGGGGCAACATCGCCGCCCGCGACGGAGCAGCGTGCCGCGAGACCAGTGCACATCGGGTCGCGCAAGCGACGACTACCTGTTATAACTATAAGTACTCACGCGCATAAATGTACGCGTCTCAAGAAATTGTAAATGCAAGAAATTAAAATAGTTGATACAAGAAGGAGTTCATATTTCGAATCCCCTTCACCACATGTCGACAACTTCGCGAGCCAAGTCAAGATACTTGATTTGTTTATCTTTCTCGGCTTTCACGAGGTTCCCGTCATGAGGGACCGTTATGTCAATAATCATTGTGCGCCTCTCTATTCGATCCACCACCACTATATCAGGTTTATTGGCAGCAATAGTCCTGTCAGTGATGATGGATCGGTCGCAGTACAATGTGATATTTCCATTCTCGAGAACTGGGTCGGGCACATACCTGTAGTACGGCACCTCAGATTCCACAAGGCTGTATTTCAGAGCAAGTTGCTGATGGATAATCCTGGCTACAAGGTTGTGTCTATGCAAGTACTCTTCGTTAGCTAGACGAGAACACCCGGAGATAATGTGTCGGATTGATTCTCCCGGACGGTGGCATGCCCAACACACGTCAACCGTGCCGTCCTTCACAATAAATCTCCGGTAATTCTTCGTCATGATAACTTCGTCCATAATTGCACAGACAAAACCTTCGGTTTCCCCAGAGGTCACCGAAACGCAGCCAGGCTACGGACGCTAAAAAGTCTACATCGGGTTCCACGCCCTCTCGCTCAGCCCAGAGCGGGAGAAGATAATTAATAATTTCCCATCCAAAAAAAAAAAAGGCCATAAGCGATGGTATGGATGGGATCTCGCAAAGTAAGTACTATCGCGGGCATCCAAATTGGACCACTTTCAAAACAAAATCCCATGCTCACGATATCCACTTCTATTTACCGCCCCCTTTTTGCGTTGACCAATAATAAATAATTTCTTTTGTTTAAATAAATTTCTCAGGCTCTGTTACAATGATCACATGTCCGACCACCCTTTACGGTTTTTTTTACGCTCTTTTTTTATTTACAAAAACAAGGGGCTTAGCAAAAATCTGATGCGGCGATGCTATTAGTTGATGAGCCTAGGTTAGCGTTACTATAGCGGCCGAGCTCTGCAAGCAGGAATAATACTTACGGTGGTCCGATTTGGACGCTCGCGATAGTACCAACATAAAACACAACTCCAACAAGGGTTCAAAGAAATAAAACTGCACAAAACATTTTATTCATTATATATTTTTTGTCAGAAGGTAATTAATACAGTGCCAAAACAGTAACAAAACATTAGTACGAAAAAATCAAGAATGCATCTAGCATTAACTACTCAATACCCAGATATAAACAATATCCTATGTCGATAGGAGGACAACATTTAACACTTATATTTTCACAACATTTGAACAAGACAGTTGGCATATTAAACTATTATTTATTTTTTAATAATATATAAATTGTGAACTAGATTCATAACACCGATACGCCTAATGGATATTTATTTTCTCTACATTATTATTAGAAGGTAGTCATGTGCAATTAAATATCACTATTTTTAAGCGTTTAGCTTCACGAGTCAGAAAATGTCGTGTAAAACAATTAATTAAATTAAATTCGATTAATCAGGTTTTAAGTGAAGTTCATTTTGGTTATTTTCTGTCCATAATTGTCAATTATTATGTAAATACGTAAGCAAAATAACCATCTACCCTCTTTTGAATCAATTCCTTTGTATTTCTTGTTTAATGTTTTGCTTTTCTTAATAAAATGTTACAGAAAAGGAAAATTATGTAGCTACTCTGAAAGGCATTTAGAAATGCTTGCCCTCTTTTTACCACTAAGCTGTCATATGAACTATCTCGCTCTGTCATACGAGTGAGAACAATAAAAAAATAATAGGCCTATATTTAAATTTCATTCTTGTACGTTCACAGATTTAACCAATCAAATCTCTTCCCAATTCATTCTTCATTGAAATCCTACACTTTCTATGTATACATAGGCTTTGGTCACTATTTCGAAGACTCACTTCTACTATATCCAACATTGTCATACCCTCAAATTCATAATAAAAATCCTCAAACAAAGTTGAAACTGCACATAACTACCCACATTATAATACTGCGAAAGAGCAGATCTTGCGACAACCGCCGCGCCAAAAACCTGCGTTAAAATCAGTCTGTCGCTTGATCATCATGCCGCGTTATTCTAACATTTATTTAATCACAAAATTACTGTATGTATACACGTTCTAACATGAAGAAAGACAGAAGACATCTTCAAAATATTTTATTACTTTAAACCATCTATGTAAAATGCTATAGGTACCGTTAGCATGTGATGTGAGCTAATCTTATTATATCCTTGGTCCAATGCGAGCATAACTTGGCATCTTATGTAATACAATAGCTTCATTACAAACTTTTATTTTTTTTTTACCCGCTTTTCGATAATGCGCGTCTCAACTATTCTAGTTATAAGAAGCGGCCGTTTTTATAAAAAAATAAAATTATTTCTAAACATTCGACTTTTTCTTTTTGAGGTAAAATGTCGAATGGTTTTTAGAAGCGAGTACAAAAATGAGCCAATTATAAAATAGTTTATATTTTTGAGGACATTTTTTTATTATAGTAATAAAGGTTGGACATACAATATACGTATTTAATTTTACGTGGTAACATGATACTAAATTTTACCATAGGAAAGAAATCGTTGCGAGTTAAACTCCATTAATTTATGTTAAAAACTTTTTTGTCAACTTTCCCATGATATTTTTGTCACAAAACTCTCAAATACATTGTGCATTTTCTATAAGACAAAGCTAACATTTGGATAAACATACATTTATTTCTCGTATACTTAAAGCTATTAGAGTTACATTCAAAATGTGCTTAACCAACATTGTCAAAGAAAACAGTTTTTATAAATTATTCTTTTTTAAATTGGACTGTCATCATATGTATGACATTTTTTTTTTATTATTTTAAAACTGTTTCCTATGATAATTGTGGTATTATCAGGTGGCTTAAAAGGAGACGTGCATTATCAAAGTATACATTTTTAGCACACCACTACACGATTTTCATCGCGATACCGATACCACGGAATTAAGTTTTAATAAGCTCATAAAATTCGATATTCACCACAGACAGTAATATTTTGTATCCATTAATATATATTCATTAAGTATCTTAAAAAACACCTATTATTTTTTTCATTTATACGGACAGATCCAAAGTTATATGAGATAAGGACTAGCGATCATCAATCTATGTTTTTAAATATTATTATAATAGTGTTCGCGCCTACAAAGCTTTGCTAAAAACAACAAAAATATAACAAGAAACAATGGTAATAAAAACAGAATGCAGTTAATATGGGCATTTTCAACAGTGGCAGTGTTTGAGAAATGCTAAATAGAAAATAGTTGCATTGAATATATCAAGCGTTCTCTCGGAGTGTCGAATTCGAGAGCGGGTATCAAAAAGCTCAATCTTTTGGTATTAATAATACATTCTTATGGCAAATTATTTGAAAATCGACGTTCACTGTATAGGACTAAATGTAGTGAGATTTCAAACACTGAACAAATAATGACTTAATACAAAATATCCCATTACATTTGTCTTGTTTAACTGAATAAAACACTGTCACTTAAAACTTAAAATAAGTATAATAAAAATATGCATATTGGTGTCGACAAGTAGTGTTTAGCACCACGTTTACAAACTATACAATTACGCATGCCCTAACAAATCCAAGTGGCGCTTTCAATTCCTCAGAGAAAAAAGGAAAGAGAAAAAAATAAACAATTTTCCCCTGTGCTCAAAAACCTGCTTTTAATACTTGTGTACGCACACCAATTACCTAAAATATGTAAAAAATTAATTCACCAACACTTATCAACTAGAAAAATATTTTAGAAATTCTCACTTACATTTAAGAGGAACTGGCAAAATAAATCCTGTATTTTTTCCGATTTTAATGTTTTTTTTTTTATATTTTTAAAACCTTATTTTTTATTCAACTTACAATTGAATACAAAAAACCAGATTTGGTCCTCAAGTACGCGTCAAACTTAATGGTAGCTCTGAAGTGCGCTACTCGCTGCCCACTGACACATGACTTCGTAACTGCGCAGCCTCGTGTTCTGAGCCACCAAAAAGTTTAAATCGGGCTGTATAAAATTTATGATGCCATTCCTATAAATTGGACAGAACTATTCACTGTACGCGTATTGACGAGTAGCAAAAATATTAGTAGACTATGCACACTAAACAATGGCTCAAAATATCAAATCCACTAAATACCCAATAGTAAAAAAACAATCTGCCTACGTGTTACGCAAAACCTCGTAGAAGCAATGTTAAACTTAATAATCTAGTAGAGTAAGATTAAAAATGGTGGTTGACCGTTGGCGTCGACAGACGTCTGGCTCAAACATATCACAATAAACTACCTAATAGGACGAACCACCGTTATTGTCCACACTCATTCAACTATAAAATACTATCATTTGCAACTAATATTAAAAAAGAACATCCCATTATAGCTTCACACCCAACGGAACTTCGAATCCACAGTATCAAAAAGTGATTAAAACTCCTTGAAGATGGATCCGCAGTGGTAGCCCGCGAAATTCAAAATTTCTTACGTTTTTTTGTAATTTGCAGGGCAGGTTGTATCTTGATCAAAATATGATTCGCGATCATAACAAATATGGATTTACAGAATTAAATCATTAATAAATCACCTAAGTTATATTAATTGTTCCATATGAACTTATCCATAAGAGATTTTGTTGTTGGATGTATTAATGATTTTAATTCTTTAAATACATATTTGTTAGGCTGGGAATACACGTCAGATTTTGTTTCCGATTGTCTGATCAGACTATCTGATCGTATTTATTCGATACACATCCGATTCTTACGTCAGGCTTTTTCTGAACTCGGTTGATCCCTAGCTATCATCCCGAGTGCTTGCGTACAGAGTAGAAAGAAAAGATGGACGACGAATTACTGTTACTTATTGGATATTTGCTCGTGTTGACGAGAAAGAAGAAGAAACTAAAAATGTAAAAAATCGGAAACGCCGCGCGCCAGTTTTCGACTCGGAACGTCTCAACACAATGTTGAATGTTCAAACAAAACAATGGCTCCAACGCCTTCCGATAGCCGGATCAGACTATCTGATGAAAAATCTGACGTATAATCCCGGCCTTATGGTCGGGAATCATATTTTGATCAAGGTACGACCTGACACTGACCTGCAAATTTCCAAAAACGCGGGCGACCACTGGGGATTCACCTTAATAATAATTGTTAAGTTTTATTTAAGAGTATTTTGTGCTCACGAGCGCAAGTGGCGGTTACAAACTATCCGTCACCTAAGAAAGGACCAACACACCGATTATTATGCTAAATAGTTAAATTTTCTTCTAAACGAGGATTCTTTATACGGTTATATTTAAAACATGTAACTATCAGATTCGTACTATAAGCTTTAGGACCGTATCAACCTATATCTATTCTCACCTAAAGGCGATGGCTCACCGACCGATCACTACACAACTAGCATCATTTAAAATAGATAAAAACCAACTACATTACACAATTTTGCAGGAATATCTATCTAAACAGTGACTTTATGTATTTCCTACAGAGTTTTTTTTTCTTGTTCGGTTTTTTTTTATAAATTTAATATTCGTCCGTAAATTATTATCAAATTTGATAAAGCTCTAAGATTGATCCACATTCACATAAAATTACTCGGAGATCCGAGAAACACTGAAGCATTATTAACGTCAAAGTCTGACCACAACCGAAAAAAAACTAACCCAATAAAAAATATTTATGACAACTTGTCATATTTTTAATAAATGCGACTTAGCAAACTGTCGCTTAACGTGACACGGCGTTAAAATTCGAGGAACATTATTGTTAATTAAAACTTAAATATAAAACTCGGGAATTATTTTAGGGGCCTCATTACACCTACTCTTCCGACTTCGATCGACAACATTAACGACGTCGATAATTACAGTTTGTGCGGTCGATCTATCAACAAAACCGAAAATGTTTATCAAACAACTGGCAATAGCACGAACATCGGTTCCGATGTCTTTGAAAATCTATGGTACATAATCCATCTATCCATCGATCGATGGATAGATGAGATAGATGTCAAGATTTGACCGCATAGCTATATAAAGAATTAAATAATAAAGAAACCGTTATCCAGTCTTGCTAGGTGTGACTACAAATTCCTAAAAAAATAAAACATATCTAGCTGAATTCTCTAACGCGATGAGACACACGATTTGTACATACAGGATTTTAGGAGCAAAACCTTTCTTGTGTAAGAGGGAAAATCTTTGAGAACCTTTTTTTAGAAACACTGGGTATGTTGTCGCTTCGGTAAAACTTGATTTTGGTCATAATTTCTTTGTCATAATATTTTTTTCGACAATTTTAAGACCCGTTTGCATTTTAATTACTTACTTTTACTCCCGTTATTTTTATGACAGATATAAAAACAACCTTATAGCAAAGGGATCGTCCATTCATCACGTGAGGCGCGAAATAGGGGGAGGGGCTATGAAAAAAAGAGAGAATCTAGTGAGATATCACGTGTATTTATTTTTTCGTTCAACGTGCGGTTTCTAAACCGAAAAGCGGCGCGTGACCTTAACTCGCCGACTTTAAATACAGGTATAAATTAGATTAAGTATACCTGTATTTAAAGATAAAATATCCTGAAAGTTTTGAGGATACTTTGTACCAATAAATGCACGTGATTTTGGGTAGGGGGACGGGTGTTAGTCTAAAACCTCACCACGTATCACCAGGGGGAGGGGGGTAGGTTAAAAAGTTGCTAAAAACATCACGTGATTAATGAACGACCCCTTTTTGTAATTGGTGTGATCGAACAAATTATCGACTTTTAATAAATACCACAGCTCTAATAAAATAAGTATTTACCATAATGTCACGTCAATAATTTTAAAATGAGCAAAGTGAGTGATGACATTACATTGCACATTATACAAGAAACAAATCCATAATGCTAAAATTGTAATGATCAATGTATTACTAATTAAAATGTAAAAAGGCATTTTACTGTCAGGTTAAAAACTTAGCAATAAGGGGTTGCGGATATGTTCTTATAAAAATGCAGAAAATGCGGATTTAATAAAAGCGATAACCCTATAATTATTTAAAAGGAGTTGATATTTAAACAACCGAGCTACTGTCAACCCAAGTGTTTCTAAGTTAATGTAACGCCCTTTACGTAGCGCGTATTGCCTTTCTGTAACTTTTTTCTCTAACATACGAATTTTAAACGCCAATTAATTTAGTTATACACCTTACTAAAAGGGCGTAAGCTACTTAAGAGATCGTTACGATATAAATGTCGAACCTTACGTGTGTACGATATTTTTATCGTATTCATTTATCAATCCTACTTGTTGACAGGCCTACCTGTCCTCCCAAACCTACTAACACTGTAATTTGAAAACATTGTAAAACCCAATTATTTTTAAACCGAGTAACCTTGGAGTTTCTTGCTTCTCCATAGGAAACGACTAATTGGAACCGTGCAACTAGCTTCTGAAGTTTCACAAGTGCCCATGAAATCATTTATTTTTTATTTTGAATCAATCTGTCATATCATCAACCATTGCCGTGGTCTATTATTGCACTGTTCAATGATAAAAAAATTCTCTTACGCCCTTAAAAGCCAAGATGTATCAATTGTATGCCTTAGGTGCAGCGCTGACGACAGCCTTTTGTGCGAAGGAGTCTGCGGCACACACCAATGTGATTACATTTTCTTCCCTCACAAGACTTCATTAATCACTTCTTCGCACAAAAAGTCTGTTGTCTGCGCTGCACCTTATAGACATTAAACATACACCATCTCATTTCAAAAAGGCAATAACTACATAAAGGACACTACACAAGGTGGATCGATATTAAAAACATCGATTTACGTACGACAATATCTGCGAACATGTATAACAACTAAAATCTCAAATTGATCTAATCATTGACTAATTAATAAACAAAACAAAATAATAATTAATAATGCTATTATGATTATTCATGCATTTTTAACTACCTACACATTCTAGCGTTTGTAAGGTATCTTAGGTTTAATGCGTATTGGCTGGCCTTAGATTTGAGGAAAGTTTTTAAAGAAAATTGGCCTGAAAATCCTACAGAATTCAATCGAGGATGTTAAAACTGTCTTAAATTAATAAAAATCGCCACGCTTACGCTAATATTGATATTGCGCTAATTTCGCTAGCCTTGAACATTTTAAAGGCAAAGCTAAAAAAACTAAGTTTGGACTTAATTCCACATACATAAGGCGAAATAGGCTAGCGGCCAGGCTTGAACATAACTAACGAAATTTGGGTCTAGTATACCTCTGCCTAATCCTTCGGGGACCACAGGCGTGATGTTATATAATTACCTCTAAAAACGACCCTCAATCCAGGCTTTATAGTAAAATACTCGAACTTTACGTATAGTTAAAATTATTTGAAGCAACAGTTGAGTATGTTACTATATGGAGCAACCCGCTACATATATTCAGTCAGTCATTTATTTCATCGAGCAATCTAGCACCGTTTTGTATACTCTTTGGCTAGGGACAAATCTGAGCGGAAAATAGCTCGCGTAATTCTGCTCCATAAATGGTAAAATTTTCCTTATCACTTTCCGGGACAATGAACGAGTTAATTGTTATGACGACTGTGCGCGTTTAGTGTCCCGGAAAGTGTTGTGCCATATCTGGCGAAAGAACCGCGCGTCTGCAACTTATCTGGGCGAAAGAACCGCGCTACCGCAATTTATCTGGGCGAAAGAACCGCGCGTAGCGACGTATCTGGGCGAAAGAACCCCGTCTGCGACGTATCTGGGCGGAAGAACCGCGCGTCTGCAACGTATCTGGGCGAAAGAATCGTACGTCTGCGACGTATCTGGGCGGAAGAACCGCGCGTCTGCAACGTATCTGGGCGGAAGAACCGCGCGTCTGCAACGTATCTGGGCGAAAGAACCGGGCGTCTGCGACGTATCTGGGCGAAATAACCGCGCGTCTGCGACGTATCTGGGCGAAATAACCGCGCGTCTGCGACGTATCTGGGCGAAAGAACCGCGTGTCTGCAACGTAGTCACGATCGGTTGAATTACGCGTTTGGAATTCCATGAAGAGCGATATTATTATACGCTTTAGATATTCCGCTGAGCTTTTTTGACTCTGATTCGTCCCGAACCTTTGAGAGAATATAAATAGCGGATGGCATTAGGAGCTGCAGGACGAATTACTGATAAAATTTAGGATTTTCTTCTCTTTACAATCATTCTTACTTATCATAAGCGTTCATTATTGGCTTTAAATTAAGTACTGAATAGATTTGGTATATTTTTTTTTCATTTTTTTCTCGATTAAGGACTAAGTAAGGACATTTTTATTTTTTAAATATAATTAGGTTATATCACACAATATTCTTAAAGATATGCTGTTATAAGCGTTGGTCATTGAAATTCAGAAATCATATTTTATATGTTATATTTTTTTAAATAATAATTAGCGTACAACATTTACCCTTTAGGAAGGACTTAAAAAGAAGAGAAAATAATTATGAAAGAAAATGAAAAAGCATGTTTGGAGATTGGTTTATAAAATGCAGTTAAGTAAGCAAAGCTTATGCTATGAAAAATTCCAATATTATATGGACGGAAGGAAACTTTTATTGAGCTGAAATAAATTGGGCTTCGATGGTGAGCCGGGCGTAGGGGCGTTGTATTTCACAGTCATTGAATATTTAAAGCTGTTATACAGATATTCCTTTGTAATATACACCTTTTTATGATAACATGTTCTAGGACACTGAATGCCTTTTTGCCGTAATGACAAACCTTCTATTATGTCTTGTCTTGTGTCCCGGGAAAGTGTTAAGTAATATTAATTATAATGCTGAGGTAATTTTCAAGTTAAAATGCATTTTGCATTTGTGTATCTTCATTAAAAATAATCGCACGTCTTAAAATTATTGTGTCCATTTTCAACTGTGTTTAAAGTTGGCAACACAACGGGGAACCCTTGAGTGCGGGCCACACTGTCACATTTAACTCCGTACACCGATTTGTCGTGAAGGTTTGTAGGTTAGAGAAACACGTTCCACTAAGAGTCAATTTCACCAATGAAACTGAACGCTATCAGCACATAAACCACGTTTAAGAGCTGTCAGTGTCATTATTTTCTTTGGAATATTGACACTGACAGCTCTTGAACTCGGTTTAGATAGAATAGAATACTCTTTATTATGTACACCATAAAAGTTACAGATATAAATGTTTAAATGTGTTGTAATGTTTTTTTTGTGTGAGTGAGTGTGTATTGTGTATGTGTGTGTTGTGTGTGTGTTTTATGTTTAGATGTGCTGATCGCGTTCAGTTTCATTGGTGAAATTCGCCCTAAGTAGTTTATTTAAGTAAAGAGTAAGTACTAGAGTGGAAGGCGATTATTTATCTCATTTGTCGAAAGCTACACAGTTATAAGTGCTAAATATGTTTTCACTATTTCACTATATCAATCCTCTTTCAAATGATATGATTTCCTTAAAAATTTGCTACGTCGTGGTTGTTTTTCATTATTAAAACAAGCAACAAATTCAATTATACAAATAATCTTTAGTTTAAATTACGTATACGAATCAATATTTAGTTTTATTTCAATTGAATTGAAACAACGCCCCGAAACACGATATATAATTTTAAAAGAAGCGAGATGTGGCACTTTAAAGGTTTCCCATTCTTAAGAATAGTCTAAAAAAGGTATACATGCCACTCATAGCCTTTCTGAATGTCTATACAACATTCGTTTTTGTTTACACTAAACCCGAAAAGGGGTCATTGTACTCATCATTTTGAACAACTTTTTCTATGGGACCAACCTTGAAATCACGAAAAAAAAATCAGCTGTTCCATACATTTTGGTCGATTTAAGTGAACACAAATGTATGGAACAGCTGATTTTTTTTTCGCGATTTGAAGGTTGGTCCCACAGAATTTTTTTTTCAAAATGATGAGTACAATGACCCCTTTTCGGGTTTAGTGTAAACAAAAACGAATGTTGTATAAATAATGTACTATGTAAATAAATATTTATGTCCAATGGAAACTTAAATAAAATAAAGTGTCGACTACAGTGAATATACGGGGCAACGCGATATAATGCGACTTTTTATTCGTAAGGCGATATTGCACTAATGTAAATAAATTTAATATTTCGCACAAACGAAACGCGAATTCCGCTCAGTCAATTTTTAGCAACAACACTGATTTTTAGGTCAATTCATTAAGCTGCCTATAATATATTCAAGACATAAATAAATAATTAATTCCTTAAATACCGAAGCCCATTTCATTTAGTGATAATTTAATTAATATAATTTTTATAGCGCCGCATATTAAATCATCGCATTTCAGTGTGCCAAGACCTAACGAATTCATTTAACAAATAATAAACTTTTAAACAGCAATGACACTTAGTACCTTGACTTTGTGCACGAAAAAAGAAAAAAATATAGAAAATTTTCTACTTTGCAAGACAGTGATTTGAGGTAAATAGTTACTATATGGCAACATCGGAAAACAGTAGTAAGTAAAAAATCTTTTTTCTCAGTAATAAATATAGTTAGCTTTCGATAGAACGTGAAATAATTAACTATCTACTAATTCACTAAAAAACTAAACATTTTTTTTAATAATATTGTGCTAAATATGTTTTCTTTAAGAAGAATATCTTTGACTACATTCTATAAACGCTAAGTGCGAATTGATTGTACTAATATCCGTTAAATATATCAATTATTGGAAGCATTTACGCATGGGGTCGGTTGGGTCTCCTAACAAGTCACTTGGCTGGGTTTAAAAAATAATTAACTTTGAGACCAATTTTAGTCCATTAAACAGTTTAAAATAACAACGTTAGAAAACCAGAAATCAAAAAAAAAAAAACTTACTTTTGTAATTTTTTGTCTGACAAAATCCCTTAGTACTTTTTTTTATATTTTATCTATTATACTTTTCTTTTCAAACCAACCCCACCACTTGACAATCAGCACTACCTGTGCGTTTAAAAAAAGAAATAAAGCTTATTGCACACGGAAATGCATCACGAGTAAGGTATAACTAAAAAAAACTATGAAAAAATCAACGGTTTTCCAAACAACTTATTGAATGCTTGTACAACACTGCATAGGGCTTAAAATGCATGCACATTTATATAGAAAGGCACTACAATCAACGAATACTAATAAAAAATCTATAGCCATTTCGTAATTGATTAAATAAATCTTTAATGTAACTACCGGTTCCTGATTTATAAGCGAAGATATATTTTGGTGGACAACAAACCTAATAATGATTTTATCATCTCATTTAAATGAGCATAATTATTAAGCATTTCACGCAGGAACCGGCATTACTATATTTTTAAACAATTAATAATGTGAAAAATAATATTTAAATAACTAATATTTGTTCTTACATACTAACAAACTTAAGATGGAAGATTTCATTTGACCCTATCATTTTGGTTACGTCCTGCCTGAGCAGTTTGTGCACTGTATGTAAAATTATTTTATTTATTCGTAATCCGTTACAAACACCAGATTTTTCCGGAATTCGTTTCGAAAACCGGGTATAAATGTAATCAGTTTCGAAAATCTGATTTATACGAAATCCGTTACGAAAACCGGAAATATACGAAATCCGTATCGAGCATCGGATTAAAACGGGATCCGTTTCGAAAACCGGATTTAAACGTTAACCTTTCCTGATTCTGAGCGTCCATGCAAAAAATGACTACAGAAAAATATTTAACCTAATATTATTTTGAACTGACTATTTCAGCAAGTCAATTCATTTTGGCCGTATAATTTACTATAAGAACACAAGTGCATATATTTTTACTAATAATAACGTTTTGCACCGTAGCAGTGAGTTAGGGTTAAAATGCTACAGTACAAATTAAAATTTATCAAGAATTGACGAAAACTAGCCAACCCGCCTTATGAAGCATTTCAACCTTATTCAAGTAGGGTAGATACACCAATCATCGACTGTATAAAAAATAGAATGTAAACCCATTACATTGTTAAGCAATTATTTAAATACCAAGCTGTAATGGGCATAAATTATATATTTTTCAAATCGATATCGTTGTACCCGCCCAAAAATCGATTCAGTACGTCTCATCATCCGAATAAGCACTAACTATCAACTATACAAATTCATTCGAATTTAAATTCATTGTTTTTTCTTTTTCTTTTTCTCAATTAAATAAATAAAAAAAGTGGTACACTTATACGCTAATAGTTCATAACTTCATTTCATATACTTTTTGTTATTCGTACGAACGTGATATATTAAAATAGTGTCAACTAGTAATAACGTAGAAACATCACATTTTCAAAGGGTTTTTTCTGAAGTCGGTGTGAGCGAACATTTCTAACAATTCATTCATAAAAATACTTTGTTTAATGTGTGACTAGAAACTGCTTTAAGTGTATTGTAAAGATTGTAAATACAACGAAAACCTTGGGTTTCGCGTAAAAGTTCATTCCTTTTTTGTATTGCATAAAGATTCCCAATAAATAAAACATTCGATCCCTCAACTTTCCTCACACGCGAGCTACATCTATTCTAATGCACCTAAAACATTTAATTCAAAAGCGTCCTACGGTTTCCTAACCTCAAAATCGACCTCACTTTTCAAATTCATGTTTTGGGACTTGCACCTTTCGCTCACACCGATTATTTTGGCAAGTATAACCACAATACGCCCCTTTATAATACTTTAAACATTAATCCAGCTAAGCACGATGAATAAATAACGCAATTCTGATACTGGCAATTATTTAACCTACAGACTGAGTAATAATTATGTAGTTATTATTATTATTATTATACTCATATAATAATAATCATGGTCTCTATTATACCTGTTTTAGTCTTTGTTTGAGTACACTTTTTATAATTGTGTACACCTTGCTTACTTACGCGGTATATGTTTGAAGATTTACTTCTTTTTTTTTTGTTGATATTAATGTGTGTGAAGTTTTCGCAGTAGGAGAGTAAAAAATTAAATACAAAGTTTATTTCTAGACAGAACTAGAAATTACCGAAATCTATGAAAGTACAAAAAGCTTTTGTAGATATTTTTATATGCCATAGTTAGCATTTTCATATAATCTATCAAAAATATACCGCAGCAATGTACTAGGCGCACATAAATGCATAGTAAGTTCAATCATAAAAAGTGTTACTCTAATCCCTACAATATTTGTATGTTGATATGATATAATTTAGGATTGCAACTATCCCTTGCAATTTCAACAAAGTAGGTAACAAAAGTATGAAATATAGTTCGGTTAAAACCTTGTATATGGCATTAGAGAAAATTGGTCTAAAGGTACAAGTAGAGTACATATTATATAAGCTCATAATTCGATACTGCTGATCCAAAAACTACGCAGAAAGGGTACCAAGCACACTGATAATTATTACATCTAAAACACCGATATATTTAAAAAACTTCATCTATTAATCAACATTCAATATGACTATAGCTGAATTGTTTTAAGTTTACATTATCTTTTTGAACTATATTTCATACTTTAAATTACTCTAGGCGTGTGTTGTCAATCAATCATGATAAAATGCTTTTGCGTTGCTATTAGGCTACGGAGCAATGCGTTTAAATGGTGATTTAAACCTTAATACAAACGAGACAGAAGACATTTTCGCTTATTGTTCATGTCTTTACGATAGTTGAGTAAAACATTGGAAAACTGAGCCTAACATTGTGAAGATATTTGAGCGTACGTGTTTCTCTTTAGTAGAAAATATTAAAAAAGTGTTAAAATAGACTCTATTACATAGTCAAACTGTTGTATTTTATTTATGAATAAAAATTGAGCGAAGCATGAGATTATAAGGTAGATGCTCAGCTAAGTCATATTTTGCTCAACTATCGCTTTACGTTCTAAAACCGTTTGTAAGCAACTATTGATGTATTTTATACCAACAATGTGATGCTCAACATTTGATGTCATACTCAACTTTTTCTTCAAACATTTTAAGCGTAATTTTTATCATGGCCGTATTGAGTTGAGGTCAAATTCTTGTGGAATATACTTTTACATCTAATTAAAACTTTGTTGTAAGTATATTCGCAATTCCAGTTTTACATCAATCCTATAAAGTAGGTAATATAAACACATCTACAGTTGTTCACGATTTTAAGGCGTAAACAGACAACTTTTACATCAAATTATTAAGGTCTGTACCACATCTAGGACGTAAATTCAGGGCACAATATTGAACCTTATTTGTCATTGCTAACTTCCTTATAAAGTCCCATACCGTCGTTTAATCACATCTACTAAGACTGGAAAATTACCCTATACTTAAAAGATTAGGCTGAGATGAAGGAATTAATATTTATTATCATACATACTTAAATATTTTTTGCCTTAACGAAAGCCAAATTCAAGTCTTCCTAAATAATTGGCCACGCTTAACAATTTCCTCACACAAAGGGCGTCTCCAATCACATTCGAATCTATCATAAGAAATTTTGTCCTCGTGGACACAAAAATCCTTTATCACTGAATAATCAATCACTTTAATATATTTATCTTTTAACCAATTCATTTTAGTACCATGCTGAACTACCAATTCATCTTTAAAGCTGCACAAGGATCTTTGGGTGCATGGCCTAAATCGGAACTAACGCATCTTCTCTTCTTTTTTCAAAACATTCCAGCCACAGATTTAGAGTAGGCTAGATACCACAAGCTGCCCGACTAAGCGTGCCCTGAAGTTTGTGCTGTGCACTAACTTCAGGCATTATTGCGACTTCCTATTGCATGTCAAATTTAAATTTCAACAAGGTTCTAACTTTTATTATTTTAATCCTATTATATATTGTTTTTTTTTTGTCAATGTGAGGACGTTGTAGGCTTAATAGACTGTAGATCTGTAGCCCATTTTCTATTTTTTTAAGTACCTGGTACCTGACGGGCCTACGCTGTCCTCTCATACCTATTAACACTGTAATTTGAAAACATTGTAAAAGCCAATTTTATTTTTTTAAAGACTGGTTCTTCTCCATAGGAAACGATCAATTGGAACCGGGCACCTACCTTTTGACGTTTCATAAGTGCCCATGTAGGCTTATGTGAAATAAAAATATTTTTGATTTTGATTTGAAAAAATGTCAACGCACGTCCACTCCTGACAAATTATATAGTATATTAGCTCACAAACGCGCTTAGTGATTGAAATGATTATCTTAACGTTGAGCGATCACTAAATGGCTGGGGTGACGTCATCGTAGGTACGTGACACGCTCGGTTTTCATACTATCTAGTGAACATGCGATATCTAGCCTACGCTAAATCTGTGATTCCAGCACTGTTTCTCAGCAGAGCCACTCCTGTCAGTCAATTGAGCGCCAAAAGGTCCATGTAGCAGTATATATTTTATTATTTTACTAAAAGGAGGTTTCAAATTCAATGCATTCCTTTTTTAAACCATCTAATTACTTCTTTTCTTTTATCAGAACAAATAAGGTTCAATATATCACAAAAAGAGGTCTTAATTAATAGGTCCAGTAGCCAGATAGTGATAAGGATGCCTGTTATGCATGAATCGTGTGTCGTACCTCTGATTCTTTTGATAGAAGTCGCTGCGTTGGTTCACTTTTCGGTAGTTCTGTGTGCGTCTCTGTTGATTCTTATCCGTTTTCTCAGTCTGTTTTTGAGGTTTTGCTGCCTCGTTTTTGGTTTCAGGTTTTGTGGGCGGCGTTTGTTCGGCGGGTGTTTTTTCCTGTAAAACGATTTAGTTTTATTTAGACGCAGATTAGATAAAAATAATATGGATGACAGAAGGAGGAAGAAGAACACTTGTTATACAATGTGGAGACAACAATATGACAATAAATGTAAACACTGGCAATACTAATGCATAACAGTATTTTGGAACGATCAAATAAATTCTAGCATAGAAATTAAAAAAAAGCGTTTTTTTTTTCAAACAAACTAAATAGCAGTGGTGTGCCGACTACGGGTTTTGCCAATATTTGACTAGCAATAGCGACTAACTATTGGATATATTTGATTGAATTGTCGTGTGCGGACTGCGTACGTCCTTAGATAAACGCAGTTGAATTTATTGTCACATTGTCGTCTCCACGTTGTATATGACGAAAAATACTTTAAGCACACAAATTGGTCCATTAGGACCAATGCCTGCCAGGGTTGCGAGTTTGTCTGAAAGGGATATCGTGGCCCTGGCACACAGGCAAATGAAGGAATACGGGTGGGTTTTAGTCAGTAAAAGTCTGACACGCCCTCCCGCTCCGCCCAGAGCGGGAGAAGTTATTTGATAATATCCCACCCAAAAAAAAAAAAAAGCACACAAATGTATACGAGGCGGGTTTAACGCCATAGGCATTTTCTATCAGTCAACGTTTGGGTGATGCAGAGACAAGCAGTGGTAGGTGCAATAGATCCATAATCTGTTGTCTGTCTGTTTTCTACTAACTTATAGGAAGACAACAGATTATGGAAGTTATCAAGGAAGAAGAAATTGATCACTGACATGAAACCTAATAGAGGTACAGCCCCCGGCACGTAAGTTGGCAAGAGTAGTTAGATGCGTAAAAGTCATTTTTTAGGACTCTTTGTTGGTCAATGATTGGAGCACCGTTCCGAGCACGCGATTGGTGCGTCAGTCGATACTCGCGTCCTGCACCCCGACCCGCGTACCCCCCCGATTTTAGTGCACGCAAGTGTAATCGGGAGCGAACGGCTCCCGATTACACTTGCGTGCACTAAAATTATACCCTTTGTTTTTGTTAAGTTTTTGATACGAATTGTTGTTACTATTTTAAATTAAGTTTATTTTACGAGTGTATTTTTGCGGCAGCTACTAATGAAGCTTGTTGACCTTTAGTTCTCGTTAACATTGTTTTTTGAAAGGCCGCAATAACTAAAAATATGTTATTATATATTTTATTTATAACAAACCTAATAAACTTCACTAATTCCTCTCCTTTCTTTAACTTTCTTCTAAACAGACATGTTTAAAATAAATGATGGCAACAACAAACAATATAAGTGACCATTTTTTTGTTGCCTAAGTTTACTATGCGTGAACTTACCCCCACTACCCCAAAACCTTGCCAAGTTACGTGCCGGCGATTACAAAAAGAAATATATACCGCACCGAATCAAAATAAATTAAGCATAGAAGGAGCATTTTATAAAGCTAGGTCAAAAAAAATATCCTATCGCAAGACTGCATTCCTGCAATTAAATTATAGGAATATAATAGTTATTTCCTGCATTTTTAAAAAGCGACTTGTGCAGGCTAGTTTGAGACTGGGGCGCATTCTCCCAGGTTGAACCTACTTGGGAGAGGAGGTAGAATTGTTTTTGAAATAGTTTATAGAAATTACATCCCTCTAAAAATTTATACAAATAAATAAAATTGTGTTTGTTTGTAATGTCAAAATAACAGCATTTTACTAAATGCATATTAAAGTATAATTATACCTTACTTATACCAAAAAACTATTATTAAATATTTTTTTGTCTATCGGTTTGTCCCGACTAATCTCCGAAACGGCTGGACCAGATCATCATCATACATCATTTCAGCCGAAAGACGTCCACTGCTGGACATAGACCTCCCCTAAAAAGGGGGGATTTGCCATAATGCAACCAACAAATAAAACAAACTAAACAAATGTATGTGATGTTGAATAAATAATTAATCGCCACGCTTGGCAGGCGGGTTGGCGATCGCAGTATGGTTTTAAAAATGCATACAGAACGCTTCTGCCCATTCTCTAGTAAGTCCCTTAGTCGCCTTTTACGACACCCACGGGAAGAAATGGGATGGTGCTATTCTTTACGTCTGGCACCAAACGGAACTGGCAGTGTCAGATACTGATGTTATAAGGAGTAACTTAGGTTTATTTTAGAGATAATTATATCAGTGTCAGCCCTATACTAATAATATGTCCATACCTCAGTGCTATCAGTAGAAGGAGTTGCCACAGCCGTTGCGTTGGCCGCAGCCGCGGTCGCGTTTTCTTGTGTGACGGGAGATTTAGTCGCCGGCGTTAATGGAGAGATTGGGGAGGACGTGTCCACCTGTAATTGTAATAGTCGTAATTTAGTAAGTATCCTACTGCAATACACGTCGAGTTATGTAAACCATGTTAAGAATCTTTTCATACAAGGTGAAATTGATATAACTGAAAACTCCAAAAGGGGTCATCGAACATATCATAATGAAAAACTGATAGGACCAACTATGAAAGCGGAAAAAAAAAATCAAACATTTACGAAATAAGGACCAGCAGATTTTTTTATGTCTCCGGTTTCACATTTGTGCCTAATTTACACTCAAGAAAGTGTAAATTTGATTAAAATGTAAATCCAAGATGGCGGCTGCGAAAATTTTGTTTTTGTTTTAAAATCATACGTGAGGAGAAACTTCATTCCTGACTACTGACTAAATAAATTAAAATTATGCGGAGGACCCCCCCCCCCCTTAGACACCAGTTATGGAAGAGCAAAACTGTGTAATACAGTACTTAACTTTAGTGGAAAAGATCACCTGAATCCTGTACTAGTTGAAAGACTTTATCACAGAAGACAGGTCCTTCTGTTTAAAATAAACAGTGTATTGACAATATATATGCTGATGTTTCTTGGAAAAATCTTAAAAGTAGTGGATAAATGAAAAATTTGGAACATGCAGGTAATTAAAACAATCTGTAGGTGTGAGTGTATTGTGTGGTATGAGTAAGTTGGTGTAGTGAGTGTTCATGTGGGTTTGCGTATGAGTGTACAGATTTCACTACAGGTAGAACTAGATCAGTTGTACAAGAAGGCTTTCAGTATCACTATAAAAAAGTTTTAACAGCCAGTCATGCAGCAACGATGTGCACTTTGAAGTAAGGATGCAAGAAGTGCCAAAAAGTATCGATATATATCGTATTGCTATAAAATAAATTATATCGATTTCGATACATCGAAAAAAAAAAACATAGGTATCGATATATTGGTGCGATTGGTAGCACTGAATTATGCAGTCATGTGATTGGTAGTTCTGTTCTATCAGTCGCCATTTTGAACTCTATTAGTATTGAAACTAAGACTGCAAAATTCAGTGCTACCAATCACGTCACGCGGAAAGTCATAGTGAACGCACTATAGGGATTGACACTATTGTCAGCTCACTTTACCTAAATTTACATGGTGAGATTTTTACAGAATAGATCAGCTGATCTCTCTCCGGACCTGTCAGATTGCCGTCCCATCGTACTATGAGAGAGAGGGAAGAGAGAGTGCACCTATGTCTGCGCACACTTATGCAGTATAATATATCCCGCGCCAAAGGCTGGTCTCGCTGAGATTGCCCGCCATGACCCAAACACGGTCTACAGGACTATTATGAGGGAAGCCCGCGAATTTCGCTTTATTACATACCCTCAGAAAACATCGTCAGGAAACCGGCATGTCCTAGACCCACATTTTTTAACACATGTGACATCTACCAACCCGCACTGGGCCCGCGCGGTGGATTACGGCCCACTCGTCCATTTTAATAATATTTTATATAGTTTTTTTTTGTTTTGTTAATGTGAGAATGTTGTAGGCTTAATAGACAGTAGATTTGTAGAACATTTTCTATTTTGTTAAGTACCTGGTACTTGTTGACGGGCCTTATTAACGCTGTGATTTGAAAACATTGTAAAAGTCAATTACTTTTAAAAGAGTATTCACCGTGGAGTTTCTTGCCGGCTCTTCTCCATAAGAAACGACCAATTGGAACCGTGCACCTAGTTTTTTACGTTTCATAATATAAGTGCCAATGTAGGCTTATGTGAAAAAAAAAAACAAAATGATTTTTGACTCCCTCTCTCATGGAGAGGAGCCCTGTGTCCCAGCGGTGGGAAGATTATAGGCTGATTTTGACATACCCTCAGTACATGTGGAGTGGCGACAGGTGCGTTGTGCGGAGCCAGCGCCACGGTGAGCGTGAGGTCGCACCACATGGCGCAGCGCGCGCGACGAGCTGAAATGCTTAGCTGCTTTACTGCCTCTGCTAGTTGTAGAATGGCTGCGAAGATATTAAAAAAAATATAATTATGTTATGTGTGTGCCCACGACTTCCGTCTGCGTCATTGATAGCCTAGTGGTGTGACCGTCGGACTGTAGCGGCATCAACATCGCCACATGCGAACTACGCGTCACACTGACGTCACGCAAAATCCTGCATCGCACAAGCAGAGTTTACCGCGCAACTAGCATATACAGTCTGTTACAAAAACCTTGTTGTTCCTTTTAGGTACATTTACCCACAAGCACAAAATTGGTGGAATTATAATTTAAAAAAATTAAGCATTGGCTAGTCGAGAAGTCAAAATAAAAAAATAAAAAAGGTTAGAAATCAGTTAAACATTACAAATATTAATAATTAAATATTTATTTTAATTATTATTGTTGAACTGTTTTTATAAATGACTTGCTTTATTACGTGTTCTTAAAACGTAAATAGAAGGAACAACAGAGTTTTAGTTACATATTGTATACAACATCCCGACATAAACCATCGGGCAGTTGCCCACCAGGCACGACACCCGTCTGGTCGGAGGATTCTCCCTTTTCTATGGAGTATGAATGAACTTTACACCCTGTTCCTCATACCTCTATAGGACTGTCAACTCATAAGTCTTGAGTTCAAACCCAAGGCACGCACCTCTCGACTTTTCGGATTAATTGTGCGTATTGTATAATTATCACTTGTTTAAAAAAAGGTGAAGGAACGTCGTGAGGAAACCGGCATGACCGAGAGATATTTCTCGACGGTATGTGAAGCCAAGTCAGAGGCCCATGTCACTTCCATACATAAGCGTAGGCACCAGCACACCATTGTGAACAGACAGTCGAGGCTTGTTGGGCTTTTTTCCTTTCCTTTACTAATATATTTGTACCATTTGGTACCGGACGTAAAGGTACTGTTTGGTGCCGGACGTAAAGAATAGCACTATCCCATTTCTTCCCCTGGGTGTCGTAAAAGGCGACTAAGGGACTTACTAGAGAATGGGCAGCAGCGTTCTCTATGCATTTTTAAAACCATATTACGATCGCCAACCCGCCTGCCAAGCGTGGCGATTATGGCAAATCCCCCCCACCCCCCTATTTGGGGGAGGCCCATGTCCTGCAATGGACGTCTTTCGGCTGAAAGATGATGATGAATGATTACTAATATATTTATGCTCATGACATCATCATCTGCCTATCATTTTTCCCAGCTATGTTGGGGTCAGCTTCCAGTCTAACCAGACGCAGCTGAATACCAGTATTTTACATGGAGCGACTACCTATCTGACTTCCACAACCCAGCTACTGTGTAACACGATACTATTTGGTAAGACTGGTTGTTTGTGGACTTTCGGGTTTCTGACCACCCGTAACAACTGCCAAAGATCTACAAATAACAGCCGGGACCAAAGACTTAACGTGCTTTCCGAAGCACGGAGGGTTCTTGGTGTGTAAAGATGGTCACTCATCCACGGACCAAACGCGCCAAAAACGGCGTTAAAAAAAAAATTGAGCTGGGACGACTGGCAGATGTGAAACATCGCACTACACACATATTTACACACTACTACATTATAAACTATATAGTGGCCGATCGCCACGCGGCATGCGTCGCCCCGCCAGCAATCGGTTTTACGTGCGCCTTTTTTCATTATTTCACCCGAAAGACGTCCACTGCTGGACATAGGCCTCCCCCAAAAGGGGGGTTTGACATAATAGCCACGCCTGGCAGGCGGGTTGCCGATCGCAGTATGGTGTTAAAATGCATAGAGAACGCTGCTGCCCATTCTCTAGTAAGTCCCTTAGTCGCCTTTTACGACACCCACGCCACGGGAAGAAATGGGACGGTGCTATTCTTTACATCCGGCACCAAACGGACAGACGGGGCGCCTATAGACGTTTCACATAAAAACCTAGATGAGGTCGGCGTTTCGTATCTGACTACTCTGAGAAGAAAGGCCGAAACAAACTCGGAGGTCACAGTCTCTTTTAAAGTCCAGACATAATCTGGTTTGGTTGGTCCAGACATAGTTGGTTTCTTCTGCAAAACAGTCGTGTCGCAGAAGGAGACTGCGGAAAGGGAGCAGGAGATCTCGTCCGGTCACCCGGCCCGCAGCAGGCGCACTGGGCGTCGGCATAGGGCAGACAACGCCCCCTTCCGCCCCCCCTAAATGGGTCCAGGGACGGCGGACTTGGGGACATCCACCACCCCCTATCACACTGGACCCGAGGTGGCGGCGCGTAGTGTTCCACGCGCGCCCCTTTTAGACGTCGTGGGGGGGGTCAAACACCTCACCCCCCCTAGCCGGGGATCGCGAAAGTAATACTAGCTCCCAAGATCCCCGGTGCAAGTGTGGGAAGGGAATACTGGGATGGTTTTTAGTCAGTCTGACAGACCCCTCCGCCCGTCCCAGAGCGGAGGACATTAATGGACTTTCCACCCCGACAAAAAAAAAGACAGTTGGTTTAAAACTAAGGTTGTCTATGGACTTCTTGGCGTAAAAGTGAAGCATCATGTTCAGCTGTTTGTTTAATTTTCCAAAATTTGTGTTTAGCCGAATATTAATGTGTAATAATGGTAGATTATTAACCATTAAGTGTTTGTGAACGTGCATTAGTGCAGGCAAATGAAACAAAACATTGCAGCTTCGCTTCAAGTTCTCTCAAGAAGTCCGCATGAGGTCTCAGTAAAGTGCCACATCTTTACTGAAACTCAAGGGGAGCGGGCGGGGATATCATCATCATGCATTGAATATAATTCATTTCATCAATATTAAACAAGTTTTGTAACTAAATAAAGACTTGGCTAAAAGGTCCCAGCAACCAGGCCATTAAAATATTATTAAAAAAAAAAACCTAAGGTTGTCTATACGTACGGTCCGGGCGGGGCGGGCGGTGCGCCTGGTGCGGCGCCAGCTCGCGGCGCCGCGCGGCCTGCACGGCGCCCACCGCGCTGCGCCACGCCAGCATCGCGTTCTCTACCTCGCTGTGTGGGGCGCTGTGGACCAAATTATTATTATAATTACCGACTTAGATTCATCATTTCAGCTGAAAGACCTATGGCTAAAAGCTATGTCCAGTAGTGGACTCCCCAAGAGGGGGAGGGGGTTGCCATAATCGACACGCTTGGCAGACGAGTTGACGATCGCAGTATGGTGTTAAAATGCACAGAGAACGCTACTGCCAAAAGTTAGTTAAAACATTTTCGAAAAATAGTGTTACAGCCAAATTAGACCGATTTTAAAATTTCCATAGAAACAGAGATATCCAGTTATCTGTTTTTAAATAAGACATTTCGAAAATGTTCTTAACTATCCTTTTAGACCGTTGTATCCTGCATATGCGTATGAAGTTTCATCAAAATCGGTTCAGCCATTTCGAAAAACAAGGGCTTGTAGTTTGTAAGAATAGCCGTACGTCGTAAACGCTCTTAAGGGGACGATAACCGACTTTTAATGATGTTATACTGAAGATCATGTCTAAACGAGTAGTGTTAATGATTTGAAAAAAATATATGGTAAATTAGAGCATTTTCTCAATAACTTAATATGTGAATATTTTAGATTAATAGTGAAATTAATTTGTAAAGTTATGTCTAACGCGGATAAAAAAACTGAGAATGGCGCAAAATCTACAAAGCGTATTTTTCTGAAACCTTCACCAATTTAAAGATAATTTAATTATTGATCTTTTAGTATACGCGTTTTATTAAAATACCTGTTGTTTTGTGTATAATAAATTAATAACGCGTCAAATTGGGGACAGCGCTCCTTGATGGGCGAGTCCTATTACTGGCTGAACGTACAACGCGTTGCGTGAGCTCAGTACAGAACACGCAAGCTAACCACTCAAGGTCACTGGCATATAATATCTGTTATCGTAAGTTCTTATGAAAAATAAATTCTTTAAACCTAAAATAATGGTTATTTCACTGGATATTATAAAACAAAAACCCCCTGCCGCGTGTCTGTATAGACGCAATAAACTCCATACGAAATTCACCAACGGACGCAGTGATAATCAGGAAGGTTTAGGCGTATAATTCTATTTTTTCATCAGATACCTTTGGAACAGAATAATTATATTTAAAGGTTCGTTATAACTGTTTGAGCTAATTTCCACAGCTTTTTGTGAAAAAGCGAGGTCAAGAACTTCACTTACTGGCTCCAACTTGAGCAATGTTTGGGTCCAATAGTACTGTTCAGGTTTAATAATAGTTAGTTGTTATTTACATCTCAGACAAGTTGTTCACATCGTCCTTCCACGAGGCAGGCTCGAAGGTCGCGGGGTCCACTCCGCTGTCCTTGTCACACACATCCTGACCGCGCTTCAGTACTGTGATCTTGGTATCTTCAGGTTTGTTTGGCTTCTTGTTTTGTGCTACGCAGACGCTAGCGCGTAAGGTCTCCATTTTGCCCATTAGTGTTAGTACCTGGTGGAACAAAGTTGATATTTAATTAATGTTCACTGTAGGAGTAAGCTTTTAAAAAGGAAAGGAACGAACGTTAAACCAAACTTTTTTGCAATGTTTTCCTTTACTTTTAAGCCAGTTTGCATGCACAAAAGTCAAAAGTACCGTCTTCATTGATATCACTCTGATATGGTGAAGCATTAAGATAAGCTTGCCGCTGCAAGCACTGCGCGCGCTCTGCCCTCTATCTCGAAAATGGTTCAAGATATAAAAAAAATGTTTAAACAAAAGTTATAGAGAATTGAATGCTCTACAATATTTATAATAAATACAAATAGCATATAACCCATAGGAAACGAGATATATGCAATAAATGTGTAAAAAATCTATATTTTGACCTTTGACCTTGGAATATCTGTAGTCGCGGACACCCTACGATAAGTAGGTTTTGAGACAAGTTTTAGGGTGTCAAAATAAAGGTTTATACAAGTTTATAGCGGACTATCTCTCATTCCGGGGTGAAACCCCTAATATTCCTGGACTATTACGAGGGCTGCACTAAAAGTATCGGGAATGGAATATTTCCACTGTTCCTGTCATATTAAAATCTTTTTAATTGAAAACTCCTTGGTTTTAAAAATCGAATACCATTTATTTATTTTAAAAAAGATTCTCGGCCTTGTCACAAGGTTTTGTCAAACTTGTTTAGTCGTTGAGAAAATGGAATTGACTCGAGAAAATTCAAGAGCGATGATTTATTATGACTTTCGAAGTGGTTTAACACAAAAACAGTGTGTTGACCGGATGATTTCTGCATTTGGTGATGAAGCCCCATCCAAAACCACAATTTATCGCTGGTTTGCTGAATTTCAACGTGGACGTGTCAAGCTCAGTGATGATCCCCGTCAAGCTCGTCCAAAAACTGCAGTCACCCAAGAAAACGTTGATGCTGTGCGTAAGCTGATTGAGGAACATCGACATGTGACATACCGCGAAATTCAGGCAACTTTAGACATTGGCATGAGTCAAATACAAATAATCTTGCATGAACAATTAGGTGTAAAAAATTTGTTTTCCCGATGGATACCGCATTCGCTCTGTGAAGAGCAAAAAGCGGCTCGCGTTACTTGGTGCGTCAGAACTCTCGAAAGATTCCACGCAGGATCCTCAAATGCTGTATACAACATTGTATCAGGTGACGAATCCTGGATATACGCGTACGAACCCGAAACAAAAAACCAGTCACGAGTTTGGGTGTTCGAAAATGAGTTAAAGCCAACAAAAATTGTTCGTTCACGGAGTGTTGCAAAAAAAATGGTGGCCACGTTTGTCTCCAAAACCGGGGCCATGTTACGACTATTCCTCTTGAGGGACAAAGAAAGGTTAATGCAGAATGGTATGCTAGCATTTGTTTGCCACAGGTCGTTTCTGAACTCCGTAAAGAGAACTGCAACCGCCGCATCATCCTCCATCACGACAATGCGAGTTCTCACACCGCGCACAGGACAAGAGAGTTTTTAAAGCAAGAAAACATAGAATTATTAGACCATCCGCCGTACAGCCCCGACCTAAGCCCTAATGATTTCTATACTTTCCCTAAAATAAAGAATAAATTGCGTGGACAGAGATTTTCATCACCTGAAGAAGCTGTGGACGCCCACAAAACGGCCATTTTGGAGACCCCAACTTCCGAATGGAATGGTTGCTTCAATGATTGGTTCCATCGTATGGAAAAATGTGTCAAATTTCGCGGAGAATACTTCAAAAAGCAATAAATACATTTTTAAATAGTAATGTTGTGTCACTTCCTTGATTCCCGAAATTTTCAGTGCCGCCCTCGTACTACTGGTCGCCACTGGTCGAAATTCGACACCCTCTACTTACAATCTATATGTATAGTACTTACTAATTCCATGAGTCATCATCATCATCATTTCAGCCGAAAGAAGTCCACTGCTGGACATAGGCCTCCCCCAAAGGGGGGTTTGCCATAATCGCCATGCTTGGCAGGCGGGTTGGCGATCGCAGTATGGTGTTAAAATGCATAGAGAACACTGCTGCCCATTCTCTAGTAATTCCCTTAGTCGCCTTTTACGACACCCACGGGAAGAAATAGGGAAGTGCTATTCTTAATGTCCGGCACCACACAGACAATTCCATGAGTACCTACACTAAATCCACGCTATTGTAAAGTACTTACTAATTCCATGCTTAAGCTGTCACTTCCTGTTACACACTTCCGTCCCTTTTCACGAAATCACTCCTACAGAAAACGAGAGAAAATTCTTTAAAAATTCTCACCTTAGTATGCTCCCGAAGCATATCAACAGTGAGTCGATCCACCCTGGTGGGACAAGGCGGCAGTCTCGGCACAGGTATCGAGTTAGACGACGACACAGCCCGCCCGGGGTACGCTAATGCTAGCCGAGCTTCTGTGCGTTTTCGTTCACGTTCTAACTGACGCCATTGTTCGTAGCATGCGTCGAGACGGGCGTGTAAAATGCCGGATGAGGTTGCTGCACTTCTGTTGGAAATAATACAAGTTTTAAATTTCTCTAAGAAATGTTATGTTGGTATATAATAGTGGCGTGTGCTAGCTAACATAATATGGCAAATAATTTAATGTTTTGTGTAGCGTAATGTAAATTATTTTACATACTATTGTATAAGGTGTATCTATCCATACACGAAATCTCCTAAGGGGTCATTGGACTCATCATTATGAACAACTTTTACTATGGGACCAAACCTGAAATCACGAAAAAAAAAAAATCAGGTGTTCTCTACATTTATGTTCGCTTAGCTCGTCAAAATGTAGTTTTCGCGATTTCAGGTTTGGTCCCATAGTAAAAGTTGTTTATAATGATGAGTGACCCCTTAAGAGATTTCGTGTTTTTTTTTTTTTTAATCGTTGCCCCACACTAGGAATTTTTCCTGTATCGTGGGTGCGTTTACAAACATTTAAACTCACATACACAAACAGCCAGACCCGGAACAACTACTTGTAGGTCATACAAATATTTGTTCCGTGCGGGAATCGAACCCGCGACACGCAGTCAATCGCTTAACCACTGCGCCAACCGTGCCGACTAATATACTATAGTATGAATAGATACACCTTATAGAATCAAGTTTTTCTAACTGAACAGACAGCTGTGCTGCTGGGGAGTTTGTTGCGCTACTTCTTCTTCCCCGCTAAAGCACTAGGAAGTGGTGAAAGGTGCATTTTTGAGAGACTGTCTTATCTAATTTTGAAGTTCGTAAAGTGCTGATTCTCAGCCTATTTTGAATAAATTACTTTTGGTTTGATTTGGTTGTAGAGGATTTTTTGAAGACAAGGATTATAAAAAGACAAACAGAGATAGATTAAACAATAGCATGAAACATTTTTGTGTTACTATGATATTATTTTCTTGTTGTGTGATTGTGTTCTACTATTAAACTATAGTAATCTGCTGTTAGCTTGTACCGTGTTACCCAGTACATAACTCGAACTATGAAGGTGCAATAGTGGGGAAGAGAACACTGTCAAATTAGTTCCGCGTATGGTGTGCTTAGTGTTTGTTACTTTCATTCAGTTCCCAGTGGGAGTTCTTTGTTAAAGACTCTTCTGCGAGATAGCGCTGTTTTGTCGTGTCGTCGATTAGCCGTTTTTCGTTCAAAATTACTTTGACAAACACGCGGCGCTCTCTCGCGCGAAGCTTCCAGCAAACCCTCCCATTCGTTGCACCCTCATCGTTCGAGTTAGGTTGCGTTCAGACGACACGCGCCCGCTCCGTGCCTGCCCCGCGCCCGCCCCGCTCGCTTTGAAATTTGTTATATATAATTTGAGTCTTATGACACATCAATAGATCTCAAATTGCATTTATCGAAGTCGACCCACGCCCGCCCCGCGTCCGCTTTGTGTCCGCGCTTCGGCTAGTGCCGTATTGACTGTGATCAAGAGCGTTTTTTGAATAAGTAATAAGTAGTATAAGCGATTTTGGACGTGGCGAACGTGGGTGCAAGGCGGGCACAACGCGTGTGCGGGGCGTGCGCGTGGTTGTTGCGGGTTATACGCGTGTCGTCCGAACGCAGCCTTACTGAAGTAGTCATTAAGGTGCCTTAAGAAAAAGCTAAACTGTGCCTTTAATTTTACCAGCGCCAAACACGAACACGGTCATACTTCTGGCAATAGTTTTCTAGCTTTTGGTTACAATCACTATACCCAAAAGGGTATAGTGATTATAACCAAAAGCTTCGCACAAAAAGTCTGTCGTCTGCACTGCACCTAATGTTAACCCAGTCGAACTTGACTATCCCTTTAAAAGATGCTAGACTATAGTCAAAGTAAAAATGAAGAAGTAGATTTACCTCATATTCCTCATTGCGTAAAATGGTGCCAAAAGAGGTAGATCTAACATTGGTGATGGCAACACTGGCGGTGGGACCGGTGGACTTGGGCCTAATAGCGCGCCCAGACCTGGAAATGTGCGAAAAATATTGAATACTGACAATACTGACAGAATGCTATGAAATGTAAGCGTTTATTAGGGTTCCGTACCAAAATGGTAAAAAGGAACCCTTACGGCCCTTACGTACGGCGAGCTACCCATCGCTCACCGTCCGCAAGCCCGCGCCTGCGGTGGCCGGGAATCGGCCTGCGACTCACGACGCCCGGGGCATCTCCCGCGGCGACAAGGGGCGTGAGGGCGCAACTTTTTCCTCTCCCTCACGCGTTCCGCCTCCTCTTTCGCGAGCATTACTGTTTCGCAGAAGGAGGTGACGGCCCCCCATGCACTCTCGCTCCAAACCATGGCCTGAACCAGGGCCGGACGCGCGAGATCGCTGCCGCCATCACTAAATGGCTGGGGTGACGTCATCGTAGGTATAAAAAAATTACACGCTCGGTGTTTTGCGGAGTTTTGCTAGTTAACGTAATTTTGACCCTGTATTAACAGTCTTAAGTTTTACTATAAATTAAAATTGACATATTTTGAGCACGTATTATTTTCTGTTCAACTGATGCTCGTCTTTCATCTTAAAAAATACAGTCTACCTATTAAATGGTAAAAAAACCGGCCAAGTGCGAGTCGGACTCGCGCACGCAGGGTTCCGTACCAATACCATTATCTATAAAAACGGCAAAAAAAATCATGTCTGTTGTATGGGAGCCCCCTTAAATATTTATTTTGTTGTGTTTTTTAGTATTTGTTGTTAAAGCGGCAACAGACATACATCATCTGTGAAAATTTCAACTGTTTAACTGTCACGGTTCATGAGATACAGCCTGGTGACAGACGGACAGCGGAGTTTTAGTAATAGGGTCCCGTTTTACCCTTTGAGTACCAGTGGCGAAGGGTGAGTTAAGCCGGAGCAAAAGAAATATTTTCTACACAAAATAAACTCCTCATGACGTCGATTTTGTATAGAAATAGAACTGAGTTATTTTAAAGCAAAATGTTTTGTTGTTGGGTTATAAAGACAAAAAATGTAATGTAGGTGTTTTGTAATGTTTTAATTGTATGGTGTATTAAATACCTACAATGTGATTATTATATTATTTGGCATTATTAAACACTAACTGACTGTGTGCCATTTTTAAATAACGATAGAGTGGTTGCGTTCTGAATTTCCGAAGGGAAGCCGGTAGGAATCGTGTTATACGGTGGTTTCGCCACTGTTGGGTACGGAACCCTAAAAATGCATATTTACACCTTGAACCCTTCAACTTGCGTACCTAGCTTCATTAGACAGCGCGCAGCCGATTCATGAATAACAAAAGTATTTATCAAGGCCATTTATTGAATAAGCAATGATTTTCAGCAAATATTCAATGTAACTTGTTTTATGCATTATTGAATAGCAAGAGTGACGATGCTTAGCACGACTTGCGTACCCATTCCGTCTTATTACAAAACCAATTTATATTTTGACATGGCTTAACTTAAACCATGGAGCCAGTTTTTGTAATAAGAACGTAACTGTTTTATTGAAATAACGTTCTTTATACAAAACTGAAAACTTGGTTCGGTACTAAGTTTTGTATTAGCAACTTTATAATAAACGGAATAAAGTTCGAAATTCAATAATGGCTCATGGTTTAAACCTAGGTCTAAAGATAAACCTTATTTTGTAATAAGACGGATTAAATCAGTACCCCTAACACCTTACTTGCTAATATTTTTACTACGATAATGTAAGTAATAAATAACATAAAACCACGTCTGTTTATCCCGATGGGTTAGGCAGAGGTGCACTTAAAGTAGGCACACCCAAATTTCGCCAGTTATGTCGAAGTCCCATGTAATAGGAGGAGAGCTTTTTGTCATTAACTATCCATAGATCCAGACTTTGGGATGCTACTGAAAAATTACTGATGTAAAAAAAACCGGCCAAGTGCGATTCGGACTTGCACACGAACCGTACTATATTTTGCAAAAAAAACACGTTTCTTGAGTTTATTCCCGTTGTCCCCGTATGCCATATCCCCGTCACGGGGACAGCGGGACGTGATTAAATTTATTTTCCGTTGTCCCCATAACGTACGAAGTAAACCTTTTTTAAATCGAAACAGCAGGTTAGGTTAGAACTGTGACCACACAACGCACGCGGCAGCGGCCGGCGAGTGCCAGAAACATATTTTTGAATGTAAAACCACGGGGACAACGGGAAGTATTTTTAAAGATTTAATTGAAGTACCGCTGTCCCATAGGACCCACAGCGTACGGGGACAACGGCAATAAACGGTTTCTTGTATGGGGACCCCCTTACATTTTTAATTTTACATTATTTGTTATAGCGGCAATAGAAATACACAATCTGTTAAGATTTTAACTGTCTACCTATTACGGCCACAGCCCGCTGACAGACAGACGGACGGACACTAATAGGGTTCCGTTTGGCACCCTCCGGGTACGGAACCCTTAAAACACCCAATGACACTTTGCCCGACCTGGGAATCAAACCCTCATATACGACAAGCAATAGTACTGATCGCTTACCAACACGCTCGCATGATCGCAAACTACTCCAACGATAAATCCGAAGTGGTATCGGCCGAATGATCGGCCGTTTCCTGACGAAATCTTCCGGGCGAAAGAAAAAAAAAACGACAGTCAAATAGATAAGCCAAAGTTGTGACTTGCAGTTGGGTAAGGACTCAAAGTCAAAAAAGGAAACTTTGGAAGTCAAGAAACGGCCGGGTCGCTTCGGAGTAGACCGCCTCTGTCTCTGTTATCGCGCAATCGGGTCAAAACTTTACAAAAATAAACTTACCGAGGTTAAAAGGGTTATTCTCATGCAAAAACGACACGTCAACATTCAACTGGCTTGGTGGTGGTCTATTCCTCATTAACAAACTCATTTGTCGAGCCAATTCCTGATTCTGTCTCATCATAGCTGCTTGCTGCATATTCTCCCGACCGAAATTCTCAAAGTTCGTTCTGTCATTCATATTTCCATTCCCTTGGAAATTCTCACGAGGCATCATTGGATTCATGTCACGACGTTGCATCAAATCGTTCTGGTTATACCCATTCGATCGATTGTAGTTCATGGAGTTAGCACCCGAAACAGGCGTCGATTGATTCGAGTAATCGAAGTTCTGACCCATTTGACTCCTATCATTCATTTGGGCCATCATATCATAGAAGTTACCCTCCCCATAGTTTCTGTTAGGCGGCATTTGTTGGAAGTTTCTGTTTACGAACATTTTGTTCCTTTCCTCTTGTCGAAAATCCTCATTCGGAAAATGGCCATTTAAATCCATTGGCATCCTCAAATCTACGTTATTAATTCCGTTTTCCTCACGAGATCTATCGGAAGACATGTTCAATTGATTCAAATAAGACAATATTTCCGCTTCCTGATTCTGATCTTTCAAGAAATTCTCGTATTTGTTAGGAAACCTCTGTGTATTATTGAACGGGGTCTCAAAATTCGTGTTGAAGTTCATATCAAGGTTTAGACTGTTTGGCCTGCTGAAGTTGTTCACTGGGAACATGTTAGCTTCAGGCAACGAATTTCTTTGGTTAGGTTCGAAGAAATTGTAATTGTTGAATTTTTCGTCATATTTGTTTGTAGGTGGTGTTGTAAACTGCGCTCCGCCGATTTCTTGAGCAGCAAGTCTTAATAGATTTAACTGTTCTTGAGTCACGGTATCGGCGGTAGTATCTGGTACCGTATCTATACCAAGTAACGCGTTTACGTCATTCTCGTAATTGACAAAACCGTTTGTGTTACCGAAACCGTTTGGTAAGTTGAAATTGAACCCGTTTTGGTCTGATTGGTTGAAGTTGAACAGTTGGTTGTTGTGGTACGAGTTGAAAGGCGGTGGTAAGAATGAGTTTCCTTCGTTTTTAGGATACTGGCTATTCGCCTGTAGGCTGTTTAGAGGTTTGTCCGGTGGTTGTAAAGAGCTGAAAAAGAAAAACATAAAGCTTGAAATTTTTTGCATAGAGACAACAACAAATATCTTGTGACGTTTAAACATTTCATTGAAATTGTCAAAAAAATACATAACATCACGCCTGTAATCCCCGAATGGTTAGCCAGAGGTGTACCTATAGTACACTCACATTCGCCAGTTATGTTTAAGTCCCATGTAATAGGGGGTTTTGGCGCAGCCTGAGAGAGGCCTATGTCCAGCAGTGGACTAAGCTGCTGTAGGCTGAGTTGATTGAATAGGGGGCGAATCTATTGCCATCAACCGGGCACAAATCCAGACTTCGGGCTGCTACTGAGAAATTCCTAATTAAAAATCTCAATAACACTTTGGCCGACCTGGGAATCGAACCCAAGTCCTCATGCTCAGCAGTAGCGCTTGCGACCACTAGCACAATGAGGCAGTTCCACAGAAATCGCACACATACACAAATACGTGTTGTCACAGAAATTTAATTGAAGAAGCAAGATACGACGCACGGCACGGTTGGCGCAGTGGTTAAGGGATTGACGTTACAACATCATATTATTATGATTCTGCCAAAGCGTCCATTTTAGCCCCCCCACCTGCTATTTGACATTAGAATTCATTATAGCAATTCATAATTGTCAAACAGATGAATTGCGGGATATGAATTGTACGCAGATCATATTATGATTCTGCCAAAGGGTCCATTTTAGGGCCCCCAGTGCCTGATCAATCGTGACCAAATAATTCTACAAAAAATAAACCCACGATATTTATTTCCACAAAGAACCTATGCAACAAGTCAAAATGTCATGTCGTGTTAAAGTAACACTACTTTAATCTTATCGATCAATCAGCTTACACTAGTATAATAGTTTTATTAGACTAATATACATTCGTTGAAAAGACATTCTTTACATTAAGTATACTATGCAATATTGTCTCTTACTCTTTGAATAATAATATAGTCTTTTGACACAATGGTTCAGCATTCACATAGAGGGTACGATCGACAAAAAAAGTCTTTAAATAAAACCGAGAACTTTCAAGAACAAAATATAAGAGTGCCTTCACATTTGGCGTTGATGACATCACGTTTTCTCATTGCCGTGTACAATCGTGATTTCCATTAAAAGGTAGATGACCTAATGATTAACTAAATAAATAATCATTTTGTTATTAATTATATCGAAACAATAGTTCGCGAGGTGTCTACGCGGCTTTAACGCCAACACAGGATACACTTCCAGTGCAAACACTCATAATCAGGATTGAAAAAAAAAAACAGTTTTTTTACATTTTATAAAACAAACAGTTCCAAATGTTTTAAACAGGTGTTTTTTTTGTTTTTTTTTCCTAAGTTAGTTATCATCTATTTTTAATTGATTAAGCCTGATATAATTCACTTTTATACTATTTTAAAAACTGCATGACTAAAATTTAACTTAATTGAATACATCCTGTAACATACAGGATGTATTGAATTAAGATAAATTTTTGTTCGACGTTCATTTTTAGTAGGGAAATCACCTAAACTTCTCTTAAAATAAGGGAATACCCAAAACATATATTAAATTATCACGAATTACGAGGAAGATCTGGGAATTCCCCGGGGGACTTTACCGATGGAGTGTATAAATAGAGCGGACTTTCTTTCTCATTTTTCATTTCACTTTCGACAGTTGTTATCAACGGTTGTGTGATAGATAAAGATAACACCTCTACCTCATTCAAAATAATAAAAATGTCAAGATCAGGGCGTAAAAAGCATCCAATATGGGAACAAGTCATATCGATCCCTCAAGAAAATACTACAATGAAGACCAGTAGGGTGCGTTGCAGAAAATGTAATGCAGTTAAAAAGCCACTTTAATTATTTTATAAAAATTGTTTATAGTTGATTAAATAAAAGAAATAAGGAAAAAAATAACAAGTATTCATTTATTTTTGCAATTATAATTTTGTTTTAAACCCTTTTTTTACACCGTTTTAATTTTCAAACACCTAATAAAAACGATGTTTTATTTTAAACTGTTTTAAACACTGTTTAAAACACATGTTTTAAACAACTTGTTTTAAACATGCCGCCAACCCTGCTCATAATTAACTACCGTTAAGCATAATATTCTGTTGCCAGAAGTAGCTGTACTATGTCGGAGCAACTCATAAACTTTTTGTTCTTGTACTTTTAACCAAAGATATCAAACGTAAACAATTATAGAGGGTCAGGTCACTAGGCCAAATTAAAATATTATAATTTTATACAATAAAAACTACATTCATTATTATTATGTCTCATGCATATTCATAATTATTATTATGTGTTATGCTCGGCGCTAATATAAATAAAATTAAACTTAAAAAACCGGCCAAGTGCGAGTCGGACTCGCGCACGATGGTTTCCGTACCATTATCTATAAAACCGGCAAAAAATCACGTTTATTGTATGGGAGCCGCCTTAAATATTTATTTTATTCTGTTTTTTAGTTTAGTTTTATTTGTTGTTATAGCGGCAACAGAAATACATCATCTGTGAAAATTTAAACTGTCTAACTATCACGGTTGATTAGATACAGCCTGGTGACAGATGGATAGATGGACGGACAGCGGAGCCTTAGTAATAGGTTCCGGTTTTACCATTTGGGTACGGAACCCTAATAAAAAATTGCGATGCAACATTGTATACGTCTTATTTGTATGCCCAATTTGATATTTGATAAAGAAAAGATAACTAGAGGTCGTGGCGCCCTTAAAATGTCGTTCTTAAAATAAAAAAAATTTTACGTCAATAATTTGGCATTGTGTAAAGCGATTGTCGAGTATTCTTAACGATTTTAAAACACGTAATTATTGGCTGTTCAAACTTGAAACTTTTATCTCTTGTTGAATGACTCGGCAGATATTTATTTCTATGTTTTTTTTGTGTATTGTAGTCTTGTGTAGTTCGCGAACGAACTAGATCGTAAGAGAGCTCCCACAGACGAACTACGCGAACTAGTTCCCAAATCCCTCGCTTCTTAGTTCATTCGTTCGTTCGATAAGACCGACTTCTAATAGCGAGAATGGGCGAGAGCGCGGCGCCACCCGAGTTTGTCACGTCACTACTACTCACTCACTTAGTGCAAATACTGCAAATGCGCTTCTCATTGCTTGTTCAGTTGTTCGGTCAACAAAAAACAAACAAAAGAAAGTCGCCCGAGTTAGTCACGTCACTACTACCCCACTCACTTAGTGCAAATACTGCAAATGCGCTTCTCATCGGATGTTCAGTTGTTCGGTCAACAACAAACAAACAAACGAAAGAAAGCCGCCCGAGTTAGTCACGTCACTACTACCCCACTCACTTAGTGCAAATACTGCAAATGCGCTTCTCATCGGAGTTTCAGTTGTTCGGACAACAACAAACAAACAAACAAAAGAACGCCGCCCGAGTTAGTCTCGTCACTACTACCCCACTCACTTAGTGCAAATGCGCTTCTCATCGGATGTTCAGTTGTTCGGTCAACAACAAACAAACAAACGAAAGAACGCCGCCCGAGTTAGTCTCGTCATTACTACCCCACTCACTTACTGCACATAGTGCACATGCGCTTCTCATCGTTTGTTCAGCTGTTCTGTCAACAACAAACAAACAAACGAAAGAACGCCGACCGAGTTAGTCACGTCACTACTACCCCACTCACTTACTGCACATAATGCACATGCGCTTCTCATCGTTTGTTCAGTTGTTCTGTCAACAACAAACAAACAAACGAAAGAACGCCGACCGAGTTTAGTCACGTCACTACTACCCACTAACTTACTACACATAGTGCACATGCGCTTCTCATCGTTTGTTCAGTTGTTCGGTCAACAACAAACAAACAAAAGAAAGCCGCCAGAGTTTAGTCACGTCACTACTACCCCACTCACTTACTGCACATCGTGCACATGCGCTTCTCACCTAGTTCGCTAAGGAGCTGCGAACTAAACTGGACACTCCAGGTCGCGAACTATTATGCGCAAGACTAGTGTATTGTTACCGATAAGCAAAGCTGTCAACCCGCACTTGACCGCTCCCTCTCACAGAGAGGAGGCCTGTGTCCTAGCAGTGGGAACGTTATAGGCTGATAAGCTAGGAAAAGATAACTAGCTAACAAAGCTTTTATCAATAATAACTATAAGTTATTTTCGTTTAGGAACTTTCCTGATTAACTACGTGCAGATTGCTCGTTAAGTCATTAGAGATTTTCCAGCAACTGCTATTTTTGTTCCATGTGATATGCTATTATGATAACTTTGGTGGTATGAGGAACAGGGTGTAAAGTTCACTCATCCACCATAGAAAAGGGAGGATCCTCCGACCAGACGGGTGTTGTGTCTGGTGGGCAACTGCCCGACGGTTGATGTCGGGACGTTGTAAATATGGTAGTTGCGTAGTAAACTCTAATTGCGCGATGCAGGATTCTCGTGACGTCAGTGTGACGCGTTGTTCGTATGCGGCGATGTTGATTCCGCTACATAACTAATATCATAATTAATGTGGCATTGAACCCAAATTTATTTCTGAACCACGAACAAATCCCTAATCGGTTAGAGCAAATTTCAGCAATGAAATTGAAGGCGATCAATAGATCTAAACCGCGTTCAAGAGCTGTCAGCGTCAATATTCCACAACAATGATGACACTGACATCTCATGAACTCAAGAATCTCATGACAGCTGGTGCGTTATATCGATCAAAAGAACTACGAAAATAATATTCTGATGAAATGAAGATGAAGAGTGCTTTTCACTCCCTAAAATATACATTTACCTACATACAAGAGCTGCGGTGAGCAGCTACATCACTATTAACAACTGGTATAGATAGGTGGAATGTGCAACAGTTATAGCACTTGCAAACGTAAGATCAATTTCTTTAAAGCACGATAAAAGGACGTTTCCTGTGCGACACAGATTGACTTGCATTGACGTAGACAGAGTTCTAGATCCTTATAATCGCAATATTCGCAATACAATGACCCATTTTCTGTACAGCATAGACTAACTACTAAAACTAAGTTATTTAAAACGAGAAATATGGAAGGAATTTAGAATTGCCTATAGTTTTAGCTCAGTACCAAGTTTATCATAAGCAGCCTATAAAGTCCCCACTGCTGGGACACAAGCAGAGGCCTCCTCTCTGTGAGACCGAGAGCGCCATCCCATAATTCACCATGCAGGCCCAGTGCCAACTGCTCGATGGCAAGTCTTCCAATTTGTATGGTTCTAAGACATGCCTGGCACGATTTCCTCATGATGTTATCCTTCACTCTTTTAGTTTTTGACAGCTCTAGATGCATGCACCTCTTTCTTATTTTGTCCGTTGAAAAAGATAACGATGTTTTTAGTACCCAACATCGTCCTGTTCTTATTCCAATTTATTTCGGGCCAGCGCAGCCATTTTTTCTTCTGCCACACATCTCTATTAGCTGCCATCTCTGAAGTCACCTTTATTTAGCCCTATCATCCACCGATCATTTCTACGGTCTTCCCCTACTTATAAAGATTGACAATAGTTTCGGGAAAATATCTTGTTAAAACTTAGCCTACCAAACCCTTAGCCTGACAAAGCAACACTTTTCATGTCTCATTTATGAACCGAAAAACATAGATAGTTTTTTGTATTGATTTTTAGGAATTATTTAACTACGTAATTTTATTTTTTAAATCAACTCACCTGCACCCATCTGAAGGTCCGGTCTCATCGAGTATTTTTGTGATGAGATCACGAACGATCGTATTTTCTTCCATAATGCGTTCCGACTGTGAACAAAAAGAAAATAGTCACATTGTATAAGTACATAATATCATCATTATCGTCTGTCTAGCCTTATCCTAGTTATGTTAGCACCATCGCCACGGGAGAGAATATTGATATTATCGCCGTGCCATCAAATTCAATAGAAACTTTGAATCAATCTCCACACGGCGATAATTTGAAGGCACAGCGTGACGATCTTCGCGATTCTCGTCGGTCGGCTACAAGTCTAGCCGGATGCAGCTCAAAACCAGCATTTTACATGGAGCAACTGGTTATTCGAACTCCACAACCCAATTACTGGGTAGCACGATAACCCTTAGTAAGACAGTAGTATACAAGGTTGACTTGTAATTTGGCGTATTCCTTCCAGGCCCTGCAGTCTCGACATAGATAGCGATCGCTTTACGATCGAATTCGATCGCAAAGTCCTAATGGGATCTCTAGACTGTCAAAATTGTTTGATAAGCACGAAAAAATCACAATCTTGTCAAACATTTTTGACCGTCTAGGGACTCCATTAGGAATTCCGAATTCAGTCATAAAGCGATCGCTATGTGTGTCGAGACTGCAGGCCCAGGATGTGATAGTGTGTTTGGACTTGGTTACGTCGAAATATTTGTTAAAGTATCCACTACCAAATAAAATAACAATGATTCATCATTCAATTTGAGAGTTTCAGTTAATTTTGGAAAAAATGTAAACCTACTACATATTCTTTTAAGCTCTATCCACAGTCCTGGGTCAGGGCCTTTCGGGCTCAGTGTTCGTATACGTCAGAGTATGCTCCGGAACACTAAGCCCGTACGTCCCTGAGCCCAGAAGGTCCTGACCCGATTTTATAGAAAGAACTTGAGCATTGAACTTTGTCTATTTTATAAAAAGAATCGTTTTGTATACCAATGCAACCAGTTGTTAAATGAGGCATAACCGATCCTTTGAATTGACACCGAGAGCAACTTTAAGCACCTATCTTAAAGATTCTATGGAAAGGGTCAATTTTGAAAAGTTGGTGTCTAAAGCTCGACTTATGCAAAGATACCGAGACTGTTTGGAGTAAGTACTGTCAACCAATAACGACTAATAAAAGATTACTTTTATTAGAGATACCAGATTCCTCCTATTAAGGAGGAATCTGGTTCAAATTGGGTAACCTCAAAGACACTATTAGATTATAGGCATAGGATTAAAAAAAACCGGCCAAGTGCATGTCGGACCACGCACAATGAAGGGTTCCGTAGTTGGGATGAATTTATCCCAAAAACAAACTTAACATTGTAGTTGAAAAACATGCTCTCCCATACATCGATATACGTTACGGTCGATTCTCCAACTGCAAATTTAAGTTGGTCGACTATTACTCGTTGACTTGTGAAGCCTACTTAGCTGTGATAGTTTTCCTTTTAATTTCGTTATATATACGATTGCCATGAATTTTTTCACATATCCAAAACCAACCATTTAGCCGGCAGGGGGGGGACACACTTGACTCTAACAAAAAATAGCACTTTAAAGCTTAATATTACGCAAACGGATCCCTTAATTGTAAAAAGGTTTGCACAAACCTTTCACAAAAATATTTTTAAACGGCCTATCCAACGATATCCCACACTATGAAATAGACGAGAAAAAAAAATATCATCCCCATTTCACGTGTAAGGGAGGTACCCTAAAAAAAATGTTTTTCATAATTTTATTTTACCATTTTTTCGGCAAGATTAATATGTATACCCATGCCAAATTACAGCTTTCTAGGACTAAGCGTCTCTGAGCTAAGCTGGGTACAGACGGACGGACGGACAGACATACAGACAGACAGACAGACAGACAGACGGACATGGCGAAACTATAAGGGTTCCTTGTTTACTACGGAACCCTAAAAATGGATTCTAGGATGTAAACTGGAAAGTACCTCAATAATAGCATCAGGATAAAAAAAAGAGTTTGACCTACTTATGACAAACTTCGACGTTCCAGTTCATGTTTGAACGTAAGAACTTGTGAGATATGGTCAATATTGAAGTATTGACGGAACTTATTTCCGTTTCTAAGCCTCTAAGCTAAGGCTTGAACGAAGGCATTTCAATTTGAATCATGGAACTCCAAACATGCATGAAATCACAAATAGTATGCATACTATTCATGATTTCTCAAAAGCATTTCAAGCTGGCCAAATCAAAAGGATATATTTGTAAAAAAAAAGAGTCGCGCAATAAGACTCCAAAGCTGCTGAGTGCATTTTGCCATTAGACAGTAATTGAAAAGTGCATTTCGATAGAATGTTCAGGTATCAATCATTTAGCAAATTAATGCCAAACTATTATAAACTTAAATTATGGATGTTTGTTACTCAACAGAGCGGTAATGATCAGGGGTTCTACTCTCTAAGTCCGTCAACGAAGATACGGGCCCGCCGAAAGTAGTTGATCCGTAAAAACAAAAAAAAACATTTTTCGAACGGCCAAGAACACACCGCGAATAGTGCAACTGTCAAATCGTGTTGTCATTCAATCTTATTTGTCCGTAGATGATACGGATTCGCTATTCCGTAACTTCGGCCAAAACTACGGACTTCGTGATTAGGAAGTGGACCTCCTGATGCAAACTTTTGTTTACAGATGATATCCTATCACTGAACATCCGGGCTCATTAAGGGGTTCAAGCATAAATTAAGACCTCAAAAATCATACCCGAAAAGGTCCAGGTAAAAGGAACAAATAGTCATTTGTCACTGAGTTACTGAATAGAATAGGTAATGAACATTAGCAAATACAAACACAGCAGACAGTTTAGCTTTTATGTTTTAAAGCATGATTTACGGTGAATCTACAATTCATACACGCTTGGCGCTTGTAAAATGCAAGCTGCTTCTATAATTAAAATGAATACTCGTATGACTTGAGACAGAACACACACAAACAAAACGTGACTCAAAATCTATTTGACAAGAATATTAGGAGTTCCCCAAACGAGGTTTAGTAGGTATAGCCACTTGACTGCCAGCTCAGCATAGCTAGTCACAACCATACGACAGTCGAATCGATTCGAATTCGAATCTATCTAATTTGCCATGTCCCCGACAGCAAATAGCTGTCGAAAGAATGACGGTCGTCTATTCGATTTTTAAACTGACAAAATTTTCGGGTTTGCTACATTTCGCGATAACCGCGAACTCCACTTCACGCGCTCGCTCTCGCACACCGGTCGACGTCTTGTTGTATAACAGAGAGCGCGCGAAATGTAGTTCGCGTTATCGCGACAGTGTAGCCGAAGCAACAGAGGACTCTTTTGATAGGTACTAGGTACCTAAAATTGATTGCGATTCGGCACGGAAGCGTATCGTTCGGTTGTGAATAGCGTTTGCCACCTAAATTCTCGCAAATCAAAACATTTGCATGAATTCTGGCAAAAAAAGCTTTCACAAATGATTTTGATTTTAAAGTCAATTTAAATTCTTGTTTCCAATTTTAATACTGATGTTATTTCCAATTAAAAATCAACTTTAAGTACCTAAGTACTTAATTAAAAAAATTAAGTTGTAGCGCAAACTTAAGGCGATTCACACACTGGCCCGCTATACGCCGGGGTGCGTGGCGACGAAGTCACGCGCGTCTTTGCGGGAGTGCAGATTTCCACCATCATGCAGATTTCTTCGCACAAACGCCTCATTTCACAGCGAGATCCATTTCAAAATATTACTTTTCACGTCTAGCTCTGTCAAAATCACTCACCATACTGCAGAACTAGATGTGCCATACACATACATGCACGAGTGCGCGTGTTTCGCTGCATGTAGGCGCGTGACCTGCAACACTGCGCGTGAATGCGTTTTCTGTGTGTTGCACTACGCGTGTTCTCAATGCAAAGAGAGATACATTCAAGCAACGTAAGAACACGCACTCCCACGCTACGCTGCGTAATGCAATGTGGTGCAGTGTGCGAATCGCCTACACATATATTTATTGACTTTTTGGAAACTTGCTAATGCAGTTTAGCCACGCGTACCTATACCGCCACGTCTGTACAAACACATACATGACATAGATGACACACATTGTAACATTATTACAGTGGACAAATGAGTTTTAGCGTTGTCATAAAATTGCAAAATAACCTCTAGTTGTCTTTTATATCTGTTAAGTATATAGTTTGTAAGTAAGTGACTTGTTTGGTACAAGATCAACCATTAACTCACACCTACCTAGTCTATTTTAGAATAGGTCAGACTTCCAAAAAGGAGGAGGTTATTAATTTATGTTCATCTTTATGTAGGTATGTTTTTAGGGTTCCGTACCCAAAGGGTAAAACGGGAACCCTTATTACTAAGACTCCACCGTCTGTCTGTCTGTCCGTCTGTCACCAGGCTGTATCTCACGAACCGTGATAGCTCGACAGTTGAAATTTTCACAGATGATGTATTTCTGTTGCCGCTCTATCAACAAATACTAAAAAACAGAATAAAATAAATATTTAAGGGGGCTCCCATACAACAAACGTGATTTTTTTGCTCGTTTTTGCTCTATATTGATAACGGCAACAGGTAGACGCTTGAAATATTCACCGAATATTTGAATGAAATGAAAATGAAAATATTTTTATTTAAACAAAATGCTTCTTAAACAATGATTTGTGTTTGGAGCCTCCTTTTAGGCAAACAATGAACGTGTTAGGAGACTCCGCTCCTCCATATCTTAGTTATACAAATGTTACATAATTATATTACATTACGGCAATTTTCTATTTCTTATTCTAACATCTTGAGTATGTATCACGTGAATCTTGGTGTGCTTTAGTTAGGCGTGGCGTGTGTGTTCGATGTAGTGCGGTTAGATGTGATGTGTGGTGTGGTGTGTAGTGCGGTGTGGTCTGGTGTAGTATGGTGTGGTGTGGTGTAGTGTGATGTGATGTAGTGTAGTGTGGTGTGGTGTAGTGTGGTGTAGTATGGTGTGGTGTGGTGTGGTGTGATGTAGTGTAGTGTGGTGTGGTGTAGTGTGGTGTGGTATGGTGTGGTGTAGTGTGGTGTGGTGTGGTGTGGTGAGGTGTAGAGTAGTCTAGTATATGGAGAACAGTAAGGTTTGTATATTTTATGGTGTGTGATTATGTTACTCATGATAAACCAGAAGAGCTTCCGTATCCTCATAACTAAGAGACTTTGTCCAGTTTGTTAGAACTTTTTTACAGTCGTGATTGTTTTTATTGTGTATATATGTCTTTATTAATCCTGTTGTATATTTGAGCTGAAAGATGGTGAAATTGTCTGCTACTAAATTTGGTTTTACATGGGGGAACTACTGCAATGATATCTTTTCTCCTTTTGTGTTTCTTATTCATATGATAAGGGAGGGTTTTATGTTTTTTTAGAACCGTTTGAGTTATATACAGCTTCCTAACTGAGAGTAAATTACTGATTTCGTATAGGTTTTTAGTAGTGTCTTTTAGTTTTAAAATACAAAATCTTTATAAGTGCTCGTTGTGCACGTTCCACGTCCAAAAATCTAGTTTTAGCTGCGCCACCCCAAATGGGGATACAATATAGAAGGACGGATTGTGCTAGAGCAAAATAGATTTCATTAAGGAGATTTCTAGGTCGCTTATCACTCCTAAACATTTTAGTCGGAGCCACGTATCTTAATGTTTTGAAGATCCAGGTAAGCTTTCTGACCCTCGCAATCACCTGCTCAAGGTGAGGATACCAAGACAGAAACTGGTCAACCATCACGCCCAAGTATTTCGTCTTAGAGACTCTAATTAGATATGAACAATTACAGCTTATCCTGTTTATATCTCCGCATGTGTGTACCCTCAAATTGAGGTCATCATTGGGCTGTGTCCGGTTACTAACACTAAAACATACGTAGTTAGTCTTGGTGGTGTTTAATGTTAGTAAATTGTTTTTCAGACATTCAGCTACGTGGGCAATCCCTACCTCTGCACTCAGTGTAACATCTTGCCAAGAATCACCAGCAAATACAATAGCAGTATCATCGGCGTATGCAAATACTCTGGCGTTTGTTAATTTAATATTACACAGATCATTGATGTATATTAAAAACAGGGTAGGACCCAAAACACTACCCTGTGGTACGCCGTATGTTACCTCTGCATTGTCGCTAGTGTATTGTCCTATTTTAACTTTTTGCTTTCTGTTAGAGAGATAATCTCTGAGCAGGCTGAGTGCAGTACCTCTTATTCCGGCTTTTTGTAATTTGTTCACTAGGATAGGGACAGAGACGGTGTCAAAAGCTTTTTAGTTATATATTCACTTTAAAAATAAATATTAAAATTAAAATAAAATAAATAAAAAATAAATTTAATAGAAAAATAGATTTCACAGACCCGCAATATTTTCGAATGGCCTATCCAACGATACCACACACCATGGAATAATCGAGAAAAAAATATCATCCCCACCATGCAAGACAAAGATGGTACTCTAAAAAATATATTTTTCTAGATTTTATTTTACCACTTTGTCGGCGAGATGAATATGTAATACCCATGTCAAATTATAGCTTTCTAGTGCTAAGAGTCTCTGAGCTAAGCCGGGGACAGACGTACGGACATGGCGAAACTATAAGGGTTCCTTGTTGACTAGGGAACTCTAAAAAACAGGAGTCTAATATACAAACAACACAAGCCACTGCTTGTAAAAATATTTAATTGTCACACTACCTATTTTTCGCATTAAACAAAAACAAAGTTGTTTGCTTTGGTATGAGTAAGAGCAACATTATTACATCAGAATACTGAATATCATAGATCTAAACAAAATAAAAAACTGTTTCACATGTTTATCTGAACTAGCACCAAAGTAAATATAAGTACAATTGTTGCATCAGCAGTATTATTTAAAAACAGAAATAATCTGTTTGCTGAATGAATTACTTTTATATTTAAAGATTAATAAGGATAACACATCTTTAATTTTGATTAAATATAAGTATAGGTATTTAACATTCCACAGGTTGTAACATAGGTTCAATAATACCAGCGGCACAAAAATATTTATAGATAAATATTGGAGCAGCTGTTTTGGGCCTCCTCAAAATGCAATGTCTTTGTAATTTTGCAAATAAAGGCTTCTAGGCTCGGTTCATGGCATTCCTTATCTCAAATCCAATAATATTAAATCTGTAAATCAATATTTTGAGTGTGACATAATAGGGAAGAAGACTTGAGTTTCTGTATGTATAATATAATTTCTTAAACTGTAAAATGTTGATTATAATTTAAATGATTTCCATGGCTCTTGCACTACTGTACTTATAATGAGACCCTATAAATATTTAGAAAACAAATTATTTGAATGGTCAGTTTGTGATAATTTAATACAATGTTGTGTTGAAAATGTCAATGATACCCTGGCTCTTGCACAAAGTATAAAATGTATTACAGGAGTCAGTACTTGCATACTGTTTACGTACTTCTCAACCAAATGAATTGCATCAGATATTTAAACATGAATAAAGAATACAACTTTAGGCAATAACCCTCTTTCTAGAAAACAAGACCTAACCTTAGCCCAAGCTTAAAACTTTAAGTAAATTTTTTATACTTATTTCAAACTTAATTCCAACATAGGTAAAGTTATTATTACTAAATATATAAAATGACAACTTAGTAAGTACCGGACTAATGGTTTAAGTACATATAATTTTTCAACGTATCTGTTTAAAGGCAGGGACTTTTTATGAAAGTCAATCATGATATTATCACAATAATTATAAATTGTGATAATATCATAACAAAGGGTCAAAGGTGAGAAGTAGCTAGAGCTTTTAAGTCAAACATAACAATAATAATTAGGTTTTATTTTCTTCTGGCTCAATAATTTGACTTCCCCTGTTTTGGGCCACATACATAAGTGGGAACCCCATTTTCCCAATCACTACATAGGCTGAATTGAGCACTTCAGGTTCTAATTTGAGTTGCAATTGGAAACTTATGTTTGACTCTAGATGGCCATATTAACGCTGATGATGTCATTAGGTAACTCAGTTTCAAAGCAGTATGAATGATTCAACATTTTCTAATGTGTTTTGAGAATATCAGCATATAATTACAAAGTCTTTGTTTTGGCAACATAATATGATGACATGACAAAATAGGTCAAAAAGTCTTTTATATAAAAAAACAAAACCAAATGTATGAAGACAGATGTTGCTTAAATTAATAAATAAGTGATGTTCATTTTTTAGGAATTGTTCCATCAAGGACATTTTAATTGTTTTCTTAGTGGAATCTGACACTAATAATTGATATCTTTACACACACAGTTATTACAAGGTCTAATTGTACCTTTGGAGATATATAATAGGTACTTCAGTTGAGAGTTGAGTGATTCAGCTAAAGGCAGGAATTGAGACTGTGTTTGTATTGAAGCTCACTAATATAGAAAGTGGGTAGGTGTTAGCATATTGTCCATAAAAGCAACACCTCATTCTGAATATCTTTCATAACATTTAAATGTCGTCGTATACAATAAAGTAGTTTTTTTTATAATATGTTACCTTGTTATTTTGTCCTCTAACGTACAAACTACATAATTCTAAAAATATTATGGCATTCCCTGATGTCATTACCTTACATTTCATCAAAAAAATATCGGAACACGACACAAAAAATTTCACAACAAATGTTCACTAAAACCATAATTAGCACTCATAATAGTCCACCTGAGTAAAACAATGCACTTGTAACAAATATTTCGTGTAATATTACCCGGATTTCAGGTCAGATTGACAGTCCAAGACATTTACAACACCCATTGAAAAATGGCACGATACAAAAACACTCGCTTACCTGATCTGTTTCATTTTCGACGGTTTTGTACGCATTACGTATGTGACTTATATCACTGAAGGCCATTTAAATTATAAAATTATTTCTTGCCACGATACATACGAGCTTACTTCGGTGCTAAGCCATTTTTTCCATTGACCTACATGTGTATAAAATTATACGTGCATACTCGTAACGGTGTTGCTGTCACGAAGCGACAATTTAGTCGGAAAATAACATTTGATTCGTCAAAAACTAAGTTGAAAAGACAAAACTTACATGGTAAATCGTCAGTTTTCAGATAAAATTATTATTTCTTCCTTGAGTGAATATTTTTTTTTTGTATATTTCCCGCCCTTTCAAATAATTTTGAAGACTTTATTTTTTTTAAATAATAATCAGACTTCATTATCGATGCTAAAGAATTATTTACCTATTAAAATTAAACACATTTTGGATTTATTAACAACTAAAAATGTGGTTTTTAATCAGAATTTTAATATCGAAGTACCAACAATAATAGGTAAACATAACTATTTTTATTATTCAGTCAGTCCAAGTCCTTACTACTAGTGTAGGTAGCATTTTGAACTTAGGAATGGCAACACTTTTGGGTTACAAAACCCAAAAGCCCCATACCATCCCAATATTATTCCATTTATTGCGATACAGTCTTTTAAAAGTTTCTTGGGCATCAGATGATTTTAGATCATTTAATCAAATAAAAACTTGAAATAATAATAATTTAAAATTTGAGGTAATCTTAGACGCCATCTATAATCTGGAAAATACAAATATGGCGCAACAGGTTAATAATAGATAGATGGCGCTATTTGATGTTTAAAGCAAACAAACTCATTACAACTGTCGCCTACGACGCCTATAGATGGCGCTACAAAAGAGAATTTTTCAGTTTTTCAATGTTTCGTAAAACTTTGGAGTTGCAATCGCTAATACTGCTGACCGGGGGTTCCTGGGTTTGATTCCTAGGTCATATTGAATTATTCATTAGCAATTTAACATTATTTTCGGAATCAGGGTTTGTGAGTACACTTAAAGGGCTATAACTCGTTTAGTGACAATGATTAGCCTAGAAGTTTATAATTAGAAGAGAGAGGGCTCTCTTAGGTACATGGGAATGGGAATATAACTAATTAGGGGTGTTAATATTTTTAAGCAATAAGTAAAAACAAAAGAAGTAGGTAGATATGGGAAAGTATCGTAGCATGTGGCAGTCTGTAGGTTCTGCATACGCCCATGGGAAAAGGCGTGGTTTTATGTCTTTCTAAGCATGTATTTAGATTTTTAGATACCTAAAAAGCAATTTGAGGAGCTCGTGGCTAAGTAATAACCGCCGCGTAGGTCGATCCATCACGTTAAGCTACGCTTGCCTGGGTTGGTTCGTGCATGGGTGACCATCTTTACATAATTATCGAGAGTCCTCCGTGCCTCGGAATGCATGATAAGCCGTTGGTCCCGGCTGCCATTAGTGGATCTTTGACAGTCGTTACGGGTCTTCAGAAGGCTGAAAGTCTGACAACTAGTCTTACTAAGGGTAGGCTTACCATAATCATGAAGCTTAAACTGGGACAGGAATGGAAGACCGAAGAAAAATACAGGCTACTACAATTTTATTTTTTTTAACTTATGAACAGAGTAACTATACCGAAAGTCCGCTGTACTTTACTTAATATTGACTTATTCACATTGTGCCATTCGTACTTTTCGCTAGAGTGAATTTTTTTTAAACATTCTTTTTAATTTTTTCATAAATATCGGTGCATGTAATAATTCCAAAGTTTAAGTACCTAGTAAGTTAAGTCCAAAGCGACTTTACTTAATATTGACTTATTGACATTGTGCCATTCGTACTTTTCGCTAGAGTGAACTTTTTTCAACATTCTTTTTAATTTTTTCATAAATATCGGTGCATGTAATAATTCCAAAGTTTAAGTACCTAGTAAGTTAAGTCCAAAGCGACACATGCTGACTTAACCGGGACAAAATACCAAACCAGCTGGGACGCCACGACCAATGCATGAAACCGGGAAAATCCCGGTCAAACCGAGACATATGGTAGGCTTATCTAAGGGGTACCGTATTACCCAGTTACTGAGTTAGCGAGGTCAGATAAGCAGTCGCTCCATGTAAATGGAGTGTACGACTAAACGCCGACAGACACTACGCCGACAGACTGAACACCGACAAGACTTTACTTCGACGGGACTCTTCGCCGACAGGACACTTCGCCGACAGGACTCTTCGCCGACAGGGCTCATCAGCGACGCAATTTATTAAAGCCCCATCGCCATTTATTTATTTTTATTTAAGCCCGATAGGATAAACCAGTTTAGCCTAGGTCGAATTTCACTTAGTTTGTATCTTAGCAGCAGGCATGTTTTCTGTCACGGCTCCGGTGCTGCAGGGCTCCAGCGGTCCCATGCGAGCTTATCGTCACAGATGTGTTTCACGCTCACCACCGAGGCTTCGGCTTGCTGGCCGGCTCCGCCGGCCAGCCTCAGCCGCGGCGGCTAGCGTTGAAACCACCTGCTCCTCAGCTCGCGGGCCGCCTCGCCCCTACGCGCCTACGCGAATTTAAATAACACTCTAGGGGTAGGGCAGACAAGACTACGTGGAGTCGGTTTTGCTGCGATTCGTTTTTGTCACGTCGCTCCCGCAGTACGCTCAATCAGATTTCAGATTAGGACGTACCATTTTATCCTAAAGCATGTAAATTCTAACTAGGATAAACCGATTCGACCTAGGCTAAACTGGTTTATCCTATCGGGCTTAGGACAAACTAGTTTAGCCTAGGCTATACTAGTTAATCCTATCGCGTGTAGGGAGAATTGGTTTGGCCTAGGCTAAACTAGTTTGTCCTGAAATTGGGTTTGGCCGGTAACATATATATGTATAAGAAGAGATGTACCTACACTAATAACCAATGCAAAATATTTTTTTTTTTTTTAATTGATACTTACAAGAAAAGCATAAGTAATCGATTTCCAAAGTAAGTATCTGATTATCGGAGATAAATTGCGTCGCTGATGAGCCCTGTCGGCGAAGAGTCCTGTCGGCGAAGTGTCCTGTCGGCGAAGAGTCCCGTCGAAGTAAAGTCTTGTCGGTGTTCAGTCTGTCGGCGTAGTGTCTGTCGGCGTTTAGTCGTACACTGATGTAAATGACTGAAGTCACCTGTATCGGGTTTGACTGGAAACCGACCAACATAGTTGGGAAAAGACTAGGCGGATTGATTGAAGTAGTAGAAAGCAATTTAGTTACATTACAAACCATGCCTACAGTTCAAGTTGCCCCTTGCAGTCTGCGGTATTTTATGAATACAAGCACTATACAATATGTAAAAAAAACCCTGTTGTTCCTTATATCTACGTTTTAAGAATCGGTATATATACGTAATAAAGCAAGTCATTTATAAAAACAGATCAACAAAAATAATTTAAATAAATATTGAAATATTCATATTTGTAATGTTTAACTGATGTCTTACCTCTTTAGTTCTTTGATTTTGACTTCTCGACTAGCCAATGCTTAATTTTTTTTAAATTATAATTCCACCAATTTTGTGCTTGTAGGTTAATGTATACGTCCCTTAAAGGAACAACAGGGTTTTTGTTACATACTGTATATACCTACTTATCTTTTAGCCTTCCTTCATTCCTTGTAACTATTAGGTATAGGTACACAAAGCTGCACATCAAGCTATTCATTTCCAGTTTTAAGCAGACCTCGCTGACCTCCCTTTGTACGGAAATCCTTTGTAAGGATTCCTGGACAAAGAGAGGTCAGCTTATACTGGACATGGATAGCTTAGTCGCCGTGTACAGAACGTGCCGTGTGTGCGTGTGCCCGATGAGTATTCTCATCGGCAAAAATGACGAAATTGCCTGCAAACTTTTACCCTCTATTATATTATATTTTCAAAGATCCTTACTTAGAGCTTTGTTTTAAAGAACACATGTGTAAAATTCTAAGCTTCGAGACATCTAGACCCAACGGTTTATATGCTGTGCTGTGCGTTGTCTGCCTGTGAATGTATTTTTAGATTTTTGAAAAGAACACTTCTGTATAGGGTTGAGCGATTTTTGAAAAACTTATGGGTTCGCGCACCGACCTGCCCGCGCCGACATGCTGTAGTAGCAGTGAAACTGAAGTTAAATTGACCACGTGAAAATTGACGGCGTGGCCGCGTGTGTCTGCTATGCATTGTTAAAATTGTAACTCTTTAGTACTTGCAATAATGGTCATAGATGTTTTTTTTTAATTTAACGTAATAAAAAAAAATTGAAATTCAAATATTTATTTAATTTAATAACACCTAAACGGCTAATAGGGATAGATGTTACCTATGAGGGAGATGAAATCAAACTGAACCAGGAGAAGTTCATAGAAGATACTCTTAAAAAATTCAAAATGGAAGATTGCAAGGCCACGTCTACACCTATAGAACCAGGTCTAAGACTTGAAAAAGGAAGAAGAGATGAAAGGAACGATCTGCCCTACAAAAATTTGATTGGCACACTCATGTATCTGGCAGTGGCAACTCGACCCGATATAATGTTTGCCATAAGCTATCTCTCCCAATTTAATGACTGTTACGGAGAAGAGCATTTCAAATGTGCAAAAAGAGTGCTACGATACTTAAAGGGAACAAAAAGCGTTGGTCTTTTATTCAGAAAAACTCGCCGAGAATTACACGGCATGGCTGACGCAGATTGGGGCGCATGCAAACTCGACCGTAAATCTTTTTCGGGCTGTTGTTTTAAATATGCTGGAACGGTCATAAGCTGGATGTCGAAGAAGCAAAAGAGTGTAGCGCTATCGACTGCCGAAGCGGAATACGTCGCCTTGACTGAAGCTGCAAAAGAAGCCATTCACCTGAAAAGTCTATTCAAAGATCTTGGGGCAAACTATGAAAGCATAGTCATATTAAACGACAACCAAGCCGCCCTCAAATTAAGTCAGAACACAATGGTCACTTCAAAGTCCAAGCACATTGACTTAAAAATGCACTTCATACGAAATTGCATAATGGACGGAGCGATTCAGGTCAAGTATCTGCGAACCGAAGATATGGAGGCAGATATCCTAACCAAAGCCCTAGCCGGCCCGCGGCTGTTGAAATTGCGGATTGACTTAGGAGTTTCCTGAACCTCTGATCACCACGACGATGCCGTGAAGAGGAGTGTGAGTACTGGCAGCCCAGTACCAAATGACACTGCACGTCGTTTGGTTTTCTACGTTTGTAATTACTTTTGTTAAACCTATGATGGATGTGTCAAATAAAAAACGATATCTTTGATCACACGTATTATAATTATATTTCAATAATTAAAAACCCTTACACACTGTCTATTATCAATAGCGATCTGTCTTTAACTGAAAATAAGTTATTGGGTTCGGCCGTTAGTGACTACATTGCATTCCTGAAGTGGTAGGACTGACATGTTTTTTTGTTGAGAAATTCGCCGATTGCATAAAAACTATGCGATATCAAACATTTTTTCAGAACAACAGAATTTTTTGTAAGGTAGTTCTGTTATCCAGTTAGGTAATGAGTTATATATAAGTGGCACCATATACACGCAACTGCGCCTGAATAGTTCTATCCTAGGTACAGGGATTTTCAATAAATACTGTGTGACTTTTCGCTTGTTAAAATTGTTATTAGCTTCAAATAGTTTAGAGTTCATTTTAACAAATTTTGCGATTTCGAAAATGTAAATACAAGAAACAGTAAGAAGCTTGATGATTAAGACCAGTCCATGTTAAAGATTGCACGAATACATTTTTTTGTGTTATTAGTATTCCAGAAATTTCCGATGAATTTCCTCAAACAATGATAACATACCGAATAATGGAACAGTATAGGCGTGGTATACCATTATCGCAGTTGGTTTAGATGTCTCGTCTTTAATTTTGTTTAAAGCATAAACAAAACTATTTATTTTCATACATATTTCGTCAATATGTTCTTTCCAGGTGAAGTGTTCATCGAGTGTTATTCCCAGAAATGTTGTTTTGTGTACTTGTTCGACTAATTGGTTCCTATGAGATATTTTAAGTTGGAGGCATTTGCGTTTTGAAATTTAATATTTTAGTTTTTGCTACATTCACTTTTAAAGCATTTTTATCTAATCCTTTGATAATATTGTTTAAGGTGTTATTTATGACTGACTCGTAGGTTTCAACGTTCTTACAGTCTAAAATAACCGTCGTGTCAACAGCAAAAAGGACACAATCTTGTTCTACTGCTTGTGAGGAAGATCGTTAACATACACAAGGAATAACGGTGGTCCTAGAATGCTTCCTTGCGGTACACCAAAGTAATTAAGTCGAGGTTGGGAATCGAAATTGGTGATATTGTTAGCTTTTTCCTAAAATTTTGTGATCCTTGTGGTTTGGCTTCTATTAGATAAATATGATTGGAACCATTCTAAGGCTGGACCTCTTATACCGATTTTATTCAATTTATCGAGTAGAATTGAATGATGAACCAAATCGAAAGCTTTGCTTGGGTCTAAGAATAGAGCTGATGTTGTAACTTTAGCGTTAATATTGTTTAAGATTGATTTGACTAGGTTAAACGCTGCGAGTGAGGTTAATCTGTTCTTCCTAAACCCATATTGTTCATTAGCAAGAACATTATACTTATCTAAGAAAGAGAGAAGTCTTTTGTACATAACTCTTTCAAAGACCTTCGATAGGATTGGTACCAGCGCAATAGGTCGGTAATTATTTTTATCTGTTTAAGAACCTTTTTTGTGCTTTTATTATAGATATCTTAAGTTTATCCGGGAAGCAGCCTTGCTCAAATGATAAGTTGATGATTTATGAAAGTGGTTCTGCAATGTACTGTGCGATATTTTTAAAGAGTCTGTAGTAATATCATCATAGCCTTTAGTGCTTTTTAATGTTTTTTATGGTAAAAATTTCAGATGGATTAGTACGTTTAGAAATATGCTGTTGTCGTTGCTTTTAATATTACTTTGGTTGTTAGTGTTGTTTAGTAAGGCTGTGTTGGTTTCAAAAATATCTAATAATATTCTATCTAAAATAATATCTTTATTATTATATCTATAATAATTATTCTCTCCCAAAATTCCTATAGACCTACGACAACAAATTAAGCGTGTCGGAATAGGTAATCACGTGGGCACGTGAATTACATCCGAGCTGTATCGGACTGTGACAATTCCCTTTGTGATCAGTACGGGGTGCAATTGCATCTGTCCATTTGTGTGTCTATGGACATTCGGACATTGGTCAATGCTTTGTAATGCACTTTGTTGGTGTTAGGCTGGGCACACATTGGTAGCATGTCATTAAGTTTTTTTGTAGGGATGCGCTGTATTTTTAAAGTGAAAACTTTGAGCGATTTTTGGTAAGAGAAAAATTACGGTTCGCGTCACTGACATGCCCGCGCCGATACGCTGTAGTAGCAATAGGAAAGTTAAGTCTACACATCAAGCTCGCGGCTACACATCAAGCTATACATTTCCAGTTTACGCTGACTTCTCATTGTAAGGAAATCCTATACAATGCGAGATCAGCTTATACTGGAAATGTATAGCTTGATCTGTAGCCGTGCGTACTTAAACTGTGGATTGTTTAAATTGTATTTTAGATAATCATTATTAATATTGAAGTGAAAACTTCTTCAGGCGCGTTAAGCAATATTTTTTTACTTCTGTTGGCCTTCCCTATGACAGAAAAGTTTTTTTTTTTTTGTAGTGTTGTGTTGTATTTTTTCTCTGTTTTTGTCTCCATTAGAAAAGGTTCACACCTTTTGCTAAGGTATTTATTGCGTAGGCGTAGGTTTTGTCTGTAAAAACATAGTGAGTAGGTACCTACTTTAAAGAGTACAGTCAACCGCACATCAGTAGTCACAATTTAACATTGACAACGTTTTATGTCGTAGCAATAAGGGCGATTACGTAGTGCCATCCCGCCTGGCAAGCGTGGTGATTATGGCAAAACCGCCCCTTTGGGGGAGCCCTAGATCCAGCAGTGGATGTCTTTCGGCTGAAATGATGATAATGATGACGTAGTGCAAGTGTTACCAGTGATCATGTGCGATTGAGTGTACTGTACCAACTCGGTTGGTCTAAATCAGTGGTCGCATATAACCAACGGTAGGTACTTATGCACCCTACTTAGATTCCTCGTTAGGCGATCAGTTTTTTTTTAATTAGCCGACAGGAGGGCCGCCGGCTGCTGCGTGCCTATTTCTCGAAATCTCTTTGAAGCATTTCCTCATACTGTTAAAAAAAGTACGAAATATAGTCTATGAAATAAACACACCAATTTTCAAATAACGAATCTCGATAAAGCTACATCAAAACACTGGCAGTCAGACATCTCTATGGGCAAGTAATGCCTGGCCCTGACATCGGCCGCCCGTAGAGGCACCCTACCGCGCTTATTATCCAATTTATCTGTGCTCAAAACGCGATGATTAAAATAAACACTGTTACTGACGTTCCTCTAATAAAAGGTATGCTTTTGTATTGTTCATTGTTCGGTTTGTTGAGTTGGATTTGTTAGGTAGTTTGATTTGATTAGGGCTGGCTTTATTTTTATTAGATTTCTTGCCTTGATAAAGCTTCCTGAATTAAATCACTAACAAACCTAGCTATCAAAAAGAACATTAGTTACAATTTTATTTTGATTTAAGCAAAAAGTCCCAGAGTTTTTTCTTTAGGAGAACCTAAAAGGAAACAAAGAAAAAATTACTTCAAAAACCTAGGTAGATACTTGGTACTTGCGTATCTTTTCTGCTAAAAATGATAATGAAAATAAGTGATGTGGTCAAGTGGAACCGCGGGTTCAGTAGTAAGCAGGTTCAGCTGACCGAAGACACCCAGTCCGCTCTCTACAATTTGGAGACCATAATTTTGACCCCTTCTCTCCACTTGATTATGCCTAATCTGTTAGTCGTCTTTTACGACACCCATGGGTACTTCGGTAATTACCTACTTAAAGATAGGGTGGCCTGATCTTAACCTCGAACCCCAGGAGATCTTTTTGAACTCAATTGTTTTCAGTTTGGTGCAGTGAGCTCTTAGCTTCACTACTATTGCCCAAGCAGCACGCAATCGTTTTCAACATCAATATACCAGCCTATTTAGAACTTAGAGTTCTTTTAGAGACGTACAATTAGTGTCAAAAAATTATTTTGTCTTTGTAAGAGTGATTTATTTATTTATTAATTTAATACTTCAAGCACAAAAGTGTACAGAGGCGGACTTAATGCCATAGGCATTTTCTACCAGTCAACCTTTGGGTGATGCAGAGACAAGCAGTGCAATAAAGAAAATTGTGAAATCAATATTTATCTCAATATAAGGATATACATACATATACCTATTTAAACTTTAAATATAATATATATACCTAATTATACATAATTAAAAGAACAAATAAATACACATAAACACACGAATATACTATTAACCAAACAGACAATGGGAAAACTTTACCGTTGTGATGATACTGCCAGCTTCTTACGAATGTGCTCGCGAACTTTAACTTTAAAGGATAATCGGTTGGTTGCCATCCTGATTTCCTGGGGGAGCGCATTCCACTGAGAGATAGACTGAACGAAGAAGGAAGAGTGAATAAAGTCAGTGCGGTGAGTGGGACATTGAAGAAGACGATTGTGTGAAGAACGTAGATTTTTACTGTGGTTGGCGCAAATGTACTGAAAGTGGGAAGCTAGATAACTAGGGGAAGAGGGAGAGTCAAGAAATGAAAACAAGGTGGTCAACGCCCTTTGCTCTCTGCGCTGGCGTATGGGCAACCACTTTAGAAGCGACCGATGCGCAGAGACATGATCATATTTATGCAGATTGAAAACAAATCGAATGCAGTTATTGAGAAGACGGTCAAATTGGTCGAGGAGATCTGCATTCAGGTCATAGTAACATATCACCATAATCGATGATAGGGAAAATTAAGGACTGCACAAGCATTGTCTTGGTACTTGATGGTAAAAAAAATTTCAAGTGGTATAGAGCCCGTAGCGTTCGAGTAACCTTCTGGCTCACCCCAGCGGCTTGCGTACGCCAGGTCAGGGTACAATCGATGTGCAAGCCTAGGTCTTTTACGTCAGTGCTAAATGGAACGATTGAATTATTGAAGAGAACTAGTGGCAAGGTTGAACCATCCACCTTACCAATACTATGATGATCGCCTGACACTTATAAGGGTTTACTGCAACACCAAATCTATCAGACCAAGTTTTAATGGCTTTCAAGTCCCAATTTAACTTGTCTATAGCATCAGGTATTTCATCAACCTTGCCGTTACAGTACAACTGCAAGTCATCTGCATACAGATGATACGTACACTGAAGTTCGGAAGTTATAAGATTAATAAAAATAGAAAACAGAAGAGGAGAAAGAATACCGCCTTGAGGGACGCCAGCTTCCAAATCACACCAGCATGACGAAGAATCTTCAACATGAACGGACTGCTGACGTTCCTGAAAGTAAGAGGAGAACCATTCCAGTGCTTCGGGAGAGACCATAGCATAGGACAGGATAGCTAACAGGATGTCGTGACTGACGGTATTAAAGGCATTCGAGAAATCAACCAACACTAGAACAGTAACTTTGGTGTCTTCCAGTCCTGCCCTTATATCACCAGTCACTTTAAGGAGGGCGGAAACAGTGCTATGCCCAGGTCTGAACCCAGATTGAAGAGGGTTAATTAGGGAATTACGATGAACAAAATTGGAGAATTGTTTGTGGACACAGGCTTCGAGCACTTTGGATAGGAAGGGAAGTATAGAAATTGGACGGAAGTCGGTAAGAAGAGAGGGATTAGATACCTTAGGTAGTGGACGAACATGGGCTTTGCGCCACAGGGAAGGGAATACTCCGGTATACAGGGAAAAATTTATAATGTGGGTAATCGCGGGTAGGAGATGATCCAGAATAGTTATGATCATACCACGGGTGATATTGTCACATCCTGCCGCTTTCGATTTGATGGAGAGAATGATCTTTCTGATCTCTCCTGGTTCAGGTGGAATGAAACTGAAAGGGTTAATACAAGGACGCGTTAGACCAGATATTAAAGACAGAGTTAGATTAGATTTATGAGTTTTTATACAGCTCAAACTGTATAAAATCTTTGTAAAGGGATCCGCGTAAGCTTAGGGTGTCTCAACAGAATATTAAAACTCTGATAAACAACTTTAAGTATTTTGTGACACTTCAATCTGGTTTTATCGTTAAAGCTGTATTTTGCATCTGATCACTTAGTTATTACAGCTCTAAGTGTTATTATAGCAACACTTGATACTTGTTTCTGTACAATGGTATATGAAAACTCACTTCTGAAACTTATTTTTATGGCGTTATTGTACACTCTTGTAAATACAGTGGTTTTGTGTTGTATGAGGGTGTTTTAAAACTAAAAAAAAATATGACAGCTATATTACAGCTTTAGTCTGTATTACTGACAAAGTCGCTCGATTGCATGAATTAATGTTTTCATTGTGAACAAATGCTATATGTGGAAAATAAGAAAAAGAAGAGGATTGAAAAATAATATTTGAATATTACAAATTACCAACCAAATAACAGTAATGATAGTGAACCATCTCACCAAAACAAGTATAATATACACAATACACTAATAATACTTTATATTAAGTTGACTTAGGTGTAAAATAAAACAGCTAACTCTTTTGGGTTTATCATACGTACGTAACGTACGACGACGATGCGTGTGAATGATAAAAAAATTAAACGATTGCGCGTTTGCCAGAAGTTACCGATTAACACTATTTATACTAAACTACAGTACGTCCGGCTGAAATATCTTGGCGAGTTCGAACTTCGCGCAGAAGGCTCCGCAGTAACATTTTCTAGGAACAAAATAGTGACATGAAGTGAGTAATATGAGTGAGAGTACATGCGCAAAAATCTTAGTGCATGTTCAGACTCGCCAAGAAATTTCGGCCGTACTGTACTTTGTGCTATCAACTAAATAAAATCTCATGGTCGAGTAGAGTGACAAGAAATGGCCCACCATTGTTGTATCGTCATGTAGCGGCATCAACATCGCATGCGAACTACGCGTCACACTGACGTCACGTAAAATCCTGCATCGCGCAGGCAGAGTTTACCGCGCAACTCACATATATACAACGTCCTGACATCAACCGTCGCGTCGGGCAGTGCCCACTAGACACAACACCCGTCTGGTTGGAAGATCCTCCCTTTTCTATGGAGAATGAGTGAACTTTACACCCTGTTCCCCATGCCTCTAAAGTCATAATATCGTTTGGCTAAGAAAGAAACACAAATCAAATTATTTTTTTTCACTGACAACTGGTGACGATTGGAGACGACTGCTAGAACCAAAGAGTACCTTATAAATTGGCTATAACTGTATAAAAGTAGTGCATTCTTAATAAAATATTATTGATAAAGTGAGATCTGTCATCTTGGGCTCAGAGTTTTTTATTTATTTTGAGTAACTCTAATGAGCATTATAAGGTTATGTATAGAGAACTGATATACAGCCAAAGTAATAAAAATATTCTATTATAAAGTTGATTAAAAGCCAATAGCAGTAAAATATAATCCTTAACTTACTTAGTACAGCTACTCAGACATAACACTCCAAATACCGTTTAGGCTGTTTAGCAAATTATCGCCATTTTCGAATGTATAAAAACAAAATTTAAAGTATATTTAAAGGAATATTTTACACCAGCCAAAGCTATAATTATCATGATTATCAGCTTGAATAATGACTACTGTGCCCTCCATATCATTTTTTTTATTCTGACCTTAAAAACAAACATTTACTTACCATATTTGGTATTTTTCTTTATGTCAGCTCGATTATTTTGCTGGTGCGTAAATATTATGACGAAAATATACACAGGTTCACAATAAATTTTAATCTGCACTTTCAATTCACCAATTAACATCATCAGATATCCACGTTCAAGATTATCTTTTATACTAATAAATATTACATAAATAATAATGTCGCCATTCAGTACGTTTCTATTGAACGTGATATCGAAAATCGTTTGTTTAATTTTTATTATTTTATAATTCCTTTCAAGAACCTATTTAGAACACTTTTCATTACAAGATACTTATAAGATTATTTTTGTAGTGTAATGGTTACTTTGTACATCGAATAACAGCTCTAATACAGTTATTATACAGCTTCTCTATTGCTTCTACAGCTACTAAACAGCTCTTCTAACGCCAAAAGCTGTATAATATGGGCCTTTTTTTACTTATAAGGACTGTATAAGCTTATACAGCCTGAATATACAGCTTCTAGGTATAAAAACGAACTTAAATACACCTGTCATTGTTTTTTTCTAGTGTGCGTCCATTTTGAGGCCAACCGTTGGACGCAATTTTTTCGACGAGTTCACAGCTTTGACTGTCTATCTAGACATACCTATTTATATCTTTACGTAGAACCTATGGAGTGTCAATAGAATACGAGACCACCTTATGTACTTACCTATCTACCTATATCTGCCTTTCAGAGCATGCTCGTGACAATACTATAAGTTCACGGAAAATATAAACATTGCAAGGGGACATCAACTCCAACGTCACCAACACAACGACGAACGAAGACTGATCAATTCAATTCTCAATTCTTTATTGCGTACTATAATGTATGAAGTTGGTAGGGATATAATTATAATATATTATACATAAATACGGACCCTGGTCGGGCACAGCATAGATTAAGTAGGAAGAATGTATTTATATTGAATGATGTTGTTTTAAAAATATCGTACCACAGTAACTTAATTGTAGGTAACTTATACTTACCTACTACAAAAATACATAAGCTTAGAATTATTACTGTATTAGGTACGTATTTTTCCCTCTGAAAAATCCAAGCCCCAATACCCAAAGCCTTTTACATTTAATTCAACAGAGAAAAAAAACAAGCAGTTAATATTATCAGAGACATGCCTTTTCAACGAAGTGAAAAACAAAAGAAAATTCGTATAAAGAATTCAATCGAAATCGAATCAAGAATCCGTCTACCGTGCGTTGAAGCGAGACGGATAGTTGCGATATGCAGTACGCCAGAAAAAGACGTGCATAGCGTTAATCCTATTGGCTTATACCGGGCGACGTTTGCCGCGATTGGTCGCTGTGCCTTATTGAACTGTCACCGAAGACCGCGGTTTAGGGGGCGACCGGTAATTCGGGGGCAAACGTGGGGTGGATGGGGGATAGGGTGGCGGGGGGAAAACTCGCAGTTTGGCGATTGACTTGTGGGTAGTTTTCGGGGTTCCTTTGGCGCGGATTTCGAGCGAATTGAATGTTGAAATTGTATTCTGTCTGCGATAAGTATGATGTTGGATTTTTTGGTTGGATTCGCATTGGTTTTTGGCAGGGTTTTCTTTACATCATCGTGGTTTCTGAGAAAGGAAAAAAAGAAAAAAAAATGATAATGGTAATGGCAAAGATATAAATATGTTTAGATAGACAGTCAAAGCTGTGAACTCGTCGAAAAAAATTGCGTCCAACTGTTGGCCGCAAAATGTGACGTGACGCGAGTGTAAGACGTAGCTGTCACGCACATCAGCCTATCAAAGTTTGCCTGTTTGTTTTACAAAGTTCTTTTGCAGCGCGACAGCCTATCTAGACATTTATACATAAACAAAGGGTAATGGTAGGTATGGTGGTAATTCCCTATGGTCCATCTTCTATTTTCAATTTGAAGCGCTGAAAATTAGGTAAACTTTTCGACTCTACCGGGTGTTACATATTTATTCAGTTAAACGTAATATGGCTATTTATTAGAAAAGACAAAAAATCCGAGTGACATTTAACTGAAAAGAGATAAACAAGCATTATTAGGTATCTATTGAACTATGGTTTTTGTAAAGATTTCGTAGGCGTAGGGGACAAACCAATAACCTGAAATATGGTGTAACTTTTGTTTGTCCTTCAACAACTCAGCCTATAGCAGTCCACTGCTGGACATAGGCCTCTCCCAGGCTGCGCCACAACACCCTGTCCTCCGCCTTCCGCATCCAGACTGTCCTAGCCACCTTTTTAAGGTCGTCGATCCATCTAGCTGGGGGGCGTCCCACACTACGCTTGCCGATACGCGGTCTCCACTCCAGGACTCGTCTGCTCCACCGGCCATCGGTCCTTCGACAAACATGGCCAGCCCACTGCCACTTTAGCTTGCTTACTCTGCAGGCTATGTCGGTAACTCCGGTTTGTCCTTCACACCTTACAAAAAAGAAAGTAGGTATATGATACAATCCATCAATCCATTTAGGCTACAGAGCATGCCAAAGAAATAGACATACATACATTACCTACACTCCCGAAAAACATTACGTTCCTTCTCGGCCATTCGGGTAAAAAGAGGTAAATGCTCACAGAACGCTTTTGCGCTGATGATCTTCTAAACAGAAAATGATGTCAAGATATTCTTAGCTATATTAATATGATCAATTTTAAGATTGTGTCTAAGTTAACGTAAGTCCATAAATATTTCTCTTTATTTAAAAAATAAGTATTTTAAGAACCCAGAATATTAAAATATTATCATAAATAAATATCACGCAGTTAGCTATCTATTACCTACAACTTTTGGGTTTAGGTATAGGCTTCAGGAAAATAAGGTTTAGGTATTTATCTACTTACCTCCGCAAACGGCATCAAAAAGCATCCAATCTTGACAGTTACCTTTCGCGCCAAATCACGGCGCGCCCAATGAAAACGCGGGAACTGTTGACTTTTCGTCTATGACGGTTGTTTTCTGCGGGCAAAGGCATCATGCCACGCCCTGCCAAATATGCGAATTCTTATTGGGTGATATCAAATGTCATTCGGTGTATGTATGTAAAAGTATTCGGAAAATTGTGTTACCTACTTGTGCATTTATTTAGGTACATAATGTGCCTAGATGTGGTAAGTAGTGAAGTGTTAATCAACTAAAACCGTCTTATTACAAAACAGGATTTTTATTTTGACATGGCTTAAACCATGAAGCCAGTTTTTGTAATAAGAACGTAACTGTGATTGAAATACCGTTCTTTATACAAAACTGAAAATTTAGTTCGGTACTAAGCTGTCGGTTTTGTGTTAGAAACTTTACCATAGACGGAATAAAGTACGAAATTCATTATTGGGTCCTTGGTTTAAACTTGGGTCTGAAGATAAACCTCGTTTTGTAATAATACGGATAGGGTTTAAAATAGCAGTTCTTTCGTTCTTCCAGGAAAACTAAGATGGTCTTTAGTAGGCATTCAAATATGGCATGTGTAATTATGTATACCATGCCAAACGTGTCCATGGATTTTCTTGCTCGTTCTTCTTCATGGGTACTCTACTGCGCTTTGGAATGGGCAACTATCTTCATCTTTCTGACTAACCGAACCCCTTGACAATTCAAAAGTGCCTGTAATTGGTTTGTTTGAAACCAATTACAGGCACTTTGTATAGAATCAGTAGTAAATACTCTACCTATACAATTTGATCGTACTTCATCAAAATAAGTAAGTACCTAAGGCATGTTTAATAAAATAGACGAAGAAATGTCTAATATGACACTGAAGATGGATCGGATGGTTAGATTGATCGAATGAGGATCAAAAGAATGAAAAAATATGGACAGCATATTTTTCTGCTCATTAATATGAACTGCCCAAGTGTGCGAAAGCTGTCAAAAAGGGGAAATTATATTCTTTGGTAAAAGCACGATCAATCTTGAGTTAGAATAATGCTTAGAATTAATCCTAGTCAGCCAGGCAGAGCCAGGCATTTATATTCTCAGTAAAATACTGCGAAAAAAATTCAGACCATAGACATATAAAAACGAACCCGCACCTAATTGTTTCTATATAAATTCGAACAACCATTCCACGATGTAATTGGAAAACGGGACATTCAATCGGCGCTAAAATGTACGACGGCATTATTCTAAACGACAGGGCCGACGCAACAGCGGCGTAATGCCACAAATTAAAGCTTAAAACGGCCGGTTAACAGCTGACCCAAAATCGAAGTGTCCCCCCGTCTGGGGGACAGAGTCAGACGCGAAAAGCAACGGGGCGGAGCCACGCCACGCCTTCAAGCTCACAGGCAATATCGCGTCAAAAGTTCTCCGGCCGTGGCATAACGCGCGCGGCTCTTGCCCGTCCGTGCAAAAAAATATATAAACGTCAAAAGTGAAACGTCACGTGTTTAGCTGTCAAATTTTGGAGGGAATTCGTTAGGTTTTTTAGTGTGAACGGTTTGAAATATCATCTGTATTATTTGGGATATTAAATTGTAGGTTTTTTTTTATTTATGTTGTAAAATGTAATTGCAAAAGGACCTACCTACAGCAGTATGTAACCTCCTTGCTTCCCAGAAGCATCTTAAATCTACAATTCTACAGTTAATTGTGAATTCATTCTTTTAATAATTTTCCTTTTATTTTTAAACAAAGAGTATACCGAAGCTTTCTATACAAAAACACACAAAACTGAAAAATAAATAATGCTCCCTTAGTTGGTACCATAATTGTGTTGCCTACTTTACCTTGTTCTTCAATGGGTATTTACAAAAGTTCCTTATTTATCTTCAGCTCACTTTCGATTCCTAGATTTTAAACCATTGCTTTACCTAGTCAAGTGTCGATAGCATTTTGCTAACATCTCACCTGAATCAATAACTGCAATACAATCAGATTTTTTATTTGCTAGAGATTTGGTGTCGACATAAAAATAACCTAAGTATTAGAGGTGCAATCTAGTTGCAAGCTTCGATTATAGAATTATAATCTGAGTTAGCGAGTGACTCTTACCAAGGACCACTGAATTATTCTCTGCAGGAGGACCTTCACTATTGTCGTGTTGTCTCTGTAATAATAATTAACTAACATGTTATTTAAAAAAAAAAAGTCGATCGCAGCTGTCATTTTGGTCTAGCACATTATAAATCTAAGTCTAGATAAATTAACAACTTCTTCTACCGTACACCCACCTTTTGGTAACTTCTTACTTATGTATTAAGTAAATTGAGGCTTAAACCATATCTGATACTTTTAAACCACATGACTTTTCACTTTACCTATCCAGACTTATTTATCTAGCCTGTATTGTCCCGTTGCAGAACCTCCCTCTCCCTTTTTAACAGATTTCAACAAAGGAGGAGGTTCTATCTATGGTCTATCTGTACCTATGTATTTTAATTTTTTTATCTGTACTTAGTAGGTACATATTTTAATTTTTTTATGTACGCACATCAATATTTTCGTCAAGTGAGGACCGATTCTGAAAATTATTCATCTAATATGGTAGAGGAAGCTTGTGCGGTGGTCCCATATAAATTTTATTAACTTTGCTTGGGTAATTATTGAGTTAGCTTCGATAATACGTATCCACTTTGTGTATCATATGATGTTTTAATACATCCTGTCACTGTTGTTTACGTTGCAAGTAGTGGTATAACAATTGGTGTGGCACGTAACTTGACAAGAATCTTTAGATATTTCTCTCCTTTCTTTAACTTTCATAAAAACAGACTCGTTTAAAAATAAATTCTGGCATTATCCATAGAATAAAAGTGATAAAAGGGATATTTTTTTCGTTGCACTAATTGTAACATGCGTAAACTTACTCACACTACGCCAAAACCTTGCCAAGTTACGTGCCCGGCGACTATAAAAGAATTGGGAAACTAAAAAGTGAAAAATAACTTAATTTCGGAAGTCGGTGGCAAAAAAAAGACACTACAAAGTCAAAAACGACTTTAATTTCGGAATTCGGTGTCTTTGGATCTGTATTTTTTTTGTTTTTTTTCCACCGACTTCCGAAATTAAAGTTATTTTCTTGTATTGTGGGTCAGTTCTTTTGGTGTAGGAGTCAAGCTCGTCCCTCCATCTTCGCCTTGGTCTGCCGTTATGTCACCTAGCGTTAAGTGATACCCTCCTTTATTTTATTTTTTTTGGGTGGGAAATTATTAAATAACTTCTCCCGCTCTGGGCGGAGCAGGAGGGCGTGTCAGACTTTTACTGACTAAAACCCACCCGTATTCCTTCATTTGCCTGTGTGCCAGGGCCACGATATCCCTTTCGGACAAACTCGCAACCCTGGCAGGCATTGGCTCTAGCGGACCCCGTCAGTTGGTGCTGACAACTCTTTGAGGCGCGCGTGGAATACGACGCCTGGTCCTTATCGGATGGTGAGCTACCCATCGCTCACCGTCCGCAGGCCCGCGCCTACGGTGGCCGGAAATCGGCTTGCGACTCCCGACGCCCGGGGCGTCTCCTGCGGCGACTAGGGGCGCGAGGGCGCGAACCTTGCCTCTCCCTCACGCGTTCCGCCTCCTTCTTCGCAAGCATTACTAATTCGCAGAAGGAGGTGACGGCCTCCTATGCACTCTCGCTCCGAACCATGGCCTGAACCAGGGCCGGACGCGAGAGATCGCCGCCGCCGATCGCCTCCGTGAGGACACGGCGGTGCTCCGCCCAAGCAGGGCAGACCTCCACCGTATGCGCCACCGTGTCCTCCGGGCGATCCACACAGTGGTGACACCCGGGCGTTTCCTCTCGCTTTATCCTGAACAGGAACCTCCCAAAACAACCATGTCCGGTGAGGACCTGTGTCAGGCGGAAGGTGAGGACGCCGTGGCGCCTCTCTAGCCATCCCTCCCGCCCTAAAAGACTCACTTATCGCCACAATTGTGGCGTGCCCAAGTGATACCCTCCTAGTGGTTCTTTTAGCCCACAGTGAAACTTAAATAATATTTGAAAAAGGATTTTAACTCCGAACTCAATGCTTAGCGCCAAGCGGCATGGCTATTTTCGGCCCTATTTAAATTTGACAGCCCATCACAGCATGGCTATTTTTGGCCATATTATTATTAAAATTTGACTTATGTATCAAAATGTTCAGACAAAAGATTTGAAATGACACCTCTTGTTGGTTGTCAGATTGTTTAATTAATCAATCAACTCAGCCTATCACAGTCCACTGCTGGACATAGGCCTCTCCCAAGCTGCGCCACAACATGCGGTTCTTTGCCTTCCGCATACAGTCTGTCCCAGCCACTTTTTAAAAGATGCCGCATTCTCCGTTTGTTTTAAATCCCAAATTTTGTACAAAATTAGTGCAATTGAAATTGGTTTCATTATGTACATTTATCATCGCTTAGGTGTTACTTAAAATTTGTAATTTTATTTAACATTTGATTTCGCGATGGTAGGTATTTCATCAACACCTGAACAAATATTAAGAAATATCTAGACAAATAAGTAGGTTTATTGATCTTTGTTACAAATACACTTACTGTGTTTTACTTATCTATATTTTTCAAATTTTAACATACCGATTGAATTACTTAACTTAGAATTTTCCAATTGATATTACCATCAACCAGTAGGCAGTTAAACCTATTTTTAAGAATCTGCTTAGACAGCAGATTCTTAAAAAAATTGAATGACTAAGAGACCAGACTTTTCTGAAGTTTTCCACGTGCAGTAAGCTAACGTGGTGTGTTAGATCACTGCACGTGGAAAACTTCAGAAAAGTCTGGTCTGTTAGTCACTCAATTTTTTCATTTTTTTAAGAATCTGCTGTCTAAGCAGTAGGGTTTGACTGCCTACTGGTTCATTTTTCGTTTCTTCTCTGTTTGTAAAGAGAAGGAAAGGAATGTGAGAGGTGTAACAATAAGGTTGATGCATTTATTTGCTAGAATAGCCTGCATCTGGTAAGACTGTAAGCCGACCCCAAAATATTTGGGAAAAATGCTACGCAGATGATGACCTAAACATGTAGAATTAATTAAATAGTTTGTCAAGTATTTTTTATTTGTTTTATTTCTTATTTATTTATAATCTCACTGGGCATAGGAACAGTGAGATTATAAATAAGAAATAAAAAAGCTGCACCGGTCGACGTCATCACGTCAACGCCGGCTGTCACTGAAAACCAGCGCTGGGGCTCTGTCTCGCATAGGGTCGCAGCATTATGCTGAGCGGTGGCCGTTTTGCGTGGTTGTGACGCATATTTTTCCCCAAGTTGTTCTCTTTTGTATATTTGTTCTTCTTTACAAATAAACGTATTTTCTTTGTTTCTTAATGACCTACTAGGTTATTACTTCGATTAAACCTGTGTACCTGTTGGTATATCCTTGTGCAATTTAATTTTCTGCAAATAAATGATTCTTATTCATAAAACTTTTATGTAACTACAGCTGAAAAATCTGTGAAAATAAGGAGAAAACTATGAAACTTTTCGTCTTTTAAGACGCTTTAACAGTCAGTGATATAAAAGTGAATTTAAAGTATAAAATAGACTTTAAAATGGAAGTGGCTCAAACACCTCTGCAGCTGACCCAAGATCATTCAGATGGACGGATGACAGGTAAGAATATTTAGTTAGTGCTACTTATTTTAGATATTGAAGGGAAATACTTAGAACCATGTACTTATTATATCTCATTTGCGCTCGTTTATCTAATTGTCACAGGCGTTTTTCGTGACTGGTGGACATAATATTAAGACGCAGATATATGCCAGTGACCTTGAGTGGTTAGCTTGCGTCTTCTGTACTGAGCTCACGCAACGCGTCGTACGTTCAGCAAGTAATATGACTCGCCCGTCAAGGAGCGCTGTCCCCAATTTGACGCATTATTAATTTATTATACACAAAACAAAAGGTATTTTAATAAAACTCTTCCACTAAAATATCAATAATTAATTTATCTTTAAATTGGTGAAGGTTTCAGAAAAATACGCTTTGTAGATTTTGTGCCATTCTCAGTTTTTTATCCGCGTTAGACATAACTTTACAAATTAATGACGGCACGGTTGGCGCAGTTAGTTAAGCAATTGACTGCTGCGCTGCGTGTCGCGGGTTCGCTTCCCGCACGGAACAAATATTTGTATGACCTACAAGTAGTTGTTCCGGGTCTGGCTGTTTGTGTATGTGAATTTAAATGTTTGTAAACGCACCCACAATACAGGAGAAATTCCTAGTGTGGGGAAACGTTTTAAAAAAAAAAAAAAAACAGTATGTAATAGGTATAAACATAATCTAAAATATTCACATATTAAATTATTGTGAAAATGCTCTAATTTATCATATATTTTTTTAAATCATTAACCCTACTCGTTTAGACGTGATCTTCAGTATAAAATCATTAAGAGTCGGTTATCGTCGCCTTAAGGTTAAGAAAATATTGATGTGTGTCCATAGAGTTTCTTGCCCATTCTTCTCCACAAGTAACCTACTACGCTTTGGAATGGGCAACTATATAGCTTCATCGTTCTGAAAAACCGACTGAAAGAAATAATTACCCGAAATAATTAAGTTACTTAAAAAATAACTCAAATTTAGTTAAGGAAATAAACTTTGCTTTAGCAAAACAGGGTTATGTAACAGATATCGCTATTTTGGTTAAGAAAATATCGATGTGTGTCTAAAGAGTTTCTTGCCCATTCTTCTCCACAAGTAACCTACTACGCTTTGGAATGGGCAACTATACAGCTTCCTCTTTCTGAAAGACCGACTGAAAGAAATAATTACCCGAACTAATTAAGTTACTTCAAAAATAACTCAAATTTAGTTAAGGAAATAAACTTTGCTTTAGCAAAACAGGGTTATGTAACAGATATCGCTATTAAGGTTAAGAAAATATCGATGTGTGTCTAAAGAGTTTCTTGCCCATTCTTCTCCACAAGTAACCTACTACGCTTTGGAATGGGCAACTATATAGCTTCATCGTTCTGAAAAACCGACTGAAAGAAATAATTACCCGAACTAATTAAGTTACTTCAAATATAGGTAACTCAAATTTAGTTTTAAGGAAATAAACTTTGCTTTAGCAAAACAGGGTTATGTAACAGATATCGCTATTAAGGTTAAGAAAATATCGATGTGTGTCTAAAGAGTTTCTTGCCCATTCTTCTCCACAAGTAACCTACTACGCTTTGGAATGGGCAACTATACAGCTTCCTCTTTCTGAAAGACCGACTGAAAGAAATAATTACCCGAACTAATTAAGTTACTTCAAAAATAACTCAAATTTAGTTAAGGAAATAAACTTTGCTTTAGCAAAACAGGGTTATGTAACAGATATCGCTATTAAGGTTAAGAAAATATCGATGTGTGTCTAAAGAGTTTCTTGCCCATTCTTCTCCACAAGTAACCTACTACGCTTTGGAATGGGCAACTATACAGCTTCCTCTTTCTGAAAGACCGACTGAAAGAAATAATTACCCGAACTAATTAAGTTACTTCAAAAATAACTCAAATTTAGTTAAGGAAATAAACTTTGCTTTAGCAAAACAGGGTTATGTAACAGATATCGCTATTAAGGTTAAGAAAATATCGATGTGTGTCTAAAGAGTTTCTTGCCCATTCTTCTCCACAAGTAACCTACTACGCTTTGGAATGGGCAACTATATAGCTTCATCGTTCTGAAAAACCGACTGAAAGAAATAATTACCCGAACTAATTAAGTTACTTCAAATATAGGTAACTCAAATTTAGTTTTAAGGAAATAAACTTTGCTTTAGCAAAACAGGGTTATGTAACAGATATCGCTATTAAGGTTAAGAAAATATCGATGTGTGTCTAAAGAGTTTCTTGCCCATTCTTCTCCACAAGTAACCTACTACGCTTTGGAATGGGCAACTATACAGCTTCCTCTTTCTGAAAGACCGACTGAAAGAAATAATTACCCGAACTAATTAAGTTACTTCAAAAATAACTCAAATTTAGTTAAGGAAATAAACTTTGCTTTAGCAAAACAGGGTTATGTAACAGATATCGCTATTAAGGTTAAGAAAATATCGATGTGTGTCTAAAGAGTTTCTTGCCCATTCTTCTCCACAAGTAACCTACTACGCTTTGGAATGGGCAACTATATAGCTTCATCGTTCTGAAAAACCGACTGAAAGAAATAATTACCCGAACTAATTAAGTTACTTCAAATATAGGTAACTCAAATTTAGTTTTAAGGAAATAAACTTTGCTTTAGCAAAACAGGGTTATGTAACAGATATCGCTATTAAGGTTAAGAAAATATCGATGTGTGTCTAAAGAGTTTCTTGCCCATTCTTCTCCACAAGTAACCTACTACGCTTTGGAATGGGCAACTATATAGCTTCATCGTTCTGAAAAACCGACTGAAAGAAATAATTACCCGAACTAATTAAGTTACTTCAAATATAGGTAACTCAAATTTAGTTTTAAGGAAATAAACTTTGCTTTAGCAAAACAGGGTTATGTAACAGATATCGCTATTAAGGTTAAGAAAATATCGATGTGTGTCTAAAGAGTTTCTTGCCCATTCTTCTCCACAAGTAACCTACTACGCTTTGGAATGGGCAACTATACAGCTTCCTCTTTCTGAAAGACCGACTGAAAGAAATAATTACCCGAACTAATTAAGTTACTTCAAAAATAACTCAAATTTAGTTAAGGAAATAAACTTTGCTTTAGCAAAACAGGGTTATGTAACAGATAACCTAGTTCGCAAGTCACACTTTTTGTGTAAACAGTTAAGCAAACATTTCTTTCAGTGCGACTCCTTGACAATTAAAATGTGCCTGTAATTGGTTTATTAATTGAAATATTTAAATGCTTTCCGCCATACTACAAAACAAGATTTATATTTTGACATGTCATAAACCATGGAGCCAGTTTTTGTAATAAGAACGTTACAGTGATTGAAATACCGTTCTTTATACAAAACTGAAAACTTAGTTCGGTACTAAGTTGTCTGTTTTGTGTTTAGGAACTTTACCATAGTCGGAATAAAGTTCGAAATTCAATAATGGCTCCATGTTTTAAACCTGGGTCTGAAGATAAACCTTGTTTTGGAATAAGGGGGTTTGAGTTCGATTTTTGTTAGGGATAAGCTTCATGCACTAATAACATGTTGAATTAATTTTGTCCTGTGGGTTGACTGGCTTGTGAATGAATGAATGATATATTTTTCTGTTAGTAGTTTTGTACACACGGCTACACATCAAGCTATACATTTCCAGTATAAGCTAACTTCTCATTGTACGGAAATCCTATACAATGCGAGATCAGCCTAAACTTGATATGTATAGCTTGATGTGTAGCCGTGTGTACAAACACTTTTACACGTCAATCATATTAAAAAAAAAAACTAGATGAGGTTGGCGTTTCGTATCTGACCACTCTGAGAAGAAAGGCCGAAACAAACTCAGAGGTCACAGTCTCTTTTAAAGTCCAGACATAATCTTGGTCAGATCATGACTGTGAAGACCATGTAGATTGGTGCCTGAAATTATATTTTGATGAAAGAATCACACAGATTGAGGGGACCTGTCCAGTCAGTGCACGCATTTGTCAGTAGTCATGCAGCTCAACTCAGAACTTGAGGAGCTCAACGATTCAACGAACAATACAAAAGAAAGGACATTTGGGTAGGCCGCATAAATTACTCAAACTGCCAGACAATGATGAAAAAAAAAACCGGCCAAGTGCGAGTCGAACTCGCGCACGAAGGGTTCCGTACCATTATCTATAAAAATGGCAAAAAAATCACGTTTGTTGTATGGGAGCCCCCCTTAAATATTTGTTTTATATTAATTTAATTACTTATTTATTTTTAAAGTGTTTTATAAATAACTTAATATTCTGTGAATATTTCAAGCGTCTACCTGTTGTCGTTATCAATATAGAGCAAAAAAAATCACGTTTGTTGTATGTGAGCCCCCTTAAATATTTATTGTATTCTGTTTTTTAGTATTTGTTGCTATAGCGGCAACAGAAATACATCATCTATGAAAATTTCAACTTTCTAACTATCACGGATCATGAGATACAGCCTGGTGACAGACGGACAGACAGACAGACAGACAGACGGCGTAGCCCTAGTAATAGGGTTCCCGTTTTACCCTTTGGGTACGTAACCCTAAAAATTAATTAATGATGACGTATGAGTGTTATGAGTGTGTTATTCCCAAAGTACTCCAAAAAGAGTTCCCAAACTACTCCATGAAAAATATAATACTTATTTTTAATTAGGTTTCATTCTACTCCATGATAATATTAAAAAGTTCTCAAAGTCAAGTAATCCACTCCATTTTAATCAAAAAGCTAATTTATGACGTTATAACAAAATGCTAAACTTTAAAGAATTTTTGTGACTGACTGTAATGAAATAATATACCTATTTATTTTATAGGTAATTATTTAGATGGAGCAGTTTGAGAATTGATAACGAATAATCGGTGGAGTACTTTGAGAATAATTTCAGATACCTATGTACAGAATGGTAACAAAATAATAAGTAGATATTTTTGAATAATAATAATTCCTTGGAGTAGGTAATTTCACTTTTCGGCAGTTATTTTTTAAGTCCTAATGTCCCATGTAATAGGGGGCGAGCCTATTACCACCAACCGGGTACAAATCCAGACTAATATTTTAATTCAAAATCATAGGTACTTATACACCAAATCTCCATCATATTTATTCACTCCACAGACAACATAACCCAACAGATATTATTTTACCGCCATTTCCCGCGCGGCGGCCATACTTCTAGTTATATTTTTTTCAACAAGCAAAGGCAGCATTAGTATTCAGGCCCATACAGCCAGTAACTCGGGGGTCTATTTGACTGATTTTCAGCCTCTCCATGATTTGCCACTTTACCCGGTCAGATTGCACGCTGAATACAAAATAACCAATACTGCGAAGGGGGATTTGAAATTTCATTTTCGCATAATGGCGTCGCGTTTTGAATATTGGGTATTTTATTAACACTGTATGTGTATAGGATAATTTTGTGAGCGAGGAATGTAATGGACTTAGCAATTTTGTTTGAGCATTTTAGCGTTGATAGATTACGTACGTTGAAGTTCGGTTCTTTTGGAAAGGTCTGTAATGTGAGTATTTTGGTACGAACTACTACTTAAGTAATGGAAGACGAGTTACAAAAATATTGCAATGCCTCTTGTGAACTCTTGTCACATGTTGCTAGAGTACTACGTACGCTCTTTTCTCTGAACATACGATATATCTACTTTCTTCAAAAAAGATAAAAAAACAAAAAAAAAAACCATTTATTTCAGGCGACGCAGGCCCATAGATAAATAAATACCTTAACCTAAACATACATTATATATATTATAATAACATTAAATAAAGGTACCTACCTACTTAAGTAAATATTATCGGTTCCGGTCGCGTCGGCTACGTGTGCCCTTTTAAACCTTTATATTGAGTCTGAGGAAAAGTCAATACTTTCATTGAAATCCGACGGTACGATTCCTGTATTACGGTGAAGAAAATAACGGGTCTATTGGCAGAATGGTTGACCCATTGGTATCCTGCACTACGAGATGCGTGCATGAATTTGGAATGAATATTGTATTGTATGGGTTTATGCATGTCAGATTTTTTGTAAACACTTAGGTAAGAAGAGGACATCTAATTTGATAATGCACGCCTATCACTAAAATTTCTATAGAAACATTTGTAATGTGTATACAACAAGCAGTGGAGGCAGGCGTGCAATTTTAAATTAAACTATCTCTACATGATTGTTATTATATATTCCAGTGACCTTGAGTAGTTAGCTTGAGTGTTCTGTATGAGCTCACGCAACGCGTCGTACGTTCAGCCAGTAATACTCGTAGGACTCGCCCATCAAGGAGTGCTGTCCCCAATTTGACGCATTATTAATTTATTATACACAAAACAAAAGGTATTTTTATAAAACGCGTTTACTAAAATATCAATAATTAAATTATCTTTAAATTGGTGAAGGTTTCAGAAAAATACGCTTGGTAGATTTTGCGCCATTCTCAGTTTTTTATCCGCGTTAGACATAACTTTACAAATTAATTTCACTATATAATATAAACATAATCTAAAATATTCACATATTAAGGTATTGAGAAAATGCTCTAATTTAACATATATATATTTTTTAAATCAATAACACTACTCGTTTAGACGTGATCTTCAGTATAAAATCATTAAAAGTCGGTTATCGTCCCCTTAAGTAAGTATATTGTGTGCCTTTATTATAATACTAATATAATACAAATCAGCTGTTACGAACGGACAGACAGACACACGAGTGATCCTGTAGGGGTTCCGTTAAAAAGCACCGCTTAAAAATGGCTTACCACTTCTTGTTCAGAATCTTAATAGTTATTTTATTCAGTTACTTAAACATGCATAGATCTACATAATTAAAATCTTAAATTCTTTCATTCCCTAACAGTAGACGGCGCACAGCCTAATCCTCTAGGTATAGAAGCATTATTTTTTCATTCATTCACTAATGGGGTTGAATGTTGAATAGGGGAAGAAATATTTTAAGGAAGTTCGGTATTTTTGCCGATTGGAAATCCCAACACACTTGTAAAGACAATAATTGCCTAAAGACATCTCTCTCTGTAGGCATGATAAATTATGTCATGTCAATTTGTATTAGCATTTTATGACAAAACAGTTATATCACTCAAACTGTGATAAAATGTGTGACTAAAGTCATGTCACAGTAGGCCGTGCTCGCCCCGCTGAGGTTTGTGAACAGTGAGACGGGGAAGGACGCGATTGACAAGATTGGCAGACTGAGTTAGCTTGGCCTTTGTCTACCTCCTCCGCCTCATCGCTCACATACTTCAGGCGGTGACTAGCAGTTGCGTGCAGAATATATACGATAGTCGAAGACAATACTACTTACACAATGTCACATTACCAGGCTACACCACAGCCAACTGAGCCAACAGGCAACAGCCAACCATTCCATCCACTTCTAAATCAAAAAAAGGCTAGCAACAAAATCCGTTATTCCGCCGGCGCGGGTACTTTCTAACCTACCCTACAGGGTGGGGGTGAAATTAATCAGACGGGCTCAAGGGCTGCCGCGTCAAAAGAAAACCAAATAAAACGGCAAGCGACAAAGTTTCTATAGCTAGGAAATAAGGAAGGAATGGAGACGACTTTGTTATGAATGTAACTTCGTTTGATTTGAAAAATCTTTTACTCGTAGGTACATACTTACAGTTACAAGCAAATACCTTAGGTGTACTTACTTGCCTAAAATTCAAAAGCAGTTTTTGTTAAGAGTTTGAGAAAAGATTTCCTATTTCATAACAGGAGTTAATACTGAAAGCGATTTTTAATCTTTTTTAATCTTGCGCTCTAAAGTGTAACATAAAGTTGTTTTTTTAATCCCAGATAGTAATTTGACGCTTCAATTCTTTGTTGTTTCTTTTTCCTATTTGGAGTTTGACATTTGCATTTGTCAAATTACTATCTGGGATTAAAAAAACCGGTCAAGAGCGAGTCGGACTCGTGCACCGAGGGTTCCGTACGTATATATCATCATCAATTCAGCCGAAATACGTCCACTGCTGGACATAGGCCTCCCCCAAAAACGGGGGGATATGCCATAATCGCCACGGTTGGCAGGCGGGTTGGCGATCGCAGAATGGTTTCGAAAATCCATAGAGAACGCTGCTGCCCATTCTTTAGTAAGTCCCATAGTCGCCTTTGACACCTACGGGAAGAAATGGGTACGTATATATGATGTTGATGATTTGTGAAAAACTGTACTATTTAGAGACATAATTTTATTTTTCCTGTAATCTTTACATAAACTTCTATCACATACAATAATTTCAGATTTTTATCTATACAAACTTCGGAGATGGGGGATGGTATTTTTTTACATTTTTCATCAAGAGTCGGAAAATATACTGCCTAAAAAAAATGTTTGAGAATGTGCAAACAGCGCTCTTTTATATGACACCCAACATGCCCTAATAGCCCCACTTCAAATTTTTAAGATCCCCTACCAGTCCCTGTTGAAAAACATTTTATTTTTTTTAATTTCTTTCTTGTTTGCAAAATAGTTAGGCAAACGTCATCTAAAACTATTCTAAATTTCAAGTTGATAGCATTAGTAGTTCTTGAGATATCCAGGTGTGACAGACAGACAGACTTATAGTCTCACCATAAGGTTTCCTTTTTACCATTTTGGTACGGAACCCTAAAAACGAACTTTAGGTACATTTTTATGCTCGTGACTGTACAATTACTGCTTTTGAGATTTGATTCTATTGGGTTGTGGGTATTTTTAAGTTGATCACGACTCTATGCATAGTGTAAATCTTCATGGATCGGTGAATACTGAATGCTTCTTCTAAATTATTACATACATTATAAATTCTTTGAAAAAAAATACGGTTTTCAGAGAAAATTTAACCCTCACACGCTTTAGTTTTGATGATATTTCTGCACTAAAATCTAGTTCTAAATTGAGATTCACACTGGAATATCCTTCTAAATTATAACAGAGAAACTAAAATGATGGTAACTTGCACTTCACTTTTTTTCCAAATAAATATTATTCTTTCTTTCTTTCGTTTCTATACTTATGCACCTACTTGCTTGCGCGGAGCTTCTTTGAAAGATCAGATCTTAAGTTATCCGGAAAAGAACCAGAGTTACCGACATAGCTTGCAGAGAAAAAAACTGAAGTGGCAGTGTGCTGGCCATGTTTGTCAAAGGACCAATAGCCGGTGGAGAAGGCGAGTCTTGGACTGCAGACCATGTATTGGCAAGACTAGTGTGGGACGCCACCCAGCTAGATAGACCGTCTTTAAAAAGGTAGCTGGGACAGACTGGATGAGGAAGGCGGAGGCGTCTCCCGGCTGCACCACAACACCCTATTGTTGTGGTGCAGCCTGGGAGACGCCTATGTCCAGCAGTGGACCGCGATATGCTGAGTTAATTGACATACTGGTTTCACAGTTTCCAGTTTCTAGATGCCATCGGTAAGGCACTCTAGCCGTTCTCGCAGAAATATTGTCACATGCGCAAATACGGCCTTGCGTCAAAATACGGCATACAAAAAAAATATCAACCTCAACAAACCTACTCAACATTTTCCCCTGCCCCCAGTAAGTGGCATTCTAACACAAACAAACATTGATTTATCCTGATACCCCGGATTTAGGCGTCGCTTCCTCTTTCCCGCTGACTTCCAATTTCGGGCTCAGAACTTTTTATGTCTTATAAAATTTTCTTTTATGGCCCTCCGCCGTTTCGTGTCGCTGAATGTATTGTGACATAAATCGGGATATTTGCGGAGGCTTTTGTTTTGGGCTGTGGCACTGTTGAGTTTTTGGGGCAGGAAATCTTGGGCATAAGTATTGCTCAAGGGAAGCCAAGGAATTACAGATCACTGAATGGTAATGAAATAGGCTTAATTATTGGGATGAAGCCAGTTCACGAAAGGCATATGTTTGGATACAGAACTTATGATTTTGGTTTTGCGTTGAAAGACATTTGAAATATCAGCAGTGACTTTGGATTCAAATAAAACAAATGAAATAACAATAAAGTGATGGGTGGTTGTTTATATTCACATTAGGTAAAATGGTATAAGAGTCACATTGATTAAAAAACTATGACCAACCGTTTTAATGGTCTCCGCCCTCTTTACAAACCACATCTAACGAAAACTATATTTAGGGCTATTGTTCTAATTTAACGTCAGTGACCTAATCTGTATCTATACTTACATAATTATAAATTAAAGTCACTTTTCGTGTCAGTCTTGTGTGACTGCGTTGTTCTTCTGAAGTAGGCAACGGATTTCAGTGCGGTTTTTACTATCATTTAGAGAATTTATTCTGGTTATATACAGGGTTATTTTTAAAACGTCAATAACCTCTTAAGGGGTCATTGTACTCATCGTTATGAACAACTTTTACTATGGGACCAAACCTGAAATCGTTAAAAAAAATCAGCTGTTGCCTACATTTTAATGAATTATTCGAACATAAATGTAGGGGACAGCTGGTTTTTTTTTCGCGATTTCTGTTTTGGTCCCATAGTAAAAGTTGTTCATAATGATGAGTACAATGACCCCCTAAGAGGTTATTGACGTTTTAAAAATAACCCTGTATAGGTATATAATACATTAATATTGAACTTGCATTATATGCCCTATTTCTTCCCGTGGGTGTTGTAAAAGGCGACTGAGGGACTTACTAGAGAATGGGCAGCAGCGTTCTCTATGCATTTTAACACCATACTGCGATCGCCCCCAATATTGGGGGACGCCTATGTCCAGCAGACGTCTTTCGACTGGAATGACGATGATGATAATGAACTTGCATAATATAATAAAGATATCTCGATGTTGTCAAGTTGGATATCATTACTATAATTTGATTACTTAAATATTTATTTTAATTTTTTAATTATGTTATTCACACATCTATTTTTTATTTTATTTTATTTATTATTTATTTCTGTATCTACCCTTGACACAGCGGGCCCTATCAGAATACCAGCGCTGCGGCACTTATTTTTAATTGTCCCAGCATCATGCTGAGATAGGAGATAGGAGCCTTTTGGCCTCGTACACACGGCTACACATCAAGCTATACATATCCAGTATAAGCTGATCTCGCATTGTATAGGATTTCCGTACAATGAGAGATCAGCGTATACTGGAAATATTGCTTGCTGCGTACAGGACTTTCCTTTTTATTTTCTTTTTACTTTGTTTTTATTTTTTATGTTTCTAAAACTGTGTTTAAGTTTAATTTGTGATCTCCTATGCTAGTTCCAATAAATACTTTTTGTTTCTTTTTTCTTTACAAAAACCGCGCGAATCAGAGGCGAGTCGGTACTTCACTAGTATTCAATAAAAAAATGATTATAAAAACTATGTCCAACAGCTTCAAAGTGGTCTAATCCTCTTCTCTTCAAACTACCTCCAGCGATACCTACATCGAGGACTGTTCTTCAGATTTAACGTCAGTGATCGATTCAAATAAAACCCTTTAACAGCACCGATGGGAATACAACAGTACCTACACTTCCCAACATCATCTAAACATCTACCCTCAAAGCAGAACCCAAATATCCCGATTTCCACATCATACTCTTTCACAGCTCTCTCAACCCAAAAATCTCGGTTTAACCCAAATCATAATATCAATATACCGTTTGAACCCCGCCTAATATCTGGTCCCATGTGCGACAATCCTCCGGGGAGCAATCTTGTTCCATATTGATTTTATATTGCTCACATATTGTGGGGATCGCGCGGTGTGATTCGTAGTCGTCTGTGCTTGAATGTAGGTAGAGCTGCAAAGGATTTTGTGATGTGTTCGATTTTAGAACTTGGTCCAATGTAATATTACTGACAACGCGACATATTTGTCAATCATAATTGTCACATTTTCACGATAACGGTGCTGTTAAAAAAAGCAGATATCTATGAGATTATTTTTACACAAAAATATGATTCGCGACTATAACAGATATGTATTTACAGAATTTATAATCATTAGAATCATTAATACATCTCTCTAAGTTAGATTTGTTCTATTGAATGACTTTTTCGTGAAATCATGACATTGGGAAAGAAATCTAACTTTAAGGGTGGGGTCTGAGGGTGGGTGTCGCTCAGTCCAGAGCGGGAGAAGTTATTTGATAATTTCCCACCCAAAAAAAAAAGCCTTCTACTCGAAAATAACAAAATGAACCATTTGGCGTGTGAAAATGTTACACTAGAATAACATTTTACCTTATCTTGTAATACCAACATGACTAGAAGACCAATTCGCGTATTCAAAAACTTTCACAAATTTTCAATGTCAACTACAAGCCAGTTTATTCGCAAAAAAACACGTTTTATTTTACATTTTATATCGCAGTCATTAGCAGTCCTATGTTATAACTTATAACACCTCAATTTTCGTAGCCACAAAAAAAAACACATCAACCCAAAATCTTGCAAAGGTAATTTCCGCTTATACGAGTAGGTAACGTAAATCACTCAACAAAAAAATAAATAATTCGTAGAATTGATGATTAAAAGAGCATAGAGGGCTAACGAGAGGCGGTCCAATTGTGTTAGCACCCGCTAGTGGTACAAATGTAGTTAGAGTGTGTGTGTGTGTGTGTGACATCTCCCCAATGAATTATCTTCCAATGAGTTTTGAGTGGATAGAAGTGATCGGGGTAACTTTAGTGTCGTGGAATATGATGACTAGGGAATGTTTTAGTACAGCAGTTATATTAATAGTAGCGTAAATCGTTCAACAAAAAATAAAATAAAGAATTGATGATTACAATAGCATAGTAGAATTGTGTTAGCACCCGCTAGTGGTGCAAATGTAGTTAGAGTGTGTGTGTGTGACATCTCCCCAACGAATTATCTTGTTTGACACAGAGTTTTGAGTGGATAGAAGTGATCGGGGTAATTTCAGTGTCGTGGAAGATGATGACTAGAGAATGTTTTAGTTCAGCAGTTGTGTTAACAGTAATGTAAATCGCTCAACAAAAAATAAAATAAAGAATTGATGATTACAAGAGTATAGTAGAATTGAGTTAGCGGGTGGTAGTAGTTCAAATAAGAATTGATGGTTCCAAGTTCTGTGTGGTGCCGGACGTAAAGAATAGCACCATCCCATTTCTTCCCGTGGGTGTCGTAAAAGGCGACTAAGGGACTTACTAGCAGCAGCGTTTTCTATACATTTTTTTTAAACCATACTGCGATCGCCAACCCGCCTGCCAAGCGTAGCGATTATGACAAATCCCCCCCTTTATTTTGGGGAGGCCTATGTCCAGCAGTGGACGTCTTTCGGCTGAAATGATGATGATGATTACAAGCGCTATTGTGTTAGCACCCGCTAGTACTGTAAATATATTTAGAGTGTGTGTGTGTGACATGTCCCCAGCGAATTATCTTGTTTGACACAGAATTTTGAGTGGGAAAAGGTGGCCGGGATAAGTTTAGTATGGTGAAAGATGAGGACTGGAGAATTTTTGGGATGGGAATTGCGTAGTTGATGGATAACGAATAAGAATGGACACAGATACGAATTTAATTAGACGGAGACTGTAGAGTAGATAATTGGAGACTGGTGAGTTAATGGCTGAATTACACATGCTGTTAAAAATCATGCTCTCCGTGTGTGAAAAATTATCTCTTTTCATACACATGTTTATTGCGTACTACTAGGTATAACGTCTGCTCGAAATTAACATGCTTTTTTATTACTACATAGCATGTGTATTCCAGGCTTTACTTTCACTGGTCAAGATCAAATTGATAAGCTTTATCAATTTGATCTTTCAATAACTATATTTTTTTTAATAAGTTTATTAGTACACAAAAATAAACAACAACACAGCACATAGCATATTGGGCGGAGCACCGCCGCCGTGTCCTCACGGAGGCGATCGGCGGCGGCGATCTCTCGCGTCCGGCCCTGGTTCAGGCCATGGTTCGGAGCGAGAGTGCATGGGAGGCCGTCACCTCCTTCTGCGAAGCAGTAATGCTTGCGAAGGAGGAGGCGGAAAGCGTGAGGGAGAGGCAAGGTTCACGCCCTCGCGCCCTAGTCGCCGCAGGAGACGCCCCGGGCGTCGGGAGTCGCAAGCCTATTTCCGGCCACCGTAGGCGCGGGCCTGCGGACGGTGAGCGATGGGTAGCTCACCGTCCGATAAGGACCAGGCCCGGGTCGACGGCGCGTCGTATTCCACGCGCGCCTCAAAGAGTTGTCAGCACCAACTGACGGGGTCTGATAGGGCCAATGCCTGCCAGGGTTGCGAGTTTGTCCGAAAGGGATATCGTGGCCCTGGCACACAAGCAACGGAAGGAATACGGGTGGGTTTTAGTCAGTAAAAGTCTGACACGCCCTCCCGCTCAGCCCAGAGCGGGAGAAGTTATTTGATAATTTCCCACCCAAAAAAAAAAAAAAAAAAGCACATAGCATATGGAAACAGAGGGTAAAATTATAGTGAGCTTTTTGGGCTCCTAAACTAGGTACGTAGACCTATATCTTAGGAGTCGGAGATTTAATTTAGGTACTCATTGTTAATATTAGGTAAGGCGAACTTAAGAGAGGCTCTTTGAACTAAAACAGAGGTATTTTAGACCGACTGTCAGAGACTCACGAAAGACAATCAATGAATCAGTGAAAATAAAATCGGTGAACAAACATAAAAAAAAAACATAAGTACAGCCGAACATATAACCTCCTCCTTTTTGGAAGTCGGTTAAAAAACTAGGTGGCAATGAAAACACATTATGAAATAACTGAAAATCTGAAAAGTGGCCATTTCACTCATCATTATGATCAACTTAACGGGACTAATCCTCAATCGCGTCAAAAATCAGCTACTCCATACATTTACGTTCGCATAATGACAAAATGTAGGGAACAGATGATTTATTTTCGCAATTTCGCGTTTATTTCCATAATAAATTGTTAATAATGAAGAGAACAATTACCCCATAAGATGTGTTTAGTTAGTTACCTTGTAGATATCCTGAAATAGACATGAATTAATCAAATTCATCGCATGATTTGTTAACGTAATTATGTAAAAAAATTATCACTGCTTCCTCTATCGATTTATGGCTTCTACAGACCAGCGCGACTCGCGACGCGACACAAAGGCACCGCTCGTCGCGCAACACGTGGGGCATTTGTGTCGCGTCGCGTGTCACGCCAGTATGTAGAAGCCTTTATTCCGTTCTAATACTAACAACTAATACCACTGGTATTTGTTTCAACTCATATTTATTTTCTATTCCGAACGGATACCACTCTTTAAATAATTAAATGTAATGTGCGAACGAATACTAACAACTTGAATGTGGTACAGTCAGCTCAGTCAAAACTAGTCAAATTGTTTTTTTTTCTGATATTTTTATGTATTTTGATGATTTAACTGATTTATTTTTCAATTAAAAGTCTTATAATTACATACAAAGCATTTCTACTGACTGTCCCTTATACTTTTGAACTTGTTTTGGTATTAGTTTAAACAATGGTATCCGTTCGGAATAGAAAATCGTTATACGAGTTGAAACAAATACCAGTGGTATTAGTTATTATTATTAGAACGGAATAAAACCATCTATTCCACCTCTAACTCTATTGAGCCTACGTGTCAACTGCCCCGGACACTTAATATAGGTAAATAAATAGACACAGTGCACTTCAATTGCATTCCACCAATTAATTGTAACTGCACTAGTTTTGTCATTGTCACTGATTGGTAATTCAGTTTGTGTTGGGCATGTAGGGGAGTGGAATCTGACCTTTTGTGATTTGACAGGTTTTGGCTGTTCTGTTTTTTGATTTGACTGTTTTGGAATAATTTTGATTTAAGCATATAATGGGTTGGTGCAATATAGTAATAACAAATAAAATAAAACTGTCATAACTCGTCCTGAGATTTAGATATCCAGGGTGAAATTAAATTGGCTAGCAAAACTCCATAGATGTGATGAGTATCGATATCTAAATTACGATAAAACAAAAATAAAACATTTTTGCTTTTTTATAAAATTAAAATCATTTGTGATTTGTGACAAGCAACTAAATATTTTACCTTTCGAAACTAAACTAAATATTATAAACTAAATATTTTACCATTATTTTGCCTTTCAAAAGACATCAACGCGATCGATATTATTGTTGAACGTTTGAACCGTCATTCGATCGATTTATTTTTGGACTAATACTTATCTTACATTCTCTTACGTACATAATCGCGTCAATACTATAGTTAGGTAGCCTTATGGTTAACTTGTTGACAGAATTAGTAAGTAGTAGGTTCAACATAATAATATTTCTTCTCGACGAATACAAAATTATAAAATTCCATACAAAATTCCTTTAAATTCTTACCCTACAATCAATTTGTCTGCTCTCCAATCACTTAATTGATTCGACACATTTGGTCTTAATCTATGCATAATACTTTCAAATCATCACTCCTATGTTACTAGTCTTAAGGTTTAAATTCGTTCAGTTTTAGCATCATACGAGTATTATAGGGTGGAAACCCCTCATACGAAAAGTGGAAATCTATTAAAAGGAAAGGGTGTGATTTGCAATGGTTATTTTATTAGCTTTATCGAGATTAAATATTTTGAGGGTAGTGTGATGCTATTAAACTATTGTATGTTCACGCAGCTATTCCAGAAGGGTTGGTAGGGAGAGATGAATATATTGGGACTATTATATTATAGTGATTCCTTTCCATGGTGAAAAGTTTCTGTTTTAAAATATTGTACGTTATTGGTTTTTTACTTTCCTAGTAACTAATTCTAACTAAACTATGATTCTGTAATCCACTACATACAACTACATCACTTTATAAAACAAAGTCGCTTCCCGCTTCCTGTCTGTCCCTATGTATGCTTAGATCTTTAAAACTACGCAACGGATTTTGATGCAGTTGTTAATAATAAATAGAGTGATTCAAGAGGAAGGTTTATATGTTTAGAAAAAGCCACGCGGGCGAAGCCGCGGGCAGCAGCTAGTATTTAAATAAGCCGTAGAGATCGTCGAACTTAAAACTGCACGCCCCTCCATAAAAAAATCTATACAAACATTTTAAATGTGTATCAAGCAGTGGAGGGGCGTGCGGTTTTAAATTAGACGATCTCTATCAAAATTGCCATAACGGTTGTTCTGTATGGACTTTCGTTACTTTGAATTACTAACACATTCCTCTTTACCAGGTGATGGCAACACATCTCCACTGCGCTGGTCCCCACCATCATCTGCTGCCTTGGTAGCCGCTGCCCTCGCACCGCCAGCTCTAAGACCTTGGCTACCAGAACCTCCCTCGAAGAAGACCAACCATTTGGGTAAGACAGGTTGGCATCAGTCATCCTTCAATGAGATTATTAGATGTAAGAATTAAGACTGATTTACAGGGTGCAATTTAAAGTGGTTTATTTTTGTACGTTGCTTAAAGATAAGTAATGATTAACGACTCTTTAACCATACATTTTTGACGTTTAACCATCACTTAACTTATTTCTTCCAAGCTTTATTGAAAGCTTGAAATAATTGAAACATTAAGTGTGTGTAACTATAAAAGTACAGTTTTCTTGATAAGTCTCAGCACCGGTTCATAGTTGCATCACTTTTGCGCCCTCGAAAATATAGTTTATTTCGCCTTTGATTTACTTAATAAAGATATTGTATAATCATAAAATAAAATTTTGATTTTATCTCAAGGATAGCTGAAGCCAATTGTGTGATTTTTTAAATTTCTGGATATTTATAGATTATAGTGGTTTGCTAAATAATAGAAAAAAAAACAACTGGGTTTTTATTAAAAAAATATAGGTATTTTCAACATTATTAAGTAAAAAGATGATCAAACGTCAGTCTCGCGTTATTTTTTCGGAAAACTTGCTGCGAATATTATTGATTTCCCATGAATACTTAAATGTTGCCCCCGCTGGGAATCGGACCCGGGGTACCTCTAGGTCTGAGACAGGTGGTCTTATCACTAAACTACAGAGGCGGTCACTTTGTCTTCGCAGAGTGGAGATAGGAGTCGTTACGCTACGCATACTGGTCCCGTGTAGAAACAACATTGGGAATTTGAAATATTACAATAAATCAAGACCTACTTTTGGACGAAATAAACCCAATTTTAATAGCACCCTTTCTTCTAGGACTGATCTGCGTGGTCTGCGGCGACACCAGCTCTGGTAAACACTATGGCATCCTTGCTTGCAACGGATGCAGCGGATTCTTCAAGAGATCTGTTAGAAGGAAACTTATATACAGGTTAGTTACTTGTTGTTTAAAGAACTTAGTTATCTTTAGCATTTTCTCCTAAGTCAGTATCAGACGGTTTTCCACCTGATGCTAGGTATTGACAGTACTGACAGCTCACCTCAAGCTCATTTTACCTTGGTTTTCACCATTAGATTTTTTCAGAATAGACCAGCTTGGTCTATTCTAGGCTTTAGCGTAACTAGATGAGACTGAATAGTTTTACAAATGAAACGACTGACATCAGTCTCATCGTCGCAACCAGTGGATATCGATACTTCCCAGATACGATATTACCCGTATCGTATCTGGGAAGTATCGATACTTCATCATCATCAGCCCATAGCAGTCCACTGCTGGATATAAGCCTCTCCAAATGCACACCATTCAGCTCCATTCTCGGCAACTCCCCAGCGAACAACATCACCAGCCCTCCTGCGAAGATCGTCGCTCCACCTAGCCTGAGCGCGTCCTACCTTACGATTTCCGATTCGCGGTCTCCACTCAAGAACACCTCTACCCCAATGGTCATCGGTTCTACGGCTAATACGGCCGGCCCACTGCATTCTGTGCGCTATGTCGATACTTATAATATGTATTCTACTTTTTCTAATTTTCCACTTTTTCTTTTTAATATGTATTACTTACTTCTTTGTCTGCTTATACCGAAATACTTATTATAGAAGTCGGCCTTGATCTACCTACTCGTATACTGGCTATACAGCAGGTACGTCGGCGAGCATATAGATTCAGTACATGGTTCTGGACGCCCCTGCGTTGAAATATGTCGTTGGTTAGAAAAAAAAAAACTGTTCCATACATTTTGACCGCGTAGGTATTGCACTTTACAAAGTGCAATATCTACGCTACCTAAATGGTTTTCTACAGGAAACATTTTTTTATAACCGACAAAAAAAATTCAACTCAGGGATTCAATTCAATTCTTTATTGCGTACCATAATGTATATAGTTGGTAGGGAAATAATTATATTAGACACAATTATGGACCCTGTCGGGCACAGCATAGATCAAGTAGGAGAGAGGAGGAAGAACCTTGGGTATTTAATGTGATACATTTTATTATTGGTTAAGTACATATTAGAACCATGCAAGTACTGGATTAATGGTAGCATGTGCAACGATGTCCCTGCCACCCTGTTCTACGTTATGTTCTACGTTAGCGGGTTTGGTTTCCGCACTTAGTCCTTCATGTGGACCATTGTGCGTGGGCCATGGCAGCCGTCGTTGGTTATTCCAACGACCCCACCTCTCTCCAGAAGCTGATTAGGTCTTCTTAAGATATCTGTGAAGGATCTGGGTGACTCGGGGGTTTCTGTTCTTATCTGGGTGACGCCTGTGTATTCAAAGAGCACATGCGCAACGGTTTCTTCAGCCTCCATGCAAGCTCTGCACAGAGGACTGTCCGTTATGCCTATTGTGTGGAAGTGCTTGTTTAGTGAGCAGTGTCCCGTGATGGTCCCCGTCCGGGCGCAGGCCTTTCCTGTCCAGGCGTAGTAGACGCCTGGTTATCCTGCCGTCTAAGGATGGCATAACTTCCCTGGACTGCCTGCAGCCCGGTGTCGAGGTCCACCAGTAATCCGCTTGTGTGGGTGAACTCCTGTAGCCACCTGCGTAGTTGGTTGAAAGGGATGGGTATGATAGGTTCAGGTCCACAGACTGACGCGATGGATGCTTTCCTAGCTAGTTCGTCAGCTGCGTCGTTACCTAGTGATTCGCTGTGTCCTTTTATCCATTACAGTGACACGGTGTTACGGTTCCATAAGGTGTTTTCGTGAGTGCCATTTATTATTATGGTTATGTCATCGGCGTAGCCTACGGTAAAATAACCTTTGTCATTGGTGTTTTGATGAGGCTGATTACAACCAGGTTCCATAGTAGCGGCGAGAGGACGCCCCCTTGCGGGCAGCCATGCCACGCTGTTTGTTATTGTAAAGCCCAGTCAGTTCTGTCAGTAATAGTAATAGGTATACAATTATTCACATTACATGGGACTCAAACATAACTGGCAAAATGTGGGTGAACTATAGGTACAAACCTCTGCCCAACCCTTCAGTGAAACAAGGTGTGATGTTATGCTATGATAATGTTATTAAAATTATACATACAGTCCCTATTCTTAGAGGTAACACATGGGTAATCTAATCTTATAAAAGCAGGTTCCTAATTTTATCTCTTTTGTAACTCCTATGGTATACTTAAAGAAAACCATAAACCGACAAGTGAAAATTTAAGGCTGTCCAAAATTAGATCACTCAAATATTACTAGTATTATTTGAACAATTGTATCAACTGAACCAATTGCACTAGCTAGAATAACAGTGAAAATACCATTTCGTCATATATTTGTGTTATATGTATTTCGTATTTTATATGAAACTGTGTGAACTGGTTTTTGAAATACGTTGATTGCTCAACTGTGTTTTGTATGAGCAATGATTGTTTTATGATGTGTCTCTTTATCATCATTTCTATCAGAATTTTTGTATTTGTGTTCTGTGCTACATATTATTATTATCATTGTTTTTCTTATTTACTTTGAATCAGACAGCGCCATTTTCTGATACACATTAATCTTCAGATAAACATCGACTATAGTTGGGTCACTGGCATATATCTGCGTCTTAATGAAATAAGATTATGAATCTTATTTCATTAAGACGCAGATTTAGGCCAGTAATCTTGAGCGGTTAGCTTGCGTGTTCTGTACAGAGCTCACACAACGCGTCGTACGTTCAGCCAGTAATAGGACTCGCCCATCAAGGAGCGCTATCCCCAATTTGACGCATCATTAATTTATTATACACAAAACAAAAGGTATTTTAATAAAACGCGTATACTAAAAAATCAATAATTAAATTATCTTTAAAATGGTGAAGGTTTCAGAAAAATACGCTTTGTAGATTTTGCGCCATTCTTAGATTTTTATCCGCGTTAGACATAAATTTACAAATTAATTTCAATACGTAATATAAACATAATCTAAAATATTCACATATTAAATTATTGAGAAAATACTCTAATTTAACTTCTTTTTTTTTCAAATCTTTAACACTACTCGTTTACAAGTGATCTTCAGTAAAATACAATTTGCTATTAAGGCGACGATAACCGACTTTTAATGATTTTCATTAAAAGTCGGTTATCGTCGCCTTAATAGCAAATTGTATCATTTCACAGCAGAGTTAGGGGTCGTACATGTCTTTCGTTTAATACACCCAACAGAATAGGCCTGAATAAAAAATCGAACTGGCCATCTCACTAAAGTGACCAGCCCGCACTGGGCCCGCATGGTATTACGGCCTACTCCCTCTCACAGATAGGTGGCCTGTGCCTCAGCAGTGGGACTTAAGATTATTGAAGTCTAGGTGTATTTTGGGAAATCTGCATGATAAACCCGACGCATATTCACCGGATAAACTAACAACTAAGAAGTACAATATAAATCATCTATATACTTTCAGTATATCATTTTGAAATAGGCAACAATTTTGTAAAACATTAGTCCGAGGTCCAAGGTCAATAAAGGAGGATGTTTGCGCTATAATTTGGCCATATTCCTCAGTTCTTTCAACCTCGATGGAAATTATCGCGAAAAACAATTCACTGCAATCTAAAATAGAAAGTTGCCACCAACCGTGGGGTCACATCTGTGGCACGGTTCAACTACGGATGTTCACCAGCTAAATCAATAGTTGAACAACCAAAAAGTATAATATATGGTGACACAGTATTACAGATAACAAATGAGTCAGTATGTGTTGACTGACCTGAAACTAGTAATTTGGAACGATTAAAACAAAAGAAAATGGAATGTATGGTATGGACATAGATTGAAGTAGAAATTGTAGATGATGATGTAGTAGAAGTTGAAGTGAGTTTTATTTTAGAATTAAATTAAGAAAGAAGAAATTAAGTTGAGAACCAAATGGCATTAGTGACGCGACTGTTACAATATTAATAGAAAATGCAAGAAATTTTCTAAATAAATCAAAGTATTAATGAGTTGATAGACAGTAATACTATGTTTTATAATATATGAAACGTTTATGACTGAAAGACGGCAAACAAGACTAAAAAAGACATTATAGTAATACTACTAGTAAACTAATATTTTGTCTATGTTGACTAAGTCGCAGGTTGAAGCAAGTTGAATTGCAAACTTGCTTCAGCCTGCGACTTCGTTCGCGTGGAAGTCAACTATATACCATAAAAGATAATTATCTTGTAACTACTTACTCGGCAATAGTGTATCTTCTATTAGTGAAATATTGTTTGGAATCGGATCAGCCCTTCTAGAGATTATCTCTTACAAACAAATAATACTAGGTCTTTAAAGTATTCGTTTAGATTCGATTTAGAAGACAAGATTCTAAACCAAAACAAATCTAACACCCATGACTCAAAATCACTTAGACTATACAGAAATCAAAACAAACATACGTAATCCGAAAATCTCTATCAAAAATTGCTACAAGACAAACATACAGCGACTCATCTGCGATGGCATACCAAAAATGACAATAGAAAGAACGGGGATGTTTGAGCACTTGAACCCACTTAATCCTTAGCAGAAGAGAATGCTTCTGTAATTTTTGGTACATCTGTGACCCGCATTGGACTGTGGACAGCGTAAGAGAAGGAGCGATTTGGTGTTAAAGATCTTAAAGTTTTTGAAAATATTGATAAGTTAAAAAAAAAACATCTTGGAATAAATACTGCGTTTGACAAGGACTATGGTTGAAGGTATACTCGTAAACGTTTCACATTTTCATTCAGGATCAATTACAATTCTCTTGCATTTTATTCCTAGCACATAGTATGAATATTAAGTTAAAACCTTTTCTAAACTATTCAATTTTTTTTTTTTAATTTTGCTACTTTTATGTGCATTTCCTAGTGATTTTTACCAAATTCATTATTGTAAATCAGTCTATATCAAATTATCAGTACATTGCTGGATAAAAGACATTGCTAGTCTCTTAATTGCACGAAACTATGCTTAATCCGAAGCCACGCTCATCCACTTCGGACTAAATATTTGATTTAAACCATTATTCGATAAATTTACTTAAACATTTAAATATCAAAATATGTATATTCTGCTAGATCGCTACCGCATGTACACTGTGTCCGCACCTTAACATTGCCAATCGAGGGGTGTTTAAATATGATGTAAATTAATTCTGAGTTTTTATTACCACTGAATTCTGTTTTAAATTATGTTGTATTACTGCTTTGGTTTATAAATATTTTTTGTTTCTTCAAGAAAGAATAATTAAAAGTGTCGGTTTTGTCGACTGTAATGCTGCCGTCCCTTTAGTGAGCCATTATACGCTCAGTATGTAAACCCCCCTTTCAGCCGGAGGAAACGAAATCTCAATGTACATACCAAATCATGTAAATGCTAAGAGGAAATATCGCATCAGAATACCCGCGGCGCGTCAGTCTTTTTTTTAAATTTAATGTGACCCGCCACCACGTCTTATTCACAGAATTTTATACAGTTATTTCTTCGCAATATTTCAGCAGGAAAAAAGAATACCTGTACAAATAAATCAAAATTCTAACACCACAAAATATCAACAAAAAAAAATAAGGGCAGATCTCAGAGATAACATTAAAAACTGTTTAACATTTGGCCCGCTCCCCTACTTAAGTGGCGATTCAATTAATTCGCTACCCGTCCTAATGTTATTAATATTGTGTGCCACCCTTATGATAGAATGATAGATGGTCAAGTGTGACATGTGTACCAGCTTTATACTTCACAAATTGATTTTCTGGAGTTTCTTTGTGTAGATGAATGATTTTTTGTGGGGTTTATGCTCTATTGATTTTTAGGAGAATCAGTTTGATGATCAGTAAAATTAGTTATAATTACCAGCAAAGCATTGGCAACACATGTCGTTATTCATTTAATTAAATACATCAATTCTGAATCTGTATCTCAGTAGCAGCCCGGAGACTGGATTTGTGCCCGGTCGATGGCAATAGGCCCTATTATTTAAAATATAACTGGCGAAATGTGGGTGTACTTTACACCTCTGCCCAACCCTTTGGGGAATGCAGGTGTAATGTTATATTACATGATACATAGATTCATGAACACAACCGAACATTAAGTACACAATTAAGCACGGCATCAATTAATTTCATAATTTAACAAACATACTTCTTACCACAGCTATTGATAAACTTTACATAAGTCTGTACCCAAATATACTTCTCCACTACAAAAAACATACTATCTATAACCAGAATTTATTTTTCTTATAACAGAACATCTAAAAACCTGGCACCTAATGTTCAAACCGCTATTACAATTCAAAAGCTAAAGTGGCGTGAAACAGGGAACCATCCTCGGCCCGGTCCCTTTTATATAGAATTGCAACAAATGTCAACGTAGCCGTAAGCCTATTACAGATGGGATTATCGGTAATGAAATATCTTTAATCTGTATTAGTTTCTGTGGTAGCAGATTTTTGTGGGGTTTAGATGTAATAGAGGCGAAGAACGAGCAAATTGGAATCTTTTCGAGGACAGCGGCGATGATGATCAAAGATTTGTTCATGTTTAGTACTCGTTTTTATTACAATACGAAATAAAATTAAAAAAAAAACTCAAAAAACTTAGTAATATTTTACAGAAAATAGTTTGGTAGTATTCGTTTCTAATAAAATGGATGTAGCCACTGCATCCGAACTAAGAAATGCCTGTATTTCGGTTTTCAGCGCCTTATCTCTCGATTTTTAACAATAAAAATGCCAGCAAAGCAAAAATGTTTGGTTCTTGTACTAAATAATTTTGAAAGACTATTATCTAACTTAAGTTTTATTTAAAACTGTATAATAAAGACTGGACTTTGGAAATCATGAAGACGGATAGGTAGGTAGGTAATTGCTCAGCGGTAAGATGCAACAGCATCCTAATTCTATAACATACTATCAATCTCAATTCGAAAGATTTTTAAGAATATTGCTTAGTCCATTGCTTTATATTTTTTTTAAACTAGTCTGCCCCTAACTTAAATAATGCAATGAATGTTGCCGAACTTTCAAAATTAATGAATTATATGGTCTCTTTCATTTAAAATAATAATAAGATTCAGCAAGGTTGGTCCCATACAAAGTCGACTGTTCACTGCTACGTAGACTATGCATGAAGAGGTTACCCATGTTAGCTGCACGGTTCATTTGATTGTCAGCCACGCATTCGTGAGTAGCGTGGCAGTGGGTCGCAGCGGATGATCTCGCCTACATTTTCATACAAAGCAAAGCTAAGTGCACGTGCCTAGCTTAGCCGTGGGCTGCTGTAGAACAGCGCGTAAGGACTAACTAGCTCTGCAAATTACTCATCCCATGACATTTTGTTGGCAGATGTCAAGCTGGCACCGGCCGCTGCGTGGTCGACAAGGCTCACAGAAACCAATGTCAAGCATGCAGACTCAAGAAATGCCTCGCAATGGGAATGAACAAAGACGGTGAGTTTATTTTGATTTACAGTCTTATTAAAGTTGTCAAAAAATAATAGGCCCGTTTTGACATTTAACTTGAATCGATTTATCGTGAGTATCGAGTACCGAGTCGTAGGGTTACTTCACTAGTTACGTCGCGATGGTCAATCACGACGTATCGTGACGATCGACAAGTATACGAAGGTGCATTCCGAAAGTTGGCAACGTCGCCTATCGCTGTCAAATATTTGGATGTTTTGATTAATATGTCAATATTTGTAAATGTAATGATGAAATACTAGCTGCACCCCGCGGTTTCACCCACATAAGTCTCGATCCCGTGGCAATATCGGAATAAAAAGTATCTTGTCCTACCCCAGGTCATGGTCTACCCATGACCCAAATTTCATCCAAATTCGTTCAGCCGTTTTAGCGTGAAAGTGTAACAAACAAACTCACTTTCGCATTTATTATATTAGTTAGAATCGTTCCGTAGTGTACTAAGATTTATAATTTTATTAAAATTCACAAATGAACCAAAATAGTAATATGACATAACTTTCAGAATGCATGATTCGTTATAATCGTGAAATAGTAAAGGATATTCCATTTTTTTTTTTAATTGACAAATACGTGAATGGACGATGGGCTATTACTAAAATCCACTGCCCATGAAATCTTTTCGAATTAAAAATATAAGTCCCTTTTAACTAAAGGAAGTAGACAGAGCACATAGAAAAGACAAAAAGTTTGTAGCAGTTGCTTTTTATCCCACCAATCTTGTAAGACTTGATTATAGAAAATTTTAGGTATGTTCTATAAACTCAAAAACTTCATAATATAGGTATGCTAATTATCCTTATCTAGTAAGATAAATACTAGCTGTAAGCCAAATTAATCCTTTCGTCCATAATATGGAATTATCTTAAAATAAGTAATGTCATTTACGTACATATACTGAAATATATAGGTACATGTACTGTACATATACATAATATACTTATGTCACCATAAGATTGTAAGAACCGGTAGTTTATAATCTATCGGTATTATTTCCGTTAGATTATAAACTATCGAAAAATTGTGCACTGGGTGAAATCGGCTAGGTTAGACTTAGAACTGTGAACAACCGCGCGCGAGCCGAGCGAGCACTATTTCCAAGTTTCTCGCAGCTAGGCAGGCTATTTAGTATTAATAGCGCAAGGTACGTTACGTCGTAAGCAAGATTGACACCAGTTCACAATTTTGTCGATTTCCCATGGATAGATTATAAACTATCGAAAAAGAATGCGTTAAATTGTAAATGGTTTGTTGCAGTTGCAGTTCACAATGTTTCGACAGTTTATAATCTAACGGAAATAATACCGATAGATTACAATCTAACGAAGTTCATAATTATACCGTATACGGTGGTATAGGGTGGTACTACTACGATTCTTACATAGGTGTTCTCTTTGCTTCATCCACGTTCAAACACCTGGCTAGCATGTAAACGTAACGTAAATATACTCGCCGGTTGCGTATGTGAATGTAAATACGCTAATATAAACTCCATAGCTTCTTTACATGATTAACTTGCAATCACTAATTTGTCGCTCCCGTAATGTGATTACCACACCTTAATGAACATTGATTCAAGAAGATTTGCGAGAGAATAGTGCGCGAATAAACTACTTTTACTTCTTGTTCTCTCTCACTTTCGTAGCTGTTCTTTTGTCGCGAGCCATGGTTTAATTTCACTTCACGACCGCATTCCACCGGCCCCCTTCTATTATCGGACATCTAGACCCACTGCAGGTTACCATCCCTTCCTTGTTGCTATTCCACCAATTCGCACTAAGCGTTTCCAAATGTCTTTTATAATGCGCACAGCAAAAGAGTGGAACTCTCTACCTGCGTCTGTTTCCGAACGCATACAACCCTAATCTCTTCAAAGTTAGAGTGAACAGGCTTCTTCTGGGTAATCTCACTCCATCGTCGTCTTTGTCTCTGTCACCTCTGCCCTAGACTAAGGTCAAGAGCAAACCCATCATAAATAAAAAAATTAAAAAATATCTTTTGGGGAAAAAAATAAAAGAATGTCCATGGAGTGTCTTGCCCTTTTTTCTCCGGAGGCACCTACTATACGCTTTGAAATGTTTAACTAGCGTCATCTTTCTGACTGAATGCGACTCTTTTGACAATTCAAAAGTGCCTTAAAAAGGTATAATAATTAAAATAAAGGCGGAATGTTTGTGTTTGAACCAAAATGGAAGGCAAATCTTACCAAGAGGTATCGTGTTACCCAATAACTGGGTTGTGTAGGTCACTCCATGTAAAGTACTGGTATGCAGTACTTTACATGGAGTGAACATCCGGTTAGACTGGAAGCCGACTTCAACTTCGTTGGGAAAAGGCTAAGTAGATGAAGATGATCCTTGAATCACTTCCATTAACTGTTTCTTAATTGTAGTACTGAAATGTTGGCAGATGTTGACTTTGACGAATTTGCTTAGGTAACATCACTATGCAGATTTTCGTCTTCTTCGTCTTCTACAATTCTTAACTCTCAAATGCACTCTTCAATCTTCAAAAACATTAGATCTAAGTGCAGCTTCCCACAGACCTCGCAAATCAAAACCAATATTTGCCAAAGAAGATTTACACTAAGTCAATACCAGTTCCCACGTCCCAACGAGTCCAAACATGTCATAACATTTCATATTGCTATAAAAAGCTAACAGATCTGTTGTACGCGCCCTGTCGCACGCACACAAGTCAATTAGGCGTGAAGATATTCATATAGACAGCCCACCCTCGTGTTTCATTGTTAGAGGAGATTGGACGCTGTGTCTAGGGTAAGTAGGGTTCGATTTTGACTGGATGTTGGTCTTGCGAATTATTTGATGAGGTAATATTTTGGGTACATGGTTAATTTTGGGTGAAGTGCTTAAGCAATTATTTTTGTGACTGTTTTACTCGTAGGTACTGTATTACCCAGAGCTAGAGTTGTAGCAATTTTAATATTTCAATCACTCATGTCAATAATATGATCCAGTTTTTGTTCTAATTTCATGACTTCTAAAAATACGTGTAGTCATGAAACAGACGCTAGCATAACAGTTAGTAGTATTCTAGTTGAATTGAAAAAGCTACCAGTAAAAGCTTAGTAAGTAACTTGTTTTAGTTTAATATACATATACTTTACTGTACAGTGAAGAGTTTGCAAGAAACCAAACAAAAAATTAAACTCTTCTACATGACTAGCACAGTAACCAGAAAAATAATAACCTTGATGAACCTTTAACACCAAAAGTAAGAAGGGTTGTGCATAATAGAGACAATATTTTAAATCGCGTGGCCGCCACGTGTCGGCGCCGCCCCGTATACAAATTATGGCTTAGCAGTTAAAAGTATAGTTTTTATTCTACTAACTAAGTCGTGCATACGTTTGTTAGTTTAGTTCGGGAGAATGAATGTGGTGTAAAAATTTAAATGCTTTTTAGGAGTATCTAATGGGTTGGTGAAGGATTACACATCCGTAAGATGATTTCGTAGGAATATGATGTTGGTACTTCTAGTACGCGTAGCATGACCTCTTATTTATTTATTCAACCATTCATGTACACATATATAACATTAGTTTTTGTTTATACTAAACCTCTTAAGGGGTCATTGTACTCATCATTATGAACAACTTTTACTATGGGACCAACCTTGAAATCGCGAAAAAAAAATCAGCTGTTCCCTACATTTAAGTTCGCTGAACTCGTCAAAATGTTGTTCATAATGATAAGTACAATGACCCTTTAAGAGGTTTAGTATAAACAACAACTAATGTTGTATATAAACATACAAAAAGAAAGGAACAGAAAAATACGTACAATGGTGATGCTTATTTCTAAAGAAATCTCTTCCAGCATACCTGCGATAGGAAAGTCGATACAGAGATGTAGATACCGTGTGTAAGAGTAGAAGACAAAATACATAGAAGAGGTTACCTACATACAATCAAAAACAAATCACATAATAAAATAAAACAAATAATATGAGAATATACTAACATACTTACATACTTCTAAAATAAATATCACTAGAATATTTAAATTAAAATAATAAATAACTTCTATCTCTACGAAAAATAGACATTCTCTATACAAAGTGACATTTCGTTTCTTCATTTTTGACACTGCGCCGTAAAATGTTGTCTACAATATGTAATTTTGTCTTCGTTACGCATGTAGATCATGGTTATTATTATTACATGGTGTTTTTTCTATTTATGAGAAGTTTTATAAATCATGTTACCGAATCGTTAACAGTAATCACGGTAGTCTTGCATAACCAATCTCTATTCATGTTTTTTATATGGCAATCAAAAGCAAAGATATATTGGAGAGTGTAATGCTATCCTGGCTTGTCCTTTATCGGAACAAGCTGGGATACTGTACAAACTGGCATTTTTCGTTTTAAAATATTGATGTTAGAATGATAAGGTGTTTTAGGTTAAGTTGATTGTGCTGATGTTACAGGGTGACGTTATCGCTCAGCGATAAAGCCCTTAAAATAAAGACGAAAAAAAGAAAAAAAAAAGCAAAGATGTCGCCCAATCTGCCAATATCATACGTGAATTGGAAAAACATTAACCAATCTCACGACTTCTGCACTTATAGCATGAACACCGGAGAAACATACTATTAATAACCGAAGGAAAAACAGAAGACAAAAATAAAATGGCGGATTGTAGAAAGATTTCTACGGCGCTATATCAAAAATGAAGAAAATAAATGTAATTTAAAGAGCTAATTCTATTCTTCGTAGAATAGAGATAGAAGTGGTTATGCTATTCGTGCTGTTCTAGCTACACTAGTTCAACTAACATAAACTACAAAACGAAGTTCTTGCTCAATTTTGCAAATGATTTTAGCTTAGTTGATGGGTTAATAGAAGTTTGACTGCTGTGCTAAAAGTATAACGTCTTCAGTATAACGGCTGCTAATATCCCCCTTTACTACAAAAAAACCCTCTATAATGTTTCTTTAAACAAACAATTTATTAAGGGTACAAAATGTATTATATAATAGCACGCCTGTTTCCCCTGAAGGGTAAGACAGAGGTGAACCTATAGCACACCCACGTTTCGCCAGTTATATCGAAGTCAAAAGAAAAAATACTCATATACTTAACCTCCCAATTCTCTTCCCAAATTAGTTCACACATCATCACGAATTCACGACCCTCGAGCAACTTGTTCTATTGTTATAGTAGCCCCAAATCACAAGTGCATGTCATGGGACTTTTATATCATTGACATAAGGTTCAAATTGCAATGATTGACGCGCAGTCGTAACATACAATACTTTAGTACGTCTGCTACTTATTACAGCACAATAGAATCTGTCATAAATGCATTTTGTATGGTGTTATTAGAGAAAGTGATATTTAATGTAATAACTCAACCAATTTGTCGTCTATGTTGAACAGAACTATAATGTGTGATTTTGATTAACCTTTTCATTATTCCCGCTCAGAAAATGGCTTGAGCTGTGAAATGGAAAGTTTATAGTAATTCAAATTTATTTTTATGTGAAATAAAAAGTGGAAATATTTAGGATTCACATTATAATGAGAATAGAAAAATAAGTTTCGAACAGGCTTAAGGTCTTTTTCAATATTTAAGCCAACAATTAGCTGGTCTAGGTATTTACCTGACAACGTATTTACATACATGTCTGTAGGTAGGTATGTAGTGGAAAAGCGTTTATGGACAAGCGATACTCTTCCCATTCTTATTTCATTCACCTTTCAACACCACCATAATATTTTTTATTTTTTATTGAATAAAAAAGTAGACACTGACTTTGGTCTTTTTTAAAGCTTTTAGCTGTTTATTAAGTACTTTTTTATTTTGTGTTATTTCTAGTCATTCTTTACTTCTATGCAGTTGGTAATTTTAATGAGCAGGGACACTCTTGTACTTTCTATCATGTCATACATTTGAATAAACTATTCGAACAATGCAAACTTAAATAATATATCTAAAACATTCGCACAATAATAATAACGACCACAAAACTAAAGCACAGAATCAAAACCGTTCACAAATCACGTAATGCCCTAAAGCTGAATCTAATAAGGCGAAACTCAGTACACAGTAACACACCCACATTTTAATGAGTGGGAATCCGCAAACAGATAATTAAGGAAAAACTACAAAGCGATGGCCCCCAGGCGTCCGCGCTCACATTCAAATGAGCACCCTTTGTTATAAAGTGAGATGTTTAACCGCGTGAAATGCAACTAGATTTAATAATAATTTGGACAGGCGATGCTCTAGTTATAGAGTATTTGTTACGAATACAAATCTTAGTTTTAGCTGAGAAGTAGGCAGTTTAGTGATAAGGGATGACGAAACGTATGCTTTAAGATTTCCATGCAATATTTGTTTAAACCTCAATTCACTCATTCCTTCACTGGCGTATGCGTTACTGCATAATGCGAATAAGTATGGGTAAATATGTGCCCTATTCCTAAGACTTAAAAGTTTAAAACAATACATTTTCTTTTAACTTGAGCTGATAATGAGCAACTGATAAATTCTATTTTTTCTTTCGTTCCCAGATCTGCATGGAATCTACTCAAGATACAGTTCGTATAAAATACATTAATATATTTTAAATAACTAGACAGAAACATAGGCACTTAGTTACAATTAATCTATTTTCTTTACAAATCAACTTTAAACACTGCTCTCTCAATAAAACTTGAAAATTAAACCAACACTCATTAATTAAATCATGCCGTAAAACACTGAGAGGCTTTTGACAAGGTGAACCTACCACACCATCCGAAAATAATTAGATTGTCGCGTCGACATCTCAAAGCGTAACGAAATTATACTTTCCTTTTCATACCGGGGGTCCCAAAGACCAAAATAATACAAAGCTTAAAGTGGTAAAGGCGTCCCCGTCTGGCGTGCCGCAGGGCAAAACGCTGGGCCCCTCGTTACTACCTTTATCTTTTTGACACTTTCTTTCGTCACACAAATTGGATCACATTTTCATTGTTCGTTGTTCATGCGTTATGGTAATTTTGTAATGGAGGTTTCTGGGTTTTATTAAGTTTATGTTTACGAGTTGCGATTGGTTTTGTTTTGTTAATTTTGTTTTGACTTTTTTGTACTTTTAACTTTTGGATTGACTGAACTTTTTATGAATAACGTTTGGTTTTTTGCTATAGTTCACGGTGCGTATAGAAAGATAAGTAGATACATTAAGGATAATTATGCAACTACACAATAATAGAAATATCACATAGGACTTACCAATTTTGCTCTTATTATTATTTGCTTATTTTTTACATTTACAGTAAATCAACTTCCATTTAAGATATGAAACGATATTTTTACGTCCATCCTAATTATCTCATAATCCTTTCACTTTCCTAAAGTTGGTTGGAAGTGTACCACGCATGGGGTACACTTCCAACCAACTTCATCTGTAGGTTTAATACCAGGGATGGCATAGCAAGTACGTGCCTCGTAGATTTAGTCGTCGCAAGCATGACGCTAAAGTAAGTCGTTTTTTTTGCAAATATGGGTACAGTACATGGTGATAAACTGATAACAGATAGGTTCAGCCATATTTTACCAATAGGTATGCAAAATTGTATAGTTTTGACGCTAAAACAATAAAAGTAATTATAAAATACATTGAAGAGTTTTAAATCACAACTTATTTAGATCACTGCCACACAATTTATATTACACAAAATTCTTAACAAAAACACTACACACCGACCCCATTAATTATAAACGTTGCTTTAAGTGACGTTTCAATGGCTCTCCACTTAAGGGCGATACGCTAAGGTAGCCCGCAAAATTAAAATTTTCTTTATCACGCGAATCACTGAGTTTCATTATTATTTCCTTAGTTTATTACAAAGAAAGCTTACAGGCTAAAAACAAACTTTAAGTAGCATGCGTCACTCATGTTTTCAGTTGTTTCCAAAAGGAATGTGTTATTAAACTTGTCGTGAATATAATAATTTATCGTGAGTATCGAGTACCAAGTCGTATGGTTCACTAGTTACGTCGCCATTAACCATCACGACGTTAAATGTCAAAACGGGCCTATTATTTTTTGACAACTTTAGCAGCTCGGATATTGAATCGAATGCCCGGCTAATAGCAATAGACTAGCGCCCTATTGCATGTGACTATATCTGGCTGCCTTTTCATAGATACAGGCGTAATTTTATGTTAAGTTAGGAAATATTTAACATAATTTTCATGAACAAAACAAGGGAAACATATCTGGCTGCCTTTTCATAGATACAGGCATGATTTTATGTTAAGTTAAGAAATATTTAACATATTTTTCATGAACAAAAGGCTGGAGTATTTTTTTTTACGTCTGTAAGTAAGTACCTGAATATCACGTTCCAAACGACGCGGACGCAATGAATTTTTTTGATGCGGTTTTCATCATAACTTAAAGAATTTATTTCGAAAAAAAAAAACAACGTAATTAAATTATGAAGAAAATCATTAGAAAGTTAAGTTAAGATTTGACAATACGTCAAATCTTAAAACCATGCGGAGCAGCGGCGGGCGGGCGTCCAGTTATGAAAAAAAGGCTAAATAAAAGACAAACAAAATACAAAACGAAAGCACATCTTCGACATTCTGACTTAAACAAAGAAGAAGAGAGTAGAAAGCAGAGAATTAAAGATTCATTTGTAAAATTAAATGCTAATGGCAGTGATTTTGCGCTTTAATCCCCGACTGTACCTACTCCACGCGATTGTAAGCTCGGTATTACGGCGTGATGTCGCCGTCAAAAGTGTTTTAGAAAATAATTTCTAATTTTGGAGGTATTGTTTAAAGTCAATATGTATTATAATATTTATTTTCAAAAAGGCACATAAGAGGCACTTTTGAACGCCAAATTTTACAAAAAAAAATAAGTTTCGTATTGAGAAGAATGGGAAAGAAACTCCACCGTTACTGTTTTTACAAATGTTTTACAATATTTTGTTTAAGTACATTAATTATACTTATAAGTATGTGAAGACGATGCACTTTGAATAAAATTACTATACCACAATAGGTAAAAAGAATTTAAGTCCTTGTACACACGGCTACAAATCCAGCTATACATATCCAGTTTATGAGAGGCCAGCTTATAGTGGAAATGTATAGCTTTATGTGTAGCCGTCTGTACCTATGTATAATTGTCTTCTCTGATGTAGAATTGTCTTTTGGGACGTTTATAGTTTTTAACCGTCTCAGAAAATGGTTGTCTAATGTTGAAACGACGAAAAAAGTACCAAGAATTTTAGTTCCTTGTTGACTACCACATTGTGTTCGTATCTTATTATAGGTACCTAAACCATGTATCTTTCCATTAATATAAAATAAAAGAAGGACTGTTTACTCATCATTCCAGCCGAAAGCCGCCATAATCATCACGCTTGGTACGCGGGTTGGCGATCGCAGTATGGTGTTAAAAAGCATAGAGAATGCTGCTGACCATTCTCTAGTAAGTCCCTAAGGCCCGGTTTCCACCAAAGCGGAGAAGAGAGGAGATGTTTGTAAACGACCAATAAGATACCGATAAGATATCGTTACCCTACCATCGCATCGAAATAACGTTATCTTATTGGTCGTTTCCAAACATCTCCTCTCCTTTCCGTTTTGGTGGACACCGGGCCTTAGTCGCCTTTTATGACACCCACGGGAAGAAATGGGATGATGCTATTCTTAACGTCCGGCATCACACGGAACCTCTGCTGAACTGTTTACTCACAGTTACGATGTTTATGTGCACTTTTCATTTTTAGCCATCCGTACCAAAAACGGAACCCTTATAGGATCACTCGTGTGTCTATCTGTCACAGCCAATTTGCTCCGAATCTTCGGGGTCACTTTTGAGGGGCAAATAAGAAAAAAAAAAAAAAGTTTTGCAAATTAAACCGTGTGACATATTAAATAAAAGGCCTCGTTGTAAAGATTTCAGTTAAGGCGCGGTGTTACCTCAATATTCACAAAAACTGGTTTCTTGGATAGTCGAGTATGACGTAATGCAATGAAAATAACCAACGCAAAAAATTCAGTGGACAAAAAAGGGTTTTATAGAAAAAATTTAACCGAATAGAATAGTAAAATATATTTTGATATTCCCAATAAAAAATGTTGAAGTAACTTCACAAAAATAAACTTAGGCGTCGAATAAGTATCTCCTTATTTTCAGCGAAAACAACTTTTTTTTTAAGATTCTAATTGCATCAGCTTTGTTTTAAAACTTTAACCATACAATTATTTAATATAATGTGTATATTCCGTAAAATAAATGCCCATTCGCAGGTTAGTCACATCGTCAACACAAATGTTTATTCAATTTTCAACCTTATTTGAAGCGGTTGTGTGAGTGCAGTTGCAGCGTTTACAATCGTAGTCAGTCCGCGCTTTAAGTATATTTTTTTATAATTTTAACAGTAAAAATACATTTAAAGTTATTTAAAAAAATTGATGAAAATTGACCATTCCCAAATTTTTATCTCCAAAACTACTGAGCCGAAAACGTTAAAAAATACAGGATTCAGGATTCTTTACTTATAGATTACAGGAAAACCTATAAGAAGTCTATGGTCTTAAAATAAAATGGTAAATCTCTCAATATTAAGGCTTCTACATACTGGTGCGACTTGTCGCACGACGCGACACCGGTAGAACAATTTCCTTGAATTTTTCATAGAAATTGTTCTACCGGTGTCGCGCCAGTATGTAAAAGCCTTTATGCGTATAAACTTACATTTGCAGTTGGAAGGTACTATGAGAGAACGTGAAGTTTGTTCTTGAGATAAATTCGTTCGAACTACGAAACCCTTCATAGTGCATGGTTCGACATGCACTTGGCCGGTTTTTTTTTAAGTAGACAGAAAACGAATGAAGATAATTATCACAGTTCTTGATTTAGGTTTTTGTGTTCTTCTAATCTAATATTCTCTTAAGTATTACCCACTCTGTCACGGTTTACCAACAGTCGATTGGTCCATGAATCGTTGGTCAACGTTATCTTTAAACCATTAAATTTTGTATCCAAAGGACTTTTACCCACGAACGTTTCGCCAACATAACTCAACGTCAGTGAATGCTTAACCAACAGAATGTTTTGACCAATAACTTTCAAAGATATCCATAGGTTAGGTTAGGTTAGAACTGTGACCAACAACGCGCGAGCCGAGCGAGCGTAGCGAGCGGTGCCGCGGCAGCGGCCGGCGAGCGCTACCTCGAAATTGGTCGCGAAACAAAACATTCTGTTGGTTAAGCATTCACTGACGTTGAGTTATGTTGGCGAAACGTTCGTGGGTGAAAAGTCCTTTGGATAAAAAGTTAATGGTTTAAAGATAACGTTGACCAACGATTCATGGACCAATCGACTGTTGGTAAACCGTTACAGTTTCAGTATTACCTATGTGTTTGTAGAAAAAAAAAAATTTTAGCGGCAAAAACGACATAAATCTATTGGCGTAATAACTCCCATAGATTTATGACGTATTTAGGTACAACTTATGATATATTCCACCAATAAAACATTGCTGCACACACCAGTCCACAGAATCCATCGTACCCTAACACTTAACTGTTTATACCGAGAGTTAAATCTGCAGTAACAGACACTGATTAATGCGATTTTAATCCGCCCATAAAACCCTAAATCCAACCCTGTATTAATATTCAACCGAACTCAGAAGGTCACAAGTCCTTTCAAGTATGCAAACGAATTTCAACTTAAGTTGGTAAAGGGTAGAGTCTTGAATGTATTCGGTGGGGAAAAACGAATGTTTGGCTTGAATTTCTAACTTTTAAAGTGGGAGTCCAAATTCAAAAGGCCCGGCTGTGGCCCGGAGAGCGGCGATTATGTTTAGGCGAGACCTTTACCAGCTGAAGGTATAAGTTGAATGTAGCCCTATGATTAAATGATTATAATTACGGTAATAGCTTGCTCGTTTTGTTACTAGCTACAAACGTGCTATATCGTGGCGTACAGCACGCGTAAACACGTTTGAGCGAAAATCCGTGGAGTTTCTTGCCCTTCTTCTTAGGTACCTTCGCTTTGGAATGGGAACTAGGTTCATCTTTCTGACTGACCGACCCCTTGGCAATTCAAAAGTTTATTTGAAATAAACGCATTCCGCCTTATTACAAAACAAGATTTATATTTTGAAATGGCTTATAAACCATGGAGCCAGTTTTTTAAATAGGAACGTAACAGTGATTGAAATACCGTTCGTTATACAAAAATTAAAACTTAGTTCGGTACTAAGTTGTCAGTTTTGTGTTTAGGAACCTTACCATAGTCGAATCACCATCAAATTACCATAGTCGGAATAAAGTTCGAAATTCAATAATGGCTCCATATTTTAAACCTGGGTCTGAAGATAAACCTTGTTTTGTAATAAGGGGGTTTGAGTTTGAGTTTGAATCTCACGTGACAATGTCATTAATTAAATTTTATCACAAATGAAAACGAGAAATGAGTTAATACGCAATCAAGGCATGGCAGAGCCTAGAAAAAAATAGCTTCATTTATTTTGACTGTTAGTACTGATTCTTCAACAATGTTGCGTAGATTTGATTCCACTTAAGGCGCCGACAAGAGGCAAATGACAAAAGTAGGCTTGTCTTAAATAAAAAAAATACCAAATCTGTATAGTTTGTGGTAGCGGAAATAAGAAAAAATGTTATTCTTGAACATATTTCTCAGAACTTGGTTGTTACCAAAACACGTTTAGAAAAAAAAATCTTGATACAAATTAACGGTAAACTAACCCTTTACTTTAGTTTCAATCCAAAATATCTGTATTAAATATCAACGTACGGTTGGTATTTAATTAATAACAAGAACGTTTTTATTAAATTATATATATATTATTATTATATTATTATTTATATGCAGAATTAATTGGTGGTTTTTTATTTTCGATTACTCAACTCATTTTTGAGTAAATAGATTATTGCTTCATATTTTGCAATAAATTACAAGCGTTGTGTCATTGCGCTTCTGTTGTCAGCGTCTTAATGAAGTTGAGCTTTTAAAATTCCTAGGCGAAATCCCTACATGGCATCAAAACTTTTTAGTCTAACGTATATTTCTTGCATTAGTCTGTTTTAAGCTTTGTGACATTTCGTGACGCATGCTCTGTGTACAAAAGCGAATAATTTTCAACATCTTTTCTAAAATACTTTAAAGCCATCACGTCTTTCACATTATCGCTATATTTCAGGCCACAGCCTTACGAGCCCGTGTTCCATTGGCTACATAAAAAAAACATTCAAACGAAATTGATCCTACCCTTCATAAAAATACAGTTCAAATCCCCTCGCCATTAAATCGAAATCAATAACCATTAAGTCGCCACTTTGACAGAAGTCGTTTATAAGTGAAACGGTAATATATGACATCGTGCGAGTGGGAGGGAGAAAGAGATCTTTTTATTAGTTCGTTTCACTTTAGGGTTGGAGCGCGCACCTGATCCTTATGATTTTATTTTTAAATTATGATTGTTCTGTGCAAATGTGTAGTGGATTATTGCTGTATTTGTTTTTATTGCATATTTGAATATGAATAATGTCTTAGGGTTCCTTGCATAGTAAAGAGACTCATGCCTCAAATGCGCTGTCGAATTTTCAACTCTCGGTTCAGCGCCATAAGTTGAAAATCCAACTGCTTGCTTTTATTAAGGCATTTATTTACGTGTCGTCTAGTGTTAGTGAAAACGAGCATGAGCAGACTACACATTATCTCTCCGTGTGCATCTAGAAAAGCATTCTTATTATTATTTACTGGCTTCTGCCCGCAACTTCGTTTGCGTGGAAGTCGTAAGACACCACAATATACAAAACTTACAACCACATTTTTATACAAAACTGCCTCGTTAGTCTATTGGTCGCAAGGGCTACTGTGGGAATGATGTCCTGGGTTCAATTCCCGGGTCAGGCAAAGTTATATTGGGGTTTCCGTCTGGAATTACTCAGTTAAAGTCCAAAGTCTGAGTTTGTGCCCGGTTAGTGGCAATAGGCTCGCCCCGTATTCCATGGGAACTAAAGATAACTGGCGAAATTAAATGTGGGTGTACTATAGGTAGGTACACCTCTGCCTTACCCTTTGGGTAATACAGACGTAATGCTATGTTATTTTTATAAAATATAAATACATACGTAAACTCACGCCTACTTCCCATGGGGGTAGGCAGAAACTATATACATCCTGGTCATATACGCACGCCTGTTCCGAGTACTGCGCACCTGTCCTTTCTGAAGAAGATCACCAATTAGGTCACTATATTATGTCCTTCTAGGGTGTCCCCACCCGGCGTTTCCACTCACATCTGCCTTGTAAATACCTTTTGTTAGTCGCCTTTCATTAATCCTTTCAACATGACCAAACCATCTAAGCATAATCTTTTAAAATGTTGTCACTACATCTTCTTTTAAACAGCACCGTTGCCTTATCACATAATTTTTCAGCCTATCATTCATAGTCACGCCACACATGCTTCGCAAGGAACACATTTCCACAGCATTGATTCTACTTTCATGCTTCTTTTGCCACACCCAACATTCACTTCTATAATCATAAGCGTGGGTACCAGCACACCATTGTGAACAGCCAGCCTTGCCTTTTTGGGCATCGACTGGTGGGTCAAAATCGTTATTATTTATTTAATAAATCCAAATTTAAAAAAATCTTAACCCCACAAAACCGTTTTCACGGTTTGTCTGTGGGAACAGAACAAATCGTAGGTATTGTCGTATTGTGTGTTGTTGTTGTGTATTATTATGACATTTATTTTACATTCTGTGATTACCTCGACTCACACACTGATATTATTTTTTTTTAGAAAAACGATTTAATTTCTAACTATGTTTGTAAATATAATGAGCACCATGTATCTATCACATCAGTCTGTCGATGTAGGTATCTATTCTCTGTCGTTGCTTCATTCTTCATTATTTTTACCTATTTTACCTAGTATATTAATTTTATTCTTGGTGCGTTGTCTTCACATATAATTAATGTAGGCCATACAAAATATTGTAAAACATTTTAAAGGAGTAACGGTGAAGTTTCTTGCCCATTCTCCTTATGAAGCTACCTTTTGGAAGGGGCGACTAGAATCAATTAAATTTTTTTGTAAATTTTTACGCTCAAAAGTGCTTTTTATGTGCCTATTTGAAATAAATAATTTGCCTTTGACTTTGATATTGTATGTCATAAGTTCTTAAGAATAAGTATCTAAGATTATTTTAAAACTATTGTTAGACCAGCTTTGTTCTCGGCTTTATCCATAATTATGTATTTATTAAAACGGCTTTATCACTTCTATTTAAAGTCAGAGAAATTTACTAACAAGCAAATTGACTACAAACTGAAATTATTCATATAGGTATTTAAATCACAGTCAGACATTCTTTGCCATTTGGACAAAATAGCTATAATAAGGTGTTTAAAAATTAACCCGACAAATAAGCAGTGCTTTATTGGACCATCGAACTGAATAACTTTTACTATGGGACCAACTATGAAATCGCGAAAAAAAACAGCTGTCCCATACAGTTTAGAACATAGGTAAGTAGTTAAATAAAGGTAAACGAATCATAAAAAGGTTTTTTGTAGATGCACTTTCTTGTTTAAAAATACTTAATATTTTACATAATTTTATCCAAATTAAATTTATTTTTGATTTTTACCATAGGTTCCTCTTTGTATGTTAAACTTTATCATATATTCATAAACTACTCTTCGTATATGTAACAGCTTGAGCACATTTTTTTTTTGTTAGATTTATAACAATACTATAATATTTTGTAATGTGTCTATTGTAAAGAGCCCAAAAAGCCAGGTTCTCTAAACGTCAACGAATTTTAACGTTGCTAAATTGAAGAGTACAATTGTGACATAACATGACAACTGAAATGACAGCTATTACGTTTAGTCGGTTACTTGACAGCTCTCTCGTCACGTGTTTTCTTTTTGTTTACCTTTATTTAACTAGGTACCTATACCAACGGAGTATAGGTATTAAACTTTAGTATTGGCACAGATCACCAGATAAATTACTCCATACAAAATTCTCAATACCTACTGCTATACTGCTAATTTATTTTAAAAATTGGAGGCAAGCTGCTAAAGTCGGAAATGTGATGATTGCAGAGGTATCATTAAGAAATAGAAGCACTGTAGTTGCTTCTACATTTTTAATCGAGCAGCTGAAAATGTTTTAAGTGATCGGTAAAATAAAACAGTCAAGCATCAGTAGGGTAACCGACCGAAAAAAGAGATGCAATTTGATCAAACTTCCTAGCCTTATGACTGTGAGTAGACCCAAACATCTCAACTTACCCCTTAAAATGCATTTATTTAGCACATAATGAAACTAACACAATGTAATACACAGCAGATAAAAAAATAAAATAAAAAAACAAGTTAAGAATAAGAATAAATTAACATACAAATTAACAACACAACATTAACATTATTAATATTGACATACAAATGATTGATATGAGTAAAAACAATTAAAATGAGTACTATTCAATTACAATGATAAATGTTTATTTAAAGTGTAAATTACTATACAGTATTTCAGTACCTAATTTTATTAACACATGGATGCAAATTAAATTTTATTACAATTTATTCAGAGTCAATTTCATTTCATCATTTGTCATTTTTTTCAAGTTAAAAGTGTGTGCGATGTAAGATAATAGCAGGAAAGTGTGCCCCAAGGCTGTGCCAAAAAATAACGTTCAGCAAAAACGAAAGATCTTTCCAGCCAGATTCATAAAACAAAACAATTGCCACAAAGTACCCAATCTGCATCGAACCAACAAAATGAGTTCTGCTCAATGATCTCATTCGCGAAAGCTTCACAAAGCTCCATACAAATTCGAAAGTAAATCAAAAATCACAAACATCTATCCATCTCTTTCACTCTTATGTAAAACTATGATATGTCTGTCCCGTTTACTCGTGACACCGGAAGTGAGATCTCAAAGATGGCTGCGGCCGGATGTGGGAGGGGCGATTTGATTTATAGTGTAGTGTGTACTGGGGTTGTAGTGTGCGTTAGCAGGTTGTGTGTGTGAACATTAATTCGTGTTCAAGTTTCAGTCTGTCTGGTAGTTGTGAAGCTTTGGTTATATGTTCAAGCTTTCTTTGCAGTTGGATAGGAGTTAGTACGTGCAAAACTTTTGTGAGCTCTTGGAAGTTGCACGCCAGTGCAAGTGGCCTAAAAGTAGGTATATTAATAGCTAATTATTTTTGTGATGAACAAAGCAATGCTGTAGGTAGGCATAGCGGTACTATAAAAACCGGCCAAGTGCGAGTTGGACTCGCGCACGAAGGGTTCCGCGTACCATTATCTACAAAAATGGCAAAAATCACGTTTGTTGCATGAGAAAATAAAACAATTAATTAAGGGGGGCTCCCTTAATTAATTGTTTTATTTTAATTTAATTATTTATTTTTACAGTGAATATATAACTAAATATTCTGTGAATATTTCAAGCATCTACCTGTTATCAATATAGAGCAAAAACGAGCAAAAAAATCACTTTTTTTGTATGGGAGCCACCTTAAATATTTATGGAGGATTATCCCAGGAGTGGGAGTATTATAGGCTGATTATGTATACTTTTAGGCCACTCACGGCCAACTTCAGAGAGCTCATAAAGTTTTGCGCGTAGATACTACACTGAAAAAAAAAAGAGTTTCCTTTAACAAAAATCTTGTTTAATGTGATCACGCATCTTGACTCCATACGAGCCAACAAGATCTTGACTTCTGAAGCTAGGAGAACTTTGTTAAATTATCACTACTAAGTAATCAATCAATCAATCAACTCAGCCTATCGCAGTCCACTGCTGGACATAGGCCTCTCCCAGGCTGCGCCACAACACCCTGTCCTCCGCCTTCCGCATCCAGTCTGACCCAGCCATCTTCTTAAGGTCGTCGGTCCATCTAGTTGGGGGGCGTCCCACACTACGCTTGCCGATACGCGGTCTCCACTCCAGGACTCGTCTGCTCCATCGGCCATCGGTCCTTCGACAAACATAGCCAGCCCACTGCCACTTCAGTTAGCTTACTCTGGAAGCTATGTCGGTAACTCCGGTTCTTTTCCGGATAATTTCATTCCTGATTTATCCTTCAAAGAGACTCCAAGCATAGCCCAAATTATCACTACTAAGTAATGAATTAGTTTAATTACGGGTAGTAATTTAATTTAGCACAAATTTTGGCCAGTTTAAGAATGATATAATTTTATCAAGTTGCTTGTTACTATGAACTTAAATTGTTATTTGTTATATAAACAAAAGTGAAGAAGTAAAATCAAACAAAGGATGTATGATGTAACAAAGACCGGTGATTATTCTGTACGCGTCACATTGTCGATATAAATAAAATTAATTCGTTCTGGGGCAAATATGCTATCTCATCATCATTTCAGCGGAAAGACGTCCACTGCTGGACATAGGCCTTCCCCAAAAAGGGGGGGGATTTCCACCATAATCGCCACTCTTGGCAGGCGGGTTGGCGATCGCAGTATGATTTTAAAATGCATAGAGAACGCTGATGCCCATTCTCTAGTAAATCCCTTAGAGTCACCTTTTACGACACCCACGGGAAGAAATGGGATGGTGCTATTCTTTACGTCCGGCACCGAACGGAACCATATGCTATCTGGTTTATAGTAAATAGATAATTAATGATTACACACATTTTAATGCCAACTAAGAGAATATGTAGGTATCTTGGTTAGTCTGTTGATTGGATTGATTTTTTTCAGTGTATACAGTGTGTTAAAGAAATTGCGTGCCATAGCTTAGGGCTGGGTTCAGTATCGATAAAGGAACCCATAAAAAAAAATAATAACATAAAAAAAATATTGCAAGATCAATCAATTTAGTACCGCGTTCGATATCAGGTAAGTCATTAAAGCATTTAAAAAAATCAAATAATTTGAATTCTAAACGATTGCTATTTTAAGTTAGTAGGTACTAAATTAAGTTGCAATGGTCTTGCAAATTTTTTTTTTTGTTTTTTTTCATTTGCCAGTACAAATTCATTTTATTTATATCGACAATGATGCAAAAATGTTTTTGACAAAACTGCGATTGGTACTTACTTTTCCCTGAAATGAAACAAGCCTTTACTAAACCCTTTACTTACTACAAATCACGCAAAATGCAAGGAAACCCTCACTCAACCGCTAGTCTATAGATACATGTAGTATGTATGTAAGTAAAGCTATGGGGGCAATAAAATCAAACTGTGCCACTCTAGTACCTAGTAAAAGACGGTATGTGGCATTTTTATTTGAGTCTAGATACTTTTATTCAAAATCAAAATATTTGATTTCACATAAACCTACATGGGCACTGATGAAACGTCAGAAGCTAGGTGCACGGTTCCAATTGGTCGTTTGCTATGGAGAAGAGCCAGAAAGAAACTCCACGGTTACTCTTTAAAAAAATATTTATTTGATTTGTTTTTTTGTTTGACTGAGGTTTGATGTAGCTTTGATGTAGATTTTAATGGTATGATGGATTTGAATTAGGTAACGGTTTTGTAAATAAAACGTACAGAATGAAAATAAAATGAAATGTTAAAATTATTTGGATTTGCAAGATGTGATTTTAAATAGGATCTACTTATTTATTGGAATCAGTTTCGATATATTTGATATATTATAAGTAGAGATCGGATATTCGAATGCATATTCACCTAAATTTTGAGAGTTGACTAGTATGGAGTGCGCTTCGGTACGAGAAGTGTCGGTTCCCAAGACTGACGACTTTTTAAGAACTACTCTTTTGTACTGTGTATTCCCGAATAATTATATTTCATTTTAGATTAAAAGGTTTTGAAGAAATATTCACTTGGGTGCAAATATGGGTACGTACTGTACCCATATTTGCAAAATAAATATCTTTTATCCTTTATATCTTTTCGTGAAACGTAACATAAAATGAAAATGGAACAAATTAGTCGTTCTAATGTTACATGCAATGCGACATGAAATATAACACAGCAACTAGGCGAATTTATTTCAACGTATGTTACATTTCATGTTACGATGTTGTTGTTGTTTCTCCAATACGTAGCCGGAATTAGGTTTATTTATGAGTTTCTAGCTGTTGCCCGCGACTTCGTCTGCGATCCAGGATGATAAGTAGCCTATGTCCTATTCCAGGTTATGGTCTACCCATGAGCCAAATTTCATCCAAATCCGTTCAGCCGTATTAGCGTGAAAGCGTAACAAACAAACAAATTCACTTTTGCATTTATAATATTAGTTAGGATAAGTATTTCTAGGATAGGCTTTCAGTTGTATTACGTATCTTATGTCAGATCACCAGAATACGACCCAATCACTGGTCAAATCTAATCGTTACAATACCCACGTAGTCATTGAACAAAGTTTGGAGTACTGCTCAATGACTACGTGAGCAAAAGCTACTTCCAATCAAAACGACTTACAAAATTATTGCTTTCGATAATAATTGTCGCAACAAATAAATCAATTACACAAGTTACTGTGTTCTCGCTCACAGCACTAACGTGGGACGGACTAGAACAGGGTTGTCAAAGCTAAGAAAAGTATTTTCGAGTTCAGAGACGTCTTGCAGTGAGATGCTGATAGTATCAAAATACAATTCATCGTAATTTTTAACCAACTTCCAAAAAGGAGATGGTTATATGTTCGTCCGTATTTTTGTTTTGTGTCACCGATTTCGCCGTCAATAAATTGTGGACCAATTTTGAAAATTATTTTTTTGTTTAAAAGAGAAATGACTGATGAGGAAAAGTCGGTGGCAAAAAACTAAAATACGGATCCAAAGACACCGACTTCCGAAATTAAAGTAATTGAAGTGGGTTCTTTAGGCGCGTTGAGCACTTTTTGGGTGAACAAAAATCATGGAACTCGCGTCATCGTCACGATGACGATCGCTTTCCATGAACTATATGTACGAGTATACTGTTTTCACTTCTATAGGCAGTCCCCAAAGACTGCCCCGAATGTTTTTTTTTTCACTTTGTAGTGTTTTTTTGGAAGTCGTCTTTGTTTTTTTTTGTGTTAATCTTTAAGGAGCTGAATAGATATATATCTACCACAGATATCTTTGTGAATACGACCATAAATGTTGTTTGGATTTTTCACAACAAAATGTTAAGTCTTTTCCCAGCTATTATTTTTGTACCAACTAAGCATGATGTACAGAATGCGTCGACGGCTAAGTATGTGATGGGTCTTTTTACATACATACATAAACACACTGCTTCTTCCCATGGGGGTAGGCAGAAACTATAGAACGCCACCTGCTACGCTCGTTACATACTCCTTTTGCTTCCCCTACGTTCATACATCTGGTCATACGCACAAACCGGTTCCGAGTACTACGCACCTGACCTTTCTGAAGAACATCACCAATTAGGTCACGATATGTCCTCCTAGGGTGTCCCCCTCCCGGCGTTTCCACTCACCTCTGCAATCTGCTCTTTTTATATCCTGTATATTATTGTTTCTTTGCATACTTCAAAACCTCTGCTAGCACCATGAAAACTATAGTTTTCCTGTGCTTAAAACCTTCCACATGTATAGTCTGACAACCCTACCCTAGAGGGGCGAGTGTCGCGAAAGACTTTTATTTTGCCGACCGTACGTGTGTGTCTATACTCTAGCTTCTACAGATCCCGCTATCAATCATAACTTGTATATAGGTTTGATGGAGTAGGAACATAATAGATATACAATATACATTTTAGTAGTGGTAGCTGAATATCGTAAACACAAGATTACCTATACAGGGTGTTAAAGTAATTGCGTGCCATAGCATAAGGGTAGGTTCCGTATCGATAAAGGAACCCAGGAAAAAAAAAAAAACAAAGAGAATTTGCAAGATACATATATAACCTACAAACTTAAAATAGCAATCGGTTAGAATTCAAATTATTTTATTTGAGCCCGTTAAAATACGAAGAGACTTATTTTATCTTTTTTATTTATTTTTTATTTTTTTTTTCCTGGGTTCCTTTATTGATACTGAACCTACTTCTAAGCTATGGCACGCAGTTACTTTAACACCATGTAGAATTATAAACTTACGTGATGTAATTTGTCAATATTTAATTTACTCTGCTGCAAGTCGCAAAATTTCCTTTCCTCTGTCAAAGGTGTTACTACTCCTCTCATCATGATCATCATTTCAGCCGAAAAACGTCCACTGCTGGACATAGGCCTCCCCCAAAGCGGTTTGCCATAATCGCCACGCTTGGCAGGGTTGGTGATCGCAGTATGGTGTTAAAATGCATAGAGAACGCTGCTGCCCATTCTATAGTAAGTCCCTCAGTCGCCTTTTACGACACCCACGGTAAGAAATAGGGTAATGCTATTCTTTACGTTCGGCACCACACGGAACTCTTAACTTAAGGCGACGATAACCGACTTTTAATGATTTATACTGAAGATCACGTCTAAACGAGTAGTGTTAATGATTTGAAAAAAATATATGTTAAATTAGAGCATTTTCTTAATAACTTAATATGAGAATATGAGAATATTTTAGATTATGTTTATATTACATAGTGAAATTAATTTGTAAAGTTATGTCTAACGCGGATAAAAAACTGAGAATGGCGCAAAATCTACTAAGCGTATTTTTCTGAAACCTTCACCAATTTAAAGATAATTTAATTATTGGTGTTTTAGTATACGCGTTTTATTAAAATACCTTTTGTTTTGTGTATAATAAATAATTAATGCGTCAAATTGGGGACAGCGCTCCTTGATGGGCGAGTCCTATTACTGGCTGAACGTACGACGCGTTGCGTGGGCTCAGTACAGAACACGCAAGCTAACCACTCAAGATCACTGGCATATATCTCAGTCTTAAATAAACTTAACTACTTAGTGCATCTTAGCGGAACGTGTTTCTTTAAACTAACTGAACTTACAAACCTTCACGACAAATCAATGTACGGAGTTAACTCCTACAACCCGTACACTTTCACATAATGCCCATTACGCGTATGGGCTACGGCGCCGGCGTAGGCGCGTGGCTACGAGCGTAGCTACACGCGAGCCAAATTTTTACATGCAGCTTCAGCGGGTAACTGAGGACCTATATAATGGCTGCGTCAGCAAACGGTATTAGCGTTGCTGAATTTTGATGCAACAAATTTAAAAAAAGTATACATTTTATGTGTTATTTTGCCATCGACACGCTAAGAGGAAGAAGCGGGTAACTGCAAAGATTTCATGCGGACTTAAATAATTGCAATTGGTAACACATTTTGATGTCATCTATACACTTAAGGCAAATATAGTTGCCAAGGTATTTGGAGGTAAAGATCTCAAATAGCGATACAAACTTTTTTTTCTTTTTTTAATAATATTTTAATGGCCTGGTTGCTAGGACCTTTTAGCCAAGTCTTTATTTAGTTACAAAACTTGTTTAATATTGATGAAATGAATTATATTCAATGCATGATGATGATATCCCCGCCCGCTAACCTTGAGTTTCAGTAAAGATATGGGTGGCACTTTACTGAGACCTCACGCGGAGTTCTTGAGAGAACTTGAAGCGGAGTTGCACTGTTTTGTTTCATTTGCCTGTACTAATGCACGTTCACAAACACTTAATGGTTAATAATCCACCATTATTACATATTAATATTCGGCTAAACACATATTTTGGAAAATTAAACAAACTGCTGAACATGGCGTTTCACTTTTCCGCCAAGAAGTCTAAATCTCCGATATTAACTTTACCTCGGAATATCTCGGCAACGTGACACTCTCTCAGTCTAAAATATTTACCAAAACGTTCTGTTAATTTTATATTATTTAGGGTATCATTTCCAGAATTGTGTGAAAACTTGTTTAGGCAGTTGAGCGATTTTTGTTAAGGGGAAAAACTTATGTGTTCGCGTCACCGACATGCTTACCGCGACATGCTAATAGGACGTGTTGCGCTAGACTGGCGACGCGCAGCCTGTGTACATGTATACGCATATAATTATATAGATATATATGTTATTCCGTTCCGTGAGGTGCGGACGTAAAGAATAGCACCATCCTATTTACTCCTGTGGGTGTCGTAAAAGGCGACTAAGGGACTTACTAGAGAATGGGCAGCAGCCTTCTCTATGCATTTTATCTCTATACTGCGATCGCCAACCCGCCTTTCAAACTTGGCGATTTTGGCAACACCTCCTGGGTTGCCAAAATCGCCACGTTTGAAAGGCGGGTTGGCGATCGCAGTATGGAGTTAACCTCCTTTTGGGGGAGGCCTATGTCCAGCAGTGGACGTCTTTGGGCTGAAATGATGATAATTTTATTCCAAAGTTTTAACTTCTGTCGGCGCTGTGAGGCGCACGTAAAACCGATTGCTGGCGCCGCGACGCATGCCGCGTGGCGATTCACCGCTCACTCCGCGTGCGCGGTTCCCCCGCTACGCGACTGTGTAAATAATTTCGATGTTACACATCAGCCAGGCGTACCGAGACGGCTCGATTTTTTTTGTTTGTTCAATTATCACCCTATCCATATATTTCATAAAGATCATGCGCCGCAACTCATCAAAATCAAAACGGCGAAGGGTGCATGGTTATGCCACTAAAGTTAAATCCCCTTTATAATTTGATTTTCCTTCTTTTATATATTACAATGTGCAGACATAAATACAACAATAAATTAAAACACTGGCAATATAAATGCACATAAGTATTTTCGAACTATAAAATAAACCCTAACATCGAAATTAAATTAAAAGTGATTTTGGTCAAACTAAATAATACCTAGTGATGGGCCAACTATCAGGGGCGAAAGCACCGTATAACACGATTCCTACCGGCTTCCCTTCGGAAATTCAAAACACAACCACTCTATCGTCATTGAAAAATGGCATAGCCGAAATTTTGATGGTTTAATAATGCCAAATAATATCATCACACTATAGGTATTTAATACACCGTAAAATAAAATTTTACAAAACGAATACATTACACTTTTTGTGCAACATTTTGCTCTAAAATAACTCGTACGCGTGTCCGGCTTGCCGTGAGTTCAATTTCTTCGACGTCATGATGAGTTTATTTTGTATAGACAGTATATTTTTTTGCTCCAGCTTACCTTTCTCATAAAATCACCCTTCGCCACTGCCAACTATGGGTTTTTTTTGCCAATCTTGGACTAGCTATAGTGAATAAACTATCTATTTGCTTAGTCTTTATCGAACTGTGTTGCGGTCGGCTTCCAGTCTAACTGGATACAGTTGAATTGGCACGGTTGGCACGGTTGGCGCAGTTAGTTAAGCGATTGACTGCTGCGCTGCCTGTCGCGGGTTCGATTCCCGCACGGAACAAATATTTGTATGACCTACAAGTTGTTGTTTCGGGTCTGGCTGTTTGTGTATGTGAATTTAAATGTTTGTAAACGCACCCACAATACAGGAGAAATTCCTAGTGTGGGGCAACGTTTTAAAAAAAAAAAAAAATAAAAAAAAAATACCAGTATTTTACATGGAGCGACTACGAACCCAGTAACTGGGTAATACGATACCCCTTGGTACCGACGACACGACAATATGTTATGTGCAAGACCGTCTAAGACAGCTCTGATGCATAAAAGTGTTTTCTGCATGGCACCAATTATATAATGATATGATCACATACAAGATTCAATTAAAAATTTAAATGTTAATTTGTTTAAAAGGCATTTAAAAAAAATCTCATAAGTAAATCGTGCTATAATATCTCAGAGTTCCTTTTGGAAAAAATCTGTGGGACCTAGTGTCGAATGTCGATGTTGTTGCACTTTTAAATGGTACCTACTTATTTTGTTTTAAGTTTTAATATTCCTGACATGCTCTTTTTCAATAATATTTAAAATTAAAATATAAGACTTTTTTACGTATTTAAAGTGACATGCTTGTAATGTATCCATTGACATACCTATTATTGTAGCCAGTGACATTTGATGTAAAATTATGACATCCTCATCATCTTGAAATTAATGTGTTAATAATTGTGTTCTGAATGTTTATTATAAAAATTGATTGTATTCAATGTTTGTTGATTGTATGTAATTTCCATTTTAAATTCTTGTCATGTTAAATAGTGTATGGTAATGGGTAGTTTTTGAGTTACCATAACCTAACATTAAGACCTACTGTATCACCAAAAATCACACAGTAAATACTTTGATTTTGACTTTGACTTTAAGACTGGTTGTCAGACTTTCGGGCTTCTGACCACCGATAACAACTGTCACAGATCCACGAATGACAGCTAGGACCAACGGCTTAACGTGCTTTCCTGGGCACGAAGGAGTTTCGATAAGTAAAGATGGTCACCCATCCACGGACCAACCCCGGCAAGCGTAGCTGTTAGTACTTAGCCACAAGCTCTTCCCCTATAGTGACTAAACTATTGGATATATTTAATTGAATGTTCTTATGCAGACTGGGAACGACATTAGATATACGCAAATTAATGTATTTTCGTATGGTCTTCTCCATTCTGTATACTCTACATTATGCTAAGCCCATTCTCCTTCCACAGCCGTACAAAACGAGCGCCAGCCACGAAACACCGCCACGATCCGCCCTGAAGCTTTGAGGGACATGGATCAAGAACGAGCTCTGAGGGAGGCTGCAGTCGCTGTCGGAGTGTTTGGGTGAGGCATCCTTCATTTATAATAGCATAGCATAATCAGCCTATAGGTGAATTTCCCACTGCTAGGACACAGGCCCCTTCTCTGTAAGAGAGAGCGGGCCGTAATCCACCACGCGGGCACAGTGCGTTTTGGTGAGTGTCACATGTCTTCGAGCTTTTGGTTAGCATAGCATATTCAGCCTATAGGTGAGATTCCCACTGCTAGGACACAGGCATCCTCTCTGTAAGAGAGAGCGGGCCGTAATCCACCAAGCTGGCACAGTGCGTGTTGGTTAGTGTCACATGTCTTCGAGCTTTTGGTTAGCATCGCATAATCAGCCTATAGGGGACATTCCCATTGCTTGGATACAGGCCTCCTCTCTGTAAGAGAGAGCGGGCCGTAATCCACCACGCGGGCACAGTGCGTGTTGGTGAGTGTCACATGTCTTCGAGGTTTTGGTTAGCATAGCCTAATCAGCCTATAGGTGAAATTCCCACTGCTAGGACACAGGCCTCTTCTCTGTAAGAGAGAGCGGGCCGTAATCCACCACGCGAGCACAGTGCGTGTTGGTAAGTGTCACATCTCTTCGAGCTTTTGGTTAGCATAGCATAATCAGCCTCAAGTGACATTCCCACTGCTAGGACACAGGCCTCCTCTCTGTAAGAGAGAGCGGGCCGTAATCCACCACGCGGGCACAGTGCGTGTTGGTGAGTGTCACATATCTTCGAGCTTTTGGTTAGCATAGCATAATCAGCTTATAGGGGACATTCCCACTGCTAGGATACAGGCCTCCTCTCTGTAAGAGAGAGCGGGCCGTAATCCACCAAGCTGGCACAGTGCGTGTTGGTGAGTGTCACATGTCTTCGAGCTTTTGGCTAGCATAGCATAATCAGCCTATAGGTGACATTCCCACTGTGCAATTTTTTGTTCATCCTACAGCCATCTCTAAAGGTATTCGGGTATGGTGTATTTGTTATCTATCTCGTATCACAGAAGCGTACAAACAAAAGCAGATACAAAACATGTCCATGAACGCACACCACTGCTTTTAATGAAAAATCCTCTTATAGAAAACAAAAGCACATCGTGGCCATTCGTGGCTCAACGCTCACAGTTTCCAAGAGACGAGTCAAAGACTTCAGTGTGTTTGAAAAGTTACGTTCATTTGTTTTCGTTGTGAATTCAGTAGCTCGCACTTCGCTCGAGCAAAGGAACAGAATGTGCCACTTTCAAGTCGAAAATTATTTAAAAGATAAAAGCCATTGAATAGAAAAGAGGAAGGTGCCAAGACAGGTGAGTTTCAGTCTTCATGATCATTCATTATCTGTTCTGTGTTATACCTTTTACGATTTAAGCGGTCAAATCGGTCACCGTAGTTCGTTCGTTTGTTAAGTAATAGATACTTAAATATTTCGCAAAATACAATCATTGTTATTTTTGTTGTTGTTTAATTTTAAAGAACTTAAGTTTGGTCTGCCCGGCTTGGGCAGAGCACTGCCGTGTCCTCACGGACGCGATCGGTGGCGGCGATCTCTCACGTCCGGCCCTGGTTCAGGCCATGGTTCGGAGCGAGAGTACATGGGAGGCCGTCACCTCCTTCTGTGAAGCAGTAATGCTTGCGAAGGAGGAGTCGGAACGCGTGAGGGTGAGGCAAGGGTCGCGCCCCTAGTCGCCCCGGGCGTCGGGAGTCGCAAACCGATTTCCGGCCACCGTAGGCGCGGGCTTGCGGATGGTGAGCGATGGGTAGCTCGCCGTCCGATAAGGACCAGGCTCGGGTCGACGGCGCGTTGTGTTCCACGCGCGCCTCACAGAGATGTCAGCACCAACTGACGGGGTCCGTTAGGACCAATGCCTGCCAGGGTTGCGAGTTTGTCTGAAAGGGATATCGTGGCCCTGGCATACAGGCAACGGAAGGAACACGGGTGGGTTTTAGTCCGTAAAATTCTGACACGCCCTCCCGCTCCGCCCAGAGCGGGAGAAGTTATTTGATCATTTCCAACGCAAAAAATAAAAAGTTTGGTTTAATACTCTAAATTATCTGGTCGATGATTTTGGTGCACGGTAAACTCTAATGAGTTTATGTTGTTTGCGTTAACTTATATGTACCTTTAAAAATGTAAGTGTACAAAGGAATTAATGAATACTTAAAATAAAATAAAAAAGCCTGATTTAAGTACACGGTGCGATTTAATTGCCCATGGTATATCATAGATAAGTTGAAGCAACAGTACATGTTGCACGGTCTAAACAGTGTTTCGAAGATGCAAGTCATTTGTTTCTTTAATTTTACGGTATGCCACAGGAAAGTAACTTACACCGTATAATGAGGCTATAGCATGGCATTAGAGATCACTGACCCACCAATTTTTGTTGGCATTCGTAATTTAAAAATCCGGTCAAGAGCGAGTCGGACTCGCGCACCGAGGGTTCCGTACGTATATATGATGTTGATGATTTCTGAAAAACTGTGCTACTTAGAGACATCGTTTTATTTTTCCTGTAATCTTTACATAAACTTCTATCACATAGAATAATTTCAGATTTTTATCTATTAAAACTTCGGAGATGGAATGGTATTGAGAGGGGGGGTGGAATGGTATTTTTTTTTACATGTTTCATCAAAAGTCGAAAACTATGCTGCCTAGAAAAAAAACAAAGAATGTTTGAGAATGTGCAAACAGCGCTCTTTCAAATGATACCCCACATGCCCAAGTAGCCCCATTTCAATTTTATCCTCTTTCAGTCCCTTTTGCAAAAAAGATATATTTTTTTTCTTATTTGCAAAATAGTTGGGCATACTTCATCTAAAACTATTCTAAATTTTAAGTTGACAGCATTAGTAGTTCTTGAGATATCCAGGTGTGACAGATTGACACACAGACTTAGTCTCACCATAAGGGTTCCTTTTTACCATTTTGGTACGGAACCCTAAAAAGGGAGATAAAACCCGTTAACATTCTAAATAATAATCTTCTTTATTACATAAGAAACATTTTAACTCGTGATCCTCAATTTTTTTTACAAATTTAAACCGATACCTACCTCGTTTCATTATCATCTGCCTGCCTTTTCCCAACTATGCTGGGGTCAGCTTCCAGTCTAACCGGATGCAGCTAAATACCAGTATTTTACATGAAGCGACTGCCTATCTGACCTCCACAACCCAGTAACTGGGTAAAACGATACCCCTTGGTAAGACTGGTTGTCAGACTTTCAAGCTTCTGACGACCTGTAACGACTGCCAAAGATCCACGAATGACAGAAGAGACCAACGGCTTAACGTGACGAAACACGGAGGGGTCTTCGTATGTAAAGATGGTCACCCATCCACGGCCCAACCGTGGCTAGCGTAGCTTTACCTGATCGTTCGACCCGTGTGGGTGTTATTACTTGGCCAGTCACTGGGTTACACTGCGGTCACCTACGAGAGATATTAGGGAAAGAGCAATGACCGATATTGTCATGCTTAAACGCAATTGGTTATACCACCAGCGTTGCCAGATTTTCATTCAGGCACAGCGAGATTTTGTAACCTTTTGAGTAAATAAAGCGGGATTCTGTCGTCGAAAGCGGGACATGATAAAAATACGTAAATAATCAGTAGTTTTTAATTTTTTGCTACTTGCCCTTTTATTTCAGTTCCAAATTTAAGTTTACAATGATGATAAGCAGCCATAGAAAATGTATTTTAATTAAAATAATTATGTTACTTTACTATAAGTACTAATAACAATAACTGATTGGTTTACCCTGTCGGTATATGTAAGATAATATAAACAAGTAATACATCACTTACGAATTACTTACCTATTTATTTTTCTATCCTCGAAAAGCGGGACTGAGCCTGTCCCGAGCAAGACATTTAATTTTGGGATAGAAAACGGGACGTCCTGCCAAGATCGGGACGTCTGGTAACGCTGTATAACACGATATCTTCCAACAACTTCTTTTTTTTTGCCAAACTCAAAAAATAATACTCACTAATTTTGCTAAACACTTTCTCCATATAAATACATATTTTGAAACTCTCACCTTCATTGGTCCCCACGCCGTAAAAACTCCATGAATTTAACATAACTATGGGAGTAAGTAATACTTACCATTCACTTGTTTGGCAAACATGGCAACGCACTATCCTGATTGGCTATTTGAATGTCAGATTCTGTTTTTATTGGCTGCATAGTAAAGGTACAGTTTTGTTATTATGATGGGATTGGTTTTTTGATGGTGTTATGAATATTGATTTATGGTTCAGGTATTACTTTGTCTTGTGGAAAGAGGGTAGAGTTTTATTTTTATTTTATTTATTTATTTACGATCTCCAACAAAGGATACTTATACAACATAATTAAATCACAATACAAAAAAATGTTCTTGTACGTGTGCTCCTTCAATGACAGGATACCACAGCATGCACATATAACTAGGTTTAGGTAAACAGGATACAAATAGAATAGAGAAAATTAACGACAAAATTTGAAGAAATAAAATAAAATTAAAATTAACATGTCAAGATTGAGCATTCGTATTACAATTGTTTAGTATAATAATAATGCTTACACATTTGTTAACTATTGGAAGGAAGAAACAGTACTTATAGTTATTTTGCAATGGTTACATTTTTTTTTGTATTTTGAAATGGGGAGGGTTATGTCCAGGTTACAACGCTTTGACAATTCATTGTATTACCTACAGACACTTGGGAGGGCGATTGAATTTTTAAGTGCTTAGGTACTTTCTTAAATGTGTGTTTGTTACTTACCTACTTATTTGTAGTGCTTTGTTAGACGTGACGGAAAGTGCTAACTGAGGAAAATTGGCAGGTACTAACTAAAATGCCAGGCAATTGCCTGAAACTTACAATAATAATTATTATTATTACATACGCGCCAATGAACATGCAGCAGCTAGTGACGTAACTAAATATGTATGTTCATCTCTTTCTAACAGCAGATATCGGTATAGGACTATCCTTTTCTTCACGCGCTGTATGCAAGTATGTAGCTACAATCATGGCTTACGCTGTTTTTGAGAGCACTAATGTTCGTGTATGACGCGTCTATTTATAATACGTCATTGGCGACAGCTAGAATCATCATCATCTGAGGCTTTACAGCCTCTGGTGTGCCTTAGCCTGGTCAAGTACCCAACGTGACCTATCTCCAGCTTTTGACGGGGACGCAATTCAGTAAACTGATGATAACAAAATCGGGGGATACAGGCTACAATTTGGTGTTGCAGCTACGTATCTATCATCTACATTCAAAATTTTATTACACCACTCGATAGCTGAAGGATCAAAGAAATCGTTACAAAGAAAATATTAACCGTAATGTACACGTATTCACGTATAACACACGGCCGTGTCCACGACACATCCACACCCCAATATTTTAATAGTCGTTAATGAATATGAATTCAATGATCGACATCATTGAATTCATAATTTTTGATTTTGACAAGTTTGGTAATCTACTATTATAATGGCGTCATTATGACTTTCCAATGGTCGGCCACTGACACTACATTGAAAGAAATTACATTTATTGGTAATCTCGTACATAATGACGAATGAATGACATTTCTACTAATGGGTTTTATAATAATGGCAATACGACAATGCCATTATAAGTTACACAATAATATTACGAGAACATTGACCGACAAATGATCGACCATTATGAATTTAGCAGATTACGAACTTTTAGCAAAATGACAATGGGATCGTGTTGGAATGACTGAATTTATAAAAATAGCAGACTTGGGGAGCTGATAGTGTGTTACACAATTACCCCGCTGAATTCATTCAGAATGCGACGTTTCAAATGAATATCTCTTGTTAATGTTGGGACCCTGGTGGACAATGCCAGAGAAGTCAAGGGCGACCCAAGCTCAGGAGCTTGGGTCGCCCTTGACTTCTCTGGCTATCCGGTTTACTATCAATTAAGACAGCTAGAATCAAGAAAAGGAGTATGTAAAATCAAGGAATCATTATTTTAAGCACTTAGGTGCTTAAAATAATGATTCCTTGATTTTACCTTGTTTTTTTTTTCCTTGATTTTGTAAATTTACTTGCACCTCATTATTCTTTTGACTACGTTATTGCCAACATTTTAAATGAAAAAAACGGTTCGAAAAGGTGACATGTGCCTGCTAAGTGCATAACATTATCGCTCCTTGTTCCTACAAGTTAGAGGATGGAGGGAAATCGTTAAAAACATAACATGTTATAAATTACAATAGATTATTATTTTATATCTAGAAACAGATTACGTATATACGTAAAAATCCTCCAACTACAAACAACAAGACGCATTACATCACCAATCAGCCAACCTGAAACGGTTAACAAAATGGCGGCATCCCATTCATCTCACGAACACGAACATCAAGCGGTAACCACTGACCAGTGAGGTTAAACCTTTGATCATACATGAGGCTTGATCGACACGGCTCGACGGGTTGACGTCACAGATATTTATAGGTTAGGTTCTTGATCCTGTAGAATGTAGAAATAAAAGAAACGAAAGGCAAAATGGCAGGCAGTGGAAATATTTCTCCGGCGTGATGTCAAAAATCGCCTACCCGCCTGCCAAGCTTGGCGATTATCGCAAACCGGTGCTTGGCGAAAAAAAATTAACTATTCCCTAAATTTTGAAGAGTTATTCGAACATAAATGTAGGGAACAACTGATTTTTTTTTTGAGATTTTTGGTTTGGTCCCATAGTAAAAGTTGTTCATAATGATGAGTATAATGACCCCTTAAAAGGTTGTGCATTATTTATGTTACATCTTGTATATTCCTATAATTTGTTGTCTATTCATTGTGCTAATAATTGTGTGATGTGCTAATGTCTTTTGTGTGCACTGAATAAATGTTTTATCCATCTATCTACATCACTTGGATTACGGGTCTTGTCATATAGGGCCTTATTACAAAACAAGATTCATCTTCAGACCCAAGTTTAAACCATGGAGCCATTATTGAGTTTCGAACTTTATTCCGTCTACGGTAAAGTTCCTAATAAAAAACTGACAACTTAATACGGAATTAAGTATTCAGTTTTGTATAAAGAACGGTATTTCAATCAAAGTAACGTTCTCGTTACAAAAACTAGCTCCATGGTTTAAGCCATGTCAAAATATAAATCTTATTTTGTAATAAGGCGGAATGAGTTTAAGGAATCTCTCATCATCATCATTTCAGCCGAAAGACGTCCACTGCTGAACATAGGCCGGGACCTCGTCCGCCTCGCTCCGGGAATTCCTAACTTTGGGAAAATTGTCGTATTTGCCCGAAGCCATTTTGAAAAACATACCTAAATGGCGCAATAAACGGCAACCGAATTTACCCAGTATGATGTTCCTTTATTAGTCATACCTTAGAAAAAATAAACAGCGACAACATATTGCCACATATTTTTATAACTCAATCCGTACGTAACTATGTACGTTTAGGTACTGTTAATAATACCAGTTGTCACAGACCTATTATAATAATAGACTTGACGTCAATCTGCCCATAGGCACCGGGAGCGGGGTGCAAGAGGGAGCACTTGCAAAAAAACATTCAGAACTATAAAAATATCCCAAAACGCCTAATACAATAATAGAGAACTTAACCTATTCGAGGCGAGATTCTAAAATGTTCCCCTCAATTCTAAAGCTTCTGGGCATTAGTCGATATATTACCAAACTCCTCTATTTCCAAAAATGCATCCAACATTCTCCTAATTGTTAAGCTTTCCTGCATAAGTCGGCAAAGTTACTCCAGGGTATGAATGGACAAACGATAACCTAACTTATCCGAGGAGAAATGCAAAAAAATATCAAGCTTCCTCGAACACCCCCTGAAAATAAACTTGCCGGCGCCCATGAATCTGCCACAAGTGTAATGAAACACTTTTTTGAGTTCGATTATTTCTGTATTTATCTTCTTGCACACATACAAAGTTGGTATAAAGCCAATGATATTATATTATTATTATAATATCATTGTATAAAGCATTATTTAACGAACTATATCTAGTAGGTACTCAATATAATATCAGTATAGACGTTAGACTTCTTGAAGACAACCTTCAGGATCCAAGGCTCAAAGAGAATTGACTTATCAACTACGTGACGCCCCAAATATCATGTTTTCTATTCCATTCTGTTAATAAACCAGTACTTTTACCGTTGACAGTCAAATGAGATACTTTTAAACTTCATGACTACCCTGATACAAAAATCATTTGAGACATATACTTTCAATTTCATAGTATTTAAAATCACTACAAATCCTATTAATATTTAGAAATCATGACACAAGATATTAAATAGTCCGTCCAATAATGTAAACATAGGAGACCGGACAGTAAGCAAAGACGAAAACTGCGAAAATAGACTTCCCTTGATAAAGCGTAGGCGTTGTCAAAGGTTAAGGCGACAATAACAGACCTTTAATGATTTTATGCTGAAGATCACGTCTAAACAAGTGGTGTTAATGATTTGAAAAAAATATATGTTAAATTAGAGCATTTTTTCATTAACTGAATATGTGAATATTTTAGATTATATTTATATTACATAGTGAAATTAATTTGTAAAATTATGTCTAACGCGGATAAAAAACTGATAATGGCGCAAAATCTACCAAGCGTATTTTTCTGAAACCTTCACCAATTTAAAGATAATTTATTTATTGATCTTTTAGTATATACCGTTTTGTTAAAATACCTTTTATTTTGTGTATAATAAATTAATAATGCGTCAAATTGCGGCCAGCGCTCTTTGATGGGCGAGTCCTATTACTGGCTGAAAGTACGACGCGTTGCGTGAGCTTAGTATAAAACACGCAAGCTAACCACTCAAGGTCACTGGCATATATCTGAGTCTTAAAATATAGAAACCGCGTTTTGGTGTTAGGAAAGAAGGTCTAATCTAGTTAAGATTGGTCCTTCGGTCTTAAAACTATGAAAATAAACTACCATGCCTTCCTGTCTCTTCACCACAACCCAGTTACTGGGTAACACGATACCACTTGGTAAAACTGGCTGTCAGATTGTCAACAAATGACAGCCAGGACCACCGTAGCACGGAGGGTTATCGGTATATCATGAATGGTCACTCATCCACGAAAACCTTCACGGAAACCACAAAAACCCTAACTTTGCTCACACACTGACTTATTACTTATTTTTTGTTTTTAGGAAAACGTATACTTTTACAATGTTTGTAAATATGAGAGTACCAATAAGTATCTATCACATAATTCATTTATCTGTCATCATAATATCATATAATGTTCCCACTGCTGGGATACAGGCCTCCTCTCTACGAGAGGGATCCGATCCACCACGCGGGTTGGTAGATGTCACATATCTTCGAATTCTTGGTTCTAAGGACATGCCGGTTTCCTGCTCAAGTGGTTACCCATACGTCTTCGCCGGAATTCTCATATCTTATTTCAGCTCTACAGTATTCTGTTCAATCCTACAACCCCCTCTTATCTTAAAGAACGTTTCAAGTTCCTTCATGACACACATAATAGATATCTGAGGTCATCGGAAAACTTGAGACTAGAGATGCCGATGCATTCCACTAGCTTTTATGACAAGTCTTTTACAGTTCAAGCAGTGCGGTTATGGAATGCCTTGCCCGTGTCGGTAAGGCGTGCTCAATCTTTGTCCACTTTTAAGATTCAGGTAAAAAAACACTTCCTCTCTCCTTAAACATCATCATTACATAACACAGTTCCCTGCTCTTGTTTCATGTGTATTATTGTATATATTTATTAGATAAGTGTATGCTTTGTGTATGTATGTATTTATTGTATATGTTAATGGTACACCACTGACTACCTGCAGTATTGTCTCTACTGCTCCCTTTAATCCATCCAAAGATTGTCTGTAAAAGATCGCTTTTAGCGATAAGACCGCCCATAGTGTCACCCTATGTAAAATTTAAACATTTATATCTGTAAATTTTATGGTGTACATAATAAAGAGTATTCTATTCTATTCTTGTCTCTATACGTATATAGTCTAACATTAAGTCACTGTCCACCAGAAGTGCAACCTATATACAACCCGATTCCTATCGGCTTCCCTTCGGATCAACCAGTCTTCTTACAACTTTTTTTTTTTTGGGTAGGAAATTATCAAATAACTTCTGCCGCTCTGGGCGGAGCGGGAGGGCGTGTCAGACTTCTACTGACTCACCCGTGTTCCTTCAGATGTCTGTGGGCCAGGGCCACGATATCCCTTTCGGACAAACTCGCAACCCTGGCAGGGATCTTCTTACACCTGTGTGCATCACATCGCATTACAAACATTTAATACCAGTTTAAAACATCATATAAGATTATAAATATTCCAAAAACTGCCAATATGTTTTTTCACTGAACAACTAATACCATACCATAGCAATTTTGAAAAATAAAGGAAGTACTAAAATATTTGAGTTAATTTATTTTGACGTTATCTAGAGTTTATGAGAACTGAACAACTTTTTCTTCGGCTTACCTCTAACAAAAATTATAGCTTCGCTACTGCTGTCCACAGCCCACCGGTCTCGTTGGCCATGGCACTATCGCCAGCGCGCTATCCATTGCTGTCCCCGCACTATGCGCCGCTCCCGCCCCCACAACCGACGCAGCAAGCTCAACCAGACTCCTCACATGACCACAACGAGGAGGGACATGTGCATACTGACAGCGATGGTAAGGAAAAATCTTTGATTTATTGTGAACATAATTGGATACAATTTATGTGTTCAGTGGAAATTTTTGTCAAATTTCCACTGATAAATTGTATCGAGTATTACCTAGTACGTGTTTTAATCAATACATATAGAAAACCAGCAAAATGCATGTCGGACTACGCACAATGAAGGGTTCCGTAGCTGGGATGAATTTATCCCAAGAACAAACTTAACATTGTAGTTGAATAACATGTTATGCGATACATTCCAACTGCAAATGTAAGTTTGTACGCACAATATTGAGATATTTACCGTGCTATTTTAAGACCATAGACTTCTCATAGGTTTCCTGTAATCTAGAAGTATAGAAATATCATCTGTATTATTTTCAGAATTTTAGGCTCAGTCGTTTCGAAGATAAGGGGGGAATGGTCAATATTCATCTATTCTCTTAAAAAAACTATTGAAACTGTTTATTTTAAAATTATTAAAAAACAATTGAGCCCTTTACACGGCCTTTATGGGCGGGGGTTTTTATGGGCCTTTTTACACGGTGCAGTTTCCAAAACTTTTTTAAATGTTTCTTATTTGCCTCCCAAAAGTGACCTCATAGTCAAAATTAATTTATTTACATTAAACGTCTGTGTTTTTTCAACTTAATCGGTCCATTAGATTCGGAGCAAATTGGGTCGAGGGATCCTATAAGAATTCAGTTTTGTCATTCGGATGTACGGAACCCTAAAAAGAAAAATCTGACTCACTCACTCATTGACTGACTGACTCATCTTTGCCCAGCCTAAGCCGTTTGACCCAGAAAGCTGAATTTTGTACAGAGGTTCCCTATAAGACGTAGACAAGGAATAAATTAAAATTAATTCCCAGGGGACAGCGACATAGGACGATAGCTATAGCTGGCAGAGTGCTAGTAAATACTAAATCAATACTCAATGTTATTCCAGATGACAGTATTGATGTTACTAACGAAGAGGACTCGACTTCATACTCGCCACCAGCTGCAATGAACTACCAACAGAACTGCGCTTCTTATAGGTAAGAATATTTTTCAATACACTTCCTCGAAAACTGGTTCATATCGCACTACGATTAGATTCACAATGCAATGTATTTCACACGCGTGCGATTTTTTATTTTCCAACACGTGTGCGGGAATAAAAATTGCCACAGATAACTTATACCTATACTTAGTCCAAATTGGGTCAATGCCTCTATTCACACCGTCTCGCGCCAGAGACGGTCCTCTCCAAAAAAAAACGTTTATGAACAAATTTATTGGTGTTCTAAACTCAAAAATTGAATTTTCTATTTTTCATATTAGGCTGTATAACGGCTTTATACATTTGTTTCTCCATCAACCTGGCGAAAACAAAGCGCGGAAAAAAAAGAAAATTAAATCATAATTTCCTAATAATTCATGACAAAAATATTTTACATTATTTTATTTCTTCAAAACTGTATTGAAAAACGTCGTTTGATACACGTGGACATTTGTTATTGCAGTTCTCGGCTCAAAAACAACCTCGCCTGCATTATCAAACATTCTCCACTTGTATCAAAATGTACTATTTTTGTAAACAATTCTTATAAAATTCGTAGACGTTCCTAGCCGTAATTCGAATTCATAGCAATAAAAGCGCCGCTCCACAACAGCCCACGGCTAAGCTACACCTTCTAACTTTCTTAGCTTCGCTTCGTATGCAAACGTAACCGGGACTGTCGACAGCATCCCACGGCCATTATTTAAGAGAACATAAAGTATATACGTATAACTAAAAATACAATTACCAGAATACAAAAATAATATAAAAAACTTTTTTCCAAAAAAAACAACCGACTTCCAACAAAAACACTAAAAAGTGAAAAATAACTTTAATTTCGGAAGCACATAACATAACATCACGCCTTGTTTCCTCGAAGGGTAGGGCAGAGGTGTACCTGTAGTACACCCACATTTAATATTATATTTAATTAAATTTCGGAAGTCGGTGTCTTTGGTTTTGTATTTTCGTTTATGGCCACCGACTTCCGAAATTTAATTAAATATAATATTAAATGTGGGTGTACTACAGGTACACCTCTGCCCTGAAAAAAATGGGACCAATCTGGAAGTATATCCTTTCAATTAAAAAAATAATTTTCCAAATCGGTTCATAAACGACGGAGTTCTGAGGTAACAAACATTAAAAGAAAAAAAAAAAAAAAAAACTGACGACTTGAGAACCTCCTCCTTTTTGTGAAGTCGGTTAATAAACACAACTAAGCGATCTTCCTCCTCTCCTTTCTGTACATAATTGTTTCAATCATTTTAAACCTACCAACTGTTTTACCAACATTGGACAAATACTTAATTGTGAAGTTAATTTAGGTATATTTTTTGTTTCTAGACCATTGGGTGTGGAAAGCGCAGCGGAATCCGCCGCGCGACTTCTCTTCATGGCAGTCAAATGGGCGAAGAACCTGCCCTCTTTTGCTAGCCTCGCTTTTAGAGACCAGGTAACTAAATTATTATTATCCTAGTAGTAATTATTCAGCACAGGACCCTCTAAGATTTCGTCACGTTTGTTTCTGTATCTACATATCGTACAGTCGACTACAAAGAGATGGATACCCCCTCTTTTTTTTTTGTTTTGGGTGAGAAAATATCAAATAACTTCTCCCGCTCTGGGCTGAGCGGGAGGGCGTGTCAGACTTTTACTGACTAAAACCCACCCATGTTCCTTCCGTTGCCTGTGTGCCGGGGCCACGATATCCCTTTCGGACAAACTCGCAACCCCGGCAGGCATTGGCCCTAACGGACCCCATCAGTTGGTGCTGACATCTCTTTGAGGCGCGCGTGAAACACAACGCGCCGTCGACCCGGGCCTGGTCCTTATCGGACGGCGAGCTACCCATCGCTCACCGTCCGCAGGCCCGCGCCTACGGTGGCCGGAAATCGGCTTGTGACTCCCAACGCCCGGGGCGTCTCCTGCGGCGGCTAAGGGCGTGAGGGCGCGAACCCTGCCTTACCCTCACGCGTTCCGCCTCCTCCTTCGCGAGCATTACTGCTTCGCAGAAGGAGGTGACGGCCTCCCATGCACTCTCGCTCCGAACCATGGCCTGAACCAGGGCTGGACGCGAGAGATCGCTGCCGCCGATCGCCTCCGTGAGGACAAGGCGGTGCTCCGCCCAAGCCGAGCAGACCTCCACCGTATGCTCCACCGTGTCCTCCGGGCGATCCACACAGTGGTGACACCCGGGCGTTTCCTCCAGCTTTATCCTGAACAGGAACCTCCCGAAACAACCGTGTCCGGTGAGGACCTGCGTCAGGCGGAAGGTGAGGACGCCGTGGCGCTTCTCTAGCCACTCCTCAAAGAGGGGACTTATCGCCACAATTGTGGCGTGCCCTGCGCTGGGTTGCGACAATCGCACTCTCCATGCCGCCATGAGATCCCGCCGGAGCTCCGTCCGCTGTGCCGCGATTACTTGCGGCAGCGGAGTTTCACCCCGGCCTTTCGCCTCCTCGCGCCACTCCCAGATGTGCGCGAGGACTTTTGCCTCCAGATCCCACGGCGGCAGTCCGGCAAGGAGGCTCGCCGCCTCACGGGAGACTGTGCGGTAACCCCGTACCAGCCTGATGGCCATGACCCTTTGGGACGCGTTCAACCGCTGGGCTGGTCGCAGCCTCAGAGAACGCGCCCACACCGGTGCCCCGTAAAGGGCCATGGACCGCACGATCCCCGCGTAGAGCCTCCGGCAGGAGGCGTTTGGACCCCCTAGATTGGGCAGAAGCCGCTTCAAAGCAGCCCCGGCCCTCTCTAGTCTAGGAGCCAAACGTCGGAAGTGCTCCACGAAGTTCTACCGGCTGTCGAGGACGAGTCCCAAGTACTTCATCGTCGACTCGACACCGATGTGAACTCCTCCCGCCGTTATCTGGGAACCTGACAGTGGCGCGTTCCGAGGACCATAAAAACACATGGCCTCGGACTTGTGCAAGGCCACCTCGAGTCCCAATTGCCGGATCCTATCGACGATTGTCGCAACGCCACGTGCCGCCAGTTCGGTCGCCGCCTCATGCGACCTCTCCTGCGCCAGGACCAGCGTGTCGTCAGCGTAGCAGACTACGCTGACGCCGCTAGGGAGGTCGGCGCGCCGCATCCAGTCGTACCCGATGTCCCACAGATGCGGCCCCAGGACCGATCCCTGTGGGACACCGCACGACATCTCTCGCCGGTTTCACTCTCCTTGGTGACCGGGGTAGATGACGGCCCTGTCTGACAGAGGTAGGTCGGCATCCGGTGATACCGAAGTGCCTCCCTTATGCAACTCCAGGGCAAGGTGTTGAAGGCATTGGCGATGTCAAGAGACACCGCCAAGACAACCCCACCCCGGGCAACAGCATCCCCCGTCGTAAGGGCTCGAACGCGCATGATGGCACCCAATGTAGAGCGCCCCTTGCGGAAACCAAACTGGCTCTCCGCCAAATCCGGCCCCACCCGCACCAGCCGCCCGACAAGGCGGTCTGCAATTACTCTTTCAAAGAGCTTGCCCACCTCGTCGAGCAGCACGATGGGTCGGTAAGCAGACGGAGATTCCGCCGGGCGCCCTGGCTTCTTAATGAGGGCCAGTTTCCCCGTCTTCCAACGAAGTGGGAACTGGCCCCTCTCCAAGCATGCGCTTAGGAGCCCCCTTAGTCGAGGCCCGAGAGCCTCCAAGGCCAGGACCCAGGCTTTTCCAGGCAAGCCGTCGGGTCCCGGGGCGGTATTCTTGGCATTAAGCCTACGTACCGCCACTCTCAGATCTACCTCGGTCACCTCCGGAACATCGTCGTCGTCGTCGGCAGTGTGGTCCGCATCGGGCACCGCAGGAGACGGAGCCATGGGCGGAGGAGTATGTTCCTCTCGCGAAGGGAACAGAGCGCTCACCACGTCCTCCACGAGCTGCGGCCGGAGACTCTGTGTCAGCGGGGGAGCCCATGGGCGGAGTTTATCCCTCACCCCTTTGTAGAGGCGTCCCCACGGGTCCCTGTTGAGAGTCTCCAGCGACTCCTCGCGAGCCAGTCCTCTGGCCCGCTGGATTTCATCTCGGAGGGCGGTCTTCGCCGCTTTGTACCCCTCGTACAGCTCCGCCTGAATGGCCACCGTATCCGGAGGGCGGATACGGAGCCTGCGGTGCCTGGAGTACCGGTGGCGCGCAGCAACGCACGCCTCGCGTAAAGCAGTCAGCTCACGCGACCACCAGTACACCTGGCGCCGAGCACGTCCGGGCTGGACCCGGGGCATTGCCACGGCACATATTTCAGACATGGCCTCCCGGAACCACTCCGCCTCGTCGTTTATGTCGGCAGGCCTGTCCGGTGATGACACCCAGGCCTGCACGATTGAGGCTTCCAGGAGGAGCTCCCGGTCCAGCTGCTTCAGCGCCCACCGCGGACCACTCGGGGCCTGTCGGACCAGCGCGCTCGAGGTCTGGGCGGAGACGTCAAACCGGATGTACCGGTGATCGGAATAGGTCTTCACCCCCTCCATGACGCGCCAGTCAATGACACGCGGCGACAGAGCGGGGCTGGCAAACGTGATGTCCACCACTGATTCACCCCGCATCCGCACACACGTGGGCACAGAACCCCGGTTTAGGACGACCAGGCCTGTCTCCAGAGCCCAGTCCTCCACCATCCTGCCCCGTGTGTCCGTATACCGGGAACCCCAAGCCACGTTCTTGGCATTGAAGTCCCCGAGGACGATCACAGGGAGGGCATGGTACCCGACGACGACGACTCTCAACTCCCCTAGGGAGTTGTGGAACTCGGCGAGAGTTCGGTTCGGGGAGAAGTATACTCCTACCACGACAATCTCCCCGAACCGTGCTGCCACGCAACCCCGTCCACTCTTGACGGCCTCGAGGGACGGGGTACCGGCGGCGGCCGACGACATAATGGCCACTGAGCCGCTCAGGTCCTCCACCCAGTCGTCCCTGGGCGGGACAAAGTACGGCTCAGCGACCACGGCGATGTTAATCAACCGCTGCGCCATGCTCTGGAGTAACAGATCCTGAGCGGCAGCGCAGTGGTTGATGTTCGCCTGGAGGAGGCATAATGGGGCCATTTATTGGCAATCCATTTTAGCCCCCTCCTGGGCCCCCTGTGAAGGCCCTGCCGCGGTGTTAGTGGCGGCAGCGACGACGGTGGATGCGGCAACGGCGGCGGCAATAGTGGCTGCTGCGGCGGTGACGGCGGTGGTGGAGGGCTTGCCCCTGCCCCTGGGTTTGGGGGTGGGAGCGCAGGCCTTGCCTCCAGCCCGGTGATCGGCCGCTTTGCCAGCCGCCGCACATGCAAAGCAGTGCGGCTGGGCCTCGCAAGAGCAGGCCTTGTGACCGGGCCGACCACAGCGGAAGCAATCCTCGCTGCGGTCCACCTCTGAGGTGCAGCATACTCCCACGTGGTTACCCACCCGGCAGCGGAAGCACCTCAGAGGTCTGGGTTCCAGCAGTTTGACCTGCGCGGATACCCAGCCTACCCGGATCCTTCGGCCCTCCCCGGCTATCTTTTGGGCCGCCGACACGGGGCAGCTCACCATAACGGTTTGCATCCCCGTGCTGTCAGGACGGATATTGCCCGCCCTCACCTGCTCGGCAGGGCATTCTCCCGTCCTAGCCACGGCGGCCACAACGTCTTCCGCCGTCACGCAATCGTCCAGGCCCAAAATGCGCATGTCAGCGCACTTGGTAGGCCTGGACACCCGGGCCTCTTCCGCATTTAGGGACGCCCGGAGCCTTTTGGCTAGGGCGTCAGCAGTAGGGCCGCTGGCCGCACCGGGGATCTGCAGCATCCGAGCCCCCGTCGCAGTGACCTTCATCCGGAAGCCATCGGCAACGCCGATCTCCTCCAGGTTCACTGCCGCCCACGCCTTAGCGAGCACCTCGCGGTAGGTGACGCCCTTCTTCTCCGCTTCCGGCTGTAGCGTAATTACTACAGCTGCGGACTTCGGGGCGCGGAGCCTAGCCGCGGCGCTTCGCTTCTTGCGCCGTTGCCGCCTCTCCTTTCTATTGGCCGCCCTTTTGGCCTTACCCGCCTTCCTGTTCTCCCCGGCTACTTGCCATTCAGCGTCGGCCGGAGAAGAATTAGGAGGCGGGGGTGGGGGCAGCCTTTCCGCCGCCAGGGCTGGGGCCCTCGTCTTTTGCGCACCCGCCTGCGCCACCGTCCCGCCCTTGGGCTTGGGTGGCACCGATTTTGCCGGTGCGGGTTTGGCCGCGGGATTTGCCGCAGGCTTTGCCACGGGCTTGGCCGAAGGCTTGGCCGTGGCAGCTACAGTGGCCGCAAAGGTGGCCGGCCTGCTCGCCGCTAGCGGGGGGCGCAGGACAATGCCCTCCAGTACGGAGAACCGGCTGTTGAAGGCAGCCAGCTCCTGCCGCACCAGGGACAAAACCCGGTCCTCCGCTGGCAAGGGCAGGCCCTGCCCATGCTGCGTTCCCACCTGGGGCACCTCCCGGGGGCCAGCTCCTCGGAGCCGGGCCAGGTCCGCTCGGAGCTCCTCATTCTCCTTTCGGAGAAGCTCCATAGCGGCCGTCAAGCGGCCGACCTCCGCCCGCATCTCGGAAATTGCGTCCGACGGTGGCCCGGCCTGAAGGGCCCTCGCTGCCGCCATTATGGAGGCCGTGGCAGCAGGTATGGCCTTGTCTTTAGAGGACTGAATCCTCTTCAAACCCACACCCCTGATCGCTGCTACCACGACCTCCTCGAAGCTGCTGATCCCTCCCTTCGCCTTGGAGCTCCCAGCGGCGTCCGGCTCACCACCCGAAGACTCAGTGAGGTCCGCCCTGCGGCTGGTCTCTCCAAGTTGGGGCTCCAGCTCCAGCTCCGACTCGGCAGGGCTGGCTCGGCTGGGCTCGCTGGCCTCCTGGGTGGTGAGCTCTCTGCCCACACCCCGTCCTCTGACCCCTCCCCGCCGGCCAATTTTCCTCCGGGCGGAGTTCAGCCCGCCATCAGAGGACGACCCCTGGCCGTCCCCTGGCTTGGTGCGTTTCTTCTTTAAGAACTTTGCGTTCTTTGATGCTCCCACCTCCACGGGCTTCGGACTCTTAAAAGAGCCCGTCGCGCCAGATGCGGCGTCGGACTCCGACTCCGCATCACTCCTCTCCTCTTCCACCTCTTTTAGGTTTTTGGTTTTTTTTTTAAATTTATCCATTTTGTTCCCACGAGTATGGGGGATTTAAAAAGTCATTCCTAGGGTTACCCCCTGTACCTAGGTAAGTGTTACATTTGTTTCCCAACACAAGGATTCCACTGGTCCTTGGCTGGGGGTGCGCTAACGACTGATGCACCACCTGCAACTACGAAGTTACAGAGGGCACTACTCCTCAGCCATTCATACCCTCGCCACGCACCAAAACTTGGTATTAGAGGATTTTTTATAGAGGTTATCGTCCTCGCGATCCGGGCAATCAAGCCAAGATCCTCGTCCCGTTCCGAGTCACAAAACATGACCGTGATCTCTTTCCGGATTACGATATCGACGGGTGCAGTCAGGAGAATCACGTTCTCCCGCTGCCAGCTCGTTGGCATGGTGAGTGCACAACTAGCGCCGCCCCTGCTTCTCCACAACGTAGAGAAACGCCCTCCTTCGGCCCATATTGGGCCCTTCCTCCACGGACCTTCAGGTCCTAACGTGCGCCCACTCGACCTTCCCTCTGTAAGTAGGCCACCATCCACCCAGGAGGAGCATTACGCTCTCCCCCTCGCAGAAATTCGCCATAAACAATACCCTCTCCGAAAAACTCCACTACCTTTTTCGAAAAGAGTATTGTCCATGCCCAGGGTGCACCGGCCCGACGACTGCTTTTCCCCTCGAACGTATCCATAAGGGACCAGCAGGCATCAGGCATACGTGGAGGTTTTCTGCACGCACCCCAGATGGATACCCCCTAAAGTTACAAATACATATACCCATTGAAAGAAGTGACATACATACTTCGTTACAAATAATTATACACACGATTATTATGTGTTCACTCAATGTGCCAAATTCATGTATACAGTGTCCTTCTTGCTGTATACATAAATTTGGCATATGTAATTGAAACATAAATCTATCATACAGTGTGAGTCTTCATAATGTGCACATATCGAAATGAGGGAAACTTAGCTTAATTTATTTTATCGACGGAAAAAATAGTTTAAAAAAATCTAAAAATTTAATTTAATTTTTATAGCATTTTTTTAATTTTGTTCGCTGCTGTGACCCCTGTGTAAACAAATCGGTATAACTTTTAAACTAAACGATCTGTCACGATGAAACAAACTCAGTAATGACTGGAAATAATAGGGCGTCTTCATAAAATAAAAACTAACGAAAAACTCGCCCTCAATTGAGTATTAGGGTGATTTTATAACAAACATCTGATATTTTTTCATAAATTTTTATAATAATTGTAAAATTTCTCAGTAAAAGTCCTGATTACCTACCCTTTTTTATTACTTTAAATTATTTTCCATCGTATCAGCTTTCCAAAAGTAAAAATACCATGTTTATAACTCAATCACAACGTTTCCTATCAACTGTTAAAGAAAGGCCTTGCACTCGACTACGTACTTTACTTTAGCAGGTAGAGACCCTTTTTTGTAAAAAAAAAATCGTTTAATATTTTTTTTTATTTTTTTTCCGTCGATAAAATTAAGCTTAGTTTCACTCTTTTCGATATGTGCACATTATGAAGACTCACACTGTATATCATGTCTACAAGTATTTGTAACAAACAATGACAATATCATCAAAGGATATATATTTTTGTAACTTTCAAATGTATACATCTCTTTGTAGTCGACTGTACTTACATCTACGTATTTACATACATATTTAACATACGTATTTTGTTACCAATAAAATTATATGCATTTCACTTTTATGAAATCGATTTCAGTAACTTTTATTGTAGGTGTTTTTATACCAAAAATAATTAAAACTACGATAATTACAGTCACACTTCCGCAGTCCGCTGTACAGTCAAAACAAACCAAAATGGACAAATTACCTACTACGCTGGACCCCGCAGATAGGGATGTTCCGATACCATCAAAGTATCGATACCTACTCATTTCGATAATACTCAAATCTTTTTTCGATACTACTTAAACAAGTACTCCTAAAGTATCGATACTTACTGATATTGATACTTTTTAGTACTTTAATTTTTTTTTATTTTGAGGATGCTAATAATGAACGTTGAAGAACAATAATTAAAACAAAATTGAGAAGAAAAAATAAATATTTATTACAAATCTTTTGCGTCACGTGCATACTTTAAACAAAAAACTCTTCAGCATTAAGATTGCCCAAAAACATTAACTGTTCAAGGTATTTTGGAGACAATCTGTTCCTTGTTTGAGACATTGTTGCACCGGCTTTGGAACTTTCTTTTCACTTGTATCATGTATGTTTGACAATTGACAACTTAAATGGCGGAATGGCGGGCGGGCGTGGGCGTCTCTCCCGCTTTCGGCTCGGGCTCGGGTGAAGTCGGACGAATTCGGCTTGCCTGGCGCGAGACAGCGCGACCGAACGCGATCAAAAAAAAAAAATGTTTATTTCAATGTCCTTTTAAGCTAAATATATGCTTGGACATTCCGCCCTTCCAATGGTTACAGTTTTATTGTAATTAGGTTACTGAATAGTAGAACTTAATAAAACTTAATTAAAAAGGAAGAAAAATCCTAATTTCAAAGGGAGTCTAAGTTAAACAAACAAAAACAAAATGAAAATGAAAAGAGGGTAAATTAAGTGAGCGCGCGCACTCGTGTGTGTGTGTGCGTGTGTGTGTGTGTGTGTCTGTGTGAGTGAGTGTGGGTGTGAGTGTGTGTATGAGCTATGGTGTTAGTGTGGGGGGAGAGTTGGCGTAACAGGGGAGGGAGGTGTTGAGGGATTTCAGTGTGTTTGTACTTTGGGTTGTGAGTGAGATAAGAGATTGAAGTATCATTTTGGAGATTGGAGATTAGCCCTACGACAAGTCTTGGGATCGGAAGATGTTGTAGGTCAACATCTTCCACTAACCGCTATTTAGTATTAAATTTTCGACTTCTTCGTACGTTTTTGATTTTAGCCACTTCGTTAGAATACTTTTGCAATCGCGATGTGTACGGGAGTAAATACCTAGCTCTTTGTTAAGTAGATTATATAAGCGAGATGATTGACTTGCGTATTGCCTTTTAGCAAATGTGGATTTTATCGTGATGGCTGGGGCAACCTTATTCTTTCTTCTGCCTTTGAGCTTCGAGGGGTCAAAAGTGAGAAATTTGTGTTACTTTAGAATGAGATGAAGTACGTACATCTTTCTAACTGTCAATAGGTCAGACATTTTATAAAGGCTTTCTGTCGGAAATCTAAAAGGTTTGAAGAGCATGACTTTGAGCAAAGACCTCTGAGCTCTCTCTAGCTCTAGGAATTAAATTTTTGTAGCTCCTCCCCAGACCGGGAGGCAATAAGAAAGAACCGACTGCGCCAGCGAAGTGTATATCTGAAGCAGAAGGCGTTTGGTAGTTACGTATCGCAATGTCTTAAAGGTCCAGATGAGTTTTCTAACCCTCTTCATTAATAATTCTGTGTGAATGTGCCAAGTCAGGCGTTGATCAATCATAACGCCCAGATATTTTGTAAATTTAACTTTAGCAATTACTTCGCAAGAGCATATACAGTGCGAGGGGTAGTGGTATTTGTGTATTTTAATATTGAAATCAGCTGGCGGCTGGGAGGAATCGTACTTAGAGAAGCAGATGAAGTTCGTTTTGGAAGTATTTAGGGTAAGAAGGTTAAGGTCGAGCCAAGTAGCAATCTTTTCCAGACCATCCTCAGTGAACTTTTGGACAGTGCTCCAAGTTGAGCCACTGAATACTATGGCAGTATCATCAGCGTATGAGAAAATGTTACAGTCTTGTATTTTCAAATTACAAAGGCTGTTTATGTAAAGTAGGAATAATGGGGGGCCGAGGACACTTCCTTGGCCTACTCCGTAAGTAACTATTTCTTCAGAACTTACGACTTTGCCAATTTTAACTTTTTGTTTGATCAGCTTTTGCTCACTCATTCTGTATAAGTTCTGTATGATGGGTTCGGTTTTTTTTTTTAATGGTGATGCTGATTCGATTTGATACCAAGTAATTTTGTTTCGATATCGAGTATGTATCCCAAAATTGATTCGATGCAATAAGTACTTGGTATCAAATCAAAAGTATCGAGTACCTACTCATATTTACTAGTATCGGAATATCCCTACCCGCAGATAGTGTCGAAAATAAATAATAACTCAACCTATTGCTAATTTAGTTAAGTTTCTCTTAAAGGCGCATTTATATGATTTTATTACACCTTCATAAAGTGCAAGTACTTATGTTATGAAAAAAAAATATGCTAAACTAGAACGCATACACATTCAATTCTATGTGAATATTTAAGTATTGTAGTAAAATACTTTATGAAATAAATTCAGGAAGTAATGTCTACCCAAAGCATAAAAAACGATATTACTTTCAAACTACTTTGAGATATTTTCATGCTTTTTTTTTTGTATGAATAGACTATTTTATTACCTGTAATTCCATCTGTGATTTTTTTCAAATATTTATATTTTCGTTACTAAAAATAAATATTCCCTATGAAAGTTAATGGTGGCGATGGCGCGGTGTGAGTGCGACGCGCATTTGTATGGCCAAGGTCAACGGCGATTATCTGACCCTTAAGTGAACTGTAATTTGTTCTTTGAGAAATAAATGTATTTAAACCGAAAATGAGAACAATTCTGAAATAAAATCATAAACCAAAAGAAACAACAAAATCAGCGAATCAAACAATTTATAAAAAAATACGCTAGACCCATAAACGTGTGCGACAGTGTGCGTGTGTAGATTTGTAATAAATGTGTAAACTATTTTTTATAAATAAACAATGTTTCATACTTGTTTATAAAACATTGTTTATTTATAAAAATTTGTTAGCTATTACTAGTTACTCGCGCACGAAGGGTTCCGTACCATTATCTATAAAAATGGCAAACAAATCACGTTTGTTGTATGGGAGCCCCCTTAAATATTTATTTTATTCTGTGAAAATTTCAACTGTCTAACTATCACGGTTCATGAGATACAGCCTGGTGACAGACGGACAGACAGACAGACAGAGAGAAGACAGACAGACAGACAGACCGACAGACAGATAGACAGACCGACGGACAGACAGACAGACAGACGGCGAAGCTTTAGTAATAGGGTTCCCGTTTTACCCTTTGGGTACGAAACCCTAAAAAAGAACAATGAAAGTGAGCAGGAAGGCTACAGCAGTTCATAATCGGCATAATCGGCGGAGCCTTAGTTATAGGGTTCCCGTTTTACCCTTTGGGTACGGGACCCTAAAAATCAGTGTATGCATTATATCAAACATTCTAATAGCATGGGGTGTTTGGTGGTGTGCGTTAATTCCGGAACATGTTGTATGCATACGCGTTAATGAAGGCGCCGCTCCACAGCAGCCCACGGCTAAGCTACGCAAGTGCGTAGCTTAGCTGTGGGCTGCCTTTTCATACAAATCAAAGCTAAGTAGTACTCAGCGTTGTTTTGTATGAAAATATAGGCGGGATCGTCCACTGCGACCTACGCACGGATGGTGTGGCAAACCTCTCCGTGCACATCTGAAATAGCAGTGTAGGTTCGACTCTCGAAACCCACTAGCCCTCCAGCAATATTGAAGTTATAAAAAAAACTGTTAGAGAGTATGGCCTAGCACTTGAAGAAGATTAAAAAGCCTTGAGATAATAGATAAGATTATCCTAACTAATATTATAAATCCGAAAGTAAGTTTGTTTGTTACCTTTTCACGCCTAAACCACTGAACCGATCATCCTGAACTTTTGCATATCTTACGTTGTCAGGTGTACAGAAACGGACATAGGGTACCTTTCATCCAGAAAAAAACAACAATAACATTCTTATGATAATAGATGGCGCTACGTGTCTTTCGAATCATGATTGAGTTGGGATGTATTTAATAGCACTTTAAATTTCATAAAGCAAAGTACAACCCGAAATTATTGTCAAATTCGAAATTAACACGAGCGAAGCCGCGGGCATAAGTTTGTATTTTATGTAAAAACAAATATACAGGAAGATATTTTTTGACAGAAGTAAGTATGTCACAGGGTGTGTCACAAACTAAACAATATTTAAACTTTGAAGTAACAAAGCTGCCAGGGCCCCAAGTCTGCTATTTTTATAAATTCAGTCATTCCAACACGATCCCGTTGTCATTTTGCTAAAAGTTCGTAATCTGCTAAATTCATAATGGTCGATCATTGGTCGGTCAATGTTCTGGTAATAGAATTGTGTTACTTATAATGGCATTTTCGTATTGCCATTATTATAAAGCCCGTTAGTAGAAATGTCATTATGTACGAGATTACCAATAAATGCAATTTCTTTCAATGTAGTGTCAGTGGCTGACCATTGGAAAGTCATAATGACGCCATTATAATAGTAGATTACCAATCTTGTCAAAATCAACAATTATGAAATCAATGTTCGACCATTCTGACACTATTGTAATAGCAGACGTGAGGCCCAGGTAGAGTGTTATCATTGAAGTTCCAGCAAAAACCAGCCAAGTGCCTGTCGGACCACGAACAATGGAGGTTGTTGTTGTCATGAAGTTGGGATGTATTCATTTATCCCAAGAACGAACTTAACTTTGTAGTTTAAACAATGTTCTCCCATACATCAATACCGTCACGGTCTATTCTCCAACTGTAAATGTAAGACTGTATTTTTTTTTTATGTGATCAAACTACAAATTAACGATTTTCTGACTTTTTCCTTTTACTTGTGCTGTGAGACCAGAGGGCTAATTGCGTAACACACAATCAGTAGGAATTGGTTTCAATTTGACAGTTCAACAACATTCATTGCGTTATTTAAGTTGTTGAGCAGACATTTTTTTTTACCATAAGAAGCAATGGATTAGCAATATACTTCAAAATCATTCCGATTCCGATTCAAACTGTGTTACGCAATTAGGGTACTGCTTCATGCCTTTATTTGCGAGTATTAAAATTGCCGTATTTTTATCGCGTTGATCTAAGGCTCGCGCCGGTCTACACGAGCCTTTCCAAGATTAATTTTTTTAGAGCTCCAAGGGACTGTAGACCCTACGTATTTGATATTATAGGTACGTATTTAATATTTCAACTTTATACCTCCATTTTGCGTTCTTGAGAAAAAAGCTTTTGACAGATAGACAGACGGACGGACAACTACGTGATCCTATAAGGGGTCCGTTTTTAGGGTTCCGTGCCCAAAGGGTAAAACGGGAACCCTTTTACTAAGGCTCCGCCGTCTGTCTGTCTGTCCGTCTGTCACCAGGCTGTATCTCATGAACCGTGATAGTTAGACAGTTGAAATTTTCACAGATGGTGTATTTCTGTTGCCGCTATAACAACAAATACTAAAAAACAGAATAAAATAAATATTTAACTATACAAAAAACGTGATTTTTTTGCTCTATATTGATAACGGCAACAGCTAGACGCTTGAAATATTCACAGAATATTTAGTTATATATTCACTTTAAAAATAAATAATTAAATTAAAATAAAACAAATATTTAAGGGGGCTCCCTTACAACAAACGTGATTTTTTTTGCCATTTTTATAGATAATGGTATGGAACCCTTCGTGTGTGACTTCAACTCGCATTTGGCCGGTTTTTTTTCCTTTTTAGGTACGGAACCCTAAAAATTTAGGAGAGTTGGAAAAAACTAAATTAGTTTTTATACGATTTTCAGGTAATTCTGCTAGAGGAAGCATGGTCGGAACTGTTTCTACTCAACGCTATACAATGGTGCTTGCCGCTTGACGCCGCTTGCGCCGCGCTTTTTGGCAGCGATCAGATTGATCAAGGTAAATTCTGCAGTTCCATTTTACATAAGCATAATTAATCAACCTAAACTTTTTAATGAATGCAATTATTTTTGGTAAAAGAATTTATTTCAATTTAATTTGTTTTTTTTTTGTTATATTATTGATTAATTTGATTTTATTGTTATTATAAATTTATTTAATTTTATTATTATTATTAACATTTGATTTTATAATTATCTTTATGTCAGGTAGGCAAACTATGTAGTACCTTTAAGTGATAAGTTCACTGTAGTAATTTTAAAATAAGATTAAGTTCTATTTAAGTGCTTTTGTGAACTAGTCGCTGTAGTGCCATAATAAAGAAATAAATAAACCTATAACCTTCCCACAGCTGGGACAAAGGCCTCCTCTCAGTGAGAAGAAGTTCGACTTATTGTCATTCTATTATTGTTTAAAGGCCTATTTTTGCTATTTCCTTTCAATGTTTTATTTTTTTATATACTTGTTTATTATAGCAAAGCACAATAAAAAAAAACTATACAAAATTACAAAATAACTTGCCAACATAACTGTGCCTAAAAGTGTCACCACAGATCAACAATAAACCAATTCTGCAGTTTTAAATAAACTCTGCAGTATCACTTAATTTTGTTACTTTTAATTTTGTACACAGAAAGAATTCTTCTACGTCTACATTGCATCACTATAAATGGTTTTGCAGAGACCGGCGTAGATTCAGCAACTCTGCGTCGTCTGCGTGAAGTGCTTGCAAGATACAGGACTGTTCTCGTGGATCCTGCTGAGTTTGCTTGCATGAAAGCTATCGTGCTGTTTAAATCTGGTAAGAAATTATAATTCAAAATCAAACTAAGGTTCACTTGAAGGAAAGTAGTTGCCACCGCAGGTTCTCCAGCGATTTGCGAAGCGTGGCTCGCTTTTATACAAAAATGGAGAGTGTGAACCTCTAATAGAAATAGCATAAAACAAAGACGCCATTTTTTATGTCATCGCTAAATACTTGTTAATAACGATTAATTTTGAGACGGTTTTTGTCACTGTTTACAGAATTTCTTGAGTAAGGTTTATGTGTAAAATACCTATAAATACATTCTTAAATTGGACCCTTTCACGCCGCGGCGGGCTTGTATTGTAACTACCTATTATAATTCTGATACGCACATTTTTTTTTTGTGGAAAGCTAAGATAATTATTTTTATTTCACACTTAGTTTAGGTAATATGACATTTTCATTTTCTAACAACAATATCCTTTACAGAGACCCGAGGTCTAAAAGACCCTCTCCAAATCGAAAACCTTCAAGACCAAGCTCAAGTGATGCTAATGACCCACGCTCGAACAGCCCATGGAACCGCCCCTGCAAGGTTTGGCAGACTCCTTCTACTACTACCACTATTACGCCTAGTCACCCCCCAACAGCTAGAACGTGAATTTTTCGCGAAGACCATCGGACAGACGCCGATGGAGAAAGTCTTAGCTGATATGTATAAGAATTGAAGAACTCTGCAGGTTAAATTATGGAATTTATTGGGATTTAAAACTCTGCAGGTTAAATTATGTGCTGAATTGAGTTTGCAATGACACCATTAACATTTAATGTATTTGGTTTGAGTTTGTAACTAAGATGTGTTATAGATGCAATTAATTAGTTTTACTTGAAGATAAAAGTTGTTATTATAGTTCAACCTGACTCTGCCACGATTGTACCAGCGTTATTTCAACCTTATTATTATTCATATCCATGTAATTGTCATTCAAAAAGTGTAACGTGTAAATAAGCTTTCTTGAGAATAAAGATAATGGCTTTGCAATGCAGTGTAAATATTAGCAATGTTGCTTTTAATGTAAGTACGGTAGCATAGACAGATATGGAGACAAATTAGTTTCAAGATGACTAAAAATAAGTAAATATTGTGCAGATACTGTGTCGCTTTTAGCTATTATTTAATACTATATTATAACATTCCATAATGATACTTAAATTATTTCTTAATTCATATACTATTTATTAAGTCGGTTCTAAACTGTAAATATAAGTTAAGTTCTTGTCTGCAAATCTACTTACCTAACAACTCTGAAATTCAAAATAAACTCTGCTCTTTTACTTATAAAGATAAAACTCCAAAGAATTATTATAAATGTTACAATTCCTTCAAGAAAAGATTGTTATAATTTTTAAATAGTAGGTAACCATTATTATAATTAATTATTACTCGCCATCCCAACCACTGCTATGCAAAGGCCTCTCTCCATAAGACCTAAGATACTGCGCTCGTTGGCAAATCTTGAGTTTGTACTTTTGGATATTAGTCAGGCCAGGCCAAATCTATAGGAGACTTGGCCTGGCATAAATTATTTGGTTTAATATTAATTGTTAGTATAAAAAAATGTAAATAATAGTCTATTATAATTTTATATTAACGAATAGCAATGGCCTCGGTTTAAAAGAATCTGAGATAAATAAGTACATTTAAGTAATTGTTATAGATTTTATGTAAATTTTGAATGTAACAGTTATAAAATGAACTACGTTGATTGTAGAATAGACACCTAAGTATAATTTAGTTGATTACTGTATCTGGGAAGATTTTGATATTTTTACTAATACCTATAAATGCGAAAGTGAGTTTGTTTATTTGGTTGTTTGTTTGTTACGCTTTCACGCTAAAACGGCAGAACAGATTTAGATGAAATTTGGCACATGGGTAGATAATTACCTGGATTAGGACATACAATACTTTTTATCCCGATATTTTCACGGGATCGAGAAAAATGCGGGTGAAACCGAAGGATGCAGCTGTAATAAATATTTGACGTGCTCTAAATATTGTATTGACCTCTCAACTTAAAAAAATTACACGTCATTGGTTAATTGTTGAATAAAAAAATTCCTTAAAATCAAGGACCGTACAACCCCAGTTAAGGGTTAAGCCTTTCGAAGGGGTAACCCATTCAGTGGGTTACCTTTATCATGATGTAACCCATTGAATGGGTTTTATACTAGAAACCCAGTGAAAGAGTTACATGATAACCCATTGAATGGGTTTTATACTTAAAACCCAGTGAAAGGGATACATGATAACCTATTCAATGGGTTCTATACCTACTTGAAACCCAGTAACATGAAAAATTCATAATATTAGATATGTTATTTCGATATCCGTACGCGTGTAGCATGACCAATTCTATCTCTATTCTACCCAGGGTTTTGCTAAGCAGTTAGTCAAAAACCCATACGGTGTCGGTAATTTTGAATGGCTTAAACTAAGCCGTTCAAAAGGGTTACCCACACCGTATGGATTTTTACCGAATACCCTTTCAACGGGTAACCAAAATTTAATTTAAGCCGTTCAAAAGGGTTACCTATATCGTATGGGTTTTTGATTAACTGCTTAGAAAAACCCTATCGAAAATCCTTTCAATGGGTAACCAAAATGGTAACTGCTTAAAATACGAAACATTTCCAATGCACAATAATGGAAAATTATTAAAGCATTATTATGACGACACGATAAAACAAAACGAAAAACCAATATCTACGTCATTACCTTTATAAAAGCTGGTGATAATAATGCGTTTTATCAATTAATATTGTGGAACAAAATTAAATATAAAGTGAATGACTAATGAACGCAACAATTACGTAATCCCATACGTAAACAATGATTTACATATTATAGGTACCTATTTCAAATCAGGCCATTATTCTTATTAGCTAGGTACCTACCTATAAGAAATATTACAAGTTATTTTTCCTAATAATTTTTTGTTTCGTCACCATCACATCGTCATTAATTCGTAAAGTCACTGGTGATCACCTTTTGATGTCATCATTAATTCACGTTCATCAATAAGTCACGTCATCAAGTCACTGGCGATCACCTTTTGATGTCATTATTAATTCGTTGTATTAATTATGAATAAGTGAGAGTAGTGAGTCTATTTAAATGAGTAGAAAGATCATTCAATGCAGCCGAATTGTATGAATACGGCCTATTACAAAACATCTAGCCGAAATACATAAAGGCGCTTTTTTTTTATTACGGACTGATTGTCGTTAATCCTATAAAACATCAGCTATCTGCCAGTGAAAGTGCCGTCAATATCGGTCCAGCCGTTTCGGAGATTAGCCGGAACAAACAGACAGACAGAAAAAAAAAAAAATAAATAAAAGTACCGTTTAAACTTTCACATGCATTTCGTAAATACGGAACCCTAAAAACCGGCCAAGTGCGAGTCAGACTCGCGCATGAAGAGTTCCGTATCATTATCTATAAAAATGGCAATAAAATCACGTTTATTGTATGGGAGCCCCCCTTATATATTTGTTTTATTTTAATTTAATTTATTTTTAAAGTGAATATATATCTAAATATTCTGTGAATATTTTTTTTTACCTGTTGCCGTTATCAATATAGAGAAAAAACGAGCAAAAAAATCACGTTTGTTGTATGGGAGCCCCCTTAAATATTTATTTTATTCTATTTTTTAGTATTTGTTGTTATAGCGGCAACAGAAATACATCATCTGTGAAAATTTCAACTGTCTAACTATCACGGTTCATGAGATACAGCTTGGTGACAGACGGACAGACAGACAGACGGCGGAGCCTTGGTGTTCCCGTTTTACTCTTTGGGGACGGAACCCTAAAAAACTGTTATTTTGACATTACAGAAAGACACTTTAATTGTATTTATTTGTAAGTACGGAATAAGGAAATGCTGTTCTTTGGTAAGTGCATCACTTTAGAGCAGGGAGCCTAAAATGGACGCTTTGGCAGAATCATGCGTGCAATTCATACAGCCCGCAATTCATCTGTTTGACAGCTGCTATTTAACATTAGACTTCACTATATTAATTCTTAATTTGTGGACCATTTTACGAAACTCCATACACAACTGTCAAACAGATGAATTGCGGGATATGAATTGTACGCAGATCATAATATGATTCTGCGAAAGCGTCCATTTTAGGCCCCCTGGACCGATTTGGCTTGTTTCAAAATGTTTGTAATAGTCCGAATCAGCTTATTATTCACAACCAATCGAAACGCTTCCGTGACGAATCAAACATCAATCAATGCATGGTATCGAAGGCAGTCTTCTCAACACTGTTGACAAATCGAAAACCCGAAAATTTTGTCATTTTAAGACGCCGACAACAGGTAAACCGCTGTCACTGTCAGATTGCATACAAAAGAAAGAGATGTGCGATGACACAACGTATGGCGTAAAAATGCAAATAAAATCGTATAAAATTAGATAAAAAATTAATCCATCACCGGATGCAGTTTGGCATTTGCAAAATTGTATGGTATACTTTTAATTATATAACTGTTAACGAAGGGATAAAGTGCTTTTAAAAATAATTAAGAGTTGTCTTTGAAGATTTTTTTGATATATTAAATTATGTTTTGGGTTCCATCCCCGTATGCACAAAAGACTTTAAATTATCATACTGTTTTTGTTTTGGAAAAAATATTTACGGCTTAAGAGATACACTGCTTTAAAACACCAAATTTTTTACCATTTTCAGAATTCTCCGTTTTAAATCAAATAATCGACTGCTATCCTTCCGACAGCTGTTTACTGTCGGGTGCTAGGCAAATCAGGGAATCGCAATGAGTAATTTTCGACACGATAGCCTGTCGATTAGTTGTGAATAGCTATGCAGGTCGAAAAAGTTGCCGCGAAAATTGGGAATTTCCTATAAATTATGAAAATTTGGACAGGTCAACGTGTCGGGTCAGCTAGTTGTAAATAAAAACGCTTGTAGATAACTACTGTAATATTTGTTATTAGTCTTATTACTATGATAAAAACTGCCAAATTGTAACCTGTGTAGCCAAAAATGTAATTATAATAAATAGGTAACATTAAATGTGATGTCCAAAATAATCGGCTTGGTTTTATTACAATAATAAACACATACATACATAAACTCACGCCTTCTTCCCATGGGGGTAGGCAGAAATTATAGAGCGCCACCTGCTACGCTCCTTACACACTCCTTTTGCTGCGCCTACGTGGGTATATAAAACCAGACCAGCACGCGTAGCATGACCACCGTAGAAACGGGTTTTGTCGACGGAAGGATCGACAAAATGACGTAATATAGAAAGATTTCTACTGTCCTAATCATGGCGATGTTAAAACCGAAGAGAAGAAATGTTTCTATTCTTCAGTCGACAAAAGTCTATAGTGTCGAGCATGATGACCAATCTTTCTCTACTAACATTTCAAACACCCGTGGCCCGCGACACTAGCCGGGGATTGCGGAAGTAGGTAATAATAGAACCCAAGATCCCCAGTGCAAGTTTGAGTATTAAGTGTGGGAAGGGAACACTGGAATGGTTTTTAGTCAGTAAGAGTCTGACAGACAACCCCGCCCGCCCCAAGGCGGAGGACATCCATGAGGATTTTCTACCCCGTGACACAGAATACGTCCCGTAAACAAAAAAAAAAAAGGGCGGAGTTGTAGGAGTTGGAGTATATGCTTAGGGGCACTATGAGCAGAAAAGAAAACAAAATTGGTAAACTAGTGGGAAAGAAATTGTTGTTCTAGTCGAAAACCATCCTTACGATGATGTAAAGAAATATTATGAACAGACCAGCGAAAAATTTTAAAAAAAAAGTAGTATTTTTGCCTTAAATTCTTCATGTTGGCATTCTGCTTGCACGGGGGGTTGCACACAGGGGGGGGAGGGTAAATTTCTGTAATTTTTTGCCTAGGACGCACCGTTTTCGAGATATTTGAATTTCGCTGGTTTGTATTCATGAAAAACTTGACGTTTATCACTTTTTTTTCGGACACGAAAGTACGAAACACGAATAATTATCGTAACATTCATAATAGCCTTTTCATAGAATACGTCATAGTAGAAATAGCGATTACTGTAAGGCTGGATCGTTTTTATTTATAAATTGTACTCCATTTGAAATAAGATTAGAAGCGTATCTTAAACCAGCACCCTAATTGCATAACATAGTTTGAATCACAATTCAACAATTGGAATGATTTTGAAGTACCTATATTTTTAATGATAATCCATTGCTTCATAAGTTAGAAAAGTCGCTTAAATAACCGGGAATCGAACCAACAAAAATGCCAGAGAGTCCAAAGCAAAATCCAATGGGATTTAAACTGAAGGATCAAATCTCTCAAATAAACAGTGTATCTTCATGAGCTTGTGCATTTTGAAAATGTAGACTTATGAATATTTTTAAATTTCAACCAACAAGCGCCTCCTATGAATACAACTTGAAACCAGTTGCAACTGTACGAAAGAATCAACCAACTCTATCAACGCATAAACTTTTATATCCTGCCACCAGATGACGCCACACGCCGTTATACAGACCGTATCGTGGACCGTATAAAAACAACATTGCTAATCAATGCTCATGGAAATCAACTATATTAATAGGTAATATAATAATATTACCCACGCTACAAATGCTTTCAACAGTATGATGATTAATTTGCCTGTCAACAAATTAAATTATATTAAAGCAAATATATTACAAATAAAATTATCGATCTTGTTGACTGACCGACCATTACTCGTACAATAACAAAGAAAAATGAATCATAGAATAATGCAATAAGGTTTATTCTTGCATGTGTAATCGTGTTGGTCAAGCATTGGGTTTTCCCGGTTCGCCATCTTCGAGGTATGTCCACGTTTAATGACCTAGGGTTGTCAAACTACTTGTTTTACATGACGTAATTGTTTGTTGAATAATATTATAATAGGTAATGTATGACTGTACTGTTCTTCTAGAATATCCTTCTTTGTAATGGATTTCTAAGCCTTTGGCAACTACGTCTACAACTAGACTGACGGGGCAGTCAGTAATAGCATAATCCCACTGGAGGGACACAGCCCTCCTCTTTGTCAGAGGGAGCGGGCCGTAATCAGCCACGCAGTTATGTGCGATAGCAATTCCATTAGGCTTTCGTTACCTATTAAAATTTAATTAAAATCTAATTTAGACGCAAAGTGGAACACTAACTTCTAATCATTATAATTGGCAGCACATGGGTGTCAAATGACTGGATTGATTTATTTTCATCGGGATATGGTGCATTACATATCGGTACCGAGACCGAGACCCCTCCATGTCTCGGAACTTCGGAACGCACGTTGAGCTGTTGGTCCCGGATGTCATCTTGCAGTTGTATTGATGATTCTAATGATTACAGGTTCTTCTGTACCTAAATACATTCATGTTTGTTACGGTAGCGAACCATATTTTGAACAACATACCTACCTACCTAAGTAATATTATAACCTGACACTGACTTGCAAATTGCAAAAAACGTAGGTACCTAATAAAAACACAATTTCGCGACCTTCTCGGTCCCAAACTCCCAATCAAAAATCATCTTTTCTTACAAGTCTTCCTCCAATCTCGCCAATTTGTTGATGTGAACGACTGCCCCCCCCCCTTCCCCCCTTTCCCCTTGGTCCCTTTTGTTTCACAGTTAACTACAAATTAAAATGTCTGACTCTGATAGCTTGTAATAATGTATCTTGTAATATTGTGGTGAGAAAAATAAATCTTATCTTATCTTATCTTATAATATTTTTACTGTGATTTTCTGCTACCTATCGTTTATCGTAAACCAAATTCGATTCAGGATTAACTGTGAAGAAATAATCAATAACGTGCATGTCAGCCTCAGGATCTCGCACAAATCGAAACCCTAAGTATTGAGTGACGATTTTGGTTTTCCCGAGTTTGGATTGACGTTCTTCGATCGACCTTCGAAGTTCTAGCAAGGAGGTAGGTTAAGTACCTACCTATGTCTTGTCTTGTACGTGCCCATTGTTTACCTAATACGTTTTTGTTAGTCATACTCTCAGTATTTGGGAGTGGTTGTTGTCGGACCAATATTTTCTAAAGCTATTACATAACATATGGTATGTAGCTAGGTATGTAGGCACTGAATTGAAGATAGGTAACTTATGAAAACGTAAAACAGCGTTTTTACACCAATTTCTAATTAGTTCTAGTCCTTAAATATTTTATCAATATAACTTTAAGTTCGTTTTTAGGGTTCCGTACCAAAATGGTAAAAAGGATTGTACTTATAGTTAAAAATCTGAAATTATTTATGTGATAGAAGTGTATGTAAAGATTACAGGAAAAATTTACTCTGTGATAATAGTACCTAATTTGACGTTTAAAATGTTTGTATGCTTTTTCAATTTGGAGTTTGACATTTGCACCTGTCAAATTACTATCTAGGATTAAAAAAACTGGTCAAGAGCGAGTCGGACTCGTGCACCGAGGGTTCCGTACGTATATATGATGTTGATGATTTCTGAAAAACTGTGCTATTTAGAGACATCGTTTTATTTTTCCTGTAATCTTTACATGAACTTTTATCACATAGAATAATTTCAGATTTTTATCCATGCAAACTTCGGAGATAAGGAGGGGGGGGGACGGTATTTTTTTTTACATTTTTCTTTATGTTGCCCAAAAAAAAAAAAAAATGCTTGAGAATGTGCAAACAGCGCTCTTTCATATGATACCCCACATGCCCTAGTAGCCCCACTTCAAAATTGTAAGATTTTAAGACTCCCTTTCAGTCCCTTTTGCAAAAAAGATATATTTTTTTAAATTTCTTTCTTGTTTGCAAGTTCTTGAGATATCCAGGTGTGACAGACAGACAGACAAGACAGACTTAGTCTCACCATAAGGGTTCCTTTTTACCATTTTTGTACGGAACCCTAAAAACGAACTCTACGTACTGCCGGTAAAACGTTTTTGGGCGAACATTTAAAACTCTTCCAGTGCAATGCGTTGCCTAATCCAACGAATGAATTAATATTTAATGAACCGTCATTTTCATCCCGTGCTAAATAATTATACTTAATTAAATTAAAAAGACTTCACGTACCTACACCTATTAGAAGGTAAGTCCCTACTGGGATACCTACTTTCTAAAGATGGTAGGTGATTGAGGTCAATCAATCAACTCAGCCTATCGCAGTCCACAGTACTACTCTGTGCATTCCACTGCTGGACCTGTGCCTCTGCCTATTTATTTTATTTATTTATCAGGGACAATGTATATAGGTATTGTGTTTGATACATTATATACATCATAATTAATAATATTAATATATCCAAATTCTAAAAGTGAACATGCAGCAATAATAATAATAGTAAAAAAAAAAAACAAAAAATATGCTTACAAAAATCAATAATAATAATAGTAAAAAAAAAAAACAAAAAACATGCTTACAAAAATCAATAATAATAAATAGCTTTTTTATACAAAATTGGTACCTATTATATTATTAAATTACAGTTCATCCATTGAGTACAAGTTTTTTTCTAACAGACATGCTTTGAGCTTAGCCTTAAAAGTAACAATATTTTCAAATCCGCTGGCAGTCTATTAAATATTTGTACCTACAGCTTGGTAATGACTTAATGAGGGCTATGCTTGACAATGTTAAAATTAGGTACCTACAACTTTATTTTTAATGTCCCTTCTACGAGTATTTTCCCTGGCTTATCTTTCTTCCCCAGATTCGTAGGATATATTTTTTTAATTTAACTAACAACACAAGTATGTGTAAGCTGGGCAATGGTAGAATATTTAAACGCTGAAAAAAAGGAACCCTTATGGTGAGACTAAGTCTGTCTGTCTGTCTGTCTGTCACACCTGGATATCTCAAGAACTGCTAATGCTATCAACTTGAAATTTAGAATAGTTTTAGATGACGTTCGCCCAACTATTTTGCCAGCAAGAAAGAAATTAAAAAAAATATATTATCTTTTTTGCAAAAGGGACTAAAAGGGGGTCTTAAAAAAATAAAGTGGGGCTACTAGGGCATGTGGGGTATCATATGAAAGAACGCTGTTTGCACATTCTCAAAATTTTTTTTCTTTCTTTTTTTTCGGCAGCATAGATTCCGACTTTTGATGAAAAATGTAAAAAAAAATACCGTCCCCCCTCCCTTATCTCCGAAGTTTGCAGAGATAAAAATCTAAAATTATTCTATATGATAGAAGCTTATGTAAAGATTACAGGAAAAATAAAACGATATCTCTAAATAGCACAGTTTTTCAGAAATCTTCAACATCATATATTCGTACGGAACCCTCGGTGCGCGAGTCCGACTCGCTCTTGACCGGTTTTTTTTTTTAGCCATAGTCTGCCGTAGTAAAGAAACTACCGAATATTTGGCCGATAATTCGGATTTATGTTCGGAGTAGACCCCCTGGATTCGATGAGAGCATAATACCCTGAGATAATACCTATACCATCTTTAACTGTTTCGTATTTATTTCATCTCTCAATGTCCTCAGCGCATATGTGACACGCGGATGATATAGTGGAGTCTAGGTGTGCTAGTTCTTTTTTCCAGTTCAGCAAATCATCTAAATGGATATCTAGAAAATTTACACTAAAATTTTTAGCACGCCCATTATGCCTGGAGGCATTTATTTAGATACGTTTTGTTTACGTTATTTCTGCTTGAGTATAGTTGTCGACGATTATTATATAAATAATTTTTTTTTTTTTTTGTATAGTGGTGTGTGCTAGCTAACATAATGGCAAATAATTTAATTTAATGTTTTGTGTTGCATTTTACATTTTATTGTTTATATTCGAGTTCTTTATGTGAACAGACAGCTGTGCTGCTGGGGAGTTTGTTGCGCCACTTCTTCTTCCCAGCTAAAGCACTAGGAAGTGGTGACGAGTGGGCGTTTTTGGGGGACTGTCTCATATAATTTTTGACGTTCAAAAAGTGCCGATTCTCAGCCTAGTTTGAATGAATGACTTTTGATTTGGATTTTGATTTTTACTTCTCTCACTAATTCTATATTTTACATTGTTAAGGGTTATACTTATCCATATTATCTATAATGCCTGCAGTGGTTCGAAACAACATGATGTTCGTTTTTTTTATATTTATTAATCTATTTGTATTGAACCAAAACTGAAAAGCTTCCAACGTTGTATTGACCTTGTTTGTCAGTTCACTAATACTTTTCGCCCCTACTATAGCGTTAGTGTCATCGGCAAAGACTACGAGATTAATGTCTGGATTTTTAGAATTATTTTTTTATATAATTTTTAATTTATCACATCGTTAGTGAAAAAAATTAACAGAATGGGACCTGTTATGGAACCTTGCGGTACGCTCATGGTAATATTAATTATCGATGATTGGTATGGTTTCCGCTGTTTATTCTGTTCTATAGTGCTAGTTTCAACATACATTTTCCTGTCATATCATGTAAATAATTGCAGGGCTCTGCCACCATAATAATTTAGTTTAGCAATAAGTAGATTAATATTGTGATCAATCGTATCAAATGCAGAAGATAAATCTAGCAAAATCCCTGCTACCTTATGATTTATTCATATCATCTAAAAGTTTATAATGGCATCTCCAGTGCAAATTCCTTTCTGGTAAGTGGTAACCGAATTGTAGAACTTTATTTAAATGTACATGAGTCAATAGCCGAGATTTTTTTTTTTAAAGTAGTAGCGAAAACTTAGGGTCCTTTTTTGAATCTTTTTAATAAACTGCCTTCCGCATCCAGTTCGTCCCAGACGCCTTTTAAAAGTCGTCGGTCAGTGTAGCTGGCTGTCCAAATAGGTAAATTTCAATAAAACCGAAAATATTAAACCAGTTAATTATTTTATTGTATTTTTGCCCTAAGTATTATTTGCTGGGACAACCCTAGCATCAAGGGGTTTTCCTGCTATTATCTTGTATGTGTTGTACGGTTGAAAGAGAAAAATATTTATAGAAACCAGTTTACGATCTATTCGCTCATGAATCACCTAACTATGTTAGTTACAATAAGCAACCAGCATCATGCTTTGACATCAAAAGGGGCTATAGACATGTCATGTAACCGGAGAAACCTAAGCAGTAGGTAGTTGTCATTTTCGAAGTTAAGTTTCAGAGTTATTACTCGTTTTGTAGGTACCTAGGTATGGCTGTAGTAGGGTAGACCGCGGACAATTGAATTAATAAGTAAGTACCTAATTTTACTTAAACCGTGTGACACTTCACACAGAAAGAAATAGATTGTTTAAAGGAACTAGACCTAAGTACATTCAACCATCTATTTCTTTAAGAGTCGTTTTGTAGGTAGGTATAGCAGGGTAGACCGCGGACAATTGAATTACTTACATAAATAATTTTACATAACCGTGTGACACTTCACACGGAAAGAAATACTTAGATTGATTAATTTAGGAACTAGACCTAAATTAAACAAAGTATTTCTTTATCTCGAGTAGGTAATTAACCTATAATTACGTAATTAAAAAAGACCGGCAGGCTAAATGGTTCAAAATGCCCCCAATCCAAGGATGGTTACACAGTGCTGCTGGGGAGTTTGTTGCGCCACTTCTTCCCAGCTAAAGCACAAGGAAGTGGTGAAAGGCGGGCGTTTTTGGGGGACTGTCTCCTGTAATTTTTGACGTTCGAAAAGTGCTGATCCTCAGCCTTGTTTGAATAAATGATTTTTGATTTTGAGTACCTATGAGGGGATTATTGAATACCTACTGAAAATATTTAGAAACGAATGAAGTTTTTTAATCGTTCTTACTTAGCATTATTTCTTACCAATAACTATGTAAGGTCAACCGGGGTATTTGCGTCTTTGGGGCAATTGCGTTTATTTGAAATAATTTAACATCTGCTTGAAAACCAACCTCTCCTGCCACCTAGTTTTGTTTATTTTGAATAAAATCATAATGTATAGTTTCAATAGATGGCGCTATATCGCATAAATTCGAAATATCGGCCATATTGAAAATCACGTGTTTTTTGTGAAGTGGTGCTGCACGAGGTGAGTGATCTAAATCCTTACGAATCCATATTTTTTCTCAGTTTTTCGTTTTTATTAAGAAATGTACATAAATAATATATTATAGTCTGTCTATACCAATAGTTATTTTTGTTGGAATCGTTTTACATAAGGAGAAATTATGATTTAAATTTGTTAGTTTAGGTTTGGATTGTTGGGGTAAATGCATCTGCTGTTTCGGGGTTATTGCGTCTGCATGACGCATTTTCCCCAAAACCAGAGATCTTAAACCCTATTTTAGTGTATTTTTGTTGTTGTATTTAGTTGTTAATTTTATTTCGTAATTATGTGTTTCTTACAGCTTTGTATAGCGATGAATTTTAAATTTGTCTTTTTTATTTTTTCTTACTTTTTATGAGAAATTTAGCCATTGTTTTTTGTTATAGTGAAGTTATCAATTTGAGTTGCAGGTAAATTAGAATACGATCACAATGGTTATACTGAGATACATTGATATCGATATACTAAGTGGTGTGAGCACAACAAACTGTCATTGAATGTAAAAAAATGCCATCATATTAAATTCACAAGAAAAAAGAACATAATGCAGTCAGTTTATAAACTGAATGGTGAGCGGCTTGAAGAAGTCGAAACTATACGAGACCTAGGCGTTCAGCTCGATAAAAAGCTAAGTTTTGTCGAGCATATTGAAAAACTATATTAAAAACATCAAAGATGCTCGGCTTCGTTATGAGAGAATGTAAAAACTTCAAAAAACCTATCATTAAACAAATCTTGTACAACTCGCTAGTTAGAAGCCATCTCGAATATTGCAGTGTGGTCTGGTCACCTGAGTATAAGGTCCACATCAGGCACATCGAACGGCTGCAAAAACGGTTCTTATGGCATCTCACATATAATAGCAATATGGGGAAAAAGCTAAACTCGTACCAAGAAAGACTGAAGTATTTTTAAATGGTGTCGCTGGAGAAACGAAGGAATATGCTAGATTTGGTTTTCCTTAAGAAGTTAGTAACAGGTTCTCTGAACTGTCCCGATTTGCTCAGTAGGGTGTTTTTCCATGTGCCGCGCAATCTGCCAAAAAGTTCTAATAGGAGACTTTTCTGCATGCCAAGATGTCTTACCAACTTAAGGCAATTCTGTCCACTATCTAGAATGTATGCTGCTTATAAAGAGCACGAACCGGACATTGACCTCTTTCACTCGTCAGTACCTGCTATAAAAAAAGCCATGCTTGCCATTTAATGGATGTTTCTGGTCTAAAATCAATTATTAACCTAATCTTATATAAAAATTATCAAAATTAAAATCTTAATCTATTTTAATTTAATTTATTGTAATAAATTTAGCTTTTTAATATTTTTTTATTATTACCTAAATTATGTATAATGTACTTGTTTTAATTAATAATTGCGTTATTATCTGCGCATAATGTAGTGCATGCTGTGCTTTTCTATAAGTAATGAGGCGCTTAGACTTAAGTTTGCAATGTACAAATTTTAAAGTAATAGTGTACTCATTGTTGAAGAGCCTAATAAATAAATATCATCTTACATATCATATTTAGACAGAAATGACTGCAGGTTCAAACATGGCTGTATATTCATTAAGGCAGGATTACGCTCTATAATCTGTAGGGTTAGGTAATATTTTACTAAAGGTAAACCATTTTGTCTTTATCATAATTTTCAAATCAATAAATCTAAAAACTTACAAATTAATTAAACGTTGAACGTCTTTTTAATTTATGTAATACTTAGATTTTATTTGCATATTGAGAAAAGGCACAAGTCAATATTGTTTTAGTAAATTACCTTATAAGAGAGATTTTAGAGACATACATTGATAATAAAACGTTTTAATTGACAATTTAAACTTTGTAATATTTTTCTAATGTAACTTGATTTCGATTAAACTTCAAAAATGTACGTTTCTTTTATTTAGCATCCATTTAAAGGTTTTTCTAGGAAAAAAATTATTCAAATTTTGCTTTCACAAATAAAATGTTCTTAACGTCTGGATTTGACAGGGGGTAAATGCGTCTAAGAAAAAATTGTCGCATTTTCCCGGTTTTGATGACATACCTTCTGGTGTAATGATTATTTAATATTTTTGTCATTTAAAATATTATCATTATTTAAATATTATTATTATTTTTGAAATATTCTTTAATTGAAGGAAAATATATTTATTACAGTATTTACTGAAACTAATGAAAGAAACAATTAATTAAGGTTCCACACAGATAATTTCTTTATACATTCGTAATAAGGAGCTTTCTAATAAATTTATAATTAGTGTGATATGAATTTTTAAAAGCGTTTAAGGTATTTTTATGACGCAATTGCCCCGGTTGAAAATTGGATTATTGTCAACCGGAAAATAAAATGCAAAAATGTCTTTTACTTTTTTTAACAATCAATATTATATTATTACTTATTAACTCAATTGATAAATTTAATGGAGGTATCTACTAGGTATTATGCTTAGAATGGCACTAGGTAAGTACAGACGCCAGCAGCTCAAGCTACCCGAAACTGTCAAATTTTCCCAATCAAACTTTAAACTTACGCTGTAGATAAAGTTGAAAATCTATTAAAGAAATTTGACAGATTGTAGTAGCTTGATGTGCTGGCGTCTGTACATGGGGAAGAAAAAAAGAGGGTAGGATATTATGATACCTATACAGGGATGAGGAACATCTTTTAAACATTGATTAGTCACATTTTTGACTTTGGCTTATCTCCTTGACTGTAGTTTTTTTTTTCGCTGTAGTTAGCCGTAGTTAAGCAACGGCCGAACATTCGGGGCCCGATACTTCAGATTTATGACCCTGGATACACTTTCTAAGGCCGTTGACCAGTCTTCATAAATAACACAGTTAAAAATAATAAAAAACAGGTTTGTACTAAAAAAGTTTTTAATCAAAGTTTTTTTTCTTCAAATATACCTATACCTACTAATTTCAGATCTATCACAATCACAATAGTTTGTGAAGTCTTACGAGTTTTAGACTGCCTTCATGGAGATCATTGTCACATATAAATAATTTAATTCTCAGAACAAAAAAATTTAAATCTTTTTCTTCAAAGATTTCTTTCTGTTACTGAGTCCCATACATTAAATCTGCTGGGATGATTCACATTTAATTAGGCTGTTGTGCATTATAAAGCAGCCAATTTTTGAATGCGACAGTTTGGTTGACTAAAAAGAAATTGACCAAAAGACTGGCTGAATAAAGTGCACTACAATATCCAAATTAAATGTGAATTCTTTTGAAAGGATTTTTGAGCCAGAAATGTTTATAAATAATAAGTTTTCTGTTATTATTTCTCATAAAGTTGAAAACAAAAATTGGTTTAAATTATGCAAATAAACTTGTTCAAAAACCAGTTTTCCCGAGACAAGAATCCTTTCAAAACAGATGTAGCATTTTTAAATTAGTAAGACTATATACAAAGAACATTTACATGATTATTAGCTATCTATAATATAGAATCGGTAGGTAAAATACACATAACTACTTTTGTTAATCAGTTCTTACCACAAATAATAACATGAAAAATAAATATTTACAAAAATTACAACCACTATTGAAACAAGGTTTACCAACGTTTTACAAATCGGAACACCCCAAGGTTTTTTAATAAGGACACAAGTTGTAAAATCCCACATGAGGGCAGTCCAATGCTTTTAGTTATAAAAACAAATTAATTCTTCCAATAAATTGTAGTCTGTCTACCTAGTCATTGAGGAAAATGACACATCTTTCCCTAAAATGTTCAATGACTGTTTTGAAACGACAAAGCAGCTTATTTACATTGTCAATTAGAGAGCATTCTGTTATACAATGAACAACCTTATTACAATACACATTTATTACTTTTTTCAACATCAAAATTGACTGGACATAGGTAGGTATTATGAAAAAAAAAACATTTTATAGGTACTTGGATTTAAGATACAATTAAGAGTAACTAAACGATTTCACTTGTAACATTTAACTTATAGGATTATAATAATCCCTAAGGCAAAGCATTTATTTATATCTTCTTCAGTATAGATATTTACTGCATACATACGGCGACAATCTTGAACAAAAATTATTATCTTTATATTCATAAGGTTACAGCTTTGACTTGTGACATTCAAGATTTGAAAAACATGTAGTTCTTCGTATCCAAGTGTTTAATTATGTAGGTACACAATTATGTTGATAATTTATATTTTATAGTTATTTGTTGAATTACAGTATGCAAGTTTCCTTATTGAGCAATGGAATTAACCATGACATCTCACAATAATAATTTTCTTGTTCTGGTTACATATTAAAAAGTTAAGTAAAAAAAACGATTTTACAATTCTTTTTTTAAAAGAATGAGCAACCAATGAGTTTGTCCGTTAAAATGCAGACTTGTACATTCTTATTCATATTTCTTTGTAATTTTTTTGTTCAGTATAAGGATGGGGTTTTATAAAAACCTCCAAAAACAATTGAATTTGTGACCTTTTCAATAATTAAGTATGTGAACGGTCTGTTCGCTTGGAACTGAACAGCTCCTATTCTATTGCTAAACTCTGCAGCCGTCGCTCCGGCTGCTTCTGTGCCGTCTTCAGTAACTTCAATCTCCGCTTTATGTACTATTTTTGATACATACATTGGCGTTCTTGACATATATGGTAACTGAGCCTTTGACTGGTCAAACAGCTCTACAATACCCATACGGTCCCTCAATACATTTGTGAGATCAATATCAGTTTGAATTTTGAACCGTGGAATGAAGCAGTCTACTTCATCATCTGAATATTCTTCTTTGGATACTCTTAATTCTTCAAAGAACGTATCTAGGTTTACTTTCTGGAAGTTTGCAAACATGTCTTCTAGAGACACTCCTGGGTTTGGTAACATGATGAGCATTGACAGCCTGTTTTCATTACCATATGACAGTTCAATTACTCTTGCTTGTAGTTCACGAATGTTGGAGAATGGGTAAGTGAATCTGTTGTACATCATGTTGACATCTCCAATCTTTTGTCCGTTTGTGTCATAGAAAGGTGCTTTCATAGTTGATGATGCGTTGAACTGTGCTGACCACTGTCCTTTGAAGTACAGAGCACTAGTCAACACCATTTGCGTGCCCTGGAAGTAGCTAGGATCAACTAAGCTAGGAATTTTCCCATGCGTAAACTTTGACACATGTGCGTTAAGAAGATTTGATGATCTCACACTGTCTTTAAAATCTAAAGTTATCATTTCAGTCTGGTAGTAATCTTTAGCGATTTCTTGAAAATCTTTAATCGGGAGACGTTCTTGGTCGACGAAAATAGCGTTGATTTTCGCAAGTTTGACTGTATTGGTGTTGACTTGTAGCCAATTTGTGATATTTCTGAAACCGCTTCGAGTGGCATTTCGGTTGCGGGCTGATAATCGGAGCAGGTTATTTATCTCGTTTCTCGTGTTGCCTGATGCACCTTCGGCGATGACAGCTAACACACTCCACACTGTGATGGGTGACATGATAAAATTCTCTCCATCTTGCAATGTTTTCGATGTATGGAACAGAACTTCTATGGAAAAGTTGCCTATCTTCTCAGATAGCCCATTGTGGAGTTCCGTTGCATTTTCTATGGGTTCCTGCACTGGTACTTTAACATTTTGTCCGTTACACAACGCCACACAAAACACTAATAATTTCACTATTCTATGCATAATGTTTATAAACACTTTTGTGATTGGTAGGTATATTGACGAATGAACAAAAAAATAAAAAAATCTTTCGCTTGAACTTAATGAACACACTTTTAACACGCGCTTGGCATTTTTAGATATTAATGCCGCGTACTGCCTACGCTACTTGTTCGAAACAAGGAAAACTACTGACGACTGACCGGTAAAAACGTTACTGCGACTTTTATATATCGGCCTTCTAGAGCCGGTTTATTTATCATACATCGAATGTTTACAATACTCTGTAGTTTTAAACAATAGGTGGACTGAGAAACAACTCAGCTACTAAGTTTTGTTTGAGGTACAAAAATTCGTTTGTTTTGATTATGTATTAGTTATATTTAAAGTGTAAAAATGTCATTGGCAATTTGGCAATACAGCTTATCATTTATTTTTTTTTTCTTTCTTTTTGTTCCTTGTGGAACAGGCTAGGGTCTGTGACCATGCTGCCTAATCATTTGTGGAAGCATGGAAGTCTGTCTGGGAAGGGTTGCAAGCATTATTATACATTATAAAATTAACCCAGGGCCCAACTGCAGGGGTATGGGCTAAAGATAATAGGAAAGGAATGTTAATTGGGCGGGGAATATCAGAAGGGAGTATGTCGTAAAGAAGAGTGGTTAAACGAGGACAGGAAAAAAACAAGTGCTCTAGGGTGCCCTCGTCCAGACCGCATTCACACAAAGATTATTTTTACAGTTTGATTATTATAATTATGACAGAGGTGGCTGTTTTATTAGAAAATTTTAGTTTGCTGAACCAAAATTTAGATGGAATGAATGGTTGGATAGAGCCATAAAATCTTCCCTTCAATAATCGAGTTTTTTGCCAATGATCATTCCAATTCTTCATCATCTCGGGTTTAACAAGACAGCGCAAATCTTGGGGATAACAAGATGGATGAGATTCAATCCCATTCCGAGTTGCCCGCTTGGCAATCGAATCCGCATTTTCATTATCAACAATTCCAGAGTGACTAGGGATCCAAGCCAGTGCAATCTCTATGCCTAAGCAGTGACATCGATACAGGAGATGTTTTATCTTTAGGGTAAGAGGAAAATTGTGACGAGTGCGAAAAGGCGATTTTATTAAATCCTGTAGGCAGCTAAGAGAATCCGAGAGAATAAGGCTTTTGTTGAGACCATGTGATTCAATGTATGAGACTGCTTCCAAAAGAGCTATTGCTTCCCCTGTGTAAATAGTGCCAAAAGCAGGACTACGAAAATTAAGAATAATTTTGTATTTTGGGATCCACACAGCTGATCCGACATTACCATTATCGGACAACTTAGAAGCATCTGTAAATATCGTCAGCCAATCGTGACAGTCCTCTGCCAGAATCCTATTGAATTTGGCATTAGCAACAGGGTCATGTTTGGGTATACCAAAGTTAAAAATAATTTTTGGTTGGAAGAGCAAGGAATCAAAATTTACTTCAAATAAGGGGTTTTTATTTAATTGGACTAAGGAAATATGTAAATTATTGAATTTACTGAAGCTGTTAACGAGGAGTGGAGGATTTTTATGAGACCAATAGCGAGATGTTGGGATTAAGTGAGAAAGAGTACGAAGAAGAGGGAGAAGAGGATGACATTTAATCTGGATGACTTTATAAAAAAATCTGTCACAGAGATATTGTCTACGTAAGTGAAGTGGGGGTTCTAAACATTCAACCTGAAGGGCATTAATAGGTGAGCATTTCATAGCACCCGTGATAATACGCAAGCATTTAGATTGGATCCTTTCCAGTTTGGCCAGGGCTATTTTGTTGCATGGTTCTAACAGAAAGGTTCCATAGTCAAAGTGACTACGAACTATGGCGTTATATAGGATTTTCTGGGAAGTTGGATGAGCTCCCCAGCGAACTCCAGAAAGGGCACGTAAGACATTAACACCTCTTTCGCATTTCTTTGAGATGTAGTCCAGATGATAGAGGCCAGATAATTTTGAGTCAAGAATAAGGCCAAGAAATTTTACTTTGTCACGGATCAAAATGGGTTCATTTTCAACATAAAGGTTAATAGGGGGAATATTACGCTTGCGAGAAAAGACAAATGCATTGCATTTGGAGACTAATAAACTTAAGCCGTGATCGGTCAGCCACTGGTTTAAGTAGTAAAGGGCAGAATTTAAGCGAGATGAGGCATCTGAAAGGGAAGCTGAACTAAAGTAGAGAGCAATGTCGTCGGCATATTGTAGGATTTTGCAGAAACAACTCACTGAAGACTCCAAATCATGTGTGTATATATTATAAAGGATGAGGCTTAATACCGACCACTGGGGTAGGCCCTTCCACACTAGACGAGATGGGGAGAGGAAGTTTTGATGACGAACAGAAATAGAACGCGACATAAGGAGACTACAAATGATGTTGACCATCCTCACAGGGATACTCAGCTGTAGCAGCTTTTGCCTGAGTATTGGAAGTTGGACATTATCATAGGCTGAAGCTATGTCTAGGAAAATACCGAGAACACTTTCATTGTTGGAAAAGCCAATGCGAACATCAGACATGAAAACACTTAGACTATCTAGAGTTCCCACACCTCTTCGAAAACCGAACTGAGAACTGGATAAGATGCCTTTAGTTTCTAAGATCCACTCAAGTCGGTTCTTAATGAGATTCTCCATAATTTTAGCCAAGACGGAACAGAGGGCGATAGGACGATAGGAAGTAGAATCTTTTGGGTCTTTCCCAGGTTTCAAAATTGGGATGATTATTTGGGATTTCCAAGACTCCGGGATTTTGCCAGTAACGAAAAATGAATTGAATAGGTTCAGAAAGATTAGTTTACAATAATTAGAAGAAGATTTGGAAATAAAGGAATAGGGTATTCCGTCGACCCCCGGAGCAGAATCCCGGAGATGATCTAAGGCACAAATAAGTTCTGAATAAGAGAAAAGGTCATCAAATCTATCACAGGAAGTGGGAGGAGGAGGATCTATAGTGGGTAGACATTCGGAACTAGGAACAAAGGGGGGGGCTAATTTGGATATAAAGTCTTCTAACCAGGTACTGTGATCATTGGTAGAAATATCGGGAGACTGGCTATCAGAAGCTCTTCGGTAGATTTTAATTTTTTTCCATACAAGGGAAACTGGAGAACGTGGAGATAGTGATTCACAAAACTTGAGCCAACCACATCTTTTCTTTCTTGCCAATAACCTACAACTACTTGTGCAGAAGTCTTTTTAAAATTTAAATAGTTGGGCATATTTATACTAGAAGAAAATGAGTTTTCTGCTTCTTTACGTTTACGGACGCCATCAGTGCATTCAGCATCCCACCAAGGAGGAGAAGGTATTAGGTGACGGGCGGAGTTTTTTAAGGGGATTGAAGAATTGGCCGCTCTCAACAGACATTCAACAAAATTACTGTAGTGAATTAGGGAGTTGGATGGATTTATTTGGGGAAAATTTTGAAGTTCTGTGTCCAAATTGGACGAGAACTTAGACCAGTCAGCTTGGTGTAGGCGATATTTTTGTAGGGGTTGTATGGGAGGAGAACGTGGGTGAGTACTTGGAAGAGAAATTAGGATAGGGAAATGATCACTCCCATATGAGTTAGGGAGAACAGACCATGAAAGAGTTGATACTAAGGAGGGCGAAGAGAAAGTAAGATCAGGAACACTAATATTTTGGGTAGGTGAAACCCGACGGGTAGCAGATCCATCATTGAGAACACAAAGGTTGCGATCATCTAAAAGGTCAAGCAAAAAGCTGGAGGAGGGGTCATTACAGTGAGAGCCCCAAAGGGTGTGACGGCAATTAAAGTCACCTAACACAACCAAAGCGCCAGGAATTTCTGATAGGATAGAGTTAAATTCAGACAAAATATTAGCATTGGGATGGGGAATGTAGGCAGATACAAAGGATATGTTCATGGCTCTAATGGCAACTACATGTAAACCAGGATCGTGATGGGGAAGAGGAATCTGGGAAAAAGTGATAGATCTGCTAACCAATAGGGCGCAACCCGCCCATCCGTCACCTCTATCGTCCCGAAGACATGAATAACCAGGAACCCTAAAGAGAGATCCAGGCTTGAGCCACGTCTCCGACACAGCAAAGACAACGGGTTTATATCTATTTATAAGATCGCGCAGGAAAAAACACGATGTAATCTACATCGTGTTTCTTCCTGCGAATGGATCTACAGTTCCACTGAAGGATTTTTTCCATTTTGGCGAGTCCAGGATTCGAGGAGTTGTTGAACTAATACAACGACATTGTCCGGTATTGCGTCACTAAATTTAGACAACATGTTTATAAGGGAGCAAGCCAGGAGCTCTATCAAATTGTCATTAGGAGTGGGAAGAGGAGTGGTTTCAATGTAAGGGGAATTCAGGGCACAGCCATTTGGCTGAGAAGAATTAGGGGTATAGACCATCGACTTATGGGCTTGGGTATCGTATGACTTGCCCAATTCTGGCCTAGGTTTTGGGGAACGATAAACTGTCTTGGTGTAGGAGGTTTTAACTGGGGTTGAATATGGAGAAGAAGTAGGAGTGTTAAGAGGGGACGAGGAGAAAAGGGGTTGAGAAGGATAGGCTTGAGGTAGTTTAGATTGGGAAGGGCCTGCTGTAACGTTACTGTATGGCAATTTACGGGAACGGGGAAACCTTACTGAGGCCTCTCGGTAGCTTAAATTTTCTTGAGACATAACCATTTTAATTGACTTCTGTCTTGAGTGTTCAGGGCACTTATTATCAGTGGCCTTATGGCTTCCACCGTCACACAAAAGACATGAGACCTGTGAGTCGGGAACATTACAGCTATCTCCAGGATGAGGTTGAGCGCAACGGTAACAGCGGGGCTGAGATCTGCACTGAGAGCTTATATGGCCAAATCGTAAGCAGTTGCGGCATTGCATAGTGGGGAGTTGATAGATGGAGACAGGGAGAGAGACATTGTAACAGAAGACTTTCTCTGGGAGAATTTAACCAGAGAAAGTAAGCACCACAGTCGATGATGGAGACCAAGTTACGGAGTCTTCTTTTTTGTTTTTAAAATTAAGCCTTCTAGCCCTTATGACTTCTCCACAATTGTGAGGGGTTTCTATACCAAAGACTAACTCCTCTAGTGTCCAGTCAGTAGGAATATCCCTAACAACTCACATGCGACTTATATGAAAGCGTGGGATAGTTGCCGAGTAATTGTTTTCAATCAAAATGGGGTTGCTGACAAAGTTGTTGGCATCACTGAATGTCATGAAATCAATAGACATCCTGTTACGGCCCAAAGACCTGACACTACCTTGAACAACATCTTTAAAACCTTTGTTAAAAATAAATTGGGCAAACTTAAGAGAATTTAAAGTTAGGCCTTGCTTAGGGTCTATTTCCACCCTAGAGACAAATATAGTGAAAGGAGCTCTGTCATTCTCACTATAGAGGATTTTGGAGTCGTTCTCAAAACCTGGCTTAGTAAATACGGACTGAATTGAGTCAGACGGCGGCTTATTTCTTTTCGCGTCAACAAAAATCTCAGGACCTCCAGGACGCTTTCTAATCTCGGATCTTACGCGATCAGTGTTTTGGGAACACTCCACAACCTCCATAATATCTGGAGGAGTCCCTCCACCCCCATCAGGGGGTTCCTCGGCACTCATTTCCTTAGAAAATGAGTGCCAAGAAGCTTATAATACAAACCTTATACCCAAACCAGACCACGCAAAACAATCACAACACCACACAACACTACAAACAGATTTTGTTATCAAAATAAAGTGTGAGGTTAAGAAACGCGTGCTTAATCTCACCAAGACAATAGCAAAATAACTACAATGTTAAGTTATCGATGTATGGACATCGATATATGTTTGAATATTACTCTTTAACTTGTAAAGCCTACTTAGCTGTGATTATGTACTACTTCCATGAATTTTTTCACATAATTATCCAAAACGAAAAGTACAAAATAAAGTGCTCCATACATTTTCGTTGTTGGCTTTTGTCGTACCTACCGGTTTTCGGTCAGACTGGCATACATAGGTAGGTACTTAGATTCAATAATTACCAAATATTCCTAGAAAATATTATTCGAAAAGCAAGCGTCTGCGCTGCCACTAAGGGCAGTGCAAACGTGCGCTGCCACTAAGGGCAGTGCAAACGCTCCAAGATGTTCCAGCAGATAGCATTGAATAATTGATAAAGAACTAAATGCCAGATAGAATAGAATTGAAAATAGCGTATTTTGTTTAGCGGCGACATGCATTTGCGTATTTGTAATTAGTGCCCCCTACAGATAAAGTACAGTCAAAAGCAGTACGGTCAGGCGGAGTAAATGTAAGACACTCAACATTTCGGATAAAAATAAGACACGATTGTAATTCCGTGGAAAAAGACCTAAAAAGAACCATATTGAATTCAAAATTATGCTTTAAGAGTGTGGCGATGGATGAATTGTCCATACAAACGTAATACCAAAATCATTTGAAATTTGAGTATATTTCCACCTATGTTGATATTCGGATTTAGACAGTATTTATCAGGTTCCTACATCTTTTTTTTCAAAAAAACTTAACTAAAATGAAGTTATAGCGAATTGCATTTCGCACATTTTTACTGCGTAAATGACATGTTTTCATATATTTTTTCTTTATTTTAAACAACAATATTTGAAATATCCTTTATGCAGGAACATAGCTTATATTATCAAGTTACAAATTAGCGAAAAAATATTGGAAAAACATAAAGTTTTCATTCATCATTTTTGGTATTACGGAACACATGCAAATTTATCATAAATTTTCAATAGCTAGAAGTGCTATCGCTTCAAGCAAATGTCAATGTGTGCGTGGTCGTACTGCGCACGGTAGCTGTGTGAATCGCTCTGAGTTCCGACCGGCACTCACACTAGCGCAACGATTTGGGGTGTTTGTTGTCATTACTTGTCATTCTACAGCTGTCAGTGTTATACTCCGCTAGGAGTAATAGTGTTCTGTGGTGTTATACGATTACTTTACTGTACTGCACCGCGTACGTATCTGTTTGCGAAATTGTAGATATTCTAATACATTCCTAACACTATTGATTGACCTATGCTATGAACTTGGATTTTGATTTGCCTTGTGATTTGGTATCGAGTAACATACATTCTTACGATCTTTGTTTTGTTTACGGACTTGGAATATTATTTACGATCTGGTTTGGTTGCCGACATGAACTCCGAACGTTGGGATGTATCTTTCTTGCCTTACTTTATATTATTATAAGTTAGGTACCTATCTACCTTCATTGCTACTAATTGTTTACTTATTTTTAATAGCGAGTAGTCGGCCGCACGTTGCAGGGCAACATCACCTTGCCATAAAAGTTTCAATGAATCAGTTTTATTTCAAAATCACGCACATCCTACATTTTTCAAGTAACACTCAAAACAAATATAAATAATCTATTGTCATATCTATTTTCTTTGTTAGGTCTATAGCTTACTGCGCGCCGTAATCTCGCTAAACCGTTTTGCTTTGCGCGTCGTCGTTAGATGGCGTTCACGTCGATTGTGTAAATGTGTGCGTGCGTTTTTCAAAGCCACTTAGGTCTTGTAGTCCTCATAAGACGCAGATATATGCCAGTGACCTTGAGTGGTTAGCTTGCGTGTTCTGTACTGAGCTCACGCAACGCGTCGTACGTTCAGCCAGTAATAGGACTCGCCCATCAAGGAGCGCTGTCCCCAATTTGACGCATTATTAATTTATTATACACAAACCAAAAGGTATTTTAATAAAACGCGTATAATTAAAGCTCAATAATTAAATTATCTTTAAATTGGTGAAGGTTTCAGAAACATACGCTTGGTAGATTTTGCGACATTCTCAGTTTTTTATCCGCGTTAGACATAACTTTACAAATTAATTTCACTATGTAATATAAACATAATCTAAAATATTCACTTATTAAGTTATTGTGAAAATGCTCTAATTTATCATATATTTTTTTCAAATCATTAACACTACTCGTTTAGACGTGATCTTCAGTATAAAATCATTAAAAGTCGATTATCGTCTCTTTGAACCGCCCTTTTGAATCAACTCCAAAAAAAAGAGGTTCTGTCTATTTCTATTCTACTGTAGAATAGAAATCGCTTGTCTACCGAAAATGTTCTACTGTCTACACGGAAACGTCATTTTGTCTACTCTTCCGTCTACGCTTGTCTACGGTTCTCGTGCTGAGCCTACTACAAGAACTAGCGTAGAAACTTACGAAAATTGACCTTGGGGTCTACACCGAACATAAATCCGAAGTATCGGCCGAATGTTCGGCCGTTGCTTGACTACGGCTAACTATGGCTGACTACGGCGAACAAAAAAAAAACGTCAGTCAAAGAGATAGTTATGTACCGTATGGTCTTCACATGGTCTTCACATGATCTGACCAAGATTATGTCTGGACTTTAAAAGAGACTGTGACCTCTGAGTTTGTTTCGGCCTTTCTTCTCAAAGTAGTCAGATAGGAAACGCCGACCTCATCTAGTTTTTAAAATATGATTGACGTGTAAAAGTGTTTGTACAAACCTAAGTACTTACAAAAATAAAATCATTTATCATTTACCTAAGCCAAAGTTAAAAATGTGACTTTAAGTCGGGTAATGATTCAAAGTAAAAAAAGAAAACTATGGAAGTTATAAATCGGCCGATACTTCGGAGTAGAACCCCTTGTTTCATACTATTCATAGATAAGTACTATCATTTGTCTGAGGAAATCGAACAACATCATTATTTTACTAACTAAGATAAAAATAATAATAATGAAGTGTAGATTTACAATAAAATATGACGTGGTCGGTTCTATTATGATTTGAAGTTAAATTCAGTGTATTATTCAGAGATCATAACAAAAACAACATCTGTTTTCCGTATACCTACATAAATTTAAATAAATAATAGTTATTTCCAATAAATCGGATTAGGGTTATCAATCTACGTCACAAAATCAGAAAAAGTACCTATTACAATTGTAGGTTAGTATTAAGTTCAATGTTATTCCCCAAGCTATTCTCTGTATTTCGCCAGATGTGTGATACCTATAATTTACTTAAACTTCGTTAATACGCAATTAAAATTATATAGGTATAGTCCACCTACATAGCTATTCACAAGCGTTCGATACGCTTCCGTACCGAATCGAGCATAAATCAATGTTATCAAAGGAGTCCTATAAAGGCTGTTCACAAATCCAAAACACTTAAGTTTTGTCAGTTTCAATCAATTAGACGACCGCCATTCTTCCGACAGCTATCTGCTGTCGGGGGCAAGGTAAATCAGTTATTGAAAATGTGTCATTTTCGATACGACAACTTGTCGAATGGTTGTGAATTGCTATGCTATTCTAATAAAGCTTATCCACGCAAAGGTTGAATGTCACTTGCACGTCATAAAACTACACATTTTTTTGCTGAACGATCGAATGAAAGATCTTTTGACGCGTAACCAAAATCTGAACTTTCTTTCTTCTTCTTGCCGCCATCTTGTTTTTTTTTGCCTACTGATTCACAAAATAATGTTTACCAACAGCGCCTCCCTGTCATTGTCAACGTCATTATTCGAGCGCCAAAAGTTTCTTGCAGGACTGACATGTGTGCAAGTGTGACAGTAAGATTATTTCAACCCTACCTAATGAAGTTTCAATTTACTGGGAATTGTTGTCTTTTGGAAAAGCTGTTAAGCAACTAAGTATGTAGTTGCATACTATAGCACTTTGATTCTATTAGCATTGGCTCGAACAAGACGAGGATGATCTTCGCAGCCCGTTGTCATAGTATAAGTGTTCTGTGGTTGTCATGCAGTGGCGTAGCTACAGTTAGGTGGGGGGGGGGAGCGGTCCGCACCGGGGTTCCACCTGATTGGGGATGACACTCGACGGTGAAAAAAAATAATTCAACATACAATCACGCTTTTCAACGATAAACCACTTAGGCTTGAAGCCATTGTCACCAAGTTATGCAAACTACATGTAATTTTAAATAAATAAAAAAAGGGAAGGAAAAAATCACGGCAGTAGGTAGTACCTATATATTATATAACGAAGTTAAAAGGAAAACGAGTAATAGTCGACCAACTTCCATTTGCAGTTGGAATGTAAAGTTGAGAACATGTTTTGCAACTACAATGTTAAGTTTTTTCTTGGGATAAATTCAATCCAAATACGGAACTCTTCACTGTGCGTGGTTCGACACGCACTTGGCCGGTTTTTAGGGTTCCGTACCCAAAGGGTAAAACGGGAACCCTATTACTAAGGCTCCGCCGTCTGTCTGTCTGTCGACGGACACGACGTGTCACCAGGCTGTATCTCATGAACCGTTATAGTTAGACAGTTGAAATTTTCACAGATGATGTATTTCTGTTGCCGCTATAACAACAAATACTAAAATAAATATTTAAGTGGGCTCAGACAACCAACGTGTTTTTTTTTGCTCGATTTTGATAACGGCAACAGGTAGGTAGACGCTTGAAAGGAGAATGCCGACAAATATAGGGCGCCCTGTACCAAACGAAAAGTCCGCTGTCACAACCAAACCCAGTGTATTTGGAGGAGAATTCAATGTTCTGCCTATATTGTTAACTATTTTTTACATGGATTTCCGCAATTTGTATTTATTTGCCATTTACCTACTTAATATTTTGAGGTTAGTTTCGTAAAAATTACTGATTCGAAATGGTGGAGTTAATGCGTTAGTTAGTTAATGCGATAATACTAACAGGCGTCGGAGCAATCCATGATCTTAAAACACGAATCATAGCCACGGATATATTTTCTGTGTCATGTACTATTGTTCTTACAATACCAGTGAACAGTTTACATATCGGCGACGACGACTTGCTGGGGCTTCTTACCCTAGATGGGGACATCGCTAAGTATTATCACACAAACACTACGTTAAGAAAAAGCACTTGAACGCCCGTTCTCGTTATTTTAATTATAATCGAATAGTTCATATGAAACCTTCGATCAATATATGAAACTAACATTGAAAGATTGAAAGTAACGTCTTTCGTGACGGCGCCAAAAAACTACAAATAATAATCTAAAAAAGACAAAAAACAAATGCAATACGTCACAATAAACACATTTCCTTTTTTTAATCATGGCCTCTTTTCATTTATTTATTTATTCTCAAGGCAACTACCACGGGTAACAGTCACAGTATATCAGTGGGATCACAATATAGGTTTTGACCTGATTCTCACCCAAAGCGTAATCGCACAACATGACCAGCAACATCAATATTATTAATGACAACTAAAATAGTAAAAAGAAAATTACACAGTTCACAAAACTACAGCTACAAATTCTGTGCGTCTGCCCTCCAACCCACTACCAGCTTATGTAGGCAGGGAATGTGTAGGAGACCAAACTACCTAACTAAATACATAATTGACACATTAAATACTTGTATTCCAAAATAATAATTTAAATTATTATGACGCAACGCGTGACCTAAATAAAGTATTGGTTACATCATTCATGTTGAAAATAAACAGGTGAGAACGATGCAAAACGTCAGAAGCGTATGTGATAAAAATATTTAAAAAACCGGCCAAGTGCAGGTCAGACTCGCGCACGAAGGGTTCCGTACCATAATGTAGAAAAACGGGAAAAAAATCATGTCTGAAAAAAATCACGTTTGTTGTATGGGAGCCCCCTTAAATATTTATTTTATTCTGTTTTTTAGTATTTGTTGTTATAGCGGCAACAGAAATACATCATCTGTGAATATTTCAACTGTCTAACTATCACGGTGCATGAGATACAGCCTGGTGACAGACGGACGGACAGCGGAGTCATAGTAATATAGGGTCCCGTTTTACCCTTTGGGTACGGAACCAAACCATTAAAAACTAAATTAATTAAAATAAGCCATGGCAGCTAAGAGATGACCAGTCCCTACTGACGGCGCCCGTTCACGAACATAACGCATGGATCAGCACCATTCAGCTCATTTGTTCAGCTCAGTTGTTGCCCAAAAAGGCTCAACTAGCGGTTCACAATTGTGTGCTTGGTGCCCACGCATAAGTATGGAAGAAGAAATGTTGGGTGTGACAAAAGAAGCATGAAAGTAGAATAATGCTGTGGAAATATATTCCTTGTGACACATGTGTGGCGTGACTATGAATTATAGGCTAAAAAATTATGTGATAAGACAACGGTACGGTTTCAAAGATGTACCTAGCAGGGGCGACGGCTTCATACAACCCCATTCCTACCAGCTTCCCCTCGGAACAACAACTAGTAGAGTTTACTATTACTAAATAATATACAAATACATTGTCACATTACAAGTATTTAATAAGTAAATCATAAGATAAATAACGCGTATCTATCTATAATCTATCTTAAACCGTGAACGCAGTTAACATTTTTTGTTTTAACTAAGAATTCCGACGAATTAAGATGGCGTTAAATTAAGAAAAGTAAAGGAATGACTACAACATTTTTTGAGGTCATCATTTTGATGTTATTTTTAGTTTATGTCAACTGAACAATTTTTTCTTCGGCTTCCCTCTAATGTAAGTTGTAGCTTCGCTACTGGTACCTTGTGACAAAAATTTAAGAGATGGTTTACTCATGTTGAGAGGATGAATGAAAGACGACTAACGAAAGGTATTTACAAGGCAGATGTGAGTGGAAAATCCGTGAGGGGACGCCCTAGGAGGACAAATAGTAACCTAATTGGTGATGTTTTCAGAAAGGTCAGATGTGTAAAACTCGGAACAGGCGTGCGTGTATGACCAGGGCCCCAAGTCCGCTATTTTTATAAATTCAATCATTCCAACACGATCCCAATGTCATTTTGCTAAAAGTTAGTAATCTGCTAAATTCATAATGGTCGATCGTTGGTCGGTCAATGTTCTCGTAATAGAATTGTGTTACTTATAATGGCATTGTCGTATTGCCATTATTATAAAACCCATTAGTAGAAATGTCATTCATTTGTCATTATGTACGAGATTACCAATAAATGCAATTTCTTTCAATGTAGTGTCAGTGGTCGACCATTGGAAAGTCATAATGACGCCATTATAATAGTAGATTACCAAACTTGTCAAAATCAACAATTAAGAAATCAATGATCGACCATTCTGACACTATTGTAATAGCAGACTTGAGGCCCAGATGTATGAACATAAACGAACCAAAAGGAGTATGTAAGTCGCAGGTGGCGTTTTATAGTTTCTGCCTACGCCATGTGAAGAAGGCGTGATTTTATGTATGTATTTATATTTTATAAAAATAACATAGCATTATGTCTATATTCCCCGAAGGGTTAGACAGAGGTGTCTAGGGTCTGTGTAATAGGGGTGAGTCTAATGCCATCAACCGGGCACAAATTTAGAGTTCGGACTGTAACTGTTAAATTCCAAAAATGGAAAACCCAATAACACGTTGCCTGACCCGGGAATCGAACCCAGGACCTCATGCTCAACAGAGCGCTTGCAACCAATAGACCAACGACACAGTTTTTTTTAATAAAAATGTGGTTGTTATTTGTTATTACTAACACAATAAACAGAAACATTGTTGTAATCTCGTAATCCATTCTCTGTAAAAAATTCAAATGATCATAACTTTTTACTTGTTAAAGCTACAATGTGAACATTGAAACTTTGAAAGACGTGAGGGTAGCAATCAGCTTAATAATTAGGTACTCAAGTAAAAATAATAACGAGAATTTGAATAGTTTACACAAACAGAGAGTTCACCAGATAACCTGATATATCAGAATGACCAGGCATTTTGAAGTCTTTATTTTTTTTCAAAGTTAGGTAAAAATTAATAAACTTTAAGTAGTAAAAAGTAGCAAATAGGTAGCAATTTTTAGTCACCAGCCTGACGCGAACCGCTACAGGCAACCAGCCATTAAGACGCACACAAACAATTGGAAATATTATTACTGTTAAATATTCTTGGAACGGTAAATGAAACGTGATTCCAGTATGCAAGTTTTGATTTCCCTTCTTGATGGGGAAAAATATTTTCATGAAGATGATTAAGTTTACCTCGCTATAACCTACGCACCTTCTGATCTTCCATTCTATCGTCAACCATACCCATAATATTTTTGGCGGGTTATGTAGGTATTTATTTATTTTATTCTGTTTGGGAGACTTACAGCTAACATATACAGTATTCTTATCTATATTATAAAATTCAAAGTCCTGACTGACTGACTGACTGATATATCAACGCACAGCCTAAACCGCTGGTCCTAGAGACATGAAATTTGGAGGGTGAGTTCTTTGTAAAGAGTAGGTATCCACTAAGAAAGGGTTTTTCGAATTTCTACCCCTAAGCGGGTGAAATCGGGGACGGAAATTTATATGAAAGTCCGTCAGTTTTGAAGTTAGGATCTTCAAATTTGGTGTAAAGGCTGACGATTAATTTAAACGTGTCTCAGCGTTTTTGATAATTCCTCCCCCGAAGGGTTAAAAAGGGGCATTAAGTTGTGTATCAAAGTCCTTAATTTTGGAAGTAAAAAACAATTAATATATTATCTAGGGTTATGGTTGGAAGCTAATGCAACGGTGTTGTTAGAATTTCAACCCTTAAGGGGTGAACAAGGGGATAAAATTTAATTTTTAATGAAAGTTCTTTTTAAGTTAAAATCACTAATATTTCGGCTTATGGTTGGAAACTATAGGCAGGCATCCGCTAAGAAAAGATTTTTCGAAATTTGACCTTAAAGGGGTGAAAACGGTGAATAAATCTTATTCCTTGAGTTGATAAACCTGAAACTTGGCACGAATACTAACCTAAGTAAATTATAAGGTGTGACATTTTTTGTTTTTAGGATTCCGTACCAAAATGGTAAAATGTCTGTCTGTCACACCTGGATATCTCAAGAACTACTAATGCTATCAACTTGAAATTTAGAATAGTTTTAGATGACGTTTGCCCAAACACGCAATTTAATGACACTTTACCACTGAAGACTAAAAGTATTTACTCAAAGTTCGTATTTAGTGATTGGACGACTCCAGGTACGAATACCTACGAATAAAATCAGGGAAAATCTTTTTGAACTTTATGGCCTAAAGCAACATATGAATACTACAAGCTTTCATCAATATGTTGCAAAATATTCTAAAACTTTTAAAAGTGTGTGCAAAATGCTAAACCTCTTTATATTAGTAATAAAATAAAATCAGCTGATGATAAAATAAAAACTTCCTGACAAATAATAAATAATGAATTAGGTAGGAAAAACAGCGTAATACTGAATTTAATTTAAAGACTGCACATGGGCCCATCACTTCAGAGGTAGAAATAGCTCAGGAATTTGAAAACTTTTTTGCTAATATTCCCCTTAAAACTACCGAAATTTTAAGGTTCTCACCCGCGCTTTCTGCTGCCTTACTTAGAAAGAATGTAAATGTATGCCCTTTGGAGTTAAGGTTTCAGCATACAAACCCCCAGGCTGATATAAAAACTTTTAAAGATCTTAAAATTAAATCAACAGAAGATCTATGGGCATGTCTGTAAAAGTCTGTAGATCTGTCATCGAAACCATTGCGCATTGCGTTCATATTTAACACCAGTGTGGACCAAGGAGTCTTTCCGGATCTCATGAAACACAGTAAAGTAGATTCCTTTGTTCAAATCCGGAGATAGTAAAGAACCCAACAATATTATAGGCCCGTGTCAATTCTGCCAGTTCTCAGTAAGGTGTTTGAAAAGTTGATGCTCAATCAAATGTTACGTCACTTCAATAAAAAGTCAATCTTTCATGAACAACAGTACGGTTTCACTAAAGGTCGTTGTACCACTGACGCCGGTGTCACCCTAATAAAGAACATTTCTAACGCCTGGGGGGAAGACAAGATGCTATTGGAATTTTTTGTGACCTCTCTAAGGCTTTCGATTGCGTTAACCATGAGACACTTCTGCTGAAACTAGAACATTATGGGATTAGGAATACAGCTCTTGATTTACTTAGATCATACCTGAAAGATAGAAATGTTAGAGTTCAAGTAAACGGCGTGAACTCTTTGGGGTCTGAAAAAGCAATGGGCGTTCCTCAAGGTTCGATATTGGGTCCATTCCTCTTTTTAGTTTACATTAACGATATTTTATTATAACATTTTACACAATACCCCATAAAAGAAGTGTGTACTTTTGACAATCTAAAACGTGGTTGATCTAATTTGTTCCTATTTCTAGTATTAAAATTATGCCTGCCACTTATCTTACTGAAAAGATGTAGGTTTTTTCTAACATACATAATATTTTCATAAATATATTGGCAAGGTACCGTCATGATATTATTTTTTTTAAACAGTTCCCTTAGGGAGTCGCATCTGCGGAGGTTGTAGATGGCTCTGATAGCCCTCTTTTGCAGAACAAAGATAGAAACAATATCTGCAGCCCGTCCCCACAGCAAAATACCGTAAGACATGATGCTATGAAAGTAACTAAAATAGACCAGTCTCGCTGTATCCACGTCTGTTAATTGGCGAATTTTCCAAACAGCGTAGGCGGCTGAACTTAGCCGCCCTGCAAGTGATGTTAAGTGAGGACTCAACTGCAGCTTAGAGTCAAGCGTGATTCCCAGGAAAACAGTTTTTTCGACGAATTCTAGTATCTCTTTGTTCAATACAACGTGACATTCACTACTTCTAACATTCGGTAACGCGAATCTTATGCATTTAGTTTTCTTCTCATTTAATACCAAATTATTTACAGTAAACCAATTATGGACCATTAGCATAGCGTTATTTACGTCGTCAGGCTCCTCTGCATGTCTGCTTACTTTAAAAATCAGTGATGTGTCATCAGCAAATAACACAATTTGTGGTCGGTTTTTCAGTAAATGAGGTAAATCATTTATATATACTAAAAAGAGGAACTAACCCAATATTGAGCCCTGCGGTACGCCCATTTTGACTATTAAACCCAATGAATTCACACCATTTATTTGAACTTGCTGCAGTTTATAATTCAAATATGATTTTACTAAGTTAATCGCAAGTTTACCTAGTCCGTAATGCTCAAGTTTCAAGAGCAGTGTTTCGTGATTCACGCAATCAAATGCCTTGGATAGGTCACAAAAGATGCCTATTGCGTCTTGTGCCTCTTCCCATGCGTTAAAAATGTGTTTCAATAATGTGACACCGGCGTCAGTTGTACAACGTCTTTTGGTGAAACCATACTGTTGATCGTGTAAGATGTCATTACGATTGAAGTGATTGAGCATTTGATTTAACATTACTTTTTCAAATACCTTGCTGAAAACAGGCAAAACCGATACGGGTCTATAATTATTAGTGTCTTTGCTGTCACCGGCTTTAAAAAGTGGAATAACTTTACTATACTTCATTAAATTTAAAAGTCTTTACAACGACCACAGGGTTTATATGTATAAGTTTAAATTCCACAGGGCAAGCTGAAACATTCGCTCTTAAGGCCATACAGTTCAAATAATCTTTCCCTACTCTTCCGGATACCTTTAGTTGCCCAGTCATTGAATAAAAATTTGGGGCAAATAGTTTTAGTTTTCTTCTTAAAATAATTATTGAACTCGGTTTGCACTAATGAAAAGAATTCTTCATACAAAATATTGCCATTGTTCATATTTAGGCCATGAGCACTTAACGTGCTAATTAAAGTGCTATTAAATTTATTTAAATTACCCGATGTTATTGGTCTAGTTTGTATCTGCACTTTTTGTAATGGTGTGTTGGACTCAAAAGTAACGGTTTGACCGCTGTGATCCAAAGGTGGCTTTATCTAAATAGTCACAGCAACAAAAAACATTATCAATACATGTTGCAGTAGCTGTAGTTATTCGCGTAAGTTCAAAAAACACATTTGACAGATTAAATCATTTGAAGAGGCTTAATAATCTACTGCTATTTGAATTATTTTCCAAAATATTAATATTGAAGTCACCACAAATAATTACTGATTTCTTACCAGTTGCAAGTTTTGCTAAAACATCTTCCATTACTGACTCAAATATAGAGTAATTTAGATAATTTGGGGGTCTGTAAACGCACACTATAAAATGCTTATCTAGCTCAACACATAACAATTCAATGCTATGTTCAACCGATAGTTCCACTATGTCTTTACGAGTCTTAGATTTTATGATAATTCAAATTCAAATCATCATTCATCATTTCAGCTCCCCCAGAGGGGGTGTTTGTCATAATAGCCATGCTTGGCAGGCGGGTTGGCGATCGCAGTATGGTGTTTTAATGCATAGAGAACGCTGCTGCCCATTCTCTAGTAAGCCCATTAGTCCCATTCAAATGGAATGGGATGGATCAAATGGGTTGGTACTATTCCTCACGTCCGGCACCACACGGGACCCGTGAAATCATTTAGACTCATACAATTACTTCACCGTAAAGAAGCCCGTAGAGAAACACTGGTATTGAATTTAACCAAATCAAGTTCCCTACAAAGTTCATTGAAAGTTCTGCTCGCACGGATCAGAAACGAATTCTGCTTAAGACTATTCTGTATGAGGTATGAATGGTATGACACACTGCCGCTTCGGTAGGTGGGCTTTTTTTATTACCTGCCAGGACTTTATCGAAGCGAATTGCGTTCAAACCTTTTAATTAAATAGTGTTCCAAATTCAAAAGTAATTTTGTAATGACAACTGTTTTTGAAATCTCGTGTTCCCTTGCAACATGTCATGCCAGGAATGATTGCAGAAATTCATTAAACGACTGCTGAGCGAGTTAGATTCCCAGGTCCGACAAAGTGTTATGGGGATTTTCTATTAGGAATTTCTCAGTAGCAGCCCAGACTCTGGATTTGTGTCCGGCTGATGGCAATAGGCTCGCTATCGGCTATTACATGGGACATAAACATAACTGGCGAAATGTGGGTGTACTGTAGGTACACCTCTGTCTAACCCTTAGGGGATTACAGGCGTGAGCTCAGTGTTCCTGCTCATCCAGTCGTATTTATCCGACCGCTGCTTCCAAGTGAAACAGGGCGAAGCAAGATCAAGATTGCTTGAAGTGAAAGCTGGTGTACCACAGGGATCTGTTATCAACCCAGTGTTTTCAAAATGCCATGTCCTGAGCACCGCCTTCAGGCGGTTGTACGTGGGGATCGTGCGATCCATGGCCCCGCCCCGGTGTGGGCAGCTCATCTGACGGCCCGCAGTATTCGTAGTGTTGTGACTACCGCAGAGGGCGATGGCTGTCAGAGTCATCAGTGGGTATCGCACGATCTCCCACGAGGTGGCTTGCGCACTGGCCGGATCCCCGCCGTGGTACCTGAAAGCGAGAGCCCTCGCGTCACTGCATTGGTGGCATGAGGATGTTATTCATTTTTACAATACAAACGCTATCGTCATAGGTAATTTATAATAATAAGTTAATTTAGGTATAATTCGTAATACCTATCAGAGTTTTCCCTGTGACGAATCCAATAGAACAACAGTAAATTAATAAATAACCTAGATAAGAAACATTAAATAAAAATCACATACCCAATTAAAGTTTGTAAACTGGTTGAGTTACTCTATTCTTATCTCTATCACTTATTTTAGATCACACGTCATTCTGACGTACGCGGGGAGGTGAAGGAAACGATTTGCTAGTCGTGCAAAAGTGACGTCTTACTTAACAAAAAGAGCCATATTCTTCAACGTCACTAATTCTAATTAATTTGCCCCGTCCACAAGCCCGCGCCTACGATGGCCGGGAATCGGCCTGCGACTCCCGACTCCCGGGGCGTCTACCGCGGCGACTAGGTTTGCGAGGCCGCGAATTTTGCCTCTCCCTCACGCTTTCCGCCTCCTCCTTCGCAAGCATTAGGTACTGCATAACAAAAGGAGGTAACGGGCTCCCATGCACTCGGGCTCCGAATCATGGGCTGAACCAGGGCCGGGCGCGAGAGATCGCCGCCGCCGATCGCTTCCATGAGGACACAGTGGTGCTCCGCTCAAGCCGGGCAGACCTCCACCGTATGCTCCACCGTGCCCTCCGGGCGATCCACACAGTGGTAACCGGGCATTTCCTCCCACTTTATCCTGAACAGGAACCTCCCGAAACTACCATGTCCGGTGAGGACCTGCGCCAGGCAGAAGGTGAGGACGCCGCGCCGTGGCGTCTCTCTAGCCATTCCTCAAAAAGGCGACTTATCGCCACAATTGTGGCAAGCCCAGCGCTGGGTTGCGACAATCGCACTCTCCATGTCCCCATGAGACCCCGCCGGAGCTCCGTCCGCTGTGCCGTGATTTCTCGCAGCAGCGGAGTTACGCCCCGGCATTTCGCCTCCTCGCGCCACTCCCATATGTGTGCGAGGACCTTTGCCTCCAGATCCCATGGTGGCAGTCCGGCAAGCAGGCCCACCGCCTCACGGGAGACCGTGCGGTATCCTCGGACCAGCCTGATGGCCATGTCCCTGTGGGACGCGTTCAATCGGCGGGCTGGTCGCAGCCTTATAGAACGCACCCACACCGGTGCCCCGTAAAGGGCCATGGACCGCACGACCCCCGCGTAGAGCCTCCGGCAGGAGGCGTTTGGACCCGGCCCGCTCCAGTCTGGGAGCCAAACGTCGAATATGCTCCACGAAGTTCCACCGGCTGTCGAGGACGAGTCCCAGGTACTTCATCGTCGACTCGACGGACGCTGAGGTAGCACCCTAATTGCGTAACACAGGATAATGCTAATCCTTCATACTATGTTCGAATTTGTCTGCTCAACAACGTAATTAATGTTCTTGAACTGTCAAAATTAAAGCCATTCCTACTATATGTGTGTTACGCAATGAGGTTAAAAACTGAAAGCTCGTCATAGGTGGCAGCACACTCTGTTGCCCATCTAAAAACGCCATTGTTTTGTTAATTTGTTCACTTTTGTGTCGATCACAAATTACCTAAACGAAAACTAGATAAATAAATATGTATGCGACTTGGAGTGTACCGACCACTATTAAAAGTCAGCTGTAGTCGAAAAGTCAGTCAATTATGAATAAAACATTCTTAATTGATGGATGATAATTTATAGGCTATGTTGTGTTTGTTGACTTAAGTCATTTTTTTTTTGTTTAAAACTGGTGCCGTACGACAGAAATAACCTGCCCCCTAATTGCGTAACACAGTTTGAATCGGAATCGGAATGATTTTGAAGTATATTGCTAATCCATTGCTTCATAAGATAGAAAAAATTGTCTGCTGAACAACGTAAATAACGCAATGAATGTTGTTGAATTGTCAAATTGAAACCGATTTCTACTGATAGTGTGTTACGCAATTAGCCCGCCGATCAGAGTTGAAAACCAACTCGAGGATGATGTTCTGGGCTGAAAAACTTCAGAGATGTTAATTCTATCACTGATCAGTGCTAGAATTAACATCTCTGAAGTTTAGAGTATTAGATCTAATATGATAATACAAAACATACACCTTTACTATAATTTACATAATATCACATCACAAGTGCAAGTGCCTTTATGTAAAGAAAACTGACTAAGTTCTCTTGGGAGCATCACCTGCGGGGCGAGCATTGCCTGCTGTGACATGGCTTCAGGATTCACACATTTTATCACAATTTGGGCGATAAATTCTTAAATGCTAACCCGGCGCGCGGCGCGTGAGATAATTTCTTGACATGTGACATAACTTCTTGACGTTTAGTTAGAACCCGTAAATGTCTAGCACAGCTAGCGCACCCGTTTTGACACAAATGTCACATTTTGACAGATGACTAAGAAAAAATTAACACGTTCGATCTAAATGAGGTTGCTATAAAATTGAAAATATATATATTTACCTGCTAATTACTACACCAAACGTCAATAAATTATTGTAATTGTGTTCTTGCCCAAAAGCCCAAAGCAGGAAAATATTACGGAGAAACATTCGGGACTCATAAATAACCCATTCGAGTTGCCAGACTGGGAGTTCCGACGGATTTTCCGCCTGAAAAGTTATATAGTGGTTTTTTTGTGACAAAATGGGTGCACCTATAATATCAAATAAGACTAATAATAGTATACTCCCAACTAAACGTCAAGAAGTTATCTCACGCCGCCGTGCTATCACCTAGCATGTAAGACAAAACGGTTGTATCAATCGAAACTGGTATAAAATGACTCAATCCATGTACAGACGCCAGCTCATCAAGCTACTACAATCTGCCAAATTTATTTAATAGATTTTCAAGTTTATCCCTACAGCTTATGGTTCAAGGTTGATTGGGAAAATTTTACAGTTTCGGGTAGCTTGACCTACTGGCGGCATCAGTACCCCCAAATATCGGTTATCCATATTTTTTTCGAGAGCTTTCTTCCACAGTTTTCGTCTTTTAACATCTTTGGTCCCCGTATTTTTGCAGTCAACAGCTGCGCAACGGGGCTTAATTAAGTATGCGTAAAAGAAGTCACTGAAGTGGACAGGGATGGCAAATCCCTGTCCACTTGCAATCCTATTGGTTAATATTTCTCCGTTTCTCCGCTCCACAGCCTCGCTCCGCTCCGGTAGAGCCTAATTCCAAATTATGTATGGACTTGCGGGGTAATGGGAATAAAAACTGCCACTTGCTCACTTCAGATGTCGCTACTATCCAGCGTCTAAGAATTTGGCAGCTAGCTGATAATATTCATACATTTTTTTTACGTAAACAAGTGACTTCTTTCTCAAAGCAGGTCTAACTAAGTTATTAGTTAGGTTAGGCTGTTGTTAAGCCTTATCGCTGCCGGCCGTGGTCGAGTTGGTGGTCGGCAGTGAGTAGTCCTGGGACGCAGTGGTGTCCTTCTGCGACACGCTGCGGAAAGGGAGCGGGAGATATCGTATTCTCGTCCGCTCGCCCGGCCCGCAGCAGGCGCACTGGGCGTCGGCAGAGGGCAGATAATGCGAGGGCAGAGAGGGAAGAGGTTCCAGCCCCCCTAAATGGGTCCAGGGACGGCGGATTTGGGGACGTCCGCCGCCCCCTATCACACGACCCGACGTGGCGGCGCGTAGTGTTACACGCGCGCCCCTTTCAGACGTCACGAGGGGGTCAAACACCTCACCCCCCCAGAATACAGGTGGCCCGCGGAGGCGGGCCGGCACTAGCCGGGGATTGCGGAAGTAATAACAGATCCCAATATCCCCGATGCAAGTGTGGGAAGGGAACACTGGGGTGGTTTTTAGTCAGTAAGAGTCTGACAGACCCCTCCACCCGCCCAAGGGCGGAGGACATCCATGAGGATTATCCACCACGTGAACAAAAAAAAACAAGGCTGTTGTTAAGCCTAACGGAGTCTTTGGAAAAGTTCGGCTGTAGAGCGTCATCTCTGTCACACCTTCTGACAAAAAATCCTTTTACCATATCAACGGTCGCATAACAATTTGGAAAAAAAAATACAGTCCGTAACCGCGCATACGAGTAGGTATGTGATAACAATTTGACATTGGCAGTGACCTTTTGTCGTATCAGTTGGGGCGATTTTCGTAGTGAACGTGTTACCTCTGATATGAGCTTTGTGGTTAAACAATAACAACCGCACGGGTCAATCGAAGGTTAAGCTTCCCTTATCATGGTCGGTTCGTAGATGGATGTTCATCCATTACATAATCGAGACTCCTTTGTGCCTCGGATAGCACGATAAGCCGTTGATCCCGGCTGTCATTCGTAGTCCTTACGAGTAGTCAGACGCTCAAAAATCTGACAACCAGTCTTACCAAGGGGTATCGTGTTACCCAACTACGGACCGTCACTTAGTTTTATAGGACCAGGCGCCTTGTTACTAAGTCCCGTACCTACGCACATTTTAGGCTGAATTTCACCAATAATGATACAGGAGGAGCTTGTGAGGTCAAATAGGCAGTCGCTCCATGTAAAATACTGGTATTCAGCTGCATCTGGTTAACTGGTTGCCGACCCCAACGGTAGTTGGGAAAATGCTAGGCAGATTAAAATGTCAGGCGGGGTAAATGTGAGACGAAAAACAAGTCTTTTCTCTTTTCAGGCTATTAAAGATAATTTAGTGAGTCTTAAAACGGATTAAATTATACTTTCCATTTGTATCTTTCACATGATACCATTAAATTGAAGATAATTGGCCTAGATATATAATTTTGTGTATGTGTTTCATTTTTTTCTTCAATAATGGGGGAAATATAAGACACAGAAGGCAAAAAATTAAAACAGCTTTAAACTTCTATACTTTGCGTGTTTTTTAAATACAGGGGCAATAAGAAGACAATGGGGTTAAATATAATCCGAAAACTTTTATTCAGTTCAACAAAAATTTGTTATTAAAATTTTTAACTTTAAAAAAGTCAACATACTTTACTCTACATAAGTACGGATAATTTGTTTTGGTTAAAATTATTTAGTAATCACAACAACAATCAGCAATTTAATGCTACAATTAAACTTATTTGTCTACCGATGACAGTTTATAAGACGAAAAAATACAAAACCTGATACAGAATTGAGCATTTTTTTTTAACTAGTATCTACTGAAAAGGAGTAAATTTGAGACATTTACTCATTGATTATACTTCGTTTCAGCTTCTTTGTATGATAAGATAAATCATCCTTTCTTACTTTATCTACCGTTTCTTGCAGTTTTGAGTCACTATTAACTTTTCTTTGCGAGGCATCTTTTTTTTGCGAGGCATTTTGATGCACGATTAATATCAACTATCTTAATACCTACATTACACACTGTCTTATATTTTCCCAAATGCGCGTCTCATTGTTTACCCGCTAAACAACGTGAGTTCTCTGATAGTGATAAACGACTGCACTGCTAAAACTGCCACCGTCCTGCGCAAGTATGGATAGATAGATAGATAAAACATTTATTCAGTGCACACAAAAGACATAGCACAACACACAATAGCACAAAACAATAATAGATAACAACTTAAAAGAATTAAAAAGAAAAAATAGGCAAAAAAAGAAGAACTTATGTACTTACTTATAGAAATAGTGACACTATTAATCAATATTATTAGGCTGAGGCTACATTAGACCGCGACGCGACCTGCGACACATGAGCGATTAAAACGAATAAATGAATGCTCACGTATATGGCTACACCGTACATCAAATATTACTAGCGATCTTTGATTTCTTTATGTGATCGGAACAACATTACTGTAATCACGGCATCGGCTACATCAACATATCAGCGAAATTGAAGCTAATATAGTAGGAAATTTCTCACTTGCACGACTAGTTCAGTTCATTGTGTAGCATGTGTACTGTAGCCATGTCATCACCGAATATACGCCGGATGTATGTGAATCGCGAATGTGAATGTAGCCATACCATGTTTATCTCGTTTCGCTCTTCCAGCCGCATCGCAGATCGCTGCCTACTGTAGCCTCAGCCTTAGGTGCGGTGTGCGTCTGAAGGATGCACCAAATGGGAGTCCAGCTCAGCATGTGTCAGGCAGCTATACATGTATGGCTCGCAAGGGATGCCGTGGGCGCGGGTGGCGGGCGGCCGCGCACTCTTGAATCAGAGGATGCAAACGGAAAGTTCGTAGTGCCGAATATAAAGTTTTCGATGCATTTTTTTTTGTACAGGCGGCAGCACATCAACGTAAACCCTATACATATCTATAACTACGACGCGCCATCGAGTGTTAGAAAGAAAGTATCTTTGGCATGATTGGTGGAGTTTGCTAAGTTTCTAAAATAGCCCAATGGTTGCACATACTAATAATTGGGAGCCAATTATCATGTCTCACTAGGAATAAGCCACACCCACGCGCCCCTGCGCGGCCGCCGCCGCACCCGAGTTTTCCCGAACCTTCACGAAATTCAACGAAATTCACTCGTCATTCATCACATCGTTCGTTTGACGTTTATCCATTTACCATTTAATTTTTACGTCAGTCGGTCAGTCAGTTGAACTCAGTTAGACTTTGGATTGGAGTCGAACTTTGGATGCCGAGAAATCTCATAGAGATCGGTAACAATAGAAAAAGTAATTGTGTCTCATTATTAGTGACAGCTGACTTGTAATAAAATAAATAAGTGCGGTTAAATATTAAGGCGCGTCAATTGACGCAAATTGAAAGGCAGCTCATCATAGCGCTGCGATGGAGTGGATGCCGAGTAATAGATATTTGTCGGCTTAACGGTGAGTAATATTTTTTTGTAATGATAATTATTAATTAAAATAAACAAAGACTAATAATGAAAAAATGTTTCAATGGTGTTTATTTAGAGAACTATCGAATTAAGTTAACAGAAGGGATAGTTAAGTAGGTATCTTCTTTGTGTTTTTTCTTTGTGAGTTCCCGATATTGTTAGTTTTTTAAGGCTTCTACAGACCGGCGCGACTCGCGACTCAACACAAAAGCACCGCTCGTCGTGCGACACGCGGGGCGGGGCCTTTGTGTCGCGCCGGTCTGTAAAAGCTTTTCAATGTAGAGTAACCGTGCAAGCTTAAATTCAGAGTTATACATAAACTCCATTTGAAATAAGATAAGACGTTTAAATAAACCTTTTTTACAGTCCGTTCAACCGATTTTGATTTCTATTGCGTTGGTGGCATGACAAATGGCACCTGTAATAAACAGTTGGTATTGTAACCACGTTTATGCTTTTAATGCCACCCTTATGCGTATGGCATAGAAGTCAGAATCGGATGTGAATGTGTAGCTTGTAATCACACTTAAGGCTCGTACAGACTCACGCGATATCGTGGGCGCGACAGGCACCGACAAAGAAATTGTCTTTGTCGGTGCCTGTCGCGCCCGCGATATTGCGCGAGTCGGTACGAGGACGAGCCTTTATCACCTTAACTTATTCATCACTTACATTAAACATGGTTTTCTTAAAAAGTGTAACAAAAATACCTACTACACAAAACAAACTACTACCTACTAGACGAATGTAGTTGGAAGGGCGCCCGGCGCGTGGCGCTCACTCAAACCGCGTGGCCAGACTCAGTGAATGTTATTACTATTTGACGACACGGTTGGCGTTGGCGCAGTGGTTAAGCGATTGACTGCTGCGCTGCGTGTCGCGGGTTCGATTCCCGCACTGAACAAATATTTGTATAATCTACAAGTAGTTGTTCCGGGTCTGGCTGTTTGTGTATGTGAGTTTAAATGTTTGTAAACGCACCCACAATACAGGAGAAATTCTTAGTATGGGGCAACGTTTTTTTTAAAAAAAAAGTGAAAAAATAACTATTTGATAAATCTTCCTTCAATTCTTTACAAACCACCTCAACAAAGGTTCTCAATTCGACAGTTTGTTTATTTGTATAAGTTTATATTTTGAAGAATAATTTTTAACCATCCCATAACTATAAGTTGGCCCGTACAATTTGTTGTAATAAAGAATCAGTAAGTATTGAAATTGACAAAATTTCTTTTTGTTTTAGATTTCAATGGACACAGTCAGGAGGCGCCTGAAGGAGGCCGGAGAGATATGTCACCGCCCTGCCAAGAAACCTTCCTCCATATCCTTCCCCAGGATTCAAACTATCTCCATATTTTTTCTTCACAATTGCCCAGCGGTTAGGCCGCGAAGGCGTCAGAGACAGTCAAAGTTACTTTCGCATTCGCAATTCTTCTAAAAACGTGACAAAGATAATTTAATAGTTAATACCGTAAATTGAAATTTTAAACTTCTTTTCGCACCATTGTTATATTCTTAAGAATTTTTCTTTTAATCTTGTATACTTAGTTTGGTTTTGTGGAGTTTCTTGCCGGCTCTTCTCCATATTATACCATGCACCTAGCTTCTGACGTTTATACTCATAAGTGCCCATGTAGGCTTATGTGAAATAAAATATTTTGATCGTTGATTTTGTTTTTTATATTTGGTTGTAATTATATTTTAAAATTGAGAATAGGTAGGTTTTTAAGTTTTTAATTAAAATAATGTTTAAAAATAAAAAGATTGATATTCCGCATTTTATTTTTATATTTTTCCCGCGGTTTCACACGCGTTCCCGTAGGAACCTATCCTATGTCCTTTTCTGATAGGTAGGTATACAAAATTCCATGATGATCGGTTGTGTAGTTAAGACGCCAAGAGCCCTACTTGCCTGCTTACCTGCTTTTGGCTCCTTAACTACTTACATAACCGATCATAATGGAATTTTGCATTTTGGTAGCTACCACCGTATCTAATATACGGGGCCCCGACGGCATATTTATAGTATTTATAAAAACGTCAGTGTCCTTTTTGTAAAAGACCCCGCCAAGAGTTTTAGTTATGGGGCCCCATTACGGCTAGCTACGTCACTGCGTGAAAACTGAAAGCGTAACAAATAAACAAACTCACTTTCGCATTATAGGTGGCTTCACCCGAGTTCTCATATTAATAGGTTCATAATGGAAACCATGTCCTTTTCTGTACCCCTGACAACGTGTTACGTGCAACATTTCATTATGATGCGTAACAAACAAACTCATAATCTCGTAATATAATTTTTAAAGGGAAGCAATTCCGTCATACATGATTTTTGCGTAGCTTTAACCGTTTACGCAGCGTACGCAACGGGGTCGGGCCGTAGCATGCGTAGTTCATACAAACGTAATACCAAAATAATTTGTAAATCAAACAGTGTCTTTATTCTGATTGGAATAAAGAATATCTATGTTCCCAAATATATTTTGAATGGACACTGATTTAAACAAGAGTTTGAGAAAAATAAGTTTTCTATAGAAATTTTAAATTTCTCATATCTCGTCTCATAACCTCTCATAACATATATATATAATATAGATAGAAATAAATACACACTAGCTTCAGAATATGTTTGATTTACTAAATATTTTGGTATTACGTTTGTATGAACTACGCATGCTACGCCGGCCCCTTAAGGTAGTGTGTATTTATTTCGATTGGATTACAGAATATCTATTTTCCCAAATACATATTTTGAAAGGACAATGATATAAAGATGAGGAGGAATTTAAACTTATTTTTCTCATAACTCTTGTCCAGCCAAGTGAGACCAGATATAAATGACATCATTGTTTCTTAAAAGTCATTTATTTGGTCCTGGAAACATTGATAATGCTTTACAAGAATGGAGATTTCTCCCATTCCACCAGTGGTCGAGTCCATTCAAAATATATATTTAGGAACCTAGATATTCTGTATTCTAATCGGAATAAAGACACACTACCGTAAGAATATGTTTGATTTACAAATTATTTTGGTATTACGTTTGTATGAACTACGCATCTATCCGGCCTCTTAAAAGGAATAGTTTTATCCGATTTTGCAACATTTTTCATTGATGCTCCGCTCTTATTGGTTGTAGCGTGATGTTATATAGCCTTCCTAAATAAATGCACTATCCAACACAAAAAAAAATTCAACTCGAACCAGTATATCCTGAGATTACCGCGTATAACCAAACAAACAAACTCTTCAGCTTTAGTCTAAGTAACATATTTAGGAAGTAACGATAATAATAGATTAGAATTTTATTTGAAAATTCATAACCTTTGAAATCGTATCTTATTACTAGCGCAATAAGGTTGAACTCGCATGTATAAGCAAACTCCGGTAGGTATAGATAATTCCGTTCCTAAGTTCAACCTTATTATTTTATACAGTGTCGCGGAACGGCGGACTTATAAAAGGCTTTTTGTAGGTATAAGTAATTAATGAACTTAACTTCACACACGTTCGTCATGGGGTAGGTATCCATATTTTTTCAAAATTTCAAGCACATTGTGTATTGGATTTTCGACATAAAATTTCGTAAAAATACTTAGAATAGAAGAGCAAAGAACGCACGAAAACACTAGGTGACCGCCAACCCGCCAATAAGTATGTAACAAAACTCGGAAAAGGTAATTAGAACCTGTTTGAAATAAATAAAATAAAAAATGTTTTTCTCACATCAGATTATACCTACCTGTCTACTTAAGAATATTCATCGAGATCGGTTTAAATGTAATAAGAGTAGATAATACCAACTTAATACTTTTATGTATTTTTCAACAAATATTTAAGAATTAACGATTAAGTAAAAGATAATTTAAATAAAAATATTGATTAAAGTATAAGCTTTCATAGATATTTTAGGCATTGTGCGGCCGCCTGTTTTTATTACCATGCCATTATTTCTATTCGATTCAAGTATTCAGTATTCAACCACGCTATTGCTTATCGCACAGTATCTTATTCTACACCACGACGCGCATACGCACACACCCTCACGTACGCACTGCAGCACGATACATTACAAGTAAGAACAGACAAAAAAACTATGTATCTCTTTCGTACGATTCTCGCTGTTGTTGCTCATAACGCGTTCAAGGTCAAAGTGGGGTAACTTGATGTGCTGGCGACTGTACATAACAAAATGTCAAAGTGTTCAATCCAAAACAGAGTAGGAGGCCGACTACCATCGCCCGCAATGCAAGTCGCGGTGAGCGCAAAATTCATTCGGAATATTGCTATCTCTGTTTGACTCTCTAAGTATGTGAGCGGCGGACGCGGTGTGCAGTCTTGTGCGTGTGTGTATGAGTGGATAGATAGCTATTATTAGCTGTAGGTACTTATCGTTCATTCATAACGACTCGGAGGCATTTATATTTATTTATTAGTACTTAATTAGGTATGTTCATTATTTGCTTTATTTTTGTTGACTACTTCGGGGAATCGTTAGTAAATGTACAGACTAGTAATGCGTTTTTTGGAAATTTCTTTAGAATGCCGATATCTCAACATAATAGGATATCTAGGCCTTGTAGTGAAAATCTAGTAGATACGTCATACATAAGGTAAGGTACCTGTACCTATATTATATGGTCCAAGGGACCACACATCACACGCGTAAATATAAAGTATTGGGGTATTTATTTTAAACCTGCATAAGTTATTTTAATTTATTTCCTATAAGATGGTCACAAATTAAAAAAAAACAACCAAGTGCGAGTCGGACTCGCGCACGAAGGGTTCCATACTATTATCTATAAAAACGGCAAAAAAATCTCGTTTGTTGTATGAGAGCCCCCTTTAATATTTATTTTATTAAATTTTTTAGTATTTGTTATTATAGCGGCAACAGAAATACATCATCTCTGAAAATTTCAACTGTATAATTATCACGGTTTATGAGAAACAGCCTGGTGACAGATGGACAGATAGACAGACGGACGGACAGCGGGGTCTTAGTAATAGGGTTCCCGTTTTACCCTTTGAGTACGGAACCCTAAAAAGACAACTATTCCAATTATTTATAAATCGACGATATCCGTTAATACAGATAAATAACATAGTTCTGAGCTAAGAATAATAAAAATAAAAAACAATGATTTGGAATAAACATTTATTTAGTTATGTTCTAACTTCATAGTAATAGATAACATAACACCAACATTGTACACTTAGTTCGCAATAAACGATTTGAATTTGGATTTATTCATCTATAACTCGCAACGTGATATAGTCGTGTAGGGTGACCATATATTATCGACTGAACGAATGACAAAAAATACAATTTTGGTAATCAGAATACATAGTGTCAAAGATCCACACTAAACACTGATTTATAAGACTGTAAATATTTATGCAGTTTATAATGAAGTCGATTTACCAGTTCTTGTCGACACAAGCTACCTATATCCGAATAGCTCCTGTCGTTTTAAAAACGTTAGCCAGTTATCAAGTTATTATCGGAGCTGCCTCCCAAGGGTCACCAAAGTCCAGATAAAAATCCCAGAATGATTAAATAAACTAGAAAGACATTTTCATTTTAGTTTTATCAATGTTTTGTGGAATAGGAATATACAAAAAAAGTCCGTGCAAAAATCGGGCCGAAACCATAAAGCCGCACTTGTCCAGACAAATCCGGTCGTATGGTCACCCTACCGGGTGCACAGTTCAAGTAAAGTGACGAGTGTGTAAGTCTCAGCAGTGTCCTGGAGATATTATTACCTAAGCCCGATCAGTCGTAAGAGTAAAGCAACGGAACAGTGATAATATGATTTTATTTATGTAAGAAAGTAGGTTTGTACAAACACTTTTACACGTCAATAATATAAAAAAAAAACTAGATGAGGTCGGCTACTCGCTCCGTCGACGCTACGTGATTTTGATCCTTATTTATATTTCGTTAAAGATCAATGTTCTAGGAAAGAAGCCACGGCGCGCGCCTTCTCTAAGCAATAAGAAAATATAATACATCGCCCTCGATCGATGGTGCTCAGCGATGTTTACAAACTACCTCCCGAGTACCTATTACTCGCAACATATTTTCAATGGTTGCATTACTTTTTCGCAAATGCGATCATGATCATTATCGGTAAGAACGCACGGAACAATTTCGTATGCAACTATTTTTACGTATATATGGAAGTATCTTTTTTCCATATGCGATTGTAGACCAATTTTCGATGCAGGAAGAAAATACTTTAAAGTATGTTGATTGCCCTGGTTTTTGGCGCTGGCTAAAGGTGGACGTACTTAGAAGCCCTGGGACTCGATGTTGCAAGTACGACCCATGTCTATGATAGGTACACTCTACTACAAGCTTGAGCGACGGTGGCGGATTCGTCGCGTACGGAGAGACAGGCTCGGCCAGTACTCACGCTAAGGCTCAATTTACATTGCCGCAGAACGGAACGGAAAACGGAATTTCCGCAGTTAGCAGCTTGTTTCGGCCGTGTGTATAATTTAGACTTTTTACTGCTCCTCAACACACCAACCCTCCTAAATACATTTTAATTTAGTTAGGCCTAATGTTATCTAAAGATAGAAAGATAGGCAGGTAAATACTAATTTATACAAAATATACCTATACCTACTCCATTTGAAATAAGATTAGAAAAAATAAACTTTTTTACAGTCCGTTCAACCGATTTTGAATTTTATTCCGTAGGCATAAGGATGGCATTAAAAGCAAAAACGTAGTTACAATACCAACTGTTTATTGCAGCTGCCATTTTTGTCATGCCCATAGCGCAATAGAAGATAAATCGGTTAACGGACTGTAAAAAAGGTTTATTTAAATGTCTAATCTTATTTCAATCGGAGTATAGGTACCTATAGTATAAAACAGCCCAAGAAAAATATCTATTCTTTAAAGTCCATTTCACGAAAGAAGTCCCGCGGAATTAAGTGGAACTAATTATTATTATACAAGTTAGCAATGCCTGCAGCGTACGTCGCGCCTCGTCTGCAGCAGGCTTAGCACGAGAACCCTCTCTACGCGTTTTGTCGACGGAAGAATAGACAAAAATGACGTTTCAGTGTAGACAACAGAAAGTTTTCTACTGTCTGTAGCACGGCGATTACAAAACCAAATGTGAAGAGACTTGTCTTCTCTACCCTAGACAACTGTCTACAACGTCGAGCACGGCGTACAATCTTTCTCCGGTGTTGACAGCTTGGGATAGAAACCTTTCTTCCGAAATAGTCTACATATAAAATGACCTAGACAACGATTCGTTAGTTGTTTTTTCGTTAATTCGAGTAATTATAGGCGGTGCTTTTTTACTTTTATCATGTATTAAGCTGAAATTAACATGTTGGGTTCAAATTGCGCTTTTTATTTAAGTTTTTTTATAGAAAAACTTCAGCGAAGATGGGAAAGAAATACTATTAGCGAGCTTGCTTTGCTTGTTTGGGAGCCTTTGATCTCACGGGAAGTGAGTTCTGTAGAATTATAAAATAAGGAAGGAGATAGTGCAATCAATGTTTATGCGAAGAACTCGGCTAGGACCTGTCGCCCAAAATAAATAATAGATTTTTGGAATTAACAATAAAATAAGAACAACAATATAAGTATCCTACAGTTTTTACACTATGTTGTCCCTTAACTTTGATTTATTAGATACCTACATTCACAGGGAATATAAAACATCTGACTATGAGCCAAAATCTCCTCATTGAACACTAAATTATTTATTTATGAAGTACTAGCTGCCGCCCGCGGCCTTGCCCGCGTTGCATTAAGGCTTCTACATACTGGCGCGACACAAAGGCCCCGCACGTCGCGTGACGAGCGGTGCCTTTGTGTCGCGTCGCGAGTCGCGCCTGTCGGTAGAAGACTTTACTATGTAGTGATTATTATTTTCATTTACTAAATCTTACACACTCAGTTTTAAATGGAGCATTTAACTACTAATAAATAAAATATCGATAAACAACAATACAATAACAATGTTAGTACCTAGTAAAAACAAGGGCTCCCGCAGACAGGCGCGACGTGATAGCGCGACCAGTCTGCAGTACCCTTAAAGGATACTTCTTGCGTGACGCCATCAAAATAGTATAATTATGGCTCTTTATTTAAATAATGCCTGTACATTTTATGCAATTACCAATATTATATAGTGTTCTGTGTATGCAATACAAATGAGTTTTAAAACTTAGTGGCGCCACAGCCAATGATGTATTACCTATAATACGTCATTGGCTACAGCCATTAAACAATATTTTTAAAAGGGAGATGCGCTAAGGTAGCCCATGAAATTCAAATTTTATTACGTTTTTTGCAATTTGCAAGTCAGTAACACGTTATAAGTTGATTTAAATATGATTCGCGGCCGTAAAAAATATTGCTTTACAGAATTATAATCATTAGAATCGGCAAAACAACTAACTCTCTTCAAAAAATCCTTAGAATTCAAAAAACGTTCCAAAATTTGAATTTCGCGGGCTACTCGGCGCATCCCCCTTGACCATTTGCGTTTTGTAATTGAAGAAATATTCGTTAAAAACACTTTGCTTCATAGATTTGTTTGAGAACGAAACGCAAAAGTACGGTAAAATTGGGTAGTAATACACACCACTAGCGAATACCCCGTTGCTATGGACAAGTCACTGTCTACGAAGAAACCCGAGTCTAGGTGTGTCCTCGTGCTCGCGAAGAAGAGATAACGAGAAGTGTAGACAAGCGATGTCTATTCTATAGTAGAGTAGAGATCGAAAACGCCATGCTAAGCCTGCAGGACTTCTTTCGTGAAATGGACTTTACTTATATTCTTGGCCCAGTTTAACATCGCATTTTTAGAGATAAAATTTCCTACCAACCCACCCTGATTATTTATTCGTCAAAATATCAAGACCGACATAATAAGCACCTTTATAGACAGACACCAATTTACGTGTACAAATCGAAAATCGCCCGAAAATTAACCATGGAGATCTAACACCTTGAAACAAGTGCCTTGAAATAACTATATTAAAACAAAAGTAAGAGTTTATTTACATAACATTACGCCCGCATTCCCAGAAGGGCCGGACAGAGATGGGTGATCTTATTCAAAGGCTATAAAATCAAAATGTCTAATTAAACATTTAATCATTCCAACCAAGTACTAGACTACACATTTAGCAGTACCTAGATAACAATGATAATCACAACACTAAAGTAAAATTGTCAAGGAAACAAAGGGGGGGGCAGCGCATTGTGAGGATAAAGTATTGATGGATCGTGATTAGAACATGAACAAGGCCAGGCATACCATACAATCAATGCAGGCACCATGAACAAAAGTACCTAAAAATTTCTTCGTTCTTAAGCACACTGTACAGTGAACATAACTAATTATACAACTTCCTCACCTAAGGCATATAACTCAATTTAATGCCCCATAGATGAAACTAATCTTTTCGATTAGCTCTCAACTTGTCAAGTAATAATTATTTTGACTATTTGCTAGCAGAACGTATGAAAATCATGTGGAAGTTAGGATCCCTTTGATCATAAGTACTTGAAGTAAACGGTGGTTTCACTATAAATTAAGAAATATATTTTCTTCTTTTTTAAATTCTATTAAGTAAATGGTGCTTACAAAACTTAAAAGTGATCAAGTCAGGCAGGCGGGTTGGCGAAAGCGTCAAAAGCTTATCCAATACAACGCAAAAAAAAAAAAAACAGAGCTTTTACAACGATCTGGGCAACAAAATCTGCCACCTCAGTGACTAAAACACATATTATAATACGGAATTAAACGTAATAATAGAGTTCATGAGCTTAGTGCAATCTCACGCAGTAAGTTCCACACTGAATCCCAAATAAGTGAACGTTAAAGCTTATGGAGACATATAAGGCTGCTATTCCCAGTCACGAAAATATTCAAAACTATTCAATCTCACATACAGAACAAACTTTACTAAACAAGTTGGCTGCCGTTTTGGCTCTAATGTTGACTCTGTGGACTAATAAAACAAATACTTCATTATAACCGTAAGTTACGATAAGCTAAATAGTAAGCTAAAGTAATATTAATCCTTTACCTCTCACAGTACAACAAATACAACAGCTCAACTTAAAGTTGACATCAATTGAGACAAACACAATGTGGGTTTTCTCGATGTTGATTATGCCTCATTGCTGACTAACAATAGCCAGGAATAGGAATAATAATTATATATAATAGGAATTCTAATTCCTAACAAAGTAACGGTAATGAACAAAATAAAAAGTACCTACTTAACAAACCAGAATATTTATAACCAGATATTGCAGACAACTCTAAACATCTACTCTGTTTAATTAATTATATTTCAGATCGCCGTGAAATAAAATTGGGAATCAAACGAGCTTACCTCTTAAGCGAAGTCTTGATTCTAATTTTATGAACGGCGATCTGAAATATAATCACCCACCTGCCACTAGCTAACAACCCCAATGCTGCAATAATCAGTCTACCTAATTCACTTATCCTTTCAGGAAACCATAGTGAATGTAAGTATGCGGAACTACTCTGTACAGAAAACAGAGCTTGTTCCTTACTTAAGGATCTCTAAAATAAGTGACATAAGTATCTGTGTTGCCACTTGCCAACGCTGAGATAATAATCCAACTAAAAAAAAAAAATATATATTTTATCTCTAAAAATGCCATGTTAATACGTGTGTGTAAGGAACACTACTCTGTTTAATTAATTATATTTCAGATCGCCGTTCATAAAATTAGAATCAAGACTTCGCTTAAGAGGTAAGCTCGTTTGATTCCCAATTAAAACTAAACGTCACTATGGAAGATCAATTGTTACTTGTGAAATGTCAGAAAGGGGTTTGAAGATTTTTGTATGGAGGGTGGCCCTAACGTCGGCCGCCATTTTGATTTTTTTTCAAAATCGCGGTGCACAACGAAAGTTATATATTTAGATAGAGGACACTTATACAAACAAAAAATTTAATGAAACATAATATCCTAAAACGTCAGGTTTTGGAGTTATTCACCGAAATATAAGTAAAAAACTGAACCTTGAAGAAACAGGATTTATCGTTTTTTTTCCCTTCAGCAGGCTTAGCATGGCGTTTTCGATCTCTACTCTACTATAGAATAGACATCGCTTGTCTACACTTCTCGTTATCTCTTCTTCGCGAGCACGAGGACACACCTAGACTCGGGTTTCTTCGTAGACAGTGACTTGTCCATAGCAACGGGGTATTCGCTAGTGGTGTGTATTACTACCCAATTTTACCGTACTTTTATGTTTCGTTCTCAAACAAATCTATGAAGCAAAGTGTTTTTAACGAATATTTCTTCAATTACAAAACGCAAATGGTCAAGGGGGATGCGCTGAGTAGCCCGCGAAATTCAAATTTTCGAACGTTTTTTGAATTCTAAGGATTTTTTGAAGAGAGTTAGTTGTTTTGCCGATTCTAATGATTATAATTCTGTAAAGCAATATTTTTTACGGCCGCGAATCATATTTAAATCAACTTATAACGTGTTACTGACTTGCAAATTGCAAAAAACGTAATTAAATTTGAATTTCGCGGGCTACCTTAGCGCATCTCCCTTTTAAAAATATTGTTAAATGGCTGTAGCCAATGACGTATTATAGGTAATACATCATTGGCTGTGGCGCCACTAAGTTTTAAAACTCATTTGTATTGCATACACAGAGCACTATATAATATTGGTAATTGCATATAATGTACAGGCATTATTTAAATAAAGAGCCATAATTATACTATTTTGATGGCGTCACGCAAGAAGACTGCAGGCTGGCGGGTCGCGCTATCACGTCGCGCCTGTCTGCGGGAGCCCTTGTTTTTACTAGGTACTAACATTGTTGTTTATCGATATTTTATTTATTAGTAGGTAAATGCTCCATTTAAAACTGAGTGTGTAAGATTTAGTCAATGAAAATAATAATCACTACATGGTAAAGGCTTCTACAGACCAGCGCGACTCGCGACGCGACACAAAGGCACCGCTCGTCACGCGACGTGCGGGGCCTTTGTGTCGCGCCAGTATGTAGAAGCCTTAATGCAACGCGGGCGAGGCCGCGGGCGGCAGCTAGTACTTCATAAATAAATAATTTAGTGTTCAATGTCGAGATTTTGGCTCATAGTCAGATGTTTTATATTCCCTGTGAATGTAGGTATCTAATAAATCAAAGTTAAGGGACAACATAGTGTAAAAACTGTAGGATACTTATATTGATGTTCTTATTTTATTGTTAATTCCAAAAATCTATTATTTATTTTGGGCGACAGGTCCTAGCCGAGTTCTTCGCATAAACATTGATTGCACTATCTCCTTGCTTATTTTATAATTCTACAGAACTCACTTCCCGTGAGATCAAAGGCTCATCTTCGCTGAAGTTTTTCTATAAAAAAACTTAAATAAAAAACGCAATTTGAACCCAACATGTTAATTTCAGCTTAATACATGATAAAAGTAAAAAAGCACCGCCTATAATTACTCGAATTAACGAAAAAACAACTAACGAATCGTTGTCTAGGTCATTTTATATGTAGACTATTTCGGAAGAAAGGTTTCTATCCCAAGCTGTCAACACCGGAGAAAGATTGTACGCCGTGCTCGACGTTGTAGACAGTTGTCTAGGGTAGAGAAGACAAGTCTCTTCACATTTGGTTTTGTAACCGCCGTGCTACAGACAGTAGAAAACTTTCTGTTGTCTACACTGAAACGTAATTTTTGTCTATTCTTCCGTCGACAAAACGCGTAGAGAGGGTTCTCGTGCTAAGCCTGCAGGTAAGCATATTGAACTATGAAAACATAATTGCATCATGTGTAGGTAATATTTTAGTTATGAGCGAAAGAGACAAAAGTATACCCCCGCCGAATGAGGACACCCCGCGACGACCCGCCCGTCCGTTGTGTCACCCTTCACTCTTCAGTTTGCCACTTTGACATCCATTGTGTGCACGCGTTTTCCTGTTTATGTAGTAAATTGCAATAGATTTGATACTATTTTGTTGAGTTGTTCTTAATTAATGTTGTTACTGTTTTGTGTTCATAAGGATGAAGATTTGAATTTTTTTCATAATTCTTGAAAATACACTAATAGCACATCTTCAGAAAATGATGTACTACTCTTTGATATTTTCCAATTCATGAAATCTTGGTACGCCTTATTGTTTTCTCGACTTTTCTGGTAATAATTGGTTAGAAATGTCCTTTGCTGCATTAGAAATACCTGGGGGCCTAAAATGGACGCTTTGGCAGAATCATAATATGATCTGCGTACAATTCATATCCCGCAATTCATCTGTTTGACAGTTGTTTGGAGTTTAGTAAAATGGTCCACAAATTAAGAATTGCTCTATTGAGTCTAATGTCAAATAGCAGCTGTCAAACAGATGAAGTGCGGGTTTTTTTTTTCTTTCCTTCTGGCTTCGCACGGTTTGTGCATTTAGCCAATGTCACGTTTTAGTTCTTGTATATTATTGATGAAATTAATTATAAATGCATGATGATGATATCCCCGCCCACTCCCCTTGAGTTTCAGTAAAGATGTGGCACTTTACTGAGACCTCACGCGGACTTCTTGAGAGAACTTGAAGCGAATTTGCACTGTTTTGTTTCATTTGCCTACACTAATGCACGTTCACAAACACTTAATGGTTAATAATCCACCTTATTACACATTAATATTCGGCTAAACACAAATTTTGGAAAATTAAACAAACTGCTGAACATGACGCTTCACTTTCCCGCCAAGATGTCTCGAATTGCGGGTTATACGAATTGCACGCATGATTCTGCCAAAGCGTCCATTTTAGGCCCCCTGGTGGTGTGTTGTCAAAGCTTGTATCACTCATATTTGTAAATAACAAAGTACTTAAAAAAAATTGCAATATTAATATTGAACACAAAAAAAAAACTTATTGGTTATTCCAATTAACGGTGTATCCCGCTACACCGTTAATTGGAATAACCAATAAGTTTTTTTTTTATTATGGCGCTATGGTAGTGAAACGCGCGGGCATGACAATGTTCTTTTTTTGAAAAGGAGATGCATAATGAAATTCAGTACAACATTGTAACTCCCGTTTGGATGCTATTCAACACACACTGAAACAGTTTATTGCCAACATTAAAACACCCAGTGTCATAGTAATATGACACTGGGTGTTTTAATGTTGGCAATAAACTGTTTCAGAAACTTTTATAGAGGATTTATAGCATGGGCGTCGATAAAATTACTTAAAAATGATGACCACACGTTGGAAGTGAAAACTTACGACTGACTGGAGCTGATTATAATAGATTCGCTTAAACGCGCTTAATTACAAAACTTGTTTAAATATTGATGAAATGAATTTTATTCAATGCATGATGATGAATATGATGATATTCCCGCCTGCTCCCCGGTTTCAGTAAAGATGTGGCACTTTACTGAGACCTCCCGCGGACTTCTTGAGAGAACTTGAAGCGATGTTGCACTGTTTGGTTTCATTTGCCTACACTAATGCACGTTCACAAACACTTAATGGTTAATAATCCACATTATTATTCGGCTAAACGCAAATTTTAGAAAATAAAACAAAACTTCTGAACATGACGCTTCACTTTCCCGCCAAGAAGTCCCCGAGGAGGTTCCTGTCTCTGCTGCAGTCCTTATAATCACCGATAGTTTGGCCTCTGCTCCCGACACCGCACCGGTCGAAAAAGTAAAAAAACGTAAAAAGTAGGTAAGTATAGTAGATTTTTATATTTTTAAATGTAAATTGGTAAATGAAATATTTAAAAATGTAATAAAATAACAACGAAAATGAATCAACGAAATAATAACGGTTTGATAACACTAATGATAGACAGCTCAGTTCGGTCGAGATAATTAACTTCGAGGGACTTATAAAAACTTGATTCGTTTTTATAAAAAAATATCTCGTTCATGTTTAAATGAGGTGTAACACCTCATTTAAACATGAACATGAGTTTTTCTTGTTATATACCCAGTGTAACAGGTTTTTTCAAACATAAAAAACACAATAATATTGTACGTTGCCCGAGAATTCATTAAAACTTGAGAGAAATCATAAAAAAAACCCGGCTACATTCATTCTGTGTACAAACTACACATTACGGCTACACATCAAGCTATACGTTTCCAGTATACGCAGCCCTCTCATTGTACGGAAATCCTATAAAATGCTAGATCAGCTTATACTGGACTGTATGGCTTGATGTGTACACTGTACAGTCCGAGAGGCCTTTTTTTTTTCTGGGTGGGAAATTATCAAATAACTTCTCCCGCTCTGGGCGGAGCGGGAGGGCGTATCAGGCTTTTACTGACTAAAATCCACCCGTGTTCCTTCATTTGCCTGTGTGCCAGGGCCACGATATCAGTTTCGGACAAACTCGCAACCCTGGCAAGCATTGGTCCTAACGGACCCCGTCAGTTCGTGCTGACATCTCTTTGAGGCGCGCGTGGAACACAACGTGCCGTCGACCCGGGCCTGGTCCTTATCGGACGGCGAGCTACCCATCGCTCACCGTTCGCAAGCCCGCGCCTACGGTGGCCGGAAATCGGCTTGCGACTCCCGACGCGTCTCCTGCGGCGACTCTGCGCGAGGGCGCAAACCTTGCCTCTCCCTCACGCGTCCCGCCTCCTCCATCGCAAGCATTACTGCTTCGCAGAAGGAGGTGACGGCCTCCCATGTACTCTCGCTCCGAACCATGGCCTGAACCAGGGCCGGACGCGAGAGATCGCCGCTGCCGATCGCCTCCGTGAGGACACGGCGGTGCTCCGCCCAAGCTGGGCAGACCTCCACCGTATGCTCGACCGTGTCCTCCGGGCGATCTACACAGTGGTGACACCCGGGCGTTTCCTCCCGCTTTATCCTGAACAGGAACCTCCCGAAACAACCGTGTCCGGTGAGGACCTGAGTCAGGCGGAAGGTAAGGACGCCGTGGCGCCTCTCTAGCCACTCCTCAAAGAGGGGACTTATCGCCACAATCGTGGCGTGCCCAGCGCTGGATTGCGACAATCGCACTCTCTATGCCGCCATGAGATCCCGCCGGAGCTCTGTCCGCTGTACCGTGATATCTCGCGGCAGCGGAGTTTCACCCCGGCGTTTGTCCGCGATGCATTTGTGTGAGTGATTACCAAAAGTAGAGTATATACCGATAAAAAATCCGGTACAAACCAAGCAAATGACGCGTCGCGCTCTAGGCCGACGTCCACCTATACCTACTATCTATACATAATTATGTGCACACACATTATACACTTGTCTGTGTTGTGCCGGAACGTAAAGAAAAGCACTCCCCGATTTCTTCCCGTGGGTGTCGTAAAAGGCGACTAAGGGACTTACTAATGAATGGGCAGCAGCGTTCTCTATGCATTTTAATTTTTTTCATCCCTCTATTCAAAAAGGACGACTTGGTTCGCCTTTAAGTGCACCCAATGGTGGTGTTTTCTATAAGAAACTTTTAGCGGGCAGTAATGAGTTTTAATCCTCTTTATAAGTGCGCCGCAATTATCTTTGCCACGCACTTTTTGAATTTGGAACATCTTAGTGTTCAGCGCCAAAGAAATATAACGCAAATATTGTTTGAATAAAGACTGGCTGGCACAACGGCCCATAGTCGCGCCACCGCCGCCGGCTGAATAAAAAAAAAAGAAGAAAATTAAAAACGCGCGAACTACAACCCGCGTTTTCATCAATTTTCACGGATTGTTACAAATTCATGGTTTTGTTTTGAAAAATGAGTTCTTCAAGTTTCAACATTAAAATGCAAACTTCAGATACCCCATCCATGCCACTGTCGCCGCGCCCATTTACATCCAAACAACGAGATTCACCGTCACATTTTCCTCAAAATGAGCCAGATTCGGACATTATTTCAAACACGCAGAATATTTATATTCTGCGTGTTTGAAATAATGTCCGAATCTACAACAATCTCTATTCCTAATAAAACTGAACCGAAAATGTCTCAAATGTAATTAATATAAGGTTTTAGTTGTTTTATTATTAGATACTATTTAATTTCAATTTAGTTGTTACTCTATGTTTTATTATACAATAATATTACAATAAAATATGAGGCGCCTTTTATTTTCTCATAGTGGGTGATAAAAAGTAGAGTGTATCACTCGGGCGCAAAATATATTTTGGCTCAGGCGACGTACTTTGAATCCGTCGCTACGTTCGGGATTCTACTCTAGAATCCCTCACTTCGCTCTGGATTCAAAAAACCGCCCTCGCCGTAAAAATATTATTTTGCTCCCTTATGATACAATTTACTATTAACACTATACTGCGATCGCCAACCCGCCTGCCAAGCGAGGCGATTATGGCAAACCCCCTTTGGGGAAGGCTTATGTCCAGCAGTTGACGTCATTTGTACTGTAAAGGCTTCTACAGACCAGCCTGACTTGCGACGCGACAGAAAGGCACCGCTCCTCGCGCGACACGCGGTGCCTTTGTGTCGCGTCGCGTGTCGCGCCAGTATGTAAAAGCTTTAAAGCGAGTAGGTAAACGAGTAAATGCCAAGGCTTTGTTTGTATGGAAAGCGGTGACAATGCCGCCTCTAGCAGCGGCCGCCGAGGCGTCTCCGTACTCTGTGATCAAAATAGTAGGGTGTAAATAAAACAATGAAATATTTTCTCACTTTTTTAATCATCCAGACTCTTCAACATCATTGATCCTAGATTTTCCTTCTACGTATTCTCTGTGGCCTTCCACTAGTATTCTTCCGACAGCTTTGACCAGCCTCACTTTGAATCTAGACACTCTTTCATTATCATCATAGTCTATGGTTTTTACGTCCCGTTCGATGTAATATTTAAAAGTCTTCCAAAGCATTTCTCTTGCTTTTAATATGCTGTCAGCTTGGCTGAAACAAAAGAAAATATCTAAGCTGTAATAAAATCATCATCGTTCACGTAAAAATGTCGCATTATGACATCATACGATGCGTATAGTTATCCAATCTCAACGTATGCCTATAGAAAATTTCAACAGTATTACTGTCAAAAAGCCTTGGGCGAAGAAAAATCTAGTAGCAGCATCAGGATAACTCAACCAAATAAATTAAATTAAAGTTATAAATGATTTTAATTTCTGTGAGTAGGCTTGTACAAACACTTTTACAGGTCAATCATATTTTAAAAACTAGATGAGGTCAGCGTTTCCTATCTGAGAGAAATTTGACACACCATTTAAATTTTCCGTGTTATAGCTAATTCATACAAATAGAGTATTAAAGAAAGAATGAAACTGTCATTCTTTCTTTAATACCTATTTGTACATTGATTTGAATAAACGGACTATTTAAGTAGATAGTCAATTAGCTTAGCAATTCATTTATCAGACTTTATATTTAGGTACATGATTATCAGGGAAATTAAATGAAATCGTTTATTCTTGTTATAAGATATCGGAATCACTATTACACGTCATTGGTAACTACAGTCCCGTCAGCGATAGTCTATCGATTCCAGGGACCGTACAACCCCAGTTTAGGGTTAAGCCTTTCGAAGGGGTAACCCATTCCATGGGTTACCTTTATCATGATGTAACCCATTGAAAGGGTTTTATGCTAGAAACCCATTGAAAGGGTTACATGATAACCCATTGAAAGGGTTTTATGCTAGAAACCCATTGAAAGGGTTACATGATAACCCATTGAATGGGTTTTATACTTGAAACCCAGTGAAAGGGTTACATGATAACCCATTCAATGGGTTCTATACCTACTTGAAACCCAGTAACATGAAAAAATCATAATATTATGTTATTTCGATATCCGCCCAGCACGCGTAGCATGACCAATTCTATATCTATTCTACCCAGGGACCATTTTGGTTACCATTTTAGAAAAACCCTATCGTAAACCCTTTCAATGGAACGGGTTTTCGATAGGGTTTTTCTAAGTAGTTAACAAAAAAAAAAACCCATATGGTGTGGGTAATTTTGAATGGCTTAAATTGAGCCGTTCAAAAGGGTTACCTACACCGTATGGGTTTTTATCGAAAACCCTTTCAATGGGTTACCAAAATTTAATTTAAGCCGTTCATAAGTGTTACCCATATCGTATGGGTTTTTGTTTAACCGCTTGGAAAAACCCTATCGAAAACCCTTTCAATGGGTAACCAAAATGGTCCCTGATCGATTCCAGCGCATGAACATGGTAACGTCACAAATTTGTGTCACGTAATACCTACTAAATAAAAGATTTTAAGGTGAAGTCAAAAAGCTTTTGATCATCTTTTCCTCATACGTCGCTTGTTAAAACCGGTCGTAATTGATTAGGGATACCCATACTGGTATTTCCCAGTACCTAGTTGGTTTTCTCAGATCAGCTGTTAGTCATAAACTTTCGATTACGAATCTAATTAATTACAGCGCAGTGCATGTGCATTTCAATATGTGTACCTATTTTACCGTGTCATTACACGTGTATTTTACGACGATAGTATGACGTAGTTTTGATTTGGCATCATAATATTTACATCCACCACGCCGCACTGGGCCCGCGTGGTGGGTTGCGGCCCACTAACTCCCTCTGAGAGGACGTCCGTCCCAGCAGTGGGAACATTATAGGCTGGTTATGCTCGTTGACGCCTCAAGGACTATTATGAATCAAAACGTATGTACAAAAATACATCATAGATAGCTTCTTATTCTAAACAGGCAGATGTAGCCAAAATCAAATAAAACTTCTTTAAGCACGCTTGACTTGGGGAGTAAGCTGGTAAATGCGTGACGAGAGCGTTACGGAAGCGACCGAACGGAAGTTGAGAGGGAGATAAAAGTTAGTGAAGATAGAAAGAGAGTTACGTTTCGTATATTACTGTAGGGGCAAGAGAGAGAGAGGTGCGAGCACACATTTTCTTTCTCTGTTTCTCTCATAGCCAGTTGCGTTTCGTATATCTAAGACACAGTGCATGCCTATTGTTGGCAGTAAGTATAATTAGTATAACTATTTGTAAGTTTTACTTCAGTCGTGTGCAGTGTGGTCTAAAGCACACTCGTTTATTTTTATTTTTTATAAAACGACGCATCATATTCACCAACCACACTGGGCTCCTGGGGAGGGCCCACGACTGCTGTGAATTCCTATTTACAGCAGCAGGAACATTAGGTGATTATTTTATGGACTGTCAACTGATTTTGGCAACAGAAAACTGGAAGCAGACTCCATTATAAGTAGATAGGTACATAAAACATAATCAGCCTATATTGTTCCCACTGCTGGAACACAGGCCTCCTCTCTTCGAGAGGGAGTGGGCTGTAATCTACGACGTGGGCCCAGTGCGGGTTGGTAGATGTCACGACTTCGAATTTTTGGTTCTAGGACATGCCGGTTTTCTCACGTGTTTTCCTTCACCGTTTTTAGAGGTAGGTAGTGAAATTATTTACACAAAGTAAAGCGCCTGTCTGGGTTCGAACCCACGACCTATTACTAATCGTAAAGGCACCGCTCGTCGCGCGACACGCGGGGGGGCCTTTGAGTCGCGTCGCGTGTCGCGCCATGAACGACCTGGGTTATATGGTCGTTGCGCGCCAGTATGTAGAAGCTTTTAGTCGGGGCCCACTGGGCTACTGCTCTTATGCCATTAAACATTGTCGGGAAATTTTGTTTGATAATGAGACCCATAAGGGCGCTACGCACTTGTTCGGGTCGGCGTGATACGGTACAGGCAGGCGGCAAAATGGATTATAATATATATTTTGCAGCCTGGTTGTGCTGAATCGTGCCGAATTATTATTATTATGAACCGACACCCGAATAAGTGTAGCTCGTCTGAGCGTTTACACCTTACGGAATTTCATACAAACTTTCAAGCCCTTGTTTTTCGAAATGACTGAACCGATTTTAATTAAACTTCATACGCATAACCAGGATACAAAGGTCTAAAAAGTTAGTAAAGAACATTTTCGAAATGTCTTATGTAAAAACAGATAACTGGAAATCCCTGTTTCTATGGAAAATTTAAAATCGGTCTAATTTGGCTGTAACACTATTTTTCGAAAATGTTCTTTACTAAGTTTTTAGACCTTTGTATCCTGCTTATGCGTATGAAGTTTAATTAAAATCGGTTCAGTCATTTCGAAAAACAAGGGCTTCAAAGTTTGTATGAAATGCTGGAAGGTGTAAACGCTCTTAATCTTCAGATAAGTCAGACTCTTATCAATAGATTTTCTAAACAGTTAATCAAAAACCCATACGGTGTGGGTAATTTTGAATGGCTTAAATTAAGCCGTTCAAAAGGGTTACCCACACCGTATGGGTTTTTGTTTAACCACTTAGAAAAACCCTATCGAAAACCCTTTCAATGGGTAACCAAAATGGTCTCTGCTTTTAACCAGAGCTACAAATAAATAGTTCCATCTACTGCGTAGAACATGGTGCATGCAACGGGGCACGTGCGCGGTGTTTCAGCCCGCTTAACGGCTTCTGCAGACAGGCGCGAATCGATTCTAGTTAAACAATTTCTATGAAAATATCATGGAAATTGTCCTATCAGAATAGCGTCGCACCCTCGCGTCGCGCCTGTCTGAGAGCCTTTAATTTCTTTACATTATAATAATACTTACATGTATAAAATACTGTTTATTTTCTATAACTAACCATATGATATTTCTTGTTAAAAAAAAGTTGGCTACCCTAGTTACACGTTGTATCGAGGACGCAGACGGTATCTCCAGTTTAAGATTGTTCATTGATGTGACCATCATCTGATGATGATATCATTAATGGACAATGACGTACCTACTGTTTTCGAAACACTAAAGGCTCAATGTTTTGGCAGCAATAGCCCAACACACGGATTGACGTAGTCCAAGGGGCTCAAGGATCTTTAACAAAGATAGATAGTCAGGCCCAACAACCAAGACCAGTAATCTTTTTCGATCTAACTTTCATTATTTTAATCATATTTTAAATTGTTTTTTTTGTCAATGTGAGGACGTTGTAGGCCTAAGGCCTGAAACTGCGTTAAGCGGGCATCCGCGCGGTTTCATACAAAAGTGCTCCGTCGCGGGGACACGCGCGGGCGTCCGTCACGGGGAGGCGCGCCCCGCACCCACGCAACAGGGCCCGCCTCCGTGTGACGGAACCCGTCGCGGGGGCACGCGCGGTGCCCGCCAGCGGACCGGTAACATGATTCATGTAAAAGAGGCATTCTGAGAATACATTTTTATCGTAGGTGATTATGTACTTAGATTGAGAGTTCAATATGGAAAAACCGGCTAAGTGCGTGTCGTACTCGCGCACGAAGGGTTCCGTACCATTATCTATAAAAATGGCAAAAAAAAAATCACCTTTGTTGTATGGGTGCCCCCTTAATTACATGTTTTATTTTAATTATTTATTTTTAAAGTGAATATTATATAACTAAATATTCTGTGAATATTTCAAGCGTCTACCTGTTGCCGTTATCAATATTATATGTAGAGCAAAAACGAGCAAAAAATCACGTTTGTTGTATGGGAGCCCCCTTAAATATTTATTTTATTCTGTTTTTTAGTATTTGTTGCTATAGCGGCAACAGAAATACATCATGTGTGAAAATTTCAACAGTCTAACTATCACGGTTCATGAGATACAGCCTGGTGACAGGCGGACCGACAGACTGAAGTTAAATTGAACTAGCGACACAGCGTAAATAAAATAATCTGGTCTCCGCGACGGGTACCCGCGACGGGGACCGTTGCGTTCCCACGGAGCCCACCCGCGTGTCCACGCGCGTAGACACGCGACGGTTGCCCGTCGCGGGCGCCCGCTTAACGCAGTTTCAGGCCTAATATACTAGATCTGTGACCATTTTCTATTTTGTTAAGTACCTGGCACTTTTGACGGGCCTACGCTGTCCTCTCATACCTATTAACACTGTAATTTGAAAACATTGTAAAAGCCAATTTAAATTTTTTAAAGAGTGACCGTGGAGTTTCTTGCCGGCTTTTCTCCATAGGAAACGACCAATTAGAACCGTGCACCTAGCTTCTGACGTTTCATAAGTGCCCATGTAGGCTTATGAAAAATAAAAATATTTTTGATTTTGATTACGTCATGCATGACGGGAAGCGCGTCATTTTTTTGACCAAAAATTCAAGTCAAAAGCGGCAGAAACCATACGTGATGTGAAGCAAGTACCTACCTATTCATTTGTAAACCTAAAGTTTACGCCATGTATATATTAGACCTACAATGAAATGAGGCAAAATAAAATCCGGGGATATCCACCGCGCGAAATCAAATAGGGACGTAGGTACGTACCCAAACACTATACCTCCAGCGGGCAGAGCACGGGCGTGTCAAGACGTCTGTGACAAGACATGATAAATTATGTCATGTCAGTTTGTACTAGCATTTTATGACAAAACAGTTTTATCGCTCAAACTGTGAAAAAATGTGTGACTCAAGTCATGTCACAGTAGGCCGTGCTGGCCCCGCAGAGAAATAATAAGTAATAGGTATATGTATGACGATTAAATAATAAATAAACAATTTATTACGTAACATAATTCATTTTTATCATATTGTGATGCGGAGGAATGAGGAAAATATCATGAGTTAAGTTTTGAGTATGAATGTGTGTGTGAAAGATGATACTTATGAATAGGAGGGATTTTTTTTTCTGGGTGGGAAATTTTCAAATAACTTCTCCCGCTCTGGACGGAGCGGGAGGGCGTGTCAGGCTTTTACTGACTAAAACCCACCCGTGTTCCTTCCGTTGCCTGTGGGCCAGGGCCACGATAATCCTTTCGGACAAACTCGCTACCCTGGCAGGAATAGGAGGGCTGACTTCATGATGTCTTTTCTGATCGTCTCTGCTGTCGTGTGCCTTTAACGTGGATCCGCAGTGGTAGCCCGCGAAATTCATATTTTCTTACGTTTCATGTAATTTGCAGGATTTAGCAGTGTCAGGTTGTATCTTGATCAAAATATGATTCGCGACCATAACAGATATTTGTATTTACAGAATTATAATCATTAGAATCATTCATACATCTCTCTAAGTTAGATTTGTTCCATTGAATGACTTTTTCATGCAATAATGACAGTCTACCCCTATCAGCGTTGCCAGACGTCCCGATTTTTAAACCAAAATTAATAATGTCCCGCGCGGAACAGACTCTGTCCCGCTTTTCGGGGATAGAAAAGTTATTCGTACCTAAGTAATGTATTATTTATTTATATTCCTCTGAAGACTTAACTGCCTTAGGTACATGCAAACCACAGCGCGGTTGGCGCAGTTAGTTAAGCGATTGACTGCTGCGCTGCGTGTCGGGGGTTCGATTCCCACACGGAACAAATATTTGTATGACCTACAAGTAGTTGTTCCGGGTCTGGCTGTTTGTGTATGTGAATTTAAATGTTTGTAAACGCACCCACAACACAGGAGAAATTCCTAGTGTGGGGCAACGTTTTTTAAAAAAAAACAAACCAGACCGTTATTAGTATAGTACAGTAACGTATTTTCATTACAATACATATTGTATTGTATATCATCATTTTAACTTTAATTTGAAACTAATAAAAGTATAGGTAATAGTAAAAAATAAGTGATTATTTACGTTTTATTATTATGTCCCGCTTTTGACGACAGAATCCCGCTTTTTGTACCCAAAAGGTTTCTAAATCCCGGTTTATCCGAACAAAAATCTGGCAACCCTGACCCCTACTCTTACAGCCACATTCATGCTCAAAAGTTTCCTTACGATATTTTCCTCATTCTTCCGCATCATAAAAATTATTCATAATTATGTTACGTAATAAATTGTTTATTTATTATTTAATCGTCATGCGTGACGGCGCTTCGATGTTTTGAGAGTGTCAAGAAACGTCAAAAAGGACAGCGGACATTTGACAAGCTTGGATAGACGTTTCTTCACTCTGACACAACTCCGGGCTCTTGCACGCGGCCGTCAGACGGAACACAATCCGTTTGCATCGCGCTCAAGCAAGACGTGTTCGGTGGAGTGTCACTGTATTTCGATTAATTAGAAAGTGCTGATTGTAATCCTGTTAATAGTTTCTTGAAAATAATAATCGTGCATCGTTGATTATCTCCAACACGTGGTTTTAATTTTCCTCGCCCGCCTACCCACGATAGCTCGGCAGCCGCAATGAACCCAGAATTGATTGATAATGGCCATGTGCCGTTATCAGAAGTGGGATCTGAAGGGCTTGCTTCAGAGGAGAATAGTCGTACGAGATCTTCAGCGCCGGCATCAGAACCAAGCCTGTCTCAACAGATGGAGTTGTTTTTAGCCCGATTGATGGCTATATCACAGCCACAACCTTCGAGCAGCACGTCTACTCAGTTGATTGAGTTTGACCCTGATGGCAGCGAAGCAGACATCGAAGGTTGGTGCAACGTGACAGAAATCGGTAGTCAACAACCGTAAGTTAGAAGGCGCAGAACTACTTTTGTTACTTACACGTGCACTCAAAGGCCGAGCTGCTACCTGTTTAACACGACTGCAGGCATCGCAGCTGACATGGCCTCAAATAAAAGAAGTATTGCTTGCGAAGTTTGCTAAACCTATGCTGCCACAAGATCACTTCGATGAAATTCTACGTTTTCAAGTTGGTGTTAAAGAAACCGCGAGTGCGGCGGCCATGCGCCTTTGGAACATCATCGAACGCATTCCGCGGATGGAGATGTCTGAAGATATTACAACGGGATTTGTATCTTCAGTTTTATGCCAAAAGGAAGCCGTGATCCGCCGTGAGCTCTACTCTCATAACCTGACCACTAGATCTCAACTCCTGCGCGTTCTCAACGGCATTTCACTAAAGCGAAGGCATGAGGGTAGTGACGACCACACTGCGGATGTGAAGAGGACCCGATTCAACGAATCACGCTTCATGGGAACATGTCACCGCTGCGGTACTTCGGGTCACAAAGCGATTGACTGCCGCAAGCGAAGAGAAGAGCCTTCTACTTCAGAGAAGACGCACGAGCTAACATCCAGAGCCGCTGATAAACCAAGACCAGTCACCTGCTTTGCGTGCGGACGACCAGGACACTTGGCGTCCGCGTGTCCAGATCGAGCGGGTGGCGGCGGAGCAGCGGCGGTCAAAGAAGTCCATGTGTGTGACCGCAAGGCATCGAGGAGCACCTTGACTACATCATCCGGTGAGCCAGTTTCCTTTCTTTTTGATAGCGGTTCTGCTTGTTCATTAGTAACTAACAGCTACGCAGATAAGTTCCCTGGTACTGCGCAGAATGATTTAGTTTATCTGACGGGCATTGGTAGGGGGGATGTAGAATGTGTTTCCCAGGTTATTAGCCCCATCAATGTTCAAGGCCTATCGCTCTCAGTGTTGTTTCACATAGTACCTGATGGCACTATTACTGAACCAGTTATAATAGGTAGGGATATATTAGAGGATAACGTACACGTGCATATGGATAACGATCAAGTAACTTTTTCTCAGCGTAAGGAAGTTATTTTTTCTGACAAATCTAGTAACTTTGATTTTATGAATATTGATACAGACTTACGAGGTGATGACAAATTAGCATTGATTAGAATTTTAGAAAAATATAGTGAGTTCTTCACAGACGGTATACCAACGCGACGGGTTACGACAGGCGTTCTCTGTATAGACCTTATTGATTCAAATAAGACCGTGCAAAGGCATCCCTATAGGTTAGCACCCGCGGAAAAGGAAATAGTCAACGAGAAAATAGAGTCCCTTTTAAAAGCGGGCGTTATTCGGGAAAGCAGTTCTCCTTTTGCTAGCCCCATTTTATTGGTCAAAAAGAAAGACAACACTGATAGGATGTGTGTAGACTATAGGGAACTCAATTCTAACACGCGTCCCGAGCATTATCCGTTGCCGCGTATTGACGAACAAATCGACCGTCTCCATGGCGCGCACTATTTCTCGTCATTAGAAATGACATCTGGTTATCACCAGATAATCGTTGACCCTGACAGCATAGCAAAAACGGCATTTGTGACGCCGGATGGTCAATTCGAATATTTGACGATGCCGTTTGGTCTACGGAATGCCGCTTCCGTATATCAGCGGTGCATAAACACAGCTCTAGATCCTCTAAAAGACAAGGTAGCGCTGGCCTACGTGGATGATGTCATGTGCTATTCAAATGACGTCACTGCAGGGCTAGAACGTCTAGACTTAACTTTGAAAGCTCTCACTGACGTGGGCTTTTCGTTGAACTTTAAAAAGTGCAGATTCATGAAAAAGGAAATAGATTACCTCGGTTACGTCATAAAAGCAGGAGTAGTTATACCAAACCCTAGGAAGATACAGGCTTTAGTTGACGCTCCGACTACAAAAACAGCTACACGTGTTAGGCAATTTTTAGGCCTAGCCTCTTATTTCAGACGGTTCATACCAAATTTCACCCGTATAGTAGGACCTCTTTACCCATTAACAAAATTGAAAGGGCCCATCAAATGGACAGATGCTCACAACGATATCCATATTAAAATTGTTGACATTCTTACGTCAGAACCGGTGTTAACAATATTTGATCAAGACTCGCCCATTGAACTTCACACTGACGCGAGTTCAGAAGGTTACGGGGCTATATTGATCTAGAGGAAAGATAATGTTCCTCACGTGGTGTCTTACTTCAGCCGTCGAACGTCCGACGCGGAATCGCGATATCATTCTTACGAATTAGAAACCCTGGCGGTCGTTCGTGCGGTTGAGAACTTCCGGCATTACTTATACGGTCAGCACTTTACTGTCTTCACCGACTGTAATTCTTTGAAAGCATCCAAATCAAAAACCGACCTAACCCCACGCGTACACAGATGGTGGGCTTTCTTACAAGCGTACGATTTTGATATTATTCACAAGCAGGGCATTAGCATGAGCCACGCTGACTATTTATCTAGAAATCCCGTTTCGGAGCCCACAAATAGTTTGCAGGGATTAAATGACTTAGCTGTTGCTACGAGTAGGAATAAGAAAGTTCACTTTATAGAGTTACATCAGGGTTGGCTAGCTGTGGAGCAAAAACGTGATAGCGAAATTTGTGACCTTATCAGCAAACAACAAAACAACGAGTTACCAGAATCGATTTCACACACGTATGACGTGCAGAAAGGCATATTGTATAGGAAAATTGAACGCAATAGAACCAGCTCTTGGTTACCAGTTGTACCAAGATCCCTGACATGGACACTTATTAATCATGTTCATACAGAAGTTATGCATCTTGGCGTTGATAAGACGCTTGACAAAATATATGAACAGTATTGGTTCCCACAAATGTGCAAGCAGGTGCGTAAATTTGTAGATTCATGCATAGTATGCAAAGCCTCAAAAGGATGTTCGGGAGCGCAACAGGTTCGATTACATCCAATACCTAAAGTGTCTACGCCTTGGCATACGATACACATAGACATCACGGGCAAACTAAGTGGTGAAAGTGATAGGAAAGAATATGCGTCTGTTATTATCGATTCGTTCACCAAATATGTTCTCTTAGATTACACATCTTCTCTCGATGCTGCTAGCGCAATTCAATCTCTTAAAAGGGCAGTTTACCTATTTGGCGCACCGAAGCGTATAATATCAGACCAAGGTAGGTGTTACATTAGTGCAGATTTCAAACGGTTTTGTAGTGAGCATAGTATAGAGCTTCACCTTATCGCTACTGGCTCCAGTAGAGCCAACGGTCAAGTTGAGCGTATAATGCGCACTCTGAAATGTCTGCTCACAATAGTAGAGAACGATCCAAACAAAACATGGCGCGATGAACTTCCTGAAGTTCAGCTTGAATAGCACTAGATCCAGAGTAACAGGCTACTCCCCTACGGAATTGATGTTCGGCATACGAGCAAAATCATTAGGATTATCAACCTTATCCTTACATGCTGAACCTGAACCCCGTTTAGATTTAAACACCATTAGGCATAATGCTTCCGAGAATATCAAAAAGGCTGCTTCGTCAGAGGTAGAACGCTTTAACCGGGGCAGAGCAATAGTGAGACCATTTAGTGTGGGCGACTTTGTCTTTATCAAGGGTAGTGAGCGTAACCAAACTAAACTACAGCGAAAGTTCAAAGGTCCTTTTACGATTGTCAAGGTACTAGATCACGATAGATATGAGCTGAGAGACATTGATGGGTCTAACCGAACCTATAAGTACGCCCATGAAAACTTGCGCGCAGTACCCAGGGGCTACGGTGGATTGATTGAAGTAGCTACTTCTTTAGTCAATGAGTCAGAGGAGGCCGAGACGGCGGAAGTGCATAGTCATGAGAATGGAAAGGTAACATCTGATGATGATAGTGACACAGTATCGGTATCTAGTTCACACACTTTGACCGCAAGCTCTGGCACCCTCTCTGCCTCCGAAAATGATGAGTAGTAAATGGTGAGTTTATAACAATTGTGTAAATCCTGTGCTTTTATCGAGAATCGATCTAGAGTGTAGGGCATTGGATAGGCAGTTGGGAGCGGCGTGGTTGATCAATGGGGCTTGCCTAAACCGGGTCGATGCCCCTGATCAGACTGTGTTTTCCTACGTGGTATGTAGTGTAGTTGATTGACTGGGCTGGCCTAAACCGGGTCGACGCCCACGATCAGACTACGACTTCTCTGGTATGTGCTGGGTGGCAGGATATTGGTCTGGGGCTGGCCTATGCGGGTCGACGTTCCGGACCAGTTGATTGCAGCAGCTGTGTGTGGTTTTCATGACTGGTGGAAGGGGCGCTGACGGGTTGTCCGGTCCACCGCACCATGCGAGTTGGTGGGTGGTCGAAGGGGCGCCTGAAGTCAGTTGTCTGCCCAGTGTGTTTAATTTAGATGTGAGGGGTGAAGATCGAGATCTTTTTAAACAGGCAGCATAAATGGGTAGCTAGTCAGGGATGGGCGAGCATGCCCAGACGTGTACTACTGATTTGTATTTGGTCTTTGCAGATAACTCGAGGCGTGAGCAGTCGCACGAGGACGTGCGAATGTCAGTCCGGCCGTGACGGCGCTTCGATGTTTTGAGAGTGTCAAGAAACGTCAAAAAGGACAGCGGACATTTGATAAGCTTGGATAGACGTTTCTTCACTCTGACACAACTCCGGGCTCTTTTGCACGCGGCCGTCAGACGGAACACAATCCGTTTGCATCGCGCTCAAGCAAGACGTGTTCGGTGGAGTGTCACTGTATTTCGATTAATTAGAAAGTGCTGATTGTAATTCTGTTAATAGTTTCTTGAAAATAATAATCGTGCATCGTTATCTCCAACACGTGGTTTTAATTCTCCTCGCCCGCCTATCCACGATAGCTCGGCAGCCGCAATGAACCCAGAATTGATTGATAATGGCCATGTGCCGTTATGCGTATAACTACATATTACATAATATTTCTCTGGAGGTTATATTGTGTGTGGGTACCTACGTCCGTATTTGATTTCGCACGTTGGATATCCCCGGATTTTATTTTGCCTCATTTTACTGTAGGTCCATACATGGCATAAACATTAGGGCCTGTGCACACCACGTTTTTTAAACGCGCCGTTGACGCGCGTTCGTAGCGATACAGACGCGATACGCACGCGAGTCAGACGCAGCGTGTAACCTTCTGTAGGATAAAAACGCGCCATCGACGCATGTTTCTAAAACGCGCCTCAACGGCGCGTTAAAAAAACGTGGTGTGCACAGGCCCTTAGGTTTACAAGAATGAATACTTGCTTCACATCACGTATGGTTTCTGTCGCTTTCGTCTTGTTTTTCTGGTAAAAAAATGACGCAACTCGCGTCATGCATGGCATGGTCAAAAAACATTACTTGCCTTGTTTGTTGCGCCTGACTACCTTTGTTAAGGGGGTTGCGATAAGGTAGCCCGCGAGATTCATTGTTTTTTACGTTTTTTGTAATTTGCAGGTCAGTAACAGGCTGTATGTTGATCAAAATATGATTCGCGGCCATAACATACATACATCATACATTCATACATTTGCACGCCATGTTATGGCAGGATATGCTGAAACAAATTTACTGTAACACCCTATGTACCATATTCTAGCAAATAAATATTTTTGATTTGATTTGATAACAAGTATGGCTTGAATTGTGGTCACATTACAAATCAACGCATGCAGCGTTGATTTGTAATGTGACCACAATTTTCTCCCACAATCAGTATACTTATTTACTTATACAACATGTCCCGGAATTAACGCACAACCTCTTAAGGGGTCATTGTACGCATCATTATGAACAACTTTTACTATGGGACCAAACCTGAAATCGCAAAAAAAAAAACAGCTGTTCCCTACATTTTGACGAGTTATTCGAACATAAATGTAGGGAACAGCTGATTTTTTTTTCGCGATTTCTGTGTAGGTATGTATTATGATTATAATTAATAAGTCGGGTGCACCGTCTCGAAAACATCTACCCGCTTGTCGCTCACGCGCCGTTAGCAAGACGATCGCTCGCTGCTGGCGTGTCACCGGTGAGGTGACAGCTTGTTGTTCACGTGCCGCTTAATAGTTGGTACTACGGGTCACCACATGGACGGCAATTATATATCTATTCCTTATTCAAATCCTTATTTCCAATTATATGTTAATTCCACTTACACAAATCAACTAGTCATAAAAAAAACCGGCCAAGTACGTGTCGGACCACGCACAAAGAAGGGTTCCGTAGTTGGGATGAATTTATACCAAGAACAAACTTAACATTGTAGTAAACATGATCCCCATACATTCCAAATGCAAATGTAAGTTTGTACGCACAATATTGAGCGATTTACCATGTTATTTTAAGATCGCAGACTTCTTATAGGTTTTCCTGTAATCTATAAGTAAAGACCTATTTTCTGTATTTTTATCAACATTTTAGGCTCAGTAGGATATACGGGTGGGGGGGGGGTGGTAATTTTTTAAATAATTTCAAAAGTATGTATTTTAAAATTATAAAAAAAGTATATATAAAATCCTTAAAACAAGCCCTTTCATTTGATAATATGTCACACGGTACAGTCAGCAACACTTTTTTCTTTTTTAAATTTTTTTTATTTGCCCCCCAAAAGTGACCTCCTTATTAAAAATTTATTTATTTACGTATCACATGCGTGTTTGGGTCACAGAAGCTTATATGTGTACCAAATTTCAACTTAATCGGTCCAGTAGATTCGGAGCAAATCAGCTGTGACAGACGGACAGACACACGAGTGATCCTATAAGACATCCTTTTTCCTTTTGAGGTACGGGACCCTAAAAATGAAATTATTTGTTTTTTTTTTTTTTTAAACACACTTGTGTACATGTTTGGACACTTAAGGCGCTGACAAGAGGCCATTGATCAAAGTAGGCTTATCTTATAAAAAAAATTGTCAAACTATATTGTTAGCGGAAACAAATCTCAGAACTTGGTTGTTACAAAAACAAGCGTTGAAAAAAAATCTCGATACAAATTAACGATAAAATAACCTATTAAATATATATAAAATCCTTAAAACAATCCCTTTCATTTGCTAATATGTCACACGGTACAGTCAGCAACACTTATTTATTTTTTTTTATTTGCCCCCCAAAAAGTGACCTCCATATTCAAAATTAATTTATTTACGTATCACAGTCATGCGTGTTTGGGTCACAGAAGCTTATATGTGTACTAAATTTCAACTTAATCGGCCCAGTAGATTTGGAGCAAATCAGCTGTGACAGACGGACAGACAGACAGACAGACAGACAGACACACGAGTGATCCTATAAGAGATCCTTTTTCCTTTTGAGGTACGGGACCCTAAAAATGAAATTGTTTGTTTTTTTTTTTTAAACACACTTGTGTACCTACATGTATGGAAACTTAAGGCGCTGACAAGAGGCCATTGATAAAATAGGCTTGTCTTATAAAAAAAATTGTCAAATCTATATTGTTAGCAGAAAAAAATCTCAGAACTTGGTTGTTACAAAAACAAGCGTTGAAAAAAAATCTCGATACAAATTAACGATAAACTAACCTTTTACTTGAGTTCCAATCAAAAATATCTGTACTAAATAACAACGTGTGTACGTTGGTATTTAATTAAGTGTACGTGCGGCAGCGCCTCTTTTTGCTCGATATACCTATGCAGCCGACCTTCTGTCTGTAGGTACTAGTATGTGACACAACTCCGATTTTAGCCGAATTCTTCCAACAGACGTGCGAAACGTCACATAGGTAACTCATGTGTAATTGTTTGATGGTAAACATTAAAATTACGTATGTATGTATTAGGTAAATATTTAGTTTTTGTTCCGGGGAGATCCGTGTGTACTTGGAATGGAACATTTAATTATTTACTTTATGTCTAGTGCGTAGAGTAGGGGACTTTGTTGGTTTGGAAATCAATTATATGTATACAAAAAAAAACATAGGCAGTCACGATGACTGCCGACCAAAATGAAAACTTATTGCTCAACGCGCCTTAAGACGCATATATATGCCAGTGACCTTGAGTAGTTAGCTTGCGTGTTCTGTACCGAGCTCACGCAACGCGACGTACGTTCAGCCAGTAATAGGACTCGCCCAGCAAGGAGCACTGTCCCCAATTTGACGCATTATTAATTTAATATACACAAAACAAAAGGTATTTTAATAAAACGCATATACTAAAAGATTAATAATTAAATAATCTTTAAATAGGTGAAGGTTTCAGAAAAATATGCTCGGTAGATTTTGCACCATTCTCAGTTTTTTATCCGCGTTAGACATAACTTTACAAATTAATTTCGCTATGTAATATAAACATAATCTAAAATATTTACATATTAACTTATTGAGAAAATGTTCTAATTATTTTTTTTTTTCAAATCATTAACACTACTCGTTTAGACGTGATCTTCAGTATAAAATCATAAAAGTGGGTTATCGTCCCCTTAAGAAGTTTTCACTTCAATAAAATAATGGAATTAACTAAAACACAATTTAAACAATGCACTAAACTTTTCACGTGGTCAGTTTAACTTGACTTATTGCTACAACAGTATGTCGGCGCGGGCATGTCGGTGACGCCAACCCATAAGTTTTCCCCTACCAAAAGCCGGACAAGTGCGTGTTGCATCACGCACAATGAAGGGTTCCGTAGTTGGGATGAATTTATCCCAAAAACAAACTTAACTCTGTGGTTGAAAAACATGTACAACCCATACATCGATATACGTGACGGTCAATTATCCAACTGCAAATGTAACTTTGTAATCACATTTTTTTATATAATAAAACTTCAAATTAACGATTTTCGGACTTTTCATTTACTTGTGCTGTGAGGCCTTGCTTCTTGCCAAATTACATGATTCTAGGTCATCGGGAAGTACCCTATAGGTTTTGATTTATTTGCGAGTATCAAAATATGTCGTATATAATAGGTTGGGGAAAAAGTTTATTCATATTTTTTAAGAAAATTCAAAACTGTTTTGAATATACTTAGTTACATTTAACTAAAGTATGTATGTACCATTTTGTTCGATTACTTTTTGCCATCTTGTAGGTAGGAACATGATCCCATTGATATAGAAATGTTGGGACTTCTGATCAAAATACCGCGACAAGTGAAGAAGAAGAAGTCCTGCCTGGTGGTAACAGCTCATAATGAATAATGCCCTCCCAATCCCACCACACACACAGTATCACCTTGTTGCGAGTTAACCCGGGTTTCGCCACAGTCTGTGAAGCCTGACCGGCCTTTGCCCACGACCTTTTTCGCACGTTCTTGTCGTACGTGATCCACTTTTCATCACCAGTTATCAGATTCTTCAAAAATGGTTCGGTTTCATTACGTCGTAATAAAGAATCACAAATGAGTACACGGTTCATTAGGTTTCTTTCAGTGAGCTCGTGAGGTACCCAAATATCGAGCTTTTTTGAGTACCCTTTTTTTTTAAAATATGCCAAAACTGTTTTGTGGTCAATTCCCAGTTCTTCAGCTACGTCGTAACTATTGATCGTGCTCCACTTTTTCAAAAATGGCATCCATTTTATCCGTAATAGGGCGACCAGAGCGACGTGCATTTTTGACATCAACATTTCCGGATTGAAAACGCTTAAACCAAATTTGGTGCTACTCTCACAGACACTGCAGTAGGTCCATAAACATCGCAAATTTTTTTCGCGGCTTGCGTTGTATTTTTACCTTTTTGTAGTAAAATTTTAAAATGTATCGAATTTCTTCATTAGATTCACTCATCTTGACAGTACGAAAAACAAATGAAAATCACACATTTTCCTAATTTGAATTTGGAATTATGTTCTTTAACATTTAAACTTTCAATGATACCAAAACCAGCCAGATACAAATAGCATAGCCAAAGAAAACAAAAAAGTTCATACATACTATAATGCGAAAAGACTATTTCCCCAACCTAATTTATCGCCGCATTTTTTTATTGTGTTGACTTAGAAGGTTGATTTTTTGAGCTCCAGGGACTGTAGACTGTATTTCATATTAATTTCAACTTGATACCTACACGCGTTCGTATTGACAGACCGACAGACAGACCGACGGTCAACGAAGTGATCCTTTAAGGGTTCCTTTTTAGGGTTCCGTAGTAAACAAGGAACACTTATAGTTTAGCCATGTCCGTCTGTCTGTCTGTCTGTCTGTCTGTCTGTCTGTCCGTCAGTCCGTCTGTCCCCAGCTTAGCTCAGAGACGCTTAGTCCTAGAAAGCTGTAATTTGGCATGGGTATACATATTAATCATGCCAAAAAAATGGTAAAATAAAATTATGAAAAACATTTTTTTTTAGGGTACCTCCCTTACACGTGAAATGGGGATGATATTTTTTTTTCTCGTCTATTTCATAGTGTGGGGTATCGTTGGATAGGCCCTTCAAAAATATTGAGGGTTTGACAAAACCATTTTTCAATTAAGGGATCCGTTTGGGTAATATTAAGCTTTAAAGTGCTGGTTTTTGTTAGAGTCAAGTGTCCCCCCCCCCTGCCAGCTAAATGGTTGGTTTTGGATATGTGAAAAAATTCATGACAATAGTATATATAACGAAATTAAAAGGAAAACTATCACAGCTAAGTAGGCTTCACAAGTTAACGAGTAATAGTCGACCAACTTAAATTTGCAGTTGGAGAATTGACCGTAACGTATATCGATGTATGGGAGAGCATGTTTTTCAACTACAATGTTAAGTTTGTTTTTGGGATAAATTCATCCCAACCACGGAACCCTTCATTGTGCGTGGTCCGACGTACACTTGGCCGGTTTTTTCCTTTTGAGGTCGGAACCCTAAAAATCGCTCAACACGCCTAACATCAAAATCAGCAAATTAATTAGTGTCTTCTGTGGCAAAAATATTTAAGTACCCAACAAAAACCTGTAAAATATAAATAAAATAATATGTATTCTCCCTATAAGTTTAATATAAGTTGTTGGTAATATTTTGATTTAAGCGTCGTCACGTCGCGCGTCGGGGTTTTTGGTTGTGTCGGGTTTTTTTTAAATTTAACTTTCATTTCCTGTTTTTTAAACTTTATATATTACTAGTACACAACCGATAATGTGGCGAATTTCTTATCGATTGTTGAACTTCGATATTTAATAAAAATGTTTACATTTAGAGTACCTAACCCGTAGATTATTATGAACCTAACTGTTTAGCTTGTATTTAGCATGTGCTCGTCAAAACGCATCGCATGAGCTCAAACACAAGGTAGATGCCGTACGCCGTTGAGGAGTTCTTTTGGCGGGTTGGGTATCCTGCAGGATCCTGGTGATGCCTGCGCATCAGGTCAATGTTATCACACTTTTGTAATATCATTGACAACCTGTCCCATCGACAGGATTTCAAACTTCGAATCTGATCTGATCAGACCTGTGGAAGTTGTTTATATCTCTTCATCAACTGGAGAAGAGGTTATGATCTTCAAACGGCTGAACAGATTTTCTTAAAACATAGATAAGCTAGCTAACACTCTCGATAAGACAACTTTGAAACAAAACAAAAAAATCGAAATCGGTTCATCCGTTCAGGGGCCCAAGTCTGCTATTTTTATAGATTCAGTCATTCCAACACGATCCCATTGTCAAGCCATTGCCATTTTGCTAGAAGTTCGTAATCTGCTAAATTCCTAATGGTCGATCATTGGTCGGTCAATGTTCTCGTAATAGAATTGTGTTGTTATATTGGCATTTGTCGTATTGCCATTATTATAAAACCCATTAGTAGAAATGTAATTAATTTGTCATTATGTACGAGATTACCAATCAATGTAATTTCTTTCAATATAGTGTCAGTGGCAGACCATTGGACAGTCATAATGACGCCATTATAATAGTAGATTACCAAACTTGTCAAAATCAACAATTATGAAATCAATGATCGACCATTCTGACACTATAGCAGACTTGAGGCCCTGGAGCTATGATGCTAGACAGACACACAGATACATACTACGAACTTATAACACCCCTCTTTTTAGTCGGGGGTTAAAAACAGTTTTTAAATAAGGACAAACTGGATAATTCATGGGTGACACCTAGCTAGTCCCAAAATTGGTCTCGAGAATCTGCTCAGCAATGCCAAAGGTAGTGAGCGCCTATTGCCTCTATAGAAATTAAACTCAAAGCATTTATTTCTAATAAACCATTTACAGGCACTCCTCTCAAGCCCTGGTGGTTCTGCCAGGATAATATAAACCGTCTCTTCTTGGGAGCCACCAGGGCTTGACCCCTAATGGTCTGACAGATGAAGCTAGTTGTCCATTCTAAATAGTAGTTTCCTACGGAGAAGAACGGGCAAAAAATTAAATGAAATCCATGGACACTCTTTTAAATCAAGATAATGTTACAATGATCTGTGGCATTCATGTTGGATCTATAGGTAGTTACATAACATCACATGACATCTAGACGCACTGCAGGTTACCATCCCTTCCTTGTTGCTATTCCACCAACTCATACTAAGCGTTTCCAAATTAATGTCTTTTATAATGCGCACAGCAAAAGAGTGGAACTCTCTACCTGCGTGTTTTTCCGAACGCATACAACCCTAATCTCTTCAATGTTAGAGCGAACAGGCTTTTTCTGGGTAAACTCACTTCATCGTCGACTTTGTCTCGGTCACCTCTGCCCTAGACTAAGGTCAAGAGCAATCCCATACTAAATAAAAAAATAATATAATGAGGACGATGTAAAAATACGTGCACGTTAAAAGAGGTTCGAAAAAAAAACCAAAAGCATTTAAAAGTAAAAATAATTAAAATAAACCGTGACTCATAAAGTGATAAGAGATGGCCAGTACCAATTCCCAACTGATGGCGCCCGGATTGTCAATTCAACAATATCCATATTTTGGAGTGATGCTCAGGCGTTGATCTCTAATAAAGTATGACAAATAATTATAAAATCCGTGAGATACGAGTAAGGCCGAAGTTGGCCGAAGTATTTTCGATATAACAGGATCATGCTAAGAAATTTGAGGTATTGTAGTCTCTCAACAATGTTAGGGTCGGCTACCAGTCTAACCGGATGAAGCTGAATACCATTATTTTACTTGGAGCGACTGCCTATCTGACCTCCAAAACCCAGTAGCTGGCGAACATCCGAATTACATCCCACTTAAAACCGTTTCTAATCCGAGCTAATTATTGAGTTCTAGCTTCTGCCCGTGACTTCGTCCGCGTAAAATGTTTTAACATAAAATATATCCCATGACAGTCGGCAATACTGTAGCTTCCCATTAGTGAAAGAATTTTCAAAATCGGATCAGTAGTTCCGAAGATTACGCCCTAACAACCTCACAAACTTTACCTCCACACAATAATTAGTATATAGATTAGGAAAACTTTTGACGTCACTTAATATTTTTCCTAAATAAAAATCATTGAGTCCTAATGACGCGCAGTCATCGGAAATTTTCGAAAAAAACCATTTGGTATTCGGAGATTCTGTTTTACTTTTTAATTTTTTCCTGTAGGTTTTTTGTGTGGCTATGACGGAATGTGACGCAGATTGGGACTTTGGAATGGCCTTAGCTAAGGCGATAACAAAATAAATTGGGGGTTTTTTCGTAACCATTTATTTCACTATTATTATTGTTTATTGACTATTTGATTAATACTCTGACTCGAGGAAAATGTAATTGGGTTAAATTTCCTCTATAGAATTTAATTCCGAAAATACCCATGATTTTTTTACACAAATACACATACCACACCAACCATCGTGGGCACCTCTACATTTTATTTATTTTTCTGTATTTCCAAAATCCTAAATTGCATTCAAAATGTGCGTATTAGGTAATTGAAAACTCTGGCTGAAAATATTTTTGATACAAAGCTCATTTTATTTTTAACATTTTTTATTTCGTTTGGCGCTCTTACGTTGTTTTATTTTGGTTCCAGCGCATTGATGCGCTTTCTGTTTTCTCATCTGGAAGTAATTGACTCTGTCACTTTCTTATGCCCGCCCAGTTAGCTATGATTATTTTTTTACGTATTACCATGTCATTTATTTGCTTTAAATGCAGTAATACAAAAGGTGGTAAACATATTCTTATGCGATGACACATTTCGCCATATTTTGGCATGCAAATATCAATTACTTGCTTGATTTCTCAACTCACTTTAGACATTGGCAGAATAGTCGACACCGGCTTTGCTTGCCATTCAACAAAAATAGAATAGAATCAATTACTTGATCAAAACCAATTGATTTTAGGGTTCCGTACCGCAAGAGGAAAAAACGGAACCCTTATAGGATCACTTCGTTGTCTGTCTGTCTGTCTGTCAGGACCCTTTTTCTCAGGAACGCGTGTAGGTATCAAGTTGAAATTAATATTAAATACGTAAGTCATGGTCCCTTGGAGCTCTAAAAAAAACAAGCTTCTAAGTCAATGCAATAAAAAAATACGGTGATTTAAGCGACATTATTGCGACCTATTTCGATACTCGCAAATAAATCAAAACCTACAGGGTACTTCCCGTTGACCTAGAATCATGAAATTTGGCAAGAAGCAAGGTCTTACAAAAATATAGGAAAGTCCTAAAATTGTAAATTTGTCTGTCTGTCTGTCTGTCAGTCTGTCAATACCTTTTTTCTCAGGAACGCGTGTATGTATCAAGTTGAAATTAATATCAAATACGTAGGTACACGGTCCCTTGGAGCTCTAAAAAAATCAAGCTTCTAAGTTAACGCAATAAAAAAATACGGCGCTTTATGCGACATATTTTCATACTCGCAAATAAATCAAAATCTATAGGGTACTTTCCGTTGACCTAGAATTATGAAATTTGGCAAGAAGCAAGGTCTCACAGCACAAGTATAGGAAAAAGTCCAAAAATTGTAAATTTGTACTTTTATCACATAAAAAAAATTGTTTTTTGTGATTACAAACTTATATTTGCAGTTGGTGAATTGACTGTGACGTATATCGATGTATGGGAGAATACGTTTTTCATCTATAATGTTAAGTTTGTTTTTAGGATAAATTCGTCCTAACTACGGAACCCTTCACTGTGCGTGGTCCGACACGCACTTGGCCGGTTTTTTTTTTAACTAGTCAAGAGCGTTTCGGAACATAACAGGAAGCGTTCCGTTGTGAATTATGAATGGTGCACTATAATTATTGATTTTATCGTCAGGAAAAATAAGTTTGTCTCTCAAAGTACCTATTTCTCAAAGAAACTGTGAGACTATAAACACATTTCGTATAAATAATAAAAAACCGGCCAAGTGCGAGTAGGACTCGCGCACGAAGGGTTCCGTACCTTTATCTTTAAAAAAAACTGGCCAAGTGCGAGTCGGACTCGCGCACGAAGGGTTCCGTACTATTACAGTATACAGTAATATCCATAAAAATGGCAAAAAAACACGTTTTTTGAATATTTCAAGCGTCTACATGTTGCCATTATCAATATAGAGCAAAAACGAGAAATAAAATCACGTTTGTTGTATGAGAGCCCCCTTCAATATTTATTTCATTCTGTTTTTTAGTATTTGTTGTTATAGCGGCAACAGAAATACATCATCCGTGAAAATTTCAACTGTCTAACTATCACGGTTCATGAGATACAGCCTGGTGACAGACGGACAGACAGACAGATGGCGGAGCCTTAGTAATAGGGTTCCCGTTTTACCATTTGGGTACGGAACCCTAAAAAAATAAAAAAAAATAGTAGTTACCTGGTAGGTATGTTGATGTGTAACCGATGCTTTGGTAAGGTGAGTATTGTGTTGTCGCCGTCTTCCTCCTGTAACAAATCAAATAATTAATCATAACCCCACCGCCGTATCTCTACGTTGATGTCGTGGTGGCGCTTGCTCGCTCTGAACTCTATGTCTGTGCCGGTAGAGTTTACTTTGCCGTAACAGGTCTAGGATGAGGAACCAGACCAAGAGAGATACAGAAACCCGCAGGTCAGCTTGTGACGAGCTGTTGGGCTATAGCGACCCCACGGACCCTATGTCCCGGGAGAAGTCTTGTTCTTCACCTCTGGCTTGCCATTATTGGCCGGCTGGAGTGAACAATTACCAGGAACAGAGCTCCCACCTCATTTTTGCCTTTATTGGCCGGCTTGAGTGGAGATTCGCAAGAGCAAACGTGCTCGGAGGAAGGAAGTATTCCAATAAGTGCTGGTAGGGATCTTGACCGTATTTCTGGGATAAACCTGTTAGCCGTGTTGTCAAAGTTCTACGAATGACATGGAGGGGTCTCGGTATGTAATAGATGGTCGCCCATCCACGGACTGTCGTCGGCAAGTGTTGCTTAACCTTGAAGATGGCTGTTATTAAGCCACATAACAACCTTATACCAGGATTACAGAAATAAACAAAATATGTATTACACATAACATATCTAATGTAAACATAAGCAATATTACTTAAGTATTATGTAGGAATGATTGTAACTATTTTGTCTATTATAATTATGTATTATAACAGACAAAATACCTCTTTACCTAAATATGTTATTAATTGTATCGACAATAACGAGTACATATACAATGCTTAATTGTATAGTTTGATATTGAGATAGACTCATGATAGCTTAAGTTTAAACCTTAGCCGTCTTATTACAAAACAAGATTTATATTTTGACATGGCAGCCAGTTTTTGTAATAAGAACGTAACTGTGATTGAAATACCGTTCTTTATACAAAACTGAAAACTTAGTTCGGTACTAAGTTGTCCGTTTTGTATTAGGAACTTTACCATAGACGGAATAAACCTTATTTTGTAATAAGACGGTTGTGGTTTTTCGTTGCTATTTAATATGTAATCCTGTGTTCTTTTGTTTAAATGATAATTAAATAAAAAAATCAAAAACATACTATTCTATAAAGAAGATCTAAATAACCCGTCATACTATAATTCCGAACGGGTCGCTAACCGCAAGGCTTGTAATGAATATTATGATTTAAAAAACATAACAAACCTCAGTAAACTACGTAATATTTAAAATAAATAAAACCACAACACCATACCTACCAACATTGTATTAAAATCCTTGTTTCCAATTGAAGTTATTTCTACTTAAACTAATTTAAACTTTACTTAAGTGTAAATTAAGTTGATTTTAGAATGACTAGTACTATTCAGAAAGTCATAAAATGTTTGAAATAGTAACGCAAACTGAACTTTATGTATAGGTATTAAAGCATTTTTTCCAAAAACACATATTCATAGAATTATACACATAAAATTGCGAACGCAGTGTACCCTCAGATTATAGAACGAAGCAGATAGACCGCGCGGAACAATAAAGTGAGGCCCGTTAGTAGACATGTGTGCGTTACAGCCACGTGACAGCACTATAAGAACAGGTGCCTCTATGGGTGTGTACGGTTGCCAGGATAATGAAAAAAATTGCCATAATATTTCATTACAAGAATAAAAAAGTTTTTTTTTTCTTAAATCAGTTGTTTTTATTAACTCAAATTAACAATACCCATATAAACGATACATTTTTATTTTGAGACGCCAACATTTTATTGTTTTTGGTAGCTATATTTACTTTATGGTATTTATATCTGTAACTTTTATGGTGTACATAATAAAGAGTATTCTATTCTATACTATTCTATAACCCATGATATAGCAAATCTTAACTAGTTACACTTACGAAGACACATACATACTTATTTAATTATAAACATACCAACCAGAAAAGGCGATAAATAAAACACTATTATCAAAATAAATATTTTTGTAAATCGATACTCCTGTATCCTATACTTATTTCCTAACTTAGGGGTAAATGTTTCAATATAAACTAGCAACACCGAATGATTTTTGTTAAGGTTTTGTGTTTCAAGATGTCACTAACAATAAACACGTAAAATAAATCCAAATAGACAAATAATCAATATTTTACTTATGAAAGATACTCCATCTTATTTCTTGTGTTTTTGGGAACAGTTTTTACAATGTTTAAAAATACAAGACGGCATTATTCTGAAATTATCTGTTAGAGCCCGTGACGTACTAACGATGCGACGCTTCGTGCTGTACTGAATCGAGATTGTATTCGCTTTTGAATTTGTATTTGCTTTGTTGGCCGCACTCTCGGGGTTCCGCGCGGTCTATCTGCTTCTTTCTATAATCTGAGAGTGTACCTATAAATGTATGTTTCCTGCCTGTCTCTATGGAAATGGGACAAAGGGAGAATATTCCATTCTTGATATAACGTTTTAAATAATTTCATCATTCATATTTCATAAACAGTTATGGTTAAAAGTGTTTTGTGTTTCAAGTAGGTACATACAGTAGGTAGCGTTTATGTGGTAGATTACATTCATTAATAAACTTAAGGCCAGGCAAATGATCAAAGTAGGCTTGACTCAAAAAAAATAATTGTCAAATCTATATTGTTTGTTGTTATTGTTCTGTACATATTGTTTGTGGTAGCGGATTTTTTTTTCTCAGAACAACGGTTGTTACCAAAACAACCGTTGTAAAAAAATCTCGATACAAATTGTTGGTCAAAAAAAAAAAAAACAACAAACAACAACAGCAATATTTATATTAAAGTACGGTTGGTATTTGATTAATAACAAGAACGTCTTATTTGTATGCAGAACTTGGTTGTTTTTTTTTCGATTACTGCTTCATATTTTGCAATAAATTACGAGCGTTGTGTCATCGCGCTTCTCTTTATTTTGTATGCAGTCTGACAGTGACCGCGGTTTACCTGTTGTCAGCGTCTTAAGAGAAGCGAAAAATAATGTATGTACGCATATTAAAATAAAGTAAGTACGCATATTAAAATAAATTAAGTACGCATATTAAAATAAAGTAATAACTGCCGCACGGTTCGATCCATCAGGTTAAGCTACGCTTACCAGGGTTGGTCCGTGGATGGGTGACCATCTTTACATACCAAGACTCCTCCGTGCCTCGGAAAGCACGTTAAGCCGTTGGTCCCGGCTGTCATTCGTAGATCTTTGACAGTCGTTACGGGTCGTCAGAAGCCCGAAAGTCTGACAATCAGTCTTACCAAAGGGTATCGTATTACCCAGTAACTGGGTTGTGGAAGTCAGATAGGCAGTCGCGCCATATAAATACTGGTATTGAGCTGCTTCCTAACCCCAACATAGTTGGGAAAAGGCTAGGCAGATTGCTATTAAAATGAAGAATAAATAATAAAACTATGGTTTTTATCTTGTGACGTCAGATCCAAGTAGTGCTGTCTCTGTCTAGCATAGACTTGTAAACGCTCACTACTTCGCCATGTTTTTACATTTTTGTTATTTTTTTACAATTGCTTGTCTTTTTAGGGTTCCGTAGCCAAATGGCAAAAAACGGAACCCTTATAGATTCGTCATGTCTGTCTGTCTGTCCGTCCGTATGTCACAGCCACTTTTTTCCGAAACTATAAGAACTATACTGTTGAAACTTGGTAAGTAGATAGGTAGATAGGTAGGTAGTAGATTCTGTGAACCGCATTAAGATTTTCACACAAAAATAGAAAAAAAAAAACAATAAATTTGGGGGGTTGCCCATATTTAGAACTGAAACTCATTTTTTTTTTCATCAAACCCATACGTGTGGGGTATCCATGGATAGGTCTTCAAAAATGATATTGAGGTTTCTAATATAATTTTTTTCTAAACTGAATAGTTTGCGCGAGAGACACTTCCAAAGTGGTAAAATGTGTGTCTCCCCGCCCTGTAACTTCTAAAATAAGAGAATGATAAAACTAAAAGAAATATATGATGTACATTAACATGTAAACTTCCACCGAAAATTGGTTTGAACGAGATCTAGTAAGTAGTTTTTTTTTAATACGTCATGGATCGTACAATTTACCTTAGATAATAATTGTACGGAACCCTTCGTGCGCGAGTCCGACTCGCCCTTGGCCGGTTTTTTCTAGGTTTCTAGAAATCTAACATACATATCAAATACCTTATTTTGGCAGTAAGTTATTACTATTACCTTGGTAACATCTCCTATACAGAACAGCAGTGGTGTATGCGGCGGCACTTCACAAGTCTTGTACACAACTAGCGCGCGGCGCTCAGTGGAGTGTTGGCCGCCGAAGTAACATAGAAGCGATGGCTTGGTGTAACGTTTTAGTACGTCTTTGTTGACACTTTCCGTGCCTATATGGGCTCGGTCACCTGTGCTGTGGAGAAAATATTACAATTTAGAATCTCAGATAACGATTAAGTTATGGGAAAACGGTGCCTATGTGGGCTTGGTCACCGGAGCTGCGGACAAAAAAAATTAGAACTTAGAATCTCAGATAACGATTAAGTTATGGGAAAACGGTGCCTATGTGGGCTCGGTCACCGGAGCTGTGAA